>CM061131.1:15265073-16584342 GCA_030789695.1 Scilla litardierei
TCGTCGACGAATGCGGGGCTATCGTCGCAGATTTCAGGAAGAGAGCAAGGGACAAGGGAAGCTTCAAAGGGTGGCTTGGCAGTTTCAAGGGAAATGCATACGATCGGAGATCCCCTCCTCCTCATCGTGCAGTTTCGCCGCCCAACGCCGCTGTCGCACGCGAAGCAGCAAGCGATAAGTGGGAAGACAACGAGAAGGAGATCGATAGCTATGTCCAATGCCTGTTGGCTTCAAGTTCACCAGAGCTAATGGAGCAAGGGGATGAGGTTTTGAACCAGTTTGAGGTCCCAGGCACTAACATGGTAAGTGTGAACACTAATTATGTATGCTCTTTTAACACATCGCATTTAAATTTCATATGTTGCTTCCTACATATGGAGCAGCCACAGGGCTCCCTTAACAGAGCTGAGATGCTGAGAGCAATTGAGGAAGCTGTGAGGTTGGCCGAGCTGAAGAGAAATGAGGCAAGAGCTGATAAAGAAAGCAAGCGAAAAGCCGAGAGAATCACGCGTCTCTGCAACCAAAGGGTGATCAATTAATTATGTTCATCCTAGAGAAAGCTCGAAAAATAATTCTGAAATGTATTATATCTTTTTTTCCAGAATGAGCAGCTAGAAACAAACGTGAGAGACGAGATGACAAAGGAATCAAATCTGGAGGAAGAGCTGGGCACATTAAGAGGGCAGCTACGAGAGGTAGTTGATAACATAAAGGAAAGCAAGAGGAAGCTGAGCTCCGAGCTTGATCAGCAGTCTGAGCTCATCGCCAAGCTCCAAGCCAACTCACTGGAGAAGTCACGGATCGAGTCGGAGATGCCAAAGGTGGAGAGCGAGAGTGCCGAGATGTCCAGAAGAGTGGAGGAAACTCGTCGACAGAACGATTTCGTCAGGCGAAGGACCGAATACTACAAGGCGATGGCGGCGATGGCGGCGACGAATGGGTTGAGTTACAGATACAGGGAGTTCACCGAAGAGGAGATTACAGACGCAACAGACAACCTCTCAGAGACAATGGCTATTGCTGCAGGCTCACAAGGTGCAATCTATGGGGGGAGAATCAACCACACCGACGTCGCGATCAAGTTCAACGTTGCGTTCATGGAGTCACTCGAGGAATTCGAGTCACAGGCCGAGCTACTGCACGAAATCAGCCACCCGCACGTGGTGGGCATGATAGGGGCATGCGCGGAGCTCAGGTGCATTGTGTTCGAGCGCATGAAGGGCGGCAGCCTGCACGACGCTCTCTTCCCCGCGTCCCCCAAGGGCCGCCCCCCTCGCTTCCTCCCGTGGCACGCACGCGTCAGGATCGCGGCCAACGTCTGCTCTGCGCTGGGGTTTCTCCACTCCAGCCAGCCGAGGCCAACCGCACATGGCCGCCTGGACGCCTGCCATGTCCTGTTAGACCAACATCTAACCGCCAAGATCACCGGCCTCCGGCGTTCCACACTTTCGACGTCTCCCGCGTCGGACGTCGCTGCGCTTGGCCGACTCGTTGTCGAGCTCCTGACGGGAAGTGAGGCAACTGGCATGGGGAAGGTGAGGGCGGCCGTTGAGTCGGGCGCACTGGCGGGGATTTTGGATCAGGCGGCGGGAGACTGGCCTCTAGACATTGCGGCAGAGCTTGCAAGGGCCGCGCTGCGCTGCTCCGAGCACGAGAGTACTGGAGACGGGGAGGGCGTAGCGGCATTGACGGTGGAGATGACGAAGGAGATCGAGGCTTTACAGGAGAAGGCGGAGGGCCGAGCGGCGCGCGGAGGAGATACTCCTCCGCACGCACGGCCGAATGTGCCAGACATGTTCCTCTGTCCAATCTTACAGGTGACCACGAGCCAACACAAGAAACAAAGAGACTAACATAGAAGAGTAGCATACTATGCTAAGAGACATACACGACATGTTAACATACATCATGAGTGATGACACAAAAATTTCCTTATGGTTCTGATTGCAGCGTGTTTTTTCAGGAGGTGATGAAGGAGCCATTTGTAGCAGCAGATGGGTTCTCATACGAGCTGGAGGCTATAAGGGAGTGGTTGGGAACTGGGCATGAGACATCTCCCATGACTAATCTCAGGCTCAAGAGCAAAACCCTCACCGCAAACCACAACCTGCAGTGCCTCATCAGGGAGTGGCATGACAAGTACTCCTAGGCCAAAACTAGGGCAAATTGTGGTCCATGAATGATTTGATGCATGCGGCTTTGCTTTACCTTTTGCAATGCAATGTTGGAGGATGGAGGAGACATTCAATTTTGAAAATAGAACAGATCAAAAAGACAGCTTTCTGTAAATCGTGGGACTGTGTTTTCTGTCAAATGGTCAAATGGTGGCCGACTACTGTTGTTGGAGTAGTTGACTATCACAAAGGGTAGTCGATTACTCCAACAATTGTAGTCAGTGACTGTCGTATTCTCTGCATCGAATATGGTAGCGGGCTTCTTTTGCATCCAACTTAGGCTTGGGCCGGCTTGGACATGCGTGAAAGCAACAAACATGCACACATTCCCGTTTGCAAATGCCAAGGGGGCCATCCAATCATCAGACCTTACACATTATTGTTTTAAAAAAAATATAAAGTTGTAACCTCTTAAAGAGTTGTAAACAAGCAGTCACATGTTGGGGGTGTAGCTCATATGGTAGAGCGCTCGCTTCGCATGCGAGAGGCACGGGGTTCGATTCCCCGCACCTCCATTGAAATTTTTTAACCTCTCTCTTTAAAATCTTTGTTTTTTAAAAATTTGTACTTTTTCAAAATGTCTAGCGTACTCAATTTGATTTGTTTGTTGGTACTCTAAATCTAAAGATAGAACTTTTTATGACGACCAGATAATCAACATGAGTAAACTTTTCCAGAATGCATCTTTTTATGCTTTAATATGTAAATTTCATAAGTATAAAGTCCAAAAATTGTCTCGTTTTTTAATTTACCCCAAAACGGTGAAAATATGTTACATCAAGAATACAATTTTGAAAAGGGTTTTTAAAAAATTAATTATTAAAAACAAAAAAATCGAAGCACATGCTATTGGCATTCCTTCTCTCATGCCGCTCCGCCACGCCAAAACATTTCCCCTTTTAAGTAACAAAATCTTAAAAATAAATATTAATTCCCTCATTTTAATTTAATTCGTCCCCTTCCCCCCCCCCCCCCCCCCCCCCCCCCCCCCCCGCTCTCTCTCTCTCTCTCTCTCTCTCTATCTCATGGGCTAAAAGGAAGAAGCAAGCTCTCTCTCTTCTCTCCTCCATTCATTTTGGACGAGACCCAACAATGGAACCCAACTTCTCAGGTCAGAAACCATCTGGGTTTTTGATTTTTTTGTTGCAATGATGTTGATTTATGACCCTTTTTTTGCGCTGGCCCATTTGTTAATTATGTGAATTGTTGATGGAAAAACGTGATCTTTAAGTGTTTGATTAATGATATAGTATTGCATTGGTTTCTGCCGTCTTGTGAGTGGTACAATGTTGTTGATTTCTGCCTACTTTTGAGCTTGCCCATTTGTAATTACTGTGAATGGTGAAGAAAAAACGTGATTTTTAGGTGTTTGGTTGGCATAGTTCTGCATTGGTTTTGTTACATCTTGTGAGTGATACAATGCTGTTGATATCTGCCTTTTGCACTTGCCCATTTGTAAATCCTGTGAATTGTTGAAGAAAAATGTGATTTTAGGTGTTTGGTTGATTGTATGGTTCTGCATTGATTTGGTCCATTTTGTGGGTGAATGGTTTTTTGTGCCCTTATCTAGGGCAAGGTGCAATTTTAGATTGATTTTATTCGATACCATCTTTTTCCCTGACCTCTTTGTGCTTTTATGTATCTCATCTTAGAATTATGTTGTTTTTAAGTGTGTTTACATTTAAATCATCGAGCTTTATCCCTGAACTGTGAATTGTTGTATCATGTTGCATTTCCAAATTTTTATTAATCAGAAGAGAAATTTGGGACATGCGGCTATTGTTTTGAAGTATGAAACTAGCCATGGAGCTGGCACCCGCGTTGCTCCTATAAAAACTGTTGAAAGAGAGCATGAAGCTTCTGATTTAAGCCATTAATAGGCTGTTAAAGATTGCCTCAGGTTACAGTTGCTCCATAAGGCTACACAGAATAGTCTTGCAGTTATGCCTAACTTGTGGTTGAACCGTGAAACTTCAACTCCTGGCTACAAGAGCATTGTCTTGAGCCTGTATGCAAGTTCATCATAGGATCTTCAATGAGTAGGAACTGATGGTTGCTTCTATTTGTTTTGTGCTAAATTGCTTGACCTACATTGTTGGGACCTGACCCAGCAATTTGTTTTGGGTTATGTAGTTCGTACGTTTTATAGAATCTGCCTTTCAACATTTCATGATCAACCTTATCGTTGCCATACCATAGTAAAATGAAAAGACAATTGGCCTTTTCCTGCATGTATCTACCCAGTGGAGGCCTTGCATGCTGCTCATAAGAGTCTTGGGATTGTTCAATGTAAACAGGTAGGCAACAAACCATAAGCTTTTGCCTGAAGTGATTACATTGCAGCGATAACGTCAAACTTTTGAATAAATCATATTCCTGATTGCATGCTCCCCACTTCCTTTGTAGTTTGATTGGAGGTACATAAAAGACTCGATGAATGCTTGGAGCATTTAATCGTCCAAATACTGTTGCAAAAGGCATTTTCCCATGGATAGCGACATCGGTTATTTTGTCCATTTCCTACATGCCTCCTTGTGGGTACTTGAGCTGTTTGGAGAAGTAACGGTTTCTTCAAAATTAAAGGCTGGTTACAAGGAAAGCTTTATAACATATAAACGAGTGATCTGGTTCGCTTTGTTTCCAAGGACACTATTATCGTGATAATAGGATGCTGTCTTGTTGAACCTGCAGAGGAACTTTATGAAGAACATACTGGTTTTATTATTACGTTGAGAGGAACTCAAAATTTAGGGAACCTGCATACTATTTAATTGAGAGGATAAAAACTAGCTGAGTTCTTCTTCTTGTTGTTGTTGACCCAATGCATACTTCCATTTTCGCGTATTTAGTACTTACCAAGCTGCTTCTGGTTTTCATTTAAGCTTCATATACTTTTAGATCCCAATATTGTAAGAGATGCGAGTTTTGAATTCTAGTTTCTCAGAATAATACATCTGAGGATTGAATTAGCTTCATGCACTAGAAGAGTTACTCTCCAATAGCATTGATTTTTTCGTCATTCTAATGACTAGAATGGGATTTGAGGTGTGCTAGGTTGTATGTGGTGTTACAAGGCTATTGACTTCTTGAATTTCAATCAAGTTCATTTGACCATGCGGGTGACTTGCCATTGTTAGACTTTTAAAACAAAGGGGCTGTTTAAATAAGCCACATAAAATAAATATTTGAAAACTAGAGAGCATTTAGGCCCCATTTTGTGCTGGTGATGTTACAGCCTTCTTATAACTCTTTGGTTGTGGTTTCCAGGGTTTATAGGATATTGGGAGAAGCGTATACCTTTAATTTAGGTGCATTTTTCTGACATTTTATTTTATTTATAGTAGTTATGGCATGTAATTCTCTATACTTTAATCAGAAGAAAGAACCTCTTTGTTGAAAAAAGTGCGGCATGCCACATTGAAAATTTATCCAAATGTACTGCGAGTCTTTATATTTACCAATTAAACAGTGGTTGGAACTCACATCTTTCTGTTTTTTCAGGTTTTGTAATAGATCCAGCCAAATGTAGCGAGTTGAGTTTGGAGGAGAAGAGAGATTTAGTGCATGAAATTTCACACTGGGCAGGCAACGCACCCGAAATCCTTCTGTCATTTAGTCGTCGAGAGCTTATTCAGCTTATCTGTGCAGAGATTGGAGAGGAAAGGAAATATACAGGAGTTGCAAAGTCTAAAATGATAAAGCATCTTCTGAGGTTAGTTGCAGATAAGAATGGGAAGAAGACTGATGAGAAAGCAGGCCTCCCATCTGATTCATTGAAGAACCAAAATGGAATTAAGAAGAAAAGGAAGAAGGAAGTTCTGCTGCAATTTGCCAATGACGTGGTTCCTGCTCATTCTCAAGTCGGCAAACCATGGCAAGTTGACATCCTGATATGTCAAAATCTTGTTTGCCGAGCTACCTTGACTCCCGGGGATAAATTTTGCAAGCGGTGTTCTTGTTGCATCTGTCATCAGTATGATGACAACAAAGACCCAAGTCTATGGTTGGTCTGCACTTCTGATCCTCCATATTGTGGTGACTCTTGTGGTGCTTCCTGCCACCTGAAGTGTGCACTTAACGATGAGAAGGCTGGCATTACAAAGAATGGATGCTACGCAAAGTTGGATGGCAGTTTCTATTGCATTTGCTGTGGGAAGGTGAATTGGCTGATTGGGTAATTACCTATCTAATTCTTTCTAGGTAGATTTTGTCTGGTTGACAGTTAATTGCATATTGATTTTGGTTAACTTTCCTCTGCATCTGTGTGGTTTTTGAATTTCTTGTGAATCTCACCTGTGAAGTTCCTGCACAATGAATTATATGGAGTTTAAAAAGTAAATAGACTGTCTCAAGAAGTAAAAGAATAAAAAAATAAAGCCAACAGAATCATTTTCAAACTGAATGCAAACTCAAGAATACAATGTATTTTTTACTTCTGGTTGGTAATGATGGTCTTTATTAGAGATTTTATCATGTTATAAATTCCCACAATGACTTTTACAATGAAATTTGAATTTCGACATCTCAATCCAAGACTGTTATACTTCTGTGATTGTCACTTGCTCAGGGCTAAACATTTTACTAGGCTTTAACTGTTGAAATTTGGTGATTCAACTCTTTCACACAACATGCCCAGGTCGCTCGGTCGAGCATACACGTCGATCGATTGAGCTGGAAGCCTTGAGCTGAGGACGAGCTGTGAAGCCCATTTACTCGATCGAGTACTCTACCACTCGACCGAGTTACTGTCCGCTCGGTCGAGTGGTTTGAGTACTTGACCGAGTGAATTACACACAATTTTAACAGAGAGTTAGCATGTTTTTTGAAGCTCTGCAAAGATTGTCTACACGGTCGAGTGATGTTGATACTCGACCAAGCGATTGCCAACTCGGTCGAGCGAAGTTGACGCTCGACCGAGCGCCATGCTTTTCCACCCCAGCGGCAGCAACAGCAGAGAGATCGCTCGGTCGAGCGTTGCACTCGCTCGACCGAGTGGCGCGGGGCCAGTGCTTTTCAGCCGACCGCTGAGATTGTTTTCCAGCTCGTTTTTGATGCTCTATTTAATCTTAATGGCTCATTAGATTAGGTTAATGGTTTTTTCGAGATCTGGAGCCAGAGAGAGCTGTAGCCGTCGCCATTAAAGAGTTTTTGAAGAGAGATTAGGGTTAGGAGTTTGATTGTGAAGGTGAGTGATTCTCTTCATTACTCATTTGATATCTTCTTCCTTGAGTGAGATTGTGAGGGCTTGTGCTTTCCGCCAAGTTGTTACTCACGTGAGCGGAAGATAGATTGTAAACCCTTTATGGATCTCTTTGATAGTGGAATCATCTCGGAATTGCTGGACGTAGGCTCGGAATTGTTGGACGTAGGTTGTATGCAACCGAACTAGGGTAAACTCTTGTGTGTTTGCGATTGATTTGATTGTTGTTCTTCGTTTGCTACTTTACTTTGCAAGGTCGTATGGATTTTTGTTGGTTGTTTGAGGATCTATTTTTGCTAGTCCTAAATTCCTCATCAGTTTATAGGATTGGTTATTCCGCACGGATCCCAATTTTGGCATCACCATTTGATTTATTTCCCAACATTAACAAGCTAATCTCATATATCTTGTTTCGACACTTGTAGAGTCATGAAGAAATTTAAATTTCAAGGATATTTCTTATATTGTTCATGATTATGATTAAATTGTTGAAGTGTTCACAATTCATCGTTGATTTTTTAGTGTCCAACTGTAATTATATACCGAATGGGTTGTGCCTCAAATGTGGGTACGACCGGTTCATGTGGTACGCAGCTCATAATCATACAAGGTTCAGGTTTGGCCCTTGCTACTACATGAACCTGAGGCGAGCCTAACAATTTGCTATTTTGTATTTGCCAAAAGTGCATCTAGAATTCACTTCACAGATTCTTCATAAAAAATAGAATGGCCAAACATGAAGTCCTGGTTCTAAAGTTTAAACATGTGCTTGCTCCTGTGAAGATGCTTTCTTCCCAAGGAAGTAGTTCAATTGTCGAGCAATGTAGATTTAACCATTCAACATTTCCACCATACGACATTAAAGATTGGGTATGGACTTTTCTAGAATACTTTAACAACTGCATTCTTCTATTGGTCGACCATTGCTATGAATCTATATACATACTATAGGTCATTTAACACCTCCTACTCATTTAATTGTTTGCATAGCCTAGAAGATTTAGCATCTGACAATGACGTGGTTAGGAATTTTGGATGTTATTTATACATATGACCCCCCCCCCCCCCCCCCCCCCCCCCTGAAATTGAATGTTTTAGCGTAATCAGTTATCTTACCAGCATTCTGTATCAGTTCTTTATTTAGTGTCATGTTTCCAGCTAAAACTTTAATTGAAGAAGAGGTATTTTTTTATGATTTTAAATTCCAATTAAGTCAAAAAAAGAGATTCGTTTAATGGGGGTGTTCATTGTGTAGAAATTTCCATTGTCTCTCATGCTTCTAGGAGGATCTCAAGGCATTAGAGAAAACATGATAGTCTGAATCCCAACAAATTAATGCATGAAAAGATAAAATTCTAACAGTTAGTGCAACAATTCACAAGAAATATGAGTGAAATTTGGACCATCGAAAAGTTCACTTTGAAAGTTTAGTGTAAGTTTGGGTGAAACGGACATCGGTCAAGTGGGTTATCAGGGGAACATGTCAGGCTATTTAGATCTAATTTTTATTCAAGTTTGAATGGAATTCAACTGTTGGAAGATCTTGGCTATGAGTTTAGGGATATTGGTCTGAAAACTTCGTGATTGACTTGCATATCTTTTCATATAATCCCAATAGGTTAAGGAGTCTTAACCTAATAACTAGAAAGGAGATGACTTGTATAAATTAAGAGGAGATTGTACAATAGTAGAAATTATTGTAATATTGTTAGGAATTACAATATGATTGAAGCAAGGAATTAGGGTATGATTTATATTGGTGCTTCAATACATCAGTCTGAAGTGTGGTCTATATAGCACCTCTCTAAGGTGTTATGATTACCACCTTTATCACTACCAAGTTCTCATTTAAACCCAAATTAAATAGCTCCAATTTTTCATATTAATCATGCTGTAATGCTCATTGTACTTTGACCATAATTCTTACTCTTGAACATTAATACCTCAGAAATCCCCAAAACACTAGCGCAAGGAAAATCTCCCGACTTTGGCAAAATCCTAGAAAATTAAAAAAAAACCAAAACATTACAGTATCAACAGTAGTCTTCTACTTTCTAGAGAGATGAGATCAGGGAGCAAGAAAAAGAATAAACTTACCATTTGTTACTTCAATGAAAATAAAATAAAACCAAGAGATGGGATTTTTCCACTCTCAAGAAGCCAAATATTTTTTAATATCTTTGTTGAGAAGATTGGAGTGAGTTGCTTCTCGCATTTCTCCTCTTTGATCAACAACCATTCTCAGATTAGATGATGATTAAATGGAAATGCTACCATGTGTACCATCTTCATTTGGAATAACTTCTTCAAAGTGTCAAATCTTGTAATTTGAGATTGTTCTTCGTATAAATCTTTCATATGAAGAAATATGGATTGAATATCTATATTCTCGTATCTCTTTTATACTTTCAATCTATTAATATCATCTGTTATAAAAAGATGGTCTCACATTTGAAACATAAGAAAAAGTAAAGGATATATATTGAAAATTGGTCGCTACCTGGTAGCTTAAGTTTTTGGATAATAATATCTCATTATAGATTATGCCTTCACTGATTTGAGTCACCGTTGGACCCCTCCCCCTCCCCCTCCATATGTGTAACACCCGGTCATTTTCGTTGGTCTAACACAATCAATGTAAAGTATATATAGAAAGGCAGGATAATTGTCTTAAAAACTTATCCATGCTCGTCGAATGATGTGGTTCTGGGAAGGTTGATATTGGAGTAAGAATCGAGAAGATCCTCCCTTAACTGCTCTCATCACTTATCTCTCTTTTTGGCAAAGATCATTTACAATGTTTGAGTATATGTTAAATAATTTTGTTCAATCACTTATCAGAAGAAATAGTTCATGCAGATGATGTTCATTAAAAACTTTATGACACTGATAGTAAATTGTAGTGATTTGAGGAATGAAAGGGAAATTTTTATAGATTTTTGTAGATAATTGAATAGAAATATAAGACAAGGGTTTCAATTAGAGAGGAAACCACTCTCCTATTCTTTGTTTGAAGATAAAGGGCTAACTCTCCTCATTCTACTCTTAATCTACTCCTACCCTTTCTTCTTCTTTCTCCTAATTCAACATAACATTAGCCTTATCTCTTCCTCTCAATATAAGGGGCTGATTTGCCCAATATTACAAAAAATGCCATCAACTCCCAAAATACAAGTTTGCCACTCGGCCCAAAATTACAAAATTGCCACTAGGTGGCCACACCACATTCCCAACACTACTCCGCCCCCGAATAACCATCTTGTTCTCAAGGTGGTGCATGAAATCAGTGAGGGTGCTACTCCAAATGGGGTGCTCGCCCCCTTCGGACTCCTCTTCGTAAGCGGCTGTGCCTTCTTCTTCGATGATCAGCACCTGCAGCGCGCAATTCCATCAATGGCGGCCTGATACGAACCTCTAATCACAGTGGTAGCATAACCACTTGGCGTGCCTATTAATGATCTCCTCTGTGTAACGTGCTTGTACCTACTGTCCGTTGGAGGCTCGCCAATCTTCCTTGGTGCTATTTGAGTAGTCGTTGGTTGGGGCTTCTGAGTCTCCCCGGACAGTGGGCTGCTGAATGCGGCCCCGTAATTCGCTCCATTGGGCCTTCATTCCACAGTGAGCCTGCCATCGACTAACTGGGTCAGATCCATTGTCTCCATTAATCCTTTCGGTCTCTGTAAACTGAGCTCAGCTGGGATGTCGGGCCTGAGTCCCTGCGTGTCACCTCATGGATCCCTCTCGTTCGACCAGACAGCATCTCGAATCTCTCCCTGAAATCTTGAACTGTGCCCTCCTGCCGAAGTACGAGAAGCTGCTCGTGTTGGTCCCCGTCCTGGGGTCACGGAAGTGGTCCAATAAGTCGTCCTTGAACTCTTCCCACGATCGCACTCGTTACCACTACTGTCTACACAGGAACCATGACAGGACTTTTACATCTAAGCAGACGCCGGTTGTCCACAGTTTCTCCGTCTTAGTTAAGCGGTTTACCACGAAGTATCTCTCCGCACGGTAAACCCACCCATAAGGATCCTCCCATTCGAAGATTGGCGATTTCAGCTTCTGAACCCTGCTCTCGGGGCCAAAGACTCCATGCCATGATCTCTCCCTTGGCTGTCCAAAATGGAGACATGTGTAAATATTCTGCATAGCTCCTCCATCTCAACACGTACATCCTGCTTTTTCATGGTATCCCCAGCTTTCGTCATCCCAATCTGGACCATCGCCTTTTTCTTACAGGCCCCAGGGATCACAATCACGCTCATCGTAACCCCCAAAGGGCTCGTCATCTACCCATGCTTGACGTCGGTTGCCTAGGTCGTCGATCCAATCCTGCGGGTACCTTTTGCTTCAAGGCAAGGGCCGTCGTTGCCTTGGGTAAGCGCCAAGGGCCAACGGCCTTGTTATGAAACAGAATGAGGACCCGAGGACCGTGCGGTGGTGTCAGGGGTCCCCGAGGCCTTGGCGGCTGCGCCGGGGGTAGCGACCCCCCGACGGTGGTTCTGGGGCCTCGTAAGGCCCCCAAGATGCCACAGGGGGCTGGTGGGGCCCCCACGATGCTGGATGGGGCTCGCAAGTCCCCCACTGCTTCATTAGGGCCTCACGAGGCCCCCAGAGCTCTGTCTAGGGCTCGCGACCACCCCACGGGCTTCGACGAAGGCACGCGACCACCCTATGGGTTCATCGGGGCTCGACGAGGGTCCGGCGGTCGCCCTGATCTCGCGCGGCCATGGCGGATGAGATCGGGGGCGTCGCACACCCTGCTATGGTTTTGGGGTTAGCGGCTCTTTCTCCTTTGATTGGAATGCTGGACGCCACTCCCGTCACATGAAAACTAGGGTTTCTCTTCCATCCGGCCTCTTCTTCGCCTTGTTCCAGCAGATCGTCGTTAAAAATTACGACTTTGTTCTTCCCTTTGTCTAAAGCTCGCTCCTTTCACCCCCGATCTACGTTGGGGTCTTTATCTTCCATTAGTTCTGGGTTTGGATAGCTCCTTTATTTATATATAGGGCTTCTACCACTCTCTTCAATTTTTGTGAGGATCTCCATATTTGCAGTGATTTGGATGCCAATTTGGGATGCGATCTGATTTAAGAGCCTCTACTCCATCGCCAACATCTTCGTGCTCATCAAAGAGAAATTTTTCTCTGTTGATTTCTTGAATTCCCCGAGCTCGGTCTCCAAAGCTTCGACCTTTTTCTTTGTTTCCGTAGCCGACATGAACCGTAAAGCTCTGATACCAATTTGGTTGGAAATGGTAATGATTTGAGGAATGAAAGGGAATTTTTATAGATTTTTGTAGATAATGAAATGGAAATATAAGATAAGAGTTTCAATTAAAGAGGAAACCACTCTCCTACCATTTGATTGAAGATAAATGGCTAACTCTACTCAATCTATTTTTAATATACTCCTAACATTTCTTCTTCTTTCTCCAAATTCAACATAACATTAGCCATATCTCTCCCTCTCAATATAACAGGTTGGTTTGCCCAATATTAAAAAATGCCATCAACCCCTAAAATTACAAGTTTGCCACTCAGGCCCAAAATTACAAAATTGCCGCTAGGTGGCCATACCCCATTCCTAACAGATACATACTAGATACCAAATAACTTGTTTTTTCCATTGAGCTAAATACGAGGAGGTTGAAGCAATAGTTAAAGACGGATAACTGGGATTGTGCCATTAGTGTAGAGATTCTTCCATAAGGTGAGGTGTAGCTGACTCTTTCAACTTTTACTTGAAATTAGAGGCAGCACTTACTGCATAAATGTATTCCCTTACGACATAGCGCCCGAATGTTTCCTTACCAAAACGGATTAGTGTTGTCTAAAAACATTCCCAGCAATCTAAAGACCAAAACCAGATAGTTTATCATGGACTCTTACAAACCTCTGTCAACATCATCTATAGATCACACCCCAGCATCAACACATGCACACATGCAAGATAAAAATAGGAAAATGGTTCAGGCGTATTTCATTGTTTATTCACCTTTTCGTTGGTTTTTTATCCATCGAACAGTAAGGTCCATTTTCCCCAGTGGCACAACCATTTAGATACTGTTTACCATAAACCTTTGCAAGAGCTAATAGATTTGTCTTCCCAAAAAATAAGATAAGCATAGAAATGGAAATGGTTGTGAGAAGGGTAGCATTCATATGATAAAATCTAATAACAGCTCGAAAATTAAAAACTTTAAGTTAATTTTTATGATTATGAAGGTAACTACAACTTAATTTTGGTTGATTCTGAGCTAAGGTATAAAAGCAGAAAGATAATTCATAAAAATATGGTAAATTTTCTTGGTTATAATCCTAGAAGTTTCTTGTTTGATTTTTTTTAAAGAACCACTCAGACATAACTTTTAAACGACCTAATGACATCCAATGTTGGATTTCATTAAGTTCTTCAACAACCTAAGAGGATAAAATGACGAAGTAGTGAAAATGGCTGGAAGATACTTCCTACAGCAAAAAAATAATTACCTGGGTAATTTTGCGGTGAAAGTAGATTCCAGTAAGTAACCTAAGGAAAAAGATAAACTTGGTTGTCTATATTTTCATTGCATCTTTGATTATTGAACAATTGTTTGTATCTACTAAAGTTCTACTCTGTTTCTCACTCTTCCAGGCTTTGAAATCATTTTTGAATTTTTTGCTTTGCAGTTTTTCGATCAACTCAAGCCATTGTCTATAACCCCTTACATAAGATCGACTTCTAGAAAATGAATGATCAAGTTCTACATATATTTCATTTGTATGTCGTCATTTAGGTGGCACGTCCATTTGGCCCTTTGGCTTTTTACAATCCTAAACGATTACTAGAACTCTCTTGTATAGCATATTTTGTCCCTTTTTATTCAAATCTTCCTCCAGACTGTATCATAGCTGCGAAAAATTTCGGTATTGCTCATTGAAGGATTGACCTTCATCTTCCAGCACATGGAGGTATTTCTAGATACTTGCCAACAGCCCTTGCTGATTTGCTAAATATTGTCTTCACTAGGAAGGTGGCACCATTAATGCCAATGAATCATTGTCATTCTTAAAAAGTTTAATCTGTGCTAACATACTTCGTTGAACAAATTGGCAATCCATTTCAATGGTGAAAAGCTTTGGATATGTCGTTTCTATGATTATTCTAGAGTATGTTCATTTTAAATATTTATCATCCTAATAGAATTGCATTGATTTGAACATGTTCGAATGTGACATGACCGGTACCGTTGGATGGGATGCTAAAACACTAAATAGTTACGGTCAGTAAATAGCTTACAACAAAATAATTCTCTAACAAAAAATTTGCAGCAGAATAATAAAACGAGAATTATCACATTCGCAACATAATAGTTACAAGATAAGAAAATCAAACCATAAAGAAGAGCAATCACAAACACAAGTACTTATCATGGTTCGGTCAATCCCTTGACCTACATCCAATCCCCAAGTCACACTTGAGCTTTTCCACTACTAACTTCCCACCTGGAAGAATAGTACAACTTGTGACTTGACGAACAATCCTCACCAATCGTAACTCTCTCCAATCGAGAGTGAACACACCTCACATTTGAGGCAAGAACAACCATCTCTTCACTTGAGGCAAACCCCTCATACGAGACAATCTTTGAAAGCAATTGAGTACAATCCTTAAGCCTTGAAGATGAAGCTTGTAAGTATATATCTGGCTAATGAAAATGGTTTCTATTCTATTTGATTTGGCTCTTAGAAGAATAGAAACAAAGCTCAAGAGAGTGAAGAATGAAAGCTAGATATTTGGGACAATTTTGGGGTTTTTCTTTTCTTTCTCCTTTTCTTTTTCATCTATTTTCTTCATAAATCATATCTAATTAAACTGCAATGATCCCCATATATAGAGGATAAATTATGCATGAGAAAATACCCAAAATATTCATCCCAACGGTTAAAACGGATATATGCGTAAATTACGTTTACTGCAATGGCTGGTTGATTAGTCGACTAGAGTATTAGTCGACTAATATGTTCAGGTTCATTAGTCGACTAATAAATTTTTCTAGTCGACTAGCCAGCCAGTCCAGAGCCAGTAGTTTACTGTCATTGAGTTAGTCGATTACAGTTCACCAGTAGCTAGTCGATTAATTCATGAATTAGTCGACTATGCCATGAACTTTGAACGACTGATACTAGGTTATATCATACTATCAGCCAAACTAGGTTAAATCATGTATTACTATTAGTCGATTAGAGTACCATATTAGTCGACTAATTCACCTAGAAATGTATTGTTTGGCAATTAAACCTAAGGTTTTATGTATGAATTAGATCCTATTAATACTAAATTATTTTCCTAGGATTTATGTGTGTGTGACATCTTCAAGGCCTTAACAATATTCTATGACAAGAATAAAAATATTACATCATTTATATAATTTGTCTTTGCTATCTTGTTGATGTAGCCTTTGATCTTCTTCTTGTCATAGAATTTTTTCCTCTTCATCTTGTTGCCTTGGAGTCACACACTCACCATTATTTGTTAAGTTTCGCTTTTGATCTTGCTTTGTTGTCTTCCATACTTGAGCAATTTGTACTTGACCTTTTTGTTCCTTTCACACTAAAGAAATTCATTAGACCAAAAGATAATGTTTGCTCATCATCAAAACATATAATGGAAAATCCAGTGCCCCCAACAGTATGTACTAAACCTATGTAGCCTTCAGTTTTAATGATGGAGATATTAGATCCAAACCACATCTTTTGAAGTTACATATGCCCAAAAAAATTGAAGTACGTGAATATGTTCCTTCCAACGTAGCGTTTGTGTTTCCTCGTGATCAAAAAATTTATACCCATACTTCCTGAGTAAAAGCATGATGCCAATGCTTTTATTTTTACAAATTCAAATACGTTAGCTAATCGAACTCTTTATTGTGCCAACACTTCTTGTAGGAGCTGGCGGAAACAACTGCAAATTGCTAGAGAAGCTAGGAGAGTGGACATACTTTGCGATCGCTTGTCTCTAAGCCACGTAATCCTCAAAGGAACTGAACTATACAAAGAACTTCATAATATAGTGAATGAAGCTGTGAAGAAGCTCAAGAAAGAACTTGGGCCGCTCGACAAAGTTTCTGCAATGACAAGAAGAGGAATTGTGAACCGACTTGCTTGTGGTGCAGAGGTCCTGAAGTTGTGTGCTTCAGCGGTGGAAGCACTGGATGCCATGCTTTCAGGCACATTTAACGGCATGGTTCATACTGCAGACCTGAAAAGCCCAGGTAAAGTTATATTTTATGTTTCTATCTGCGCTCACAATTCTTGCTACTCCGAACTCCTGCTCTTTGTTGTGTGATATGCGTCCCCAATAGCCTGATTGCTCAACCTATACAAACAAGATAACTGATGCAGTATTTTCTAATGCGTCATTACATGAACTTATGAGGGAATATGTGACTACTACATTGAGTATTACATCATTTATTGAAATCTTGATTAAAATCATCAAATCCATGAAGACAATCGAATGACATTTGTGAAAATGATCCGATTCTTCAACATAGACACATCTAATGGCATAATTAAGGGGAGAACATAAATGAATTGCAGGTGGGATTGCAATGTTGCAGTTAATAATCTGATAGATTCAGCTACAAAATTGTGTTATGTTGTGCTCAATTTACCTTGCGGAAACAGGATACATGTAATGACCCTTTCAATGGCAACAGTAACTCGGGATGATTTTGTTCAGTGCTATTTATATTCAGCAGAGCAACTTAGGCTTTGATTCTGACATGAATGTGAATACATGCATGATAATCTTTTTTTTTTTTGGAGTAAAATTTGGGAAGTCTGAAAATAAAAGAAATGAAAATTTTTCTAAAGGTACTAGAAAAAAGTTTGGGCAATATTTAGGATAACATTACAGTTTACTCTATTTATGTCGCATTGCATACCAAAAAACGAGAACTGTAAACAAAATCGAGTGTCTCAATAAATTATGTGTATTAAATTTTTATGTAAGATGTGAATTTAGAAAGATAGAGACAAGTATACATAATCCAGTATTTCAAAGTATATGAATACTATCTATGGTGAGTACATAAATTAAACTTATTGTTCGAAAATAACTTGGAGAATCAATCAATCAACTACAACCCAGAAATAACAGATACGGTTTATCACAATTAGAACACAGCTATACTAAGCCAGTCAGATTTTGCAGGCCCCCAATCATTCGGAATCCAATTTGAAGATGTCTCCCCAACCTCGGTCATCGTCTCACTTCAATCCAGAGACGAAGAGTTTGAAGAGACCATCATCGGCTGCACGCTCTGGCATCGTGGCTCAAATTCTCCGGACTACCCTCAAGAACCCACGTTCATCTTACTGAGACCCGAAACAAAATTCAAGATCTCTGGGCTTGCTCCTTCAACCGAATACTGCTTCAGGGCTTTGCCTTTCAGTAGCACGAAGGAACTCGGGAGGTGGGAGGCTCGTTGTATGACGGGTGCCCACAACTCCATTTCGAAATCTCCAAAGAAAGAGCAGGATACGGCTGATCAGCCAGCGATGGTTGAAGCTGACTCGCAGAGAGGCTCCACGAACACGAGTGACAACAATCATGCGCCGAACCTCAATGCAGAAGCGCCTAGGGACACGCCAGGCAACCCGAGCAGGACTAACAACTGCTCGTCGGACTCCGGGAACAAGGAGGTCGTGGCCGAGATGCAGTATGAGTACTGTGTGAAGGTGATAAGGTGGTTGGAGTGCGAGGGGTACATGGAAAAAGAGTTCCGGGTGAAGTTCCTGACGTGGTTCAGCCTCAAGGCGACGGCACAGGAACGTCGGGTGGTCAGCGCGTTCATCGACGTGTTGATCGATGAGCCCGACAGCCTGGTTGCCCAGCTGGCCGATGCGTTCATGGACGGGATCTGCAACAAGAAGCCAGCCGTTGGGAAAGGCTTCTGCACTAGTTTGTGGCACTAGGCATCGTGGCCATTTCGCATCAGATGATTGCCCTGATGCTGATTGATTTTTTAGGGGACTGGATTGTAGTCATTGATCGTGGCATCTGTGTTGCTTTACATGAATGGATCCTTCTCTTAGTTATGGCTGATGATGCTGGAAATATGAATGTAATTTGATTCTCAAATTGGAACCATGAAAGTTTTTTGTTTTTGCTTGAAGGGGCTCAGGCAGATGCCCGGCATGGTCCCAAAATTAAGCGGAGCTTACTTTCAGCCTTAGCATCCTTAATTGTTTTCGCGCATGACCGGATTATTTACCAGTTTGCCATTATTCCTGATCTGCCGGTGGAGGGCGCTTGGTTGGCGGAGGCGGAGGCGGAGGTGGAGGCGGAGCTTGGGATGTCAGATGAGGGAGAGGGGGGTTGGGTTGTCGGAGGAGGGGGCGACGGATGGGCTGTGGAGGTTGTAGGAGGGGGAAGTCGGGTTGGAGAGGTCCGAGGAGGGGGTGGGGAAAAATGGATAGGATGACTGGGGCTGAATTTCTGCTGCAAGTATTAAATGTAATGTAGCTAAAGTCACGACTTTCTGCTGCAAGTATTAAAAATTACTCACTTTTGCGGAACAATTACTATTAAGAGCACTCTCTACGGGGGCTGAATTTGGGGCTTAATCCTAAGTGGAAGGGTTGTCTGTAAAAAGGATGAGAGAAAGGGCTAAACAATGACTTAAAATTTTAAGCACATGTGCAGCCCCTCTTTAAGCCGCTGACTCACTAGCCGTCCATTCAAAAACTGAATGGATCAGACGTCTGGTTGGTACCCGCCAGATGCATGATTCTGACAGTATCTTATTTTTTTAAACCCCTTGCAGTACCAGACGTCTGGTTACTAGGCACCAAACGTCTGGTTTGCCAGGAATCTAATCCACAAACAGTAGATCATACGCCTGTTGGGTAGCAGCCACGTGTCTGATTTACTTCAAATTTGAAAAAAAAATAGGCGGCTGGATTACCAGACGTCTGATGGGGTTACTCCAGACGTCTGGCAATCCACATGTGGCGGCTGACGGGGCAACCATTCAGCCCCCAATTTAGCCCTCCATTGAGAGGGCGCATGGGCTGAATCTGACATGGCTCAGATTCAGCCCCTGCTATCCATTGGGAGTGCTCTAAGTGCTTAAAAACAAAGAAAACCCAACAATGCCTTTAGGGGCTACTGGTCTTTTTTTATATAAAAAGATCATTCATGTTCTACACACACAGAGGTAATTGATGTACGCCCAGACCACTTTACACATCCAAAAAAAATTTGAAAATCGGTTGTTTTCCTTACACAACCACATATCTTCACATTACCACTCTCCTCTTTATCCTCCCCCACATCCTTCGTCACCCCCAACCGCCACAGTCGCATGCCAGCAACCCTCCCACCGTGCCCCTAGCTGCCACAGCCACCGACAACCTCTCATATTCCTTATCCATGCCACTCTCCCTCATCTTCCTCCTCCCCATGTTCCTCCTCCCCTTCCCTCTCCAGTCGCAACCGGTGCCACTGCCTTTGTCGTCGGTGCGGTTGGGGTGAGGGGGGTGCGGTCGGGGGAGGGATGGGGTTGCAAGGATGTTGCGGCGGCGGCGGCGGCGACGTAGAAGAAGAGAAAGACGACATCGGCGAAAAGAAGAGGTAGATTATGGAGGACGAAGGGATGAAGGTAAAAGAGGAAAATTTTGAATGACAACCGGATAAATTTTGAATAAATGATCTGTGTATTTAACTATTAGGTCTGTGCGTCTAGTGACTCCCTTCAAGTTGAGATTGCAGAAGGACAAATCTTTGAGTGCCGCTAGTCACATTACATTTAGTTTGACATTATATGTCACAAGTTTGTTAACCAGAATAGTAAACTTGTATATTAATGTAACATGACTAGCAAAGTGTGTAACATGACTAGAAGCACTCCAAGTCGAGAGTTGCTATATGCACAAACATAATTGCCGAATACATAGACCCTTTATTTACAAGTTTACCATTCAAATTTATTGGTTTATCATTACAAAATTCCTCTTTTATACTTCTCTCTTCATCCATCCCTCTTCTTCATCGTCTTCTTCGCTACCGCTGTCACAGCGTCCCAGCAAACCCTTCCTCAATTGCATCCTCGTCTCTGTGCGCCGCTGAGCCATCCAGGGGCATAACCATGCACACCCTACCTATGGAAAGAAAAATCAAAGTTAGTTCTTTAGTACTACATAACTCGTGTATCAATACAATAGGATGGTGGCGCAGTTGGCTAGTATGTTTGTTTCACAGCTCTTCAATGATACTACAGTCGTGAGATTGAGCCTTTCTAACAGAACGTATTTTTAATTTTGGGGTTAATTCTTCCAATGGGCTTAATAATTTTGTACATGTAGCCGTTTAGTGACGATAATAAGTCCATTGGTGGCCAATTAGTCTGTTATTTTTACGTTCTTATTACTTCATTGGTAATTTATTCGTCATCAACATCATAATTCGTTATAATTTTGTTGGTTGATGTGCATTCTTATTACTTCATTAGTTCTTTTCCTCACTCAACGTCACAATTCGTTATAATTTTGCTGGTTGATGTATGCATTTATATTTACATGATTGATGCCTAAATACCGAATTACATGCACAATAGAAATCTATGTACAAATTACTTGCTAGACTCCACCCGCAAGCTCAAGTAGAAAATTCTTATGAAACGATTATTCCAAAAAGATCAAATATCTATTTTGATCATACCTAATGTATCTATCACATACTCCTAATTTTTTAAAATAGGGTAATATTACTCAATAATCCATGTTTCTAATCTCGACTGTTTTCTATGATTATCTTGTACAATTTTAGTTCAAGCTCGAATATAACCAAAGCCCAATAAAAAATAAGAGATTTTAACCAAAACATAAGAGTCTGCATCATCTTCTTGGGTTTGTGTTGGAATCTAACATCAGATTGAATCTGAATGATAGATGAGTTCGTTTCACAAGATACTCTTAGAGATCGACTTGGATTTTTTTTATATATTATATATCATGGTCTGGATATTACTATGATATCATTTTGTCAGTATTATCGATCTATAATTAAAGCTTCCTTAGAGTTTAATTTTTTCCTTAAAATTTTTAAATTTTTTTCCATACATTATCTTTATTGTTGCCAAGGGTAAGAAAAAATTTCTGGTTACTCCATTGATCACATATCACTTCTCTATATCATCCACACTCTTTCTTCCTTCTACTGTCATCCCTTCTTTCGCTACCGTTTGTCCAGGGCAAAAAAATTTCTGGCCATGCCACTGATCCCATCTCACTTCTCGAAATCCTCCCCACTATTGCTTCCTCCTCCTGTCCTCCCATCTAAACATTTTAATATGTGCAAAGTGACATCTGTTATAGCAATTAGGTTAACACAAAGTTTTTGTAATTAGGTGTGTATAGCTATTATTAGGTCTGTGTGTATAGCACTTTAGGTTTGGTTCTTCAAAATTAGTGACACCAATGGAGAACCAAAACTACAGAACGATATCAGAAGCAGAGATCAGCGACTAAGATCCATGGATCCACTACTCAACGAAGTTTCTCAGCTGTTCGCCCGATTCAAGGCCGCCCTCACGAGGAACGATTTTGATACATGCGCCAATCTCCTCTCGCAGCTCAAGGTACATTCTTTCTCGGCAGATCTTTTCGCAAATTTTCTTTATTTTGTAAATTTTCAATCAATAGATCGATCTATTCTAATGATTTAGTTGGATTATCTGGAATTAGAATGAAAAGAAACCTTTCCAGTTGGTGAAAACGAAGCCTGCTTGATTGGGTGGGGTTAGGGTTTTTGTCGGTGAACTATGAGATTTTTGTGTGGTTTCAATAGTTTTTAGATAAATTTTTGTGTGGATCATGTTTGTAGGATAAATGAGTCCAAGTTTTTTTGTGCTGTTTTAGAGTTTAAGGTTATAATTTGATTGGTGAATGTATTAGTTGAGTCGAAGGGTGGATAAATTTTTGGACAACCATGTGAGTATTTATACAATTGATTACTGCAGTTAGTGTAAAATACGGTAAGAAAGGACCCCCCGAATTAGTAGATAAAAGTTTGTTCTATTGATTAGGGTTCATGCACTTTAGGGTCATGTCAATAATCTAAAATTGGAATTTGATGGCGCCACCGGTTTTTTACACAACGGAAGATGACATTTTGTTTTGGTTTCTGTGGAATAAGGTTGGATTTTGGGTAGTAGAAAAAACTCTGTTTTGTTGATTGGGGTATGTTAAGGCCAAAATTGGCGATAACGATTTTTGGACTGATGTGGACTCCTCTGTTGAGGTGGAAACTCGTCAACTGATGGAATGAGACCATTGGTTAGTAGAACCAGGGTCGATGGAGGTAGGGATGATGAGGCAATGTGGAAGCTCCCTCGACCCCGTAAACGGTCGTTCAACCCTTTGGCATCGTAAACGGTCGTTCGACCCTTTGGCAAAGACGATGCTTGAGTAGATGACAGTGGGAGCAGTTGTTCAATCCTCTAACTGGGTTGTATCTCGATCTCCTGCACCACAAATAAACGTCGGGGGGTCAGATCTGGGTTTCGATCCAAATTTCCTCTGATGCTTAAGTTATAACAATAACTTAAGGAGAGACTTGGGGCTGTCGAGATCGACCCACGGAGGTTCATTTCAAGTCAGTCGTCGCAAGCTATTTGGAGGAAGGATTATAAAGTGGAAAGCAGAATGTAAGAGTGTTAGGTCTCTCGTACATTGGGATCCGCCTATTCTGTTCATCGTTTGTTTATTTATAGACATCGGAGGTCTCTTCAGTGACGTTAGGAGGATAACGGTCACCAATTATGACGCCACGATTATCTCCCTTATTAATAGTGTAACCATCGCCCACACCTCAGCTATTTATGAGCCCACATTCAATCGCACGTTAGTCGAAAATGTACGTGGGCTTTGACTGAGTCAGCTTCGGGCTCTCTTCATGGGCCTTGTGGGCTTTGACGTCATTCGAGCGAATCCAATCGAGCGCCGGTCCAAGGGTTTAACAATGGCACCCGTCACTCGAGCTCAGACAGTTCGTCTGTTGGGGTCAAGTGACGTTACATCTCATTAATGGGACATACCAGTCGAGGAAAAATTACTCGAGCTTAATCGCCAAAACGCATACTCTTCTGATTTGGGTGATGCGTTGGTTAGAAATTTGAGATACTAGGATGCCCGAATCACCAGCACGTGTCCCACTATGACCTTAATAGGATAGTTTTGGAGAGAGATCGAAATCATCGTCTTTGGCATCCTTGACCCAAGTTTCCTTCTTCGCCAATGATTTCCTTATCTGCTCGCTCCGTTGGTAAGGCCTCAGCCTCCATCCTTCAGAAGGATAAGGGGGAGGCTGTCGTGCCTAGTCTAATCGTCAATCAAATCTCTCAAGTGGGGGCGGATCAAATTCCTGATCTCCAGGAGAAATATATCCGATGCGACTATCAGATCCGATCGCCCCAGAAGGACGAAAGGGTTCATCTTCATGGAGATTGAGAAGTTGGAGTTTATGTCAAAACCTTCTATCGGAGACTTCGATTTCCCATGCATCCCTTCATGTTCTTCCTACTGAGGACATTGAGTCTTTCCCTTTGTCAACAGATGCCAAACACCGTTGGTGTCTTGGTGAGCTTCATCTCGTTGTGCATGATGAATGGGATTGAACTAACTTTGGAGTTGTTCAATTACTTTTTCATAATTCATTTCCTCAAGACCCCGGGCTGGTATATGATAACTGCTTGCCGAGGTAGGAAGTTATTTGGTGATCTTCTCACCTCGAATCCAAAGTGGAAAGACCAATTCGCATTTGTGGAATTTCATGGCTATGCGAGTTTCTGTATTCGGTGGGGGACTCCTGATTTGGGCACGACTGAGGATAAGCCTCTTTTTGACGAGGAGGAAAAGTTGTCTGTTCGTTGATGAAGCTGTCTGAGAGGACCAGGTCGACAAAGTGGCTGTTGATTGACCCAGTGCTGCACAATACCGTATGGACAAAAGGTTGATTCGACCTTGCCCACCTCTAATTTGCTCTTAGTTTTCTTGAATTTTGCGTTCTCCTTGCAGGCATGGTCGGTCTGGAATATCAAGTGGACACTGTGATGCAGGAAGTAGTCGAAGCTTCCATTAGAGAGGCATATGAAAATATGTTTTCTCCTCAAGTGTTTCCTCTGGAGGGTGGAACCGTCGGGACCTCCAAGGTTTTACGTATGGTGGTTCATGAAGCCTCACAGTTGATTCGTCCTTAGTAGATGAAAAAGAAAAAGCTTTCTCCCGAATTTGAGGTGGTTGCAATTGAGGAGGTGAAGAGATCGAGGCGACAACTTCATATTGTCGACTCAGACTTGTTTGGGTCAGATGACGTTACGGACCCGTCTACCTCTCTGGGCGCGAATCAGTCGCATGACGAGACACAATCCCTCGAACAAGAACTGGGTTCTCTTTCAGAGAAGGATTTGAGGGAATCACCTTCTCCTCAGGATCCAATTCCGCGTCAGGATTCTTGGTCTTTGGGAGGTCTATTTCCTCCTGAATTGCTGGCCGAGGATATTCATTTGGATTTTAGACTGGTCTTACTGGAAGATCGATTGCCGTAAGCCCCATTTGACTGTTCTAAGGAGGGGCTCCTTCAACCGGGCTTTCCAATCAGGAAAACTGAGTTGGCTCTTTTGGATCGTGGGACCGCCTCACGAATTATTGAGAATTCGACCCTTCCTAAGGACATGACCGTTCTAGAGAGGGTCGATCATGAGAGGTTGTCCTCGATTGCCGTTCATGTGAACATTCAGGTAATAATCATGCTTGTCTTTATTATGAATGAAGCAAGTATTGAATTGACGATCTTTGCTAGTCTGCATGCTCTCGTGGCTAACGCTGCGTTATGCCGCCGCTCGGTGGTGGTGGCCAATCATGAAGCCACATTGACATAGGCCAGAATGGCCGTTGAAAAGATCGAAGCGAAGCTGGCCAGATGGGAGCTTCTTAATAAATTGATCCAGTCTTAGCTGTGCCGACTCAAACATGAGTGATGCGAGTCTCGTAAGAGAGATGCTGGTCAAATTGATTCGAGGGAGCAAGTAGAAAAGATGTTGCTCGAGGAAAGGGCCAAGTGGGAGGCCAGAGAAAGTGAACTTCAAGCTCGACTCCTTGATGGCTCTTGGAAAGTCGATGCGAGGGAGATCGCGGAAAAGAAAGTCTAAGAATGTATTGACAATTTGCCCGACTTCGACGATCTTTATACACAAGGATAAGAGCGGCGTCGATTGGAAATAAGAGATCGATTCCCCAATTTTGCGGCTGAGATCAACGTAATCCATGTTATTTTTCCAATCGATGATGACGATGGTCAAGAAAGACCATGGATGCTGCTATCCCCGTCGATGAGGCTGTTGCCGAGACAGGTGAGGCTGCAAATGTTGGGCATATTCCTTCAATCATTAACCATCGATCGAAGGAGACTGAGGGCACACCGATCCAGTTGAGGGATCATAAGAGTTCTTTAACCCTCCAAGTTTTTGAATGTATTGGGGGTGTAAATTTTGTAGGAACATGACTATTTTGTAATACAGATCAAAAAATATTGCCAAAGTTGACATATACCTCTTTGTTTATCACAAATTGATCTTTGTTTTAAGGAGCGTGTATGAGCGTTTGTGTCGACATTTGGCTCCTTTCAACGAGTTAAGCAACTGCCCAAGGTGTTCGGGGTTGAATCATTGGATCATACAATCATTAACCATCATAGTAAGGCGCAGTTCTTGAAATTGCGTAAGAGGTGACTTTTCAACTTGTTGTCGACGACCAAGTTGCGTTGTTCGGTGGCGAGGGGGTGACCTCTTCGTCTTACGGTCGACGATCGAGTAGAGTTGTTCGGTAGCGAGGGGAGTGGCCCCTTCGTCTTACGGCTGACGACGAGGTAAGTTTGTTCAGTAGCGACGGGAGTGGCCCCTTCGGCTTACGGCCGACGACCGAGAATAGTCGTTCGGTTATGAGGGGTGTGGCCACTTCGTCATTCGACCGACGACGAAGTATGATCGTTCAGCCGTGAGGGAGTGGCCCCTCAGCTTACGGCTGACGACCGAAGATAGTTGTCCGATAGCGAGGGGCGTAGTCCCTTTGTCTTACGACCGACGACGAAGTATGGTCGCTCAGTTGCGAGGGGGGTGGTCCCTTCGGCTTACGACTGACGACCGAGTATAGTCGTTCGATAGCGAGGGGCGTGGTTACTTCGTCTTAGGCCGACAACAAAGTAGGATCGTTCAGTTGCGAGGGAGTGGCCTCTCGGCTTACAGCTAACGACAGAGGATAGTCGTTTGGTAGCGAGGGGCGTGACCCCTTCGTCTTACCGACGACAACGAAGTAGGGTCGCTCAGTTGCAAAGGGACGGCTACTTCGGCTTACGGCAGACTACCGAGGATAGTTGTTCGGTAGCAACGGGCGTGGCCCCTTCGTTATACGGTCGACGACGAAGTATGATCGTTCAGTTACGAGGGGTGGCCCCTCGGCTTACGGCTGACGACTAAGGATAGTCGTTCGGTAGTGAGGAACGTGGCCCCTTCGTCTTACGGCCGACGACAAAGTAGGATCGCTCAGTCGCGAGGAGGTGGTCCTTTCGGCTTACGGCTGACGACCGATGATAGTCATTCAGTAACGAGGGGCGTGGCCCCTTTCGTCTTACGGCCGACGACGAAGTAGGGTCGCTCAGTTGCGAGTGGGTGGCCCCTTCGGCTTATGGCTGACGACCGAGTATAGTCGGTTGGTAGTGAGGGGCGTGGTCCCTTCGTCTTACGGCCGACGACGAAGTAGGGTCGCTTAGTTGCGAGTGATGGATCCGTCTGCTTACGGCTGACGACCGAGGATAGTCGTTCGGTAGCTAGGGGCGTAGCCCCTTCGTCTTACGACCGACGACGCATTAGGGCCGTTCAGTTGCGAGGGGTGGCACCTTCGTCTTACGGCTGACGATCGAGGATAGTCGTTCGGTAGCGGGGGGTGTGGCCCCTTTTTACGGTCGATGACAAAGTAGGGTCGTTCAGTTGCGAGGGGGTTGTCCCTTAGCTTACGGTTGACGACTGAGATAGTCGTTTGGTAGCGAGGTGTGTGGTCCTTTTGTCTTACGACCGACGACGAATTAGGGTCGTTCAGTAGCGAGGGGATGTTCCCTTCGTCTTACGGCTGCCGACGAAGTAGGATCGTTCAGTTGTGACGGGTTGCCCCTTAGCTTACGGCTGATGACCGAGGATAGTCGTTCGGTAGCAAGGGGCATGTGCCCTTCGTCTTATGGCCGACGACAAAGTAGTGTTGTTCAGTTACGAGGGGGTGGCTCCTTCGGCTTACGCCTGGCGACCGAGGATAGTCGTTCGGTAGCGAGGGGCGTGGCCACTTTGTCTTACGACCGACGACAAATTAGGGTCGTTCAGTTACAAGTGGATGTCCCCTTCGTCTTACGACTGACGGTCCGGTATTCTCCGAGTCTGTTTTCGTCAAGACAATGTGAATTTAGATGAGCATGGTCCATCTAGATTTCTCCTAAGAATTGGATCATTGTGAGTAGCACGCTTGTCGAATATTAACTAAGCATTAGACGGAATGATTCTCATGAATTCACAAGTGTCATGTTGAGAAAATGTGTTTTGTAGGAAAACAGACTTTACTAATATAAAAGGTTTTGACTTTCTGATAAAAGAAAAAGCGTACATGCGTTTTGATCCTGCTCAGGGTTGTTTCTGCCTGGCCTTTTTTTGATCCTTGCCTGGAAGCTTTCTAATCAACCACCTTGGTGACGGGTGACCCTGTCATCAGTCCTTTGCCTTTTTGTTTCGAGGTTCCCTCTTTATTTGGCTGGTCATCACCTGGCTTCTTATGATGACCACGTTTGACTAGTGCGTCAATCTCTTTCTTAAGTGTCCAGTAATCGTCGGTGTCATGCTCGTCGTTGTGGTACTTGCAGAATTTGAGATCATCTCTTTTTCGTACATGTTCTTCTTGACAGGCTTGTTGATGAGTCCTTCCCGTTGGGCGTACGTTATGACTTCTGCTTTAGGAGCGTTCGGCCTGACGTAAGCATCTTTGGCAGGATGTTCCTTGCTCTGGAGATTCTCTCTCTGTCGCCGATCTCGCGGCTCTGGTCGAGAATTACCTTGGGGTCGTGCATCTCTCTTTGTTTCCTCCTGATGCTTGAGAGTGTCGTTCTTCGTAGCGGCGAGTGCTTCCTCCGATATCATGAATCGATCCGTTGTACTGAAGAGCTCAACGAGAGTGCTCGGTGGGAACTCATGCAAGGACCTTAGCAGATGTTTATTTCTGACTGTTTGGATGAGGGCTCCGATGATAGTAGAGTTCGGAACGTCCTTGACCTCCAGTCTTTATTCGTTGAAACGTTTGATGAAGTCCAGATTTGATTGTCTCTCGCCTTGATTCAAAGTGAAGAGATGAGATGATTTTTGCTTCGAGCGTCTCCCATCAACAAATTGCCTGTAAAAAAGGTTAGACAAATCGTCAAATGACCCGATGCTATTATCGAGCAGCCTGTGGTACCAGCCGTCCATCACCTTTGTAAGCGTGGTCTGGAAGGCTCGTCAGAGGTATGGCTTATTAGCCCCGTGAAGCTCCATCACGTTTTGATATCTTCGGACGTGCTCCCACGGGTCTCCAATACCGACATACATCTACAAGGCTGAGATCTTGAACTTGGGGAGCAGTAGGGCGGACATGATGCTCTCCTTCAGTGGAGTCCGTCGATTGGTAGGAAGCGTGATTGGTGCACGTTCCTCCCGTCGCTGGTGAGTGGCACTCGAAGAGTGGTTGAGGCTTGCTTTCCTCTCCTTCCTCTTCGCGCCTGTCGCAGGGTTAGGTGGACTGCGACCTTGGATGAGGTTATCTCTCACCTGGTCTAAATTGCTTAGGTGGTCCGCCCATTATTGGACGGTCCTGGACCTCCATTATGTCTAGGGGTGTGGTGGGTATTCCACATCTATCTGTTCTATTGAGATGGAGGAATGGTATTTGGCTACAAGTTCTCGTGTTGCTCGAGTTCTTGCTCGTCTAACCCCTGGTTTCCTTGGATAGCCTGCCCTCCTCTTGGTTGTGGGCACTCGATATCCCGCTAAACAACGGTGGCTAGTGCGGCCGGGCTCTTTTCCATCTTCTCAGCAAACTTGTTAAATTGTTCCTGAGTCACCACTTGAGCATTGGGTGGGATTCCTTGGATTTCATGATTCGCATCCGGAACACCCTCGTTCAGTGTGTTCTCCACTAGATCGTAGAGTGATCCATTGTAGTCGGGTCCAGTCGGTATATGGCTTTGTTTCCTTTGGGATGTCAACTGGTGTTTCCCACAGACGACACCAACCGTTAAGGCCAAAATTAGCGATAACGATTTTTGGACTGACATGGACTCCTCTGTCGAGGTGGAGCCTCGTCAGCTGGTGGAATGGGACACTCGGTTAGTAGAATCAGGGTCGATGGAGGTAGGGACGGTTAGGCAATGCGGAAGCTCTCTCGACCCCATAGACGGTCATTCGACTCTTTGGCTAGGACGATGCTTGAGTAGCTGACAGTGGAAACGGTCGTTCGACCCTCTAACTTGCCCGTATCTCGATCTACTGCACCACAAATAAACGTCAAGGGGTCGGATTTGGGTCCGACCCAAATCCCCTCCGATGCTTAAGTTAGAACGAGAACTTAAGGAGATGCTTGGTGCTGTCGAGATCGACCCACGGAGGTTCTTCTCAAGTCAGTCGCCACAATCTATTTGGAGGAAGGATTATAAAATGGAAAGTAGAATGTAAGAGTATTAGGTCTTTCGTATCTTGGGATCCTCGTATTCTGTTCATATTTTGTTTATTTATAGACCTCAGAGGTCTCTTTAGTGATGTTGGGAGGATAACTGTCACCAATTATGGCACGATTCTCCCCCTTAAAAGGGTAACCATCACCCATGCCTTGGCTATTTATGAGCACACCTTCAATCGCACGTTTGATAGGCGGAAATGCAACGGGCAAATGACACGTGGGCTTTGACTGAGTCAGCTTTTGGCTCCCTTCATGGGCCTTGTGGGCTTTGACGTCATTCGAGCGAATCCAATCGAACGCTGGCCCAATGGTTTAACGGGGTAGTATTTGAAACTTCATTTCATAAGTTGGGTGGAATAGGTTGGGATTTTGGGTTTCAGAATTTTGCCCGGTGTCATTTAGAGAGAGAGTATTTTCGCTTTTTCAAAGGAAGAAAGGAGATAGATCAAAGTTCTTCTAGAGGTTAAGGGTATAATTAGTAAATGAATTTATTAGTTGAGTCAATGAATGTGAATGATTTCCGGGCTTTAGAGGTTTACTCTATTAATGCATGTTCCTTCAATTCATTTGGTGTACTTGCATTGGAATATGATAAAATACAAATTTACCCATGCAACATCCGATGTGTTTCCTATTCTTTTTTGCATCATTAGGCAAAGATTGGGCAATTTGAGTTACACATGCTACCTCCCATGTTTTTCGTATTCTTTTTTGCATCATTAGGTAAAGATTGGGCAATTTGATTTTTGGTATACCTTGAAGTTGTTTTGGATATTATACTATCAGTAGGTTGTTTTATTTTAATGCAGCTATTCAAGCGTCCAAACTTAGAAGTGGTTTTATTGTACAAGGACATTTCAACTTAACGGACAATTCTTAATTCTGGCAGGTAAAGGGTTAGAGTTGTGGTGGCCGATGATGCCAATTTAAGGATTCAACTTCTATTATTACCAACTTTGATTATTCAACAGAGATGATTTACATGATTTCCATCGTTTGACACATTAACTCCCGAATCAATGTTTCTACATTATCGGATTGGTTCAGGTTACCTACTAGATTGCTTTCAAATGCATAAAAGTTTAAGAGATGAGTTCCTTAAAAGAGGGTCTTGTATCATTAATGGCCGTAGAATTGCCATTTGTCGGGTTTTGTGTGTTTATGGCATAGAGCTGAAGTTTCCAAAGAATAAATGGTTGGGAAATTTTGGCCCGAAACAGTGAATAAGATAGTAAGCCTATGTTATCTATAAATAAATTGCAGGAATTTGGGGTTGATAAGTTGGCTGAAGGGTTAGAAATTGTGATGTTTCTGTTCTGCTGGTGTGTTAATTTTTTGTTTCCATGTTCATGCCTAGAGGCATTCGGTTGGTGGATCCCAGGATTGTACACTTTAATATGTAGTAATCATGATTACTAGTGAGTTTGTCGATCTTCCTGGTTATGAAACTCCTTTTCATATCGTCAGATCTCAGAAGCGTACAGCTGTAGTAGGAGCCTTGTTAGCAATACGTAATACGGGAAATATTCGGGACGTGAATAAAACATGTTTAATTCGATCAATTTCAAAAGACGTTCGGTCAAAAATTCGGTCAAATATGCACAATACGGGAATAATACATAAACGTGTTAAATCGTGTTTAATTCGTTAACCCGGATAAAAAACGCAACTAAACATACGAATACTGTCAAGATATCATTCATCCAAATGAACTTAAAAATCAACAATATCAATATGAAATAAGAGTAAAATAAGTTCTAAGTTCATGATTTAAATTGTATTCATAGTTTTAACCAAAATGATATGATCATACTATTATATTCCATGTAGCATGCACTAAACCAAAGTATGATCATTAAATCATAGTTCAAAATGATTTAAAAGTGCCCCTAAAAACGAGTTTAAAACGCATAAAATGCGCAATACGGGGAATAAAACGCATTTTGTTCATCAACCCCTTAAAAAGCGCGTATTTTTCCAAATAATTCAAATGGACGGTCATTTAATACAGGAACCATTTTAGACGGGTTTTAAACGTAAAAACATAAAAATTCGCGTTTTTTACTAACAAGGAGTAGGAGTGGGTATGAACTGAAAATTCTATGGAGCACACAGAAAGTAATGAATCCCATGTCTAATGTTTAAAGAGACATAATGTAATTACTGAGCAAGGTGAGAGTCGATTCATCATCAAGGTCCAATGACATCTTGATACGAACTAGGGTTTCGTATCAATTAATTTCAGAATTTAAAGAGGAAAAATATAAAAAGGTGGAATTTTTGGATCTTAAAATGCGAAGAACTATGGAAATTGATAGATAATGAGCCTCTTTCGAGAGGAGACTCGCTCTCCTAGCTTTGAATGTGCGGAACAAAGCCTAAACACCCTCACAAATGACGCCTACAATTGTTCTTCACAAAATAAGCATGAAATAAAATAAAGACGGCTAGCCCTAATTTATAGAAAAGTGGGGAATTACTAATCTAGTCTAAATGACTAGAATACCCCTAACTAACCCTCTTACGTGCTACCGCGCCTCCTACGGCGCACGTAAGTGACTAGAGGGGGGTGGGTCCCCCTTAGGTGGCCGCCGGCCTCAAGGGAGTGCGGGCTCAGGCTCGGGTCCGCATCAATACCCCCCCTAAAAGAGCCACTTTGTCCTCAAGGTGGAAGTGGGGAAACTGCTCCTGTATCACTCGATAGGCCTCCCATGTCGCATCACAGTCCGGTAGGCCCGCCCAGTGTATCAGCACCTCCCTCTGCCCACGCGGTCCCTGCCGAACAGCTCGAACCTCCAGTGGCTCCAGCATCACCTCCATCTCCTCAGTAAGTGTAGGCGGTAGGGTAGAGGACACCGTATGCTCTCCGATGGCTCGTCGAAGCTGCGATACATGAAATACCGGGTGTATTGTCGCCGTCGATGGCAACCTCAACCTGTAAGCCACCTGGCCAATCTTGGCCGCAATCTCAAAAGGCCCATAGAATCTCGCTGATAGCTTCTCGTTCCGTCTCCTCGCTAGCGACCTCTGTCGGTAAGGCCTCAGCTTCAGATAGACCATATCACCCTCCTGGAAGTGCACATCCCGCCGATGCCCATCCGCCCTAGCCTTCATCACCTGCTGAGCACGCATCAAGTGCTTCTTCAGCTCCTCCATAATGCTCTCCCGCTCCCTCATATAGTCCTCTACCCGGGAGACCGGTGTCTGTCGTGCCCCGAATCGCAGTAGCTCTGGGGGATCCCTGCCATATAATACCCGAAAGGGGGTCGTACCTGCTGCTGAATGGTACGAAGTATTGTACCAATACTCCGCCCAGGCTAACCACCGATACCATTGTCGAGGTGTCTCCGACGCGAAGCACCGCAAATACGTCTCGATGCTGCGGTTTACTACCTCCGTCTGCCCGTCGGTCTGTGGATGATAGGCGGTACTCCTCTTCAGCACAGTGCCCTGGACACGAAATATCTCCCGCCAAAACCCACTCAGGAAAACCTGATCTCTGTCTGTGACGATGGAGGCTGGGATCCCATGTAACCGTATGACTTCCCGGGTGAAGGCTGCAGCCACTGAAACAGCCGTGTACGGATGTTTCAGCGGTATGAAATGGGCGTACTTGCTCAGCCTATCCACCACCACAAAGATCACGGAGTACCCCTCCGACCTGGGTAGCCCGTCTATGAAATCCATCGTCACCTCCTCCCAAACCCGCTCAGGGAGTGCTAAGGGCTGCAAAAGTCCGGCTGGCGCCATGGCCATGTACTTGTGACGCTGGCACACGTCACAAGCAGCAACCAAATGCGCTATCGCTCTCCTCATACCAGGCCAGTAAACCTCCCGGGACATTCTCATATATGTCTGCTGCACCCCAGAATGTCCCCCCACCACCGAACTGTGGAACTCCTGAAATAATGCGGGTATGAAGGTGGACGTCCGCGGCAATACTAACCGCCCCTGGTATAACAGTCTCCGCCCCTCTAGTGAGTAACCCTGCGGCGCCTCCCCGCCTCCCTGCAGCTGCTCACGAATCAGTCTCAACTCTGGGTCGGCCTCGGCCTCCTGCAACATGGGCTCGCCATCTATCCATACCGGCAACGAGAGTGCTCTCAAGTGCACCCCCTCCTCTCTGCGTGATAAGGCGTCTGCCGCCTTATTTTCCAGCCCCGGCCTGTACTCAATGACGAACCTGTACCCTACCAGCTTGGATAGCCAGCGCTGGTGCTCCTCTGTCACCAACCTCTGCTCCAGTAGATACTTCAAACTGCGCTGGTCGGTCCTGACCACGAACTCCCTGCCCATCAGATACGGCCGCCACTTCTGGACCGCGAGCACAATAGCCATCAGCTCCCTCTCGTAGACAGACTTCAGCCGTGCTCTAGCGGAAAGCACCTGGCTGAAGTAGGCTATCGGCCTCCCTAGCTGCATAAGGACCGCCCCCAGTCCTACTCCTGACGCATCAGTCTCCACCACGAATGTGATGCTGAAGTCGGGTAACGCCAAGACTGGTGATGTGGTCATCGCCTCCTTCAAGGCCTCAAAGGCCTTGGCCGCTGCCTCTCCCCACTGGAACCCATCCTTCTTCAGCTGATCTGTTAGTGGCCCTGCAATGGTGCTGTACCCCCTCACAAATTTCCGGTAGTAACCTGTCAGCCCGAGAAATCCCCGTAGTGCCCTCAGAGTGGTGGGTACCGGCCAGTCTAACATCGCCTCTATCTTCGCCCGATCTGCTGCTACCTCGGCGGCGGACAGCACATGTCCCAAGTACTCTATCTGCCTCTGACCGAAACTGCACTTCTTTCAGTTGGCATACAGCTGATGCCTCAGTAACTCTCGGAACACCACCTCCAAATGGTCCACGTGCTCTCCCATAGTCCGGCTGTAGACCAGGATGTCGTCGAAGAAGACGAGTATGAATCTCCTCAGGAATGGCCGGAAAACGTCGTTCATCAACGCCTGGAATGTAGAAGGAGCATTCGTCAAGCCAAACGGCATGACGAGAAACTCATAGTGGCCCTCGTGGGTACGAAATGCTGTCTTCGACACATCCTCTGGCCTCATCAGGATCTGGTGATACCCCGCCTTCAGATCAATCTTGGAGAACACCACTGCTCCATGCAGCTCATCTAGCAGCTCGTCTATGACAGGGATAGGAAACCTGTCAGCCACTGTCTCCTTGTTCAGAGCCCGGTAGTCTACACAGAAACGCCAACTCCCGTCCTTCTTTTTCACCAGAAGGACCGGGCTCGAAAATGGGCTAACGCTGGGCTGTATCACCCCCGCCTGTAACATCTCCCCGACCATCCGCTCAATCTCATCCTTCTGCACGTGGGGGTAGCGGTAAGGACGCACACTCACAGGTGCAGCGCCATCCCTCAGGACTATCGCATGCTCGTGCCCTCTCTCTGGCGGTAGCCCCTGTGGGTCCCGAAAGACCTCCTGGTACTGCCCCAACACCTGCTCTACCTCCTCGGGAACCCCTGCCTGCGGCTCCTGCTCTGCCCCTGCTAATCGGCACTCCACCAAGTACCCCTCCCCCTCTCTCCGTAAGGCTCGAGTGATGGCCTTGAAGGCCACCATCGATAAACATAGGGTCGGGTCCCTAGTGAGCACCACTGTCCGCTCCCCCTCCTCGAACTCCATCCTGAGTCGCTTCCAATTCACGCGCATGTCCCCCAGCTTCTTTAGCCACTGTACGCCCAGGATGATGTCAACCTTGCCCAGCTCCAGGGGTAGGAAATCCTCCATGATCTGTACTCCCTGCAAGGTCAGGCACAGACCCTTGCAGAGCCCCTTGCTCTCCTCCATCTTCCCTGTTCCCAGCAGCACGGTAAACTTCTCCTGCGTACTCAGCTGCAGCCCATGTCTCTCCACTATCCGGTTGGAGATGAAGTTGTGGGTGGCCCCACTGTCGATCAGCACCGTCACCGCCGTGTCTCCTAGCTGTCCCGTCAACTTCATGGTGTGGTTCGGAGTGAACCCCACCACAGAGTTTAGGGACACCTCCGCGAAGTCTAGGTGAGACTTCTCCTCCTCTACTGGCGTCCCCTGCTCCACCTCGAACTCCTCCTCATCACCCACGTACCCCTCCTCGTCGGGCACCATGGTGATCTGCAGTAGGCGGCTCGCACATCTGTGCCCAGTGGTGAACTTCTCGTCGCAACGGAAGCACAACCCCTTGGCTCTCTTCTCCCTCACCTCGGCCTCCGTCATCCGTCGCCCCAAGGTAGCTGGGCGACCCTCTCCTCGCGTCTCGGGAACGGCCGCAGGTGGTCTCGCTGTCGTGGATGGTGGAGTAGGGCGGGAACTCTGTGCCCCCCAAGCGCCCCGTATCCGCCTCTCCTCTGTGTGCTTCTCCTCCGCTTTATGTGCCAAGCGAAGGACATCCTCCAAGGTAGCCGGGCTCTGCATCCGCAACTCAGCTCGTATCGACGGTTTTAGCCCCCTCATGAAGTTCCCGATCATCACCTCGTCGGTAACCCCCTTCACCCGGCTATTCAGCATCTCAAATCTCTCTACATAGTCTCTCACTGTCCCCTCCTGCCTCAGGGCCGACAGCTGCTCGTAGAAATCCCCCCTGCCGTCTCCTGGAATCGATCCACGATCATCGCTGACAACTCCTCCCAGGTCCGAAAGGGGGACCGTGCTATCTTCCACCGGTACCAGGCCAGAGCCTTCCCGTCAAAGTAGATCCCGATGGCCTTCAGGACCTCCTGCTCCGTCAGGCCCATCACCTGGAAATACCTCTCCGCTCGGTATATCCACCCATCAGGGTCGGTGCCGTCAAAGGTCGGCATCTTCAGCTTCATCAACCTCCGATCTGCGTTGATGTCGCCTAGCTGCCCCCTATCTCCGCCCCGGTCACCACCCCGGACCACCTCGCCACCCCGAGCCTCCCTCGGGCCTCCCCCGTCAGCTCCGTACAGCTCCTCTGGCCATGCAGGTCTCTCCCACGCCTCGGGCTGGTAGTAGTGTCCCGGAAACTCTGGGGGTCGTGCCAAATTGGGCCTCGGCCCAGGCGCAATGGTCCCTGCTCTCCAAAACTGGCCCGCCGGGGCCCCAATAGCTGCTCCCAAGGCCCATCCGCTTCCAGCCATTCCCGGAGTTCCCCCGGAGTGGGGTACGATCCCCGCCACACCCCCAAAGGGCTGGAACGTCGTCATCGGGCCCCCGAATGGGCCGGCCCTACTCGTCGGCCCCCCAGATGGGCCTGTCGACCAAGCCGGACCCCCGCCTGGGGTCGCCGAGCCTCCCGCACCCCCGAAAGGGGGTGCCGCCGCCTCTGCGAAGCCCACAGGGCATGTCGTCGCTCGAAACAGGCCCTGCGGCCTGTCCGCACCCCCGGATGGGGGTGCCGATGGCTCCCCGCCCCCGTAGGGGCCTGCCGATACGTCCAGACCCCCTCCGGGGTTCGCCCAGTGCTCCACGCCCCCGGAGAGGCTCGCCGGTGGCTGCAGGGGGCCTGGCGGCCTCGCCTAGGCCTGGGAAGGGCCGGGCTGGGCCGCCGAGGCCCTGACAGGCCCAGGCGGGCCTGTCGACGTCTTCCCCAACCCGCGCGGGTCTGCCGGCGCCCATATGGACTCGCGCGACCCTAGGGTTGGCCCCACCGGCCCTCCTTGCTCCCTCGGGTGGTCGTCTTGTGTTGGAAATCCGCTGGGGGCTGATTCTAGGGTACAATCCCCCCCTTCTTGGATCCACTTGCCTCGATCTCCCCCTTTCGCCACCGTGAGGGCTTGAATCATCTCTTTCAATTCTCGGAGATCCCGTCCTTGTTGCGCGGCATCCGTCCTCATCCCCCGAAGTTCGGTTTGGATGTCTTCTTGTGAATGGGCGTAATCCTTGAGTGAATCTCCCATCGTTTTCTTCAATCCCTCGAACCTCTCTTCGATCTCCCGATTGAGATCCTCCCGTAGCCCTTGAATCTTTTCTTCGACCGCATCCGCCTTCGATCGAGTATTTGCCGCCATTTGGATCTAGTGCTCTGATACCAATTTGATACGAACTAGGGTTTCGTATCAATTAATTTCAGAATTTAAAGAGGAAAAATATAAAAAGGTGGAATTTTTGGATCTTAAAATGCGAAGAACTATGGAAATTGATAAATAATGAGCCTCTTTCGAGAGGAGACTCGCTCTCCTAGCTTTGAATGTACGGAACAAAGCCTAAACACCCTCACAAATGACGCCTACAATTGTTCTTCACAAAATAAGCATGAAATAAAATAAAGACGGCTAGCCCTAATTTATAGAAAAGTGGGGAATTACTAATCTAGTCTAAAATGACTAGAATACCCCTAACTAACCCTCTTACGTGCTACCGCGCCTCCTACGGCGCACGTAAGTGACTAGAGGGGGGTGGGTCCCCCCTAAGTGGCCGCCGGCCTCAAGGGAGTGCGGGCTCGGGCTCGGGTCCGCATCACATCTGCTTCTACATGCCTGGTAATTTGTGTTACCTTCATCATATTGTGATCCCATTTGCGTCTCTGGCCTATGTGTTAAAGATAAATCAATTTCTTTAGTGCAAAGATGTAATGCAGTAGCCCACGATAACGGATGCAATTCAGCACAGCAGAATTGAATGCAAATATGTAATGTCCTGTAGTTATATTAGGCAAATAAGGATCAATTCTCTCTTAGTGAGGAGATAAAGATAAAACTATATTCTGCCCTCTTAGCTTCAACTTTCCTCACAATTGACCCCCTTTTGACTAAGTTAATATGTGTAGCGGCTTACATTCACCAAATCTTTATGCAGTATATGCTTCATCAATAAAACTTCCATTATTGTGTCCTTAGTTTAAGACCTTAAGTTGATTAAGCACTCTTGGGTGGCATTTGATGCTGAAATATTATCATGGCTATGGTTCTTGTTGTGCATGCTGAATTCTTATATAGACCAACCGGTGTGCTAAAATGCCATGTTTGGTCCTTAGTAAATTGCAACCATTTTGTGATATCTATAAGTTAGTGAAGGATGTAAGTTTTTATTAAAATAATAATTCTGTCTGTGATCATGATCATTATATGATTTAACTATTTTGTTGTTGGGGGCTGTTGTCCATGTCACTGTCATCTTGCAATAACTTTACCAGTAGTCTTGGCAGTTGCCTCCAATGCTGCAATGTTTCTGTAACTCTTTTCTCATTTAATGGCAGTTCGCTTAATTTTGTTAAGGTTATTTTATTGTCTTGCTCACAGGTTCTCTTGACAAAATTTCCTAGCTTGATACCAGCTTTCCAGGAAACCCCCAATGCAGTTCAGGAGCTTACTATAGCAAGTAACTGTCTCGCTTGATATATTTGCATTTATTTTATTTGATTGTCAGTAGTGTATGTCACACATGCGGTACTCTTACATACATGGTATGTTACAAACATCTCTATGTTAAGCATGCTAGCTGCGAGAAGAGACGATGAGAGATGGGAATGGAAGAAACACCCGTTTCTTTTCTGCAAGCCAGCATGCTTTCACACTGAAATTCACAAATATCACCATGTTAAAGCATGAATATGGAAGTGGAAGAGACCACCCTCTCTCTATCGTTTGCCAGCGTGCTTCCACATAGTATAATTTTGGTTCCTTTTCATTGTATAACTTGGGCATAAATTAAGATTGTCACTCTTTGGATTTTTTTTCCAGGAGATATATACGAACATGCGGTTGTCTTAAGTGTGAAGACTGAGGATCAAGACGCATTTGAAAGAGACTTCTTTCAGCTGAAGCCTTATTATACTGATACATGGTACCAAATCTTGTATCATGCTAACTATCATTGAAACGTTTCCTGGATTTTATATGAACTTAAGTTTTTGCACATTAATCAGCTAATATCTACTGTTGTTTACTTGTTTCTTGATGAAATCTTAACTGGCTTGTATTACATCATTCTACATTCGGCTTTCCCCAAATATTTTTCTGACCTTAGTCACATATAATGTGAAGTTTATATGAAATACCATTTGTGCATTTGGCATGATCACCATCCCCGACATTGTCCAATTTAAGTATCCAACAAAAAGTTGGCGAGATCTTTATGTCTGACTGTTATTTTGATGCCAGTCTCTGATAGATAGTGCTAATATAACGGTTGTGAGAGAGAGAGAGAGAGAGAGAGAGAGAGAGAGAGAGAGAGAGAGAGAGAGAGGACATTGCTAGCAGTTGCCTATGGTATTGAGAGAGAGAGAGAGAGAGAGAGAGAGAGAGAGAGAGAGAGAGAGAGAGAGAGAGAGAGAGGACATTGCTAGCAGTTGCCTATGGTATTGAATACAGTTTAGGGATAAAAAATCACTGGCCTCTAACTTTCCTTGAAGGGGGAATAAGCTTTGATGACATGTCATAGTTAATCTTTACAGCTGGCCATATTTCTACATGTATTCATTGTGTTGTAAATGGCGGGCCATGGTGCCCTCATGGTAGAGGTGGCCCCTGGCCGCCTTACCTTTGGCTTTGGCAGCCTGTCGTGATGACTCGGCGTGATGGGCGTGGCCTGCTAAGGTGGACAGCTTGCAAAGACAGCTTGCAAATGTGGGTTGGCATGCCACCCTTCTAACCCTGTTTAAACCATTTTGGGCTTAGGTTTGTGTTACTGGGTGAAGTGTTAAAGTTATATTGTTTTGAATCCTAATCAAAACCCCATAATAATGTAGTTTAAATTCTACAATTGGAAAAAAGAAAAAAAATTGACTAGAAAAATGGGGACAAAATGAGTCAAAAGTGGTTTAAAAGTATTCTCTATCACCTATTTTACTTGGTTTAATTGTTTGTATTGCTTGTTAGTAGTCGAAAAACTTGAACTGATTGGGAAATTATGATTGTATAAATTGAATTTGATTTTCAAACAATTTTCCTAGAACTATTAAAAAATTTCTTGATTTTTCTCCATTTTTTAGATTTTAGTATTTAATAGATTTTTAAAAAATCCATTGTGGAGTCGTGGGGCATCATGGCAGCCCCTCGTCACCATGCCGCTGCCATTGTCATCATTTGTAAAATTGTGTATTCACTACAAATTGGTGCAAAGTCCTAGTTCCAACTATGGAGAGAATCAGCTTGGCTATAGAAACTGGGAGGCTGTCACCGGTTGGAAATTGAGATACAACCAGGAAGCGCAACTCATTGTAAAGAAAGCTAGGCAAAAAGATGCCAAGAACCGGTATGACCAGTCGTCATTTTGACACCAAGTCTCTGTTTGGTGGTGTCAAATTCATCATCTGGTATATATTGGATGTTGCAAGTTGCAACCTAATATAATTGTCTACTCGACTATCATTTGCTTAAAATGTGCTGTCAAAGTGGTTTGCTGGTTGCTAATACGGTAAAAATAATTAGGGTACAAGAGTAAAAGCTTCAAGGTTCAAATTCATGCTTCAGGCTTCAGTTACACACATATGTGGCAGTTATTTCAATGTGGCTAAGTATGCTTGTTGTCTTAAACAATGCTTCTTTCAGATGGGCGACCAGAACACCCAAGAGAGTTTCTTCTTCTTCTTTTTCTGTATGGATGTGAGGGTTTTTTTGTTTTTGTTTTTGTTTTGGGGAGGTGGGTTGTGCACGCATTGAGATTTGGATATGTCAGAGTTGCAATACAATATAATTAACGATGTAAGTAGCAATCCTCTGGATGACATGGTTACGTAGAAAAGATATGCCAGGCTCATGCTACTAGGAACCCAATTAATTTTTTCATGTACTATGATAAGCCTAGATTATGATGCAATATATCTATCTCTACTCCACAATTGTTTGTGCATTTGTTGCTTGTGGAGATGCTAACTGTTGCTTATAGTTTAGTATGGGTGATGAGGATCTGGTTTAGTTCAGATTGAATTGCACTTTACAGATTAGTTTTTGAGTTATTCTCATTTGAATTTTAGTAGAAAATTGAGTCTTTTTATTATTTTATTATTTTAGCTGTTTTTAATCTTACATTGGTTGTGGAAGGATATTGAGAGTCTTGTAAGCCTATTTAAAGACCCTAAATTTGTTCTATTTTTTATAGAAGAAATGGATTAAACTTTTGTATGAATTTTTATTTGCATTTTTCAAATCTGTATTGAGAGTGTAAGAGTGTGCTTGGTTGCTTGGACATAAAGTTTGAAAAATCTTGAAGTCTGTGTCGGTTATCGTCAGATCTTCTTCAGGGTGGGAGGCTCAAAAAATTATCAAATCTCTAAAGATCCCCCCCCCCAATATTCATAAATCCCTAAATTTGTTCTTCCCCAAACATCTCATCATAATTTTCCTTTTCTGTCATGCAATGTAAGAAATACCAATGGTTTAAAATAACTAGAGTTAGCTTTACAAGGCCATCGTCTTCAATCGGCTATATTCAGGGTCTTCTCTCAAAAAAAAAAAAAACTACGTTACTGTTTTTGTTTTCTGACTTGAAATTCAGATCGACTTTGGGATGGTCCTGCGCCGAGGAAGTCAACAATTAGATATTATTTTCAACCAGTGTACTTGTTGGTTTTCATATCACATGCCCAAACCATCAAATAATTCTTTAGCAAGCCATCTTCAATTGAATGATTCTTACCTTTCTTTAACTTCTTACAAATGCATGCTCCCAGTTCTTATCTCTTGTCCTACCTTCTACATAGCTTATCAGTCTCAGAATTGAATTGCCAACTACACTTTATCTAAACACATGATGATTCTTATCTTCCCAACATTCTGACCCATGCTAACAGCAGTCCTCTCTGGTTGGGTTTGATGAACGTTCTGAACTTTTTGGCTATATTGCCTCTTCAATATTATTTACAGGTTCATGTATGGGAAAGCTTGGCTCCTCACTTGAGTTGAGGTTTGAAGAAGGTTGTACCCATAAATTCAAAATCCTGCAAATTAGAGTGCGGGCAACATGGGATTATGTAGTTCAAATACATTCTCATTGGGCCATCCATGCTTTTATGTCCAATTTGTGCAACCCGGGCTTATGTAGTTGGTGTTGTGATTGATTGTTGTACAAATTTTAAATAAAAGTTGTTCAATATTCATTATCTCAATTTTCAACGTTGAAGATATATTCAACCTGAGATTTGCTGATGGCTATTTAGTTTGTTACCAATAATGTAGATTTCAATTTTCTAATGACTTGCTTGAATAAACATGCCAATAGTAGCGAGCTTTGTCAAATTGACATATGTTATTTCTTTGGTAGCTTCTGAGTTACTCATTTCTATTTCTTTTCTTTTCTTTCCCGTCTTGATTAGTGGTATACTCCCCGCTTCACCACAAGAGTACCCCATATTGGGCCTTAACCTTCTGAGGCTTCTTGTGCAAAATAGAATAGCAGAGTTCCACACAGAATTAGAGCTGCTTCCAGCAAGTGCACTAGAGAACCCTTGCATCAAGCATGCTGTTGAATTGGAACAATCTTTCATGGAGGGCGCTTACAACCGGGTCTTGAGTGCCAGACAGACAGTTCCACATGAGACTTACGTTTACTTCATGGATCTTCTTGCAAAGACTGTAAGGTAACTGACATTTTTGAGAACATTTTCTCCTTTTTTTTTTGGTAACACCCAACCTGAGGAAATTTTGTTTTGAATGACTTTTGGTAATAACCGATTTACTGAAATTTTAATGCCGAGTTGGCATCTGTGCCTTTTCACTCTTGCAGAGATGAGATAGCTGGTTGCAGTGAGAAAGCTTATGATTACTTATCGACCAGCGATGCAAAGAAAATTTTGATGTTCTCCTCTGACCAGGAGCTTTCTCAGTACATAATGGAGGTACGAAGTTAATGCACCTGTCCTCGGACTCATCTCTTTCTGCCTTTTTTCGAATCATTTAGGTCTTAAAAGAATTTTGCTTAATTTTATTACTATTATTTTAAAGAAACTTCGATTTTGGAGGAATATTTCGGCATTATTGGTTCGGGGTGATTTCTGGTGTTACACTTCTGCTGTCAGAAATAGACTGCTATAATGCCATGAATTTGAGGTGTTTCATGTCAGTTACACTATTGTCTCTGTTCCCGTGGTGACAAACCGTTGATCGAGCATGATTTTTTTAGTAGATCCTAGGCCATTTTGACTCGAGTTTGTTCCATATCTGACCCCAATATGATGGCAGAAATAGATTTAAGATAACGACGCTATTGTTTTATATCAAACAAGATTCACTAGTGACAACCTTGTTTTTTTTCAAGTTACTCGATAATTTCAAAATCACTGTGGAATGTAAATGTGGATCATTTCTGTTTCAAACTCTGCAGGAGCAACCGGAGTGGGAGATCAAGAACGGATGCGTTTTTTTCGGGAAGGCAAAGGAATCCCAACCGTGCAAGGAGATACCGTCCCTGCAGCTGATCAACCAAACACTCAACTATGCAAAAGAGCTGGAGCGGATAGTCTGAGATCTTTTGGCCAACCCTCTTCTGCACGCAGCCGGCCTCCAGCAGAACATGATCGGAACTCCCAGCTGATTGAGGTTTGTCAACGTTTTTAGCCGAAAGAACAATTTTAGATGCCTCGACTGTTCCATTTCAGTCTACTCCTATTTTTTTTTACATCGCTCTTTTTTTTCACAGTAGAAAAAAATGTTTGCAAGGCATCTGTTTGTTTTGCTTCCTAGGAGTGGGTAGATTTGAATTGATATGTTTGAACTTGAAGTCAACTTGAGTACTATTTATGATTCTTCTATGAATTGGCTCTTCCATTGGAAACAATTTTTCAGTTTCACCATCTATAGTCCATCATCATGGGATTTCAATTCTTCGTGCTCTTCATGAATTGATTGATGATGTTTCTTTCTAAATGTGACGGGGGGGATCTAAATCAAACATTATGTTTTTAATGATTCTCTTGGCAGCATTTTTGTTGTTGAGGGTGACGTAGTTGTGCACGTGCACAGCTACAACTAATTTAGGCGCACAAAAACACATCTCCCATTTTTTTTTTTTTTGAAATTTTGTTGTAGGATTGATGAACTTTAGGGTTAGATATAGGATTACTAAATAACAATTTCATAATTCTTAGTTGCAAAAAGATCCATTTTCGTGATAATATAAAATTTGTAAAAATTCACAAAAATTCCTAAGGTTGAAGTGAGTGCAATATTTCTCTTTGAAATTACTTTTATATAATTATGTGATTCAATGCGGTAATTTTACTTGATTATTTTGATTAAAACTTAAGTGACTTAACTATGAGCTTTATTGATAAAAGAAAAAAGTGAAGGAAATGTTTGAAATTTATTGAACTATTTTATGCTATGAAAACAAGATGCTTTTATATTATATTGCTAAACAACCTTTATCTTTACATTTATTTCCCAAAAATACCTCATAGTTTATGTTTGGTTTACAAACAAATGAACGAATTAAAATGTTATAAATTAACACTACTTGATGCATAGGTAAAGTGTATCCAAAATAATAGAAATTTAGTTTGAAATTACATATGTTATATCACATCCAACGATATATAATTTTAATTAGTTTAACTGCATCATTGTTCATCTAAATTTGTTAAAATTTTAAATTTTTATGATTATTGATAAAAAAAACTTTTAAAAGCCATTGAAATAGGCTAAGTTTTTAAAATAAAATTTCCTACATTTCTTTAAAACTGCGAAAGTATTCTTAATTAAAAATATTAGTTATAAATTACTTCAAGCAGCAAACTTAAATTTTGAAACATACTAAACTTCACTAAAATTTTAATTAGAAATTTTCGATTTAAAATTTTTTATGAAAAAATGTTATCTTCTCAACATACATTAACTAAAATTTCATCCTATAACTTTTCAATAGAAATTATCTTCATGAAAATGTTGATTCTTTCAATTAAAAAATTCCGGAAAATTAAGAAAAAAATCGAAAAATTCAAAATAAAACAAGAAAAATAATTTTAAAATAGGGAAAAATTCGAAAAAACTTTAGGAAATTTGAAAAAAAAAATAAACTAATGAACTGGAAATCCAAAAAATTAAGATCTATCTACTGCCCCAAAAAACATATAAAAATGTTTCATCTTCTCCAACAAACAACCTCATCTTCTTAATTTTAAATCAACTCCATCTTCTCTATTAAAAAAATAATCAAATTTCTCAATCTTCTCCAAAGAAAACAATGTCATATTCTCCAACAAAAAAAATCAACTCCACTTTAATAATTTAATCTCTAGTCAACCTCCATCTTCTATATAGAAACAAGATCTTCTATATAGAAGAAAGAACAGAGAAAGAAAAAAGTTTATGACAACTCTCCATGGTTGCTCTTTCTCCCTAGCAATTTACACAAAATTAAATTAACACCAAAACATATAAATGGAAGAAAAAAAATATTAGTTCCATAAATTCAGTCCAACTATCCCTCTCCGTCCTCACCAGCTCGGTTTAGCAAAGAAGGCACGTGATTATTGCCACTTGACACAGCCTTATTTTCCAACAAAACTATGCATACAATTCAAGTGCCTAATGAAATGATCAACGCTACCCGCCTCAATATTTACATTTCACTAATCACGATATAGATGCACATTTGATGCAACCCTTAGCTACCCACCTAATTTTTTCCCATTTCTACGGAAAGGAGCTGCTTGTGGCAGTGAAACTAGAAAGGTTAGCCTACCAACTCAAACGGAAACTATGAAAGAAACGACGCCTTCAATCCGTTCACGACCTTCCCATTTGCACCGATGCAGGTAACGGCGATTTCAGCATTTTCTTCAGTGTATCTACAATGCTTGAAAATGGAGGCCGCTGTTTAGGATCACTGCATGATGCCACACAAACACACAACTGCTTATGAGATGCACGGGGAAGAAATTTTCTCAATGTGAATCTAATGATCTTTACAAGGCCAGAACGGAATGGTAACACAAGTAGAATGCTTACTCGGCACAGCAAGATTCCACGAGTGCGGCTAACTCGGGGGAAGTATTTTGCGGGATAGCGAGCCTTCTGTTCTGAAACGCGACTGCTCCAACCACCTGAAACTTGTTCATATTAGGGTCTGCAATTGTGCATCTTACATAATACCCTAAAATGCATTCTTAATGAACATCGGAGGCTTTCCATTCGTGCCACTCTAGTTCCAACTCAAGAATTTTTTTTTGAAAAAACAGCAATACCTGCGCAGGACTAAGCCCACTCCAAGGTTGCTGCATCGTCAGAAGCTCCCATAAGATTACACCAAAACTGTACACATCGGACTTCTCATTTGTTGGCTCTCCCCGAAGAAACTCTGGAGCCATCCATTCGGGCTGAAATGCCAACAATAATGATAAAGATAAACAAATAGCCAACATTTTAAAAAGATTATGCTTCGTTTGATATTCAAGAGACGTTTAACTTGCTTCCAAATGGTGCTGCTGCACATTGTCAAATTCAGATAAGAATCCAGATTGTGCAAGATTTAAAAAAACTTACAGTTCCAGCAACAGATTTCGACGATATGAAAGTGTTTGCCTTGAATCTGGATAGACCAAAGTCACATACCTGTGGGAATGTGTATAAGATGAGACACAAACCAACATAATTGGGATCTCAAAGTTTTCACAGCTTACCTTCACAGACCAATTTTTGTCTACCAACAGATTTGGAGATTTAAGATCCCAATGAACAATTGGTGGATTGAGACAATGAAGATAGTTGACACCCTTGGCCTGCATTTATTTTTTGATGTAGGACACAAATTATTCACAGGATCACATGGCTTTCTGAGATAAAAATAAGAGGGTGGGTGCAGACCACATCTAGAGCCATTCGCAGTCTCCGCCTCTTGTCCAAGATTTCCCCTGAGGATGCCCTACTTATGAGACGGTAAAGGCTTCCCCTGTTGTTTCAACATTAAAATAATTTAATAATCCTTGCAATCTTTCAGTGAAAACAACTTTTTCGTTTATTTTCCCCCCAGTTCAAACAAAGTTACCTTGGCAGATATTCTGTTACTATTGAAAGATGCGGACGCTTTGTGACTGCACCCATGAATAAAACAACATTCGGATGGCGAACACGCTTCATTATTGAAACCTGCAAGCAATTCCAAAGAAAAAATTCATGAGATACCATGAAAATGATATGGGACATGCATAAAAGCATCAATATAGCAGGTTTTCTTCTCATTTATAAAGACTGTTCTTAACCAAGTCAATATCATGGTTTATATGTGATTGGTTCTTATGACAGCTATTCATATTCATATTTTGTTACAAATAAAAAATCATGTTATTCTTAGAAAAAAGATTGCACTCGAATAGCAATTTCTCTTCACGAGAGAAAAACATGTAAGGTATATATTTTACCAAAAGATCTTATAGATTCAGGGCTAGAAACATGTTTTAAGTAACCTTAACAGTCAACAAAAAATGACAATATATATTTTCAACTCTGTCCAGCTTACCAAAGTTGTGTCAGAGTCAGGCCCTTCATAAACCCACATCAATTAGATGGTCAAACACTAAGACCTACTTTACCTTCTCAAATTTATCAATTCTACATCCAGTAAATAAACAGACTATAATCACTCAAGTGACTTATCCACAGGCAGGATAGGGTCAATGACCGAAAAGTACTAAACACATTTCACTAATGATTGTCAGTTTATCACCAACTGGTGTCAGCATCCCGTGTTTCCCGTGTCAATTATTTTTTGCATGGCAAATACAGAAATTTCAATTTTAGAAGCTATTGACTTGAAATATTTCAGGGAAGTAGTGGATACTGGTTGCTGGAAGTTCTGGAATGACAATAAAAACAGAAATAAATGCAGAAACTAATCAGTAAATTATTGGGCATTTGATGGAATATCAATGTCAGAAGCAAAAACAGAAAAATTGAAGTAATGATGTTTACAGATTACAAAAAGATTTCACTGTAATTCCAAATTCTGGGAAAGGCTTGACGATAGCCATCGGCCCCATTTGTGCCAAATACCAAGGCCATGCAATTAGCTTAGCAGCTAAGAGGTTCACAACAAAACCTTGATAGCAAAGCCTACTCCATAAGCTGTCCAAAGGTATTTATATACTAGCAACATATCCAAGATATGCCCTACACCAGAAAAGATTTTGGACTGAGGAGGAGATGACAAGATTAATTGTAAAGAATTTGATGTAAACTAAAGCATAAACTGAAGATCTAAATTGAAACTCCCACATAACTCATGTAATAACTAAACTAAAGCACTCCTGAATAACATTTTTATTTTAATTTGTCTAGCTGTCACCTATGGACTTACCTCCCTCAAAAACTCCTTTAACCGGTCTTCACCAAAATCCTGATCAGCAAGAACTTTCACCACAACATCCTGCACATCGTTCTCTTAAGAAGCAATATTTCCAAAAAGTAGAAGTATGGAAGCAAAAAAATAGAATGCAGAAGTGTCTTAGCATGCATCTTGTTAATCTTCTCCCTGTACATTTTACAGTACGTTGCAGACACATGGCACAACGACATTCCAAAAAATAAGTGTACACAACAAACATATCTAGCATGATACATGTGTCCGACCAGGGTATTGGACATGGTTCAACACAATGCGGAGTCATGATTATGGTGTCCATACTGCATAGATTTGTTAATCCATGTGGATGAAATGAAACATATAGAAAGCCAAGTTTTATAAGCCACCTAGTATGGCAGAAGGGTTGCAATCTTTTCATTAAATTGCAGAAAATGAAAACTGAAACTTTGAATCCCATTTGTGTAAATTAATTTTAGTATTTTCATATAATTTCTCCTTTGAAGCAAACAACTAAATAGGCAAGTATTTTTTCCAGAGTACATTTGTGACATTTTCTTTTATTTCTTAATATGCTTGATTGTGTTAGAATTGGGTGCAATGGCCATTGGGTGGCAGATTTGTAAATTCTGGACACCAGGGGCAAATCTGTAATTTTGGGGGTCCATGGGGGGCATATCTGTAATTTTAGGAAATCTGATTATTATATGTTTAGGAGGATGGGTTCATTAAGGTTTTATGCTAAATATTGAGAAGGGAATTAAGAAGAGAAATTAGGAGTAGGAACTTAGATCTAGTGGGAGAGTCAAGCCTTTTCTCTCGAATGAAAAGCTAGGAAAGCAGTTCTCCTCTCGAAAGAGACCAACTATCATTGTAGCTCCTCATTTCATCAATAAACATTTCACATTTTCTCCCAAATCCACTTTCTAGCCCCAAAAATCACTCCCCCCCCCCCACAAAAAAAAACAAAAAAACAAAAAAACAAAAAAACAAAAAAACAAAACAAAAAAACAAAAACCACTAAAAACCCTAAAGTTATCCACAAATCTCATCCAGCTCGTATCAGATTGTCTGGAATGAATTATATATGCATATGAAAAAAAAAGTGGAAGCAGATGACTGACAGGACTGATCTTGCATATTTCACTTTCTGTTTACAGCAAGGACCATGGTATAACCAAGACTAACAAATTAATGAACTATGACGAAAGCATTGGTAGGGGATATGTTGATAGCATCATAGCACTGTACTTTTAATGTTGTTTTAGTTAAAGATATTATAGAGGATTTGGCATGTAATCTAAGACAAATTCTGGAATGCAAATTCAGAAGATGGCAACATTGAGTTTAACTAGGAAGTAAAGGTGTAAACTACTTACAGAATGATGCCATTCTGCACGGTAAACGGTACCAAATGAACCTAAGACCAAAAACAAAATAGAATAAGTTATAAATCAAAACATTCTCCGAAACAGAGTAATACACAAATACAACTTCCGAATAAAACATATGCATAACAGAAAGTTTAGGACAAAGAAGTACCAGCACCAATCCGCTCCTTGATTTCTAATTCATCCCAAGAAATCTCAAGCCAGTCCATAGCAAGAGAGGGTTCAAGACTCAAATATCTTGGTAATGTGACACTTGGAGAGTTTCTCACATTCGCACAATTATCACAAGTCTCTTTCCATTTTTGTTGTCTGGGTATTTCAGACTGATCATTCCAACTTTTTGTGAATGGACCGCGACCAATATCTTTTGGAAGTCCATTCATGTCATTTCCTACAAAGATACATCAATATTATACAAATATGATATGATGATCAGAGAAATTTTTTACCATTGACAACAATTGGGTATCACCTTGAACATCTAATAAGTTCATTACAGACACTAGGTCACACACATGCATACAGTGTGTACTATGCTATGCTATCATAGTAGTCCTCAGAGTTACCAGAGGCAAAATCAAAATATCTGTTTCGAGTCTTTCAACAAAACAATTTAAATGGTTGTCCAAGCAACGATAAGGACAAGCATGAGTAACGAAAACTGGGATTCTGCCAAATTCTACCAGCATATTTCCTATGTACCCATGTATTCATGCCCCATTACAGATAAGTAACCAAAACTGGAATGACTTTTACCTGGATACTGAGTACGCAAATCTGCCGCAAAACAACCAGTGTGCCCCTGAACCAACATCTGAATCCATGAAGAATCAGTCATGTAAGAATTTTGGCAGCCTAACAAATGAGCTGCTTGGAATGGTGACGGCACAGATGAGAGTAAACGCCCATTGATGGATGAATCTGGACCATGAACATTTCCTGGATTCCCAACTAAATCAACTACAAATTCTCTGTAATAAGAAATAGATGAAAGTCACATCAGAAAGGGCGACAGCAAAAACAGAATACACGAAAGAGAGAAGAAATAGATGTAAGTCAACGATCATGCTAATGCATTGGTTAACACACACACACACACACACACACCCCCCCCCCCCCCCCAAAAAAAAAAACAAAAAAAAACAAAAAAAAAAGCGAAAAATGAGAAAGGGAAAAAAGGAAAAAAAGAAACACACACAGATGGCAATGCAAGCTGTGTTTTCTTGCTTCATATGTTAACTATATTTGATATAAAAAACATGCTTTCATTTTTTTTCAGGATAGCTGTGAAAAGAATTTATTCACAATGAAGAATTTAAGCACTTTTTATACCCCCGTCACCTACAACTGAAATGCACCAGAAGGCAAATGCATCATCATATAATAGGCCCACTAAAGTTGTCCAGTAAAGTTGTCAGATACCAAACTTCCGATATAGCAAGATTTGAATCTGATCCAATTTCTGCAGATCATAATTTGATCTCAAAACATTTCAGAGAATAAAAATGGGCATCCTAGACTCGCATCAACCACTTTAAGAGTGAGACATAGGATCACCAAGGGCTTAGCAGGAGACTTCTAGCATTGAAAGCTCGGAAAATAAATTTATTTCCACATAATATCAAACACTAAGAAAATCATCAAAATATGAAGGTGAAGTTCAGGATCACAGTTTATTGAAGAGAGAATGATCCACCACTGCATGGCTGAACCCACTTGGCAAAGGTCTACAAAGCTTTGATAACTACCCTTACTGATTGTTTGCCATCACTGATTTTGAGCAAAGGTCTACAAAGCCTTGATAACTAACCTTACTGATTGCTTGCCATCACTGATTTTGACAAGACAAGAAGAATGCTGTGGAAATGTACAGTACTTGCAACCTTGAGCTATTCGACATGGCAAACCAACAAAATCAGCCAACTCCTGCATATGGAATCAGTTGTTATACATTGCATAGCAGCTATCAGTACAAAAACTCTATTTAACTAGACTATTCTTTTTTGCACGTGTCACAGCGAATTGAAATAGCAACAGAAATCACTTTGTTTAAGACTAAGCCTGGAAATCACTCTTAATGTGTCTATATCCTCATATGACATTGTGTTTTCTTATGCTTTTTCTTTAACATTATAGGGATGTGACATGTTATTATTGCAACATGCAAATTATAAAAGGTGAGCAAGCATGTTGAAAAAAATGTGGGATGAAGATCCTTATCTTAAAAGCTATAAATTTTATACTTCATTATGTAGATACAAAAATTAATAAGTCTATTTAGCGCATAATTTCTATGTAACTTTTGAGCTTAACCGTATAAATTTAAGTACTAAGAATTGTATATGCGAAACATGTTTGTGTACATAATGTTATATGACTGAGAATTTATATGATTTTTGAGTTTAACTGTATAAATTTGGATTATTATGGTTATATATGCAAAACATGTTTTTTAATGGGCTATCTATAAAATTACATGAAAAAAGGTGGACCCCGCCATTTTTTAGTGCATGTGTTGCTGAAGCGAAGTTTGAAGAATGCAAGGGTTGATTGAGGGCTTTTTAAAATAATTTTCTTTCTATTGTATTGTCGTTTGGTGATTGGCAGCACATCATGATCTTCCACAGTGAAGCCTTCACAGTTCACACCCTTTTCTAGAAATGATATAGTTGATATAAAGTAACTTTATAGTTATCAATTTTCTTAAGGAAAAACATTTGAAGTTATCAAAAAAAACGTATCCACATTGATAACCCATACGCTCCTTCATTGCTAAAGATAGTTTCTAAAGAACTGACACGTTAACAAGGATGCTTTAAGAAGAAATAATCCAATCCATAATTACATCATAACAAAGCAAGAGTAATGGCATCATGCACATCATATTCAAAGAAAGCAATTTACAATGATACAACGATATGCCATAATCTGAACGAACTAGTTTTACTCCACAGAAACGAGGAGTTCAACCTTAAACTAGCAGTCATTAAATTTACATGTGCTAATGTTGATACCTTAAAATAACGTAATATGTGCTAGCTTTCAATTATTATTAGTGGCAGACTTATTTGTGCCAATATATACTGAAAAAAGAATCCCTAAATTTAAATTCAAGAAACTCAAAAATCCTATTACTATAAGACACTGACATAGGTGTAGTGCTCCGATGCGGACAGTGGGTGTCAGATACCACAACTATACAAACTATAGACATGATGACACAGCTATATGTGCATATTTTTTTCTGCATATATGAATATTTGGCTCCTAGAAATACATATATGATGTTTATATTTATATAGAAATGTGCTTGCTTTTAGTAGAATAATCTTTAAAACAAAAGCTTTGTCAAAAGAGAGCACAACATAGTTCATGTAGTACATAATTTTTAAATGAATAACAAAAGAGAGCACAAGATGGTTCATGCAGAACATTTCCAAAGAAAGAAATTTACAATGATCAATGATACTTAGCACAAGATGGTTCATGCAGCACATGTGCCACTTAATGGATTTTTAGGTCATCCTGACATGTAGACCCCACAGAAACAAAGTTTGTCTTGGCTTCCATCTGTTGTGTACCATATACTTAACACAACAGAATGTGGTTGGATCACCAACGTGCATACATGTTGGTGCATTTTGTATGCACGTGTGCACTCTGTGTGTGAATAGAACAGGAATTAGTCAGAGGTTAAAGCTTTAATGCACAAAATAGTGTGATCTTGATGATTTGCCATGAAGCTAATGCGATCCACTAGGGGTTTGATGAAAAAAGATGATCTTTATGGAAAAAGATGGGATTTTTATGGAAAAGGTTGGATTTTTTGGGTGAAAAGAGGGAATTTGGAGGAAAAGAAGGAATTTTATTGAGATAAACTGAAATATAAAGGATAAGATTGGCCATAATTGAAGAGGATGTCGCTCTCCTAGCTTTGAATTAGAGATCAAAGCATAAATCTTCAAGATCTAGCTTTTTCAATGAAAAGCCAAAACTTCATAGATCTAGGGTTTCTTCCATAATGTTCAGCATCCATCCCTCACCCTAGTCGTCGCCTACAAATACTAATCAGAAAAATAACCAAAATTACAGAAAACCAAACCCCTTAAAACTGAAATTTACAAAAAGACCCTAGAATCTGAAAATTACGGAAATGCCCCTACTGGGCCTAAATGCAAACCACATCATTACTCTGCCCCGAAAAACCATCTTTTCCTTAATGTGGTGTCGTAAAAACCATAGGCTCACTAATCCAGATAGATGTTCTTGTTCCATCCCGACTCTTTCTGCTCTACTGAAAGGCCTTCTTCATTTTCAATTATCAACATCTGGAGAGCACGACCCTTGTAACGATGTCATGATCAGTACTTCTCGTCACAACGAAAACAGTCTTTTGGTGCGCTTATCCTGGATCTCCGCCTCAGTGAGCCGCTTACGCCTACTTTCCGATTGAAGCTCGCCGTTCTCTTGACTGGACTGGAGCCCTCCAGATGGCACCTCCTCTCATGTCGCTACCTGGCTGCGAGGAGTGGATCCGCTCCATACTCCACTGGCGCGCCTCTCTTCTGGGTATCTGTCATCCACCATCCGAGCCAAATGCATCCTGCCTGGACCCATCTGGGTTTCTATATGTGAAGCTATGTTCGTATGCTTGGTTTTAGTCCCTTCATGAAACATCCCTACAAGGACTCCTCTGAGACTCCACGAATACTGTCTGACAGCATCTCGAATTTCTTGATATAGTCCCTCATCGTACCCTTATGCCTCAGTGCATAGAGCTACTCAGATAAGTCTTCGGAGTCTCTCGGAATCGGTCTAACAGACAACCTGTGAACTCTTTCCACGAGCGAACCAGGCGTTGCTACTATCTACATCAGTACCAAGATAAATCTTCTCCCCCAAAGCATATTTCCACCGCTTTCAATCTCTCTATCTCAGTGAAACGCGTCACCTCAAAATATCTCTCTGCTCTATATATCCATACATCCGGGTCTTCTCCCTCAAATATGTGCATCTTTAGCTTTCTGATGCTGCTATCGGTGCTAACATCTTATGCTGATCCATTGTGAGGGGGATGATAAGTGTCAGTGGTCCTCCATGCGTCGCTCATAGCCACTCAAAGGACCACTGTCTCAGTCATTCCTCTCCCAATTGTAGTCGTCCACGCCCTCCTCAAAGCCCGAGTCCTCATCATATTCATCTCGAAACTCTTTGTAGGTTGGTAGGACTCGGTGCCGTCGCCTCTCTGCAGCAAACCGCGGCCCATGAAGCTCCTAAAGCTCTTCCGCACCATCCCCAAGTCCCGAAAGCAGCTGAAAATCATCGTTTGGGTCTTAACGGGCCTCCCGAACGTCGTGGGGGCCCGGATGCTTAACCCAAGGCTTGGCGTGCCTCTGGCAGGCCGTCAGGCGCCGGTGAGGGGCATGTCGGGCCTATTGGGCCCTTGCTGGGCCCTGCCGGCCTTGTCGGGCCCCTACAGGGCCCAGGCAAGCCTGCAGGCCCACTGCAATGTTCCCGCCAGGGCTGCAAGTCCCTGCATGACCCACTCAACCATGCAGCAGGGCCAGAGGCTTATGTCGGTCCTGGAAGAGCTCGTGGGGTGCCTGAAATTGACAGCTAGGGTTTTTCCTAGGGCTCTTCTCCTTCGTGGGATTATCTTCGTCTTCCGCATAGTAGTTGTCGGCGTCGAATAGCAAACCCTCGGTATATTCCTCTGCTTTTCCTTGTCCTTTCTTCAAATCCGTCACCTTTTGTCCTAGATGTGAGTTTTCGTCTAAATCAGAAATTTTCACCGCCTTCATATCGAAAATTCTCGAGTTAGGGTTTTTACGGAAACACATTGTTGCGCTAGAGTTTGCATGATCTCTTCGAACCTTTTATCTGTCCTAAGATCCTCCATAGATTTCTTCAACTCTTTGATCTCGTCGACGAATTTTCCGTCTAACATATCATCTTGTCCTTGGATCTCGTCGCCGCCTTGAATTGTAGATGCTCTGATACCAATTTGATGTGATCCGCTAGAGTTTTGATGTTAAAAAGAGGATCTGTATGGGGAAAGATGAGATTTTTAGGGGAAATGTTGGATTTTAAGGGCGAAAAGAGGGGATTAGGGGAAAAGAAGTATTTTTATTGAAATAAACTGAAATATAAAGGATGCTGTTGGCCACAATTGGAGAGGAGACCGCTCTCCTAGATTTGAATTAGAGATCAAAGCCTAAATATTCAAGATCTAGCTTTTTCAATGAAGAAAAAAGCCTAAACTTCATAGATCTAGGGTTTTGTCCACAATATTCGACATCCCTCCCTTACGTTAGCCATCATCTATAAATAATAATCTGAAAAAATAACCGAAATTACAGAAATTACAGAAAACCCCTTAAACTTGAAAATTACAAAAAAAAGACTCCCAAATCTGAAAATTACTAAAATGCCCCTTTGGGCCTAAATGCAAAGACTCATCAAAATCTTACACTTAAATTCCTCTTTCTCAAGCAAAGGTTCCTCTTTAATTTCTTCTTCCTTTCGTTCTTCTTTGAGGTATTTTCTCGAATACATCCTACGTTTATGTAGAACACATCAACCTAACCTCTTCTAGCTTGCTGATGATATGAACCATCTTGGTACAACAGACATTCTTTGACAAATTTTTACTTGGATCGATGGTGGCTTCTTGAGTAGATCCATCCATTATATCAACACATTTGCTAAAAAAGAAGGAATAAATCGAGATTCAGATTCGGGAGGCACGAGCTCGAACCCAGGGTTACATTAAGGATAAAGCAGATGATATGCGATAAGGATGAGGGAAAGGATCACTGGGGTGGGGAATTTCATAGAGAGTAATGGAAGGTGTGATGTTGTATTATGATAGAGGATTGGATTCGAGTTTTTAAGCCTGACATTGTTATATATGGTCATTACCTCCACATGTCGGCATTGGGTAATTTGCATGCATGCTGCCTTCCTTGGATGTGGTAGTCATTTCCCATGCTCCCTCTTTGCCTTAACCACAATTAGATGCTAAATCCCCAAGCCACCCAAGTCGGAACCTCCCTTCATTCTCTCCCATCTTCATTCGCTCGATCCTTGCCAATCGTTCTAGGAGTTCAACAAGCAAAAGCCCAGATTCGATCTTTCCTGTCTGCAAATGTGTTGTCACAACAACAGATGAACCCACTTAAGAAGCCGTCGTTGATCCAAGCAAAGATCTATGGAAGAACATCAATGAAGTTGCAAGACAGTTCATGCCGCCATCAAGCTAGAAGAGGTTAATCGGTTCTAAGGAATGTAAAATGTATCCAAGAAAATCCCTCGAATGAGGGAGAAGGGTGTAAAGCTAGACTCTTGGTTAGAGAGGAAGAGAAAAGTCAGTCATAAATCTATAAGCAGTCCATTCTTGGATTTGTCCGAAACTGAATAGGCTAAGGTTGCAAAGAGCATAGAGTAAGCTGAGGAAAAATTTGTGAAGGATGAAACAAAGCCAGTGGTCAAGAGGAGTAGGTGGTTTGGGGAGAAATTTTTCGGGATGGAGTGGAAGGAGGAGGATTTGTTGCCATTGTTGTAGGATATTCGTATCAGTACAATCGATCTGAAAGGATACCTACGAAAGTCAAAAGATGGACATATAGAGCCACGTCCACATAATAACTAGTGACAAAATATAAGATATCATTTATGGGACTATGAGTGATATTATCAAACTCCAATTCTAATATTCATCCCATGAATAAGAATTACCCTAATACATGTCTGTCCATATATTACAAAGCTGGCAGAAAAAACAGATACTTTAGAAGTGCATGTTAGTTTGTAGACAGATCAATCCGAATGAATCTAACCATTTTATGTAGAAGTAGTTTAAACAATATGGTAACCAAAACTTACCTTGAAAAGGATGGCGCGATGCCTGCAGAGTCCAGAAGCCATGCTGCCAATGGGAATGACGATACTTCGTTGATTCTTTCTTAATTGCTTGCTATATGACTTCCATTGCCTATAGAGATATCCTTGTTCGGTTTCAAATGCACCCCTTCACACACCAGCTCACACAATTATATACAGTATGATCCATATATCAGATGACAAATGTTCAAGTAAGTCTCGATACAGAAACAGGCAAGAGATGTACCCCATAAAGTTTGAAACAAGCTTGGCAAGGCTCTTAACTAGCTCCAATGAAATCCCCAACGCATAGTAATGCTCTAACGCTTTGTCTTCCAGAGCCTTAAGGCCGGGATCACCAGCTTTATCAACAATGACTACCTCCATGGAAGACTCCCTTGGATCCACTCCTCTCAGAGATACCAAAGATGGCAACCTTCTCCCTTCTTCCGACTCATTGCACATTGCCCATAGAAACGGATCCATTCCCATAATGTTGTAGAATCCATCACATATTTTATCAGAAAATGATATGCATCCATTCACCTGCAAGATGCAGTGATATGAAGACCAAGATGCTCAATTTCTGGCATGATTATGATTAAACAATACGATGGGATATTTTTGTTCCCATAATAAGCTAATGAACCCAAACATGATGTGAATAGTTTGCCACATATTTTGCAAATAATTATAAATAACTAACTGAAAAAACAGAATAACTTAATAAATCAACAAATGTTCTCATCACTTGCAAATTTTTGGTTGAAAAAGAAATATGCATCTTCAGCATAAAAATTAGACGAAAAACCTTCAATTTGAAGAGCAAAATGCCAAAATTCTCCATTTTTGGTACAATATCTGACGACAAGAACACGGAGATTAAGACTAACAATGGCAAACTCCTCGTTCCTGCTGTGAATTAAAGCAAACACAACAAAAGCTCTAAATACTCGAACTTCCCGCGAACAATAATTGACCAAATTAACAAAAATTTGGAAAAATGAAAGTAACTTTGAATTCAAATAAAGAGGAATAAATTACCCAAAGCCGATAGGAGACGGTGCCGGAATCTGACGAGACTCCACAAATCTCAGGCGCGCTCTCATGAGGCTGCAGCAGCGCGGCCGCCCGATCCTCGGCCAGGAACGCCTGCGACGTCACCCTCGTCGCCAGCGTCAGCTGCAGGTAGTAGCTCTCCCTCGCCCTCTGCGCCCAGTTCTCCCTCTTCCCATCGCCGCCGCCCTCCATCGCCGCCGCCCTCCACCTACACGCCGCGGGTCCCTCCACCTTCTCCTCCGTGGTGGTGGTTGCCGAGGCCACCGTGGTTACCCCGGAGAACCCGCTGCCGCCGAACCCGCTGCTGCTCGACCGATCATGGCCGTCGATCGACATCACCTCCCACGCCTCCGGCTCCCCGAGGCCATACCGGGGGCGGGGCTGGATTTTAGGCGGGTAGGGGCTGGGGTGGGACCCGATAAGGCCGCCAGAGGGAGGGCCACCCAGCTGGAGGTCGGCGAGGTGCTCAGAGAGCAGGCGCTGTGACGGGTCGGAAGATGTCGGATCCTGGTACGTGAGGCGCACGGAAGGGCTCCGACGTGTATGCGGCATTCTTGCGGGCGCTCACGGATTGGGCGGATCCAACCCGTCAGCATCTTTCGACGGGAAACCCCCTATTTTTCCTTTGTCCAAAGCACCAAAAAGCTCGAAGAAGGAGAAGAGCATTCGGGTTTCGGGTTTGGTAAAAGTGAGGGGATCCGATAAGTTGCCGATCGTTGCAAGTGGGCGGCAGGAAGTGAGAGTCCGTTTGGGGGGCTTTAAGCAAAAGAGGAGAAGGCGGTGAATAAAATTAATTTAATTATAAAAAATTAAGAATCGTATTTAGCCTAATGAATAAGACTTCGAAATAGGACCACAGTCACGAGGCCATTTTGGGTGTTTTTGTGTCAGTGATTCAAAGAATCACAGGATGAGGGAGCAGGGTCTGTACTATCGAGGGCACGTGCGGATGATGCACGCGTCGAATGGACAGCAGGCCTCGTAACGCGGGCCTGTTCGATTGGGTTGCTTTGGGTTGGGATTTACTTTTGTGAATAGTAAATCCTGAACAGAGAGAAGTTGAGTTTTGGGTTAGGATTTACTGTTTGTGGGTTCCATACTAAAGTATTGTGTTTCTTTGGTTTAAAATAAGATTGGGATTGTTGGATAAGTAAAATGGAAAGTGGGTGAAATAATAATAAAGTAATATATTAAAAATAAAACTTAATTTAAAAAAACATGAAAAAGCAACCAAAACTCTGTGATTGGTCAATCGTTGCCATGGGCCCCCAAAGCAACCAAAATTCTGTGTAATCTCCGCTATTCATTGGGATTACACATGGCTTGGTTGCTCTGCGCCACATAGGCAAAGCAACCGGAGATGCTTTCCAATTTTTTTTTTGATCGGAACAAAATGACGGATTCGTGGGGATTACTGACATGAATAGTGCTTTCTCAACACAAAGCAACAGGAGATCCCAGCGTTGGAACAGGACCTAAACTGCGCTGGGTGTTTGCCGAATGGGGAGCACTGACTTTTTATCTTATGGTGTCTTAGGTTAATTCCACTAAATTCATCAAAATGTTTTGATCCCTGTTCACGCGCTTCCTAAAAATTTTCCTCTATACATCTCTTCGTGTCTTTGAAAAAAAACTGAATTTTTTCAACTGTTGTGACTTGTGATTATTTCGTCTTTTCATCTTTTTGTTCTTGAAAAACACTACAGGAAGGTCTAAATTTCTAACTTGTGTGATTATTGCAGTTTTTGATCTTCTTGTATTTTATCTATCCTTGTATTTTTTACGTGTTAAAAACGATAAACAAAATAGTCATTTACATTGCCATTGTGCTTTAATCACTTTGTCCTTTAAAGTTTTTTTTTTCCGGTTTAACCCATGATTTTCCCCCGTTCACCCCCACATTCAATTGAACTACAAGCTTGGGATTTATGCATTTTACCATCCATTTTTTGCAATTTAACCCATTTTACCCCCGATGATACCCACGTACACACACATACTTCTACCTCCTTTTCGTGTGGGTTTTTTGTCACCATGCACTATGTTTTTACAAGTGGTGAGGTTGTCCTAAGGGCCTGTTCTTTTGTGTTTAAAGTCGTGTTTGTTGGAATGAGTGAATAGTATAGGGAAAGTAGAGTATTGTGTTTTTTTTTTGTTTATGTGGGGTTGTGAATGTGGATGTTGGAATTTTTTGTGGGGCCCACACAACTTTATTGTGTTTTTTTGCGTTGAAGTGAGTTGTGAATGTTGTTGTGAATGTTGGAGAGAGATAGAGAGAGGAATAGAGCGAGATAGAGAGAGGCGGGACCCACAAAGGAGAGAAGCTACCGTAATCCCCGGAAAATCCGGCTTCTACGCAAGATTATTTCTCGCTGCCACGTCGACTAAATCAACACGGAGAGAAGCCAGCGAAAACGAACACACACGCTGAAACGACGCGTTGAAATGAGTGAACAGTGTCGTAAATAGTGAAATCCACCCACTTTCACGAGGCATTAAACACAAACGAACAGCCCCTAAGTGGAGAGTAAAATATGACTAGGAAAAAGGTGGGCCCCTCCTAGGACAAAGGTGTCCATCTTACCCTACACCTCACACAAAAACTCACCTCCAAGCCACTTAGGGCATGTTCTTTACGCTGATTCTTTGATAGGAATCCTGATTTCTCAACTGTTCAAGCACTGTTTGCATGGATTCCAGCTTCGGATTCATGAACCGCGTTCGTTTGGGAATGAGGAAATTTTGAGAGCCGTCCGACGTGGCGCTTGAAAATAGGAATCTTGAATTTCTTTCGTCCGCTCCGCAATTCTCGTGGATTACAGCAGATTCCCATATGTGGTGGGCGCGCTCTCTCCCTGTTTGAAGCGCGCGCTCTCATTTTTTTTTCTGTTCTTTGTTTTTCGGCGCTGGGGAGTGAAAATGAGTGGGCCCAGTCTATGTACACCCTGATTACAAATTTCATATCCTATTACTTATTTTAAGTATTATTTAATTAGTATATTAATTAATTAATTATTTTAAGTTTAGATACAAATATCACACAAAAAATTCTAGTGGACCCCACACAACTTTTTTCATCCAACTTTCTTCAACCAAAAAAACACACTACACTGAGTAGGACCCACCTCAACTTTCCAACTCCACAATCCAACCCCACTTTCCAACAAAAGAACACACTACACACCAATTTCTCTCTCATCAGATTCCACACTTACTCAACTTTCTCATTTATACTTTCCAACAAAAGAACATGCCCTTATTTACTTGTTTGTCATCCCCTAAAAAAAACCCACTCAAACGCACTTATTTACACGTTTGCCATTCACCCCAAAAACAAAAAAAAAAAACTCACTCTTATTTACATGTTTGCCACCGCAAAGTTTTTAGCATTTTGACCCCTGGACTTTGTATTTTTTGCCTCCCGACGATACCAACACGCACAGGCACTTTTCTCACTCTTTTTCGGTTGCGCACATTCACTTTATCTTCTTCGTGGAGTTTTTTTTTTTTTTTTTTGCTCTGTCCACTTTATGCACGGGTTATTTAAAGCTGTGAGGGCTTATAAATTACATACTTTTATCATTGTTTCGGAACACAGAGATCCAACATAATCAGTATCAATCTTCTAAGAAAGATCTAAAATTAGTCGGTTAAAATTTTTGGAAGCAATCTTCTTCGGAGGTCACCTGGGGCCCATAAATCTTCAGTTGGTTGCTTGCAAAGAATGTACAAAAATAGTCGATCATATGTGTAACATACGTCATTTGCTAGGTTCATGATTGAAGTCCCGAGACGCTGACTAATGTTGCAATCCAAAGCCACAAGCAACTTGTTCCTTGTCAAAAAAAAGTTTGAACAAACAGTCTACGATCACATTGTCTTACGTGCGTAGGAGCAAACCCAGTCCAAGTCTGTAGGCCGCAATGGACACAAAAGTTAGAGACAAAACACGTGAATTTTTCTTTTTGGGTGCAGACAAACGTGTGAATGCAGGGAAATGGTATTAAATTGTTGGTTAGGCCTTTGTGTCCCTTTCTTTCTTCCACAAGTAGGTGGATGATCCCGTGGGGACATGTGAAGGCCGTTAAAGTTTCCCATCTTTTTTTTCACTTAATTCATCAAACCATAATCTCTCTTTCTCGTGCCCAAAAAGTTGGTCATGCCTCTTGTCCCTCAAGGATCCCATGATTTCTTCATTGACACCTGCTTAGCAGGCCTCATTGAGTTGGAATCAAAGTTGCATCATATCGGGTTTCGTATGATTTCCCGGCTTCATCCGGTTCCGTGGTAACTTCGAAGTTAAATGTTCGGATACGAGAACAGTACCATGATGAGTGATACCTCATGATGTGAGAATTATGATGGATGGTTTATAACCATCATTCGTATGATCAAACAAACCTTCACTAAACCTCAGCCGGTTATGATATGATGAATAGTCACGTGGCTTGACATGGCATCGAAATGGACTTTGTGCGTGATCAAGACCCCACAGACCCAGTGCGTGATCGAAATGGACTTTGTGCCTGGTCAACTTAAATCGATTACTTCCATGAAATGTACATGGCTTGTCAGACTCACAATCATTGGTAGTATACTCACATTTGATCTTACATGTTGGCTAACAGGCATTCAACCAAAGGTTTTCGCAAAAAAAGGGGGGGATTACTAAATGCACCGCAAGAAATGCGGTGCATTGTACAATTTATTGCAAAAACAGTAAAAAAAAGTTGATGGGATGAGTATAATGTGACATTTAGAATGATTTACTTGCCTCTTTTGGGAAAAATTGACAGCATGCACCTCAGGCCGCGGTGCAAAGAGTCTTTCTCAATAAAAAATAGAAAACACGTCACCTTGTCTCCTCGTTCGGTCTCTTTCGATTTTTTCCATTTTTGACAATAAACAGTACATAAACACGCTCTTTCGGGGAGTATAGAGCACAACCATTCAACTAATATTTGCTCTAGTACAGGAGGCGAATGGGTTGGCTTAGATTTGACTCGACCCGTACTTAGTAGTTATTGCTACCCATACTTGATCGTTTTTATCCCCAACATGCATAGATCGCATATCAGTTTGGATCATATAACAGGATAATGCCACGAAAAAAGTGATAAAGCCATAAATTCTTTTATGACCAAAGTTTACTAAGTATGGTGAAAAGATTTGGGTTGGGGGAAGAGGGGAGGCGTTAGCAGCCTACATATGACCTTTGTAAGGACCGTCTACCAACAACAAACACTCTAGAGGAGGGTAAATAGAGCAATGGAAATAAATTGTGCAATTAAAATTTCACTTGCAAATGCGGAATAATAAATGCAAGAGGAATTAATCAACACAATCAAACCAAACGCAAACACAAGATTTTAACATGGTTCCCCAAAGTTGGTTATGTCCAGCCACACCAATATCCACTATAATTCCCGCAAAAAGAAGTGAATACAATCTCACACAGAGATATCTCACACAATGGATTCTGGCCTACACAAGAACCAAACAAACCATACACAATGGTCAAACTCACACACAGAGAGTTAAGCTTATACCTCCCTACTTTTTCGGTAATTTCAAAGATTCAATGCCTTGAGATAAAGATGCCATTGAAATTCATAGTATCTTAGGGGGAAAAAATCACTTGTTTTCTCCATGGATTGTGTTGTAATTAATAAGAACCCAATAGTTCTCATATAATATATTGAAATATAAGTCAAGGAGGATGTTATAGGAACCCCTTTTCATGCATGTGAAAGTAAATTCTATCCTAAGAGCTTCTAATCCATTATTAGTAAAGGAACCATATCTAGAAATGGAACTCTTTTCTTTTAACATGGATTGTCGAATTAAATAATTAAGTGTTAAGAAGGATGACTCCTAACTAAGGGGTAAGAGAAGCCATCATCTTGATGGGTGCATTATCATTGAAAAGAATAATTGACTTCAATAAGTTGAAGCTTGCAACTCTAACCAAGCAAAGTATGAGAAATATATATATGTTTTATTTCAAGCATCATTGCAAGGGAAGCTGTCCCAAAAAAGAACAATGTCATTGGTAGACATTAGGTGATAAATGATAGAGGTAATACTATATGGCTGGTGCTGGTGCTGCTGAGTTTTTGGTTCACATACATTCTCATTCCAATTTTGCTAGATTGAACCATGAGTGTGGATTCTGATTGGAATTGTAGCAAACTTCACTTCTATGTTAGCATCATTTTCTACCTGTAGAAACATACTCCTTTCTCGTGGTGTTAAAACGGCCCGGGGGCATGCCGGCCCGTCGGCCCTGCCCGGGTTCCGGGCCGGCCCTGCCCGTTGGCCCGTACCCGTGCCGGGCTCTGGCCCGGGCCCGGCCCCAGGGTCGGGCTGGGGTACCCAGCCCACGGGCCGGGCCGGCCCGGCCCGGCCCGGGTTTTTTTTAAAATATGCCTCAGAGAGGCTAAAATAAGGGGTGGGGGAGCCGGGCCGCCCCGGCCCGGCCCGGCCCGGCTGGGCCCGGGCCGCCTGGCCGGGCTGGCCCGGGGTTCTCCCCGGCCGGGCCGGCCCGGCCCGGCCCGGATTTTCGATGGGCCCGGCCGGGCCATTTTGACACCATGACTCCTTTCTCAGATCAAGCGTATGGTTCTTATCAACAGTTGCATCTTTCTATGTACCAGTTTTGATTCAACAGACCGAATTCTATACCTATTGACCATATCATACCTCAGTTGATGTCTTGCCACTAGATAGTTTGCTATGTTGGTTGCCTTGGTCCAAAACACTTCAGAATTGGACTTTGGAAAGCATTTGTCGTGCTTTTCTCTAATAGTGTTTTGTTCATCTACCCAGTGATACCATTTTACTGGGAGGTCTTGTAAACTCTAGCATATAGATGCCTTCATATCTACAAAATCATCAAACTCCTTTGTCGCACCCCACCTCCCAAATTACGAAGAAAGTAACACGAGACAAGCTGCAGAGTATTTGACCCATAAAGGGAAAACTGTCATTTTTTCCTCGGGATCAATATACACTAAGATACAAAGGGCGGGGTTTGTAAGTCACCAGAGACTGATACAGATATGCACAAGATATATCAATACGTAAATATACTCAATAACAATTCTAACATGTGAAAACAGAATATCCAGATACAAAATAACTGTAAATGAATACTTAGGGATGTGGTCTTACAATTATTTTTACTCAAACCACAAAACTATAAATAAACCCGACTACTATTACTCTTGGTGATGCTCTACAGTCTCTAGATCTTTATATCATGGAATATCCCTGTAGTCATTCCAGAACAAAATGGGGGCAACACAACAACCGCTAGATTAGTTGTAGATCACAAAAACTACAAAATAAGACATGACAGATTCATATATATAATTGGATAAATAGAGCAAAATAGAATGGCAGTAATATAATAAAAATAGAAGATAATAAAGTAGCATGTAGCATGAAATATAACATGACATCATAGCATCAATGCACAAATAGTAGGTCTATAAGGTGACGTAATACCCTGAAAAGTTTAAATTTTCACGATTAATTATAATGAAGTATAAAAAATTTAAATAAATAAGAAATAAATGCAAATAATACCATAAAAAGTTGGGGACTAACTTGTAGCTATAACAGTGCAAATAATAGAATAAAAAATTTTAAATAAATTTGTTTGTAAAGAGAATTGAACTCAGGTCACCTTAGACCTAAAGGAATGATCATGCCACTAGACAACATGCCTTAATTAAATTCTATGGTACTGAAATTTTTAAAAAGCTTTCTAGCTACTCATTCAAAAGGAAATTAAATTGTTTAAAAAGTTGCTCCTTCTAAGGATCAAACCCACAAGCGCCCAAACACACAATGGAATGGCATATCGCTAGGCTACATGTGTCAAATATTGAGCACCCCTAATGATGTTTTGATGATGATTAACAAATGATTATTACTAATCTCATCCACCAAGGGCAAGGATGCAGGAATTACAAAGGCAAAGAAATGAAGATCAAAGTCAAATAGTCAACAAAAGTCAAATCACTCATTTGAAGACCAAGATACTTAGCCAAAGAAGAAATTCAAATCAAGAGATTTGATGGAAGATCAAGAGAAGTGTGGAAACTCAAAACAAGGCTAAAGAACCAAAAAGGAGCCAATGCATGAAGATGAAGACATGCAATGCATCAAAAAAAGCCAAGTTTGGGTATTTTTGATGTATTTATTATTCATGCTCTTAGATTATTGTAGGCCTGAGGATTGGAGCTATACATATACACAAAAGTTTTTAAAACTTACAAAATGATTTAAAAATGTCTTAAAATTATTTTGAAATGTTTTGATGAAGATTTCATAGCCCAAAACCCATGTACCATAAAAGAGTCAGCTACTTTATGATAAGAGTCGACTAATTTGAATGGGATAGGAGTTGTGCTCACTGGAACCCGAAAGAGTCAACCGTAGCTTTGCTAGGAGTCAACGACAGTTCATTGGGGAGTCGATTATTAGCATAACGACGATCGACTATTTTGAGCTTCTCGACATTGTTTCAGATTTTACGGGATTTTGTTTTTTTAACCGTTTGACGAGCTTTTTGGTCAACGATTTCTAACGGCTAGTTGGGCTATAAATGCTGGGAGATGGCTGGAGTTATCAAGGACTTTAATGAGCAATTTTTCAAGTGATTTTATAAGCATTCAATTCATTTCTAAAGCTTTTCACCCCCAATTTTCTTAAGCCAAAGTTGATTTTCAATTAAAAACTTTTAAGCAATTCTTTCTTGGCTAAAATTGATTTTGTTTTCTCACTGATTTGATCTTCAATTTTTTGAGAAATAAATCAAGATTCTCTCTTTACTTTCTTTGTGGTTTTACTTTTACCTTCATCTTCTCAAAAATCAAAGAAGAAGTTTTCTCTTAGCCACTTCACAAAGCTCCAATATTTTTTGGCTATAGAGAAATTGTAACTTGTAAGCATAATCACCGATTCAAAAGAGGTTTGTAAACCCACTAAGAAAGTGGTCGTAAGTGCCTAAGTGTTTGATTTACACTTGTATCAAGTGTGTTGTAAAAAGCCTCTTGGATGTCTTCTTTAAAGGAGAGGTTACTTGTGTACTTGGAAACCCTAGCAAGAGAGGCAAGTTGGGTGTATGTTGTAGAAGCCATCATTTGAGGCAAGATACTCTCTTTGTAGACAGTGGTTAGTGGAAAATCCCAACAATGAGGTTGGGGATTGGAGTAGCCCACGGTGGGTAAACCAGGATAAATTTCTGTGTATTTGTATTGTGATTGTCTCTTCATTAAGTATCACATCATATATAGATTAAGTTCTTGAAGAGGTAATTCTCTCAAGTAACTTAATTAAGCATATAATTAACAATATGCTGGTCGCTATCAGTGGCCACTCTGAGAAGATGCTTTATAAACATGATATTAATCAAGTGTATGCTTATTATAAGTTGATATGGCGTTCAACATTTGAATCCCTTTTTGGTTTTTTTTAAAATAAACAGATTCATTTAGTTAATTGGTTCTTAATTATATGATGACAATGATGTATCATTCTTTGCCCCCTTTCCTTTCTTCTATCCCTCTCAATATCCAAGCACATCATGAAACATCATGATCATATTCAGTATCATGTTGGCCCATCGGGCCAAGTGGCCTAATCTAAACCCAGACCGCTAACAAATAAGATCAAAACTGAGCCCAGCCCAATTAGATATTGACATGTTTGGGCCACCATACACATTTCTTAATACTTTTTGCAAGAATTATCTCATACAGACCTTTTGTAATTCTGTAGCATTTATGCAAAAATAAAAATGTGCAAAGTTTCCAAGTAAACTAATCTCAAGAATATACTTTTAAAAAACAGACTTAAAATTAGAAATTTTCCTACCATCTACATAGAGATGAAATTCAAAATTCTCCCATCAACTTAGAAATCCAAACTAGCAATTTTAACTAAGATGCCAGAGCTCTCATTAGAAAGAAATCCAAGGCAACATAGCTTTTGACATTTTGCCAGGATACATTTAAGGATCTCTGCATGCAAACAAAATCAGCCAGTAACACACACACAACTCTGATACTTGAATTTCACTGTTCCAAAGCGAGCTGCTTGTGTCTGTTGAGATCATTGAGATACCTTGAGCAAGTGTAGTCTTCCAAGTCACCGGCATCAAAAATAGGCGGCCTTCCCACATTCGGTCTTGGCACTTTGCCCATGAGCTCGACAGGTCCTTCTTCGCCTCTCAAAACCCGTACCGCCTGCAACAACAAAGCTTTTCTATTCTTGTGGCTCGACGATGATTGGTTTAAAGATGAACAAACGGAGATGCAATTGTAACATACCCAATTCATGGTAGGCCGGGCAGTTGAATGGTGGTGGATACACATGGAAGCAGCTGACACTGCGCGGTTCAATTCCTCAGGATCATAAGCATCGCCTAGGGATGGATCGATTAGCTCCTTCAAATTGTTCGCATCAAGTAGAGGCTTCGCCTATAGCAAGAAAAGCACGCCTTGTGTAAGAGTCCCATGTACGTAGATACACCTTTTTGAATACAATTACAAGTAAACTTGATCCTTGAAAGGTCATTGCACTCCAAGCATCAACCATCGATGTGGTAAACTCGTGTCCCTAAGTTTCTTGTTGGTAGTGTCTCTTGGGCTCTTGCGCCCAATGATGTAGTATATATATGGGAAATTAGTTATTGTAACTATAATCTAAGCTAATACAAATCTTTCTCTTCTTCTTCTTGACAGAAATGTTCAAATTAAGTCTTGAGTCATACCCAAATTACGAGGCTCTTTCGAGACGAATCAACAGCCCGACGCCCGGTTATGAGCTCAAGAAGCAAGACTCCGTAAGCAAAGACGTCGGTCTTCTCGCTAACCACTCCATGCATGAAATACTCCGGCGCTAGGTAACTGAAACATTTGTACATATGAGGGCATAGCTCGCATAATGTGTAACCATCCAACACACTCACAAGAAAAACAGCTCCATTCTCACCCAAAAGTCCCTTCAATAGGGAAAACGATGTGGTGAGTCCATTTTTCAGGAAGCCATTTTGCGAGCCCAAAGTCCGAAATCTGCATAGGGATTGAAGGCATGTTAAAGATCATGAGAGGAATGAGAAGAGGTGAAACAGTTGGTATCACACCTGAGGCTGATAGTCATCTGTGAGGAGAACGTTGGACGCCTTGATGTCCCTATGGATAATGCGCCGATGACACCGCTCATGAAGGTAGAGGAGTCCCTCCGCGATCCCTAACGCAATCTTGAATCTGACCTTCCACTCAAGGCTCTCCTTTGAGCCTAAAAAACTGAAATTAGCTTCAATACTTGGCTAAGCGCATATTGGCATCTCCTTACTATGAGTTTATGTCATATTTGAATTTCTCAACATTTATTCAAGAATCGGGTCTTGCAATCTCCAGTTGTTCAAAAATAATAACCAATCTGTGGTTTGAGTAGGACCGGATACAACATTTTCACAATGAAGGTTAGCTATTTAGGAGACTATGTTTGCATTTAAATATCACATGCTAAAGTTATGCACCATATATCTCTTCAGATTTTCTCTACATTAGTTTGTATATTTGCTGTTTTTCTTTTATTTCTTCTATGTGGTATATTTTTCTTTTTCTTATATCACCAATTTTAAATATATTATGATGCATAATGTACTACCATAATACTATATCTAATGTCTACGATGAAGTAGCATAATACCATATGAAACTATTAAGTAAAACACTGCAATTCTTTTTTCCCCCAAGCTCTACCTTGCCTACTACAACATCAGAAAATACAATCCATATTCCAAGAGATTTCTTACTAAAAGATTTGATATTATAGAATCATTTGAACTATCGTGTATCCTGCTAACAATCTTGGGCACATATCCATTTTGTGCATGCTAAATTAAAATTAGTCATATGATTGCTTAGTTCGGAATCAAACCTCAAATTTAAATGATATATTTTGCATTCCAATTCAAAGTACCAAATCCTTCAATATGTTAGTTGGTTATTGACTTTCTTCTCAGATGGACTAAAACTATCTGTAAATCTTGTAATATTGGTATTGGCATGAAACTTCAATGTGAGAATGACACTTGAGCCCACTTTCATAGATTACTTCGGGCTTTAAAGTTAGCTTTGCGGTAATGTAATCTATATTTATATCAAAAGTATCTATGATTCCAAAGATGTACCATGCAGGACAGAAGCGAGGCTTCCATGCGGAGAGTACTGGAGAACCAAGTGAAGGCCACCTTCCACGCTGAATCCAAGCAGTTGTGCAGCATTCGGGTGATTAACATGGGCGATGATTCCAAGCTCTGATAGGAAATCTCCTGTTCTTTCATCCTCCGTCCGTCTCTTTGTCAGCCTCTTCACTGCCACAAGCTGTCCGTCGGGGAGGCAGCCCTTGTAGACCTCTGCATGCCCGCCCTTTCCAATCAACCTATCTGTCATATTCAGCACATTTTATTTTAGAAATAATTATGAAACAGGGAGAAAATTTATTCAACACGTCAAATTCTATGCTGCCTATGTAGATGCTTGGTGTTTAGCTTAATTAAAACGATTGCAGAGGTTTGATCGGATTGACTCGAGTGTTTTTCTTCATCATGCACACCGTAATTGGAGCTAAATAGTTACCGAAAGGATAATGATGCATTGCATATACACCAATGAGAGTAATGCACATAATGAGATGTTTGAGGAAAATCTCCTCAGATTGGCAGTCAAACCTCCACCGTCTACTCCTCTTCTGAACGATCAGCATGTCCATGTTGATCTCCAAGTTTTGAAATATAAGTATGCCAAAAATCTATTTATTTGCATGTGTTTTTTCTATCCATGAGTGATTGCGAATTAATGGTTTTGAAAGAATAGAATCCTTGTTCATCCCTAGACACTTAGCAAAAGGCATGCAAAACACAAATTTCTTGGTGCATCTATGTTTCAGGACATGAAGATCAACACGACATCATGAAGGATGTCGATCATCCAAAAGAGGAGCAGCAGAGGATGAAAGTTTCGTCACCACCTGAGGAGATATTCAGATGCCACCTAATAATGAAATCTATTACTCTCTACTGCAATATATAAATAACAGATGAAAAAAAAATGATCAAAAAGAACAAGAACGCTCCGTTGGATTCACATGAGTGTTTTACATGATGCCACATGCTATACGTAAAACGTCCTTTATACAAATGAGGGAGGTGATGTGACTTTGTCCCATGTGACGATGTCACATCAACCCCCTCCTAAGTTTGCCCCTTGGTCTCCCTCTACTTACAAGGTTTTCGTTGGCCTTCTTCCCCCATTTGAACAACCCATATTTACATATTTGCCATTGGGATTTTTACCCCTTTTACCCCCCGACGATACCGACACACACACTCATACTTCTCACCCCTTTTCGGTTGTGCGCACGCACCGCATCCTGTTCGTGTGAGTTTATTTCTAGTTATTAAATGATTAGAAGGTGGTCGATTGAAAGGTCAATGGGGTGTGTTGGAGTTCAAGGAAGTCTGCTGTCACATTTATTTCTCATTGCTAGCAGACATATGAACATGTCCACATGTGGTTGTTAGATGTCTTTTTTATCCTTGAACTTCAAACGGCTAGGTTGCGGACCTTTTGGTAAGGTATAATTCAAGTGTGAAAGTCTACTCGATGTCCAACAGTTCATTTCTTTGGAGGGCAAATCATATGCTTTGAAGATTGCCTCATAAAGTAAGATAACTATTTGGAAGAATACAATCAAATTATATGCTTTTCTTTTCATCTTGCTGATAAGGTTTATGGTATGCAATATCATGTTCCTTTCTTCACTTGTGTAAAATGGCAATATTTATGATTGAATTAGTAGTGATACACTTAAATGAACTGGGATCCAATCTCTCCACCAAATGAAAAGTAAATCATAGGCAAATCATCAAATATAAACAAAGCTATCTCTTTTGGAACAATAGGATACAACTTATTTTAACAAAGCTATCACTATTGGTTTGAATGTTGCACATAAAAAGAGACTAAATCTGGACATATCTATAAAAATCAGTAGAACCAACTGATTATTCTAATTTATTGCACTTAGAAACTATGTTTGGTGCATTGTGCTACTGGAAGATGTTGAATAAAATTAAGATTGCCACCATTCACAATCATATCGCAATATCCCAAAAACTCTTGATCACTTCGTGCGAAGTTTGAAGGCACAAGTTATGATACCTGAACTGAAATTATCAGTAGCAATTGCGAGCTCTTGATAATCGAAGCTCCTCCACGAAGGCCGCCCCTTCGAAACTTCTTCACGAGACTCTCCGGCGCCCTCTGTCTGCTGATCATCATCAGACCCAACCCTGTCTGAGCCCAATACTGAAGTCATTGGAGGAAATGTCGAAAGCCTGGCCATTGACTTCTTCTTCTTCAGCAACAACCCGCCAATTAAGCTCTTCCAGTGCGAGCTGCCCGATCTCTCCAAGCACGAGAGATCGCTGCTGCTTCCACTGTCGGAGTATGCACTCGATGTCGAGTTCTCAAGAACTCCTCTAGGAGAGCTTTGTTCAGAGCCACCAGTATTGTCATTGTCATTTAGCTCTTCTCTGGAGCTCTTGTTCTTTTCCTCTGCTCCTAAGTAACATAAATTCCATTTTCAAACACCATCAAAAATGTTTGCTTTTTCTCATGAAACAAAGAACTGAAATATCAGAATTTTATCCAGTTTCATAATAAAGTATTAAAAAATTTAAACACAGATTGACAAACTCAATAGAAATATTGCAGGAAAAATATATAATAGATAATGATACCCTAATTTCATAGCAGAGTCTAAGCATTTTTACCCGCTCAAGGTTTTGGGTTTCGCTATCTTTTCATTAATCAGAACAAAATCAAAAACATTTCTTTGCAATAATTTTTGCTGATCCTGTGTTTTTTTCAACATTTTTCTTCAAAAAGGTGGAATTTTTTTTTTGAAAAGAACTTCACAAAATCGAAAAAAAAGACACAAAATCCTCAGCATTTGGGTCTCTCTGTTTTCTCACGAAAAGAACGAACTTTTTAAAAATAATTGCTCGGTTTTGTTAGCTTTGATCCCGGGTTCTCTTAGTTTCAAAATCTTCATCCAGTGCCAGTCATAAGAGGGAGCAAAAACATAATTGCATCACGATTCAAAAATGTCCCAAACTCAGAGGGGGGCAACCCAAATCTTTTTATTTCAAAAAAAAAATCCAAAAATCCTTAAAACAGAAGCTTACCATTCTCAGAACCCAACAAAACCTCTGGCCTCCCCTCAGGATTGGCCTCTGGAGAATCAAGAAAATAGTCTATCAGCTTCATCACAAGGCTAAAATCAAGCACATGGGTCTTCTCAAAAAAAAACAAACAAACAAACAAGGCAACTTAAAAACAAAAACATTTCCTTACCTTCAAGGGAAGTCATTTGTAGAAAACTTTGGCTCTAATCTAAATTGGAGGCTATGAGGACCAAGGAATATCAAAGAAAGTGAGAAGAAGGAAGCTCTCTCCCCCTCCCTCCCTCAGATATTTCTTTTCAAACCCTCTCTCTCACAAGTCTAAGGAGGAGCATTTCTTGGACTTTGGTTTATTCCCAAAAGAGATGGAGAGAGAAAGGGGAGGACATGTTGGAAGCATCCTTAGGATTTTGGATTTGGACAAGACCCAACGCTGTCCTTTATAAATGTGGGAGATTGAAAAAAGCGATTTGGGTCAAAGGGAATGGCGAAATGGTTGGTGGGGCACACATGGAGGAATGTTGGGTTAGATGGATTTCGTTTTATGAAGTGGATCCATGGTGCATCCCATGACATTTCAACTTATGATGCAGTGAGATATGCTAAGAGGTGTGTTACATACATCGCTAGCTGTATATCAGGCTGCCAAACAAACAAACAAAAGGCTGGTATCGGACACCAAATTGGTATTAATAGCTTCTATTCTTCATGAGCTTTCCCATGGTAACAACGATGAATGAAACAGACACCAAACGACGAAAATATCGACGATAAACTTTTTTCTGTTGTTTTGCGGGCATCTCGGTATACACCGCACCGCACGGTGTATATCATGCTTATGTTTTTTTTATACATAGGAAAGCTGGTTAAAGGCCTGCGCGTGTTCCATATCCACCAAGAATCGATCTCTGATGGCCTCATTAGGAAGCAGAGGTAAATGCCGCTGGATCACAGTCCTTTGGCAAACATATGGGTAGGGTTTTGTCTTTGTGAACATTGTTTTGAGTTTGTGCATGTAAGTTGTCATGTTTATTGAATCAGATATACTTTATTAATTTTGAGTTTGCATAAACCTATACATTGGTAGTTATTGGTGATGGTTTAGATCGGAAGCCATTCCCAACTCCTCCTAACATATGTTCGTTCGGTTGTGATGTGTAATTCCAACGGGGGTGGCGTGCAGCCGCATCAACCGCCGTCAACCAAAGAAAGATTGGCCACTTCCATGTAAATGTACTGTGGTTTTCATTCATAAGTATTTCATTTGTAATAAACTAGGAATAACATGTGCACACAGTGCACAGAACAAAAAAAAATCCCACGAAGAGGATGCGGTGGACGCGCGCAATCGAAAATGTGTGAGAAATGTGGGTGGACGTGCAGTTATCGTCGGAAGGCAAAAAGTGCAAAGTCCGGGGGTTAAAACGCAAAAAACCTTGGAGGTGACAAATGAGTTTTTAAAGGGGTTTTGGGGTGAATGGCAAACATGTAATTAAGTGGGGTTGCGTTTTTTTAAAGGGAATGACAAACATGTAAATAAGTGGCTTGGGGTGTGGGTTTTTGGATGAGGTGGAGGATGTAGCCCACATTTTGTTCTGGTCATATTTTCCCATCAACATAGGACATCTTCATTAATTGTAATAAGATAGATTATATCACACAATATTTTGGTTTGCAACATTTAGTTATACACATACGTTAGTCATATTCCATGCTCTGAGGGCATTGAACATTCAAAATCTTTGCCTTTTAATCATACATACAAAATCTTCCATTCCAAAATTTTCACTTAACTTGTTTAAAATCTTTCCTTCCAAAAAATTCTATCAATCATTTAAAATCTTTCCATCTAAAAAGTTTGCAGCCCATTCAAAAATTTTCCCCTAAAATTTTTAACCAAATAAGCCATACACAAAGTGTTTCCCTCTAAAAGTAAAAGCAAAAGTAAAGTTGTCACCTAGGATTTTACCCTCAAGAAATTTCATTACATTTCATATGTTTAATTAATGATTACATATTATTCAACAATCCTTATTTTAAATCACCATCCCCATTCAAAAATATGTTCTGTTTTATAATATGTATAGAATGCTGGGTATCATGTGACATCTGATGAAAAATGATCAGATATGCTATCATGACACGTGCTTATTGGACGATGAAAAAGCAGGACACATGGCTTACTTTTTTTCATGGACCAATGAGCACATCACGTTAGTGCGCCCGATCATTTTTTATGATCTGGTGCTACTTGTTTGTCATCTCACGCACACGCACACATGCATGCATACACGTATGTATACATGAGAAAAATATGTATCATATGACATATGTGGCGAAGCCCATATGCAACTTCGAAATTTCACACTCCTAAATTTTTTCGTGTGATCGAAATCGTCTATTTTGATCTTTATATTCTAAAATCTCAAAACACTAAATATTTACTGCCTCAAGAGCTTTTACTAATTTATCTACTTGTCACAAATTTAATGGTTCTATAAGAATAGAACATTTTGCGACGTGTGGATGAATAAGCAAACCAAATTGGGTTCTCACGATATTTGATATATCAAGGCTTTAAAATATGAAGATCGAAATGAACGATTCTGATTGTCTTAAAACAAATGAGACAATAGACTTGTTGAGGCCGCAGAGGAAACATTAGCTTACATGTCATTACAAACATTCACTCACATACTCACTCACTCACACAAGTCATATCGGTGACCATACGTCATAAGGGCATTTGAAATATTCACCTAAAAATTTCAACCCATTCAGAATCCACACTATAAAATTTATAGCATTTTCAAAATCCACACCCAAAGAAAAAAATTACAGCCACCTTCAAAATATTCATCACCAACAATTTTTTTTAACTATATTCAAACTAAAATTTAACTCCCCCAAAGTTTAATCCCCAAAATTTAAAATTTAAGTTGCTTCAAAAATTATAAATTAAAATTTAGTTTTCCTAAAATTTAAATTTTAATTCATCCACAATTTAGTTTTTTCAGATTTAGTTTTCCCAAAAAATTTAGGGTTTCCCACTCAAAATTTTAGGGACGTCCCTCCAAAATTTTCGCAAACTCTCATCTTACCCAAAGATTCCTCGAGATTCAATCAGAGTTGTCCTTGTACACATCCATTTGTCTTAGTCAACAACACCATTCAAAAATATCCCTCAATTTTGTGTGGGTGTCGGTGTGGGGGGTATATAGATATGTATCGCAGAAAAATTTCTGCACTCACAACTCATGGTACTATAAAAAACCTCAAATTTTTTTTAGGGTTGTTCAGTTTTTAAAACCCTAAAATCTCATTTATGGGTGAAACCAATGGGTATTTGACCATTGATTCATCCATTACAAAAAATCTATTCTTCTAAAACCATCTAATTTGCAAGGTCAAATAGTGTTGGATTTGTTATGAGAGTGCCGGCTACTGATCTCGTAGTCCTGTATTTATAGAAAACAATTACATTATGGCTGGATACTCTAAACACTAGTGGGCTCCACTTGGGCCTACAAAAGCATGTTCATAACACTTCCCCTTATCCATCCATTGTTGTAAGTGTAACGCCACACTCCCCAGGATACCCGAGAAGTACGAATCCGTCCCAGGTGAGCCTAGAGAAGTGAGTGTTACGAAGGGAGATACAAAAACTCAGAGCAGGTCCACTGCGCACTGCTGGGATAGTACCTGTAATGTTCCCGAAACTAAACATCAACAACACAGAGACATCAGACATCCAGAAAGATAATAAAAGAAGCACAGACTATTTATATATATCATGTCCAATATATACAACAACTTCTTCTCACACATCATATACAGCAAAGTCCCCAAGACTAAAAGAAACCCCAAAAGTACAATGGTCTCTCTCTCCTCTCATCTCTCATCACCCAACTCACAATCCAACTCCTCAACCATAAGCCTGCCTCCAGCTCCATATACTGAAACCACAAATTGGAGCACGTCAAAGCGTGTCCAAGTAGGAAACCCAACTCGTGCAGAAAGTAAACATTAATTTGGGAGTGTTGTTTATTACACATAGTTTAAGTTAACAACAAGGTACATATAAGGCATGAAAGAAACAACAGATACGTCAGACAGAGAACATAAGAATTAAACATTTCAATCTTAAGGCACTTAAGTATGTAATTAAAATTTATTTGGAAAACTGGGTGTGTCGTTGAATATGAGGTACTGGACTCCACCCCAAGGTGGGGCGGTAAGGAGCACCCGCCAGTGGTACACGAGCACTGTTTCCTTAACGGGGCCTCTCACTCCACCCATACCCTCCCGCATCGAAGTGCGAGTGAGGAAAACTCCACATCACACAACTCATCATACCCGAAACTGAGCAAGGTACGGCAAACACCACAAAGTACCCGAACTGAGCAATGTACATCAACATCATCACATCATAGTCCAGCCCCTCATATCCTACTAGTACCCAGTTCTCCCCCAACCCCTTTTCTAGGGAGCTCACCCGCCATGTGGCAGACCGAGACATCCCTATAATTTATTGGCATTATATAATCAAGTAAGCCAGCATACATTAAGGTGACATAAAGGAAATAACAAGACTAGCATATTGGAATTTACATTTAACAACAAGGCTAACATATCCCACTTGCATATATGCAATATTAAGGTAACACATTGGGACATAAAGCATGCAATATTAACAACAAAGGTTAAGTTACGTCTGGACTACAAAAGTTGCATAAAGGCTACAAAAACTAAATTGCATATAACTACAAAAGCAAGCATGCATAGTATACTGGGTGCATCACAAGTTAGCATTAAAAGAAGATCTACAATGACAACTTAAAGGAGACTAATGACATTATATCATGGCTAACAATTTGTAACATGTCCATTTCATACTCCTTTCCTTCCCATTTTCACTCTTTCATTCATAATGGGACATGCATCCACATGTGCATTCCCTTACCCATTCCACATATTTCAACACATTAATCCCACAATTTGTCATGCCCTCCATAATCCCACAACCAACATGTTCACCACATAAGAAAAAGAAGGCAACTTGCATGCTAATTCCTCATCAAGATAACAACTTGCATATTGATTAGAAAAATAACAACTTGGCTTGAACATGACAATTTGACAACTTAGCCTTGTAATTCACATAAAGGTGATATCTTTAAACAATATCCCTTAATAAAGTTAACATTAACTTGCATAGCCAAGGAAGCATAATAAAGTGTAGGGATCGTCTAACCCTTGCAATACTAACAACACACACTAGAGGGGGTGAATAGTGTAATGGCAATAAAATTGTCCAATAAAAATTTAACTTGTAAATGCGGAATTATAAATGCAAGAGGAATTAAAAGGCACAATCAATCCAAACGTAAACACAAAGGTTTACACTGGTTCCCCAAACATGGGTACATCCAGCCACACCAATATTAACTATAATCTCACACAGAGAAGTGAATACAAATCTCACAAGGAGATACCTCACAAAGAGGATTTATGCCCTACACAAAGACCCAACCAATCCTACACGAGGATCAAGACTCCCACATAGAGAATCACTAACTCCCACTCAGAGAATTAGGGTTAGCCCTACACTAGGATACTAGAACTCCCACAAAGAGAGTTAATTCCCACAAAGAGAATTCCCTAGTCCCACAAGACAACCTCCCACAAAGAAAGAAACTCCCACAAAGAGAGTATCCTAATCCCACAAAGAGAAATAGGAAAACAAATTACACCAAGTAAAGTAAATACTCTTACCTATGCCTTGAGATGCTTACTCATGAATGAATGCAAGGCATGGAAGATGATCTCCAAGTGTTGGAATATGTTTAAGAGCACTTGGATGATTTCCCTTGAGCTGGACTTCAATGCATGAAGAGAGATTAGTGCTCAATAGAGTGAAATGAGGGAGCGTTTGAGTTGCTTATTGATCTCTTGAGATTTTCTATAGAGTCAAGAGTTATCAAGTGTTGTCAATAGTTCTCAAGTGATGGCAGCACACTCATATATATAGGAACCCTATATCAAGCCCAAAAACCCAAAGAAACAGACAAATGAATAAATCTGTAACGGCTAGAAACTGGGTGAAAACGACATGACAGTCGACTGATGATCAAAAGACAGTCGACTGATCAACGGCTAGAAAATATCTAACGGCTATAATCTGAGCCAGGACAGTCGACTGATGAAGTCAATACAGTCGACTGACAAACTGGACAGGCGCCTGTTAATCCTTCAGCAGACGACTGCTGCAGGGGATGGATCGAAACAGAGAGAGGCACTCTTTCTCCAATTCTTTGCACAGGCGACTGATGATAATACTATAGTCGACTGTCAAATAGTCAGGCGACTGTACATTCTACATCAGTCGACTACTGTATAATATGGAGAGAAGACAGAGAGATGCAGTGATTGCACTTACGCTAGACAGGCGACTGTTGGCCAATTCCCAAGTGACTGTACATATACATGCGACTGTAAACTGATCGACAGATGACTGTGCGTAAAGCTCAAGTTTGAGTCAATTGAAATGTTGCTTGAGCTGTGCAAATCAGGCGACTGTAGAAGGATCTACAGGCGACTGGAAATCACCCAGTCGACTGTGTTTTCCTCATCATGCGACTGATGGAAAGCCAGAGACTCCAAATGAGTCTTTGGACAGAGTGAACCTATTGGGTTGGATTCTATGATAATCCTAAGCTTCACTAAGATGGTTAAATGCATATGCATGATAAGTAAACCATCTAGCAAGGCATTACAATAACCTAGACTCAAAAAAGAGAGAAAGCAATAAAGTAAATTACATGGATTACAATGCTTTCTTTAGAGTCTAAGTCTTCAATCTTGATGCCTTGATTGCTTTCCACCATCTCCAAGCTTTGGCACTCCTTGAGTCCAAACTTTGGCCCTTCTTCACATGATGTCCATCCTTACACCAAGTGATTAGTCTCCAAGAAAGATATCATTGAAATAAACTGAGAGACTAAAACATGAGATCCATTAGCAACAACATAATGTTGTGATCATCATCAAAATAAGATTGGTATGAAACACCAATACTCAACAATCTCCCCCTTTTTGATGATGAAACACATTATGTAAATCATAAAGAATTAAAGCACAATGCTAATGATCTCCCCCTACTTATATGCACCAATTAAGCAATGAGCTACACAAAGGTAAATACTCATAATACCAACAGAAATCTAGGTGACATATAATAGGCAGGATTATATAAACCAATTGTACCAATTGTAATAAACAGTGTAGAATACAATATCATGCAAACATGCAAGGTTTATCTAATCCCATATATCTCTCCCCATAGAGATATCTCTCCCCATATGCATATGTATATATCTCTCTGATCACTCCTTATTTTACACCTTTTTCCCGCATTTTTGCATGCCATTTAGATCGCCCAAATCATGTTTTTCACGATATATCGACGATATTGCGATGCTTTTCACGATTTGTTGTTTTTGTCGCATTTCAGGTGATTTGGCGCGATTTGGAGTGATCTCGAGATGCGCTTACTCCAGAGGGTCACCGACAACCTCCCCGAGGGGTATTTTGCTGTTGGAGAGGAGCGGAAGAAGAACGGACGTCGCAGGAGCGACGAGGAGGCCAAAATAAGCAGATTGGGCATGTTTAGTGTCCCACTCGGCCGAGTGGAGGACCCACTCGGCCGACCAGCGAGACACCGCTCGGCCGACCAGATCAGACACGATTCCTATGTGCACTCGGCCGAGCGACGGAGACCACATCGGCCGAGTGAAGAGACCACGTCCGCCCGAGTGGCGCCCAGACGAAGCCCTTCAAAAATCTCCAAGTTTCTGTTTTTCGGCTGCCTGAGCTTCAGAAGACCCACTCGGCCGAGTGGATAATCCCGTCCGCCCGAGTACAATGAAGCCATCGGCCGAGTGACGACAACTCACTCGGCCGAGCCGCCCCCGAAGTAGAGACCCCTGAAGGCCCCGACTTACTGGAAAATTACAGGGTTTCTCACTCGGCCGAGCGACTTTTGTCACTCGGCCGAGTGCGACGCGCTGCCTGTAGCGAAAATTGCGGAAAACAGGCTGCGCAGGGGTATTTTGGTCACAGTTTTTGGACGATTTTGGGGGGTATTTAACCCCTGTTTTTACCCTAGTTTTGGGGAGCTTCTCCTGAGATTTTTTGCAGCTTTTTAGACTAGCTTTTTAGTTTTATTCTTGAGATTGGAGAGGAGAAAAAGTTTGATTTTTGTTGGATTAATTGAAGAACTCCATTGGTTTGTCTTTCTCTTCCCCAAAAATTCTATTTTTATTGCATATCTCAATATTGTGATGAATTCTATTGCTTATTTCATTGATTATTTTTGTGATCTTGCTATGAATTGTGAGTAGTCGCCACGTCTTGGGGCGTGGGGATGAATCCTACAAGCCCAACTTCCTATTTGTGATGAATTAGTAGAAATTTTGCTAGAATTGATATCTAGGGATTAGATTGGGATCAATTTACTACGGTTAGCTAGGAGTTCATACCGATCGGGATTTGCAAGAGATTGGATCCCGATTCGATAGGAACCCCTAGAAATCCGAATTGGGTTGAAATCGAATTTCCGTAGTATCGGTTTGCAAGAGATTGGACCGATACTAGGGTTTCCAGTTGCAATTCCGTGCCAATACTCGTTTGCAAGAGATTGGACGGGTAGGAACTATCCCAATCTAGATCGCGAGCCGAGTTTGCAAGAGATTGGGCTCGGTGCGCGATTGGACGATGATGTTGATCCTAATGCTAGCTTTCCTAGGATATGGTTTGCAAGAGATTGGACCCAAACCTAGGATAGCTATAGACCGGCAACAGCGAGAGAGCGTGAGCTTGGTTCTACATTCAGTTGCAACTAGTCCATCCAAAATCTCAATCTAGCAATTTTGATACCGACGACCCACATTTATGAGATACGGTGAGTAGCGGGGATTCCCCATTCCCTAGAAGTTCTTTATTTGATTTGATATTTCCGCACTTTGTCTGACGATTGTGACAGGATCGCCAAAGGCAAATCTTTCTTCTTGAATAGCCAGGTTGGTTGGAGATATCTCTCCCCATATGCATATGTATATATCTCTCCCCTATAGATATGATTACATAATGCATATATCTCTCCCCTTGACATCGTCAAAAAGGTGGACATCAAATATATCCCCCTTTGTCATCTTAACCAAGATGAGACAATATGCAAGACAAGAAAGATATGTATGATACCAAATTTAGAAATTTAGTGGGTATCAATTCACTATCCCATGCTCCCCCTAGATCATAGAAATGGTCAACTTTTGACTTCTAAGATCTAATACCAATTATAATTAATGGAGCCATGGGCCTAATGTGTATCAAAGCAATAGATATGAAAAAATCAAGCTTCAATGATACACAAGGATATTGCCAGAAACAATGAAACATGAAACGAGTTGGCAATAAACAAGATGTTTGGTTTGAGATCAAAAACAACCAAATGTGAATAATGATCTCAAATAACCTCCGAAATGAGAGTTAAAATATGTCTTAAAATAATTTAAACATATTATATATTAACTCCCACATTGACATACACATGGATCAAAACTGCATGCATGTCAACAAACCCCATGGTTCCCATTTTCATGAAAAATAAGTTTGAAAATATTCTCAAAATCATGAAACACACACAAATAATGGGTATGCTAAAAAACATTCAAGCACAATACCCATGCAATATGCATATGTGTGAGGAACCTAAACATTAGGTAACCAAACCCAAGAGGAGTTTGATTTCCTAACGTAATCACACGAGGTGATCACATCCCTAACTAGAGAGTTGATGTAATTATCTCTCTCTTGCACACTAACCTTAGTGGGAATCCATAATCTCAAGGATTTCCTAGGCAATGGTTTTGCCTTTGCAAGAGGGAAGGATGTGGCATGCTTAAGTGTAGAAACGAATTTCTTGGCATACAAAGAATGAGGATTTTACTTCTTAGCAAAAAATGAAGATTTTTCATTCTTTCTCATTACCTCGTGATCTACATGCTTCTTGTTGGTGTTTTTGTTGTACAAGAAAGCATGGTGATTCTTCTTAAGTGCTTTAGCAATATTTCTTGTATTTGCATCATAAGAGGAATTAGAGGTGGGTTTGGGAACCACATTTTGAATATAACCCAAACATCCTCTATGATTTACCGGATGTTGTTTTTCCAACAAATCGTGGAGTGAATCCCTAGAATACACAAAGCTTATGAGCTTCCGGGATTCCTCTTCACATTTCAACGTAAGTTGTTGAATGTGAGCATCTAAGCTAAGGTTTTGAGCAACGAGTTTTTCATTAGAAAGGCTCAATTCCTTAACTTGAGAGAGAAGTGTGTCTCTCTCACAAGTGTCATACACATGCCTTTCATCATGAATTACACTAGATGATTCTAAATCATGCACCCTACTCATAGCATTATCAAGTTTAGCTTTCATTTTCTCATATGAGTCGATGCACTTACTTGCCAAATTGGAGGCCATATTTAGGCAATATTCAAGCTCCTCATAGGATGACTTTTCCTCCTCAGCTTCCTCATCCTTTCTTCCTCGCTTGAGCTTGACGAAGACACTTCCCCATTAGCCATAAAGCAACTTTCTTCTTTGGAGTTGAGCCATGTCTCTATCTCTTCATCGCTAGTGTTGGATGAAGTTGATGAAGAATCATCAAAGGCAACGAAACACCTTTGATCGTGCTCCTTGTCATCCTCTTCTTCATCATTAGATGTGTCTCCATCGGAATCATCAAATGTGCCGATAAGTCCCTTCTTTTGGTTCTTGACCTCGGACTTGGCTTTCCAATGTTTCTTCCCTTTACCCTTAAAGGTATCTATGTTGGGTTTGGAAGGGCATTCGGTAGCCACATGACCTATTCCACTGCAGTTGAAACAAACCAACTTGTTAGACTGAGAGACAAACTTTGATGAAGACATACCTTGATTATCCTTGAGGAATGCCTTGAAATTCTTGAATTGCTTGGCAAGCTCGATGTAATCATCGTCGCTAAGATCTTCTTCATCTTCACTTGGAGCTTCTTGTTGGAACTTCTTTTTCCACTTGAAAGACTCCTTCTCACCATGAAGAGCAACGCCCTTTTTCTTCTCGGGCTTGGTTGACTGAATCTCTTCCTTATGTTGAAGTAACACTTCATGAGAGATCTCCAATGTATGCCAAATACTATTGGCCGATTTGCACATGGAGATACGATCGAACTCATCCGGAGTGAGGGCACAATGGAGAACACACATAGCCATAGCATTCACTTTGATCAAGTCCTTCTCTGCTTTAGCTCTCAAGGCCGCGGGTGAAGTAGGCTCCTCGAAAGGTGACTCCGTTATGTCCCAAAGGTCGTGACTCTTCAAGTAGACCATCATCCTGATCTTCCAACTCGGGTAGTTGGTTCCGTTGAAGAGCGGGGGTCGGACGGTAGAAAGACCTTCTTCATGAGGCGGGGATGTAGCGTTGAATGCCATCGTTGCAGTATGATTTAACCTCGCTCTGATACCAATTGTAGGATCGTCTAACCCTTGCAATACTAACAACACACACTAGAGGGGGGTGAATAGTGTAATGGCAATAAAATTGTCCAATTAAAATTTAACTTGCAAATGCGGAATTATAAATGCAAGAGGAATTAAAAGGCACAATCAATCCAAACGCAAACACAAAGTATTACCCTGGTTCCCCAAACATGGGTACATCCAGCCACACCAATATTCACTATAATCACACAGAGAGAAGTGAATACAAATCTCACAAGGAGATACCCCACAAAGAGGATTTATGCCCTACACAAGGACCCAACCAATCCTACACGAGGATCAAGACTCACACACAGAGAATCACTAACTCCCACTCAGAGAATTAGGGTTAGCCCTACACTAGGACACTAGAACTCCCACAAAGAGAATTCCCTAGTCCCACAAAGAGAGAAACTCCCACAAAGAGAGTATCCTAATCCCACAAAGAGAAATAGGAAAACAAATTACACCAAGTAAAGTAAATACTCTTACCTATGCCTTGAGATGCTTACTCATGAATGAATGCAAGGCATGGAAGAGGATCTTCAAGTGTTGGAATATGCTTGAGAGCACTTGGATGATTTCCCTTGAGCTGGACTTCAATGCATGAAGAGAGATGAGTGCTCAATAGAGGGAAATGAGGGAGCTTGAGAGTTGCTTATTGATCTCTTGAGATTTTCTATAGAGTCAAGAGTTATCAAGTGTTGTCAAGAGTTCTCAAGTGATGGCAGCACACTCATATATATAGGAACCCTATATCAAGCCCAAAAACCCAAAGAAACAGCCAAATGAACAAATCTGCAACGGCTAGAAACTGGGTGAAAACGACAGGAACAGTCGACTGATGATCAAAAGACAGTCGACTGATCAACGGCTAGAAAATATCCAACGGCTATAATCTGAGCCAGGACAGTCGACTGATGAAGTCAATACAGTCGACTGACAAACTGGACAGGCGCTTGTTAATCCTTCAGCAGACGACTGCTGCAGGGGATGGATCGAAACAGAGAGCTGCACTCTTTCTCCAATTCTTCGCACAGGCGACTGATGATAATACTACAGTCGACTGTCAAATAGTTAGGCGACTGTACATTCTACATCAGTCGACTACTGTATAATATGGAGAGAAGACAGAGAGATGCAGTGATTGCACTTACGCTAGACAGGCGACTGTTGGCCAATTCCCAGGTGACTGTAAGTATCATGCGACTGTAAACTGATCGACAGATGACTATGCGTAAAGCTCAAGTTTGAGTCAATTGAAATGTTGACTTGAGCTGTGCAAATCAGGCGACTGTAGAAGGATCTACAGGCGACTGGAAATCACCCAGTCGACTGTGTTTCCCTCATCAGGCGACTGATGGAAAGCCAGAGACTCCAAATGAGTCTTTGGACAGAGTGAACCTATTGGGTTGGATTCTATGATAATCCTAAGGTTCACTAAGATGGTTAAATGCATATGCATGATAAGTAAACCATTTAGCAATGCATTACAATAACCTAGACTCAAAAAAGAGAGAAAGCAATAAAGTAAATTACATGGATTACAATGTTTTCTTTAGAGTCTAAGTCTTCAATCTTGATGCCTTGATTGCTCTCCACCATTTCCAAGCTTTGGCACTCCTTGAGTCCAAAATTTGGCCCTTCTTCACATGATGTCTATCCTTACACCAAGTGATTAGTCTCCAAGAAAGATATCATTGAAATAAACTGAGAGACTAAAACATGAGATTCATTAGCAACAACATAATGTTGTGATCATCATCAAAATAAGTAGCATGAAACACCAATACTCAACATAAAGAGGCCATGTTAAGCATGCAAACACCATAAAGTTAACACCTTCTTTCATTAAAGGCTACTAATTTTAATCAAAGATGCATGGAAACATATCAAGATGCTATAAAGAGGCCACCTTTGGTTAAGAGACAATGAAAGTAGACATATTATTTAATGAAGTGACTTGCTTTCACTTTGATATCAACTAAAAATGTCAACTTTCTAACTATTTTGCATAGCACTTACAACAACAACCCTAAACTAATGTTTAGTGCACAAGTAGGGATCCTACCTCATAGGAGTTTGGATGTCTCCTCCTCTTCTCCTTCTCCTCCTTCTTTCTCTTCAATTCCTTTCATTTTCTTTTTCCTTTGGTTTTTCCCTTTTCTTTCTCTCCTCCTTCATTCCTTCTTTTTTTAAGGCTAAAGCTGGCCTTCCAAGGGGAAACGAGAGAGAGGTGGAATAATGACATGAAAAAGAAAGAAAGAAACAAAAGGAATAATGTAGAAGGATGGAGACTTTATTAAAAGAGAGATAATTTCTAATGATCCCATTTAATTACAAGTTTGCCATCCTCAAGGATTTTAATGAATAACCCTCTAACTTGTATATGAATTACAACTCATGCCATTTCTTTACATGCCATCTCTCCTTACACACACGCCTTCACTTAATTACAAGTGTGCCATTACTATACACACACTCTCCTACTATGCACCACACTCCCCATTAATTACAAGAAGGCCACTAACCCTAACTCCTTTTCACACTAGGCCCCTTTACACTAACCCATCCCTTATACACACCCTCTCAGTCTACACACCTACCACTTTAATTACTAACTACCCACTACTCTACACGCACCCATCTACCATACCCATAAGCTACGAATTAGGTACAAGAATGCCATCACTAATACTACTAATGACAATAATCACTAATCAGGGCATAATAACAATAATAATATTGCTACTATCTCCTGTATTTAAACACAATACACTCCTCAATACACAAAAAAATAGACATGCCCTACGTATATGGCACTAAGGCCATTACAGTAAGCTTGGTATATGAATGCTTCGGGATTCATAGAGCTTATCTGATCATGAGTATATGCATACTTCTGGATCGTAAGTTAGGAAGTCTTGCCTCGTTAAAACCTTTGGCTATGGAAAATCCAGTGGAAAAAACCAATAGTTAAGGGAAAAGAGTGCAAGTCTCCTTAACTTCCCCTGATCGGTGGATATCACCAAGGGTGGATGCTTCTGGATCTAGAGTTAATGAGGTTTCCTCCTTAAAACCTTTGGCTATGGAAAACCCAGTGAGAAAAACCAATAGCTAAGGGAAAAAAGTACATCATAACATTAACTCAATATTGTGTACAAGCTTCAGGTTTGTAAGTCTCTCAGCTGTCTCATCTCAATCCATATTACTAGTTTTCTAATGGTACAACGAGATAGTGCTTTAGTAAATAGATCTGCTAGGTTGTTGCAAGACTGGATCTGTTGGATGTCGATCTGTTTGTCTTCTTGTAGTTCATGCGTCCAGAAAAGCTTGGGGAAATGTGCTTTGTCATGTCACTTTTGATGTAGCCACCTTGTAGTTGAGCTATGCAGGCTGCATTGTCTTCATACATGGTGGTTGGTTCAAGGTCGCCCGTCTTCAGGCCGATTGTCGCCAGGATGTGGTGAACGGCTGAACATAGCCAAAAACATTCTCTGCTAGCTTCATGGATTACAATGAGTTCGGAGTGGTTGGATGAGGTTGCTGTCGAGGTCTGCTTCACATATCTCCATGAAATGGCCGTTCCACCGTAGGTGAATACGAAACCAGTCTGGGACTTTGCGGTGTGGAGATCTGATCTGTATCCTGCATTTGCAAAATCAACTAAGTTGGAGGATACGCCTTTCTGGTAGTATAGTCCCAGGTCTACTGACACTTGGAGGTATCGCAAAAGGTGCTTTACTCCGTTCCAATGGCGCTTTGTGGGCGCTGAACTGTAATGGCTAATAAGTTAACTGCTAATGCTATATCGGGACGCGTGCAGTTTGCCAGATAGAGTAGTGCTCCAATGACACTTAGGTAAGGTACTTCAGGATCAAGTGTTTTCTCTCCCTGTTCCAGCGGCCGGAAGGGGTCTTTATCAACATCCAATGATCTGACGACCATTGGTATACTCAGCAGGTGATATTTGTCCATAAGAAAATTTTTCAGCAATTTCCTTGTGTAAGTGGATTGATGTAACATGATTCCTCCATTGAGGTGTTCAATTTGTAAGCCAAGGCAGTATTTGGTTTTGCCAAGGTCTTTCATCTCAAAAGTCTCTGTAAGGCTTTTGGATATCTCAGCTATCTCTTCAGGAGATCCAATGGGATTTAAATCGTCTATGTAGATGGCAATTATTAGGAATCATGTTCCCTTTGATCTTATAAAGATGCAAGGGCAGACTTCATTATTTGTGAATCCTTGTTGCACGAGGAATTCACGGAGTCTGTTATCCCACTCTTTCTGATTGTTTTAGACCATATAGTGATCTTTGGAGTTTGGCAGAATAGACGTCCCGAGGTCTATCTGAAATTTTTTGTCGGCAGCTTATAACCGTCCGGAAGTCTCATATAGATGTCCTTATCTATATTACCATATAGGTATGCAGTCACAACGTCCATGAGCTGCATATCCAGGCTTTCCGTAACTGTTAAGCTGATTATAAATTGGAAAGTGATCGCATCCATAACCGGAGAGTATGTATCATCATAATCTATTCCTGGTCGTTAGGAAAAACCTTGTGCAACAAAGCGCGCTTTGTTGCATACGATCTGATTATTTTCGTTTTTCTTTCTTACGAATACCCATTTATATCCCACATGTTTTACACCCTTTGGTGTTGGGACTATAGGTTCAAAAAATTTGCGTTTCGAGAGTGAGACCAGCTCCACTCCTATTGCCTCGTTCCATTTTGGCCAATCCTCTCCGCGTTTACATTCTGCTAGAGAGTGTGGATCGATATCATCGTCATATTCAGCGACGTGATTAGCAATAACGAACGCGAAGTTATCATCGATGATAGTGCTATTTCTGTCCAGTACCTCCACAGTACGTACATAATTTAATGATATTTCTCCTATATTTTTCTCTTCTGAGGTTTTTTAGGAGGGGAGAGGTATCTGGGCTGAGCTCAGCATCCTGTGGTGGTATCGTTATAATTTCTCCATGAGTTTTTCTCTTTCGAGGAAACTTATCCTTGGAGCCTGAGGGTCGTCCTCTCTTTTATTGAGGTACGGTCGCTTCTGCTGTAGGTGGATTGCATTCATCTATGGGTATGTCAATCCTAGCTGGCGTGTTTGCAGCAAGGACGTGTGACCTGACTATCTTCTGGTTGTCAGTGAATTTGTCCGGTAGTATGTGAACTGTATTTTGTATTTGGAGGATCTTCAGGACTCATCTTCACATTGGTTTGTACGCGGATCAAAGTGGGATAAAGTTTTGGTATACCATGAAATGGTCTTTGAAGCTTCAAGCTTCTTAGTGTTTATGACTAATTTGGGAAACGTATTTTCGTCAAAGTAACAGTCTTTTAGATGTGCCTTAAAAGCGTCACCCGTTAGAGGTTCCCGGTATCTAATGATCGATGGTGAGTCGAATCCTATGTAGATACCTAGGCGACGTTGAGGACCCATCTTGGTTCTCTGCGGTGGTGCGATGGGGACATAGATTGCGCATCCAAATGTCCTCAGGTGAGAGATATTTGGTGGAGTTCCATATGCGAGTTGCATCGGAGAATAAGTTTGACTACCAGATGGTCGTAATCTTATTAGCGATGTAGCATGCAAGATTGCATGTCCCCATGCAGTCACAGGCAACTGGGATTGCATTACCAATAGACGAGTAATCCATTGTAGTCTCTTTATAAGAGATTCAGCTAATCCGTTCTCGGTGCGAACATGTGCTATATGATGTTCAACTTCAATACCAGTTGCTTGGCAGTAGTCTAGAAAGACTTGTGATGTAAATTCCCCAGTGTTATCCAGACGTAATTTCTTAATCTGGTTGTATGGGAACTGTGCCCGCAACTTAATGATTTGTGCTAGTAGCTTTGTAAAGGCTACGTTGCGGGTGGACAGTAGGCATGCATATATGACCATTTGGAAGATGCGTCTATCAGTACCATAAATTAGTACCAGAATGGACCACTTGTGGGGTGAATAGGCCCACAAATGTGTAACGACTGGTTTTTCATGTATGGATTATTATATATATATATTATATTATTTGTAGTTTTCCCTTCCTTGTGATTTCCTTTTTCCGTCACCAAAGTTTCTTTTCGCTCGTTTCGTTGTGATTCTCTAGATTCTTCGTCGGTCGTCGGGTTTGAAGTAAGTCATTCGTGACGGGCTTCATATCGGTCATATCTTATTGTTAGATCGAGCCTAGGAGACTTAGGAAACCATCCCGGAGCTTCGCGCTCTATTTCGAACTTTCAGTGCACATTAGTCGTATAAGAAGGGGCATCCGACCGACTAGATGACGAATCCAGTCGGTCGGAAAACCTTCTTGAACCGACTAGTGGGCTTTGTTAAATGTTCAGGAGTTACTGTTTGTCGTTAGTTGGTCTAAGAACGTTGGTTGACCGACTAGGTTGCAAACTAGTCGGTCAGCAATGCTTCTTTAACCGACTAACTCATTTACTATTTTTTTGGTATCAGTACTGTTCATTCTTAGTCGGTCTAAATTCATCTTTCGACCGACTAGTTGTTAAACTAGTCGGTTAAGTTTTGTACTCAGACCGACTAATTCTTAGTTCTTCTGTACAGTCGAGTACTGTTTACTCTTAGTCGGTCTAAGAACGTTCATCGACCGACTAGATGTCAAACTAGTCGGTCAGTAATTGTTCTTTGACCGACTAAATCTAAATCCTAATTTTCGTCTGGGTTACTGTTTACACTTAGTCGGTCTGCGTTGGTCAACCGACCGACTAGTTCCCAAACTAGTCGGTCAGTGGTTGTTCTTTGACCGACTAAACAGTACAGGAAACCTAGTTGTGCCATAGCCGCCACCAAACTCTATAAATACCCCTCCAAACGTTTTCTTCTTCTTACTCATGACCTAAAACCCTAAATTTTCCCCATTGAGCTCCCATCTTCCTCAAACACTCAACCTTCATTCCAAGCTCATCCTCCATCCAAACCCTCCCTTGTCACAACCCACCTTCCATCTTCCTCAACCTTCATCAAACCCCCAAAACCCACCCCTACACCTATTTCTCAGATTTTCCCTCATTTCCAGATCTGAGCCGGATCGTTCTTCCGTTGCCGTGGTTGCTCGGCATCGTTCCTCCGCTTCTTCACGGTAATACTCGATTCCTTTAGTTTTAGCATAACCCACATTGACATTGTGAAACCCTAATAAAATGGATTATTAGATGATTAGGGTTCTAGTAAGAAATCGATTTAGAATCGTTGTTCTAATAATCGTTTTGCCCTAACAGTGATCCATCCATAGTTTAGCCTGTGACGATCTTCATTGCTCGTCAACCCCGGTATCAGGCAAGTGAAACTTGCATCTCTTGGTTTGGGCCATGTCTTAGGTCATTTCCCTTGCTTTAGCGTAAAAGAGACTAGACGGTGAAAGGATAGCCGTCTAGACGCCATTGATCTAGCTTGACAACGAAGCTAGATCTGTCACCTTCATCATGCTTGCCAAGTCATGTTTAAATTTCCATTAACGGTACGCAAATATCTGTTCATGTCATTGCATAGTGATTATTCATCGTGATTGCGTAGCACACGCTACAATACTTATATTCCTGGCTCGTGTTTCAGAAGCGAGCACTGTAGTTGGAAACCCCAACGCTCGATAAATAAGGCTAGGTGCACCCCTATGCCAAGTGAAATACACTTCCTGGCTCTTGTTCCAGAAGCTGAGCGCAGTTAGTTGGAAACCCCAACGCTCGACACATATGGGTGGGGTAAGAGATATGCGGCCACATGAGCCCCGAGTTGGCCTGATCCGCCACTCCGGCCCTGCAGGCGAAATCTCTAATGCACAAGTGATTAATGGTGATAAGTGAATCGTGATTAGTGCTTAGTGATTGCTACATCGTGAGTGCGTGACACACTCTTTTTAAACTGATGCATCAAACTAAAATGTCATGTCATTGCTTAACATTATAAATGCTAGGTTGTTAGTTACTTTCAGTTTCCTTGCTCAAGTCTTTAGACTTGCTGACATGTGCCCCTTTCTCTTTTGGGTGCCACATGTTAGACCCCGAAGCCAGAGTTACTTGCTGAGGGTGAGGTGTTTGCGGACACCGAGCTTGCGCCCGTGTTGGACGAGGACTTCGTAGACACTGGAGATCAGTCTTAGTGTCTACGTCTGGTTTTTGTTAGTTTTCTAGGTTGTCGGTGCGTGGCACCTAGTTTGATACTCTGTTATGTTTGTGTTTATGTTTGGCCTTGTTCTGGGCCTTTTAGACTCTTTCCTGTTAGCCTGTTGGTTTTTTCTGTGATGTTGAATATTTTGTGGACAAACTTTGGGATTGGTATTTCATATCCGTCTCTTTTTCTATTATCATTATTGTTGTTCCGTTTGCGCTTACAGGGACCTGCTTATACTAAATTGACGCTTATCAGGCGTGCAGCTTCACAGCTCACGCCTGAGGGACCTTCTCACGTCTCGTCTCCATTTTAGGGAAGCGGGATGTGACAGGTTTTAGTGGTGGGCCCATGCAGGTCCTTCTGTAACTGCAATTATCGGGGATAACGATAATAATATAAGATTGTCCAACCAATAAGTTTGACATCCGAGCCCTAAGCTATGAGTCTAATTGTTTTGTTTTCTGTGTCATTAGATGGCAGGAAGGCGAATCACCCGTCCGTGGTGGTAGTGGTGCGCCCCCTCATGACGAGGAGCCTGAGCGGGAGCCCACTAACGGAGAGATGATGCGGATGATGATGCAGATGATGCAAGTTCAACAGGGTGTGCTTCTGCAGGTACAGAATGCTCCGGTGGCTCGCGCTACTCGGGCGGTGGAAGCCCCTCGCCCTTAGCCTGGAGCGAAGCAGTTCAGAGAGCTGGGTCCTACATATTTTGATGGAACGAAGGTCCACTAGCTGCTGATGAGTGGATGAGTAATATCGAGGACAATCTGAGATGTCCAAGGTCAACGAAGTTAGTTGGGTTGACTTGGCGAGCGCCAGCTGAGGGATAACGCCAGGAATATGGTGGGATGCTGAAGAGAAGTTGTTGGAGGAGCCGATCGTCTGGGGCTACCTTCAAGGCCAGATTTGATGGTGAGTTCTTCCCAAAAGATGCCAGGGAAGAGATGCTGCAGCGTTTTATCGATCTGAAGCCAAGGAAGCTCGTCGGTGGACCGGTATCACCAAGAGTTCATAAGGCTGAGTCGGTTTGCACCGAAGATGGTGCAGGACGCTGAGGAGAGAGCTAAGAGGTTCCTACAGGGACTTGCTTTGGAGCTCCAGAGTTTTGTGACCTCTTCTGACCAGGAATCTTATCAGAAGGTTCTAGTAGCAGCCAAGAGGCAGGAGCTGCTCGTGAACCAGAGGAGGGGGTCTATTGTTGGTGCTGGGAAGAGGCCTGTGGAACAGGCGAGAGCTGTGGTTAGACCTGGATTCAGGCCGAACCAGCCTGTTCAGTTTAAGAGGCCAGAAGGGCTTGTTCAGAAGACTTGCCATTTCTGTGGCAAGGAGGGCCATATCAAGGAATCGTGTAGGAGGTTCTTGGGGCAGTGTATTGCCTATGGAGATCCCGCCCATGCTCTCCGGGAGTGCCCGAGGTTGAAGCAGCCTTGGAGGGCACCTATTACTGCCCCGCCGTTGCAGCAGAGAGCCCGGTGCCCGCTGGTTGTGGGGTACCCCTTGTTCCACAAGGGCATGCCTTTCGGCAGGCTGTTCCGCCGAGGAGGCAGGCATTTCTGATGACCGACGGAGGAGATCTCGGCCATGGATGAGGTCATTGCAGGTGTGGTTTTGGTTTGCACATTCCTGCCCGAGTCCTCTTCGACTCAGGTGCGTCGATGTGCATTTTGGCCCAGAGCTTCGTGGAGAAGCATCCTTGTCGACGTCCCCGCTCCCCAGAGTTGGAACATCGTTACAAGAATGGTGTAGTCTCGGTGCATCGTGGGTGCAGCCCTTGCTCTGTGGTGGTTTGTGGACATGAGCTTTATGCTGATTTTATTGTCCACAACATCACCAACTACGATGTGGTCCTTGGGATGGATTGGCTTGCGAGCTTCTATGCTACGATTGACTGTCGGAGGAAGAGGGGTGGTGTTCGAGATTTTCGACATCCGGTATTTGAGTTCAGTCGAGGTAGCAGTTCGCTGGGTCCGGTCAGATTTCGGGCCAGACCGGTGGGTGATGTGGCTATGCAGATGGAGTTGGAGAGGCCAGCTGCGGTGCGAGATTTTGACGACGTCTTCCCGAGGAGATGTCTGGGACTGCCACCCGATCGAGCTTTAGATTTTTCTATTGATTTGATTACAGGTGTGCAGCCGATTTCGAAGGCACCATACCGTATGGCGCCTGCAGAATTGGAAGAGTTATGGAAGCAGTTGGATGAGCTTATGCAGAAGGGTTACATTAATCCCAGCGTGTCTCCGTGGGGAGCACCGGTGCTGCTGGTGAGAAGAAGGATGGTTCGCGTCGCATGTGCGTGGACTATCGGGTGCTGAATGCGGTGACTATTAAAAATAAATACCCGTTGCCTCGCATCGATGATATCTTTGATCAGCTTGAGGGTCGAGGGTGTTTTCCTAAGTTGGATTTGAGGAGTGGTATCATCAGGTTGAAGGTGAAGAAGGAGGATGTTCCGAAGACAGCTTTCAGAACGAAGTATGAACACTACGAGTTCGTGGTTATGCCTTTCGGTGTAACTAACGCACCTGCAGTTTTCATGATTTGATGAATCTGATTTTCTATGACTTTTTGGATAAGTTTGTCGTTATCTTTATTGACGACATTCTGATTTATTCGAGGTCGGAGGAGGAGCATGCCTCGCACTGGAGGACGGTGTTGGGAGATTTTGAGGAAGCATCGGTTGTATGCCAAGTTTTCGAAGTGCGAGTTCTGGTTGGACAGTGTTGCTTTTTCTCGGGCATGTGGTGACTGGTGATGGTATTTCAGTGGATCACGAGAAGATCAAGGCCATCAGAGAGTGGCATGTTCCGTCGTCGGCCTCTGAGATTTGGGAGTTTCCTTGGTTTGGCGGGATATTATCGGCGTTTCATTAAGGACTTTTCCCGTATTGCCGAGCCAATGACCAGGTTGACGCGGAAGGATATACCTTATGTTTGGTCGGGTGACTGTGAGCATGCCTTTGGTGTTTCTGATGAGAGCGTTTGACATCTACCCTGTCCTTGCTGTGCCTGACCGCAGTGGAGGATTCGAGATCTTTTGCGATGCTTCTGGCAAGGGTCTCGGTTGTGTTTTGCATCAGCATGGACATGTGGTGGCTTATGCGTCGCCGTCAGCTCAAGGTTCATGAGAAGAATTACCCGACGCATGATTTGGAGTTGGCTGCCGTTGTGTTTGCTCTTAAGATTTGGAGGCACTTCTTGCTGAGTGAGAAAGTGAAAATCTTCACCGATCACAAAAGCTTGAAGTATATTTTTACCCAGAAGGAGCTCAACATGCGACAGCGTCGATGGTTGGAGCTTATGGCAGATTACGAGATTGATTTGCAGTATCACCCTGCAAGGTGAATGTGGTGCCAGATGCTTTGAGTAGGCTTCCCGCGGTGATGATGTTGACTTCGCAGTGGAGGTTGCAAGCAAGATTTTTGCGGGTCTGATGTAGAGATTGTTCTTCCCGGGGAGGCTTCTTCGTTGATGTACATGTAGGTGCAGTCAACGATCCGGTGGATCGGATTAAGGCGAGTCAGGCCGGAGATCCGAAATTGGTAAGGATTCGGGAGCAGGTTGAAGCTGGTCTGCGGACTGACTTTTTGGTCCATGATGATGGCTCGTTGAGGTTCGGAGCCAGGCTGTGTGTGCCAGCTGGGGATACCAGAGAGGAGTTGATGGTGGAGGCACACAGTTCGCCGTATTCCGTGCATCCTGGTGGGACCAAGATGTACAAGGATCTTCGTCTGACTTTGGTGGCACAGCATGAAGAGGAGTATGGCACGGAGTGTGGCCAAGTGTTTGGTTTGCCAGCAAGTGAAGGCGGGAGCATCAGCGTACGGCCGGGTTGCTACAACCGCTTCCGATTCCGGAGTTGGAAGTGGCAGCACATCAATATGGACTTCGTGACTGGACTACCTCGGAGTCCGAAGCAGAACGACGCGATTTGGGTGATCGTAGGACCGATTGACCAAGTCTGCACATTTTATTCCATTCGAGTAGGACAGTCCACTGAGGCACTAGCAAGGAGATACATGGAGGAGGTCGTGGCGACTTCATGGGGTCCCCGTGAGTATCGTGTCGGACAGAGACACGAGGTTCACATCTCAGTTCTGGTAGAGTTTGCAGAAAAGTTTGGGTACGTGTCTGAGTTTCAGGCACGGGCGTACCATCCGCAGACGGATGGCCAGTCCGAGAGGACGATTCAGATTTTGGAAGACATGCTGAGAGCGTGCATGTTGGATTTCAAGGGTTCGTGGGAGACCATCTACACTTGTGGAGTTCTCTTACAACAACAGCTACCAGGCGTCTATTGGCATGGCGCCTTTCGCCGCCTTGTATGGGAGGAAATGTCGATCGCCATTGAGTTGGGATGACATTGGCGATCGGGAGCTGTTGGGGCCTGAGATGATTGTGGAGGCTGTGGAGGTCGTCAGGAAACATTCGGGAGAGGCTGAGGATTGCTCAGGACCGTTTTTAAGCATTGGGCGGCATGCGAAACGTCGCCCTTTGGAGTTTCAGCCGGGTGATCATGTGTTTCTGAGGATTTCCCCGAATCACGGAGTGATTCGTTTGGGAAGCGAGGGAAGTTGAGCCCGCGATACATTGGACCGTTGATGTTTTGGAGAGGGTTGGCGAGGTAGCTTACCGCTTAGCCTTGCTGCCGTCTTTGGAAGGAGTCCATGATGTTTTCCATGTGTCGCAGCTTCGTCGATACATCAGCGATCCGTCTCATGCTGTAGATTTCTAGGAGATTGCCGTCTCGTCAGATTTGACGTATAGCCAGCATCCAGTGCAGATTCTGGATAGGCGTCAGAAGTCGCTTCGGAACACGGTCGTTGATCTTGTTCAGGTGATGTGGTGACACGGTTCGCCGGGGGAGAGTCTACTTGGGAGAGAGAAGATGAGATGACGAGAGCGCTACCCACTTTTGTTCCCGGACACGTGAGTGTTGGGAATTCGAGGACGGAATTTTCTTAAGTTGGGGAGGATGTAACGACTGGTTTTTCATGTATGGATTAATTATATATATATATTAATATTATTTGTAGTTTTCCCTTCCTTGTGATTTCCTTTTTCCGTCACCGAAGTTTTCTTTTCGCTCGTTTCGTTGTGATTCTCTAGATTCTTCCGGTCGGTCGCCGTGTTTGAAGTAAGTCATTCGTGACGGGCTTCATATCGGTCATATCTTATTGTTAGATCGAGCCTAGGAGACTTAGGAAACCATCCCGGAGCTTCGCGCTCCATTTCGGAACTTTCAGTGCACATTAGTCGGTATAAGAAGGGGCACCGCCCGACTAGATGACGATCCAGTCGGTCGGAAAACCTTCTTGACCGACTAGTGGGCTTTGTTAAATGTTCAGGAGTTACTGTTTGTCGTTAGTCGGTCTAAGAACGTTGGTTGACCGACTAGGTTGCAAACTAGTCGAGTCAGCAATGCTTCTTTAACCGACTAACTCATTTACTATTTTTTTTGTATCAGTACTGTTCATTCTTAGTCGGTCTAAGTTCATCTTTCGACCGACTAGTTGTTAAACTAGTCGGTTAAGTTTTGTACTCAGACCGACTAATTCTTAGTTCTTCTGTACAGTCGAGTACTGTTTACTCTTAGTCGGTCTAAGAACGTTCATCGACCGACTAGATGTCAAACTAGTTGGTCAGTAATTGTTCTTTGACCGACTAAATCTAAATCCTAATTTTCGTCTGGGTTACTGTTTACACTTAGTCGGTCTGCGTTGGTCAAGCCGACCGACTAGTTCCCAAACTAGTCGGTCAGTGGTTGTTCTTTGACCGACTAAACAGTACAGGAAACCCTAGTTGTGCCATAGCTGCCACCAAACTCTATAAATACCCCTCCAAACGTTTTCTTCTTCTTCCTCATGACCTAAAACCCTAATTTTTCCCCCATTGAGCCCCCATCTTCCTCAAACACTCAAACCTTCATTCCAAGCTCATCCTCCATCATCCAAACCCTCCCTTGTCACAACCCACCTTCCATCTTCCTCAAACCTTCATCAAACCCCCAAAACCCACCCCTACACCTATTTCTCCAGATTTTCCCTCATTTCCAGATCTGAGCCGGATCGTTCTTCCGTTGCCGTGGTTACTCAGCATCGTTCCTCCGCTTCTTCACGGTAATACTCGATTCCTTTAGTTTTAGCATAACCCACATTGACATTGTGAAACCCTAATAAAATGGATTATTAGATGATTAGGGTTCTATTAAGAAATCGATTTAGAATCGTTGTTCTAATAATCGTTTTGCCCTAACAGTGATCCATCCGTAGTTTAGCCTGTGACGATCTTCATTGCTCGTCAACCCCGGTATCAGGCAAGTGAAACTTGCATCTCTTGGTTTGGGCCATGTCTTAGGCCATTTCCCTTGCTTTAGCGTAAAAGAGACTAGACAGTGAAAGGATAACCGTCTAGACGCCATTGATCTAGCTTGACAACGAAGCTAGATCCGTCACCTTCATCATGCTTGTCAAGTCATGTTTAATTTCCATTAACGGTAAGCAAATATCTGTTCATGTCATTGCATATTGATTATTCATCGTGATTGCGTAGCACACGCTACAATACTTATATTCCTGGCTCGTGTTCCAGAAGCGAGCCCTGTAGTTGGAAACCCCAACGCTCGATAAATAAGGCTAGGTGCACCCCTATGCCAAGTGAAATACACTTCCTGGCTCGTGTTCCAGAAGCGAGCGCAGTTAGTTGGAAACCCCAACGCTCGACACATATGGGTGGGGTAAGAGATATGCGGCCACATGAGCCCCGAGTTGGCCTGATCCGCCACTCCGGCCAGCAGGCGAAATCTCTAGTGCACAAGTGATTAATGGTGATAAGTGAATCGTGATTAGTTCTTAGTGATTGCTACATCGTGAGTGCGTGACACTCTCTTTTTAAACTGCTGCATCAAACTAAACTGTCATGTCATTGCTTAACATTATAAATGCTAGGTTGTTAGTTACTTTCAGTTTCCTTGCTCAAGTCTTTAGACTTGCTGACATGTGCCCCGTTTCTCTTTTGGGTGACACATGTTAGACCCCGAGCCAGAGTTACTTGCTGAGGGTGAGGTGTTTGCGGATGCCGAGTTTGCGCCCGTGTTGGACGAGGACTTCGTAGACACTGGAGATCAGTCTTAGTGTCTACGTCTGGTTTTTGTTAGTTTGCTTAGGTTGTCGGTGCGTGGCACCTAGTTTGATACTCTGTTATGTTTGTGTTTTGTTTGGCCTTGTTCTGGGCCTTTAGACTCTTTCCTGTTAGCCTGGTGGCTTTTTCTGTGATGTTGAATATTTTGTACCAGAATGGACCACTTGTGGGGTGAATAGGCCCACAAATGTCTCCATGTATTCTTTCCAGAAAGCTGGGAGACTCTGAGCCCACTTTAGGTGGAGATGGTCTCGTAATCAATTTACCTTTGTAACAAGGGGGACAAAGAAAATCACCATTTCGAAGTAACTTCAGGTTCTTCAAATTAATTCCACGGGACTGGGAAATGATGCGGTGCATCATTGCCAATCCGGGGTGTCCGAGTCTATTATGCCAGAGTTGGAATTCTGGTTGATTTTCACTTCTGGTGCACAACTATATTAGCTTCCGTTGCTCGTATTGTTGTATGGTAGAGACCCGACGAGAGTCCCTCGAAACGCTCAACGATGGTTTTAGCACCATTTTAAAGATTCGTTACATACAAGTATTCTTTGTTATGTTTGTCCACCGTTTCTAGGTGGTATCGTTTAGATGGATGTCTCTGAAACGTAATAAGTTTCTGTGCGAGCTTGGAGAGAAAAGAGCATCTTTTATTAAGATTTGTGTTTTATTGGGGAGCAAAATATTTGCTTCCCCTGATCCTTCTATTATACTTGATGGACCAGGAAATAGTATTTACGATGCCATTATATTGGTTGATGCTTTGAAAAAAGCAAATATCTCGAAGGATTGTGTGCGTAGAAGCACTGTCTACTAGGCATTTATTATTCATCTATAGCAAGAAAGAAAAGCATAGCAGTGTAAGGCACAAAGTAAGCAAATTTTATGTAAGGTCTGAAAATAAACTAACATGCTAAAGAGAAACAAATATCTAGAAAGGAAATTGTTTTTCAACTACACTAAATTGCAGAAATAGATAAGACATGAGTCTAGCAGGTCATCGGTCGATAAGTCCTCGACGATGTACCGAATTGGAGCCAGGTCTTCGTTTTCCACCAGGTTTGTTTCAGCAGACTTCTGGCTAGCTTGGTACAAATCCTGGAGGTGGTGTGGAGTACGACAGTTTCTGAACCAGTGTCCAGTCATGCCACATCTGTGGCATCTGTCTTCCCAATCTTTCTTGGGGACATATATTTGGCCGTTGTCTTTCCTCTTCCACACATTTTTCCTCCCCCCTCATTGTTGGTCTTTGGAGGGGGTCCTCTAGCCTGCTTCTTCAATGCTCTTCCCTTCTGGAGGTTTCCTTTGAATTTATTATTATTCTTCTAGGAGGACATATTGTGCTCTTCAGGCACAGGTGCAGTGCCAGCAGGGCGCAAGTTATGAGTGGCCATCAAGAGGTATTTCTTCTGTTCTGCCATCAGAAGGCATGAGAGAAGTTTCGAGTATTTTGTGAATTTCCGTTCACGATACTATTGCATAAGGATAACATTCTTCTCGTAGAAAGATGTATAAGTTTTCTCCAACATGCGTTCCTCCGTCACTTTTTCACCACACAACTTCAGGCGTGAGGTGATACTGAATAATGCCGAGTTGTACTTGGCAATGGACTTGCAGTCATGTAGACGGAGGTTCTCCCATTCATATCGCGCTCGAGGAAGGATAACATCTTTTTGATGTTTGTATTGATCCTCAAGTGCGGTCCATAACTCGTATGAGTCTTCCACTGTGAGGTACTCGGCCTTCAGAGTCCGATCGATATGGGTCTGATATAGATACTGACTTTCGCCTTATCTATGTCAGAAACCGTATCGCCAACAGTAATAGCATGACTCAAGCCCTGCGAGCACAGATGGAATTTTATATCCAACTACCAGCTCAAGTAATTCTTGACTGTAGCTTCCAATACGTCGAATTCGACGCTTGCTATCTTTGCCATTTATCTAAGCATGTTAAACAAGTAATAATTAAATATTTGAAAAAGAAATACGCAATCATGCAATTCAGACACAGATATTTGTTGTGTGGATCGGCTAGTCACCATTTTTAAAGTACAAAATAAAGTCCATTTACAGTCCCAATAAAAAGAAAATATAACTCAGAAACCCACATGTAGCACTTATTCTTCTGTAAGTAGATCTTCATCACCATGGAACGTGCACCAGACTTGGAATTTATACAATTTAATCCTCACTACAATTTCTCTCAAAAGAAAAAAATGCTAGAAAAATAAATGATGACAGATAGCCGATCCAAAACCACATCAAAATATCAACATTCGTCGCAGAAACATCAATAATGTAGCATGCATTCATTTATTCATCGCAGGCATGTAATATGTTTAAGCGCAAATTCATGCTACATGCAATGAAAATATGCAATATCACAGGCATTTATAATGGAATAAAATATTTTTGTTTAATAATTAACTGGACCACGTGGAAACGCCATTACCCGTTAGTTTAGTTGACTAACGACAGAGCGGTCTCAGAATCCTCATAATTATTAAACGTAAATAATAATCAAATAATCCAAAAAATGCGATTAATGATGATTTACACATATGATGAATTAGAATTATTTAGAAGAAAATTTTGATCAAGAAATCCTAATTAATTTCTGAAAATAGCATTCGTTAAAAAAACTCAGAAAAACCATAATTAGGGTTTTGTGGCGATAAGCCGTGCGAGCCCGCGCGGGGAGCGGCGACAGGCCGCAGGCGGGGCATCGCGATGGGTAAGGGTGCGCCGCTGCGGGCGACTAGGGTGCGCCGCTGTTGGCGGCGGGGTCGATCAGAGCCGCGGGAGCCGCTGCTGCGGGTGGCGGGGCCGGTCAGGGCGGCGGAAGGCTGCCGCTGCGGGCGACGGGGTTGATCAGAGCGGCGGGGAACCGCCGCTGTTGTCGGCAGGGTGGCAGAGGGGTGGCTAACCGTCGCTGCGGGCAGCGGGGTTAATCTGAGAGGTGGCTAACCACCGCTGCGGGCGGCGTGGCCGTTCTGAGCGGTGGGAAGACGCTGCCGCGGCCGGCGTGGAGGCGGTTGAAAAGCCGCCGGGTCGGGGGGGGGGGGGGGGGGGGGGGGTTCGTGCGTGCACGGCTGCAGGCCGCGGTGCGACGAAATCCCTTAGCCTCAAGATCCAGAAATTTTTGGGGAAGAAAGAAGAAGAAAAACAGATTTTTTATTATAAAAATGCTATTTTTCAACGTTTTTTCTTGTAAACATTCGATTTTTAACGTTAAACCGTTGAGTATTCATCCAAAAACTGATTTTTCATATAGATCTAAGTTAAAAAGTAGATCTAATATAAACTAACATAGATCACTCATCATGTGCATGAAAATTAGATCTAGGGAATATCGATGTTTACCTCTAGATCCTACCCGCCGGATCTAGCGAAGTTTGGAGAAGGAAGCCCAATCCGTGTCCTCGTGATTCGTCCGTCGACAGAGGTTCGGCTCAGTTGACGAGCGTGCTCATAACGTGTTATGAGAGTGCCGGCTACTGAACTCGTAGCCCTGTATTTATAGAAAACAATTACATAATGGGTGGATGCCCTAAACTAGTGGGCTCCACTCGGGCCTACAAAAGCCCGTTCATAACAAGATTCCCATTATTTTTGGTGTGGTGATCATCTATGTTGTGTAGAAAAAACACATTAAATTCAATATTTTTATAAAAAAGGTTGTTAGCTCGGGGAATTTTGTGTTGACTACATATTTACATTTTTCATTGCACACACCCACATAAGAAAGTGTATATGTGCTGTCATCATGAAAAAAAATTCCACACTGACGCATGCATACACATTCTGTTCTTTTAAAAAAAATTCTAGATGTGTTCAGCACATCATTGATGCTCAACGGAACAAAAATCATGCGAATCCAACGCTATTTGATACTCAATCTACTTGTTGCAAATTTAGGGGTTTCAAACAAGGGAGAATGACATTAAAATACTCTAACGTTTGGGCCATTTTCACTTATATACCCTATCGTTCATTTTGGTAAACTTTGATACCCAAATCTAAATTTGATGTAGGATTGGAGGAGGAAATATTGTCTGAAGAGGAGGCTGAAAACACTGTGCATCCCAGACATAGGAAGACTGATGGAATGCATGTATTTGGAGGCCTCTTCAGACAATATTTCCTCCTCCAATCCTACATCAAATTTAGATTTGGGTACCAAAGTTTACCAAAATGAACGATAGGGTATATAAATGAAAATGGCCCAAACGTTGGGGTATTTTAATGTCATTTACCCTTCAAACAATAGAACTTTTTGTCATTGGTGGATCGAGAGTCAAATCCCCTTGGGTCACCCACAGTTAGGGTTTTATGGTTTTAGAATATATACAACAATCTTGAAATTTTTTTAATAAAAAAAGCTGATGGGTAAGTGGGTTTTTTTATTCCGTCAGCATATGAAATTTCATGTGCTGATAGCACATATCCAATTTCACACACACACACATAGAATAATGGGTATAATATGACAGATGAGATATTTCTCTCATATACACTTACGTATCGCATTCTCTTCCACATAATAATAGGCGGACAAAAAGTACAACACATGTAATCATTGTGCTAGAGTAGAATACACCAGGTACGCATATATGAGGGAGATATCTCGTATTTCATATGATACCCATTATTTGGTATATGTAGCGTGCACATAGTGCACATGTGGGTGTAGTTTTAACCCATTGATACATTCATTTGATTTTTGCAACATTACTTAAATGGAAATGGAGATATTTTTTGTCAATTATGCATTGTAAAACAAATCAATAGCTCTCAACAGGGAAACAAATCAATAACTCCAATTAATCCATATCAATATGCTAATTAACTCCAATTAACCCATCATTAAGGCATCGGCTTTCGTATTTGCAAGCATCATTATCTCGTTTGGAGACCCCAGTGAGCTGAGACACTTCCTCTTGTTGCCTTTCGTCTGCTCAAAACATTTATAGTTGTTGAACTAACCCTCACAGTTCTTGATTCAGTTGGGTGACTTAACTGAATCTCTCAGCACTTAAAATAAAACGAAACAAATACCCACAACAACCCTAACTGCATTCTAACATGGGACCCACATAGCCAAATTAGGGTTTGGTGCTCCTAACTCACACATTTGAGGCAGTTATACGTGCTATCAAAAAGATTTGATGTTTGTATGAAAGGGGTGGTGAATTTTGTTAGAATAGAAGTGTGGAATGGGTTAGCTAGCTGCACAGAGAGTTAGCAGTCAAACAACTTGACCTACCTTATAACAGCCAAAGCTTTCATCTAATTTTTTTTCCCCCTCCAATGGAAAAAAAAAGCATTGATCACGATAAATAACTACTTAAGTGCACCTAGAATCTTGACTATCGGTATGTGATGTGCATCATACTTAAATTTCACTGTCAGATTTTTCCTCTCAATATGTTGAGGTGTGGGAGCAAGGTCATGTCATGCCGTGACTGTAAGGGCCTGTTCTTTTGCACGGTTCTTTGACGAGATTCATCCGAAAACTACTGTTCACCCATCCTATCACATTCACTTTCCGTAGCTGCGTGATTTTTGTTCTTTTGCCAAAACGAAGAGCGGCCAGCAATGTTGACGTGGAGAGGCGAAATGGGAATCCAAACGCTCGTCGTAAATTGCGAGGATTACGCGAGATTCTCAGCTTGTGGGGCCCTTCCTCTTCTCTCTCCGCCGCAGCGTCCATTGTTTTGATTTTTTTAAAAAAATTCATAAATAAAACATTATGTGATTAATTTAATACTAATTAAATAATTATTTTAACAAAAGTGGACCACACATCTCACTTTCTACCTCAACTTTCAAACCCAAAAGAACACACATACACAACAAAATTGCTACGGGTCCCACAACCAACTTTCAAACCCAAATTTCTCTCTCATCAGATTCCACACTTCCTCAACTTTCCCATTTTAACTTTCATACAAAAGAACATGCCCTAACTGTTTTGATTTGTTGACAATATGATGTTTAAATCCAAGCTATAGCATTTGTACAGATTTTTTTCATTCAATCCTCTCCTCCTGGGGTCTGTTCTTTTGTAGGAAAGTATAATTTGGAAAGTTGAGAAGTGTGGAATCTGATGAGAGAGAAATTTGGTGTAGTGTGTTCTTTTGATGGAAAATAGGGTTGGATTGTAGTGTTGGAAAGTTGAGGTGGGACCCACTCCGTGTAGTGTGTTCTTATAGTTGAAGAAAGTTGGATTGAGAAAGTGAGATTGTGGAGTGTGGTGTTATTAGGTGAGTATAAGGATAAGGTTACACCCAAAAATTTAATTTGTGAAACATATCCAAGGCATCTCATTTATTTGGTGAGTATATGTGAGTATAGGGGAGGTGAAGATAAGACCGTGGGACCCACATGCATAGAGGAATCCACCTTAATCCTCTTGATTCACTGAGAAAACAAATTGGCTTTTAGAATCCCAAATCACCCCTCCACGTCAGCTTTCCAAGCCCATGATCCATTCGCGCAAAAGAACAAAACTGGAGAAAGTTTGGTAGGATTCCACGCTACAGGGTTTCAACAGTGAATGTTGCCCAACTTTCCGATGCTTTCCACCAAACAAAAGAACAGGCGCTTGGCAACATCTCTTTTGATAACAGTGATGACCGTATTATTATTATTATTACTAGGAAGTTGTTTGTGGGCAATAAGGGCATGCTGTTCATTAAAAAAAAGAAAAAAACGGAAAAAAAAATATGGCAATGGATTATTATCAATCAGGTGTGTTAACATGTGACACATAATATGTGCCTAGAAAATAGGTATGACTCTTGGGTTTTTGTATATAACCATTGGGTCCTTCTGTAGTGCACGGCATTAGATGCGGTGCATTTAGCAGGACTCTTTGAATTACCGTAAAATATGGTAGACGAGTTTTCTAGTGTTTTGTTTTGTTTGTTAGCGTTGAACCGGCCCAAGCTCAGGCGTAATCCAAGGAGAGACTGGGAACTACTTTTGAGCATGAGACCGCGAGCGAGACAGGCGGTTGTGCCTTTGGGCCCAAATCGTGGTCGGTTGCTGCTTGAGCTCGGACGCAATCAGGGCACAATCTGCGGAGAGATCCAGGAGATATTTGAGCCTATTCTTGATCCAAAACAACAACAGTGCTAATTGCTCCAAAACCGACCGTGGGCTCAATTTCGGTTCATTTGTCTTCAAAAATATGCATCGCAGGTCAAAATCCTCGGACCTACACGTTTTTATACGCTTCAGAAAGGTCCAAACTGATCAGAAGATAGCTGACTTTTGGTACAGAAAGTGATACTGATCTTTTTAAGGCACAATTTAAGCAAAACATCCAACTGCATTTCGACGAACAATTAAATCTTTCCAAAATATCTTTGACCCGGCAAAAAAATCAGTGATAATTTTCAGCCCCAAGGATTTTGATTGGTTGATCAATCAAAAATTCGAAAAAAATAATAATAATGCAATAGCTTAAGTAGTTCCATGTGAATTGAGCTAATATTCTGCATCTTTCAGGTTCATGTGGTATTCAAGCAGCGTCGAATGAGTTTCTGCATGCAGATGGCCATGAATTCCAGTTGATCTTACAGTTGATCGGACCACAGGATGCGTTCTAGAAAATCGTGTCGCATTCCACATTGGCTGATCATTTTCAGGCAAAAATAACGCAATTGCAAGGGCAAGAGAAGAAACAATGAAGCTCCAAATCTAACAAAAGAAGGCAACATAAGATTTGAACAGCGCTATCTGTGCAGCTATTCTGTAAAATACAAAACCAACATGCAAATTGTACAGTAATAGATGGCCGTGATACACAAGTTACCGGCATCGATGCATTAGCGTAGCCTAGACCAGATGAATGGTATCTGATCGAAGATCCATCCATCAATACATCCAATCCATCGACAATTTTTTTATGCTAGAACCTCGGAGGGTTTGACGGGATTCTAACAGCTCCAGGCATTATAGAATTGCGTCGTTGCCTCATATACACAACAGGGCCACTGATAAGCAGCATACCGACCATAATCATCTGTTGAAATGAAGAGGAATACAGGCTTTATCAGAGATTCGTTGAGAGGAGGAAGATTCAATTGGTGGTGGTGGTGGTGGTTGTTTTGTGTGTGTGGGGTTTTTTTGTTTGTTTGTTTGTTTGTTTTTTTGGTTTTTTTTTTTTTGTGTGTGTGTGGGGGGGGGGGGGGGGGGGGGGGGGGGGGGGGGGGGGGGGGGGGATGGCTGATGCATCAACATTTCTTTCATTGGAAACAAAGGGGTTAAGAGATTCGCGTATATAGACAACGACATATATTACAGTAACATCTGATATGCAGCACACTTCCAAAAAGAATTGCCATGTCCGACGTACCTGACATGACATACACTACTGAATATACACACCATTATTCCCTTCAAAAATATGATGTGCATCTTAGTAAGAGGCAAAAGAGCCACAAAGCTATAAAAGATAGATCATATGATTAAGATTTAGGCTGATACTTGTAAGAAGTAAGATACCATTAAGGGAAAAAAGAACAGCTATTGACTAGCATGAACAATGAAGAAAACGAAAGGAATTGTATGTAATTAAATACATTAACAATGAAAACCAAAAAATTTGATCAAAGATAAGGAGATCAGAGGTAGTTGAAGAGAGTACTTTAACCAACTCTTTAATGGAAGTAACACCTAGGATATAAGAAATGGAATTCCCTCAAATGAGTTGAATCATAGTTTTATGTGAAGTGGCAGAGTATGGAAGGTAAGAGATGTAACAGTTTTATGAGAAGCTTTAAAGAGAATGAAACCAAGAAAAACAACTTATGGACGGCTTAATATTACCATTGAGATGTGGAAATACATAAGAGATGTAGCAGTTATAAGACTGAAAAAGATGTTTAACAAAATTCAGTAATTAAATAAAGTAGCAAAGGTGTGAAGTAATGCTTTGGTGCCTTTGTATACAAATAAAGATGCAAATACAGATGCTTTAACCATCATGTAATCAAGTTAATGTGTCATACCATGAAGTTGTGGGCGAGGATGACCATTTTAGGCTAAAAGCGAATGTTATCATAGCACAAAATTAATTTGATTTCATACCAGAACGTTCACCATAAGAGACAATCTGTATCATCAGGTAATTTATGAAGAAAAATAGAGTAAGGAAGAGAGATTTGTATATTATCTTTATTGATCCGAAGAGATGCGATGATAATCCCTAAAAGGTTCTATGATAGGCCTTAATAAAGAAAGGGCCCTTTAAAATACGTTAATGTAATTTAAGATATATATCAAGAAACAATCACCAATGTGAAGACTTGAGGAGAAATAACTGATAACTTTTCAATAGAGATATAGTAGCATGTGTTATTACACCGATCTCCGTTGGATTACATCAAGGCTCATATTTGAGTCCAATCCTTTTTGCTATAATAATTAATCTGTCACTAGGTAAATTCAAGATAAGATACCTTAATGTACAATATTTGCAAACGATATTGTTCTCATAGATGAGACCAAAACGATGTAAATATAAAGTTTGAATTTGAGACAGATATTAGAAACTTGAGGTTTTAGACTTAGCAGGACAAAGATGAGTATATAAAATGTAAGTTTAGTAGGGTGAGACGTAAAGATCACAAAATGTAAAGTTGCATGGGAAAAGTATATCAGTAAGTAAATACTTTAAGTATATCACTTTAAGTATATCTGATTAGTTATCCAGAAGGTTACAGGAATGAATTAAGTAATATGTTTATTATAAAATTGAAGCATGATGGTTAAAATGAAGAGCTAAAACGGGAGTGTTGTACAATTAACGGTTAAAGGATAAATTTTACAAGACGACAATTAGACCAACTTTGTTATATTATTCAAAATGTTGAGCTACCACTAAAAAGCATGAACATAATTTACATAATTTAGGTGTGGCTGATATGAGAATGTTCTGATGAATATGCGATAACATCAGAAAAATTAAGGTAAGCAACGAGAATATTCAAGCAAAAATAGATGTGATCTATATGGAGTAAAAAATGAGAGAACATCGCTTGAGATAACGACATATTAATGCGTCCATTAGAAAAACATAACATATGAATGTTATGATTAAGAGAAAGAGAGTTAGACCAAAGAAGATGAACGGAAGAGATAAAAATAAATATGAAAGATCTTGATTTGATGGAAGAGAAAGATTTAGATTGTAAGGCGTGAAAAACGTGTTTCCGATATCAAAATCCGAGGTGATTACAATATACTATTCTTCTTTCTATTGAGTCCATGAAGCCAATCCCAATTTTTGGGATAAGGGCTACGATGACGATGAATATTATTCACTTCAAACATATGGAGGTGAAGTGTGTAATGTCCGTTTTTATGTGAAAAATCTAGTTGTTACCTGAACATTCCGTTCTCTAAAAAGTCTGTTCTCTAATATACCAAACAAGTTACCAATACATATATTTAGATGAATCAAATATACATTTTTCAGCTGTATCGTCCATGTCCTCCATGTCTGACACTCTGATACGATTTAGATCGTATCAAGGAAAAATCAGCGAAGAAAAAGGAAGAAAATTGGAAAAGATGAGATTTTTATTGGATTTTTGAGGAAAAACTAGGTCTAATAGCAAGATAAATTGAGCCCTTTCGAGAGGAACTCGCTCTCCAAACTTTGATGAACGTATCAAAGTCTAAAACCCTCACAAATGACACTTAGAATGTTCTTCACACAATAAGCATTGCCTCTCATGACGGCTAGCCCTAGATATAAATAGAAAACCTAGGAAACAAAGCAGCATAACAAAAAGACTAATCTGCCCTTCGACGCCTCCAATAGTAAGTGACCCATCCTCCTTGGGTCCCGTCTGGACCCGTGACTGCCGAAGAGGGTGCGGCCGCATCAATACCCGCCCCTAAAAGAGCCACCTTGTCCTCAAGGTGGAAATCAGGGTACTGCTCCTGTATCGCCTCATACAACTCCCATGTCGCATTGCACTCCGGCAGCCCCTGCCAGTAAATGAGTACCTCCCGGCGTCGCCCTGGTCCTCTCCGTACCGCCCGGACATCGACTGGCTCGAGCATCACTTCCATATCATCTGTGAGTGTAGGAGGAAGTGTGGATGATGTAGTATGCTCGCCAATCGCTCGACGCAACTGTGAAACATGAAACACCGGATGTATCGCCGTCCCTGGTGGCAGCTTCAACCTGTAAGCCACCTCTCCAATCCGAGCCTCCACCTCAAAAGGCCCATAGTAACGGGCCGCTAGCTTCTCGTTCCTCCTGTGAGCCAAAGACTTCTGCCTGTAAGGTCGAAGCTTCAGGTAGACCCTGTCCCCCACCTGAAAAGTCACATCTCGCCGATGACCGTCCGCCTTGGCCTTCATCACCTGCTGTGCCCGTGTCAGGTGCCTCCGCAGCTCCTCCAACATCCTGTCCCTCTCCTCCATCTGCTCCTCCACCTGTGAAACCGGTGTCGCTCGGTGCCCATAGTATACCAAGGATGGGGGGTCTCGCCCGTACAGTATCCGGAAAGGTGTCGTCCCCGCCGCCGAGTGGAAGGAAGTATTGTATCAATACTCCGCCCACGCCAACCACCTAGTCCACTGTCGTGGTGTCTCCGAAGCAAAGTATCTGAGGTAGGTCTCGACACTCCTGTTGACCACCTCGGTCTGACCGTCCGTCTGCGGGTGGTAGGCGTTGCTCCGCTTCAGCACTGTCCCCCTGCACTCGAAACAACTCCTCCAAGAAGTGACTAGTGAAAACCTTGTCCCGGTCGGACACTATAGATTGCGGAAACCCGTGCAACCGCACCACCTCTCGCACAAAAACCGCCGCCACCGAGACCGCTGTGTAAGGATGCTTCAAGGGAATGAAGTGAGCATACTTACTCAGCCGGTCAACCACAACCAAGATAACGGTGAACCCCTCCGAGCGCGGCAAGCCGTCTATGAAGTCCATGGATACCTCCTCCCACACCTGCTCAGGCAATGACAAGGGCTGTAGTAGTCCTGCTGGGGCCATCGCCATGTACTTGTGACGTTGGCAAACGTCGCAAGCCGCCACCAATCGCGCGATGTCCTTCCGCATTCCCGTCCAGTATACCTCCCGAGCCATCCGCATGTACGTCTGCTGCACGCCCGAATGACCTCCGATCGCCGACCCATGAAACTCCTGGAAAAGGGTCTGTATAGATGCAGACCCCCGCGGAATCACCAACCTCCCCTGGTAGAGTAACCTCCCCCCTTCTACCGTGTAACTTGGCGCCCCGTCACCTCCACACTGTAAACTCTCCCTGATCCGCTGCAGCTCTGGATCCGCCTCCGCCTCTTGCAACAGCTGGTCCAAACCTCTCCACCCCGGTATCGACATCGCTTGCAGCTGGCTCCCCTCATCTCGCCGAGACAATGCATCCGCCGCCTTATTTTCCAACACCGGTCTGTACTCAATATCGAACCGAAATCCCACCAGCTTCGACAGTAACTTCTGGTGCTCCTCCGCCACCAACCTCTGCTCTAACAGATACTTCAAAGCCCGCTGATCTGTCCGCACCACAAAAGCCCGTCCCAACAGATATGGCCGCCATTTCTGAATAGAAAAAACTATAGCCATGAGCTCTCGCTCGTATACTGACTTCAGCCTCTCCCTAGTAGTCAACACCTGGCTGAAGTATGCAATCGGCCGCCCTTCCTGCATCAGCACCGCCCCAAGACCATACCCCGAAGCATCCGTCTCTACTACAAATGGCTGGCTGAAGTCTGGCAGTGCTAAGACTGGCGCCGTCGACATCGCCGTCTTCAAGGCTTCGAAAGCCTTAGTCGCCTCTTCTCCCCACCGAAAACTGTCCTTCAGTTGCTCCGTCAGAGGCCAGGCAATGGTGTTGTATCCCTTCACGAACTTGCGGTAATACCCCGTCAATCCCAAAAAAACCCCGCAAGGCCCGCAGTGTCGTCGGTAGAGTCCACTCCAACATCGTCGCAATCTTCGCCCGATCTGCTGCCACACCTGCGCCTGAGACAATGTGCCCCAAGTACTCTATCTGACTCCTCCCGAACGAGCACTTCTTCCGATTGGCGAATAACTGGTGCCCCCTGCAACTCCCTGAAAACCACCTCCAGATGCCCCGTGTGCTCCTCCAATGTGCGGCTATAGACCAAGATGTCGTCAAAAAACACAAGGATGAACCGCCGCAGGTAAGGACGGAACACCTTGTTCATCAAGGCCTGAACAGTAGACGGAGCGTTTGTCAATCCAAACGGCATCACCAGGAACTCGTAGTGGCCCTCGTGCGTACGGAACGCCGTCTTCGGAATGTCCTCCGCTCGCATCCGGATCTGATGATACCCCGACTTCAGATCCACCTTCGAAAACACCATCGCTCCATACAGTTCGTCGAGCAACTCATCTATCACCGGAATAGGAAACTTGTCGGGCACAGTTTCCTTATTCAGGGCTCGGTAGTCCACACAAAATCGCCAGCTCCCGTCCTTCTTCTTTACTAACAGAACTGGGCTCGAGATGGGACTGACGCTGGGCTAGATCACCCCTGCTAGCAGCATCTCTCTGACCTGCCGCTCTATCTGATCCTTCTGCACGTGGGGATACATGTAAGGCCGAACACTGACGGGGGGCGCGCCATCCCTCAGTACGATCGCATGCTCGTGGTCCCGGGGTGGAGGTAACCCCTGTTGCATCTCGAACACCTCTGCGAACTGCTCCAACACCGACTGCACCTCTGGTGGCTCCTCCTCTGTCGTCATGCCCCAAAACTCCACCAAGTACCCCTGCCCCGCCCTCCGAATCGCCCGAGTCATGGCACTGAACGCTACCATGGCATAACACAAGCTCGGGTCTCCCTGAAGCACCACCGTCCGTTCGCCATCCTTGAACTCCATCCTCAACCGTTTCCAGTTGGTCATCGTGGTCCCCAATGTCTTCAACCATTGGACTCCCAGGATGAAGTCGACCTTCCCCAACTCGAATGGTAAAAAATCCTGCACGATCTGTACCCCCTGAATGACTAGGCACGTGCTCTCCTCGCACCGTCCATCCCCCAGCTGTACGGTGAACCTCCCACCCGACATCTGCAACCCCAGCAGCTCCACCACTCGCAGTGACACAAAATTGTGGGTGGCCCCACTGTCAATCAAAACCGTAACTGCTGTCTCCCCGACCTGTCCCACCAACTTCATGGTGGAGTTCTGCGTGAACCCCATCACGGAGTTGAGTGACACCTGCGCTCGCTCCAGCTCCACCGTCTGCTTTACAGAGACGACCTCCTCTTCCGGCTCCTCTGGATCGATGTATTCCTCCTCGTCCGGCTCGATAGTGATCTGCAGCAACCGGCTCGCACACCGATGGCCCGGGGTGAACTTCTCGTCGCAACGGAAGCATAACCATCTGGCTCTCCTGTCCCGCAACTCGGCCTCGGTCATCCTCCGCCCTTGTCCCGCAGGACGTGCCTCTCCTGCCTTCTCCCCGCTCCGGCTGATGCGGTCGCGGTAGTCTCGGGGCGGCTGCTGTAGATGGGACCCTCTGCTGTGGCACCCCCACGCCCCTCTGATCCTCCGCTCCTCCGCCTGCTTCTCCTCCGCCCTCAAAGCTAGACGAATCACATGCTCCAGGTCTCTGGGACTTTGCATCCATAGCTCGGCTCGTATCGAGGGCTTCAGCCCCCGCATAAATGCCCCCAAGAATACGTCTTCCGACACTCCCTTCACCCTGCCTGCCAACACCTCAAACTTCCCCAGGAAGTCCAACACCGTCCCCTCCTGTCGTAGTCCAAGCAACTGCTTGTAGAAATTCGCCCCCGGCTTGGCCTGGAAGCGGTCAAGTAGGAAAGCGGACAACTCCTCCCAAGTGCGAAACGGGGCTCGGGACATCCTCCAACGATACCAGCTCAGCGCCTGTCCCTCCAGATAGCAAATGATGTTCTCCAATACCTCCTCCTCTGAGATCCGCATCACCTGAAAATACCGCTCCGCTCGCACTATCCATCCGTCGGGGTCTGTCCCCTCAAAAATGGGCATCTTCAACTTCTCCATCCTCCTGTCCGGGTACATGGTCGGGTGCCCTCCTCCCTGAGCTCCATGGCCTCCATACTCGGTCCTGCCTCTGCCGTAGGCCCCTTCAGGAAACCCTCGCGGGCCCCCAAAATTTTCCGCGTACTCCTCCATAGGCCACCTCTGCCTCTCCTCCTCCGTAGCCCCAAAAATCCCGCGGTAGCCCCTTGCGGGGCCCTGATCGCCGCCCGGGGGCCGAAAAATTGACCCGGGGGGTTTACTGGGCCCCCCGGGCCCCAAAATCTCCTGCCGGAGCCCAGCCGACCCCAGGAGAGGCTGCGAAGCCCCCTGGGGGCCGGCGGGGCCCTGGGAGGGCCCAGGCGGGCCGCGCGGCCCCTCCACTGTCTCGCGCGGGCCCGCCAGGCTCTCCCAGGCGCCCGCGCGGGCTCGGGATTGGGCCACGAGGCCTCCCGAGCCCTCGCGGAGCCCTGGCGGCCCGCGCGGGAGGGGGTTAGGGTTTCCCCCCAGCCGCCGCCTCCTATGCTGTCCGGGAGCGCCTGTCCCTCCAGATAGCAAATGATGTTCTCCAATACCTCCTCTGAGATCCGCATCACCTGAAAATACCGCTCCGCTCGCACTATCCATCCGTCGGGGTCTATCCCCTCAAAAATGGGCATCTTCAACTTCTCCATCCTCCTGTCTGGGTACATGGTCGGGTGCCCTCCTCCCTGAGCTCCATGGCCTCCATACCCGGTCCTGCCTCTGCCGTAGGCCCCTTCGGGAAACCCTCGCGGGCCCCCAAAATTTTCCGCGTACTCCTCCATAGGCCACCTCTGCCTCTCCTCCTCCGTAGCCCCAAAAATCCCGCGGTAGCCCCTTGCGGGGCCCTGATCGCCGCCCGGGGGCCGAAAAACTGACCCGGGGGGTTTACTGGGCCCCCCGGGCCCCAAAATCTCCCGCCGGAGCCCAGCCGACCCCAGGAGAGGCTGCGAAGCCCCCCTGGGGGCCGGCGGGGCCCTGGGAGGGCCCAGGCGGGCCGCGCGGCCCCTCCACTGTCTCGCGCGGGCCCGCCAGGCTCTCCCAGGCGCCCGCGCGGGCTCGGGATTGGGCCGCGAGGCCTCCCGAGCCCTCACGGAGCCCTGGTGGCCCGCGCGGGAGGGGGTTAGGGTTTCCCCCCCAGCCGCCGCCTCCTATGCTGTCCGGGAGCCCTAGCCTCCCTTCCCCTTGCATGCCGCGTCCCCTCGCCTCCGCAAGAAACCCTAGGGGATCTCCTTCGCGCCGCCGTCGCTCCCGCTGCACCTCCTCCACCCACGACTCCTCCCGGAACTCTAGATCTTCATTCTCCTTTGTGATTTTGGTTCCCGGAGGTGCCCCAGTGGTGTTCGCCATCAACTTCGGATCGTCCGCCTTAGCATGATGATTCTCCGCTTCGGATTCTTCCCCTCCGATCTCCACATGCTTTCCCTTCCCCTCAAGTTTTTGAAGAATTTTCAAAATCTGAACTTGAGTGGCGTCCGACTCCTCGTGCTTCTTCAACAACCGGGCTTCCATCTCTTTTTGGGAATTGGATAGCATCTCGACCGTGACTTCCAACGCTCCCACCTTTTTGCTGACCTCTTCCCGGATCTCCTTTCGCAGCGCCTCCATCTCTGTCTTGAATCTAGTACCCTCCGCCATTGGATCTATTGCTCTGATACCAATTTGATACGATTTAGATCGTATCAAGGAAAAATCAGCGAAGAAAAAGGAAGAAAATTGGAAAAGATGAGATTTTTATTGGATTTTTGAGGAAAAACTAGGTCTAATAGCAAGATAAATTGAGCCCTTTCGAGAGGAACTCGCTCTCCAAACTTTGATGAACGGATCAAAGTCTAAAACCCTCACAAATGACACTTAGAATGTTCTTCACACAATAAGCATGCCCTCTCATGACGGCTAGCCCTAGATATAAATAGAAAACCTAGGAAACAAAGCAACATAACAAAAAGACTAATCTGCCCTTCGACACCTCCGATAGTAAGTGACCCATCCTCCTTGGGTCCCGTCTGGACCCGTGACTGCCGAAGAGGGTGCGGCCGCATCACACTCCTCGTCTGGGTTGGAGTATAACACCCATTACTGTGTTTCCAAATTGATAGCAAATTGCAGAAATTAGAAGCTCTTAGACAACGCCAATCTTCTCACAATATTCTGATTAATGTTAATAGTAGTTATCAAAAGGTAACAACGGCGAAGTACTCTTTTCGTACATCAACAATAACTTAGCTATTCTTATTTATAAAGTAAACATTGTAAGGAAGTCCCATTTTGTTTGTAACAATGGAATTTTACTCCGGTTCTTATAGATGCATTCTGAATCTGTTTCTGGTTCTGAATCTGTTTCTGATACTTACTTTCTCATGATTAACAATTCTAATTTCTAGAACCTTTACAATGTTAATCCTGACCGAAAACAACTTAATTTGATTCCACTGTTAACAATTTTACTTGCAAAATAAATCATTGAGATAATGCATCTCAAGATAGATTTTGCAGGATATAATTTGGTATATTGTGAGGGATACGAAACTTGCATTCTGTAATAAGTAAACAATAATCATTTCTATCTAAGAAACTCATGTTTTTGGTTAACTTTCTACTGATTTTCCAGGAATTTTAGGGGAATATTCTTTCCTCGTTATTAATCAAAGATAACCTCATCATTGACAAGTGTGAGAATAGTTACTGTTTGGTTGCATAAGGTAAGAATTGCCTTTGAATTTTTGAGTGTCAAGGCTAATAATATCAGGTATCCTCTAATGCAAACTGAGAGGGATGCACAAACTCTCATGCTCTTGCAAAACTTGCCAGGATATAGAAACAACCAATGCTTAAGCTCCTGAAGGATGAATCCATCAAGTCATGTTACATGTGTGCACACGTGTGTGCGCCCACACATGTTCATGCCAGTGAAATGTTACATTTTGTGCATGCGTGTACCCATGCATGTTGGGGGAGGGGGACAGTTGGATGGTCATTTTTCCATTGCGTGAACTTTATATTCGGAGTCTATCTTTCACACATTGTTGAAAATTTATTATTTTGACAAGTGTCCATGCGAGAAATTTCTATACATTGCCTTTTAAATCACAGATCACTGTTTTAAAAAGCTCCTTATGACATTTGCTTTGGTGTGCTTAGAAGCATAGTGGTGACAATTTTCCACATAGCATATAGACTTAAAGCTTAAAGAAGCATATGCCATTTTGCCTGAAGCATATACTATTTAATATGAGGTTTATAGTTTTGCACTAACTGCTTACCTCCTAGTACTTATTCACTTCCGTCACATAGTATGCTTGTAGTCTTTATATAAAGAAATACATCTTATAGCTTACTTCTCGATCACCAACAACATCTATCACAACACGTAATTCTAGTATTGACAATCCCTACACTTCTCCTCCTTCCCATCATCTTCTCTCATAATTATTTTTATCATAGAAAATGAAAATTCTGTAACTTATGCCTCACTTCTTTAGGGTCAAGCAATTTGTTTATCCTTCTGCTTTCTAATATATCACAGATGTCCTGATGTCATGCATGGATCCTGCGATGAACAACGTGAATATGAATTAGAATTCTCTGCCATATGCATCTGGCAGGTGCTTACAACTGTCCTGGTTATCATGTCTGGTTAGTAATAAAAAATTCAACTCAAAACAAATGCTGTAGTTTATGACTCCACAAGATCGCGTATTAGGGACATATATTGAAAACACCATGCAATAGGAAAAAATTATAGATAAATATAACAATTAGGCAACCAAGTTTTAAGTATTAATTTTCATACCTCAAAACCAAGAACAGACAGCTTTTCTTCGCCATCCATAGGCACACAACTCCTGAAAGTGATATAGCTCTGCTTCCCACCTTCTGATGTCGATGAATCACCCAACACTTTTCTTTGTTTTTTATTGTCAGTTTCTCCCTTGGACTTGTCTTGAATTTCTACACATTTTAAAGGCAGGCGATATCCAGTTTCACTGCAGCGATACTTCTCATCATTCTACAATGAATCCAAATTCATGTAAGCAAAAAAAATCCAAACAACCTGCAAGTACAAAAAAAAGTAAAAATAAAAATAATGCTCGGAACTACACCTTGGCTTGAAGGAAATTTCATCCATTCTTTAAGTGGCAATAGTTGCTTGATTATGATTACCACATGTTATCAGATATTAAACATCGCCAACTTTTCCAGGCATAACATTGATTCATCCGGTAATTTTTGTTGTGATTCACTGATCACTATAGAATTACTGATAGTAAAAATTGGAGAATAAAAAAAACTTCACTATTTCTCACCAAGAAATAATTTACACTCAAGGGTAAACACCACTATAAAAAAACTCACTACAAATTTTACCTCTTTAGGTAACTTTTTTCTCGGGGGTAATTTTCTCTCACTGGAGAAATCCCTCACTTTTACCTCTCTGGGTTAACTGACATCGCTCTTTCTCTTCTCCGATTGTTGTTTTTGGGACATGTTTTTGGTTCAGATCTAATCCCCAATTTATAGGGGGGTGGAAGAGTATAGAAAACGTCACCAGTGACGTTATTTGAGAGAAGATTAGGTGTGTTACGTTGAAGTGGGAAAAGGAACTTGAAGGCTTCAAGTTTGGTTGCTCTGAACTTGTCATTATCAAGGCAGCTGGCATTATCAATTCTTCCTCTCCAACTGCATCTGAAGTAATTGTCATTTGATAACTATCCCATCCATGTCTCTGTATAGCTCTAGTTTCTCCAGTGTCACCACCTTTGTGAATATGTGTGCTGGATTCTCCTTCGTGTGGATCTTTACTAGCCTCAATATCTGTTGATCCATCACTTCGCGTATCCAATGATAGCGAATGTCGATACGCTTTGCCTGAGCATTGATATATTGAATTCTTGCTCAAATCCAAATCACTTTGACTATCACAATGTACCTTATATATTTTTTGCTTGATTCCTAATTCCTGAAGAAATCACTTTAAACACAACATTTCTTTACATGCTTTTGTGATTGCAAGATAATCCGCATCTGTTGTAGATAGCGCAACACACTTCTGCAATCTTGACTACCAGGACATAGCTCCCCTACAAAAGTGTAGAGAAAACATAATGTAGATTTTCTACTATCAAGATCTCCTGCCATATCTGAATTTGTGTAGCCCTCCAAGATTAGATCGGCTTATCCGTAGCACAGACATGTCTTTGAAGTATCCTTGAAGTATCTGAGAATCCACTTAACTGCCTCCCAATGTTTCTTTCTTGAATTAGAAAGGAATCGACTCACCATTCCCACTGCATGAGCAATGTCGGGTTGTGTGCACACCATTGCATACATAAGACTTCCAACTGCTGAAGAGTAAGGTATTGATTACTTCTCCTCCATCTTTTTCTTGGATGAAGGGCATGATCTCTTGCTCAACTTGATGTGGTTGGCCAATCGAATGCTAGCTAGTTTGACATGATCCATTTTGAACCTCTTGATCATGCTTCAATGTACTTCTTGTGAGATAGCCATAGCTTCTTATCTTTCTTATATCAGACTATCTGCATTCTCACAAGTTGTTGAGTTGGTCCTAAGTCTTTCATATCGAAAAACTTAGAGAGTTCCTTCTTTAGCTGACTGATTTTTGTTGCATCTTATCCAACGATCAGCATATCGTTCACATATAAGAGTAATGCAACGAAATTACCATCTGAAAACAGCTGAGTATAAACACACTGGTATGCAATGGTCCTTTTGTAGCCTTGACTCATTATGAATGAGTCAAACTTCTTGTATCAATGTCGTGGTGCTTGCTTGAGAGACCGTACAGACTCTACTTCAGCTTGAAAACGAGGTTTTCTTTACCTAAAACATCGAAATCTTTTGGCTGCTCCATGTAGATCACCATGAATAAATACCGTCTTGACATCCATCTACTCAAGCTCTAAATTCAACCTGGCTACCAATCCAAGGATGACACGGATTGAATCCATCTTCACAACAGGTGAAAAAAATCTAGTCAAAGTCAATACCTTTCTTCTAAAGGAATCCTTTGACCACTAGTCAGGTTTTGTGTTTCACCATCTTTCCGTTGCCATCATTCTTGAGCTTGAACACCCACTTGTTATTTAGTGCCTTCTTTCCTTGTGGAAGCTTGACCAACTCATAAGTAGAATTCTTCTTTAGAGATTCCATCTCATCCCGCATAGCTTGTAGCCAACTTTCTTTATTCTTGTGAGTTACGGCTTCTTGGAAACTCTCTGGCTCCTCTTCAGCAAGTAGAAGATACTCATCTTCCGAATATCCGGTTGATGGAATTTAGCTTTGTTCAGATCTCCGTACTTGTAAGTTGTTGATTTCAAGAGGTGTACTATCATGTGTCTGTGGTGAAGGTGGTGCAAGCGCTGATGGATAGAGTTGTGGTCTCCCTATTCAACATTCGCCTTTTCTTCCATGTCTTGTTCAACAGCCTCCTCTTCTTCTAGTATATCTTCATGTACCTCTTCGTATTGTGTTGGTGCTGGGTCTGGAACAATGTCTTCAGTATTTGAACTTGCATTTGAAGACACCATGAGCTTTGCAATGTCTTCCAGGATCTGATTTTCTTGGAACAACATATCTCTGCTTCAAATAACCTTCTTCGTCTTTGGGTCCCACAATCTATATCCAAATTCTTCATCTCCATAGCCGATGAAGATACAAGGAATGATCCTTGCATCAAGCTTCTGCTTTTGCTCCTTGTATACATGTGCAAAGGCTAAGCAGCATAATACCCGTAAGTGGGCATATGAGAGATTTTTTCTAGACCACACCTTCTCTGGAATTGCAAAATCCAAAGGTACTGATGGTGATTTGTTGATGAGGTAGCAGGCGGCACGAACAACTTCTTTCCAGAATGGCTTTGGTAGCTTAGCCATACTGAGCATGCTTCTGACCTTCTATAAGATCGTTCGGTTTATCCTTTCAGCTACACCGTGGTGTTGTGGAGTGCGAGAAACCGTCTTCTCATGTCTAATGCCTTGACTTTTGCAGTAGACATCGAACACTCAGGAAGTGTATTCATCTCCATTGTCTGAGTGGAGGCACTTTAACTTCTTTCCTGTCTCACATTCGATCATGACGTGGAACAACTTGAGTAGTCGAGCACTTGGTATTTCGTCCTCAAGAAGTAGACCCACACCTTCCGAGAAGCATCATCAATAAATGTTAAGAAGTACATGTTGCCACATAGTGATTCAACTTTCAAGGGACCAAAACATCAGTGTACTAGACCGAGTAACTCTGATCTTCTTGCTGAAGAAGAACTGAAGGAGACTCTATATTACTTGCCAACTAAATAATGCTGATGATCTAGTGCAACATTCTTGGTGATTGAGATCCGCTCCTTCTTTGTCAAGAGAGATAACCCACTCACTCATGTGACCGAATCGTTGGTGCCATAGATTTTGAGTAGCCTCATGTTGTACCACGTTAAGGCTGTCGGTACATATTTTCACATGATTTTTGTATAACGTACCACAAATGTGTCTCTCTGCGGTAATCATGGCACCTTTCGTCATTCTCCATGTGCCATTGTTAAGTGGTTGTCGTAGCCCTGTTTGTCAAAGGGTGTCCCAGAGAGCAAGTTAAGACAGAGGTCTGGTACATGTCGGACATCATTCAAAGTGATTGTGCAGTCGACGTTCATCTGAATCTAAATGTCGCCAATTTCTACAATTCTGCAGGAACTTGTATTTCCCATCTTCACGATACCGAAGTCTCCTTTATAGGTAGTGAAGAAGTCTCTTCGAGAAGTGGCGTGATAGGATGTTGTATCAACCACCCACTCGTTGTCATGGTTGGAAACATGAAAGCATGTCTCTTCTTGGATAGAGCAAATATCCACTTCTCTGGTACAAGTGACTAACGCCTCTTCATTCTTGATCTTCTGTTGAGAACCATTTTGACTTTGTTCTCGTAACAGTTTCCGGTAATTCTTCTTTATGTGGCCCTCCATGCCACAATAATAACACTTATAGGTAGGCATCCTCTCGTCTGTGGACCTACCACGGCTCTTGCTCCTGCCTCTACCCTAGCTTCGACCACATCCTTGTTGTCTTCTTCGAGTCTTTGTCACGAGGGCATGCGATTGGTTGGTGTCGACTTCTTTTCTCATGGCCTTCTCGTTAAAGAGGACATCCTTAACCATATACATGGTAAGTTTACCGTTTATGGCCGAATTGCTGAGAGACCACCAACATATCCCAATTGTTTGGAAGAGAACTGAGAAGGAGATGAGCTTGTTCTTCATCCCCAAGCTGTAACTCTATCGTCGATATCTAATTGACCAAGCTCTGAAACTCGCTCGTGTGCTCAGCTACGAAAGTTCCATTTCGCTTTACCAATCGCCTCATTAACAAGTCTTTATTTCGAGCGGTCTTGGCTTGGTACATGTTCTCTAGCTTTTGCCAGATGGCATATGCGTCCGTCCCCGGCGCAACGTGGTGGAAGACGCTATGATTGATCCATTGTCGAATTTGACCGACCGTCTTTCGATTCATCTTCTTCCAGTCAGCTTCTGTGGTGGATTTCAGTTGTACTCTTTTGACATCTAATGTGTCAAATAAATCTTTACAACTAAGGAGATCCTCAATTCGAGGTCTCTACAGTGTGTAATTTGTGGCCGTCAGCTTGATCATAGCTCCCGATGATGACTCGTTCATTGACATTTTTGAAAAAAATGTACAATGGTTGAAAAAAATTCTCCTTTCAAAAAAATTCACTCCGTTTTAACTCTCACAGCTCGCCTATGCTCTATTACAACTTGTTGTGATTCACTGATCACTATAAGAATTACCGACACTAAAACAATAAAATTGGAGTAAAAACTTCACTATTTCTCACCAGGAAATAATTTACACCTTAGGGTAAACACCACTATAAAAAACTCACTACAATTTTTTACTTCTGGGTAACTTCCGTCTCCGGGGTAATTTTCTCTCACTGGAGAAATCCCTCACTTTTACCTCTATGGGGTAACTTTTCTCACTCGTTCTCTTCTCTGATTGTTGTTTTTGGGATGTGTTTTTGGTTCAGACCTAATCCCCTATTTATATGGATGTGAGAGTATAGAAAACATCATCAGTGATGTTATTAGAGAGGAGATTAGGTGGATTACGTTGAAGTGGAAAAAGGAACTTGAATGCTTAAAGTTTGGCTGCTCTGGACTTGTCATTATTAAGGTAGCTGGCATTATCAATTTGTACAATGTTTAAAAAATTCTCCCATTTGAAAAAATTCACTCCGGTTTTTAACACTCTCACAGCTCACCTAGGCCTAATGTATCATGCTTAGATAAAGCATATCGACATTTGCTATCATTGGATACGCGGGGTGATGGACCAACAGTTGTTGAGACTTGTAAAGATCCACACGAAGGAGAATGCAACAGACATGTTCACAAAGGTGGTGACATGGGAGGAACTATAGCTATGCAAAAACATAACTAGGATAGTTGTCAAATGACAATCACTTCAGATGCAGTTAGAGGGGGAGAATTGATAATGTCAGCTGCCTTGATAATGACAAGTCTAGAGTAGCCAAACTTGTTCAATTTCCTGTTTCCACTTCAACGTAGCCCACATAATCTTCTATCTAATAACGTCACTGATGACGTTTTCTATTCTCTCCCACTCCTATAAATAGGGGATTAGATCTGAACCAAAAACACATCCCAAAAACAATAAGCAGATAAGAGAGTGAGAAAAGTATCACCAGAGAGGTAAAAGTGCGGGATTTCTCCAGTGAGAGAAAATTACCTAGAGAGGGAAGTTACATAGAGAGGTAAAGGTTGTAGCGAGTTTTTTGTATAGTGGTGTTTACCCTAGAGTGTTAATTATTTCCTAATGAGAAATAGTGAAGTTTTTTTACTCTCCAATTTTACTGTTTTACTGTCAGTAATTCTTATAGTGATCAATGAATCACCTCAGTTTTCCATTTCCATCAGAGTTGTGTTCGTTTCATATAATCAAGATTTGTTGTTCTACTATGCTTGCATAAAAGAAACACCTTACTTATAGCAAGGTGCATATTGCTATGCAACAAGAATTGCAGAGACTTGTTGCTTGTACTCATGTATCAACATGAACTCTCATCCTAAGATGAAGAATTCATTTGTAACTTTCAGTTAAAAAAGAAACATGTACAAAGCAATTACAAAATGTAAATATACTGACTTTAATTCATGATGCACAAACGCATGCAACAGGGTGAAAAATAAAATAAAAGTTGATAAAAAAAAAGAAGTTCAAAAATGAAGTTCCAGACGTCCAATCTATATACACAAAACGAGAAACATATGCAACAATACGTAATATGATTTACTCTGGTATTCACTTCCATTGGTTTTCATTCTAATATTTTAAGAACGCATCATAGATGCTCATACTAAGTTCAAAATCTTTAACACAAAATTCCAAAATACGATAAACAGCCTATTTTCCATAAACCAATCTTGTAACTATCATAGCTAATTCATATAGCTTGCGGTCAAATTAGAAGGGGAAGCTCAAAAGCTCTTATACTAAAATCTGAACAAAATCGAATCTAATTACCTTTTCTGAGTAGAGGCAAGGGATGCATGGGCCAGAGGGCGAGCACTGGAACGAGGCATTCCCTTTGGTCTCCGTGAATCCCAGCAACGACCGCCCTCTTCCTCCGCCGGCGGCAATGGTGGCTGAGGAGGATTCTGCAACTGCCGCCGGCAGCGATAAGAAGAAGCAGGAGATCGATACAAACCCTAATAGCAGAGCTCTCATGGCTTCGATCGTCGATTCGAGAAGAGATCTCGTGCTGCTTCTCATCTCAACGGGAATCCCATATATTAATAAATGGGCCGGGTAAGATACGCAAACTATACCTCACCCGAATGCGAAATTTAATAAATTAATTAATAAATAAACACAGTTGACAGTCAATAAGCGATCGACTATATAACTTCGGGTAATTTTTAGATTTAGGATAATTTTTAGAAATAATATCAATTTTCGAACAAACAAAAATTTATTCTAAAAAATCGACCAAGTTTCGACACGTCAGCGGCGATGCGCGTGGCCGTGCTGGCTATGGTGGATAATACTGCACTTGACAAGTGTGGCATTTTTGGCCGCACTTGCCAAGTGCGGCCAAAATGCTGAGGCCTATACTTACCAAAATATGCCAACTAAATCACTAAGGCAGTGGAAAAGCTTTTTTTGGCCGCACTTGCCAAGTGCGGCCATGTTTTGGCCGCACTTGGCAAGTGCGGCCAAAAATGTCGCACTTGGCAAGTGCGGTATTGTCCAATCTAAGGCTCCTCGCCGCTGACGTGGCGAAACTTGGTCGATTTTTGAGAATAAATTTTTGTTGGTCGAAAATTGATATTATTTCTAAAAATTACCCTAAATCTAAAAATTACCCTATAACTTCCTTATCTTCAAATACCAACGGTCCGGTCACCGGTTTCCCTCCTCGAAACCGGCGGCGGAGACCAGATCCCAGGACCTCCCACCTATATAAACCCCGTTGATTTTCTCTCCGCTCTCCTTCTCCCTTCTCAAAATGCAGTCGGCGATCTCCTCTCATTCCTCCATCGTCTCTCCACCCCCCAAAACCCTAAACCCTTCCATTTGCCCCATATCCAAAGCCCTAAAACTAACACTAACTCCTCGACGCCTTCCTCTCCGCTTCTCCGCCCGATCCGCCGTCGCCATCGAGAAGGAGACCCCCGGAACGAGCGGCCATACACCTTCCTTCGCGAATCTGATGACACGTCGTCGTCGTCGTCTTCGTCATCCTCAGTTCGAGGTCGATTCGAGGCGATAATAAGGAGCACGCAGGACGGGGTCTGCGCGGCGATCGAGGCGGCAGATGGAGGTGGTAAGTTTAAGGAGGATGTGTGGTCGAGGCCCGGAGGCGGCGGAGGGATCAGCAGGGCTTTGCAGGACGAGATGGTCTGGGAGAAGGCCGGGATTAACGTGTCCGTGGTTTATGGGATGATGCCGCCAGATGCTTACAGGGCGGCCAAAGGCGGGGATTCGAAGGACGGGCAGAAGGCTGGGCCGGTGCCGTTCTTTGCTGCCGGGATCAGTTCGGTACGTGGATAATTTAGTGTGAATTTTAGCGTTGTGGATTAATAATTGATGTCAGGATGTAGCTTGTGTTTGTTGCGTAGTTTGCTGTTTCTATGGGGAAAAATAATTTCTAGAAATGAAATTTACTGTAGTAGGCGATTAAGGATAATTGTTGTATGACTTGAAGTCGATTTTTTATGCCACATTCAAATGTGATTGTTTTTATGAATTATAGAATGTAAAAAGACTTTGATTGGATAGTATCAAAAGGAAAAAGTTCAAATTGAAGTCTTTCCAGTTGCTGTTAATCTTAGTGTCAGGATCTCTGAAAAATGTGATTTTAAATTAACAATTGCATTTGGATCTAATATGTAGATTCACTATTGTATTTGGACTAAATTACAGTTTTCATTATTGAATTGAAACTCACCATAAATCATGTGACTTTGCAGAAGTAGTTTATCTACTATTATATCAGTAGATAAGTAGATGACTGTCACCATATTATCCAACAAAACAAAGAAATCAAATTTAATAAAATTTAACATGACTTGGATTGAAATTCCATGATTCTAAAATATTGGAATTCCAACTCACCTTCATTTCCAGCTAAACCAAATGCAAGCGTACTTAAATGATAGTTGGACCTGAAAGGCAAACATGGACCAAATCCATGTTGATGCTCTGAGTGTCATGTGTCATGATATTTTTGATATAATGTTTAGAAGAATGGATTAATTTATGATATAACGTTGCATTCATTTATGTAAGATAATGGATGTTGTGTGTTCATCCACATACTTTGGTCTGTGATGCCCATAAGATTTATCATAGTCTATTGTCAAAGTAAAGAACTGTAATGAAAAGGAGACCAAGAGCAATATAACGGTATTTGAAAGGAGATCATGGATAGTTTGAGGTATAGACATTGCATTATGTGGAAGAAAACTGGAATGAATTGGAGCCAAACAGCTAGATCGTGTCTCTTAAAAGAAGAGATTTGACTTATTTTCGGGGTACAACGATGAAAGGAGTTGAATGTAGATGTGGACTATGTAGAATACTATGTCTAGAATAAAAAAGGTGACTAAATAAGTTCTTGGAGACTCTGAAGGCAACAGATATCATACTAAAAAGAGTAGGTTATTAACAAAGAAGTCCAAAGGTTACTTGAGTAAAGATGGTAACTTACAAGGATTTGTATGGTGTAAAAGCAATATGGAAGCTCTGTTTCCCATGATTGCTAGTTTTTATAATATTTAATTGTGTCCTGTTGAATTTACTATACAAAGAGAAAACATTTAGAAGTTTTCAATGGGCTGGTTGTTTGATGGTGACTGCCTTGCTATCTCATAGCTTTGTGTCAGGATTTTTGCACTACCTAGTACCATTTGGCAGTGGTGCCCTAGATAAGTACTACATTCGCCATTCAGTTTCATGAAATTTTAGAGTCATCAAATTTTCACCATTGCAACATTGGTACACTTGCATGTACCTTTTTGTAATCAACACATTTCTCATGCAAGGCATTGGTTGTGGCTCAGCAATTTTGGATCCAAAAAGTGTACATAAGCCGTCAATTGATCTCAATGAAGTATTATTTGCATCAAAAAAGTAAAACTATGTTCTACAATCTAAAGACCAAGCTATTCGAAGTTGCTTTACTAGCATCTGGTCTGAGTTCACTGATTGCTGGAACTCATAGGGGACAATATTGTGCGAGCCCATGGATATGAAATTTTCTCAACTGGATCTCTTTTTGCCCCATCTCTAACCACCTGATCCAAGAGCTTAAGCTAATTTCATGTAGATGACTAGTGCATATTTGGAATCTCAACAGACTGATGTCAGCCTTTGAGCATGTGTGATAGTTGATATGTTTGAATTCTAGGCCTTCGGACTGACACAGTTGATATCAGTACCCAATTATTTTGATATGTTAGGAAGATAATAATGTAGTCAGTTCCATCATTTTTGACTAAATGATTTTATCAGCAGCCATTGCAACATTACCTTTTAGTGTCATAGAACATCAATCTTCTTTATTTTCTCAGGCACATGCTCATGAATAAGTGTTGCCTGTCTATTGTTTCCATGGAGTACTTAGTAACCGTTCTTTCTTTTGTAGGTCATGCATCCGAAGAATCCTTTTGCCCCAACATTACATTTTAACTATCGCTATTTTGAGACCAACACACCTAAAGGTTCTGTTTTAGAAGTTATTTATTGCTATTAACATGTTCTTACACTTGCATTGCATTGCATGTAATGATTTTCTATATCGTTTAAGAATATTGCTTTATGTAATTGTTCTACTTTATGTTTATATGCAACATCTTCTATGTGTGGACCTTGCTAGCTGTCTTTACAAGGAAAAAGCAAATATGATCACACAATATGTTGAGTCTGAAGTAGGCTACAAGGCTCTTGACCTACCGTGAACAACATTATAGAGTGGTCCAAAGCAAGCTAATGTCATGCTTGATGCCTCATATGGATGTCCCACCTGCTTTACTTGTCATGGATGTGCATGCCAGTACTAGTGGGGAGAAGTCGGATCATTGGATGGAACATTTGTGTTTGTGGTACATGATTTTTCTAGGTTGACTATCATGCTTATTGGAAAATGCTTTAAATGGCTTTATATACCTTTTTCATGTAAAAAGCTTATCAATACACATTTGAGCTGTTAGTGTGTGTCTATTTATTTTTTTAAAATATTTATACCTTTTTTCCATAGTTGTACTTATATTATTTGGATTAACTATTAACACCGGATAATGAAACCCACCAAAGAAATATAGTGTGCCATGTTCAAGATTTACTACTCTGAAAATAGAAGTAGATGCTTACCCAAGAAACATTAATTCTAATCACAACTTAGAAGTAGTCGGGTCAATTGGGGATCTATATGTATGATTAGCAGTTTAAATTTTAAAAAATAAGTTTTAGAGATTACTGCAAGTTCAAAGATGTTGTATTTCATAAGTAATCCGGCAGACTATGATCACATTTTCCTTCATATTCTAGCTTTATGTGACAAGCAACTGAGGTCATTCTGGCTCTGACAGAGCATCTCATGATTAGATTACCATATCTTGCTACAGATACTCCTGGAGCACCGAGGCAATGGTGGTTTGGCGGTGGGACTGATTTGACTCCTGCCTATATCTTTGAGGAAGATGTAAAGCACTTCCATAAGGTACATCCAACCAGCTGGTAGATTTTATGTTCTTGTCAAGTTGATGGGCTCTGATGCTAATGATGGGACAAACATAAATTTAGTCTTATTCTAGTGGTCAATTTTCCTTTGGTTTTCTTTTGGCTGATAGTAGTTTCTTGTATATGTCCGCAATGAATATGTTCAATTTAATGACATCTTTGGTTAAGTTGTCTGAATGTTGAATGTCCAATGCAGATTTGAATGCCTACTCTATATATCATTAAGATGGTTAGTTTTTTTGTTTTTGACCTTCATAGGTCTTGATGTATTACAATCATATTCATCGCTGCATTGTAGCTTACGTGAACTAGAGCTGATCAGTCAATCAATGGTAGGATGTTCATTGCATCAGTTATCATGAAAATGATCATATAAGAGATTTCCAAGAATCATTTAATGTCAAACATTATCATGAATACCAAAACCTAAATAATCCTGAATTTCGAAGGAATGTCTGCTGAATGTATTACTACTGGGGTCTGACTATGTCAAAAATGGGATAGAACCAGTACTTCCAGTTTAAATTGGCAGAACCTCGATCAGCTCTTTTGTTTCTCTATGATTTACCAATGAGAATAAATTTCTTTTTTAGAATCTCTAGCGTCGTAACTTCAAAATCCGGTTATCATGCTGAGTGTAAGATGTCATTTGTGCGTACCTTCGGGCTTGTTTTCTATAGTTTTTGTTTTTTCGTTATAGATTCATCCCACTGAAACCCGAAATACCTGGTGAAATTTTCTGGTAATCTGTCGAAGGTTTTGTTTGTAGGTTCATATCTGTGAGGTCCGAACTGCAAATAATTGAGCATATTATAGTAGATGTTGACTGCAGAAAGATTAAAAACATGTAGATTATAACTTATACGGTACATGCTGTTTTCTCTGAAATTAACTTGATTCTCATTCGGTTTAACGAAAATCGGTTATCATGTTTGTATTTAATCATTTTCCAAATATTCAGCATGATAACATTGATATTATGTCTTATAATGCTTTATCTCAGTGATGTAGTTACTGGATGGGGAAAATGTTTGCTTGGTTACCAGTTTTATGTGTATTCTGAACCTTCAGTATGGATAAAAGAAATCATTACTAAGCATTGTAAAGGATGTGTAAGTGTAACCAATAGTATATGTGTCTAGATCAGGCTTCATTGTTTACCCCATCCTTTGTCTGTCTCAGCTTCAGGGACCATTCTACACTTCTAATACCAGCAGCCCAACTTATAGCACATTGTTGGTTTGTGGTGTTGGAATTTACTATTTAGAAATCACTCGCAGTGAATTTGCAAGATCATGATAAATGAAGTGATATGATTGATTAAATTGAATATTTTACTTGCCATTTGAAGCGAAATTGATATCATTTATGCCTCTTTATGTAGGTTCAGAAGCAAGCGTGCGACAAGTTTGATCCAAGTTTCTATCCAATATTCAAAAAGTGGTGTGATGATTACTTCTTTATCAAGGTACACCATAAATCAACTTTTTAAAACCTGCTTCAATCAGGCTTGTCCTACTTCATTATTTGGTTAGTCGATTGGTTGATGAATTTCATGCGTGAAAGTATTAAGTGCTACTATTTATGAGACAAGATTGTACTAAACATATATGTTATCTTACTCTGACCCATTAGCTATCTTCAAGGAAGTAATATGTTTATTATAAGATGATGAATCGGGAGCGAACTGCAAACATTATTATCTGAAGGGGATTAATGTCATTCTGTTTTTTTCCTTTTCCTTTTGCCAAGAAGAATAAAACGGTATGCCATTTTCGTTTCTAAAGTGTTTGCTTATTACCCAAGCAAACTTTAACTTTCCTTATTGTGAAAAGGAGGAGTTAATATACTACAGTTACTACCCCTACATGCGAGTAGTATCAATTCGCATATTTAGTTGACACCTCATGTTTTCATGGTAAACAGTTCTAAATGGCCAAAATATAATAACGCATAGTATTCTTGTATTTCTTTCTGCTGTCTGTTCAATGAATGAACATGTGCTCGAATGCTAATTATAGGCATATGATTAGGGGAACTTCTTTACAGTGGATAACCTGGTTTTCTTGTTCTATGGAAAAACATGTTACAATCTGCCAAAAAAGTTTTTAATCTCAATGTTCATGTTGTCTGCAGCACCGCGGCGAAAGGCGTGGCCTTGGTGGAATATTTTTTGATGACCTTAATGACTGTGATCAAGAAATGCTTCTCGCGTTCTCTACTGGTATAGATGCATTTCTAATACACACTGTCCACTTGTATGTCAGCCATCAATTCATAAAAATGTGGGATCTCCCGATACAAGTACCTATCAGATTCAATATTTTCATATAAATGGCCACACATTAAATGTGGAATTCAATCTGGTATCGATCCGAAAATGCACTGCTCCCTTTTGGAGTAATTTGTATAATTTTCTTGGCACGCTTACAATGGCACCCTTTTCTATAATTAAGGTTTATGATCGGGGCACGACATTTGGATTGAAGACGGGAGGGAGGATTGAGAGCATTCTTGTCTCGCTTCCTCTAACAGCTAGATGGGAATACGATCATGTAAATCCTCTCTCTCTCTCTCTCTCTTAATGCTGAAAAACTTTATTACGTTCCATCTCTTGCCGTGATTCGATATATGCAAAATTTTGTTTCTGCAGAAACCCGAGGAGGGGAGCGAAGAATGGAAACTTCTACACGCGTGTATTAATCCAAAGGAATGGATTTGTTTGTTTTGAGAGGCAACATGTTGTCACCTGTTTTGCATGGGGGTGTGAGATACCCGTAATTGTTTGTTGCTGTCTGCCCCTAAATTATAGGGGATAATAATTACTCATCTGCAGTTCATAATAAATACGTTTGAAGTAGTAGATCTTGTTTTAAAACACCTGAAGAAAGTGAATACTATGACTTTTGGCCTGTTGATTTAGGGAGGGAAAGGAATAAATTTTCTTAGATGGACTCTTAAGTCAAAAAAAGGCTTAGCGTTTGTCAATATCAAGCAAACTCTTACCATTACTCAAAGTTTTTGACAGCCATGTCATGTAGTGCCACTAAAAATGTGCAACAGCACGTTGCAGTCTTAATATTACTGACAAACTGGTATCATTCAAAGCCTCGTTCCACAAGTGATGAAGAAGACAAGTACAAAAGCCACAAGCCATACATTCCAAGTCTTAATATTTACAGTGTAATTTGGAGTTGTCAAAGAGGGAAAAAAAGGCGAAGGCTGGAATACACACAAGTTATTGCAACAATAGAGTATGATGTACATACATGCTGCGAACTTTGTATTTCTGACTAGCCCCTTGAAGATAATACAGGGGCACGCTGGAAGAGTTCATGTCGATCTGTAATTCTCGCTGTTCTTGGAGAAGATGATTTGGTTTGAATTACATGTTACAATAAGAATATTTAGTGAAGGATCCAACACAAGGGCAACCTAATCGAAGAATAAAACCAATCTCATCTCCGTGTGTACTTTTTCTTGATGTTCTGCAATTCCTTGGTAGCACCATTGATCGCGGTAGAATAAGAAAAGAGACCTGGGAGTATATCCGCGAAGCTTCCTATCACACTTGTAATGCGACTCTCTCTGATTCCCCATTGTAAAAGGAAGGGACCTTGGAGAAGTCCATGGAGGGCAACATCATATTTGCTGTGAGACTTCACTGTTATTCCGTCCTCCCTGCAAAGGATCCGAATTTCCATTACACAAGCAGAAAATGTGTTTTGCCTAACAAATTAAATCAACTGCAGTTATCTTAAGCTCTTAAAAACTAGAGAATATGAATAATGACTTTTAATACTCGATGTTTGAATCAGGCTTCGATTAAGCTTACAGAAATTTCTTTTTTTCAGCTACATTTAGTAAACGATGAACATCAAACCATTTGGAGATGCGAAGTACTTGACGTCTTGAACCAACTTGGTCAAGATCGAGTACTAGATGAGAGGCCGACTACGACGTTGGACTCGGAGTAGAGGATGATGAACCGAACCGCTTGCGGCACGATCCGACTTTACTTGACAAAGGAGGAGTACCCTTTCATGGAGGAGACTAACGCGAAAGCGTTATGTGATGCGCTTGGTGAGAAGTACATGAAGAAGAACATTCAGAATCACCTACACCTAAAGAAGAAGCTTTTTGGCCTCAAGATGGAGGAAGGAGTTTCAGTTGAAGAACACCTCGACTACTACAATAAACTCCTCACAGATTTGAGGAACATCGACGTCAAGGTGAAAGATGAGAACAAGGCGATGATTCTCCTCAACTCACTGCATGAAGACTATGAGCACATCGTTTTGATCTTAACCTATGGTAAAGAATCTATCACATTCAATGAAGTTTCTAACGCTTTTACTAGAAATGAATTTAGAAAGAAGGATGATGAGAATATGAGGGGCCAAAGGTCCGAAGCGCTTACCGTGGTTAGAGGTCGGAGCAATGAAAGAGCTGTAGGCCACAAATGGAACCATAGATTCGAGACGAGGGCCAATAGTAGAGCTCCGAGCACAGACATCGAGATGGATCAATGCCTTTTGCAAGGAAAGAGGATATTGGACAAGAGAGTGTCCAAAGGCCAATAAGAAGAAGGATGATACAGCCAACATCGTCAAAAGCGAGGAGGTGGATGAGTGGGTCCTAGTTGGTGCGACGGAAGGGGTGATGAAGGGGGATGGGTGCTCGACTCGGGTTGCTTGTTCCATATGACATCACACAGAGAGTACTTTACTACTTTCCGTGAAGGTTGTAAGTGTAAAGTCCTTCTTGCGACGATGGAGCATGCACGACGACAGGCGTTGGTACGGTCCGCATAAAGATGAGTGATGGTGTCATACGTGACATAGGCGATGTCCATTATGTGCCCGACGTGAAGTACAATTTGATATCGCTTGGTTCACTTGAAGCCAAGGGTTGCAAAGTGACTATGGAGGACGGCGCTTTGAAGGTGACACGAGGATCAATGATCCTGATGAAGGGAAAGCGTGAAGGCAACCTCTATTACTTGGATGGTACGATGATGATGAAGACGATGCGAGTTCCAGATGAGTGAGCAACCGACTCAAGCTCGCACGCACCGACAACGTCATTGGATGATCTCTGAAGAGGTGGTGCTAATAGAGGTGATGGTTCAAGTCAGTATGGTGGAGATACCTTATCCACAACTTGCACAACGGATGGATTCTATCAAAGTTTGGAGACCAAGGTATGAGAGATGCCAACCTGCAAGAAGGGTCTCGTTTGCTTTCTTTGTCAGGTGTAATGAGTCTCCGACCTTATTCGGTGAGGTGAAGCACAATGGCGACCTATGTGGATGAAGGAAAAATTGATGTGATGAGATGGAATCAACGACGACTGATGAAGCCAAGGATTGGGTAAAGTTACTTGGCACTCCTGATTGTTCGGCAGACGAGCTTGTGAAGGTCGATATTGGAGTCAAGTTCGAGTACGGATCGACTTGTATGTTACGATATGAGATGACTTTGGTGGCCCCCTTCTGGGGCAATGAGACTCTGCGGAGTAATATGAGCCTTTCGAGGCAAGATGCCGGGAACACAAGATGATTCTCACCGAGGAGGAGCATTGACGGTCGATTGTGTGACATAGACCCAATATCTCGCCAAGGTGGAGATTTGTGATAATTGGCTCGATGGCAGCCCCATTGGGCTGCCCTTTGATTTTCTTTGGGTTGGTGTACCAACCGAAGGGGGGTTGGTGCACTAACCGAAGGGGGGGTTGGTGGTGGGTTGGTGCACCAACCCAAGGAGGGTTGGTGCACCAACTCTCTCCCCCCTTTAGCCCTATAAAAAGAGAGCAATGGCTTTGATTGTTAGCATCGAAAATTGAGAAACCAATTGAGCTTCTATTGAAGCATTGGGGAAAGTTGGATGAGGTCATATTGGAAGTTCCATAGGATCATTGAGAGCCATCTTTGAGAGAGCCATCTTTGAGGATTTCTTAGGAGTAGTTGAGTGTCTTTTGTATCTCCTAATTGAAATCAAGAGAAGTGTTTCCGTGGTCATTAAGGCGGCCCAAATCTTTTGTGTGCTCTCTATTTGTTCTTCATGCTAGATACTTCAGCGATCTGATCGCTTCCGCTCGGAGCACAACATCTGTTGCACGCTTGTACAAGCAAAGCCTAGCCTAGACTTAGCCGAATAACAGTATCAGCAGAAAGCGCTATCAGACACATGTGACACTATCATTTGACATGGTGGGTTGATGTGGTGAAATCAGTTAAATAATCCGAAGTACATTTGCTATTGATTTTAAGGTATTCGTCATAAGAAGTTCATCCCGATCAAAGGAAAAGGTGCCCCTCATGTGCACATATGGGATTAATTGGATTAGATCTTCGGGCACGTGAAATACACGTGCATGAAAAAAATTATGCCAACTGGAACTATTATTTCTAACTGTAACATGAAGTTATCAATTGTGGGAACGGTCATGTAAAAAAGCACAGAAATTGACAGATTCTCATGACCGCCCTTTTAAAAAGAGAAAATAGCGAAAATTTAAATTATGACAGACTTTTGTCAAGAAAACATTAATTTGACTTGAATTTGAAGACTGCAACGAAAATTCTCCTTTCAGAATTCAAGCATCGCATTTTCCATGATGAAGGTTCAGCTTCAGGTGGTGGAGATGCTTACTCTCCACAAGGTGTACAACAGCAGCTGGATTCCATTGCATCTTCAAGACCACACAGAGAGATTAGAAGACCTGCAAGGTATATTGATTTGGTCTCATATACTTTTCCTGCAGTTAGTATTGATACTCCCACCACCTTCCAAGAGGTGGAGCTTTCCGAAGATCCACAGAGATGGAAGAAAGCAATAAACGAGGAGATGGAATCGCTGTGGAAGAACAAGACATGGGAGCTGGTGGAGCTTCCTCGTGGCAAGAAGGCAATTGGGTGTAAGTGGGTTTACACTAAGAAGGAAGGAACCAAAGATGTAGATATCCGCTTCAAAGCAAGACTTGTGGCAAAGGGATATGCTCAAAAAGAGGGGATCGACTACAACAAGGTATTCTCCCCAGTTGTGAAGCACTGCACGATTCGAATTCTATTGGCATTAGTTGTACAACTCGATCTTGAGTTGGTACAACTAGATGTCAAGACGGCTTTCTTGCATGGCGAGCTTGAGGAGGAGATCTACATGGCTCAACCTGATGGCTACGAGGATGGAGATGGACTTGCATGTAAGTTGAAAAAATCTCTTTATGGGTTGAAGCAATCTCATAGACAGTGGTATAAGTGCTTTGAGCGCTTCATGACACAAGATCAAGGGTATGTCCGAAGTCCCTTTGATCATTGTGTGTTCTTTCAGAGGCTTGGAAACGGTTCCTTCATCTACCTCTTGCTGTATGTTAATGACATGCTCATAGCGTCATCAAATAAAGAAGAGATCCAGAGGTTGAAAGACCAGTTGAGTTGCGCGTTTGAGATAAAGGACCTTGGCGATGCACGAAGGATTCTTGGTATGGAGATATACCGAGATCGAGGTGGAGGTACATTACATCTTTCTCAAAGTCGCTACTTGAAATCTATTTTTCACAGATTTGGATGTGAAAAGATGAAGACCATGCTTACTCCGCTTGCACCTCACTTCAATCTTTGTGCAATGCATTCTCCGAAGGATGAGGAGGAGTCTATGAAGAAGGTACCGTATGCTAATGCGGTAGGTGCAATGATGTATGCGATGGTGTGCATGAGACCCGACCTTTCACACGCGGTGAGCATGGTGAGCCGTTACATGCACAATCCAGGGAAGGCAGATTGGCAGGCAGTGCAGTGGATTCTGAGATACATCAATGGCGCCATTGATTTGGGATTGACATACAAGCGAGATGATGATTGTCCGTAAATTATTGGGTATGTTGATTCTGATTTTGCAAGCGACTTGGATGGGAGGAGATCCATGACAGGCTATATCTTCACCTTGTCAGGAGCTCCTATTTGTTGGCGAAGTATACTCCAGTCTACAATAGCCTTCTCTACCACGGAGGCAGAGTTCATGGCATTAAATGAAGCTGTGAAGGAGACGATATGGCTAATGGGCTTGATGGACGACGTGGGTGTTTGGCAAGACAGGTATGACTTGCATTGTGATAGCCAAAGTGCAGTACACTTAGCGAAGAATCAAGTCTTCCATGCAAGGACCAAGCATATCGATGTCAGGTATCACTTTGTTCGTGACTATGTTGGAGAAGACGACGATGACATCACCTTGATGAAGATAGTGACGGAGGACAACCCCGCGGACATGCTTACAAAGGTTGTTACATGGGTCAAGTTTAAACATTATTTGGACTTGATCAACATTGTTCCAAGATCACGATGGTGGCCCCTTCTGGGGCAACGAGGCTCTGTGGAGCCATATGAGCTTTCGAGGCAAGATGACGGGAACACGAGATGATTCTCACCGAGGAGGAGCGTTGACGGTCGATTGTGACATAGACCCAATATTTCGCCAAGATGGAGATTTGTGATAATTGGCTCAATGGGGCTGCTGGAAATTTCCAGCTGCCCTATTTCCAGCAGCCCCATGTGGGCTGCCCTTGGGGTTGATGCACCAACCCAAGGGAGGTTGGTGGTGGGTTGGTGCACCAACCCCCTCCCACTTTAGCCCTATAAAATGAGGGTAATGTTTTTTGTTATTAGCATCGAAAACTTGATATTTCTTTTGTAACTTCAATAGAAATCATATGAAGTGTTTTCTTAATCGATCTTCGATCAAAATTACTTGTGCTCTCGCTCTTTCTTCTTTGTTCTAGTTACTTCGACAGTCTCGATTGCTTCCGCAGCGCAACTGTCCAGGCCTCCAAAGATGCAACTTGCGTCAAGAATTTATATTCTTGTCGGTCATACAGTGGAAACCCGTCGATAAGAAATGTGAAAGGCTGGTCGCCCTTATTTTCAGCTACAAACCTTTTGGCATTAAAATATCAGAGTACATATTTGAATGCTGACTAGTTAGGTTACCACAAATAGGTGGAGATTTCTCCGACAAGACAACGGTGCAGTCTTAAATGACAAGTGAGCTATTTCGGAAAGCAGGTAACAGACAGTAGAGGATGCATTACTCCACTAGTACTACGTTAAATACATGCTAGCGGAAAAAGTAATGTTTGTATTAGAATTTTATATAGACCGTTGAGGCTTAATTTACAAAGCCATCTTAAACTATCCACAGTTTTAGTAATACTACACTGAACTTTATAAATAACACTTAACTTTATACATTCACCGAAACCTACCTTAGCTATGTAATTTACAAAAACTATCCTAAAATGTTGGAAAGTATAAGAATGTATTACTAAATTCAAATCAAACTTTAAGGTAGTTTATATAAACAACTGTAAAATTCAAGATAATTTTAATGAAAAACTGTAAAGTTTAAGGTAGTTTTGATGAAAAACTGTTAATGGGTTTTGGTGAATGATCAAACTAAATGGGAGTTTTGGTGAATTTCTAAAGTTCAAGGTAGCATTATTAAATCTTTGGACAGTTTAGGATAGTTTTTGTAGATTAAGCGGACCATTGATGACACCCTTTTGTGATCCTGAAGTAAAAAACTGCAAGTTTTCCTTTTCCATGAATGCACCAAATAATAGTAAATTTGACCGTTGTTCGATCAAAGGAAATTTAAGAAAAGCAAACGAGTCTGCCGTAATCATGTTTAACACAACATTCAACACATGACATGTTTCACAAATCCTCTGATAACTCCAATAGTTAGAGACGAACACATGGTTTTTGTATCTACAATCATGCATCGTTAGGGATATTGTTTGCTAATCATATATAAACAATTTCTTAGAACGGGACCATCAACAAACTGATATATGAGTAACAACAGATACTCGGATTAATTTTACTTTAGTATCCGTCACATTATAATGTGGGGAAATGTATATCATATGACAACATGAGCTTAGGAAAGAATCTTTTATTTTTGCATTCATTTCTAAGGCATCTAAACAAGCATGAGATTCTCGAGCTCAATAATCGTTGCTTTTTACGCAATAAACTACCAGCTAAAACTATAACACTTATCTATGCCACTAAGGTCTTCACAGAAGTAGAACAAACAGAATGCCAGTATTGAGGAGCAAATTGGACATGGATTCTACATGTCTAAATGGAAAGCGAAAAAAATATGGACTGAAGTGGAGAGCACAATACCATGTGTTAGCACATCAGAAAATGCTGACAATGAACTGTCCGGAGCTGTCCTACAAACGGCCTATCCCACTGCAGAATTTTTTGACTTCAAGCTACGTGGAAGGCTACTCTTTCGAAAATGAGGATTTTCTATGGAATATACCAGAAGGTTGCCATCCTTGGTCCCTGCCACAAAGCATTCTTCAGGGGTCACAGTTAATGATGTAAGTATCTTCCCAATGCCATCATATTTTTTTACAACATCAAGCGAATGCATGGACCGCACAACTACTTGTCCATGATCACCAGCACAAACTAGGAAATCCCCACAACCACTAAGTTCAATGCAGTTGAGACGGCCATTTGATTCGGAGGAGGCAATGTGCTTCCCGTTAATAGAATACAAGTGCAGAGTGAGGTCGCTCTCAGCATAAATCACCAGGCTCCCATGCTTTGATGCAACTAGATTTGATATGGCGGAACCAGAGGGGTGTTGAATGGATCTCACGTATCTTCCTTGCCTAAGAGTATGGAAAACACATGTTCCATCCTTTGATCCACTGATAACTATATCAAGCTCTAAACTAATAAACAAGCATGTAATGACGTCATCATGGCCGCAGAGGATATGGAAGGGGTTTTCAACAATGACATTACATTTCCGAGGTGACTCGGCTTGTAAATTTCGAGATTTCTTCTCCATTGATCTTCGTCGATAAGCCTTCCATACCATGACCGTCGTGTCATAGCTTCCAGTAGCGATGGTGCTTCCATCAGAAGTCACTACAGCATCAATGAATTTTAATCAGTCAGTCCAGTAAACAAGTCAAATTTGTGTAACTAGTCAGCGAAGAACCATTAGATATTAAACAAGATAAAAGAAATGCATGAATCGACTAGAGTTGCAAACTCTAATCCACAATGCACAAGGTTTAAAGGGAAATAAACATAGAATAAGTCATCAGCATACTAAAGAAAATATTGTCATGAAGAGTTAGCTTCTAATAAGCCTGTACAAATAATGAAATTTTAATCTATCTCTGCCCATCTATTTCCTAATATAATCATAACTATTCTGCTTAATTATTGTAAAACTTCAAAGGCAGATAGAACTGCTGTTTCAGAATGCAAAATAATCCAGCAGTTGTCATCTTCTGCAATTTAAGACTGCGGCATAATCTCAGTTAGATTCTTCAGATCCATTTAATGGTTTCATAAAAACATGGTAATTCTAAGACTAACATGAGCATAAAACCTACTGAAGAGATGATTTAAATGGCTAAATTTTAGAAAACTACCATGAACTTATATCGATTTTCAAAAACTACCATAAACTTGATTTATTTAGCATAGCAACCACAAAGTTTGTTGCTTTTTACTAAGTGCCACGAATTTTGAGCTTTTTCCAAATAACTACCAAATGTCTATTAGCAGATTTCAAAGTTACACTTTACAGCTACAGTTATCACCAATACTCAAAAAAAAAAAAAACTCCTAATAAACCTCCTAATAAACAGTCACACATCCTAAGATGACCATTTTTCATCTTATTCAACTCTCCCCCAAAACCCACCTTCTTCAATCCAATCCAGACCCATACACTTCCCTACCAAAAGAGGAAAAAGAAAAATAAAATAATTTTCTTCTTCTTCTAATCTGCATCTCTCTCAAGTCCATTCTCATAAATTCTTCAACTCCAGCCTCTCTTTGTTCCAATCAAACCCAAACCACATACTTCAGCTCGGCAAGGGTGGGGTGGGATGTGTTACGGGGGAGGTAAGAATATTCTCTTCTAAATCAAAATCCATAAGTTACACCCTCTCATCTCCAAATTCATTCACCACTTCGCTTCAATCAAAATCCAAAAACCACATACTTCCTCTAAAAAGAAAATCATTCTCATTATCTCTTTTAAATTAAATCCAATCCCCCACACCCAAATACAATCAAATTCATGAACTCTCAAACCATTCCTCCAAACACATGAACTTTAAAAGTTCAAACTTTCCCCCTTTCAACAACCATGTGATATTGGGATTAAAACGAGTTATATAATAGACTTTCATGGTTTTCCTTGTAATATTCACAAGTGAAAAAATTAAAATAAATATTTTGTTAGTTCAGGATTAACCAAAAAGATTTTATAAGTTGGAGAGTTACTCAAAATAGAATCCTAATGAAATTAAGATAAGGTTAAAACCCAACACGCTTATCTCAAGTAAAATGATTCTATATAATCGAAGACAATGAGAAAAAAAGAAAAAAAATCCTTAAACAAATTCTTAAAGGAGTGAGAAAGGAAGCATTGATTGCCTACATTTGATTATAGCAGAAGCAATATCAAAGATCAATCAAGGTTAGTGATTTCTCTTTATTGGGGTTTATGATTCATGCAATCTGTATTAGAGATTGTAAAAGAGATAATCCTAGGAAGAAATCTTAAATTAAAAGAAAACCAGAGAATCTATACCATGATCGTCGGAAAGGACTGCTGGTGAGCGCCGCCAATGCCCATGGTCGATTGCGCCAACAACTTGATGGTGGTAGCCAAGTGGTGGCCACCTTCTAACCCAAAGTTGGGCTATTTGGTTTCATGGAGGATGAAGAAGAGCAAAAATATAACTAAAGTTGCGAATCCAGGACAACTTGAACTGGATCAAAAAACCCAAATCCAAACCCTACAATAATTTTAACAGCTAACGCTTTTTTCAAGGTCTTGACAATGGAAAATTGTGAAATACCATATACCTGGCAATTAAGCTCATTTATGACCATGTACTTGCAAAATATACCAAGATTAGTTAAACTACAAATATTAAATTTCAAAATTGCCACGCCATCGCTGTAGGCGATAAGGTTTCTGATATAGATAAAGCGAAATCAATTATCTATATCAGACGCCATATAGATCGGACCCTGAAGGCCGAGTACCTCACGGTGGAAGACTCGTATGAGTTATGGACCGCCCTCGAGGATAGGTATAAACATCAAAGAGATGTTATACTTCTCCGAGCGCGATATGAATGGGAGAACCTCCGTCTCCAAGACTTTAAGTCTATTGCCGAGTACAACTCGGCACTCTTTAGCATCACCTCACGCATGAAGTTGTGTGGTGAAAAGGTGACAGAGGAGCGCATGTTAGAGAAGACGTATACATCCTTCCACGAGAAGGATGTCATACTAATGCAACAGTATCGTGAACGAAAGTTCACGAAATACTCAGAGCTTCTCTCATGCCTTCTGATGGCAGAGCAGAATCGTGACCTTCTTCTGGCCACCCATAACTCACGCCCTACCGGCACTGCTCCTGCGCCTGAAGCGCATCACAGCTCCTCCCAGAAGAAGAGGAGCAACTTCAAAGGCAAACCCCAGAAGGGTAAAGCGATGAAGAAGCAGGCTAGAGGACCCCCTCCCAGAAGCAACAATGAGAGGAGGAAGAAGAAAAAAGTGTGAAAGAGAAAGGACGACGGCCAGACATCTGCCCCCAGAAAGGACTGGGAAGATAAGTGCCACAGGTGTGGCATGACTGGACACTGGTCGAGGAATTGTCGGACTCCACGCCACCTGCAGGACTTGTACAAAGCGAGCCACAAGCAAGCTGAGACAAACCTGGTGATTCAAGAAGACCTGGCACCAATCAGGTTCATCGCTGAGGACTTCTCAAACGATGACCTGCTCGACTGAGGACATTATCTATTTTCTATGCATTGTAGCTTTCCTTTTTGAGAAACTATTTATCTGCTTGTTTTATTTCTAGCATGTTGGAGTATTTTTCAGACATTAATTGATTATCAGTAGTATATCTTTTCTTGTGCCTTATACTGCGATATTTTCTCTTAAAAATAGATGGACTTTAAATGCCTAGTGGACAGTGCCTCTACGCACACGATCCTCCAGGACATCTGCTTTTTTCAAAGCATTAACAAATACGATGGAACTGTAAATACAATTTCCGGTCCATCAGGTATCATTGAAGGATCAGGGGAAGCACAATTTCTGCTCCCCAACAAAACACAACTACTTATAAAAGATGCGCTCCTCTCCCCTAGCTCGCATAGAAACCTGTTAAGCTTTAAAGATATCCGCTTAAACGGATACCACCTTGAGACGGTAAGCAAACAAAACAGAGAATTCGTAGATGTAACGTCTCATAAAAACGGTGCTAAAAACACCGTCGAGCGTTTTGAGGGACTCCCGTCGGGTCTCTACCACACAAGTATCAGAGCAATGGAAGCAAACACACTCGAGCACCAGAAGTACCATAATCAACCAGAATTCAAACGCTGGCACGATAGACTAGGACACCCTGGAAGGAATACGATGCGTCACATCATATCCAAATCCCGTGGAATTAACCCGAAAAGCCTGAAGCTACTTCGGGAGGGTGCACATCCTTGTCCCCCTTGTCACAAAGGGAAATTGATTACGAGACCATCCACCCTGAAGGTGGACTCTGAGTCTCCAAGCTTCCTAGAGAGAATACATGGAGACATTTGCGGGCCTATTCACCCCGCAAGTGGACCATTTCGGTTCTACATGGTACTGATTAACGCATCTTCGAAATGGTCGTATGTGTGACTCCTGTCCACCCGCAACGTAGCCTTTGCAAAGCTACTGGCACAAATTATAAAGTTGCGGGCACATTTCCCAGACAACCAGATCAAGAAATTGCGTCTGGACAATGCTGGGGAATTCACATCACAAGTCTTCCTAGACTACTGCCAAGCAACCGGCATAGAAGTTGAACATCCTGTAGCTCATGTTCACACCCAGAACGGGTTAGCCGAATCTCTTATAAAGAGACTACAACGGATCGCTCGACCATTGTTGATGCAATGCCAGTTGCCGGTAAGTGCATGGAGACATGACGCTGCATCGCTAATAAGATTACGATCGTCAGGTAGTCAATCTTATTCTCCGATGCAACTTGCATATGGGAACCCGCCCGATATCTCTCACTTGAGGATATTCGGATGTGCTGTCTATGTCCCCATAGCACCACCGCAGAGAACCAAGATGGGTCCTCAACGGCGTCTTGGTATCTATATTGGTTTCGACTCACCATCGATCATTAGATACCTCGAACCTCTTACGGGGGACGCCTTCAAAACACGTCTAGCAGATTGTGAGTTTGATGAAAGCACTTTTCCCAAACTAGGCATTATCACACAGAAGCCAGAAGCTTCAAAGACCATTTCATGGGACACAAAGACTTTATCCCATTTTGATCAGCGTACAAATCAATGTGAAGACGAGATCCTGAAGATCCTTCAAATTCAAAACACAGTTCAGATTTTACCGGACAAATTCACTGACAACCAGAATATTGTTAGATCACACGTCCTTGCTGCAAATACGCCAGCTAGGATTGACATACCCAAAGATGGATGCAAACCACCTGCAGCAGAAGCGGCCGTATCTCAACAAAAAAGAGGACGACCCCCAGGCTCCAAAGATAAGAACCCTCGAAAGAGGAAAAATCCTGGAGCAATAATAACGATACCACCACAGGATGCTGAGCTCAGCCCAGCTACCTCTCCCCTCCTAACAACACCTGAAGAGGAAAATATAGGAGAAATATCATTAAATTATGTACGTACTGGGGAGGTACTGGATAGAAAAAACACAATCATCGATGATAACTTCGCGCTCATTATTGCCACTCACGTCACTGAATACGACGATGAAACCGATTCACGCTCTCTAGCAGAATGTAAACGCAGACAGGATTAGCCAAAGTGGAACGAGGCAATAGGAGTAGAGCTGGACTCACTCTCGAAGCACAAAGTTTTTGGACCTGTAGTCCTAACACCAAAGGGTGTTAAACCTGTGTGATATAAATGGGTATTCGTGAGAAAAAGAAACGAGAATAATGAGATCGTGCGTTATAAAGCACGCCTTGTTGCACAAGGCTTTTCCCAACGACCAGGAATAGACTATGACGATACCTATTCCCCGGTCATGGATGCGATCACTTTTCGTTTCATTATTGGCCTATCCACAAAGGAAGGTTTGGATATGCAGCTCATGGACGTTGTGACTGCATACCTATATGGGAATATAGACAAGGACATCTATATGAAAATCCCAGATGGATACAAACTACCGACAAAAATGACAGAAAGACCTCGGGACGTCTATTCTGTCAAACTCCAAAGTTCACTGTATGGTCTAAAACAGTCAGGTAGAATGTGGTACAACACTCAGTGAATTTCTAGTGCAACAAGGATTCACAACAAATGAAGTCTGCCCTTGCATCTTTATAAGAGCAAAGGGAACATGATTCGTAATTATTGCCGTCTACGTAGACGACCTGAACATCATCGGATCTCCTGAAGAGATAGGTGAGATATCCAAAAGTCTCACACAGACTTTTGAGATGAAAGATCTTGGCAAAACGAAGTTCTGCCTAGGCTTACAAATTGAATATTTAAGCGGAGGAATCCTGTTACACCAATCGACATACACAAAGAAAGTGCTGAAAAACTTTCTTATGGACAAATGTCATCCGCTTAGCACACCAATGGTCGTTAGATCATTGGATGTCGACACAGACCCCTTCCGACCGCTGGAAGAGTGGGAGGAAACACTGGGTTCTGAAGTACCCTACTTAAGTGCAATTGGAGCACTCCTATACCTGACAAATTGCACGCGTCCCGATATCACGTTCGCAGTTAACTTACTAGCCAGATACAGTTCTGCACCCTCAAAGCACCACTGGAACGGAGTTAAACAACTTCTGCGCTACCTCCAAGGGTCTGTAGACATGGGACTATACTTCAAGAAAGGGGTATCCTCCGACTTGGTCGGTTATGCAGATGCATGATATAGGTCTGACCCACATACCGCAAAGTCCCAGACCGGTTTTGTGTTCACGTACGGTGGGACGGCCATCTCATGGAGATCTGTGAAGCAGACATCGACAGCAATCTCATCCAACCAATCCGAGCTCATTGCGATCCACGAAGCTAGCAGCGAATGCTTTTGGCTTCGATCAGTCATCAACCATATCCTCAAGACCATGGGCCTGAAGACGGGAGATCTTGGATCTACCACCATGTATGAAGACAATGCTGCCTGCATCGCTCAACTACGAGGTGGCTACATCAAATGCGACAGGACGAAGCACATTTCTCCCAAGCTATTCTGGACGCATGAACATCAAGTGGACAATCAGATCGACATCCAGCAGATCCAGTCTTGCGACAACCTGGCAGACCTGTTCACTAAAGATTTGTCTCGCAGTACCTTTAGAAAACTTGTACTAGGAATTGTGATGAGACAGTTGAGAGATTTACAAGCCTGAAGCGTGTACTTATCATGGGGAGTTAATGTAATACTGTACTCTTTTTCCTTGGCTACTGGTTTTTCCCACTGGGTTTTCCATAGCCAAAGGTTTTAACGATGCAGCCACATCAACTCTGGATCCAGAAGTATCCACTCCTGATATTATCCATCGATCAGGAGAAGTTACAGAGACTTGTACTCTTTTCCCTTAGCCACTGGTTTTTCCCACTGGGTTTTCCTTGGCAAAGGTTTTAACGAGGCAAGTACTCTTAAAACTTATGGATCCAGAAGTATCCATTGACCCATGATCAGATAAGCTCTATGAACCCTGAAGCGTTCATCACGGCTTACAACAATGGATGGATAAGGGGAAGTGTTATAAATGGGCTTTTGGTGGGCCTACCCGTTAGTGGGTATCCACCCATTATGTAACCCTACTACTATAAATACAGGCTATGGACTCCATAGCCAACACGTTTACAACAAAATAATAATTTTAAAGCAGATGATTAATTAATATTGAAAAAATATAGGATTTCAAACTCAATCCTGATATGATTTGTTTTGACCTATCATATGATGGAGCACATTCTGTTTGGTTAAGATCTTCTAAACCATCTGGATCTTTGGATCACCGGGTTATACTCTGCGAAACCTTAAGGATCTTTGGGTCATTCACACATGGCAAGTTTTCTATTTTGAAATGTGATAGGATAAAATGCATAGTTGGGAATTAATTCAAAATCTAGTTTGGATCCTACTTTAAGTTGAGATTTCTTTTTATGTTTTTATTTGTGTGAGTTCTATGTAATTTAGGAGTTCAATTTGGGGTTACAATTTTGAATAATTGTTTAATTTGATTTAGGCGCCTTTACTTTAGTAAAAATAAAGATTCTTAGATTCAATTGGGTCAATGTGTTTTTTGACAATTTTAATGGTTTTTGTTATTTTTAAAGAAATTTATGTAAGATTTATGTATTTTGGTTTGGTGGTTGGTGAATAGAATCACAGAAAATTCATATTCCAAATTTTATGTTCTGTTTTCTTGTGTGAATTTTATTTATATCTTAGCCAACTGATATTAGAGCTGAGATGATGGATACGTCTTCACGCTTCCATGATGGAGATCAATATAATGTTAATTCAACAATCGAGAAAGGCACCAAGAATAATATAAAGAAAAAAATTGTTAAGGGATTAGATTAACTACATGTTACTGTAGATATGGTGAGGTTTGTGGTTTTCTAATTGAAGCTGGGAAATGCGTACGGATTTGATCTAGTTGATCCACCACAAAGCAAGAAACATACCATCTAATGTGCTGGTTTACCAAAGCAAGAAAGATGGTGACGAGTCCCAAGGTGTTGATGGCCAGAAAGCAAGGAAGGTGGGTATGATAACTGTTAAGGCACTGATATGATGGTGACGACTTGAGTCAGGTCAGATTATGAGAAAAGTTTGGTTTAAGATGGAGCCGATTTCTGCTCAAAGGTGAGTTATTTATATTTTTTATGGTCATGGCATGTGGACATTGGTTATGTTGGTAGAGATGATTGATTTTCAGTCATGGTTGAGATTGTTACAATTTGACTCAAAATCTTATTTGAATCTTACTTGAGTTGGGTTACCTTATTCATGTTATTCTTTTTTTGTAAATTCTATGATTATCTTAACGGTTTCAGAACGTGCAAATTTAACGGTTTCAGAACGTGTGAATTTATTGTAATGCCCTTGATCGAGGGCCAAATGACATTATTTTTCAACGATTATTTTTTGAGGGGTGTAAAACAACATGAAATGAAGGCGGTAAATATTTTTTTTGAATTTTTTTCAAAAATAATTAAAAACATTCTCGCACCGTGCGAAATGTTCTCATTTGAATATATATATATATATATATATATATATATATATATATATATATATATATATATATATATATAATGGCTATCATACGCCATATGAGAGCTTCTCTCATACACCCTCTCACATAAAGCACCCAAGTACAAGATGGCTATCATACGCCATATGAGAGCCTCTCTCATACGCCCTCACATAAAGCACCCAAGTACAAGCTCACATGGGCTTGTACTTGGTTGTACTTGGATGCTTTATGTGAGAGGGCGTATGAGAGAGGCTCTCATATAGCGTATGATAGCCATTATTCTCATATATATATATATATATATATATGCAAATCTTCATGTGAGAACATTTCGCACCGTGCGAAAATGTTTTTAGTTTTTTTTTGAAATTTTTTTTTCAAAAATTCTTTTTTCCACCCTCATTATATGTTGTTATACCCCCTCAAAAAATAATCGTTGAGAAATAATGTCATTTGGCCTTCGATCAAGGCATGTCATTAAATTCGCACGTTTTGATACAGTTAAATTTGTAACGGGTGGATAGGTGATCTAATCCCCATCGGGTTCACCCATTATTTTCCCTGGGGTATATAACTGTATGGATTAAACATCAATTTTTTTTGAATAAACAAATTTCAAAAAAAATAAAAAAAAGTTTTCGCACGGCTTTCGCACGGGTTTTTTCGCACCCGAAGATTGCCATATATATATATCTATTCTATAAAATAGGGATGTTATCAAGAGAAATTGGATAAGAGAATTTGGACAAGAGTATATACATACATACATATATATACATACATACATATATACATATAGATATATACATATAAATACATACATATACATACATCTATTCTATAAAATAGGGATGTTATCAAGAGAAATTGGATAAGAGAATTTGGACAAGAGTATACATATACATATATACATATACATACATACAGATACATACATATACATACATACATATCTACTATAAAATAGGGATGTTATCAAGAGAACTTGGACAAGAGAACTTGGATAAGAGAATTTGGACAAGAGTATACATATACATATCTACATATACATACATACATATACATATATACATATCTATTCTCTAAAATAGAGATGTTATCTTACCATTCAAAAAAAGAGATGTTATCAAGAGAAATTGGATAAGAGAAATTGGACAAGAGAAATTACATAAGAGAAATTGGACAAGAGAAATTACATAAGAGAAATTGGACAAGAGAAATTGGACAAGTGATGAGATTTTGAAAGATAGGAGAAGAAGCGGTGAATTTTGTGATGATATACATACATATATACATATACATACATACATATACATCTATTCTATAAAATAGGGATGTTATCAAGAGAAATTGGATAAGAGAAATTGGACAAGAGAAATTGGATAAGAGAATTTGGACAAGAGTATATACAGACATATATACATATACATACATTTATTCTATAAAATATGGATGTTATCAAGGGAAATTGGATAAGAGAAATTGGACAAGAGAATATGGACAAGAGTATATACATACATATATATACATACATATATACATATACATATATACATATACATACATACACATACATCTATTCTATAAAATATGGATGTTATCAAGAGAAATTGGATAAGAGAAATTTGACAAGCGAAATTGGATAAGAGAATTTGGACAAGAGTATACATATACATATATACATATACATACATACATACATACATATACATACATACATATCTATTCTATAAAATAGGGATGTTATCAAGAGAAATTGGATAAGAGAAATTAGACAAGAGAAATTGGATAAGTGATGAAATTGAGAGATAAGAGAAGTGGAGAATTTTGTGATGAGATTTTGAGAGATAAGAGAAGATGTTGGGAATTTTGCACATACAACCCCGGGTTTTGCATTTTTGCCCCTGGACCCTCCTCACACACTCACCCACAACTTTTATTCTTCCCCCTTCCCGACCATTTTTTTCAGTCCACGTGCACGTGTGCACGGGTTATTTGCTAGTATATATATATAGGGTAAAGGGATCCTAAGGTGCCGCCTTAGATTCAATCTAAGGAGGCCCCCATTTCCACACATCTCCCACATTTTTTGGAAATGTTTTTTCATGGGTTTGTTGTTCACCTTATGGATGATCGACATACCAAATTTCAAGTGATTCCAATACTTCTTGAGCCTCCATCTATCCCTTGCAATTTCATGAGTTTTTCTGCACGTTTTAGACCGTTGAAGTTGTAAGGGGTATATGTGGGCTCAAAAAGTATTGAAATCCCTTGAAATTTGGTATGTTGATCATCCATGATGTGAACAACAATCCCATGAAAAAAATTTCAAAATAAATTGTAGGAGATGGGGGAAAATAGGGGGTGCCTCCTTAGATTTCATATAAGGAGGCACCTTAGATCCCCTTTTCCCATATATATATGTGTGTGTGTATATATGTGTGTGTGTGTATATATATGTGTATATATATGGTTTATTATAAAGCTAGGGGCATTTTTTTCCCATAAAAGTCACATGTCAAGCAAATGATAACATTTTTAATAGTGGGCGACAGATGGTAGTTCTTTGAAAACAATGGGGGAAAGTTGATGGGCGTTACGCATAAGAAAGCACATGTATGATAGTTATTTGAACATCGATGTGATTTCATGGTAGTTTTCTAAAATTAGGCCAATTTAACCCAATCTTCAACATGGAAGACTGGAAATGGCCGAAATCCACACGTAGAAGACGTGGATGCATATGCGATCAAGAACTTCAACTTGAGGGTGCAAACATGCCGGTGCCTCACATAGTTTAATGCATTCTGTAAAACTGCACTATTGGGAAAGCAAAGCATTTGACTCTCACGTTTATCTTGCACCTCTTCAACGAATGTAATTCTTAGTATCAAATAATATCTTATATATTGTCCAGAATCTTTTCTGGTGTATGCCAATACAAAAGTATGACACACTGTTGCATGAAGTTGAACTACATGACCAAAAAAGCTAGGGTACACAAACGGCAACCAACCAACGACCATAAAGGTTCAATAAAATGGAAATCTCTAGCTAATTTTCACTTTGGCCTGGAATTCAGTGTTGATTCGGAGGCTTAACATCAGCTAGTCACCAAAACATGGTCAACTTTTTGTCCCTTTATTTTATTATGTGTCAGTCTCGGGTTGTGCTCCATAGCCAATTCCGTTTTGATAGGTAAAGGCTTAAAAATGATGTATAAATGCATTAGGAATCACTAATAAAAGAATAGTTCAAATACAAAAACAAAATGGAAATCCAAAATCATGAACAACAGTATATTTTCCGAGACCATGCTACTCAGTTTCATTACCAGAACTTGTGAGCTATGATGCCAATTCATGCAAGTCTAAAAGGATAGCAATTAACATCATTATAAATTACAATAATGCCACGATAAAAATACCAAACCCATGGAAAGAAAATGACTAGTCAACTGCAAACTCCAGGGAACCAAGTTAACAATGGCTGTTCGGAATAAGGGGGCATGAAAGGATGAAGATATTTGATGAGAAATAACCAACAAATTTCACATTCTAGGGATATTGTGGAAACATTTTTCACTAAATTTTGGTATCTTGGGGCTATCATGATGTGGATTTTTGCTCATTAATTTCACAAAACATTCCTAAAAAAAGTGAGTAGCTGGATATGTTTCCTCTGGTGGCGAGGGCATGCGTTAAATAATATTGATTCTATGTTTCCATCAATCACACCTTGCTTCAAGCTAATTCAAAGCTAACCCGTTTGCAAATTTTGCTACAAGTAAAAATAAGGTATTTCAAAATATTGAATGTGATCAGTGTTCTAAAAGACGGGTTCATTATGCGTGTGGTCCAGAAGCGCATATCGTATATGCGGATTATGCGACCGATTATGCGGATTATGCAGATTTCACGAAAATTAATATTTTAGTAAATAAATAAATAGTAAGTATATATATGTGTGTTTGTATTTGGGTATATTAAATTAACAAATCCTTTAAAATGAAAATAAGGAAAAAGAATCATATCAACTTTTAAAAACATGGGTTAATTCATACTAAACCATTAGTACCATCAATGCGATTAATACATACAATAACTAAAGTTTAAAGTCTAAAGCAATCAACCACACAAAATATACATATTTAATTTTATATCCAAATCAAAATGTCTAACATAAGTACTTTGAAATAACAAAAGATTCATAATCTATTCTATATCTACTCATCATCTTCATCATTATCTTCATAACGAATATTATCATCTAACCCCACATCAGAAGGAACTTCATCAATCTCATTAAAAATATTATCACCACCATCCAAATCTTCTCGATTTGAATGCTCTTGAATATCTTATATCGCTGCACTAGAAGAATCTTTTTTCTACTTACATATGTTATTAATAATCTTTGCTCCTCCTAAGTGGATCTTCATTAGCTCCACTAGCCTAGGCAACAATAGCCCATGCAAGTTGATTTTTGTTGAGGAAAACCCCAGAAAAACAAAAAAAATACTTAAAAAAACCTGATTTTTATGCTTAATTGGTCGGGTTTCTTAACGGGTTGGATTTTTTAGTTGCCAATTATGTGCCCGCATATTCGCATATGCGGGCGCATAAAAGTTATGCGGTCAGTTATGCGGCCGACCACATAATTTGGCTGCATACCTAGTTTTTCATGTGGCCAGAGGCCGCCTCCTTGTATACGGCTGCATATAACTTGTTTTACTATAACTTGTTTTAGAACACTGTTTGTGATTGATGAGGCTGATGATGATGATAATTGGGTTATCCCTCTACTGAGCCGTGTGTATCTCCGCGGGGGGGGGGGGGGGGGGGGGGGGGATGTGTGTGATCCGTATCTTGATACATGTGATACATATCGTACCACATGACTGACTGTTTTGAAGGGATTTCAATACATATCAAACACAATATCGGGCATCTTAAATTATCTTAGGATATGGTTGTTATATAAGACTGACACGATACATATCAGTCGATATTTATATGAATCGATATGCATCTACCACAAGTTGGGTTCCAATCAGTTTATATTGGGTTGGGCCAAAGTTTAAGTTTGATCTGCTTCTTATTTAAGGCTAAAATAAATCAATTCCTTCTCTTCTCAACAAACCAATGCCCAAATCTCTAAGTTCACAGACGATTGCTGCCCCTTGTCAACAATCGTCAATCATGTCAACCATCTCCGAAGCTCGCTGAGCATTATTGAGCTTCACTGACCTTTAAGGAGAAGCTAGCTACCCTTGCGAGGATACCCTCAACCTCTCTGACTCTTGCGAAGGCACCATACAGACTTGCCAACCCACATCGATTTTTAGAGCTGTCTTTCAAACTTTTATTATATCTCCTAATTGATTAAATATCTCCATATTTTTTATATTTTTTGTGATATATTTAGTTATAGGCATAATGTGCTTAAATATTGCACAAAATTTAATCTATCTTACGATATGTGATATGATATGATATATTTTACATGATATAGAAAACAATAACTGATATATATCAAAATGTCACAACTTTGTGTCCTGGCTAATGCTTCTATTTGCAGATAGTACACATCTATAGGTCAAGCAAGGAACTCGATGAAATTGGATTTGTACTAAATTCAAATTGAAGTACGGAAGAATAACTATTATGTTTCTGACCAACAAAATTACCTGCTACACAGCTGACCAAATCTTTGTGCTGCCGGATGCTTTGCACAGTCCTTCCATCATTCAGAGAAATTACATGGAAGCTATTTTCCCAATTACCACACAAGATCAAGTAATTTTCACCTAGAGTCTGCATTGTTGCCAGACACTGTCTTCCAAACTCAATGCTATCAACCAAGGGAGTACCAATCTTACGAGGGGCAATAACATCAGCACCAATTCCAAAGAATGGTTCCTGAACGATGACAAAGTCGATGTAAGGAAACAAGCAAGACAGCCATGCATATACTTTAGTACTGACATTATTAGTGGTAACCGAAACATTGCTACTACCGATTCCTGTGAAAATGAACCATGTTATAGACAACACATGGATTAGTTTATTCATATATAAACAAACCTGGGATCCCGAAAACGTGAAGTTTCCACCAGATTGCAATTGCGTAGTCAACCATGATTTCACAGACATAGTAAGCCCTTGGTTCACAACCACGATGTTTGAGTCCAACAGACCCACAAATAGTACAGGAGATGGGGGACTGAATATGTTACAAGTGATGGAAGACAATGTGATTGATGCAGGAGCAAAATATAAAGGATGAGCAAGAGGATTTGGAGGCCCTCTTTTTGGATGTTTTTTACGAAAAAGCTGGATAGGTGTCTGCCCAAAATTAGCTATCTGGTCTTCAATTGCAGACCTTTGCAATGCATCATCCATACTCTCCAAATCAACAGCCCCTTCATAGGTCAAGTAATAAAATACATTTGCTGCCTGTTGCAACAGCAGTACAAGACATTAGTGAAAATTAAAATAAGCAACTAACACATATTGGAAGTATATGGATCAGATCATACCTCTACCGCCGATTTTCCACGCTGCTTGTACCCAAACACTAAATCGATCCAGTTGTGAAGATTGGAACTCACATACTCACTCTCCAATGCTTCTCTATTTTTGTTGATGAATTCTTCAGGGGAGCCCTGTTCCATTACAATTCAAGTTCGATTATTATTTAGGCTAAAAGGATTCAGTAATACTAACAGAATACAATTTCAGTCACAAGATTCTCAAAATATGGAGTGATGCAATATTTTTGACTTATCTGGAAACAGTGCGCTTACATAACGCTTACATATGCGCTAACCAATGTAGCTGATGCAGGAGGGAAATCGGAAGTGGAAAATATTGAACTTGGAAAAATTAATAGATCTAAGGTTCTAATTTGGGAAAAAATTAGAGATTCTAAATAGAAAGAGATATTGAGAGTTAATTATACATGTAATCATCCGCACACTTCGATATGTCAGCATGTCAAAGATTCAAAGATCTAGGCCTCTCGTTAAGCCACACACACACACACTCTCTCTCTCTCTCTCTCACAATTACATCTCTCTGAAAGATTTAAACGAGAAATCTTTTTGCAAAGCAATTCACATTTATTCATTCACTGATTAACTCCTAAATGAATACAACTATTTATAACCTAAAATAAGTGCACGACACGTGTTTACATAAGTAAATCTAAACAAATCTAAGAAAATCTAATAAAATCCTGGTAAATAGAAGTAAATGAGCTTCATTCCACATCATTCTCCTTGATTTTGAAAATTTTATCACTTGATGAAGGGTGACAATGGAAAGTAAACATGTACTAATCAACAGTCTCTGTCTCTTATTGTTAGAGAATACTCGTCTTTGAATCTTGAAATTAACCAAAATGAAAAATTATATACACGCATCTTCAAGAGAATATAACAAGATCATAGAAGAAATAAATACGCATAAAATCTGTTGGTTGGTATGTTGTGACGTATCGGGGATGATAAAGTCAATGTGCCTAGTTAGCTCCAATGATATCTCTATCTGTAGCTTTAGTACATGATTATGAAACGGCTAGGGATTTTGTGGAATAAAAATATGATTTTTGTGGAAGGAAAAAGAAAAAAAAAGGAATTTTATTAATAGGAAATCTGGAAATAAAAGATAGTCAGACACAATTCAAAAGGCGGCTACTCTCCTAGCTTTCAATTCGAGAAGAAAGCCTACAATCCCAGGGGTAGTGTCTATGGACACATTGGACAATGGGTTTCACAAAACAATTCAAGCATACCCTCTAATGGCCAGCCCTAGGATATTAAAAGACCAAATTACAGGTTTGGTCTTTTTACACAAAACCCCCAAAGTGCAGAATTTACAAATTAGCCCCCAAAGTTGTCGAAGTTAGAGAGTACCTCCTCTTATAGGTGATGAACGTATCATTACTCCCCTCGAAAAGAGCCACCTTGTCCTTAAGGTGGAAGTCTGAAAATTGACGCACAATCACCTCGCAAGACTCCCATGTAATCTGGTAGTCCTTGCAATCTGATAAGCACATCCTGGTCCCTGTTGCGCTCTGGCGAACCCTCGTAACCTCCTGTGGCGCTAGCAATATCTCTATGTTGTCGGTCAAGGTAGGTGGAAGGGTAATTGAGAGAGTGAAACACTGGATGGATGGTGGATGTCGTCAGTAGATTTAGGCGGTACGCCACCTTCCCAATATTAGCCACAACCTCAAATAGGCCATAATAACAGGTCACCAGCTTCTCATTACTCTGGTGCGCCAAAGTCTTCTGGCTATATGGCCTCGATTTAAGATAAACCATGTTACCCACCTCATACTGCACATCTCTCCTGTGCTCATCTGCCTTGGCCTTTATGATTTGTTGCGCCATTAACAAGTGCCTCTTCAGCTCATCTAGCACTCTATCCATCTCCTCCAAGTATTCCTCACCTGAGACACTGTGGTCGAACTGCAGCTGTAATGGATAAGATGCGGGGATCCCGTCCACAAAGGAAGCAAAAGGGTGTACACTGCGTCGCTAAGTGGTAACAAGTGTTATACCAATATTCCGCCCAAGCCAACCACTTAGCACACTGTTTCGGCGACTTCGAAGCAAAACCGCATAAATATGTCTCCACGCTCCTATTCACCACCTCCGTCTAGCCGTCAGTCGGCAGGTGATATGCCATGCTTATCTTCAGTTGATCCCCAGCAACTTGAACTCCTTCCAAAAACTGCTCAGGAAGACTTTACCTCGGTCAGAAACAATGGAGGCAGGGAACCCGTGTAGGCAAGCGACCTCCTTCATAAACACCATGGCAACCGTCACCGCTGTGTATGGGTGCTGCAAGGGAACGAAATGAGCGTATTTGCTAAGGCGGTCAACCACAACAAATATGACAGTGAAGCCCTCAGATCGTGATAGCCCCTCGATGAAATCCATGCCGATATCCTCCCAAACCCTCTCTGGCAAAGCTAGTGGCTAAAGTAATCCTGCAAGTGACATCGCTAAATATTTGTGACGCTGACAGACGTCACGCTCAGCTACCATCCTAACGATGTCCCTCTTCATCCCGGGCTAGTACAACTCCCTAGCCATCCTCCTGTAGGTCTGCTGAACTCCTAAAAGACCATCAGTATATGTGAAAAAATCTGCAATAGCACCAACCGCCCTTGGTACAACAGCCTCTGTCCACTCAGTGTGCATCCAGGATAATCCGTAGATCCCTGCTGTAGCGACTCCCGTATTAGTGTCACTTCTTCAAAGATTCTATATAACTTTAGTGTCAACCCTTCATCGACCTCTCTCTCTCTCTCCCCTTAGCGGCTCCCAGTCCAGTAAGACAGGCACTACAATTGCTGCCACCTCTGCCACCTCCTCTCGGCGAGATAAGGCATTCGCTGCTTTGTTCTCTAAGCCTGGCCTATACTGAATCTCGAACGTGTAATGTATCGGCTTGGAGAGCCACTTTTGATGCTTCTCTGTGACCATGCGCTGTTCCAAAAGATACTTCAAGCTCATCTGGTCGGTCCGTACATTAAACCTCCTCCCAAGTAAATAGGGCCGCCACTTTTGTATGACGAGCATTATCACCATCAACTCTCTCATAAACTGACTTCAAACGTGCTCGTCCTGACAATACATGACTAACCACTGGACGTTGATTATGCATAAGTACTACCCCAAACCGTAACCTGGCGCGTCCGTCTCCACCACGAACGGTCTGTTGAAATTTGGCAATACTAGTACGCGCACCATTGTCATCGCCTGTTTCAGGGCCTCAAATGCCCTGGTTGCCTCATCCCTCCAGTGGAAGCTGTCCTTCAGTTGCTCCGTCAAATCCCATACTATCGTGCTATACTCTTGGACAAACTTCCGATAATACCATGTCAAGCCCAAGAATCCATGCAGGCATCGCAACGTTGTAGGACGGGGCCATTCTAACATAGCAGAAATCTTCGCCCTATCTGCCAACACCCCCTCTGTCGACACAACATGTTCCAAGTACTCCGCATGAGGCTGCCCAAAGAGACTTCTTCATGTTGGCGAATAACTGATGCTCCTGCAAACACTGCCTGCAAGTGCCTTATATGCTCCTTCAAGCTGCGACTATAAATCAGTATATCGTCAAAAAGACTAGCACAAACCTTCGGAAGTCGAGGCGAAAGACATTGTTCATCAGGGCATGTAACGTCACTTGGGCATTAGTCAAGCCAAAATACATGACTAGGAACTCGTATTGCCCCTTATGCGTCCTGAACGCCGTCTTCGAGATATCTGCCACCCTCATCCGCGTCTGATGGTACTTCAGATCTATTTTTAAGAACACCGCCGCCCCCATGTAGCTTGTCAAGCAGCTCATCAATCACCAGGATAGAAAACTTGTCATGCACAGTCTCCTTAGTCAGGGCCCGATAGTCTACACAAAAATGTCAGTTGCCATCCTTCTTCACGAGCAGGACCGGACTAGAAAATGGGCTCACACTCGGCTGGATTACCCCCGCCTGTAACATCTTCCATACCATCCTCTCAATCTCATCCTTCTGCACTTGAGGATACCGACAGGGACGCATGCTGATAGGAGACACCCCTCACGTAAGACAATCGCATGCTCATGGTCCAGTGTTAGTGGGAGACCATGCGGGGTCTGGAAAACCCCCTCATAACGGCTCAGCTGCTGCTCCAACTCTGGCGCTATCTCCTGCTCATGTCGCTCATCTGCCTTCTCAAGTGATAACCCCTAGAACTCCACCAAGAACCCTCATCCTGCCAACTGGAGAGTTCTCGCCATGGTTTTTTTAAGAAACAATAGAACATCATAAACTGGGGTCCCCTGCAACACTACTGTCTTCTCTCCATCCTAGTACTAGCCTGAGAAGCTTCCAATTTGTCTTTGTATCCCATATGGTCTGCAACCACTTCATGCCCAGGATAATGTCAATGCTCCCCAACTCCGGAGGAAGGAAGTCTGTGTTGATATGAAACCCCTGAATAGTATTAATCAAGCCCCGACATACACTGCTGCTCTGTGCCACCTGTCCTGTTCCCAGCACCACTCCAAAACGGCATGTATCACTGAGCTGCAATCTCTGTTTCTTCGCTAGCCTGCAAGAAATGAAATTGTAGGTAGCCCCACTATCCACCAACACCGTAATGTCTAGATTTGCAATCCGTCCCACCAATTTCATGGTGTGGTTCGGTGTGAACCTCTCACGGAATTGAGGAGTCATCCGTCATGTCCAAGTGCAGGTGCTCCTGATCCTCCTCCCCGCCAACCTCTAGCTCCACCACATCCTTCTCCTCGTCCTCAACACTCACTATCAATATCTGCAATGTGCGGTCGCCACATCGGTGTCCTGGGGAGAACTCCTCGTCGCACTTGAAGCATAGACCCTTGGCACGCTTCTCTCGTATCTCCGTCTCTATCATCCTTCGTAAATGTCCCCCGGGTCGTGACTCCACCACCTTCTCCCTATTTTCCACTGCCCCGCCTGTGGCTCCTACTCCCCATTTGACCGCCTTCTGTACCCATACAAACGCCTGCCTCCGAAAAGGACCTCCCCACTCTCCCAGGGTTCTCCTCTCTTCTGCCAGTCTGTTATCCACCATCCTCGCTAGGCGCATCCGATCTAGCAAATCCCTATGTCTCTGAATCCTCAGCTCTGATCTCATGGTGGGGCTTCAGACCCTTCATAAAATACCCCTCAAGGGACTCTCCTGACACCCCACAGACTCAGCCCGCTAACATCTTGAACTTCTTGATATACTCTCTAACTATCCCATATTGTCTCAATGCATACAACTTCTCATACGCGTCGTCCGCTTGCACCTTCCCGAAACGGTCCAGTAGGCGTGTCGTGAACTTCTCCCACGATCGAAAAGGCCGCCGCTGCTGTGTTCACCGGTACCACAACAGTGCCTCCTCTCCAAGCAGACCCAAATGGCACTTAGCCACTCCGTCTCCTAAACCATCGACGCCTCAAAGTATTGCTCAGCCCTGTATATCCGTCCGTCTGGGGTTTCCCATCAAAAATAGGCATCATCAGCTTCCTGACCCTGTTCTCCACGGTCAATTCTCTGGGTGCACATCTCCCCTACTGATAGTCATGGCGTCGTGGCGGAGGGGGAAGAGGTACATCATAGCCATAGTCTCCAGCTAGGTCCCATTCCTCTCCATCAACTTTATCCCAAGCAGCTTCCCCTCAATCAACTCCTCCACCAACGAAGTAGGTCTCGAACTCTGCATCAGGTCATATGGCTCTTCCTCAGTAGAAATCAGTGCCAAAATCCTCCCGGTGGCCCTCGACCCTGTAACGGGTCTCTCTATTTATTTTTGGCCCAAGCTCACTTGGGCCTCCATATACTTCCATCTCTCTCTATCTCGTTCTCACAACCGCTCGAGCTACTCGTGGGCTTCTTCAATCACGATTTCTCTCTCTCGTCCTCTTGCAGCGGCAGAGCCCGCTAGGGTTTTTTCGACGAAACCCCTCTCATCCTCTCCTCTCCTCTCGTACGGAGCAACACGACGGCAACACCCCTCGTCATTCTCCTGCGAGCAACTCCATGCCCTACCGGGCCTCTCCGGGGCTGTCATCCCCTTGCTTCGATGACACGCATACTATCTGGGGTTCCTCCGACTTCTATAAGTCTCATCTTCTCCTCCCTCTTCATGTTACACAAACTCTGTAAGTTATTTTCTATATTTCTGGGGCTTTTAACTGCTTTCTTCGGCCTGCTCTGTGTTGATCCTTGCGGGATTTTGCTGTGGCTTTTGGTTCTTTAATTTTCTTTGGTTTGTCGACAGATTACGGTAGACTCTATCCACTTATTCTTCAGTTTGATTTCGATTTTTAGCATGCTTAAATCCGAGTGAAATTGCTGGTATTTGTGTGAAAAATTGGATTTTTACGAGACAAAAGATGATGATTTGAGAGATAAATTAGGGTTTGATTCCCTATGATTAATTGTGGGGTTGGTTCTCTCGCCTGCTTTTTGTGGGGACCAGAGGTCCTTGCATGGGGCTGTGTTAGGGTTTGGCCGTCCCTTGCTTGCTGATTTGGGCTTCCTTGCTTGTTCGGTTCGGTGGCTTTCCTTACTTGCGGTTAGTTAGGGCTGACTTCCTTGCTTACTGTTTCGGGGTTTCGGCTTGGGGTTTGACCTTCTTTACTTACTGTGTGGGGTTCGGTTGGTTCCCTTGCTTGCTGTTTTGGATTCCTGGCTTAGTGTTTGGGTTCGACTGGTTTCCTTGCTCGCTGTTTTGGGTTTCGGTATGGATTACTTGGGAGCTGGGCTCCTTTACCCCGCTGCCTTGGTCGTTAGCCCATGGTTTCTTGCTAGAAACCTTGTGGATTTTTCCGTAGGCTCGTGTTCCCCACACCATGTGATGAAAACCCCAAAACTGATCCCTCGGTTTGTAATTTTCAGCAATACTAAAGATTTTAGATTTTAGTTTCCTTTTAAATAAATATTATTGCAACTGTCGTCTAGTTGTGCATCTATTTCAGTTATCACATGTTTACATTACCTGATAGCATGGAATATTCATTTTTGGGAAGTTGCTTCTATACATATGGAAAGTTTAATATTATGTTAAATTGTGTAGTCCCTAGGATGTTGCTCGTGATATCACTGATAATGGATGGTTGGTGGAAACGCAAATGGGGTCGTCGATAATTTGTGTGTTTGATATGTGTTATGTATATTTGCTGAATTTGATACATGTGTTATGTATGGTTTCGTGAATGAATTTGATATATGTGTTATGTATGGTTTCAAAACAATACATTCATACACCTCATATTCATTTAACAAATCTACTTGATATAATAATAATTAAGTTCATACATCACATATCCATACAAGCTGATATGTGCCAGCAAAGTTCATACTCCACATATCCATACAAGCTGATACAAATTGACACACGCATACCCACACAGAAAGGTTGTGTTAGGGCTTGATTGAGGTATTCAGTCAGCGGGTTGGGCTATACTCCAGAAGAGAACTTTCTCATCCTGAACTCATATACGTGCCCTTTTGCTGCTTCGGTGGCAGTTTGAGCGGCTGGATTTCTCCTCATCTTACAGGAGGAAGACATCGGCTCAAGCGGCCAACGAAGGAGCAGAAGATCACATACATGAGATCAGGAGGAGAAAATTCTCCACTGGAGCAAAACACAACCCCTTGACAGAATATCTGCTTCATTCCGTCAACATTCTCTCTCAGGAGATATGGTTGGGATGTCATAGTATCCTACGACTGCTTCCGGCGTGACAACGTTATCCCCGGTGAGCAAGCGCCATCACTCCGACTGCTTCCGGCGTGACCAAAATACCTATCATATGAAACTACCGATTAGCTAAAAATATCCTTTTATTATGAATTATATATCACAAAATCATCTAATACCTGAGGCGTGGATCGCCGGTGCATTGCCGCGGTGTCAGCGTGTGTATGATACGAACATAACTCTTGCTGGAAGTATCAGCATCTTTATAGCCAACGGGGGTGCGGCCTCAAAAAAGACAACTGTGCCGCCTGCAGCTTGTTTTCTTGTATGCTTGTGCACTTCGATTCCGCTTCAACTCAGCTGAAATCCGACCCCATGTGCCACACAGGAGCCGATCCGTTCCGATAGAGCAGATCTCCTAATAGGTATTCATCGTTTTTTGTTGTTCATTATGTTATAATTTATGGATTTAATGATTTGGGAATTTAGGGGTTATATATAGATATTGATGCAGACTCTTGTTAAATGGAGAATTATTCTAGAATACTTATATTGGTGCGTGTGCAGGTTGTTGGCTATGGCAAGTGATTCAATTTTTGTAATATGCTATTTTGTTGGTGAATTAGATATTGATGGAAATAACGAACCACGATATGTCGGAGGGAAACGTAAATCGATGAAGTTGAGACTTGGTTCAACTTATAACGATCTAGTAGATCGGATATACAGTGTCACGAAGATCCGACAGGAGGATTATGAGTTAAATCTGGTGTGCAACTGGCCAGTAATGGGAGGACATACTACCGTTGTTAAAATATCAGATGACGATGATATGGAGAATTTTTTTGATTTATCGCAAGGTCACCATGGAGTTGAAATTTATGTGGGTATGGATGCAATAAGCACCGCCCAAGAAAATATGAAGGGAGAAGAGTGTTCGCAGTATCCGCGAGATGATGATAACATGAACGCATAAGTTTAGATTTTGTAACGACCCGCTCCCCAGGATACACTGGAAGTACGAATCCGTCCCAGGTGATCCCAGAGTGGCGAGTGTTACGAAGAGAGATACAAAATAAACCAAAGGAACCAGTAAGCCACTGCGCACATGCTGGAAAGTACGCGTAATGCTCCAACCAAATAGACAAGATATACAACACATGGACAACAAAGAAATAATCAAAAGACAACCAAATAAACAAGATAGACAACACATGAACAACCGAGAAATAATCAAAAGACAACAATGAAAACTTATTGATTTTATTTATACATCAACAATATCACATAATCTCTTTCTTTACAATATCTTCACGTACAAAACCTCATATATATCACCTTATAACTCTCACCAAACAAAACCCAAAAGGTACAACACACTCTCAACTCATCTCACTCTTCAACCCAATTCTCAAGTACACAACCTTCACATAAGCTCTACAGCTCCAGCTCCCTGACACAACTCCTGTTATCAAACTAGACCTGAAACCACAAGGTGGGACACGTCATAGTGTGACCCAATAGGAAACCTAACTACCCTAGGTAGGGACCCGTCTCAAAGTTGCTCTACACTACAAAGGTCTAACTACTTGTGACAACTATAATTACAGACTCATGCATAAAGTAAGGCAAAACTTCACAAGCATGTACTGAAAGAAAGAACTGCATAACGTAAAACAGGCAATACTGCATGTACTGAGCATAAAGGAAAATATTGCAGAGCTGATATGCATAAAAGAAACAGACGCACGATAAATGCACAACCACATATAATAATTTAAGGAATTTCTTTTGAACATTATTCTTCAAAGACTTTTCAGCGATAAATGTGATTCGGACACCCGGGTAAATCGTAGGACACTAAGGAGCCGGACTTCACCTAAGGTGGGTGAAAAGTAGGGCTGTTGATGAACAGAACGTTTGACGAACTACTCGTGAACAAGCTCGATACATGTTCGTTTACGTTTGTTCAGAAAGCTTAATGAACAAGCTTGAACAGATTTTTAGAGCTCGGTTAGTAAACGAACAGAGCTTGAACATAACTGTGTTCGTTCATTTATGTTCATGAACAAGCTCGTTAAGTGTTCGTGAACAAGCTCGTCAAGTGATGTTCATGAACAATCTCGTTAAGTGTTCATTATAATACATTAATGGTGGGATTGTTGGAATATTGGGTTCTGACATTGTATTGCATTTAGAAAAATACTATTTTTACTATGGTTGGAATGGATTCTTGTAATGGGATTTATGAAGCTATTATGTTGGATTCGTTTGTTTTGGCATGCAAATATTTAATCCTTTTATTTAAGTGATTTAGTCATTGGCAATTATGGTTAAATATTATTATTCCTGATTAAAAAATTGATGTTCGTTTGTTTACTTAAAAAGCTGTTCATGAACAAGATTGATTGTGTGTTCACGAACATGTTTCTGAAAATGTTCACAAACAAGCTCGATAAGTCTTGTTAACGAACAGAATGTTCGACGAACTACTCGTGAACAAGCTTGGTAAATGTTTGTTTACGTTCGTTTGCGTTCGTTCAGTAAACTTAACGAACAAGCTTGAACAAGTTTTTAGAGCTCAGTTAGTAAACGAACAGAGCTTGAATATGGATTTTGTTCATGAACGAAACCAAGCTCACTGTTCAAGCTCGTTTGTCAACAACCCTAGTGAAAAGTGGTACCTCAACCAGCGACACGAGCAGTGAAGGGGCCTCTCATAACTCCCTACCCGAACGGAGCAATGTATGGGAGTGAGACAATCTATCATCTCGGTTGTTATTGGGACAAACGGAGCAAACCATCAATTACGGCATGGTACATCACAAGTACACCATCGGCCTCTCCAACTCTAGTCAACTCTCCCTCACAGGAGTGACAAGGCGAGTGAGAAATCTATCATCTGTCCGCTACTTAACTCCTATAATTTACTCGTGTTTCCCCCAAACCCGTATCTGGAGTCTCACCCATTTTAGAATGGATCGAGCGCTCCAGACATTAAACACTCTGCCTCACTCCTAGTTTATAGAACAATTCATCATTTCATTTGTTTCTGCGGTCTCATTTATCGCATTCACATCATTTCATTTCTTTCATCATTATGTCGATGCCGTGTTTCAACGACCATCGCATCACAATTTCCACCAAAAGTGCATTGTACATGTTTTCACAATATAATCCAATTTCATCCATTTCAATATACAAGGAAAATTCCAAATGAATGAGACATAAGTTCAACTATGTATTGTACATGGCACATCACATGAATATAAAGCATGAGGGAAATAACATGAGATTCTAACATGAAGCTTGGAACATAACTTATGGAGCATTGAACATAGAACATGCAAAATGACATAAAATTATGACTACACCAATGTAGAGTTTGGACGTGACCTAACATGGAAGCATATTAATATGAGTATTTGATACATAAACATAGATATATGCACATAGAGGCATACCACACAACATGATTTCCTTAGCTTGACTAACATATAATGGGTTTTCCATGGCACAAAAACAAATTAAACATCATATGAATTCATAACACATTAACATGGATGTTTGAAGCATATTCATACTAACATGGACATTAGCACATTAGCATACTAATGTTGACAAGGAACTTAGCATATTTATGTGAATATAGTAAACATACTAGCAAAATTTGTGATGTGGAAACTTAGTATAACATGGAAATTTGTGACATGTCAACTTACTAACATAACATGGTACCTTGTAATATAGCAATTTACTAGCATACATGGCAACTTGTAATATGTCAACTGTATTAACATAACATGACATGTTGTAACATGTCAAATTAACATAACACATAAACAAGGTACCTTACTAACATAACACATAACATGAAAATGAACACCAATATGGTAATCACTCAATAGTCCAGACTCTGTTTTTGTCAGTTGATAGTCACAAACTGAGCAGATATGTCACAATTTTACATATAACATGACATTTTCATCCTAGTGAAAGTTATAGATATGAGTGTTGGGGTTTCACTGATAAACTTTCAAGCATAAATACAAGCAGTGTGATTTATGGTGATTTATTTGGTGAAACATATCAAATCTATTTTCAGGCAGAATCTGTGTGCTTTAAACATCACAGTTTTAAGACATTGCAGATAAATTTACGAAATTGTGATCTAGATGAAAATTGTACATAATGAAGTCAGCTTTCCAAATTGTGCATGAACACCAAATTTCATGAACGGTAGAGGACGTTATAGCTATTCTACTGAAGGGTGTCCAAACAGCAAGAAATCTGATATGTTGTAAACTGACCCATTTTTCTCTGAATTTCTGAACTGAACATATGACCTATTATACATGTTTATGGGGTAGAATTTCATGAACTATATGACTATATTTTTATCAGATTTTATTTCGAAGCAAAATTAACAGATATTCACAATTCAAGTAGAGGGCAGTGTGCTAGAAAAAGAAAGCCAGATTGCAACAACTTGATTCCTACTAAAATATTAGAATTTCCTACACAATTCTAAGAGTAGCACCTAACTAGGATTGTTAAGGAATCCTACCGTAGATGTCCTTCATCTAAAATCTTTAAGCTTTGGCCCCTCTTCTCATAGGCTTCCTTCAATCCATTAGCTTCTTCTTCAATTCTCCTCCTTCAAGCTCCTTCTTCTCCTCATTTCTCTTCAAATTAAGGTAAGATGATTGTATGGAAGGTGGAGGGTGGTGGAATCATGAGAGGAGGTGGCTCAGCCTAGGAGAAGCAAGGGGTGCAAGGGTTAGAGTTGGAGTTGCATTCGGCCATGAGGGAGGAGATGAGGGAGATGAGAGTTTTGTTTCCTTTTTCTTTTCTTTTGTTCTTTATTTTTCTTTCTCCTTTTTCTTTCTCTTTCTTTTCTTTTTCCTCGTCAAATCCCCATGCATAACTAAGAAGAGGACACTTGTATGCTAGGTGACATGTTAACATGCCAAAGAGCTAAGAGTGTGACGCCCAAGGGGCTAATGTGTCATGCATGGAAAAGTCCAATTTTTTTAATTTTGAAAAAAGTAAATTCATCCACTTATACATCATGGTATACTTTATACTATGTATTAAACCAAATACTTCACATATTGCATATCTAATAATTTTTAAACATATTTAACAATAGTTTTATCAGCATAATAATTTTTGGAAAATTAGGAAAAATCACCAAAAATACAATAAGCCATACACGTATAAATACGATCGAAAAAATACGTATGTAATATCCGTACAAATGGAAACATAGTATTACATCCTACCCACCTTAAAAACAAAGACCGCCCTCGGACTTTCTAAGTTAAGGGTCTTCCTACCTATGAAATACAAACAATGCTATATGCATACATTATACATTCATGTATACATGCACTATACCATAGATTATACACACATATGTACACACATACTAGTAAACCTATACGTATAGACACATCCCATTACATATGTACTTACATAAAGATTTACACAAATATATGTTCAAAGATATATGCTATTTCATGGATACACATATAGATATATCTAAATACATACACCTATATATATAATCACACACTCCTTATAATTATATATATCTATATACCCACATGCTCACACGATATTTAACCACACCATACTCATAAGTTACAGAGCCAGCATACTTATACATATACATACCTATAGATATACTTAGATACATCCAAGTACAGAACAAGTATACATCCATTTATAGATACATATTACTATATACGTCATATCCAATAAGCATACAACCTTGTTAACATACATATGTATTCACATCCAATATTCACTCGCGTAATCCTATATTTAACCACCTATATACCGCACAAATATACTTACATACAAGCAGTCAACTATATATATATATATACGTAATATATATTCAATGCAGTATATATATACATACAACACCATATATATACACACTATAGCACAAGAATCATATCAATACAGTATATGTATATATACACACACACACACTTGTATATACACAAGACATATAAATTTTATTCACATGTTACATTCACGTATCTTCACACGACATATTTGCACATATAACCATACACCAATATTGTATAACTTGACAGACGTACTTATGTATATCTATACAAACAATTTAGTAAACTAATATATTTCACTCACTACTTATGATTTATATCCAAATATAGTTATACCTATGTATACATATCTTACTACATCAATTCACACAATCATATTTATAATATGCATATACATATAATTGCTCCATATATACCATCATACATTATTATACATCCAAACATACACCTACCTAGATGTACAAGCAATGTAATGACCCATATTTTTGGAAATTTTCTAACATTTTTCTTATATTTTTATAAAGTATTTTCCTCTAATTTTGCTCAAGTTCTTTTCCTTGCTCATCCCCTCTTTGGGTTCTTTTATTTTTATGTTAGATCCCACATTTTTTTAATCTCACAAGCCCACTTAATCCTCTTTCTTATTTATTTTCTTTACAGCAGGCTTATCCCACTACTCTCCATGCATGGCACATATTCCCCTTTCATTTTAAAGCCACAACAGTTCATTCAGCCCACTCCTACTTTTATTTATTTTCCTTATTTCTTTATTCACTTGGGATGGCCCAGCCCACCAAAGAACCCAAATAAAACTAGAGAATGCCCAGCATACTATCTCCCTTGTCAAATCCATAAGCCCAAGTATTTTCCTTTCATTTGTTCGGGCTGATCTCCCTCCTTGCGATGGAAACACAGCAGCGCGAGCTCTTCTCGCGCGCGATCAAACAGAGGCCGCCCTTCCTCCACTTCCAATTGAACGGCCCCCGTTTCTCATACCTTCGACTCGAACCGAATCCCTCCCGCTGCAGGATCCAAGAGCCCCCGCCCCTCCTATGGGTTCGAAAACCTTAGCCGCCATTCGAACTCTATTTACCCATGGATTTTGGGATTTTAGAGTGATTCGAACTCTATTTACGTGTTTTCTTCCCTATTTATGTTCGATGGTTTTTCTAGGGTTTCATACGAAAATCCCCACTCTTCCTCTAAATTTCCGATTTATTTTGCGGTTGGATTTTGGAGCTTTTTTATCCTTCGATTTCTCCGTCTGAGGTAGATTGCCTCTACTCCAACTTTCAGTTTACGTTCTATTTACTTTTAAATTTATTGGGAAATGACGTGGAGGCTTTGATGAGAGGAACTTCCTCGAGGAATCATCGTTTCGGTTGGCAACCTTCGACTACGCCATGATAATCGCCGCTGACCCTTTTCTTTCCCTATTTTTCGAACCCTGTTTGGGCTAAAGTCAGCCGCCGGGGAGGTTCTTGCCCTTGCCGCCGCCGTGATCTACTTGCAGGCGAGCCCTGCCGACTGTCTTATTTGTTGTCGGACCATGTGTCGATTCCCACGGCTAAATCCTGGCCGTCATTCCTCTTTGAGACTGCCGCTGTTATTGGATCATGCTAGTTTGTACTTTGTAGGGCCTTTGAGTGTACTATGCTTGGCTTGCTGTTCTAACTTGATCGTGTATAATTAAGCCTGTGGTTTGCTCCTGTTTCTATGATTGGACTTTTGACAGAAATTCCCCTTGACTGGTAGACTATAGAAATTTATTGTTATTGGGTTGCCAAAATGTAACGCTGATCCCACTCTAATCATGTTTTCTGCAAACGATGTTTTTGTTAACTTTCAGTTTAATAATTGGTTTCGATATCTCCTTTAATTACGGTTAACTTGTTATTGATTGCCTAACCCGCATGTCGACTTGTAATCATTCACACCCCATAATTCACTTCATGACCCTAAACTAACATCTAGGTTAACAAACACGTAGCTCACTGTCTAAGGGGTGTGAATGTGATTATGGATAAAGTATTCGTTTTACCACTCTCCTCATGGAAGTGGGGCATGTTACAAAGTAATCGGTTTTCCTCCTTTTATAGAACGAGGGTTCAAATGCAATTTTCCTCTTTCTTCTAAAATGAGGGTTTCAATATTCAAATGTCCACTATCCACACTAATAGCGGGGTTACAAAACGAGTTAATGCATATCACCCCCTTGGGCATGAGTCACAGCCTAGAATAATTAGTTTAACTTTAACCAACCCTTTTAAGACATTCATAAATCAGTAGATCATTTCTCTTGTTCAGAGTTATTGTACTGTTTTCGTTGTATATTAATCTAGTTTCTAATTTTGTTGTTTATCTTCTTCTCAGGTTTAGTAGGAGATTTTACAGCTTTGTCATGTATCAAGTTTCTAAGACCGATCGTACAGATATGACTTTAAATTCGGTATTATTTTCTGCTTAGTCCTGTTCTGCTTTCACTGACCCAGCAGTATCTGTATAATAATTGTAAATTGTGATGGCACCCGGAAACATGTTGTTACAAGTGGTGGCCCATGCAGGTCCGCGCTGACCACCTCATGAACAATATAGGTCAAGTAGAATATACCGTAAATCATAAGAGTACTTATTTGTGGTATTTTGATTATCAGAATGACGAAGGCTTATAACCGTTGTGCACGCCCAACTGCGAACAACTCCATCCCAATTAACGGAAACACGACGAGGAATTTAGGCAACGGAAGCGGATCTGGCGCCGTCAACGACAATACCCACAACATCATCATCAGCGACATGTCGACATTAAAGTCAGCGACAATCCCCATGAAAACGTCGACAACGGCAATAACGACAACCACGACATTGATGACCAGCTTAATGATTACGTCGACGACGCGAATGCCAATAACGACATCAATACCAACCTCAACGATCCTGTCAACAATGGCAATGTCGGTAATCATCATGTCGACAATGGAAATGATGGCAACATTGAACATCCTGCACCGACGATTCGGATATCAGACCAGACCTTACAAGAGATGATCAGAGTGTTGCAAAGGGAGCCCGAGCACATGTGCGAAGGAGGAGTACAACAATTCAGATCACTGCGTCCACCAGTTTTCAAAGGAACAGAGGGACCTCTTGCAGCAGAAGAATGGCTATATCGCACAGCTGCCATGTTAAAAGCGGCACAGATCGTGCCAGGTTCGTGGGTGGACATGACAAATCTACAGTTGGTTGAAGATGGCATGTCATGGAGGGATTTAGAGGAAAATCGCTTGACTCAGCCGATTTCATGGAGCACCTTCAAGGAGAAATTTAAAGCTATGTTTTCTCACAAGAAGCGAAGATGGCACTGCAAGCCCAATTCATGAATCTAAAGCAAGGCTCCATGAATGTGGAACAGTACAACGTCGAATTTTATAGACTCAGCAAGTTCGCGAAGAACGCGGTGTCCGATCCTTGGGACAGAGCTCAGCGTTTTCAAGAAGGCCTGAATATAAAGATTTAGAAACAACTAGAGGGACAGGATCTTAAGACCCACACCGAGATACTCTCCGCAGCTCAAGACTATGAATACGTGCAACAGAAGGAAGCGCTAGAACGACGGATGACTGCCCCTCCGACACAATTAGAATCATCAGCAGCTGGAGAAGAACAGAACCGACGCCCTCCAACAAATACTCGTCCCGGTGAACAGAAGAAGCATGCTTTACAGACGTCGCAAACCACACAGTTCAAGAAGAACATGACACCAACGAATACTCAACGATTCGTGGTGTGCCACTACTGTCAATGACCTGGGCACATGAAGAAGGATTGTCGTCGCTACAACAAGCTGTGCCTGATTTGTGGCATGTCCTAGCACTCAATTGCAGACTGTCCTAGAAAGAAGGAGAACACAACGACTAGTGTTACTCAGCAAGAGCAATATCCACCTTATCAACCTCAGAGGTGCCAGGCTTATATCTTGTCAGCGGCAAAGACGGATGCTCCTCCCCCTTAGGAGGCATTATAAGTTATCTTAGTATATGCTTTATTATTGTGTTTATTATTAGTGTTTACATTTTGGAAATTCAGAGGACGAAATTTATTTTAAGGGGGAGGATGTGATGACCCATATTTTTGGAAATTTTCTAACATTTTTCTTATATTTTTATAAAGTATTTTCCTCTATTTTTGCTCAAGTTCTTTTCCTTGCTCATCCCCTCTTTGGGTTCTTTTATTTTATTGTTAGAGCTCACATTTTTTAATCTTACAAGCCCACTTAATCCTCTTTCTTCTCTATTTAATTTTCAGCAGGCTTAGCCCACTACTCTCCATGCATAACCCATATTCCCCTTTCATTTTAAAGCCACAATAGTTCATTCAGCCAACTCCTACTTTTATTTCTTTCCTTGTTGTTTCTTTATTCTCTTGGGATGGCCCAGCCCACCCATGAACCCAAATAAAACTAGAGAATGCCCAGCATACTATCTCCCTTGTCAAATCCATAAGCCCAAGTATTTTCCTTTCATTTGTTCGGGCTGATCTCCACCCTTGCGATGGAAACACAGCATCGCCCTTCTCGCGTGCGATTGAACGGAGGCCGCCCTTCCTCCACGTCCAATCGAACGGCCCCCGCCACTCATACCTTCAACTCAAAACGAATCCCTTCCGCCGCGGGATCCAAGTGCCGCCGCCCCTCCCATGGGTTCGAAAACACTAGCCGCCATTCGAAATCGAGATCCGATCAGATTCTATATGGATTTCGGAATTTTAGAGTGATTCGAACTCTATTTACGCGTTTTCTTCCCTGTTTATGTTCGATGGTTTTTCTAGGGTTTCATACGAAAATCCTCCTTTAAATTTCTGATTTCTTTTGCGGTTGGATTTTGGAGCTTTTTGATCCTTTGATTTCTCCGTCTGAGGTAGATTGCCTCTACTCCAACTTTTCAGTTTAAGTTCTATTTACTTTTGAATTTATTGGGAAATGATGTGGAGGCTTTGATGAGAGGAATTTCCTTGAGGAATCATCGTTTCGGTTGGCAACCTTCGACTACGCCATGATAATCATCGTTGTCCCTTTTCTTTCCGTGTTTTTCGAACCCTGTTTGGGCTATAGTCAGCCGTCGGGGAGGTTCTTGACCTTGACGCCACTGCGATCGTACTGGCGGACGAGCCCTGCTGGCTGTCTTATTTGTCGTGGGACCCCGTGTCGATTCCCACGGCTAAATCCTGGCCGTCGTTCCCCTTTGAGACTGACGCTCTAATTGGACCGTGCTAGTTTGTAGGGCCTTTGAGTGTACTATGCTTGGCTTGCTGTTCTGATTTGATCGTGTATAATTGAGCATGTGGTTTGCTACTGTTTCTATGATTGGACTTTTGACAGAAACTCCCCTTGGCTGGTAGACTATAGAAATTTATTGTTATTGGGTTACCAAAATGTAAAGCTGATCTGACTCTAATCATGTTTTCTGCAAACGATGTTTTTGTTAACTTTCAGTTTAATAATTGGTTTCGATATCTCTTTTAATTACGGTAACTTGTTATTGATTGCCTAACCTGCATGGCGAATTGTAATCATTGAAAGACATTTCTTAACTTATGTAATTATGGATCGTGCATGGTGATACAAGAATAAACATCAATGACTCGGTATTTGGAGATTTGGAGGAGTCATATAATCGGCTACCTCGGTATTTAGAGGCCATTTCAGAGACTAATCCAGGTACAGTTTACAAGATCACTTATAACACCATCAGGGAAGGAGTGGCACAATTTTCTGGGGTCTTCTGGGTATTTGGTCCTTCAATCAAGGGTTTCAAACATTGTCGGCCGATCCTAAGTATTGATGGTATCCAGTTGTATGAAAAATATGGTGGATGTTTACTTGTGGCAACCGGAGTGGATGGAAATGGTGGGCTGTTTTCCTTGGATTTTGCTATTGTGTCAGCTGAGAACCAAGAAAATTGGAAGTGGTTTTTCGCATGTATATATGAATACATACCAAGTGCTCATAGACGAACGATTACCTTCATTTCAGATAGAATGAAAGGAATTCCACGAGCACTAGCAGATGGCTGGCCAACACATTGTCACCATAGGTATTATCTTCGGCATATTATTGCAAATTACAAGTCAAACGGATTCCGAACACGTACCTTGGAGGGAAACTTCTGGATGGCTGGCACTGCATCAGACTTGCTTACATACAATGTCTTTCGTGCCAAAATCAAAGACGAGTCCATTGAAATATATCAGTGGATATCTGCAGATTTATATGGGGTAGAAAGCATGTGGGCGATACATGTCGATCGTTAGAAACGCTATTGTATCATGAAAACAAATTGTTCTTAGAGCTTCAATGTGGTGCTCAAAGGTGTTAAAGCTCTACCGATACAAGCGTTAATAGGAAGAACATTTTACAGGTTAAATAAATATTTCTACCATCGAAGACTGAGTGGGCAAGGATAGACGACAGAGTTTGTACCCACAAAAATGGACATTATTGGGGAACAGATGGAAGAAGCCCGAACATTTATGCTCACAAAGTTTAGTGATTGTGAGTGGCATGTGGCGGACAACGATGGCTTCGGTTATACTGTTAAGTTACATGACGAGAAATGCAGATGTACTTGCAATATTCCCATGCTTCCACACATGCCATGTGCCCATGTGATTGCCGCAACGTCCAGACAAGAATATAGTGCCAACATAGCATATATGCCATTCTGTTTGCCATGGTATATGGTTAGCAGATATCGCCTTACATATAAACCTTTATTTCACCACATACCCGATGCACGGTATTGGAAGGCTTGGGATGGTCCGAAATTACTTCCATCCGACAAAAGAAGACCTCCAGGTCGGCCTCCATCTACACGGATATGTGGGGCAATAGATATTCTCCGTGAAGGAAGCCGACAGAATAGATGTGACAATTGTCATCAACTCGGACACTACAAATAACGTTACCGAAATAATCCTCTCACACAAGCGTATGTTGATTTTGCAATTCATATATTTGTGTCTGTGTGTATATATGTTGTTCTAATTTATACTTATCTTTTAGGTCTTCATCTCAAGGCCACGAGCCTTCATCTCAAGGCCGCGGCAGATCCCGCACATGATGCAATGATGGATGTTACTCTACTGAGAATATTGTGTTAGGCCATGAATGTTGTGTAACTTGTGTTATGGCCATTTTATGTATGTTTGATATATATTTTACGTAATTTTGTTGAATTCGATGTGATATGCAATGTGAAAATACTATGGTTGATGAACTCAATGTTGTTTAATATGTGTTATGTAAGCTTGATGAATTCGATGTGCTGTGTGTTTTGATTTATAGGAACTTTCTGATATCGATGTGATGTGTTGTGATCGCTCCGAGTAGGGCTTAAGGCGGTGTCTGGGCGTTTTTGGTAAATGGCTTAATTGCACAAGAGTATTTTTTAAATTTTATTTTGTTGCACACAAATACTCTAAAGTTGGTAAACTGGATTTTATTTAGTATGTATTAAATATTTGATGTATTTTAATATATATATATATAAACATAAATATATTATATATCTCGTCAAAAAATAAATATATTATATAAAAATAATTAAAATAATTAAAAAATGCAAATCCGCCTAGGCCGATTAATCCCCGATTAATGCTCTGGGCGCTAGGCGCTAGCAATCCGAACGCCTAGCGCCTAGCGTTTTTTACAACCTTGGTTGTGATATACTATTTGTGACATTTGTGAAACAGTAAGACTGAGAACTGAGAAGTATGAGTGTGAGCATTATTTGTGACAAGTTTTGATTTATATGCATATGCTGTAATGAATCAGTGGTGAAGTATTGGGGGAATATGAGCAAGAGCAAGAGCAAGAGCAGGAGCAGGAGCTGATATTGAGAGGAAGAGCTTATTGTTTGCAAACAGATAGGAGGTGTCTGTATGAGTGCAACTTATTGGCCACTCCACAGGTGCGTCTCAAGGCCGCACTTGGAAGATGCGGCCATGAGCCGCACGTTGGAAGTGCGGCCCATGAGCCACACGCCAGGGTCGCCCAGTCAGCGGCTCCTGTGCTAACTGGGCAAGAGGAGGTCAGTTTTGCTAATTATTTTATTTTTAGGTCGAATTTGCTAATTATTTTTAATTTTTGGCCTCTTCGCAAAAATTGTCCTAAAAATAAAAATAGAAATTCGACTTTGATACCAAATGATGCATGATGAAAAATGGAAACGGAAAAAAGAAAACTAATAGATCTATGGTTTTCAAATTGGAAAAATTAGGTATTTTAAATAAATAAGGGATGTTGAGAGTCTTTCAACCAGACTATCCACCGTCCATTCCAACAAGTTATTGTAATGCCCCATGCCCCGGGTGCCGTCACAATTTTAAAACAGTTATATGCAGGTACTGCAGATGCCAGTAAAGTCAATGTGGAACAGAGCAGAAATAAATAAAGATACTCATTTATAACATGTTAACACAGTTCTGAACATGAAATAACATTATAATCTTACACTACAACTGAAACGTAAATACAACTCACCCTCAGCCATCACAAGGCTCAAAGTCCAGCACTGAAAGCTCGGATTCCTCGTGCTCAGGTGCCTTCGTACAATCATGTGTGTCACCTAGTGGGGCAACAAAAGTCGCACCACAACTCAATAGAGTAGACAATATCTAACCAAGCGACAAAAATAGTAACGATGCATAAAAGGAGATGTGACATTAACAGTTATAATGGTATGGTACAAAGTTATAACATGGTATGATCATTTAATGGTCTCAAATTACTGTAAGGTGATACCTGCTAATGTGAACCAATCCTAGGTCGTGACTTATGACGGAGTGTGCGATGTGCAACCCAAAGACCTTTTTGGACTACAAAGGTGCTACCCCGAGCCGAGTAACAAGCTACACATGATCAATTCAAGTGATAGAACATGGAATAAGTGATGAACCGTGGAATGGAAATTCTCCCAGATACGGACCGAAAGACATGCTCTAATCGATCCCGCACTCCCGCAATTATAAGTTTCCCCAAAACCCGACGAGTCATTCTAAATTAATCAGTTAACAGTTTTAGTGTCGTAATATAGTATAAGTTAAATATCATTTAAGCTGTGTAGCAAAGGGAGGGATCCATAGTCAATAATTGAATATAGCAACCAGACATGTCATGAGCCAATCTCAATTCCACCCGCCATTTCTCAACAACGATATCACAAGTAACATCATATGGACTACGCAATTTAACATGATATTAAACTTCTTAGTACTAGCATGCTCAAAGAGATAATTAAATGACATAACAATAAAGCTAGCGTTGAAATAAAGTGAAGCAGAGATATTTTCCCATTTCAAAATATTACAGATCCGAACTAATATTAAAACACAATTGTTCGATGCAATGAACCAAGAACGAAGGAAACATAATAATTGCTTTGATAAAGGAAACCCAAAAGTTAAACTCATAATAGCCCTAGAGGTTCTAGGCCAGAGAATCAGATTTGGGGTTTCATCACGTGGTGGGGGACACCGAGCCTACGACAAAGTCCACGGGGTTTCTAGTAAGGATCCAGGGGCCAACGATCAAGACAGCGAGGGAATGGGGCTCAGATCCCAAGTAAACCACACTAAAACCCAAAACAGCGAGCAAGGGAACCAGCCGAACCCAATAACAAGCAGAAGAAGCCCAAATCAGCAAGTAAAGAGCCACCCGCAACCAACAGCAAGCAAGGAGGGGCAAATCAGCAAGTAAGGAACCAGCCGCAACCAACAGCAAGCAAGGAGGGCCAACCGAACACAACCTAGGAACCCCCAAACAGCAAGTAAGAGAACCAACCGAAACTCCAAAACAACAAGGAATAGACCGAACCCAACAAAGCCCCATGCAAGGACCCCGAGACCCGACAACAAGCAGGCGATGGAACCAACCCCACTAGATAAAAGTATGAAAATCAAACCCTAACCATCCCCCAAATCATCCTCTCTAGACTCGTAAAAATCCAATTTTTTTCACAAAACCCCAACGATTCAACTCAGATTAAAGCATGAAAAAATCGAAACTAAAACTGAAGTATAGGGGATAGAGTCTACCGAAAATATAGCCGAAGAACCAAGAAAATTAAGAACCAAAAGCCACAGCAAGAACCCGCAAGAATCAACTCAGAGAAAGTTGAAGAAATCGAACCGACAAGCTTCGAAAATTGGAGAAATACTTACAGTGATGTGTAACCAAGAAGGAGAAGGGGAAAGGTATTTAATAGTAGTCGGAGCAACCCCAGAGGACGCATGCCGTCGCAGCAAGGGGGAATGACCTCCGCAGGGTCGTACGATGGGAGAGGGGGGCACGGCGTGTCGCAGGAGAGGACGAGAGAGTGGAGGGGTGATGCATCGTGTCGCTCCGTACGAGAGGGAGGCGCTCGTGTCGCTGCGACAGAGAGAGAAGGAATCGTGTCAAAGAAGCCCTAACGAGGGCTCGGGCTGCTGCGAGCGTGAGAGAGAGAGAGAGACGCAATCGAACAGCCCACGAGGCTCGGGTGTTGAAATGAGAGAAGGGGGAAAAGAAGAGAGCCTGGTGGGCTCGGGCTCTGGGCTTGCTAAGCGGGCCAAAAAGAAAAGGGAGAAAAAGAGGGGGCATGGGCTGATACAGGTATCATGTCATAAATTTTAAGAGATGCATTTCTCGCCATGTTCCTCTGTCACACTCCCTCACATCTCACAAGAAAGATTCAAAAGAGAAATCTTTTCTCAAAGCAATTCACATTCATTCATTTATTTATTAACTCCCAATGGGATACAACTTATTTATGGCTAGGGCTGTTAACAAATAGAACGTTCGACGAACTACTCGTGAACAAGCTTGGTACATGTCCGTTTTCGTTCGTTCGGAAAGCTTAATGAAAGCTTGAATAGATTTTTGGAGCTCGGTTAGTAAACAAACAGAGCTTGAATATAACTATGTTGAATATAACTATATTTGTTCATTTATGTTCATGAACAAGCTCGTTAAGTGATATTCATCAACAAGCTCATTAAGTGTTCATGTTCATGAATAAACTCGTTAAGTGATGTTCATGAACAAGCTCGTTAACTTTTCTCATACCTTTTCTTTTTTTGTTTCTTAGTATTATTATTATTAATTATATATATAGAATAGATATTACAATTTCTTATCTATTCTGCACAATTACACATGCACAAACATTCAAACACAAGACGTGCGCAAAGACAAGCATTTGTTCTCATCTTAAGGTGAACATAGTATTCATACGATAAAAATCCTGCGGTCTTTTGGTAAGGTCATTATAATACATTGATGGTGGAATTGTTGGAATATTGGGTTCTTATATTGTATTGCATTTAGACAAATACTATATTTTTTACTATGCTTGGAATGGATGCTTGGAATAGGTTTTATGGAGCTATTATGCTGGATTTATTTGTTTTTTGTCCTGCAAATATTTAATCATTTTATTTAATTGATTTAGTCATTGGCAATTATGGTTAAATATTATTATTCCTGATTTAAATTTTGACGTTCGTTTGTTTGTTTGAAAATCTGTTCATGAACAAGATTGATTGTGTGTTCACGAACAAGCTCAATAAGTCTTGTTAACAAACAAAACATTCGATGAACTACTCGTGAACAAGCTCGATAAATGTTCGTTTTACGTTCGTTTGGTAAGCTTAACGAACAAGCTTGAACATGTTTTAAGAGATCGGTTAGCAAATAACAGAGTTTGAACAAGGATTTTGTTCATGAACAAAACCAAGCCCATGTTCAAGCTTGTTCAAGCTCGTTCGTCAACAACCCTATTTATGGCTTAAGATACATGCATGACACATACTCACATAAGCACATCTAAACAAATTAGATAAATCAAGCAAAATCTTATAAAATCCTAACAAATAAACGCAAATAAAAGCAAATCTAATAAAATCCTAACAAATAAACTCAAATAAGATTCATTGAAGTTGGTCCTCATCAATAGCGATTAGGCGGTAAAGAATCAAATTTACTATGTCATAATACAATTAAAAATAATGCTGCAGTTAAACATATAACTTTTAAATAATATACGCTTACTGACATTGGGCATCCGATTCATATAATAGTCATCCTTGGGTGGTTCAGGGGCCTTCTGGATCAACCATTCACTAAAGGTCCTTCATAGTTCATACCATGCCCCTTTTGGGAGCCATACTTTTATAGCCATACAAAGGATTGAAACCTTTTACTATAGTTCTTTTGTTAGGCTTGATAACCAAGGTAAATAAGTGTAGCCTTTCATATTCCAAAATGCAAGACATCATGCGAAATCTCAAACATCAAGAAAGAGAAAAAGATGACGTCAAACATCAAGAAAGAGAAAAAGATGACGTCAGAAGAAGTTGGATTACCAATAATCCCAAATATTAACTGGAGCATACAAACGTTTTAAGTTTATTGCTTGACAAAACCATGTGCTCGAGCTTAGGTACATTGTTAAACTGATAATATGGTTGGTTAAACTGTGTTTCAAAAGGACCACAGTTCAAAATCAATACTGATGGTTTAAATTTTGAATATATTTACTATGAACCCCACCAATTTTCCCTTTCTAAATGAGTTGTATTTTCGTTGGAGGGAATCCATGTGGCCTGAAGACCCTGTGAGGGAAAGTGTTAACATTTCTTCACAAATAGCAGTGGCCTTATCAACTTGGGCTTTCTGGTAAAGAGGTTATCTGACAGAATCAGTGTCTGGAAGTTTGGTAAATATTGTTCCAAAGCCAAGTTTCTTCAACAAGCATTCTACTAAAAATAAAATAAAAAGAGATGAAACATATGAGGTTTATCCATGGCACAGTGTTCATTTAGATGAGAGTTCATATACCTTTGCCCATGGTGGGAGAGCAACATCACCTAATGGCTCGCCATCCTGCTTCACTCCCAAGTGATATTTATTAGAATTTACAAGAAATTCAGGCATGTAAAAGAATTCTGGTATTAGCTCCTTCACATCGCTGGTGTTAGAGAGGCAATTTCGGTATGTGCCTTCAATGCTCTGGAAAAGGCGGTCTGCATGGTCAAATTTTCCACCCTGTCCAAAAAGTGTGCCATATGGTGACTATAATATACAAAAATAAGCTTCAGAATGTGTTTCTAGAAAGTAGAAACAATGAATTAAATGATATGGAACTAAATTCAGTTAAATCAGATAAGCTAAATTAATATACCTGCAAATTACGGTGCAGAGCTGTAAAAGGCTCTAATCTAAGCAGGTAAAAGAGCACAATCCCCATGCTAGAATAGTGAGATCCATAATAAAAGCTGCAAAATTTGGGAGAGGCCAAAGACATAGCATTAATAAGACACCATTAGAACACCATCATCATTATCAAAGCTTTTTTCAACAAAATGGTGTCAGTGAAGGAACATAGAAATTTGATATTTAGATGGCTTCTTAAAAGATGGGTCGAAATTAAATTTCATGACTGGCTGTTAAGCAGATGGTGACCCTCTGATTGTCGGTTTCAAGCTGGTCATGCATTTTAAGATCATGCAACTCGAGAAGAGTGCTCAAAGGTCTCAAAAACTTACGATGCATCAAAAAGAGAAAAGATGATAAACGTGTAGGTCAAATGACATACCACAAGACATCATAGAATGAAGAGGCAAAGAAACTCCCAAATGTGCCAGAAATATAAAAATCAAACAATAATTACCTCGGAATATCAGGATCACAAAAATTGCGATATCGATCCTCAAACACCTGAGAGAACGAACAAGATCTGTAGGTCAAATCACATACCACAAAAAAACTTGCATCGATCTGTCAAACAGGCGAATCAAATATGAACTGAAAATTACCTCAAAACGTTTTGGGTCCAAAGCACCAACTGGTTTCGAGAGGTCTCTAAAAGTAGATGAATCATTGAAATCAAGTTTTTCTGATGAATAATCAGCCAAGACCCAGGGGAAAACAGGATACTGTGTCAAGTCATTATACGATCTTCCAGCAAGTGTATTAAGGGCCATTAAATATTCAAAGTTGGAAATCTCTCTCCGTTTCCAACTCTCTCTGAAAGTTTCAGCCATTTCCACTGCTTTACGTCTATCAACAAAAGAAATTATTTCATTTTTGTCTCTGTAGCTTCCTTTTGGGAATAACGACCCATTCCTTAAAGTAACTAGTAATGTCCCTATATTTTTAGCATCTTTTGGAGAAGCAAAGTTCAGAAAAACAGGTGCAACTGAATTACTAAAGAAGATCTCAACTGCCGTATATTGTAACAGGTATCGAGTCCAATGAACCGCTTTTATCTGCCAAAAGGAAAGTATAACAATAATGCACTAGATGATCTAAAGGTTATGATGGAAAAAATTTAGATTGGAATTGAAGTTTCAATGACATGCACCTTGGAGATGTCCCACCACCTGTGGCGCTTGTATTTATTAGTTTGATTACGTACTAAAGTTTCCATGTCCATGTTATCAACAGAAGGGACTCTCCCTTGAAAGGACTCCTGATTTATTTGCCCTTTATGAAGCTTCTGCTTGTGTGTCCCACCCACCTGATCTGATTTTGTAGCATCTGGAACATTTGCATCCTGAAAGCTATTAAATACAGAAGATCCACCTGAGCCTTCCACCAAAAACTCACCAGAGAAATGTATAACATTCTTCTTGACAGCTAAATGACCTGCCAATTTCCTCCTTGGATTTACAAGGACACACGGAATTGACAAGTGAACCTGGAAACAAGTTCTAATCATTACGAAGATCTAAGAACATTATGACCAACTCATATTAGGAATGTCATACCTCACTTGATTCATCCTCTATACTGCTAGAGGAAGATTCATTCCTATCCTGGACATTTTCCAAGTGCTCAGAGCTGTCTTTTAGATAATTGGAATTCTGGCTCTCTGGGGAATCGCTAATGGCAGATTCAATTTGTGGAGTTGAGTCACTAGCATCATCACCAATCTCTGAGCTCCTTTCGTCAGTTATTCCACGTACTCCTTTCAAAAGAAAACGCTTCATTTTCTGAGGAACATTGCCTGCAGTACCCATCTGGCATTCACTTGACATATGACTGGTTCCATTACTTGATTTATTGATGGGAGGGTGACAAAGCCTTTCATCAAATTTATAATTACGTCTCAGTTTTAGTCTACGTCTCCAAGAATCTTCTGTCTTATCTAGTTTCCAATGTGTTTTAATATTATTTGGGAAATGATTAGCAGACCATGGCCCTCTTTCATCAACTAAAGAACGGAAGATATGAATCCATTTATCCTGATACGAAGCCATAAATGATTGTTAACCTCATGACCATGACAGGAAGTGGGAAAGAATTATGCAAACAAAGAGAGTCAGTATAAAACTTCAAAGCGAAACAGCTCAATCTTACAGCAATCATCTGCTGGTCCTCATCATATGCGAGCTGAAATGCAGTTCTTCTACTATCATCGGATGAGAGAACTATATTAATGTTTGATTGAGTCTCTTCTTCAAAGGCATTCCAATGATTTAGCTGTGAAGAATAATGTTCCTCCGATTTAACCTGAAGTTCCTCTGTCTGCTTTACGCGGTCAGCTTTAGTAGCTTTCAAGTATTTTACTTCGTCAACAACCTGCAAATGAAATAGAAGCAATTAAGCAGCTAGCAGAAGAGTTGCATGAACAATTCCCATTAGTTATGGGACAGGATTAACTATAAAAGCAGAGCTAGTTCTGCACAAGTAATACAAGAGTACAATCGATAACTTTGTTTCAATCTCAGTTTTCATATCTGAAGAGAATAATAACCAACTGACAATGCTCTATGCAGTAAATTTAGAAATTTTCACCCAAAAGGACTCGTATATTCATATTTTATATATTAATGCTAACTGTTATATTTTCATATCTTATATATTAATGACACATATTCCATCTAAACAGTGGAAGAATTTAATAAAAATAATTTATGATCACATGCAGACAGAATTTCATGATGCTTAAAAACAAATAACTCACTGCAGCAAGAACTCGATCTTTTTGAATTAGACGAAAAATAGATCCTGCTTCCATCGCGTTGCTACTGACTTCAAATGACTCTTCCCTTCCCAGGATACTACTGACAAGCATAGACTTTCCGAAGTTCACTGTTTCAAGGATCAGGTGTGATATTACATGAAAGCGTGCACCAGCATCAAGCATCCCATACTGTTCTCTCACGGTAAGTAAAAACCTGTTCATCATGGAACATACATAATCTCATATCAAACTAAAAACAATCTTTCAGAACTTTTGTCGCTTAGAAATTATAACATCAGTTTCAATGCATAAGATTGTAGGCCAGAATGAGAATAATGATTCTTACCAAATAAAATACTGCAGCCGGTTCTTGCTTTGATCATCATCCGATGCAAGAAGAGAAGGGAGTAATGAAATGAACTGCTGGACACATTTTGAGGCTTTTTCCAGATCAGCTTTGCAGAGATAGAGAATCACAAGATGGAATACAACTCTCGGGAATTTCTCTCCTCTTAACAACATAGCTTTATCGACAGATTTATTTGTCATTCCTCCTAATGCATTGCCTATCCCCCCAGCTACAACTACAGCAGCCATTTCAGCAGCAGGAATATTCAATGATTCTACCAAACCCCGAGCCCTTTGACCGAGAGATGGGCCACTCAAGCTTGAACTTTTGGGAAACACCCTGCTTGGGCCCTTTCCACTTACTTCAGTAATAAGAACCCATGTTTTATCGTACAAATTCCACCACTTATCCTCCATTGCTCCAGCTTCATCAGAGACAGAGATGGAACTCCATGGAATTCTGTAAATTGCATGAACCAAAACGATTCAAGCATGAGGTGGGACAAATAATAGGCGTGAAGTAAAACACATCAGTAAGAATAAGGCAAGGATACCAAAATAAACACAACGGGTACATCAGTAAACAATGTCATTGTTGTGTATCCAAGAGTTGAAAAAAAAAGGAAGGGACGTAAGAGACTTACAATGCTTGATTCACACACAACATGTAAATGAGCTCATTTGTTCAAACTATAGGTTCAGGAGCAGGAATGGATTGTGTTTTTGACATTCTTCTCTTTTAGATTTTATTGGATATTCAAATGCTAATTGGGCTAGTGATCCCCCCCTGACCGTCAGTCCATCAATGGCCTACTCTATTCTTATTGGAGCTAATTTGATGTCATGGAGAAACAAGAAACATAAAGTGATTTCTAGGTCTAGTGCTGAACCCGAGTATATAGTTAGGGCTCAAATAGATGGTGAGATAAAATGCATACGATCTCCGCCATGGGCAATGGAAATGAAGATGTATTGTGATAATCAAGCCGTCATATACGCTGCCAACAATACAGTCATCCATGAAAGCACTAGACCTATCTAGGTTGACTTCCACTTTACATGAGATGTTATCAAGAAGAAGAAAATAGCCCCTTCTTGTGTTAGTTCTCAGAACCAAACACGTGACTTTTTTTACCAATAGAAATTGTTCATAACAAGTTGTACATGATTAATACATATACTCTAGCTTGAGAATTGTTCAAGAGTAGGAACTATAGTTAGATTATAATCAGTAAATAAAATTTTCTTAGCACTAGGAAATATAATATGATTTTAAAAAATTTCTATATTTTCTTAGCTATATAAACACCAATACCTTAGTTTGGAGCGAGCCTATTTTATATATCAACATTGCATGTTAGGAGATCGGATAGGTTTTTATAAGGACATAGGATATACCTCAAAAAAATTTCATAACATTAGAGTAGGAACTTTCAAACTTATCCTAAATTTTTTATTGTAAGAGAATCTAACTGCTTCCACTCGGGTTGCAAGTAAAATGATGTATAATCTCTATTGTGATACATAAATACATGTGCCTTCCCTCAGAAACATGAAGGAAGCCACACTCTGCTATTACAACAACTACAATCTTCCTTTCACCTATCTGCTGCAGTAATTATATATAGAAATTGATTGAGCTCCTCACACTGCAGGCATTAAGGTTAGTCTCTATCATATGATGTCTCTGTAATTTTAACATCATGCAGTCATTACCTCACAACACAGTATTAGGCCAAACTATATAAATAAAAGATGGGACAGAAGCATTACAATCAATCAGCATAGCAGTCTTCATACAACTAGATTACCTCAATTGTTCGCTGTTTTGATGTTATCACAACAGAAATTATATTCCCTAGGAATAACAAAAGTTGTGCATTGTCATCGTCATTTAATCGTTTCCCATCAGAAAGGGGTCGGCCATGGAGCAATGCTCCATGAAGGATTTGACAAAGTTCTACAATCGGCTGCTGGCATGACATCAACCCTCTTATAAGCATTGCCGACTTCCACACCAAGGAAAATATGGACAAGAAAGGCTGGTCATGGTCCTAAAAATTTGAGATAGGGATGTGTTGCATCTGTTAAGAAAATTAAAGCTAAGAATCAGACCATGCATTCCAAATATAAGTTTTAATAGGTGGATTATTAGTCAGCTGTTGGTTGAGTAACACTCCTTAAAGGTATCATTGGACAAGTTTAATCAATATTTATTATGTAGTCCAAGCAATCTTAGGGACACATGCGATACTTAGGATAGAAATATTCACATAGTACTCTCAAAATTCAAAAAAAAACAAGAACACTGAACTACTATAGAGATTCTAATACCAAACTTGAGAGTTGGCTAAGTGGTTTTCTTTCATTATGATGCCCATTTTGATTAAATTAACAGCTATCACATTTTTTACAACTACCTTGTTCCTTGTTTGTTTAGGATTACTTCTCATTGCATCATTAACTATGATCCTACAACTCCAAGAAACAGCAATTATTGTCCTCCACTGCACATGTCCAGATCATCCCAACACGTTCTCGTCATGTTCATTCCCATTCCTCGATGGGAGTTATAATATCCTTCAAACCTACCTAAATTCTTGGCATATATGCTTACCTCTTGTCCTCATTACCCTGTTGATTCTATTGCTACTCCCAACGACAAGTGCACTTATTGACCTCCATTGCACATGTCCAAAGTCAAACAATCTCAATTGTTCAGCTAATTTGCACCTTGATGGGAAATATCCCTGGTTTCACACAAGCACTTGATATGAGTTACCTCAAATTTATTTAATTCAAATAGGTAAACCATAGAATTGATTGGGTAGTACAAGACTTGACAAATAAACTGGAGAGCAGCAGTCAATGGGGTTCGCTAAAATTATTTGAGCAACCTGTGGCGGACTCGAAAGATTGTTCTTGTCAAAGGTTAGACGAAGGCTTGCCCTTCAGAAAATAAGGCTGCTTACCTTGACCAAATATCACTGGATAGCATTTGACATGAATTTTCCACTATAAAAAAGGTGAGAAGATTCACAACTCACAACACACTACTTTTATCCATATTAATAATGTGGAGCAACAGTCTCAATGATTACCATTATTTAAATGTAGTTTCATGTTTGTTACAGACTAATTTGCAGTACCAGTGGATACATGTGAACGTAGGTCGATAAAGGTAACGAAAGTTAAATGGATGAAATTGACAAAGAAAAAACCAAGAAAGCTTCTTAAGAATTCGCCAATGTTCTAGACAACATAAGCATAACTAATTGCATTAATGTCCTGTGACTGGACCTATTCCTGCAAAAAAACATTAAACAACTGAAAAAGCTTCTGATGTCTAGGGATGTTCTTTTATCATCACACGATAGTACATATGACAGCAGAATACTTCTTGGAAGGAAAGCAGGATGATGTGAAGAAGAAAAGGTTCCAACATTGAAAGAACAAAGATGTTGTAATATTTAGAGTATAGAATATTTAGTCATCATCTTTCAAAATTTTTAAAAAAAATGACAAACTTGAATTTGTGCTAGGGAGAAAGAAACAATGGTTGACACTAGACTAACAGCATTGATGTACAAAGAAGAGCATGAACAGCAAATCGACACATACGCAGAGTGCCTTAGATACAATCTTATAAACCGGCATACCTCAGCATTTCAGAAGAGGATATGCACATCTAGGGGCGGAACTACAGCTGGGGAGCCCTGGGCAGCTGCCCATGGCAAAAATAAAACCTGGAAAAATTATCTAATGAGTAGAAAGTCTAGGTTGTTTAGTTGGTTGCCAGGCTTGTCTTGCACCCTTGGGGTCCCCATTTCGAATCTCCACTTAAGACATTTTATTATTTTGATTATTTAACTTAAAAAACTAAATCTCAAATGATATCTAACCAAAGATTCTTATTTTTATGTTTTTTAACTTATAGGGGGGAAAAAATCTAAATCTCACATGATTTTTTAATTAAATCTAAGGAGGCAAAGGTATGTTAATTAACTATCAAATACTTAATACTTATCCCAAAAATCACATATATTAGGCTTAATTTATGAAAACTATCATAAAAACTATTCTCTATTTTGATATCACTTTCTTAAACTTTCATAGTTCATTAAACCTTATCAACTTTGCCCAATAGATTAAATTCCGTTTTTGATGTGACTGGATGTGTCCAAAATTCATGAAAATTGTGCAAACCATGTAGTCACATCAACAATGCTAGAAGTTGCTAGGAAATTTTTTTGGGCTTTTTTGTTCTTCTTTCAAAAAAATTGGTAACACTCGTCTCTAAGGATCAATCTACAAATTATTCGGATTTTATCCCATTAGCTTCTTGATATACTAGAATGATCAATTATTTTCGATGATTTAGGCATTTAGATTTTTATTGATATGCAAATATCACACTTCTCGGTTGATAGTGAGCATGTTATTTTTTGGGTGGAATTTTTCTAATCTCCACTCATTCTCGACTTCTCGAGCGGCGGTAGTCTAAGGGTTGTTTGTCAATCCTGAGAATCTCTCGCTGCTTCAGCGATGGCAATGACCAGATCTTCAGTGAAGAGGAATGAGTTGCAGACAACATTTACAACCAGGTGTGGCTAGTCTTTTTAACTTTTTTCCTTTCTTTTTTAATTTTATTATTTCTTGTTAGTTTGATCTTGATTCTTGACCGATCTAGTTTTCATGCAAATAATGGTGATGGTAAGGGAAGGAGGAAGCTTACGGTTGAAAAAAAATCCACTTGATATTTTAAAATTTTATTCTTAGCATAGCATCATCTTTATTTTTGCCCAGGTAACAAAAGATTTCTAGTTACGCCACTGTACACATCATATACTAGAATTTTATGTGCATGTTCGCATTAAATTGCATTTTCATTGTGATTAACCACCTGAATCGGTGGTGTAAATGAATCACTACTAGTCATAACCCGCGCCCGCAGGCACGGTTCATTTAAGATTTTCCCCCGCAAAATCTTTATTCCTAAAAAATTATTTCCACAGCCAAAATTTAAAAGAACAACAAATTAGGTAAAAATATTTAACGGCACGGACACCTTCGCCGTGAGCGCCTTCGGCGCAGAACAACAAATACGGTGTAGGCGCCTTCAGCTTGGAATAAAAAATTCGGCGAATGCGCCTTCGCCGTGGAACAACAAATTCGGCGCGGGCGCCTTCGGCGCAGAACAATGCGCGAGCATATTCGGCGCGGAAAAACAAATTCGGCACAGACGCCTTTGCGCGAAACAACAAATTAGCGTAAAAAATTACGCGGGCGAGCGGCACAGAACAACAAATTTGGCGCAAACACCTTTGGCGCGGAACAACTCGCGAGCATATTCGGCGCAGAACAACAAATTCGGCGCATAACAACAAATTTGCGTTAAAAATTACGCGGGCGTCGTTTGTTGGCGCGGAACAACGCGCGAGTGCACTTGGCGCGGAACAACAGATTTGGCGCAGATGCCTTTGACGCAGAACAACAAATTAGCGTTAAAAATTTAGCGGCCGCCTTCGACGCAGAACAACAAACCTCAGGGTATTTTTCAGCGACTGTATTAACTTAAATTTTTTAACGCTGGTTTGTTGTTCCGCGAAATTTTTTTAACCTAATTTTTTTTACTTTGTTTAGTTTAATGGATCATGCACATCGACAATCTTACCCAAGACACTTTTAATTTCAAAGTTTAGGTTCCCAAGACACTTTTCCCCCCAAAATTTAATCTCCACAATGTTTCCCAATACACTTTTAATTTCAAAGTTTTAGTTCCCAAGACACTCCCCCCAAATTAAGTTTTCCCTGTAATTTTGATCATTTCTTTTTCAATATGATCTAGTCCATTTTGGAGAAAACGGCTTGATACCAACTTTTAATAAATTTTCTATTTTTTAATTTTATACTAATTTTAAACCATTGGATTCAGTTCAGTTCAGTAATAGGTTAGTTAATTGCCCATAATATCTCAAATCAGAAGAAAAAAAGTGTCCCACGATCTATCGAAAACCCTTTATTTTCGTTTTTGATTTCGGGTCCAACTCGATTCGAAGAAGAACAAACAACCCCTCTTACCCTTTATAAAATTTTCACAAAATCCAATCTCAACCATAGATTTACTAAAATTTTCAAAGTCATAACCCGTACCCATGGGCACGGTTCATTTAAGATTTCTCCTGCGAAATCTTTGTTCCCTGAAAAATTATTTCCATAGCCACAATTTAACAGAACAATAAATTAGCGTAAAAATATTTAGTGGCACGGGCACCTTCGGCGCGGAACAACAAATTCAGTATCGAACAACAAATTTGGCACCGTGCCTTCGGCGCAGAACAACAAATTAGCGTAAAAAATCGACGCGGACGCGAAACAACAAACCTCAGGGTATTTTTACGCTAATTTGTTGTTCCGCTAAATTGTTTTGCGCTAAATTTTTTATTTTGTTTAATTTAATGGATCATGCTTCTCCACAATCTTTCCCAAGGCACTTATAATTTCAAAGTTTAGGTTCCCAAGTCACTTTCCTCCCCAAATTTAATCTCCACAATATTTCCCAAGGCACTTCTAATTTCAAAGTTTATGTTCGCAAGACACTTTTCCACCAAATTTAATATCCACAATCTTTCCCAAGACACTTCTAATTTCAAAATTTTGGTTTCCAATAAACTTTTCCAACCAAAATTTAAGTTTTCCCACTAAAATTTTCACAAAATACAATCTCAACCATTGATTTCCCAAGATCAAATCCCAGCCACTCTTTATCTTGTCCTAGTCAGCCCTAGAATTCAAAAAACGTTGTCTAATGTATAATAGATGTTTTATTTCACAATACCTTAGAGGTTGGCCATCAAATTCATTATCCAATATCTCAACTACAGTAGTTGTAACATCTTTCTGGCTCTCTGGATGGAGATAATTAGAAGAATCTGAAGAAATACCTCTTCCTGGGAGCTGCAACAAAAGAATAAACTGAATTAATTTTTGCTCAAATTTTTTACAAATAAAAAATTAAAACAATATAAATGTCGAGGTAAAATCCAAATACCAGAAGCTTATCTCCGCTTTCACTGATAAGCAACTCATCAATAAGTTTTAGAAGATACAATGTATTATCCCGACAAGGTTGTGTGAAAAGGATGTTTTCATCAGAAGATAATTTGATCAAACTTCCAATTATATCTTCAAAGATTTCCCGGAGGAGATTGGCATGGAATGTATTGCTCTGTGGTTTTCGACAAAAAACATGAACAGATTTATCGCATGACAAGTTAAAAAAAGATCGTTGACAAGTCTTAAAATAATCACGAGATAATTTTAATTACCTTTACACAGTTCAAGAGAAGAAAGTTAACCATCTCTTCTAACTGCTGCCAACCACCTTTGACAGAATACAAGTAGTGTGACAGAACGACACAATACAAATTCCTCACAAGTATAACTTCATTGATGTTTGAACTATCCACATCAATCCTTAGAGATGTTGCTAACCAGGAAGTCCACACATTTTCCTATTCAAAATATTCAAGTTATTATATTGTATTTAAATTTAATTGTCCAACACAAAGAAAGTGATTTAAGCAAATACCATTAGAGCTTCAATATTTGATGGATTTGAATCAAGCAGATCAAGCAAGTCTCCTAAAATTTTTGCACGTGATGAAGCATCACATTTTGACAAAAAATTGAAGATGCACGACAAGATCTGTGGGAGAAGAAAGTGAGAAGAGAAGCCTTTTGAATAGTTTTTCTTATGTTTCTGCTTTTCAGTTTGTTTCTGCAACACCTGTATGGAAAATTTTGATGTAGCAATGATCATGATATCCAACACTTCTGATTCCAATGGTTAAAACAAAGAAGTTCATAAGGTTCACAATGTCACCTGTTTAGGACTGGCACCACCAAGAAGAACATCAAATAGAGTGGCACAGAGATTATCTGACAATGGAAACTTGAAGAGTCTCTCAGATATTGCAGCAAAAATCGGTTGCAGTGTCGAATTTCCAGCTTTCCGAAAATTTTCAGAAATAGACTTGGAACGCCCAACTGAGATACTAAAAAACTTCGCTCCTTTCTTCTCTGAGGGAAGCTCAACTAAGAGTTTCCCAATAAATTGCAAACCCAGAAGTCTGATAGGCTCTAACTCCCTAAGAACAAATGAGAAAAACATAAAATTTATGTGGATAAAATGAATTAAAATTATAAAAAATGCAAATAGTAAAACACAATAATAGAATGATGTTAAGGTCCTATCAAGCAAAGATCATATCACAGAATGATGCACGGAACTTTACCGATCAGCAGTTGTGCAAGGAAAGCATAAACCTCCAGAGGCTTACCTTATTCTCAGTGTTTTTAATGTCGGATATCAGTCTCGTATCGGCTTCAAAAATATGATATCGGATAACGGATATCATAGATATATCGGGGATACAAACTAAATATCAGAATAATATCAAGTCTGATGCTAAAAAAGGATGTCATACGCATACCATGCATATATCTAATTATATATAAATTATATACTCACATTAAAGCGTGTTTAGGGTATACGTATCTTAATATGTTACATTTAACTACAATTAATATGGAACAGAGTCATCATAAGACTCTAACATAAACAAGAAATGAACTAACCCATAAAAGAACATAAATAATACAAAAAACTAACACATTGCCTCTGAAAATTATGATACAATAGAGTAAAGTATTATCAAAAATTTCAAAACAACATATCTTAAATTGCTAAATAGAAATAATACATGAACTTATTTTTAGAGTAGTAATACCAAAAGAGAATATGCTAGTCAATATTTATATACTCTCTTTGTAGCAGCGAAGGTTACTAAAAAATATTATAAATAATATCTTAAAGTTTGGATCTTTAAAGATGCAATACCAACTATATAGTTAAGATATAGTTAAGATATGTTGCCATAAAGTATAATGTTAACCTAACAAAAAATGAGAAAAACATAAAATATATGTGGATAAAATGAATTAAAATTATAAAAAATGCAAATAGTAAAACACAATAATAGAATGATGTTAAGGTCCTATCAAGAAAAGATCATATCACAGAATGATGCACGGAACTTTACCGATCAGCAATTGTGCAAGGAAAGCATAAACCTCCAGAGGCTTACCTTATTCTCAGTGTTTTTAATGTCGGATATCAGTCTCGTATCGGCTTCAAAAATATGATATCGGATAACGGATATCATAGATATACCGGGGATACAAACTAAATATCATAATAATATCATGTCTGATGCTAAAAAAGGATGTCATATGCATACCATGCATATATCTAATTCTATATAAATTATATACTCACATTAAAGCGTGTTTAGGGTATACGTATCTTAATATGTTACATTTAACTACAATTAATATGGAACAGATTCATCATAAGACTCTAACATAAACAAGAAATGAACTAACCCATAAAAGAACATAAATAATACGAAAAACTAACACATTGCCTCTGAAAATTATGATACAATAGAGTAAAGTATTATCAAAAATTTCAAAACGACATATCTTAAATTGCTAAATAGAAATAATACATGAACTTATTTTTAGAGTAGTAATACCAAAAGAGAATATGCTAGTCAATATTTATATACTCTCTTTGTAGCCGCTAAGGTTACTAAAAAATATTATAAATAATATCTTAAAGTTTGGATCTTTAAAGATGCAATACCAACTATATAGTTAAGATATAGTTAAGATACGTTGCCATAAAGTTTAATGTTAACCTAACAAAAAGAGAGTTGTTGAGTTGTCATCGAGAGTAAAACGATGTGGTAGAGCAAAATTAGGACTGAAAAATGAATGAAATTAGGAAAAATATTTAAAATACTTGGGGTGTTATCGGGTCAAATCACATTAGTTAATTGGATCTGATCCGACTCAACAGAGAGCAATTAGCTAAAAATAATGAATATCGGGTGATATTTGAAACCATAATAGTGATCGAAATATCAACCGATTTTCGATACCAAGTCTCAGTTGGGTTCAATATCGGAAACCTGATATCGAAGGCTTAATTCAGTAGTAGCGGGCAACTCAAACCTCCGCAATTGCGGCTGATATTACGGATATTGGACCGATATTTGAAACATTACTTATTCTACACAAAAAGAATGCTGAGCAGAAATTTATTGCTCGAGCAATAAACCAAGGAAATCATAAAGCTCAGGAACCTGCCTTATTTTGACCATCCACCATCCACCCACACACGCATGCTTGAAGATCCAATAGCATATCCTTCTCGTTGATATTTGATGACACACAACACAAATTTAAAAAGTTTACTTCATTCAAATTCTTGTTTCGTTATTATTTAGAGCTACTAAAAGTAAAAAAAGATCAAGTTGTTTTAATTTTCTTGTTTATGCTTCAAGCATGCACAAAAATGAACACCCTACTTAGATTTATGGTTTAGACTTTAGAGCATACAAACTGAAGTCCACGACATTGGTCATGATCTAAGCACTTTTAAACATTACACACCAACTTTTGTTGCATTTTAACATGAAGACAAGATGCATGTACATGAAGACATAAAATCATTTTGTTTCATATCAAACTAACTACAGGTAGTGCAGTCAGGCAGTACAGTCAGCAGATCAACATAAACAAAATGTATTATCAATTCGAATGTCATGTATTATTTTTAAACGTGAAAGCAAAAGTTTCCCATTGAAAATCAAAGATAGGACATTCAAATCGAAATCCTGTTCCTCTCATATTAATCAAACTATTTGTAGTGCTTAAATTCAACATGCAGTTTTAAGTTTTCTTCCATATGCATCAAGTAGGTACAAAATGGATAGTCAAATTGGCACAAAATTGTATGCACCTGTTAGAATGCTTTGATAATAGGATAAAGTAAAGGAAGATTGAGAATTTCCAAACAATACAATTGTAATTACAAATTTCAACTTTAGGTCTAAGAAGAAGTAATTATTTTGAGTAGTTCTGGAGTTTCTATTTAAGTCCTTCATATTTTGTGTATAGGGATTCAACCATCCTTATTAATCAATAAATAAAGAGGAAGTCTTCCTCCCAAATCTTCTAACATAGAAATCGTTTCCTGACATTGTATACGTCATGCCATGAGCCCACGCTAAGTTCCTAAATAACGGACCGATATCCGATATATCGGCCGCAATATCGGTTTTATCACTAAGCCGAAACGATGTAGGCTTATATATTGTGGTTTCCGATATTTGTGGAAGTATCGGCGCAATATCGGCCGCAATTCACAGTTTTTTTAAAATAAAGTTAGGAATTGGTCCACTTAAAAGTGGATCCGACCCGAGTCACCCGACCCAATCACTTACTTCAAATGAAGAGAGGCATCATGATTTTTGAGAGATAATCGCTGCTTTGCCCAAATTCTAATCACGCCGCTCCTCTCCTTACGCCGCTCCTCTCAACTCCGTCCGGAGAAAAATTCCGGCGACAATTGATTGAGTTTCTATAGTTTAAATTTTTTAGACACGTCTATACTTTTATTTGGCTTCATTTGTTTAGCCTCTGATATGACACTCCGATATTTAGTCAATATCTTCAATATTCATATTTAACGAGAGACGTATAACCAAAACATATTTTTATTTGAGTTCGTATGGTTTATATCTTCTTAGATACATCTATACGTGCATATGTCATCATTTTTAAGCTTCGATGTGACACTCTGATATTTAGTCAGTATCCCCGATATATCCTCGATATACGCAATCCGATATCAAATTTCTTAGGCCGAAACACGACCGATATCTGATATTTAGACCTCAGATAACACGTACCTAGCAAAGGACCAACGCTGAGCAGTCCTCGTCACCTACTTGCTCTCCACTATCAGTGTCCGATTGAATTCTTCACCCTCTTCGACTTGATTCAACTGAGTCGCATCCCATATGTGATTTTGTGGCATCCTTACCATACTCCTCTTCTCATCCATATTCACCCAGATAAAGCCCACAATTCCAATCACCAATCTCCTCCTCATTGCTACATGTCAGCCTCATTCAGATCATCAGCATGATTCCAATCACCAGATCGTCATTGCCATCTCTTTCTCTGTTGAGAAAATCTATGGTGTTGTCCTTCCCACATGTTCACACAACGGATCATGATTATGAGCTTTCACCTGGCCTTATCAACAACCTTTAATATAAGTGCTCTAAGTGGATCCATCATTTAACTATTACACAAGAGCCCCACACAATGTCCTCCCTCTTCCGCAAGTGCTTCTAAATTATCATCAACCTTTGTTATGAGTTTCCCACTTGGTATACCTTACAACATCTACTACGAGTGCTCCAAGTGGATCCATCATAGAACTATAACAGGTGCGCTCATACATATCCATAATCATCTTTAGAGAATTTCACATGGAGATAAGTTCTTATTTTTCAAATTCAAGGTTGATCCAACTTAAATTTGAGGTTGTATCAAGGAATACAAATATAAATAAACGCTTCTACTTTTTGTAACTTGCTAATTGGACATTCCATTAGGATAATTGATAATAGATTCTCAACATTATTGAAGATACTGGACCTACATGTCGATAAACCTCTACTCCAAGAAGAAAGAATAATATGTATACCCCAAAAAAACTCAAAAAATACCAATCCCTTTTCATAGCCATCCTAGAGGTTAACCGACGAGGGATGAAAGTTCTAAAGAGGAAAAATAAGGGAGAAATAGATCAAAGGTTCTAAATTGAAATTGAAAGAAGTTATGGATTCTAAATAGATAAAGGAAGCTAAGAACATCACACACAAAACATCATTCGCACACACTATCAAACCAGCAAGCAAGAGATTGAAAACGAATCCAACGCCTCTTACCAAGAGATTTCTCTCTCTCTTCGAATCTGAACCTCTCAGAAACAACACATTTTAAATATTCTGATCAACCATAAAAAATAAAACAAGTTCGGGTAATATTTATAAGCTTACAACTTAAAAGAAGTTTTACAACAACCGAAGTGGGACTAAACTTAAATATCAAGCTACTAAAATAAAAGCATATGAAAGCAAATTCAAAAATTCAAATAAAATGCTAACTAAATAGAACTCGATCCCCATCATATACTCGTTTGGCATGAGATTTCTGGCCATAGATACATATGCAGCAAACAATTTTTAGAACAATAAATAATCAACAATTGATGCAGCATTGCTAAAAAGAAATTCACATTCTGTAAACTAAAAGTATGCAGTTTGAAATCCATACAAGCTCATGGGCTACTATATACCAAGGTTTGAGGTTTCGGCCGATACCCTTGGGTATCGGCTGTATCGTTTCGGTATCAGTGGGTACCGAAACCGAAACTAGTGGTCAGTTTTGGTATCGGCCGATAATGAATGGTATCGGTCCGTTTCGGCCGATACCGACCGATACCGTTCAGTATCGGTCGAAGACGGAGGAAGAAATTGTGTAATTAAATAAAAATTCTCTAAAACCCCCAAAAATGAGATATTGACACGCAATCAAACCCTACATTTGTCTAAACATATTACGCATTATTTGCAAGTTTGTTATATTGTAACTAACGAGAGAGTGTTTTTAGCTAAATGGTTAACGTGAATAGTATATTTTTAACTAATATTGTTCATAAATCATAATTATGTTATAAGTTACAAATTATCTTTATTAGTTTGCAATTATCTTATTAGTAACAAATTTTAACTAATATTGTTAGTTACATATAACTTAAAAAAATTGAAACTACTGATACGGACAAACTGAAACTCACTTCCGAAACCGCCGAAACGGATGATACTGATACCGAAACCTAAATTTTCGGAAGAGCGATACCGAGACCTCAAACCTTGCTATATACTAATTATTATATAGCCCTTCTCATGGTGATAGCTATCCAAGAAAACCACTTGTTGCGTATGTTTGATGCATGAATATTATTAGGCTAGAAGTTAAAGTTGATCACTTGTTAGTTGGTGAGAGTTTTGATTCAAAGTTTAGTGATCTCAAGCATGTATTATTGGGCATGAGACAATGGTCACCATCGTTATACCATCACATCACCCCCCCCCCCCCCGGGGGGGGGGGGGGGATTCTCAATGCTGTCTATATGAAAACTAGTTAAGAACATTGTTGTTAAAGCCAAACAAAGCTTGAAAATAATTTTTAATAAGATTTTTCATGTAGGTTAAGCTATAGATATTGTGATGCACCAACTTAAGGTAATATAGCAGCACCATCATTATAGGAAAAGTGTTCGCATTCCGGCAATTATTTTGTGAATGCGACTGTACAAAAAATATAACTGTCTCAAATTAGGTTCGACTTTTGGCGCTTTCTTGACATGCTTATTACTACAGTCAACTATAGATGCATAATGACAATATCTGTTAATTAAAAGTTACAGTTTGACTGCTCAAGAAATAAAAGCAAGAATGTACAAAATGCCGATGCTAAAACACAACAAATTAAGCAAGGTACCTCTGAAGAAGATTAATGAAGTAGTGACAACCACCATGTAAATTAACTTGCTCCAAGAACGGCGCTAGAAATTCCTTCTGAGAAAGAGCACGAATAATCATGTGCAATACATCCTCGATGCAATCCATATCCTGGCTCCTCTCAAAGAAACCAACTAAGCACTTCATATCAGATGGTGAAACCTTCTGCCTGAAAATGGAATACCTGGTGTGAAAATGTAAAATTCACGCGGATAATAGTTCATGTTGGTCAAACAATGGAGACAGGAAACGTCTAACATGATAAAAAATATCTAATGTTGTGAACAAAAACTTATAGTGCAAAAAAATATAAACATAAATGCATATTGTTCACAAAAAATATGTATATTTATACCTTAAACTCATTTCTGCAAGGCTTAATAAAAGAAGACGGATCTTACGCACTTCTTCTCGCACTGGTCTCTCCCCAATCACTTGTTTAGTTACTGGATGCAATAGAGGCTTACACCCAACAGCCGAGCAAGACTCTGCTTTTTCCCAGTAAAACTGTCGTATGATATCAAGAATCCGTGGAAGATGACATAATGTCGGCAACAAGCTTCCATCATTTTCAAAATATTGAATGAGAAACATATAAAGATCTCGTTGTACTTCATAGTTTGCATAGACCCATATATGTGGATTCAAGTAAATTCGTGAAATAGCATCCTTAATAAGCAGATCGCTGAGGCCTGCATAGCATATACGGTCTGAGTTGATTCAAAATAGGTATAAGTTCAGTAAGTGATTAAGTAAAACAATTGGACTTTTACCACAGTTCTTCAAGATGCCAAACATATTCTTTAAAGATGAAAGGGTCTCCATGTTTAATTGCTGAGGAACAGATTGAAATAGGAATCCAAGGATGGAGAATCCAGAAAGAAGATGCATCTGTTGTTGATTTGACAAATTTCCATCCAAGAAAGATGCAATAAGCTCAATAACTTCAGCTGCAAGTCTCTCTCTCATAATCGATCTAATCAATGTATAGTCATATTGTCTGCTATCTATTACAGATCTATCAAACTGTGTCAAAAGTGGAAAAAATACAGAGACACCGCCAACACAATAAATAATTTCCTGCAGCAAACGGCGAGAGCAAAGTTGTGTCCCACCCATAGCTACCGCTTCATATGAACTCTTATCAGAAGAGTTATCAAGCGCTGATGAGACATTAAACAAGGATTTCCCATCGCTTGCCTGCAAAAAGGTTATAGAAGATATCATTGGCAACAATTGCTATAGGTTGTAGTGAAATGAAATTACAACAAAGCAAAAAAGAAACCTGAGCATTTAGACCAAAAATTATCTTAGATGAAAGGCCATCTTTTCCATCAAAAATTCCGCTGTAGAGTGAATTATCAGAAGCAAGTGGAACTTCATCACCAAGGAATGAATACATATAGCTTGGCCCAAGGTAGTGAACACCCTTTATTTGCTCAGAAGAAAGTGCATCGCCGAACATATATAGAGGACCAATTTGTCCTATGAAAGGATGCACTTTATCAACCGTGAAAGAATAGCTCTCATCACATATAGGTTTTTGCTCTGATCCAATAGTACAGTGTGTCAAAGGCTCACTAACTTTTGCATACCTATAATAACATGGTAACAGAAATTAAGTACTTTACAATTTTACCACATGTTAATATATCAAATGAATACGAAAACATTGATAACCATGGAACCCAACCAACCTGCATTTTTCAGAGGATATGAGATTTCCATCAATATAGCATCTAAGTAAGCTTCCGCCAGAAAATGTCCTGCCTATGCTATGAGTAATGGTAAGAAAGTGCCACTTTCTTGGCAGAAGATTCAGAGGCAATGAAATGCACTGTCGCTTTTGGCTGATGGACTGCAAACAGACGTAATCTATTAGATGGTAACAATCAATCATCTTGTAGCAGATGCTTCCATGATAATATAAATCAAGTCTACTCTAGTCTGAAAGCATGCTCTGAGTAATACTTCATCCCAAAAGACTGTATGTCACAGCAATAAAAAATAATAGATAGCCAGCACGTTGCCATCTTCTGTGTACTCCCAATGATCGAGACATGCACCAACTAAAATTTAACTCTAGATGCAAACAAATATGCATTTGGACGTGTACCATCGACCCTGATGCATGACATATTATGGATGTACAACCATGGCCCTAACTTCATTATCCTAGCAACGCAGTAATAGTAGACACTTCCATTGCAAAGGCAAAATATGAAACTAACTTTTTTGTTAGCTGCCAGGTCTCTTCCATCACATACACAATGTGAATATTCGCACCCAAGGATGTAGGATTGATGGCAATGAAATATATACAATTGACCAATTTTACTACATAGTATTAAGCATCAATCATGATGGTGAGAGTAAGATCAAGAATGATGTGCGCATAGAATCAAGGTTGGATAAACTGGAGATGTCTTCCTAGTATACCACGTCACCATAGAATGCACATGAAATCGAAGGGAAAATTGACCAACTATAACATCCTGATTTATGGGTCAGAATGTTGGGACTTCAGATATAGATAACTTCAAAGTTATGAACTATAAGATATTACACATGCAAACGTAGGTACATATTAATCAATTGCATTTTTAATCACAAATAACATTTTCAGCCAACAAGTGTTCAACACAAGGTTTGAAATCTCAGCCAATACGCTTATGTATTGTTCATATCGTATCAGATTGCAAGTATGTTGCTACGATCCATCCAAAAACTAACTAATTTTGGCTGATAACAACAAATATAATAGCTTCAAGTTTTAAACTACTAAACTTTGGAATTTTATTTTATTTCACATTAAGTTCGGGAAAATAATCTTTTAACAATTTCAAGGTTCAAAATGTAGATCTATTCATCGAGTGATTAGAAATATAGAACATAATACCCTAGATGATACAAATTATCTACGTACAAATGAAGTACATGTTAAAGATGAATATTCACATGCAACTAACAACTATATTGAACATAGGCAACCAATACTAAAGTCTGATACTTCCCAAACGTGTCACTTGATACTTCCAACTCAAATGAGACAAATACTATAAATTGCTACCAGAGAACGAGACTAAAACTAAGAATTTTAACCTTGGTTCTTAAGTTCTACATTAAGCTGTTTGCGGATAAGATTCTTTGGTAACATTTAGACATGAGTTTATTGCTTTTGGGATGAATTCCTACTAGTGTTTTAAATATCTTTCGGATATCCGTCATATCGAAGCAATATCGGAAAAAACAAGATGCCGATATGATGTGTTACGATATATGTATTGTTTTTTCGGTTTCTAATTTTCAACTATCATCGGTCGTAATTTTAGAATTGAGGCGCTATTTCAGCCGATATTTTGGTTTGAAATATCTGCTAATTTCAATATTTTTTGGTTTTAAGCTTTTTAGATCAGGTCCAATTAACATCAGTATATCTAACCCGACTTGATAGTAATAATACTTATAAATCAAAACGAGAGGGTGTTGACCTAATGGACAACCATAATTTTGTCGAAAATATTTTGACTCCATCACTGATTGATCTCTCTTTCTTCTTCATCTCGTTATCTTCTACGATTTCAGTTATGACGGTTTGATCTTCCTCTTCTCCATCGTCTTAGTCTTTGATCATCATACCCTTGACCTTTCTTTCATCCTCTCATTCTTCCCCCTCTCGATTTCAGAGCAAGGGTGGTGTTTGTCAGCAAAACAAAGGCCTTCTCCCTTATCATTAGGTCTACGACATTGACGCTGAGTCCTTGGTAAAATTATATTCAAGAACTATTCGAAAAAACTTCATTTTTTAATTATTTTCAATTTTTAATATAATTTGATATACTTTTTATTTGACTTTATTCACTTTAATTTGATCAAACGATCCGATCGGCGTAAAATATTTCATTTAAAAATTGATCTTTGATCTTCATCGGGATTTTCTCCTAATTCAGTTTAGTCTACTAATAATAATAGTAATACTAATAATAATAGCAATTTTGGTTCAATAATTGTTTTTATTTATAAAGAATGGAATGAAAAAAATTAAGAAAAGTATGCCATTTAGGCATTGGATGATGATGATGCTGCTACAACTACTTTCATTTAGAAATTCTATAAGATTTATTTAAAAACAGAGAATGGGGAACAAAATAGAAAAAATAGAATATCATGGGTATAGTATTTGATTTGTTTGTGACTACTTACATAAACCGACACGATTTTCCAATGGATTTGTGTTAGATTCAAGTTTAATGCAACATATTGAGCCAAGTATATCCTAAACGTATTTTTATGTGAGTTTACATAATTTATATATACTTAGATACATGTATGACATTCATATGATACTTATTTTTAGTATCGATATGACACCCCGATATTTAGTCAAGATTCACGATATATCTCTGATATTTGCTATCAGATATCGTATTTTACAAACCGATACGTGACCGATATATGTATTTAGAATATTGATTCCTACCCAGACTTGATTCCTACCCAGACAACTTATTAATGAAGAGGTTATGCCTTATAACTAAAATTATATGGATTGAAAATTTAAGATTTTGTAGTTTGTATTTACCCATCTGCATTAATACCGCCTATCTGTCTAAAACAATCAGGATGGAAAACATAAACATGAACAAAGAGATAATTATTCAAACGAATACAAACGCGTGCGCACACGTGTGTCTGTCTGTGCCTGTGTATCTGTGTGTGTGCCTGTCTATGTGTGTGTTTGTGTGTGTGAGCATGTGTGCATGTGTCTGTGTGCATGTGCGCGCGCGTATGTATGTATGTACGTATGGACTAGGCCTCCACATGAAAAGATCAAACATGCGGATCCTATCAACTAAAATTTAAAACATGGCTAAGCAAATGGAATATATGTTCCATTGAATGTGATGAAACATAATTAAACTATTTACAAATTAAAATTCAACTGATTTTCAATGTTTTTTACTCATGAATCATGTGAAAACAATTTAATCAGTTTTATTTTTATGGGAACTCTAAAATGTTGATGTTTTACCACTTTGCACGAATAAAACACATCTAAATCTTGCAAGTAGTTTAGATGCTATACCGCATCCAATCAAATATATTTTTCTTTTAAGCTACCAAGTTTTAAATTTGAGTAGATAAGATCTGCACGCTTGATCTTCTTGTGTTGACACGAGTCTCTCTCTACACAATTTTAAATTTGAATCGATAGGATTCATATGTTTGATCTTCTTGTGTGAAGCCTGCTCTCTGTACGCATGCTTTGTGAGGTAAGGAAATTTTCTGCATCGGCCTTCAAAAACTCCACGTTCCTTATCTTTTTTCAATAAAAGGCATGGTTCATGTTATTGGTTGCATAGGAAAACCGAAATACACCAAAAATCTAGTGAAGCCCAAGCTATTTTCTTGTAGAGAAAACGTTCTATTACCATCAACCCATTCATTCAAATAATCTGATGCATGTGTAAGTAATATGAAAACCAAATGATTATCAGTATATCTATGGTATTGTTTAGAACATGCAGATCAGTATTAATAATTCCTATCATTAAAAAAGAGAAAAATGGAGCTTCTGATTGCCAACAAGAAATTTTCTACACTGATTGCTTCTCAACTTTCTTTCTATTTACATATATATAATGGTATATTACATTAGCAAATGAATTTTTTTACACCTCACAATTTCGTTGGATTTTTGATATTTTTTAAATTTTGATTCTGAGGTAGTGATTTACACATACTAAAGTTCAAACACATCAAAAATAAGGCGAACCCTAGCCCATATGTTCATCAGTTGCATCTGTTTTCAATGAGATTAACGGAAAATTTCTACCATTTTCCCTGTATTTTCCTTTCTGATTTTGTCTCTTCTCTTCTCTTCCTCACTTTCATTTCATTTCATTTTATTTTCATTCTTTCTAATTACCTGCCCCAAGCGCATTTCATTACCATTAGCACAACTCATCCATGTCCCTACTTTATTCATAAACCCAGACCATTACCTTGTTTGTAATGACCCATATTTATCTTTTAAAAATTAAAGCATTTCTCCACGTTAATCTTTCTTTCATTTAGTTTTTCCCCTAAAGCTCACAGAGGCCAATTTCCCAATTCTTTCCTTCTTTCTTTCTTCCTTTAAAATTTCTCTTTTTTCCTTTAAGCCCAAAGCAAAGCCCAGATTTGTCCTTTATTCAACTTAGAATTAAAACAAACCCAGCCCACCAACTAGCCCACCAACCAAGCACTAAACCCCTTTTCCTCTCTACCAAAAGAGGCAGCCAATCAAATTTCCCCACTTCAACTTATTTGTTTCTTTCAACACAACCAAGCCCAGGCCAAAACGCAGCCCCGCATACTCTTTTAATCGGGTATGTGCCTCTCGCTTGTTCTCTCTCTCTCTCTCTCTCTCTCTCTCTCTCTCTCTCTCTCTCTCCAATCGAACGGACGAAACCCAGCTCTACTCCCTCATCCTCTCTTCGAAACGCTGAAAGCCCTAACCGCATCCCCGTCTCTCGTCCGAGTCAAACCCTAGCCGCCCAAATCAATTTCGCTCCGAAGATGTCGGGATTTAGATTTGATTCGAACTATGTTTACGCGTTTCTTCTTTATTTCTGTTTGATGGGTTTTCATGGGTTTCATAAGAAATTCTCCCTTCCTCTCTTTAAATTTCTGAATTCAAATTGGGGGTTTTCGATCCTCTTCGATGTTCGGATTTTGGGTCTTTTGATTCCGGTTTCTTCGATTGAGGTAGATTGCCTCTACTCTAACTTCCAGTTTATATTTTGAATTTGTTGGGAAATGATGTTGAAATTATGATGAGAGGAACTCTCTCGAGGAATCATCGTTTCAGTTGGCAACCCTTGACTGCACCATAAATCTTCATCGCTGCCCATTTACTTCTCTATTTTTCGATCCCTGTTTGGGGCTATAGTCAGCCGCCGAAGAAATTGTTGCCCCCTTGTCGCCGTCGGGATCTTACCTGCAGGTGAACCCCGCCAGCTGTCTTGCTCATCGTGGGGCCCTGAGTCGTTTCCCACGGCCACATCTTGTTGTCGTTCCCCTATGAGTCTGCTGCTGATTTCAGGCCGTGCTATATGTTGTGCCTTTGTCCTCTAAGCTCGGCCTGATGTTCTGGTTTGATGTTGTATAATTAAACATATGGTTTGCTATTGTTCATATAAATAGATTCTGACACAACTTTCCCTTGGCTAGTAGACCATAGAACTTTAATGGGTTGCCAACATATAAAAGCTGATCCCACCGCTCTTTAAAATAATATTTTGTTTACAAAACCTTTTGTTTATGATTGCAAATAAATGTTTCGGATTTCATTATTAACTTTTATTTACTTCTCATGCAAATTTTTGTCTTTAGAACATGAGCACTTATTGAGAACTTGAGCAACAATTGACATTAACAGTTTATAACTCTAAACAAACATTTAGAATGACTTTATACTTAGCTCATCATCTAAGGGGTGTGAATGTGATTACGGATAATGGATTCGGTTTATCACTCTCCTGATGGAAGTGTGGCAAGTTACAAAGCAATCAATTTTCTTCTTCGTTTTAAGGAACGAGTGTTCAAATGCAATTTTTCTCTTTCATCTGAAATGAGGGTTTCAATATTCAATTGTCCACTGTCCACACTGATAGCGGGGTTACAGAAACGTGTTAATGAACATCACTCCCTTGGACATGAGTCACGGCCTAGAACAGGTAGTTAACTTTAACCACCACTTTAAGATATTCATAACTCAGTAGATCATTTCTCTTGTTCAGAGATATTGTACTGTTTTCGTTTGATATAAACTGTTAGTTTGGTTTAGTTGTAATCTACTTCTAATTCTGTCGTTTATCTTCTCCCAAGGTTTAGTAGGAGATTTACAGCTTTTGTTCGTGCATCAAGTTTCTAAGACTGATCGTACATGTATGACTTTAATTTCGGTATTAATTTCTGCTTAGTCCTATTCTGTATTCACTGGTACCCAGCACGATCTGCAAAATAATTAAAAATTGAGATGGCCCCTGAAACCGGATCGTTGCAAGTGGTGGCCCATGCAGGTCCGCGTTGACCACCTCGTGAACAGTATAGGTCAAGTAGAATATACCGTAAATCATACCCGTACTTATTTGCGGTATTTTGATTGTACAGAATGACGAAAGCGTACAACCGTCGCGCACGTTCTAATACGAACAACTCCATCGCTATTAACGAAAACGTGACAAGGAATGTAGGCGACGGGAGTGGATCTGGCACCGTCAACGACAATGTCGACATCAACGCCGACAACCACCTCCACGAAAACGTCGGCAACGACAACGATAACAATCACGACATCGATGACCAGCTTAACGATTACGTCGACGACGCGAACGCCAACATCAATCCCAACCTCAACGGTCCTGACAACAATGGCAATGGCGTTAATCATCACGTCGACATTGGAGATAATGGAAACAACAATATTGAGAAGCCTGCACCGACGATCCAGATATCAGACCAGGCCTTGTGAGAGATGATCATAGCATTGCAACGGGAGCCCAAGCGCAGGCACGAAGGAGTGCGAGAATTTAGATCATTGTGTCCACCAATTTTCAAAAGAACCGAGGGACCTCTTGCAGCAGCAGAATGGCTACATCGTACAGCTGTCATGCTAAGAGCAGCACTGACGCGCCAGATTCATGGGTGGACATGACAAAGCTACGATTGGTTGAAAACGCCATGTCGTGGTGAGATTCAGAGGAAGATCGCTTGACTCAGTCGGTTTCATGGAGCACCTTTCAGGAGAAACTTAATGCTCTGTTTTTCTCCCCAGAGGCGAAAAGGGCACTGCAGGCTCAATTTATGAACCCGAAGCAAGGTTCCGTGAATGTGGAACAGTACAACGTCGAATTTTCCAAACTCGGCAAGTTCGCGAAGAACGTGGTGACCGATCTATGGGATAGAGCCCAACGATTCCAAGAAGGCCTGAATATGAAGATTCAGAAACAACTAGTACGACAGAAGCTGAAGACTCACAACGAGGTACTTTCTGCAGCTCGAGACTATGAATACGTGCAACAAAAGAAAGAGCTAGAACGACAGATAACTGCCCCTCCGACGCAACAAGAATCATCAGCGGCTGGAGAAGAACAGAACTGACGCCCTCCAACAAATACTCGCCCCGGAGAATAGAAGAAGCATGCTTTACAGATGTCGCAGACCACTCAATTCAAGAAGAATGAAACTCCAACGAATACTCAACGATCCGTGGTGTGCCACTACTGTCAACGACCTGGACACGTGAAGGACTGTTGACGCTACAACAAGTTGTGTCTAATTTGCGACGCATCCGAGCACTCTATTGCGGACTGTCCTAAGAAGAAGGAGAACACAACTGCTAGTGTCACTTAGCAAGAGCAACGTCCACCAACCCAACCTCTGAGGTGCTAGGCGTATATCTTATCAGCGTCAGAGACAGCGTAGAAGGCATTATCAGTTATCTTAGGATTGGCTTTACTACTGCATTTTGTCGTTAGTATTTTTGCATTTTGAAAATTCCGACGGAATTTATTTTTAAGGGGGTAGGATGTAATGACCCATATTTATCCTTAAAAAGTAATGCATTTCTCTAATTTAATCTTTCTTTCATTTAGTTTTCCCCTAAAGCTCACAGAGGCCAATTTCCCAATTCTTTCCTTCTTTCTTTCTTTCTTCCTTTAAAATTTCTCTTTTTTCCTTTAAGCCCGAAGCAAAGCCCAAATTTGTCCTTTATTCAACTTAGAATTAAAACAAACCCAGCCCACCAACTAGCCCACCAACCAATCACTAAACCCCTTTTCCTCTCCACTAAAAGAGGCTGCCAATCAAATTTCCCCACTTCAACTTATTTGTTTCTTTCAACAAAACCAAGTCCATGCCCTTTTAATCGGGCTGTGCCTATCTCTCTCTCAAACGGACAAAACCCACGCTGCTCCATCATCCTCTTCGAAACGCTGAAAGTAACCGCCTACCCGTCTCTCGTCTGAGTCAAACCCTAGCCGCCCCAATCAATTTTGCTCCGAAGATTTCGTGATTTAGCTTTGATTCGAACTATTTTTACGCATTTCTTCTCTATTTATGTTTGATGGGTTTTCAAGGGTTTCATACGAAATTATCCCTTCCTCTCTCTAAATTTCTCCCTAAATTTCTGAATTCAAATTGGGGGATTTCGATCCTCTTCGATGTTCGGATTTTGGGTCTTTTGATTCCGGCTTCTTCGATTGAGGTAGATTGCCTTTACTCTAACTTCCAGTTTATATTTTGAATTTATTGGGATATGATGTTGAAAGTATGATAAGAGGAACTCCCTCGAGGAATCATCGTTTCAGTTGGCAACCCTTGACTGCACCATAAATCTTCATCGCTGCCCATTTACTTCTCTATTTTTCGATCCCTGTTTGGGGCTATAGTCAGCCACCGAAGAAATTGTTGCCCCCTTGTCGCCGTCATGAACTTACCTGCGGGTGAACCCCGCCAGCTGTCTTACTCATCGTGGGGCCCTGAGTCGTTTTCCACAGCCACATCTTGTTGTCGTTCCCCTATGAGTCTGCTGCTTATTTCAGGCCGTGCTATTTGTTGTGCCTTTGTCCCCTAAGCTCGGCCTGATGTTCTGGTTTGATGTTGTATAATTAAACATATGGTTTGTTATTGTTCATATAAATAGACTCTGACAGAACTTCCCCTTGGCTGGTAGACTATAGAACTTTAATGGGTTGCCAATATATAAAAGCTGATCCCACAGCTCTTTAAAATAATATTTTGTTTACAAAACCTTTCGTTTATGATTGCAAATAAATGTTTCGGATTTCTTTATTAACTTTTATTTATTTGTCTTGCAAATATTTTTCTTTAGAACATGAGCACGTATTGAGAACTTGAGCAACAATTGACATTAACAGTTTATAACTCTAAACAAACATTTAGAATGACTTTACACTTGGCTCATCATCTAAGGGGTGTGAATGTGATTACGGATAATGTATTCGGTTTACCACTCTCCTGATGGAAGTGGGGCAAGTTACAAAGCAATCAATTTTCTTCTTCCTTTTAAGGAACGAGGGTTCAAATACAATTTTCCTCTTTCGTCTGAAATGAGGGTTTTAATATTCAATTATTGTCCGATGTCCACACTGATAGCGGGGTTACAGAAACGTGTTAATGAACATCACTCCCTTGGACATGAGTCACAGCCTAGGACATATAGTTAACTTTAACCACCACTTTAAGATATTCATAACTCAGTAGATCATTTCTCTTGTTCAGAGATATTGTAATGTTTTCGTTTGGTATAAACTGTTAGTTTGGTTTAGTTGTAATCTACTTCTAATTCTGTTGTTTATCTTCTCCTAAGGTTTAGTATGAGATTTACAGCTTTTGTTCATGCATCAAGTTTCTAAGACTGATCGTACATGTATGACTTTTATTTCGATAAAAATTTCTGCTTAGTCCTATTTTGTTCATGCACGTTCTACTGCGAACAACTCCATCGCTATTAACGAAAACGTGACGAGGAATGTAGGCGACGGAAGCGGATCTGGCATCGTCAACGACAATGTCGACATCAACGCTGACAACCACCTCCACGAAAACGACGGCAACGACAATGACAACAAACACGACATCGATGACCAGCTTAACAATTACGTCGACGACGCGAATGCCAACATCAAACCCAACCTCAACGGTCTTGACAACAATGGCAATGGCGATAATCATCACGTCAACAATGGAGATAATGGAAACAACAATACTGAGCAGCCTGCACCGACGATCCAGATATCAAACCAGACCTTGCGAGAGATGATCATAGCGCTGCAACGGGAGCCCGAGCGCAGGCACGAAGGAGTGCGAGAATTTAGATCATTGTGTCCACCAATTTTCAGAAGTACCGAGGGACCTCTTGCAGCAGAAGAATGGCTACGTCGCACAGCTGCCATGCTAAGAGCAGCATTGGCACGCCAGATTCATGGGTGGACATGGCAAAGCTACAGTTGGTTGAAGACGTCATGTCGTGGTGGGATTCAGAGGAAGATCGTTTGAATTAGCCGGTTTCATGGAGCACCTTTCAGGAGAAATTTAATGCTCTGTTTTCCTTCCCAGAGGCGAAAAGGACACTGCAGGCTCAATTTATGGACCCGAAGCAAGGTTCCATGAATGTGGAACAGTACAACGCCGAATTTTCCAGACTAACGTGGTGACCGATCCATGGGATAGAGCCCAACGATTCCAAGAAGGCCTGAATATGAAGATTCAGAAACAACTAGTACGACAGAAGCTGAAGACTCACACCGAGGTACTTTTTGCAGCACGAGACTATGAATACGTGTAACAAAAGGAAGAGCTAGAACGACAGATAACTGCCCCTCTGACGCAACAAGAATCATCAGCAGCTGGAGAAGAACAGACCTGACGCCCTCCAACAAATACTCGCCCCGGAGAATAGAATAAGCATGCTTTACAGACGTCGCAGACCACTCAATTCAAGAAAAATGGGACTTCAACGAATACTCAATGATCCGTGGTGTGCCACAACTGTCAACGACCTGGACACGTGAAGGACTGTCGACGCTACAAGTTGTGTCTGATTTGCGACGCATCCGAACACTCTATTGCGGACTGTCATAAGAAGAAGGAGAACACAACTGCTAGTGTCACTTAGCAAGAGCAACGTCCACCAACCCAACCTCTGAGGTGCTAGGCGTATATCTTATTAGCGTCAGAGACAGATGCTCCTTTCTCGTAGAAGGCATTATCAGTTATGTTAGGATTGGCTTTACTACTGCATTTTGTTGTTAGTATTTTTGCATTTTGGAAATTCGGAGGATGGAATTTATTTTTACGGGGGTAGGATGTAATGACCCATATTAATTTTTAAAAATTAATGCATTTCTCCAAGTTAATACTTCTTTCATTTAGTTTTCCCTTAAAGCTCACAGAGGCCAATTTCCCAATTCTTTCCTTCTTTCTTTCTTCCTTTAAAATTTCTCTTTTTTCCTTTAAGCCCAAAGCAAAGACCAGATTTGTCCTTTATTCAACTTAGAATTAAAACAAACCCAGCCCACCAACCAAGCACTAAACCCCTTTTCCTCTCCACTAAAAGAGGCTGCCAATCAAATTTCCCCACTTCAACTTATTTGTTTCTTTCAACACAACCAAGTCCAGGCCAAAACGCAACCCCACATACTCTTTTAATCGGGCATGTGCCTCTCTCTCCCCCCCAATCGAACGGACGAAACCCAGCGATGCTCCCTCATCCTCTCTTCGAAAGGCTGAAAGCCCTAACCGCCTCCCCGTCTCTCGTCCGAGTCAATCCCTAGCCGCCCCAATCAATTTCGCTCCAAAGATTTCGGGATTTAGATTTGATTCGACTATTTTTACGCATTTCTTCTCTATTTATGTTTGATGGGTTTTCAAGTGTTTCATACGAAATTCTCCATTCCTCTATCTAAATTTCTGAGTTCAAATTGGGGGTTTCCGATCCTCTTCGATTTTCGGATTTTGGGTCTTTTGATTCCGGTTTCTTCGATTGAGGTAGATTGCATTTACTCTAACTTCCAGTTTATATTTTGAATTTGTTGGGATATGATGTTGAAATTATGATTAGAGGAACTCCCTCGAGGAATCATCGTTTCAGTTGGCAACCCTTGACTGCACCATAAATTTTCATCGCTGCCCATTTACTTCTCTATTTTTTGGTCCCCGTTTGGTGCTATAGTCAGCCACCGAAGAAATTGTTGCCCCCTTGTCGCCGTCATGAACTTACATGCGGGTGAACCCCGCCGGCTGTCTTGCTCATCGTGGAGCCCGGAGTCGTTTTCCACTGCCACATCTAGTTGTCATTCCCCTATGGGTCTGCTGCTTATTTCAGGCCGTGCTATTTGTTGTGCCTTTGTCCCCTAAGCTCGGCATGCTGTTCTGGTTTGATGTTGTATAATTAAACATATGGTTTGCTATTGTTCATATAAATAGATTCTGACACATCCCCTTGGATGGTAGACTATAGAACTTCAATGGGTTGCCAACATATAAAAGCTGATCCCACTGCTCTTTAAAATAATATTTTGTTTATAAAACCTTTTGTTTATGATTGCAAATAAATGTTTTGGATTTCTTTATTAACTTTTATTTATTTGTCATGCAAATATTTGTCTTTAGAACATGAGCACTTATTGAGAACTCGAGCAACAATTGACATTAACAGTTTATAACTCTAAACAAACATTTAGAAGGACTTTACACTTAGCTCATCGTCTAAGGGGTGTGAATGTGATTACGGATAATGTATTCGGTTTACCACTCTCCTGATGGAAGTGGGGCAAGTTACAAAGCAATCAATTTTCTTCTTCCTTTTAAGGAACGAGGGTTCAAATGCAATTTTCCTCTTTCGTCTGAAATGAGGGTTTCAATATTCAATTGTCCGATATCCACACTAATAGCGGGGTTACAGAAACGTGTTAATGAACATCACTCCCTTGGACATGAGTCACAACCTAGGACGGGTTGTTAACTTTAACCACCACTTTAAGATATTCATAACTCAATAGATCATTTTTTTTGTTCAGAGATATTGTACTGTTTTCGTTTGGTATAAACTGTTAGTTTGGTTTAGTTGTAATCTACTTCTAATTCTGTTGTTTATCTTCTCCTAAGGTTTAGTATGAGATTTACAGCTTTTGTTCGTGCTCAAGTTTCTAAGACTGGTCGTACAGGTATGACTTTAATTTCGGTATTAATTTCTGCTTAGTCCTATTCTGTATTCACTGGTACCCAGCAGGATCTGCAAAATAATTGTAAATTGTGATTGCCCCTGAAACCGGGTCGTTACATTGTTCCTATACCTTATCTTATTTTTTAAGCCTTGGCACTTAACTTAATTTCATTGGCCTGTTTTCACCTTTCCCCTCTAACCCAAGAACATTTTTCCATTCCCTTAAATTATAACACAGTCGTCCATTAATCTGTTTATACTTTCCCTTTCATCTATCTGGAAGAGATCCCAGGCTGTGTTTTTAAAACCAAGCCAAATAGCCCCTTGGCTCACTTTACCTTTCTCTTATATTTCCTTTTTAATTAGAAGCCCAAGCCACTTCTCACTTTAACCTAAAACTAAAACTAAACCTCATATTCTTTTCTATGTACACCAACCCAATTCCCTCTCCCTCTCTCTCTCAAAGAATGAAACTATCAGCTCTCCCTTTATTTTTCAAACCGAGCAAAACAAAGATGCAGGCAGGCTTCTCTCCTTCGATGTAACAAACGAAGCCCCATCTTCCCTTTAGATTTCGAACGAAACCCTAGCCGATTTCCGTATGTCTCCTCTCGGCGCAGAAACCCTCTCGATCTCCAATTCCTCTCCGATATCCCTACGTGTTTCTACTCTGTTTAAGTTCAGATATTTTCTAGGTTTTTCGATTCATACGAAAACCTTCCTCTTCTTCCTCAAAATGTCTTTTGATTTTAATTGCTCCAATCCTAGATTTTTCGAAGATTTCATGAGCTCGATTAGAATTCTTGGCCTTCGATTGGTGAACTGTAGATTATTTTTCTAAACCTAAGTTTTTAGTTTATGTTATTTGTTATTGCTTAATTCTCTGAAATTATTCGAGATTAGTGTTGTTGGTTTTGTTTGGGTTATGGAGATGTTGGACATGGTGTGATGTCGTCGGGTCTTATTGGCGGTTGGTTTCTGCAGTGTAGCATTGTTAGCCGAGGGGCTCTCGGGTTTTCCTGAGTTTGGGCTTAGCGGTTCTTTTGGAAGCTCCTGTTTAGATTCACTTGGGTTCTTTCTGTCCTTGTTTGGGCCTCGGCCCTAGGCTTCTTGCAGTTGTGCTCAGGCTTCTTGCCCTATATCATATTCCACCAGGCTTTAGGCCTATTACCCTCACCTCATATACTAGTTTTGCTTACTATTGGTCTTCCTCTTAATACACAAGTTTCATGTTAAATTCAGCTTACATTGTCGAATTATATTTCATTTTATTACACAAACATCAACTACCTGAATCCTTTATTCTTAATGCAGCGCAGGATGATGTCAATTTATTATGCGACTTTCTACAACTACAATGATACGCTCATAATTCCTTTATAACTATTTTTAATTCTAGTTTTTATATAATTTCAATTTTAAAAAGAAAATATAGAAATTGTTCATGTAATTGACTATTTTAAAAACAAGAACGTGATTGACACCATCCATTGTCACCAAATTGTGGAATTACTTACCATGCATAGTATGATTGAGACCATTTAACTGTATCACTTAATTGCGTAGTTAAGGAGCTAAGCATACATGATATTGGAACAACTCAACTAGTGAGTTGACATTAACCATTACTACATGACATGCCATTACTGATGACAACATGACTTGATAACTTGACTAGAACATAGACTTGATATACTGAACCCCTTAGCTACGTAATTTAAGATAACCGGAACCTAAACACTCGATGAGAACTATATTACTCTCTGACGTTTCATGATGCACGTTAAGTAATCGGCGTATCTTGATATTGAATTATACCTGACCTGATACAGCAACCCACAAGATGACACTTGTTACAGTAATAGAATCTGAACAATCATATACTTGACATTGTAGCCGTATAGCCACATGTTAATACTTTAATGTTTTATTTACATAATTCTTGTTACTGTATGACATGCTCTTGCTATATAATTCACATATAACATATTCTTTATTCAATAACAGTTGACATAGCCTAATTACATGACATGATTGTAACAAATGGTATAATATGAATTACTTGCTTGAACATCGTACATTGAATGCATGCTTTCAATATTATATATGTTCTTTGGTCGTCATATACTGATCATAGATTCTGATTATTGTACATGTTCATGGTTGGGAGCTAAGTGCTACATGTGACAAAGTGTCACGGTACACCGGGGCCACCTCTTGAACCCATATGAGACACTTCTAGAATCCCTTCAATAGTTTACATTGGATACCATCACAATACCATAAACTATATCGCTTGACCAGCTTGATAGCCCTCACAAACATCGAACATAGTTTATAGATTGCACTGGGAATGTGGTAACTCATATTAGAGAGTGTGTGTGAGCAATTGGAGCCATACTTTTGGTCCGTATATGGGAGGATTTCCATTTCCTGTTTCTTATTCAATGGATCCGGAGTCCCTTCCCGCTTTCCTATTTTGAACTCGGCCCGGTGTAGCTCCATGCGATACAAGATGGTCTTCAGGTTGCATATCTTGCTCTTCAAATATGAGGCATAGCACTAGTATAGGACATCACCATTTAATATACAAGATAATACTGGTAGGAAATGATCTCTCTTATTTGGTATACTGTTACATTTCGTATTGCCTTGTTTGATTGTTAGTGAGGTGCTCCATTATATATGCTTATGCAATGTTATTAATTGTCACGGTTGCCTTTCTATTTATTGAATAATATTCTTGTCATGCATGCTTATTCTCTAGTATTATCGTACTTGTTTCTTAACGGTCCATAGTATGTTACACTTGTTTAGTTGTTAACTTTACTTGTATGTCACTTGATCATAGTTGTTCCTTCTATTCAGTAGTCACTGCCTTATCTTATTGTTATTATTTTTTTTTGTGCATAAGCTGAATAATTGGATTTAGATATAATCTACTCTAATCCAATCCTACATTTCTCATGTGTTCTAGGGACTTCCAGTGTTCTAAGACGAACTTTACATCCTTTGAGCCATGCACAGAGATTCTGAGCTAACACATTCATGTATGTCTTATGATATATTTCTATTTCGCTTATTTTGTTTTCACTGATAACCGACAGCAAGGTTTTATGTCTCGGTTTCGGTCTGGGTATCATTCTTCCCAAAATTTAGGTTTCGGTATCGGTATCACCCGTTTCGGCGATTTCGAAAGCAAGTTTCGGTTTCGTCCGTATCGCTAGTTTCGGCAGTTTCGTTTCGGGTTTCGGTTTCGGTTTCGGAGATACTTTAAATATATACACACATTGATGGTTTCGAATGTTCTTAAATCTAAACCTATCAAATACTATTAAATACAACAAACTAAAATATTAATCATATACTATCAAATACTAAATACTAAATAGATAAACTAAATTTGAGTTCGTAATCGTATCAAATACTAAACACCTAAAGTTTGGTACTTAAATACTAAATATTTGATAAATGAATAGATCATAAGTCTTGCCTTGCGCACCCACCGTTTTACCTTGCGCAGATACCACTTATTTACAAGTTTGCCAAAAAATCGATGGGTGTTGCTTTGCGCACCCACCACTTATTTACAGGGTTGCTGACGTCCCGCCGGTTTCACAATGTAAAGTCGGAACGGGGATACCAGGATTAAAATTTATAACCGCAAACGCACGGTGTCGAAGTGTGGCTTGGGGATCGAACAAAGGGAGACGTGTGATGTGCTTGTGATCAAACAGGAACCGGATCACCCGGTGGGTGAGCTAGCCATATCGCTTGGTGGGTTGTCACGATATTAAACTATGGAAAAGGTGTAAGATATAAAAAAAGCAACCTAGGACCTTGGCTTCCGCCCTAGCATTAGTTCTCACTATTACGACCGACGGATAGGAATGTGATCAGATTTTAGGGTTTAGTGGTGAGACGTCGCCTCTAATAGTGGTACCTAGCGTCCGATGGGCCCGATATTCCGGTCGATACCCAGGATGATACGCTAGGTCTACCCGGGTTCGGACGGTGGGCATTCCCATGTCCTGCACCGCCCGACTCCGGGAGCACTAAGCTCGCAACGATTGCTCCCGACATTTCATCCAAGCCTTTCCCACGCGCGAGGAATCAATGTCTATGCTAGGGTGTGAGCTGTGACTAGGGGGATCAAACTCCCGTTTTAGTTCTTCTTGGCCCGACGGTCAAATGCGATCTTCCTCCCGCCAGAGACAAAAAAACACCCCACGTAACCATCTAAATCCCTATATACTATCGAACCCCTAATCATATGGTCGTTCTAGGGAGAACCCACGAATGGGCTTTCCACCAATGTCCCAGATTTGGAAACTACTCACTAATCATTGCAATAGATTCAACAAAACAAATTTCAGCCATCAAAATGAAGATCAAGCAATAAACTACTTTAGCAAATAGTAATATAAACGCAATGTCAAAGTATTAGAACGATCGGAGAACTTACAAAACAAGTTTAATTGAAAGCAGCCAAATCCCCTAAAACAGCTTAAGAAAACGGGGAATATCGTCTTCTGGGAAACCTAGGGCTATTTATACATTTTGGCAAGATGCCAAGGAATATTCCCACTAGAAGACAAAAATAAGCGTCCACCCGATCGGTTGAAACTTCAACCGATCAGGTGAGACGATCGTTTGACTGGGTCTTCAGCTTCTAATAATCTTCACCCGATCGCTGAACCGATCGGGTGAAGTCGTTGGGTTCTTGAGCTTGGGAAGAACTGCTACAGGTGACCCGATCGGTTGACAAGTCAACGGATCGGGTGAAATTCGGCTCACAAAATAGAGGGCACTGTCACACCCAACCGATCACTGAACCGATCGGTTGGGGTTTGCTTCTTTGCTTGCTCCTCCTCGGGTCTGATACGATGCACGAACCGATCGGGTGGATCTGTCCACCCGATTGGTTGAGGGCTGATACATGATCTGAATTGACTTTTGACCCTCAGGTTCTCGTGCGACACCTCTCGTTGCTCCGGGGACTCATGATGTTAGCTTTGTATGTCCCTTACGCCATCAATCCTGCAAAAGCACAAAAATACAACGAAAGTGAAAAGGAACTAAAAATCACAAAAAGACGGACTCAAAATAACGAAAAAGGACAGGAAATCATGAAGAAGACGTGCGTGAATATATAAAATATAAATGCACGTCAGTTGCCACAAAATATCCGCTTGATATGCGTACCGACTGTTTTACTTTACGCACATACCACTTATTTACAAGTTTGCCTTTTTAAAGAACGCAGCATCTCCTGAAAGGCGACTCGGCCCTCTTTCTCTTTCTCTTTGCTCTCTCTCACTATTTCGATAGATAGTCAAGGCGGGTTCGACGAGGCAGGAGGTGGGTTCGACGAGGCGGTGAGGCGATGAGGTGACTTCAATTTTTTCATCATCTTCCTTTTGTCCGTTTTCTTCTTTTTTCAGCAATTTTTCTTGGTTCTGCCTCTTCTTCGTCTAATTCTTCATCATTTTCAAGCCGAAACCATAAGATTTTCTCTTCTCGTTTAACCGAGCTTTCTATGCAACCTATTGATTCACGAAATTTTTTGGGTTTTTAGAATATTTATTTAATTACACTTTCTTCTTCCTCCGTCTTCGACTGGTACTGAACGATATCGGTCAGTTTCGGTTGGTATCGGTCAGTTTCAGCCGGTATCGGTCGAAACTGACCGATACCGTTCAGTATCGGCCGATACTGAAACTAACCCTTGGTTTTGGTATCGTCAACTGCCGATACCAATACGATACGGCCGATACCTCAAACCCTGACCGACAGGATCTGCAGATTCTTGAAAAAGTAACGACTCTTAGAAACCAGAGCGTAACAGCATCTCTACAAATTCAACAATTTTATGATAATATAACTTTTTAAATTATCTGATCAACGACCAAATATGCTAGGGTTCATTTGATTTTTGATGTGCTAGTGTAAAGGCCCAAAAAAGCCCAAGGCCGTTTTCCTTTAATAAACCCCCACCCACTCATTCTCTCTCCCCCCTCTCATTTTTCACGGGCCCAGTAACAAAAAAACCCTCGACCCCCCGTGCCCTCTCTCTCCATCGCATGCGGCGAACCCAAACCCTCGACCCCCCGTGCCCTCTCTCTCTCCATCGCATGCGGCGAACCCAAACCCCCGACCCCTTTTCTCCCTCTCTCTTCGACCCGAGCCCAGGTGGACTTCTCGACTCGATTTCCTCGCACGAGCGACAACATCGAACCCAAAGAATCGCGGCGGCGGCGAGACTAGGGTTTTGAAACCTAATCGAACGGCTTCTGTATCCCTCGACGCGAGATTTTCTCATGATAGGATCCCGGGGATTTTCGACTCCGATCTTTGCGCGATAAGCCCCTTCTCTCCCCTATTTTATATGCGATGCTTTCTAGGGTTTTTGTGTGTTGCGAAAATTGTATTCTCTTCGAAAATTTTCCGGTCTCTTTTCTGAGGGTTCGGATTTTGTTCTTGGGGGATTTCGACTTGTCCTTTGGTGTCGAATCTGCTCCTAGGCTCCCGGCTTTGTTCTGTTGTTTTTGGATCTGCTACTAGGCTCTCGGTTTTGCGCTGTTGACTTCGGATCTTTATTATACTTTTGCAATCTTCGATTTCAGGTAGATTTCGAACTCTATTACGCTTCTAATTATTTATTATTAGAATGAAGATGATGATTCATGAAATATTTTAGAGAGGATAACTCCTCTATGAATACTCTGGCACATAGGTTGGATTCACGGCATTTTCGCCGTTGCTCGCTGTTATACCCTTGCGTAGAATTAATTATTTGTGGTCAGCCGCCGAGGTGGAAGGCACGGTTTAGGGTTGTCTGCGATGACTGTACATTTCAGTCCCTTTGGATAATATACATATCTTACATACTGTTTTTCCTTATGCTGATGTTCTTTCCTATATTAAGTTCAGTGCAGTTCGCAGTTCTGCTCTTTTAAAATAATAAGTTGCAGCTTTCTGTTCTGGTTTTCATTTCTGTTTTGTTCTTTCAAATAATAAATTTCAGTTCCTTTATACATACAGTTAATGATATTAAAGAAAATTTCAGTTTAGTCCTTTTAAGTTTTCAATTCAGTCCTTTTAATCTTCAGTCCAGTTCTTCGTAAAATTTCAATTCAGTTCTTTTAATTTTCAGTTCAGTACTTCTAAAAAAATTCAGTCGAGCTCCTTTAAATATTAAATTACAGCCGTTTATAAATTAAGTCTCAGTTTTTCTTTGCGAAACAATTTTCAGTTTTCCTTTATAAGTCGGATTTTCAGTCCTCCTTTACAAATTGACTTTCAGTTTATAAATCAAATTTTCAGTCTTTATAAATAGATTTTCAGTTTTCCCTAATAAAATTGATTTTCAGTTTTCTCTTATAAATCCAGTTTTCAGTTGTTCTTATAAATCAAGTTTCAGTTTCTTTTATAAATCCAGTTTTTAGTTTTCCATACAACTGAATTTTCAGCTTTTTAATAAATCCAGTTTCAGACTTCCTTTATAAAATTCAGTCCTTGTTCCCCGTATAAGTTTATCTTAAAAGCTGGAAATCTGTACCTCCTTTATTGCAATAAATTTGAGCCAGATCAATAACCTTTTAAACAAATCCGGAACCGAGCAACCCCTCTAGGCAGGTAGACCACAACTTATAAAGGTGCCAACATGAATCTGATTCATTCTTATGTTTTTAATCAATTTTACTTGTGCTCCTTGAAGGTTCTTATCGCTTGCATTTACACTTTTTACGCCATAGAAATTGATCTCTTTTTGTAAACACGTTTTAAAAAGTGCTCTTTGGTAATTGTTGCGTAGATGGATGACTATCTCATAATGTTAATTGGACATGCGTATGTAATTGGCATTTTTCTCTAAAGTATATGTTAGAAGTTATGCAATGCAACTTTATAATATTACTTGGTCCGCCTGATGTCCTCGCACCAAAGATGATAACCTGAACATATAGTTTGCATAGCTATCTAAATATATAATCTAGAGAACAACTACATGAATAAGCTACTTGACACCCTAGAATTAGAATAACTACACTTGACATCACGGGTATGGGGAAACTTATAAATTGAGAGGGTACGAGAGCGATTGAAGCCATGCTTATAGCCCCTGTCTGGGAGGATTTCCTTTATGGATCCTGAGTTCTCGGTACAGTTTGTCCTTATACTCGGCCCGGGGTAGCACCCCGCGGTCCAAGTTGGACTTCACGTTGCACATCGTGCCTTCCATTTATAAGTCACAACACAATACAACAACTCTTCCTTTTGGTTATTTGTGCTCACTTTCTTATTGCCATTTGTTCACGCCAGGTCAGTAATCTTCCTTTTACAGTTCCTTTTATACCTTTTAAATTTCCTGCAAAATAATTAATTAAATGTTTAATACGGTTTGCAATCTACTTTATTAATGGTGGTTCAAATCCATCAGGTCATACTCAGCTCGAAGAGGAGGCTCCGCAGTTCGAGGAGTCCGATTTTCCTGTTGAGGACGCAAACTTCTGAGCTTCTGTGTCATCAGGAGGGTTAGTTTTTCTCTTAGTTGTTTTTCTTTTCAGCATTATTTTATTTTGAGTCGTAGTTGTCTTTGTTGCCTAGACATGTAATTCCCTTTCAAGGTTTAATAAATGAGTATTTCCTTTATCCTTGTCCTTAATATTTCCTGTTTAAACTATATTGACTTCACTGGTACATGCAAGACCTGCAAATTATTTTGAGTGTAACGTTACCCGCTCATGGGGCGTTACAGCTAGGGTTCTAGTATATGAAGATCATTACCAAGGCTCAAAACTTAAATATAAAAAACCTGATAAAATTATGCCAGTGCTCTCATATATATATACACACACACATATGTACATATATAAACATATACATGCATATATTTAGGATACTATCTATGTGGTGGCAGCTCATCTAGCTAAAGGAGCTACTCCCTCACATGCAGTGTTCTAAATATCGGATATCGGTTGCGTATCGGCCTAGAAAATTTGATATCGGATTGCGGATATCGGGAATATATCGGAGATATTGACTAAATATCGAAGTGTCATATCGGAGGCTTAAAATGATGACATATGCAAGTATAGATGTATCTAAGAAGATATAAACTATACTAACTCAAATAAAAGTATGTTTTGGTTATACTTCTCTCGTTAAACATGAATATCGGGGATATTAACTAAATATCAGAGTGCCATATCGGCTGCTAAAAATGATGTCAAATAAAAGTATAGACATGTCTAAGAAAATATAAACTATAGAAACTCAAATAAAAATATGTTTTTGGTATACTTATCGCATTAAACATAAATAAAGGTCATCCACTTAGTGTAATATTTCTTTAAGTGGTCACGAGGATCAATATTATTCAAATGGACACATAGTGATAGCTCAAATAAGTAACTTTCCACATTATTTATGTGGATCAATATTAACAGTGTGAAGATAAAAATAAAAAAACTAAAAAAATGTAAAAATGTGAAAAGCGAAGATGGAACGTTGGATGTAAATCTCGATTGACGGAAAAAACACAAAATGGAAGGAAAAAACTGAAAAACTGAAAAAACTGAAAAAATTGAAAAAAAATGAAAAAAATAGGGCTCGTCTACTCACCTTGATCGGAAAACACTTCCTTATAAATGAATGCCGAAGTTGAAGCTCAATCGATTGTTATCGGAAATTTTCACCAGACGGAGCTGAGCGACGTAAGGAGCGGAGTGTCGAGAGGAGCGGTACGGCGTGATTAAAATTAGGTCAAAGCAGTGATTATCTCTCAAAAATCTCGATGCCTCTCGTCGTTTTAAGTAAATTATTGTGTCGGATGACTCGGGTCGGATCTATTTTTAAGTGGACTGACTCGCTAACTTTGTTTTTAAAAAACTGTGAATTGCGGCCGATATTTCAAAAGGATATATCGGCCGCAATATCGGTCTCAACCCGATATTGCGGCAATATTTTTCTAAATATTGGAAACCGCAATGTATAAGCTCATATCGTATCGGCCTAGTGATAAAACCGATATTGCGACCGATATATCGGATATCGGTCCGATATTTAGAACACTGCTCACATGAGATGGCACCACCCCGTTTGATGTCATCACATCAAGGGGGTGGAGTTTTACCCTATGTAAGAGGGCATCTCATTCAACTAAATGGGCTGCCACCCCAACCCTGTTTTTTTCAATGTATATTGGCGAGAGAATCAATTAGGGAGCATGTGTGCATGTGCATGTGCATGTGCATGTGCATGTGCATGTGCGTATGGAATAATGTGTATGTATGTCATGAGAAAACTTCCTCATATGATGGCCGAAAAGTTGGTAGTCCACGTCTTTTTGGATGCTTACATCAGTTGCAGCGATCACTTAGTATTGGGATATTGAGGTAAATATACCAACTCCATCATATATCATGAACAATTTTTTTAATATCACAGTTGAAAAATATGTTACCCCGAATTGGCAGTAGTAACAATTAGACAATCAACGAAAGCGGGAAGTGTGGTGTTTTTTTGTTGGAAAACGATTCATTTTGCAATCACTTAACAAGAGGGTTAGAGATGTCTAAATTTATGAATTTTTGTAACTTTAAAGAAAGGAGATCAAGATGACAGTTCGGACTAATCCAACATTGATCCATTTAATAGATATAGCCATCCCCTTGTGTAAATTTCATGATCAGACACCTTAGGTCCTACCTCCTCTGTGTGCATGCATGCAACCTAATGATTTCAAATTTAATCAAAAGTATATGGAAGTTATGGAATATAAGTTTACTTTTGACACTAAGCAAAGAAGAAAAATATAGTCCATGCCACATGAATTGGTAAGGAATTAAGACCTTATAAATTATCACAATCGTTCTTCCTATTCAAAGAAATGGCACCCCCCACCAACCCCCCCCCCCCCCCCCCCCCCCCCCCCCGAGAAAGTGAATTATGTGACAACATTATCGTCCAAGCATATTACAGAAGCTAACATTAATTAATTAATGACTTTATAACTTGAATTGAAGATGGTAACTTATAAAGCATGCATAGTGGTGAACTTTAACCTGACTTCTGCAGTCACCATTCCCAAAAAATAACCAGTTAAAAATCAACTTCTCTGAATGAATAAATGTATCACATCTCTAGTCACACAATACGGCAGTTTTGCAGCAAAATATTATATCTTGGCATTGCTGCAATACAACTATGAATAAGAAAATGTGAAATATTTTTCAGAAACCTACCTCAAAAATTAGCATGTCTTTTCCAATCACTGCCACGGATCCTCTTCCGTCATCAGTGAGCAGACTAAAAAGGCCCATCATGCCGTTCTCAGGGAAATTCCCAACCCTAAGCCAACATGAAAATGAAAATCCCTTACTATAGGGCCACTGTACAGACTTTTCTAACACAATCCCCTGCCATGCAGAAACACATCAGCCAAATATGCACACTTTATACAAAGCAAAGTAGATGAATATTTGTTCAACATCCAAATAAATATATATATAACTATAAAACCAGCTATTATTTGGTGTTAAACAGAAAGCACTGAAATGTGTTAAATATGCGGTGAAGGTAAATATCACAAAGGACTTCAGCAAAATATGTAGAGCGTAAGAAGAATTTGCAACTACAGAACATACAGAGTTGCAGCCATTGAACTCAAAAAAAGCCTCAGGTCCTTTTTCCTTGAGCATAAAACACAAGCTCGTCAAAAGCATTGAACTATACTTCTCTGAAGATCCAAATTTCTCACTTCGGAGAAGAGCAAAAATTTTCCGTATGTCCTTTCCAGATATGCTATGACCACCAACAATCTGAATGAGCTGAGCAATTTTTGAAATCATATCATCACTTTCTTCTGTGGCAAACCAATCAAGAAGAAAACTAAGCATTCCTGCCCTGGAGCATGACGTCCGGTTGGGGATGGAATCATTTAGTAAAATCAGAAAAATATCAAGCCCATAATGCTGCAGCAGTTTACTGCTCTGTCAACCAGAATTTACAGATAAAAAACAATTATTATTCCAGATAAGAAAATTAAGGGAAAAATAAATGAAAAAGTAAATAATAGAGATATGCCAACCTAACCTTCTGCAGAACATTAAGAAACAGTAAAATTACATCTTCATTCTGTACCAGAAAAAAAAACCGGAAAAAGAAACTGATGTCAGTAAAAGCATCACAAAATCTTCCATGTTCGATTATTTAATGTCACCACTACAAATAATAAGCAGGCAGCATTAAAAATATCAAATGCAAGAAAAGAAAAAAAATCTCAGACAGTTAATACTTTGGTCTTACCTAAATTGAATAAAGTTTCCTGATTACCTACCTTAATTATAGCATTCTCTTTGATGTTAAAATTTCCATCCACAAGCATGTCAAGAAGAGCATTCATAAGTCCTTCACTCGGTTGCCACTTAGAAAAATCCAAGAGAAGGCTCTGCAGGGTTTGATAACCTTCACCAACAAGGGCTCTAAAGGTAACCTGCAATAAGACATGTATACTACGATAAGCTAGAAATATATTTTTATATAATATATGCATCTGTTTGTGTGATAATCCATATTAGCACGGGCTTCACATGCAACCTTTCATCAGTCAACTATTCATACTAATAAGATTAAGTTAAAAAATATAATTTATATATTTATATATGAGAATAATGGGCCTCGTAAACATGAGAGATTTCACTCGTATTCGATGATGTGGCTCATTCTCCCGGTGTATTGTGGAGGAGAATGTGACACATCATCATATAAAGAACCATATCTCTCATATCATGTGACCCACTATTTATACGTACGTACGTACATACTGATAATGTATATATGTTGTCAACATGGGAAAATTTCACACGATGACAACACATATACAACGTTTTTTATTTTTTTAAATTATTTTTGGATGTACTTTATACATCATGTATGATCGCCATACCAAAAATGAAGCGAATCCAACATTATACTCATCAATCTAACCATTGCAAATTCAATGGTTTTAAAACAATAGAACTATTTACAGCGAATGGATGGAGAGTCAAATTCTTTTCGGGTTCACCCATATTTGAGATTTGAGGATATTAGAATAAGTACAACCTAGAAAAAAATTCAAATTTTTTAATGGTTTTGGATGCTGACAGTGCAAGAAATTTTCCATGCTGACAGTGCAAGAAATTTTCCATGCTATCAGCACATATCCATTATCCATGTATATATATAGTGAAAAATGTATATGTGCTGTCAACGCAGAAAATTTCCAACTCCGACTCACTATACTTTATTTTTTTATTTTTAAAATAAAATTTGGTTTTGTTCTACACATCATGGATGATCACCATACCAAAAATCAAGTGAATCATATGCTATTTGACCCTCGATCTATCCATTGCAAATTCAAGGATTTCTGAAGAATAGAATTTTTACATAAATAGGTCAAATACCCCTAGGGTTCACCTATATTTAAGGTTTTGGGGTTTTAGAATGTGTACAACCTAAAAATTTTAAATTTTTAATAAAGCCCGAGCTAACAACACAGTAAATTTCCTACGCCGTCAGCTCATATCCATATAGCTTATATAAATATATATATATATGTTGGCCTATAAAATTTTCATTTATTTTATGAATAAACACTTAATACTTTAAATAAAAGAAATTGTGGACCCATCATAAATTTGTTTCGTCAAATGCGATCAAATCCATCTAAACTATCTACAAATAAAAATTTAAATGATTACAGTATGCATTACATATGCATCAAGACGGTAATAAACTAGTCACCATTAATTGTTTCTAAAATGTTGATTTTTGCCATCACTTGATGCATTAATAAAATATCTACAAATCATCTAAATTTTGTTTTTCAATATATTAAATAGGTTAGATTAAATCCAAAGAAAGAGGTTTATGATTTGGGTTCACAAGCTTTTTATTTTGGAGAATAAAGTTTTTTGTTCAAAAAATAGGTAGAAATTTTGTTGTCCTACTCTTTCTCTCTCTTTACCTATATTAACATGATCATGTGCGAAACTTTCACACAAGATCATGGTGGGAAAGACTTTTTTTAATTTTTAGAATTTTTTGCAATTTTTTATGTTTAATCCATACAATTATATATCTCAAAAAAATAATTAATAATAGGTGAACCCTGTGGGTATTTGATCATCGATCCACCCGTTACAAAATTTAACAGTTTCAATGCAATAAACCTTTTTTAATGCCTTGATGAAAGATCTAATACCATTATTTTTCATCCATTAATTTTCTAGGCATGTATACATGTATGGAGAGAAGGCCTAAAAAATTAAAAAAAATTAAAAAAAAAAAAAAAACATTTTCGCGCAAAAATTTCCATGCGAAATATTTACACATGAATATTCATCTCAAGGAATATGTGCATCAGCTAACCAATAAGGAAATCCTTTATTGGTTCTCGTTTAAAAATTCACTCTGCATTATTTTTTGAGTAATGAGAACCATTTATTTTGATTTCCATTTTCTAAAACCCCAAAATATATAGTGAAACCAAATGCTTAGCTCATTAATCTAGCAGTTGCAAAAAGTTCTATTATTATGAAACAGTTAAATCTATAATGAGTAGATGAATGAACAAAACTTATTGGGTTCATTACATAATTGGTATTTTAGAATATGAAGATCCAAATAAACGGCTCTGATCATTAGTAAATAATAGTTGAGTGAACTTTTTGACTTAGCCAAGGAATTAATCCCTCCTTTCCTAGCAGACGTATATTATATATATAATGTAGGTCAGTTAGCTAAAGAGAATCCCACCTTATCTATCGTTAAAATTTTCAATATCTACTACTTTTGTGGGATTGGAACCGTTCACATTGATCTTCATATTCTCAACCCAAAACACCTAATATCTATTGAACCCTAAGAATTTACTTGGTAATTTACTCATCGTAAACCCTTTGCATTATTAGATCTTTTTACAACAGCTAAGTAACCCCCCTTAGAGTTCATTAGATATTTGGCATTGTAGTGTTTTAAAACATGAAGATTAAAGTAAGTAGTTTCGATCGCTCATAAAATAGCAAAGATTTGATATTTAAATAGTAGACAAAGAGTCCTTGGCTAGCTACATATTCATATATATGCAAATTTTTGTGTGAGAAAAGCCCTTGATGCAAAAACCGTATGAAAAGAGTTTTGTAAGGTTTTTTTCAATGATCCAAATCGTTAAATGTGTTCTACACATGCTAATACATCCACATACCAAAAATAAAGAAAACCCACATATTGCACTCAAATCGGATCGGCATATGTTCTATTGTTCTGAAACCGTTGAATTTGTAACTGCTTGATCGAGGGTCAAATCTTCATATAGTTCACCTTATATTTTCTCTAGGGCATAAATATTTAGGGATTAAACATTGTAAACATTTTGAATCAAAAAAAATTCACACCATAATCCCCTGCGATCACGTGATTATGGCCATATATATATATATATATATATATATATATATATATATATATATGGAAAAAGGGGATCTAAGGTGTCTCCTTAGATGAAAATCTAAGGAGGCGCCCCCATTTCCCCCCATCTTCTACAAATTTTTTATGAATTTTTTTTCATGGGGTTGTTGTTCACATCATGGATGATCAACATACCAAATTTCAAAGGATTCCAATACTTTTTGAGCCACCATCTACCTTCTACAATTTCAACGGTCTAAAAACGTGCTAAAAACCCCACGAAGTTGCAAGGGGTAGATGGAGGCTCAAAAAGTATTGGAATCCCTTGAAATTTGGTATGTTGATCATCCATAAGGTGAACAATAAACCCATGAAAAAAAATTTCAAAATAATTGTGTGAGATGGGGGGAAATGGGGGCGCCTCCTTAGATTCGATCTAAGGAGGCACCTTAGGATCCCTTTACCCTATATATATATATATATATATATATATATATATATATATATATATATATATATATATATATATATATATATATACTAGTAATAACATTTGCACGGGGACCCCAAATCACACACAGGATGTGAGGCCTACGCAAAGCGGTAAAGGATATAGAAGAGTGTGTGGGTGAGTATTGTCTGGAGTAAAATGGGATAAAGCAGGGGCCAAAGTGAAAAAAGACCAATAGGAAACATGTAAGTAGGAAAAAGAGGGAAGGATTTTTGGGGGATGTCATTTGGTTTCATGAAAAGGCAATGGAAAGAATGTAAATAATGAAAATATAGAGGTCTTTTCTTTGGGAGTTCCACAAAAATGCCCAACATCACACCCAAACACTCACCCTCACCCCATGCTTAGTTGGCCAAATATTAGACACCACTCTATCCACCATTTTGTCATAGTAGGACAACATTCTCATTTGTATAAAAGATGCTCCGATTCAACAATCAACAATTTAGGATTGCCATACAAATGATTAATTTTTTTGTACTAGATGCATGAGTAAACACATCTAAATTATTTGAATTTTTGTTTATATGTAGTTTAAATGTTCCAGATGTGACGAAAAGGATTTTCGATTTAGGTTGTTAACTTTTATATTTGGATGAGTTGGATCCGCGCGTCTGTTCCACTCAATCATAGAATAGTCTAACTCTACATACATATGTACATACAACGAGCTAAGTTGGTCATGTACCTATAATTCCCATATCACATGTCTGTGTCGTCTCATTATCCATGCTTCCTAGGAAACTATGGAACCCATGCACTAGAAAAATCTATTACTATATAAATTGTAAATTCTTCGAATAGCCAATATTACAAGCAACGCCTTCTCTTCGCTCAATTTATGTAACCAACATGTAATTAGATAGTAGCATGAAGCATTGTAGACATATCTAAGTATCCAAAGTCATTGTGTGAATTTGTGACACTAGATGTGAGACACAAAACATATAAACCTTTAACAGAACAGACTTTGTTATTTAAAAGGGAAAGAAATTGAGAGCACAAAAGTCACATCCTCGAGAAAGTAGTATGTTGCTGTTAATTAAAGTCCTTAATTTCATAATTTTTTCTAAAGATAAAATCACCTTCGAGTCGTTATTTTCCGTAAGCAGCAAGGTCAGCGTCTGTAGAACATTCAGGAGCAATGGTTCACCAATTCTCTCATCAAAGGTCCCGTTTAGTAGAGAGACAACGTGAAGAAAGCACTCTCCGGTCCGAAATAAGTTTTGATAGTACTGAACATGTGACAAAGTTAAACAAAAAATATGACATGAATTTGATGGATGAATTAGAAATCAAGCAAAGTGAAAAAAAACGTTCAAAAATAATAGGAACCCTACCAGACGATCAATCAAAATGATTTCTCTCATGATAACCAACAGATCAATTGACAATTCAGCAAAACATCTATCACGTTCCCTTGCTCGTGTAAAGGTTTCTAAGAATTTAGAGCACAAATGTAGTTTTGCTGTTTGGTCATCAGAAAGCTTCGGAAGAAACTGCATCACATTGGAAAACATCATTATTAACAAAGACATAAAAAGCGTAAATTAAAAAGAAGAAGAAAGAAAGAGAGCTGAAGTTGTTACTTTGAGTAATGCAAGAACATGCTCCAATACATGCGTTCGAATACTTTCTTCCCAAAACAGGTCAAATAAGCAATCAATACAGCTGGAATTGTGTAGAATCAGACCTTTTGCATTCTCCTCCCGTGAGAGATAATCATTAAAGAGTTCCATCGAGAATTCCATGCATTTGTAGAAATTCTTAGTGGTTTCCAAAGAGCTTGCCATCTTAATGTCATTAACTACATCACTTTCTTCAATATTAATTCTATCAGCAAGAAGCAGACCATCTGTCTTTCTAAGTTCTTGAACATGAATGCATGCAACCTTGAGCACCCGTGCAATTGCATCTAATGATTTAAAAGAAGCAAGAGTCTGTTCAATTGAAAGCTGCAGTATTCGATGCAGGCTCTTCAGAAGAATACTTGAAATCTCCGGTGTATAAATAGATTGCTCAAGTGTATCCAATAACACAGAACATTCTGGCTGCCAAAACAAATATAAAAACCAAAAAAGCAAGAGGTTCAGAAACGCACAAAAGAATGATAATATTAACAATACGCAGAGTGCTTGATTAAATATAGCACAAATATAGTTCAGAGTCTTAGGACAAATAGAGTGATATTATTAGATGGAAAAAATTTAAGGCAATAGGTTTTATTCCCTTCTACACACATAATCATATAGACACCATCCTAAATAGAAAGGATGGCTGGACCTAACTAGCAATTGTATGATTATATGAATCTTGTAAATGCGTGGATATAAATCAAGAATGCTAATCCACAAAGACCAGATGATATCTTCATGTGAAGGCAACTTCTGCAAGAGTAAAACCTGGCAGAAAACCCAAAATCTCAGTTGGCAACTAGAGAGATCTGCCTTATTGCAATACCTTTACATTTATCTAAGATCAAATCTCCAAATTTTACTGCATGTGAAAAGTAAAAAGTGTAGACAGCGATACTTGATATAAGAAATTGATGAGGATCCAATTTTGATTCGAAGTTGAGATTTTTTTTAATGATTTTTATTTGAGTATAGTTGTCTTTTTTTAGTATTTGGTAGGAGTTTGAATCCATTTGAGTCTTTTACTTATTTTGGGTATTTTAGTTATTTTGGTATTCTACGAGAGTTTGAGTCCTTTTGAGTTTTTTATTTATTTTAAGTCTTTTAATTATTTTGGAATTTTAGTCCCACATCGGATGTAGTTTTTGAAGGTCAAGTTGTATGCCTACATAAAGGCTACAAAACTTATTTTATTTTTAAATTAGAATAGAATTTGAGAAATTTGAAGTAAAGTTTATGTTCCTGAAAATTAAATCTTTTGCATTGACATACGAGAGTTGACTTGGTTGCATGGATGTGAGATCCGAAAAATCGCTGCTTGCAAAACGTGTGAGACAGTGATCATCAAATTTCCAGTATATGATGCAAAAAATTTTATTATATTCCTAATTTTCTTCTTTCCCAAATCACCACCATAATTTTCCCCTTTCGTTCTGAGTCAGAACCAAATTTTGACTCTATTATTTTCTTTTTTTTCTTTTCTAGTTAGGTTCTAGATCATGAAAAAAATATAAAAAGAGATATCAACAAAAAAAGAGATCTAAAAAAATTTAAAAAGCAGATAGAGTTTCGAAAAGAGAGAATAAAAGAATAAACTCAAAAACTCAAAAGAAAGAAAGAAAAATCAAAAATCAAAAATTAAAATAGATTTTAAAATTAAAAAAGAGATAATAAAAAGGAAAAAATCAAAATAGAGGCAAACAATTAAGTAATTTAGGGAAAAAAACTTTTTACCTATAGTGTTGCTTGCGATATTTAAGGATTTTTTAAAATGATTTTCATCGGATTTTCGTGCCAGTTATTTTGAAAATTTTAAAATTATTTCAAGCCATATTGCCGATCCGTTTGAACCATCTTCAAGCCAGATTGAGCTACTACATATTTTGAAGGAATGATAAAAAAATCTACGCAACTGAAATTGTTTGCACTGGTGTGCTGTTAGATCTGGGATAAAGAGGCGGGACCCGGGAGTAGGTGTGTGCGCAAGGGAGGTCGCCTCTCCTTAGGGGCATTTTCGACTCCTCTTTGGTTTATTATAATTGAGTGGCAAACTTGTAATTGTGGGGGAGTAGGGTTTTATTCTTAAGCTAGGTCTAGCCGTTATTTTATTTTTATGCATGATTATTGAATTGTTTGATAGAGTTCTTAGGTAGATCTTAGGAGAGTGCGGACGTCCTCGTTTTAGACGTTTGGGGAGGATGGTTGCCCCTATCAATTGTAGCCAACTTATCCTTTTTATCTTCGTTTTCTTCAATAAAGTTCAGATTTGCCTTCGGATCTATCATTTTGGTATCAAAGCAACTACGACGCTAAATTGACGACGGCGGTGGATCGACTCGCCGCTAAATAAGATCGAACAGAGGAATCCCTTGCTCAGATCGTATTCCAACTTACGGCTCTCAACAGAAAATTGGGGATCGACGGCGCAAACACTAGTTCTTCAAAAAAGGTCACACATTTAGAGAAGGGAAAGGAAAAGATGGAATCTTTTGATGAGTGGATGCTTTTGGATGCTAATGAGTACTTCAAGGAAGAGGAGGAGCCCTGGAGGATCGAGGAGAGCGGGAAACAAAGACGGAGCGTCGAGGGAGGCCGCCCGCCCCCCATCTCAACCCTAGGGGGTAGCCGACAATGGGTGAGGGCGGTGATCACTGCCCCGCCCTCGGGGGTGGCCGACAGGGCCGGTCGAACCCTGCCGGCCTTCGACAGGGTCGGTCGACCCTGCAGGGGCAACCGGAGGGCCCGCCCGGCCACCGGCAGCCCCGACCGGACTTGCCGGAGGCCGGACAGGCCTGGGCGCACCCCTGGCAGCTGCCAGGGGTGACATCGAAGCACGGCGCCCGCGCAAATCGCAGATCTGGACTTCCAAGGTTCCGCCGCATCGCCACGGGCATGAGGATCATTTTCCGGGTCCACCTGAGTTTCCGGGACACGGACAGGCTGGAGACTACTACTACAGTGACGAAGGAGGGGGGAGGCACCATTATGATGGTGGAGGAGCTCACGGGGGTGACTTTGGCGCTGGAGGTGGATGGGAAGATTATGGGCCACAACTAGGAGGGCAGCGAGGGGACTACGGAGTCCACAGAGGAAGGCCACATGGAGGGTATGAGACCCATAATGAGAGATGACAGCATTATCACCAACACAGACGCATCGAAGGGAGACTAGACCAGGGGCATTTTAGGGGTGATGGCAGAGTAAGGAAGCTGAAAATGTCTGTGTTTGATGGAGAGGACCCGCATGCGTGGCTTTTTAGGGCTGAGAGATATTTCACTGCGTATCATATGACGGAGGCCCAAAAGTTAGAGGCAGCAGCCATTTGTATGGAAGGGAGAGCCCTGGGATGGTATCAGTGGAAGGAGAGGAGACAGCACTTTCGCAGTTCGGAGGAGCTTAAGGATCTCATTTTGGAGAAGTTTCGGGATCCCCACATGTGAAACCATCACGAGGTTTGCCCTCAAACAGGAGGGGCCAGTGAGGGACTACATTGCGAAAATTGAGACCTTGTCTGGGAGAGTGCACGGAGTTACTGACGAGTCGCTAGAGGGCACATTCATGAAGGGGCTGAAGCCCAGTCTTCAAGCGGGGGTTCAGCCATTCAAGCCCACGGGCTGTCGGATGTTATGGAGATGGCACAGATGGTCGAGGATGCTCAGGCTGAGGAGAGGATAGTTAGGAGCGGTTATGGTGGTCAAGCGCAGCGCGTGTCCTCAGCTGCGTCGGGAGGGTGAAGACTATCACAGGGACATATCAGGCGAGTGACGAGAAGATTGAGGAGAAGAGCAGTGCACCGCCAGTAGGGGGTCAGTTCAGGCGGATGACTGACGCCGAGATGAGGGAGAAGAGGCAAAAATGGCTCTGTTTCAGATGCGATGACCGATTCACCCCAGGACACTACTGTGGGGTTCACAAGCTGCAAGTGCTGATAACCGGGACAGACGTGGAGGATGAAGAGGTTGGAGTGGAAGACGACTACCACTCGGAGTAGGACTGCGAGAAACTTCATGCACCACCTTGAGGACAAGGTGGATTTTCGGGGGCAGAGTAATGTTAGATCTGGAATAAAGAGGCAGGACCCGCGAATAGGTGCGCGCGAAAGGGAGGCCGCCTCTCCTTAGAGCATTTTGACTCCTCTTTGATTTATTATAATTGAGTGGCAAACTTGTAATTGTGGGGGAGGAGTGTTTTATTCTTAAGCTAGGGCTAGCCGTCATTTTATTTTTATGCATGATTATTGAATTGTTTGAAAGAGTTCTTAGGTAGATCTTAGGAGAGTGTGGACGTCCTCGCTTTAGGCGTCTTGGGAGGGTGGTTGCCCCTATCAATTGTAGCCAAGTTACCCTTATTATCTTTATTTTCTTCAATAAAGTTCAGATTTGCCTTCGGATCTATCATGTGCAAGATAGCTTAGTTGGCTGGATATAAGGTCTGAAAAATATTCATGTACGAAACGTGTGAATCGGTGATTAGTAGCGTAACCATGAAATTTTTTTGCTCTAGGCAAAAATAAAGATGATGTAAAGAATATATTTTTTGAAAATACCAAAAAATTAAACATTAACCAGCTTTAATTATTTATTGATAATAGCTACAAAATAGTATTATACATATATTCAAAATATGATATATATACATATATAACATATACAATGTCTATGTTTATTTAAATTGACAAAATAATATCATACATGTAGACATTCATGCCAATGAAAATAATATTTGATTAACAAACTAATAATTAAAGATTAGTTTTTTAATTAATGCATATACACACACAAGCATATGAAAAAATAATTGATATAGAACTTTTTTACATTAATTTAGAGGTAGAGAGTGGGAGCTAGAGAGAAAAAAGAGTTAGAAAAGTGAGAGGTAATGTGTGTGTGTGATAGAGAGAGAGGAGGTCATATAGAGACAAAGAGAGATATGGTGATTATACAGAAAAATTATTTTTATCTCTGAGCTGCCTAGGGCATGCATGCTGTATTAGCATAGGAATCAAAATAAAAAAGGGAAACACTATTAGGAGACGAAATACAAATTATGTATCTAATGTACAAAAGATTTTATATGGTAAATACATAATGTAAAATACGTAAAATTGCCTTTTATTTAATATGCAATATCATCTTATCGTATTTGGTCCCAATACAGGGTATATCAAAAAATATAAAGAATTTAAATAGAAATATAGAAATAAGGTAGAATTTTTTCTTTCCTTAAAGTGTGAAACCGAAAAAAATTAATACACATGCAAAAAATGATAATAAGTAACAAATAATAAAAAATAGAAAACGAATTCATTAGGGGCGAAGCCATGACATTTAATTCTATAGTCAAATCGCCGTAGCCATTGGGCCATTAATAGATGGGGATAATTTATATTTAAAAAGGTTATCTTATTTACTTGCCTAGGGAAAGTAGCACAAAGTTCCGTCCATGTCGTGATCATCACATCTTCAAAATTTGAGGCCCGAAATTTTATTATATCCCTAATTTTCTTCCACATATCCACACCATAATTTTTACCTTCCCTCCTGCGTCAAAAGTTGTCGCATCATCCCTATTTGCAAATTCACCCAACCCATATTGAAAGCTTAATGAATATAATTAATATATTGCCAATTAGAAATTTAGAATACATTGAAGACCAGTAATAGGATTTACTAGGGTTTTGTGAAATAAAAATAGGGTTTATGTTTGTAGAAATATGTGCATAGTGAAAAGCTTGAATTAGCTGGTCGACCATTTCTTTCCCACGCTGGCTTCACAAATCCATCAGATACAGTATTGACACTAGCAAACTAGGCTCTATATGTATAGTGTTACTAAAAAAACATCATGTAATGATAGAAATAAGCAGGTTGTTCTGTCCAATTGATGCAGAATAGTTTGCAGCAAAAGAATAGTTGAAAATTCAGTTGAAAATTCTGTCCAATTGAAGTTATCTATAAGTATTTGGAATGGATATGTCATTTAGTTAAGTTAGAATTTGACTTTGATTATGATAAGGGTTCTTAGAATTTGATATAGCTCTTTTTATATTGTTGTCTGGAAATCTAGTTGGTATGGATCTTTCTTTTTTATGTGAATTCTTCTTTATTTAAATTAGAGTTTTAGTTAAATTAAGACTCTTTTGTTTGAGGTATGTTGTACCCATGTTTCATATTTTGATCAATTAAGTTAATGTATGAATGGTTGAGGTAGATTTTACATTTTTTGCCTAGTTAAAGCTATCTTTCTTCACCAGGGTCTGAATTTTTTCCATCACTGGTCAAGGGTGGGTCTTTTTTATCCTTGATTTTGCCGTGTTTTAATTATTTCTTTCACTTTTCTGCACAAAGCTTCGGCCTACGCCATTATTGGTCTTAGAGTCGCAGTTTAATTTTTTATCTTGATTTTCCCTTGAATCTTTTCTTTCCTCTTCCAAAAAAGGAAAAAAAATCAGATTACTTTATTGTGCTACAATAAATGTCATCTGAAATCCAAACATTAGTCAAGAGTTCTAATCTTTTCATAATTGAACTCACTGCCAAGGTCCTTGCGGAATTGCATTTATTGCTCAATGAATTTTGAAGCCCCGCAAATAATATGAACAAAGAACTATACCTAATGCAAAAAAGAGCCGAGGAAATTAAAGATGGGCTCAAAGGCTTGAGTAATAGAATGTAAGAGTATTGTTAAAGAGTTTGTCAACTAAATGACAATATACCAAGTGACTTCAAGTCTGAAGTTGCAACCATCAACAAAAAGAGAAGGCATCGAGATCGACCATGCTGAAGAATTTGAAGAGATTGAAAGTGTTCCAACTATAAACTTGGCAATCAATAACATTGGATTTAATAGTCCTTCAGAAGAGTTGTTTTATTGTGAAGATAGCCGTTCAACTACATGTTTGACAAATTTGTTCTTTTGTTAGCTTTCATTAAATCGACAAGGATGACTCTTTGGGAAGATTGAAGCTGAACAGATTGCAGATTAGTTTGAAGATTCCTAAGTGTCCTTGGAATTATCTATAAATATTTGAATTGGATAGAAGTCATTTAGTTTAGTTAGAAGTTGAATTTCATTAGGGTAAGGATTATTAGAATTTGAGTTTGAAGAGGGCGTAGATTACTAGAATTTGAGTTTGTCTTTTTATCTTTTAAGTAGTTTGACATTCTAGTTGATTTGAAACTTATCTCTTTATGAAAGTTTGGTTTTAGTTAAATTAGAATTTTGTTCAAATTAAGTCCCATTTGTTTAGTCCCTGTAATTCTATTAATAAAAGTATTCACTCAAATTTTATATTCTGATCAATTAAGTTTATTAAAAATTTGAGTTTCATTTGAGATTTTTCTTGGTTAAGGCTTTATTTCTTCATCCTCATTAGGGCTGAATTATTCTCTTCTCTTGAAGGCTGGTCTTGCTTTATCCTTGATTTTGCTTTTTATTCAATTCTTTCTTTTCTTTTTCTCTGCAAAGCTTCTGCATTGCCATTATCAATGCAGCATAGCCGGTATTTCTACAGATTGCATTTGCATGCGGACACAAAAAGGATTCCTCCTAATGCGTTTGGAGAAGATGTTGAGTAATTCTGCCAATAGCATGTAAAGAATATGCCATGCAACCATGGCCCAGATAAAGTTTAAAGTTTAAATAGACCCCAGAGAAAGGTTGGCTCCCCAATACACACGTGGGCACAAGTGAATGAGTGAGAGAGGAAGGGGGTCGGGGAGTTGCTTCTAATGGATACCATAAGTCAATAGTCCAAACAGGGTAAATATTATCTTTGAGATTTTTCTCCCAGTTTTATTTCCAAAAAGGTTTCTTGTTAGTTCCCAATCTAATAAATGGATTGGATAAAGCATGTTGTCCTAGACTCTGTACATAGATGTCTCGATTTTCTATGAGAGAATAGCTTCAGCAGAATCTTGGTGTCTTCAGTTATGGTATGGGTAAATATCGCATTTAAAACATGAATGTTAGACCTTCAGTCGAACTGAGAATCTGGGAATCTCATTTATGTGGAATTTGGGTTTCAAATACGGAAAGCAGAGGGGGGAAAGGGAGCAATAAACTTCTTTCATCTTTTATTAGCATCACGCAAATATATTTCCAGACTTCTGGTCCTATTCAAGCTGGAATCATTAACATACTTTGCATTATTAGAGGCGATATAAGGGCTATCTAAGAGTCTGTTCCACATTAGGATTTTGCCGTTTCCATTTTGTAAAGGTTTAAACAAAGACTTCAGTTTACCATTATATTTTACATTAAACATCTTCTCTAACAGAAATATGCAAAGTTCTAAAGAAATGTCAGATCTTCAGTCGGAGTGCATTTTCGAAAACAATGCATTGGCCTGGTTCTAGCAACATTGGATATGGATATTATCATATTACACAGCCTTTTTATGGATAGCTCTTGTTTAACATAAGTATTCAAATTTTTCTGCAAAATAGTCAAAGCGAAAGCTAACTTTTTACAAAAATGACTGCCGATAGAACATAAATCCACATGCGTAAATTGTCATGTCCATGCAATCGGCCTTGCCAAAATGCAGTGGGATATATCTCTGTACACTTAACAGTTTTTAATATAAAGAACTGTACAGCGCGTGAAACATGAAGATGCCAACTTTACCGTGTTATTTGTATTGTCTTTAAGTGAAGCAGAAAATTCCAGGAAGGAAATGGCTTCCACTTGTAGAATGTCAACACCCGTGGGCTTTGCCTGTTCGTCAGTGCTACCGGACACAGATGATAAATCATAGGTCTTCATAAAACTCTCACGTTGGATTCCAATATCCACTAAAAATTCTCCAGATGATGACCCAAAATAAAAGAACTTCTCAGAGAACATTAGCTCCCAAATTCCCTCTTCCCTAAAAACTTTTAGAAGAACTGGTGCAGAGACAAGAACCTTTCTGAATGCACATAGGATGTAATGTTGCAGAGTATTGGCTAAAATCCTGTGTAAAATACTACAAATTAATTTTTTTATAAAAAAAGGTATATGCAGAGTGGGATATAACAAAATGCAAAACGTTATATTAGAGATTCACATATTCATCAGAAATTCAAGTAACAATGGAAAACTAATTCAAACTATTTGATAGTCAAAACAAAAGGCCATGATGTAAGCAGAAGAAACGAAAGAGTAGCAGCATGTTACTTCATACCATGACATTTTGAAATCTCAAAAAGAAAAAAAGAAGAAGAAAGACTGGAAAAAAAATAATTTCAGAAGTTTTGGTTTTTCCTCCATTAGGTAAAGGGACAAGGTTCAACGCATGGTTTGTTATCATAGAGCAAGCTCTTTTTGTATAGCATTAAAACATATTGAGCTAATGTCCAGTGTTCATGGCTTGATATCAGGTGTTGGGAACTCTCAAATGTGCATGTTCATATGCAGGCGCTCAAAGATAGACCAAATAATTAAGAAAACAGCATGCCACTTTACCCAGTTGATTGATGTAGGATCAACTGCAAAAGAAGACTTGTCGAATATTCAGCAGCCTTATTGGAGTTATCTAAAAGAATTTGATCTCAGATAGAGATCTCAATTTAATTGGAATTTGTTTGATTAGGATTAGAAATTAGAAATTGAATTGAGTAGTTTTCTTTTAAAAAGGAATTTCTTAGACATTAAATTTATTGAATGCTTATTTATTTGGTCTTTGTTTTTATTAGAATACTTAATGAAACAAACTTAATCATGTATCAGAGTTTAAGTTGCATTAGAATTCTATGTATATATCATATTAAACGGATTTTACTCGTACTCAATAGTCAGAATTTCAGAGAATGGTAAATAAATTTATAATTCAATTTGGAGATTTCTTTGGCTTGGCCTCCTTGGTTAAGGGCTACGCCGCTATCTTATCTCCATCCTTGGTTAAGGGTTGGCTTTTCTTCATCCCTGTTTAAGGAATGGCTTTTATTCCTTTCTACCTTTTTCTTTCAAAAGCTGCCGCTACCACTTATCTCGGCAAGTTTAGATTTTCATTATGACGTAGCTGAATAGGTTATGCTAGATTTTGAAAAAGTAGCACAGTAGTAGGTGGCTCTTCTTCTTGAATGATTCCAGCTAGGATGACTTGGGATTAAGCAGGTGCTATCATTTCTCGATATGGATGTATCTTATAATTTTTCCAATCAACTTCTAGCTTCAAATAAATTCCACTAGTGTATCCATATTCAAGGAACTTAGCTTTTGCAGATCCAAATCTTTGGTGAACATGACATTGTTAAACAGATCAACCATGATGGAGCATACCTATAATCATAAGCAACAAGTCATAGACCATCAGTATAGGATCTGAATAGTGACAATTATTAATGGAGAACGCATTATTTAGTAAAAGGAGGGTAAATATGTGACCGATGGATGAGCAGCCCAAATAATCAGTTCAATGGATTTTCGCCTAACCATCTCCAAGAATAGTAAATGTTATGATGGAAAGCACAGCACAGAAGGGTCAGCTCTAGGGATTGTCATGGAATGGGAGAAAATTAAAGGGATTAGAATTTGATAGGAAGGATAACCGATTTGGTTTTGGGGATATGGTTTTGGGACTCCGACATTGGAGATCGGATGGATCATCGACTTCAATGCCATGCCGGGAAAAGATTTCTCCTGACCTCATGCCAGGGCAATTGCTAACCAACTCAAAACGACATCGTGTGGCAGAGTTTTGTTTTTATAAAAAAATAATCAACTTTCTTCGCTCTATAATGAAAGGCATGAATGTCTTTTTATAAGAAAACGGAACTTGATGCTTAAGAAAAATATTTCTTAGAATTCTAACAGAAAAGTTTTTTATAAATAAGGTTTAAAAAGATTTTCGAAATAACTAAAACTCACTAAAAGGAAACTCCTAACTCAACTTAAATGCTAAAAAGAAACCAACGATAAACCAAAGAACATTATGAATCTACTTTGATTACTTTTTCTCTCCTTTAGAATCTTCTAAACGGCATGATCTCTCTGTATCCCAAATAAAATAAAACTCGACTCTGACTTGTTTAACATCAAATTTTCCCTAGGCAAATAAAACTGGTCCTCGAGTTTAAAGTAAAGCTGGACGAGGACTCTCACGCAATTATGCCAGGGAAAACAACCCATGAGTAGCAAAGTGGGCAAAAAAAGATACAAAACTTGTTGACCAGTAGGAGGGAAGTTTAGAATTATAAAATCATTGTGCGCTATCATCAAAACATGAAGCTGAAGTGGTGTTACTCAAGATACGTATGGAAATCATGCTCAAGCTTCGGCATAGAATCAACAAGTTGCTCAGGCTCGAACATGGGCTCAATTTGGTCACAGACTCAGATACAAACTCTGATTCAGCTTCATAATATAGTATAAATTCAGACTTTATGATATAGGACAAGAGAGAATTCAGAAATTTGTGAAAGATTTGGGAAGGAACATTGTAGATTTAGGGTTTAAAGGCTTCTCACCGAGTTGGACCATTCTCAGGCGTTTGGAAATTTTTTCTTTTCATTAATTCATTCATTGATTAATAAAAAAATACAATCTTGAGGCCTTTTACATGATTTACAACTAATACATTCTCTTCTCCCAAACGATGTCGGACTGAAACTCTAAATTAATAAAAATACGCAAAATAACTAAAAGACTTAAAATAACTAAACGACTCCATCTATATACCTATATAAAATCTAAAATAAAATAACAATAAAAAGGACTCTATCTCAATTGGATCCCTATCATTCTCACCGGCTTGAGAACTCCACCACATGATAAATGACAATATGGGTAGCACAGGCGGATAGAAATCAGTAGTCCCTTACATAAAAAAGATGTGTCCACGAACTTTGAAGTGTAATAGAATACAGACGTGTCAATGAACATCTTCCAAAATTTTCTTCCAATTCACAAAAGATAGTAAAACATGTAAAACATGTTTGTTAGTAAAATATAGAGGATATGTGATAACAAACTCGATATGTTCAATTAGATTCGGTAACGCTTCCATCGGCAATTCTGATGCATTTTCAACAAATGCTCACAATAGGGCTAGCCTTAGATTGCGGTGTTGAATCAAGCTTTGACTCTGACTCTCTTTCGGGCTCGGGCTCTTGTTCTGACTCCAATGATGGCTCGGACTTTAATTCGGGCTCGGGTTCAAATTTTGTCCCAATTTCATGGTCAGGCTCTAGCTAAAGCGCATATTCAGACTCACTCTCTATCTTAGGTTCTGGCTCAAGCTTTATTGTTGGTTTTGACTTGGATTAGATCTCTTATTTAATCTTCATTCATTGGCACATTTGAAGAAAAATGTTGTGGATCTCACGTATCTCTTCTAATGATTCATTCTTAATCTTTGGACTTGTAAATTGCTGGGATGCATGGGGAATTAATCGATGCTTAAACAAATACGAGATCAAGAACCAGTTTGAATACTGGCCATCGATAAAGATGAACTTGAAGCTGCATATATCAAGATAGAGCTTCTCCACCTAACTTGTGATAGGCATATATATATTTCGTTTCTTTTAAAAAGATCAAAATGGGTGATGAAATATTCTAAATGGCTCTTTAATCATCATATCAATACTTATCATCGAAGCCATAAAAGAATGGTACCTATCTGAACATCTTAGGCTTAGAATTTGTTGGAAGAGAATAACATTTGTGGTAATCATTATAGTACTCCATAACTTAGAGTAGATCTTCTTATACATGAACATGTCTTAAAAAGTTGCTACACGTACTTGGTGGAGTTAGATATCTACTGGCATGAACTTCACTGAATTTGGACTTCAAACAAATCAAAAATCTTCAAAACAACGGGACTGCGTAAAAAAAACAGAAATTCGGCAAAATCCCTAAAATATTGTACAACTTACTATGCAGTCGTGGCTCGGGTTGGCTGGCCAGATCAGTCGGCTCGAGCCGGCTTAGATTGGCTCGGGGTCGGCTCGAATGGAGATAATGAACAGTGCCGGCTAAGTCACTGTGCTACTCGGCTTGAGCCGTTGGCCAGGTCAACGCAGCTCAGTTGTAGCCAGCTTGAGGTCGGCTCGCCTGCTCAGATCAGCTGGGGGTCAGTCTGGGTGGAGCCAATGAACAGTGTCGACGTGTCTGGCGGCTTGTCGTGATGCGGCTTGCAGGCTCAGCTCGACATCGAGGTTGGCTTGACCAAGTCGACATTGTAGCAGATTGACACGATCGGCATATTTTTTCGATGAAATCGGCGATGGTTCATCACGAGTTTGGCTATGAGTTCACCTGGAGGTGGGGGAGTCTTTTGGTGGGGTATGTTTCACCGGCCGTTGCTGGTTACAGCATCGACGAGCATCAAAAGCTTCTCGTGACAATGGATCGTGGGTTTCGGTCAATGTTGGCGGTGCCATCGACTACGGAAGGTGTCGAAAAGGGCATGGGAGGGAACAGCACGGGTTGCTATGGTCATTTGAGGCGGCGGCAGTACCGGTGGCTAGGGTTAAGGTTTTGTTGTTTTGTTGTTTTGTTGTTTTTTGTAAAAGTTGGTAAGGGACAGATAGGATCTTTTGGCTCTAATACCAAATTTGATGTAGAAGCAGAAAGACGTGGGAATTTTGTGGGGAAATTTGGGGAATAACAATAGAAATTAATATTTCAAGTCTTGTCGCTAAGGATTCCAAGGCTTCTCGTCAAGGATTTGGACCTTTCACATGTTTTGAGGATTTTAAAGTTTTCAAACTTTCATTCATTCACTGATTAATAAAAAAGACAATCTTGAGGCCTTATAGGCTTTACAACTAATTCCTTCTCTTCTTCCAACCGACGTGGGACTAAAACTCTAAATTAATAAAAATACTCAAAAATAAATTAGACTCTAAATAACTAAAAGACTTAAAATCTATATCTATATAAAATCTAAAATAAAATAACAATAACAGTAACAATAACAATAAAAAAGGACTTTATCTCAATTGGATACCTCTCACTTTGGCCTCACTTCTGAATTTACAAGCTTTAACTTAGACTCAAACTTTGGCTCAGCCTCCTCCAAATTTGGCATCGGTGTTGGATAAGGCTCTGGTTCTAGTTCTTCTATTATTGATTCTTCATCTACCTGCCTCTACATACACAATTCTAGTGTAGTTTTACTCGAATCTACTCCAATCTAAATGAATTAATCTTTTACATTCTGTGTTCGGATTTTCTTAGACAATTGGATTGAATGATAGATTGTGAAGGTCTAAAGGGATACTGATATCAAAGCCCAGTCTTCATCAGCTATAACAGCTATCAAATCCATGAAAACCCGAAACAACAGCTTTAAACTCAAAAACCCATATCTTGACGAAAGGTACCAACTCCTTTAGAAGTAATTAACAAATTTTATCATGAAAATTTGCTAAATTTTTATTTCTTTTTTCATTTTTTTTTAATTTTTTAAACTAAAATTAAAAAAGCTTTTTTAGCTAAACAAAGATCAGACTTCGATTTTTTAAAATCTAAAGAAAGTCTAAAACTTAAATAACATCAAAGGGTTTTTCTTTTTTAACTAAATGAAAACTAAAACCTTAAACTTGAACTAAAAGCGAGGAAGATGAAGGTGAAATTGAATTTCGGTACTGATACTAATGATACTAAATGATAGGGAATGAAGCAGCGAAAGGATTAGAGATAGGGTTTATGGTGAAAATTGGAGAAAAACTAAACAGATTAGAGTTTGACAAAATAATAACAAAAGATACGGTCTTGGGCCTCTCACCTGGGAAGATCAGATCACCGACTTCAACACGTCATGTGCAAAAGATTTTTTTGAACCTTTTCTGGCAATTGTTCACCAACCCAAAATCGCATCGCATGACATAGAATATTACAAAAAAATACTTTTTTAATTAATCAACTTTTTCATTTTATTTATAATGAAAAGCATAAAATCCTTTTTATAAGAAACGAACTTGATTCCTACAAAAACTACTCATGTCCAAACTGGAATTATCGAAGAAAATAAACTTGCTTTTTATAAATAAGGCGATGAAAAAGGCTTTCAAAATAACTAAAACTTTAAAAACTACCAACTAAATTCAAGTTCTAAAAAGGAACCAAAAGTAAACTAAAGAAAATTCTAAATCTACTTCGATTACTCTTTTTCCCTCTTTGAAATCTTCTAGAAATCACAATCTCTCACTCCCAAATAAAATAAAACTTGCCCCTGACTTGTTTCACATCAGGTTAGCCCAAATATCAAGACATTACATCAAATCAGAATTGCCTGATAGTAGCATATTCATCTTAAGCCCTTCTATTAAGAAAAATGATGGGCATAGTAACCCCATGCATTATTTGAGCATTTTAGTATTTTTCAACTTCACAGGCAAAAAGTGAAAGGACCTATTTAAGTTCTAGGTGTTATAGCTAATTACTCACTCATTCCACTTAAAGACAACATCCTTTTTTTTATTCTTCGTCTAAAACTTTGACAAGAGGAAAAACGAATATTAAGGGAAAAACATACGTAGAAGACAGATATTCCAAAATGATTGCTAAGTTTTTGAAGATTCAAACCAACTAGGAAGATGGGCACAAATAGTTTGAAGTTTGAACAATCTAAGATTGATTTGTAACTCAGATCATCCATCATTATGCTCAAAGTCTGAGAAATATCAACAGAAAATTTTTTTAGTTTTCACAACGAGATTGTCAACCTGACAAGGATTGTTGAAATGATATTTGCTAATCAAAGCCATTTATGCAAGAGAGTTTCTTCTCATAAATTCTAAATAGTCAATTACGGTGTATAGACAATGTATAGACATATTTGAAATGTTATTAACGAGTCAATGTAATTTTTGCAAGAAAGTTGATCTGCATAAATCTTAACTTATCAATCAACAAGTAGACGTATCGCTTTTTGTTAATACAGATTGAGGTCAAATTTGCACAAGGAGCAAGGATCCAAATCTTCCCATTCCCCCTCCCACCCGATTAGAAATGCAGATAAACAAAAGAGAGATAATTTTTACCTTCATAATATAAAAGCATGTCCGTCTTCTATGACACTACAAAAATCTAATAAGCATATGTGAATCACAAATATACCGCGTTTAAAAGCCGACCGTATTTTGAAAACACACCACCCTACTTACTATTCCTTATAATCCAATAGAACTGGCTGATATCTTGCTCTCTTTTTACTTTACCCGAAGATTATTGGATCAATAGATTTTAAATTTTGGAAAGGGGATGCAGTTGCTAAAATATACATACCAACTGAATTCTTTTAGTTTGAAGCTTCCTATTTCTCCAGCTATCCTTGCAATAATAATATACATTTCAATCCATGAGTGAGGGATTTTGTTTTCATTTCTAAGTGTTGTTATATTTTTATGATTTTATGATTACGGTGTTTCTAGATCCAAAAAAAAAACATTTTTAACCCAACAATTCAATATATGCTATCTTGCCCCTTTGACCTTGTTTGGCAAAGAGTGTAGGAATTAGGGTTAAGATGGTTTTTAGAGAATGAACAGCATATGACATTGGGAACTCCATCTTTGACGTGTAGTTGGAGTTGAGCTGTATGCCCCCAAAAGTAGGAGTAAAGTGAGACTAATAAAAAATTAAAAATTGTTGTGAGTTGAGGGAGGCCTTTGATCAAAGTGGGACGAGGCAATAAGAGTAGAGCTGGACCCACTCTTGAAAAGCAAAATCTTTGGACCAGTAGTCCATACACCTGAATGTGTAAAAACCTGTGGAATATAATTCGAATTTCATAAAGAAATTGAAATCAAGGAAATGTGATCATTTTCCTACTATGCCTACACTTCTCTGCAAAAGCCAATACATGCGGCTCATGGACGTTGTGACTGCATATATATACGGCAATATAGATATATAGATCTAAATAAAACTTCCAGAAGGGTATACTCTACCCCCAGAGATGAAAGAGAAACGTAGAAACGTTTTCTCCATAAAGGCTACAAAGATCATTAGTTGATCTTAAGCAATATTCTGCCCTTGTATCTTTTTCGAAAGATCGTTGACAGGATTTGTTATATTTGCCTTACATATGGTCGACTTAAAGCTAATAGGATCTCCAGCAGAGACCATTGAGATTTCAGATAGCTTTAAAGCGTACCTTGGAAATGAAAAACCTAGGTATAACGATCATCCTGACGATGACATTAATCATCCTGAAGATAGCAATAATCAGCCTGAAGATGAACTATCATCCTGAAGATTACATTAATCATCCTGGAGATGAACCATCATCCTGGAGATGAACCATCATCCTGGAGATGACATTAATCATCCTGGAGATGAACTATCATCCTGAAGATGACATTAATCATCCTGAAGATGAACTATTATTAATCATGCCAAAGATGTCTCGGCTTACATATTAAACACCTTCGTGGTGGAACCCTTTCATATTCTTCATACACCTGGAGTTTATGAAGAATGATGTCCTTTTGCAACCTTTAAAAATGGATACTTATTTATGACACCTTTCAGTAGCTGAAAGAGGGGGAGGACATCCTAGGTCCCGAAGAGCCTAGCTCTAGTGTATTATCTGGCCAACTGCACGTATCTTTGATAGAACGTCTCCAGTAAAGTTGTTAACCAGATACAGTGTTGTCTTGGAGAGCAACACTAGACCAAGGATAAGCTGTTTTTGCGCAACTTCCAAGGGTCAAGGAATATATATTGCATATGCAGGTTTAAAGATCATCGCGATGACTGAAACACAATAGGCCGGCCACCTCCTAAATATATACACATCACCATCCAATGTCTACATCTTCTGAGAAGCTCATCATCCAAGAAGCAAGTATTGAAAACGCTCAGCCAGGTCTAGCAGTACCTTGCAGACACACTGAAGACTGATTCAAAAAATACTTTAGTGGAGTCATCTACCAACTTCGAAGAGCATTACACTCCAGAGCGACGCTGCCTTCCAATAGCCGCTAGATGAGTGAAACTTGTGTAGATGAGTGATAATTGTATTTTCTTTCAGAACATGATGGATGTATAGACGAATAGGAGATGATTGTATAGATACATAGGAGATCTGCAAGCCTGAAGCTTGTACATATCAGGGGAAGTCCCTCGATAGTTGTACTCTTTTCCCTTAAGATACTGAATCCTGAAGTATTCATATGCTTAACCCAAGGTAATGGAGAGATGAGGGGGAGTGTTGTGAGTTGAGGGAGGCCTTTGGCCTCACTCCCCTCATCACTCTCCATTACTCCCCACTAAGGTAGTGGGGAGGCCCTTGGACTCCCACCTCAACATGAGAGTTTTATAAATATAGTACCATGGCTATTTGCCATGGTTAATCCTCTTCAAAAAATCAAATAATCCCAACTTTGTCCTCATTTCCTCTGCTCCCATGACCAAAAAGGCCATTTGACTGGTCTTGGTTGGGAGTGAGGCTAATTCCATCCCAATCCTAGATGCCAAAGGGGACTTTACCAGGATATATGGGAGTAGATATGGGCGTCAACCCTTCTAAATCATGCCTATTTGTGTTGTAATTAAAGCTGTCCCCTAACCACAACAGTTTCTTTAAAGAATGCAACTAATAGAAATCATGTGCATACACAAGTTTTTAATGAACTTAACAAGTCCTTTATAATTTATTCAATAGAAATCATGTGCATACACAAGTCAATCGCCCCCTCACTTCATTCGACGAAAGCCTTAGGGCTCTCTCTCTCTCTCTCTCTCTCTCTCTCTCTCTCTCTCTCTCTCTCTCTCTCTCTCTCTCTCTTCATTCGACGAAAACCTTAGGGCTCTCTCTCTCTCTCTCTCTCTCTCTCTCTCTCTCTCTCTCTCTCTCTCTCTCTCTCTCTTCATTCGACGAAAACCTTAGGTCCTCTCTCTCTCTCTCTCTCTCTCTCTCTCTCTCTCTCTCTCTCTCTCTCTCTCTCTCTGCGGCAGCCCATTCTAGGGTTTTTACACGGCACGCCCTCACGTACTCTCTCCCGTACAACGAGCAGCACCCTCGTCCTTTGTCTCGTCCTCTCGCAGCACCCCACTCACGCCCTCTGTCCTCAACAACGACATCGTTATGCTCCCTCGTCCTTCGCTGTGGATCCTCTGACTGCATAAATCCCATCTCCTCCCCCTTCTTCTTGGTTACGAAGCTCTGTAAGTATCTCTCTATATTTTCGAAGCTGTCGGCTGATTTCTTCGGCCTTCTCTGCGGGATCTTCTGTGGATTTTTGGGTTCTTAATTCTATTGGTTCTTCGGTTACAATTTTGATAGACTCTATCCCCTTATTTCAGTTTTTCATTTCAATTTTGCACGGGAGAGGATGATTTGGGAGATTGGAGTTGGGTTTGATTCCCTACTGTTATCTAATGGGGTTGGTTCACTCGCCTACTTGTCGTGGGGTCCCAGGGTTCTTGCTTGGTGTTGTTTTGGGTTCGGTTGACTTTCCTTGCTGCAAGTTTGGGATCTCGTGCTGTTTTTGGGGTTCAGTGGCCTTCTACCTTGCTGTTGGGTTCTTGGCTTGCTGTTTTGGGTTCGGTTGGCTACTGCTTGCTATTTTTGAGGTTCCCTTATTTGCGGGTTTGGGTTTCCTTACTGTTGTGGGGTTCGGGGGGCACCCCTTACTTGCGGCTTTGGACTCCTTGCTGGTTGTTGAGTTGTTGGCTTTTCTGCTGCTTGTTTGGGTTCGACTGAATCCTTTTCTCGCTGCTGTTGGTTTTCGATGTTTACTTGGGATCTGAGCCCCATTCCCCAACTGTCTTGGTCGTTAGCCCCTGGTTCCTTACTAGAAACCTCGTGGATTTTGCTGTAGACACAGGTTCCCCCACTACGTGATGAAAAGCCCCAAATCTGATCCCTCGTGCCTAGAACCTCTAGCACCATTATAAGTTTGACTTTCAATTTTTCTTTATCAAACAATTATTGTGTTTCCATCGTTTCTTGGTTCATTGTATAGAAGTTGGTGTTGTTTCTTTTAATATTGGTTCAGCTCTGGAATAGCATGATATGAGACATCCCTGCTTCACTTTATTTCAATGCCAGCTTTATTGTTATGTCATCGGGTTATCTCCTTGAGCATGCTAGTATAGAAGTTTAACATTGTGTTAAACTGCATAGTTCAAGTGATGTTACTCGTGACATACTATTGGAAATGACTGGTGGAATTGTGATTGACTCTGGACATGTCTGGTTGCTACATTCAATTATTATCTATGAACCCCCGTGACTCGTAGTTTACATGGTATTAAACTTAGACCTCATCACGACACTAAAACTGATAATTAATTAATCTAGCTTGACTCGCCAGGTTTTGGGGAAACTTATGATTGCGAGGGTGTGGGAGAGATTGGAGCATGTCCACTGGCCCCTGTCTGGGAGGATTTTCCATTCCACGATCTACACGATCGTTCACGGTCATTCACGATCTATCACTTTCCAGATACCAACATATGAATGGATCCTGAGTAGTCTGTTCCTCAGCCCGGTGTAGCATCCTTGCGGTCCAGGAAGGTCTTCGGGTTGCACATCGCACTCTCCCTCATAAGTTATGACCTAGAATTGGTTCACTTTAGTGAGTACCACCTTACAGTATTTGTGGACATTAATAATCATAACATATTACATTTCTGCATCGTATCATTATAACTGTTGCTCATGTCTCCTTTTGTGCATCGTTACTTTTCCTGTCATGAGTTTAGATATTGTCTACTCTATTGAGCTGTAGTGCGACTTATGGTGCCCCATTAGGTGACGCACATGATCATACGGGGGGCACCTGAGCACGAGAAGTCAGAACTTCCGGTGGAGGACTTTGAGCCTCGAGGCGAGTGTTGTATTTATGTTTCAGTTGTAGTATAGTTATTTTTTTCAGAACTGTGATAACATGCCATGTTATGAGTATTGCATTCTTTCTGCACTGCTCCACATTGACTTCACTGGCACCTGTAGGACTTGCATATAACTGTTTTAAATTGTAACGGTACACGGGGAATGGGACATTACAATCTACCATATATGATCATCCTACCTTTGTGCATGCAACAACAAATGCGAAAAATAAGTAAATGAAAACAAAGAAGATGGGACTTCTTTCACTATTAACAATCAAACTCCAATGAAGATTTTCAAGAAAGAAACAGCAATCACAACTTAAAAACATTTGTAGATAATAAGTGCAACCTAGGTGGAACATATACTTAAACCATGTAGCCGTGGTGTGTTTGATACATGGCGGATGCACATGCCGGACGTGTACTAACATGATGCCTCTATTTTCAATATAATTTTTAGAATTTGTTTAAGCGTCGTCGTGTCGCATCTGTGTTGTCTCTGTGTTAGCGTGTTCATGACTTCATGTCCATGCAACATAAAGTGCAACACATCCCTACAGTAGACTTTCGAATAACCACCACCCAAAGTTTTCTAAATAATTTCTATTGATAGTTAAATTTAAGAGCGTTATATAACTAAGTTGAACCAAGGAGATCTAGAAGATCTACCGAGCGTTTTTGAATTTGAAAGTTGAAACAAATCCTCAAAGGGTTCCTTTCTCTTATCAATGCCAAGGCCATTCCATGTATTCCAAGATGGGCTCTAAAAATGGAAGATGCTTCATTTGCAGATGAGACTCCAAAACAGCATATTCAGTCTTTTTATAAGTAACTTAACTTTGGGGAAGACTATTCTTTTATTGAACAGGGAGTGAATGGTGGAGCATAGAAGGCTGATATTAGCAATAGCTTTTGAAGGCAGAAGATCGAAGGAAACTAGAGACAATGGAGATAAGGAAGGTCTGCCAAGGCAACCAGTATTATACATATCAACTCATGTATCTCTATCCCATAACTCTTCCTTAGAAGATAGCTACATAGATGATCGGTGAAGCAGACATAAATCAAGGAATACCTAGTTCAGTAACTTATCGAACTACACATAAGCTAAACATGGAAGATAAATGAGTGACCCATGGATGAAGCAATAACTCATGGTGGAAGACAGTCACGAAACCATGGAGAACTTGTGAAGTGATTAATTCCTCAAGCAAACTTTAATTGTAGCATCCGTTACTTCAGACCATACTGTTTTGATTATTTCAAAACATATTGTAACTGCTATAGTGTACTGATGTTTGCCGCAAGCATGCTTATGACGTGATGTGGCACATGAAGTAAAGAGGAAGGAGACATGACATGCTTTTGATTGGCATATAATTCTAACCTGGTTTACATGAGGTTATATGTGTTTTCCTTTTTTCCCCTCTTCTTTCTTTCTTTGTTCATCCCCGAGGATCTGCAAGGGGGCTATGACAACTGAGATGATACATGCATATTTTATGAATCGATTTTCCGTTTAAAATAATTTTCTATAATTTTTGAAACATTCTGTATATGTTTTGCCTTCTTATATTTATCCTTAACACATTTTTTGCCACAATCCAAAGATTAATTACTTGTCTTGAATCTAATATGTGTTTGCCATTACTTCAATTTGATCATTAGCCTTGTTTCAACTGTCCATTTTTGTAATTTTCTGTAATCTTCTATTTTTTTACATTTCTTGCTTAGATAAGATAATTTAGAACTGCTTTTCTAGGTAATTTTATTTGGGATAGAAAAAATTATTAACACCAATCCAAGTATCAAACAGCTAACCTCTAGCATTAAGAAGAGACACGTTACCACGTAAGCTAAGATCCCATCATACTTTAATTGTATATAACATTACATGATTATAATTGCATCCATGCATGCACCCATACATGCATGCATATTCACACATGTACATCTATTATACAAATGAGAGATGTTTTTGAGTTTTGTCCTACTGGGACAAGATGTCTAGGACAAAGATGATGACTAGGACATGGTGATTAGGATAAAAAATCAAAGGCTAAAATTGAAATGTTTGTATTTTGGGGGAAACTCTTGGTGAGGGGAAAACCAAAATCATTTAAATTTGAAAGGAGGAACATAGTATATTTGGAAATTAAATCTCCCACTCTCTGTCCCCCCGGTTAAATCTCCATTTCTCTTGTCTATCTCTCCCACGATGATAGCTCGACCGACGAGGGCTCTAGCGAAGGGTGTCCAAGAGCAGAGAGAAACTCAGATCTTTGGGACTCCGCACGAAGGAACTCGCCTCCCACACCACCCTCAAGCCCAGGTTTGTCCCCCCACCCACAGTGGGGCATCGCCTCATTTTGTTTCGCTCATTTTGTTTCTCATTGTAGAGAGAGGGAGAGAGTTGAGAGCTGTTATGTGTGAGCTTAAGGGTGGTGTGGGAGAGGATGTCGCTCGATTTCGTTTCTTTTTGTGCTAATTTTTGTGTCTGTTGTCTTCACTTGCAAGTGTTTTCACTTTCGATTTCGTTTTTTTGTTACAGAAAGAACGGTCGGCGTGGTCGCAGTGTGGAGGTACGCGGTGTATTTGCCAGAGGGTAGGATATAATAGAGCACAGGGTTCCGGGGTGCCTACGAGGATGGGTGGTTCGCTCGATGGGTGGTTCACTCGATGGTGCCGGAAAGGGCCACCGATGCAGATGTCGGGGTAATCTGTCGAGCTCCCCAGCTGCCTCGCGATCCTGTCGTGCAGGAACAAGGTGCCGCTGCCTGGCACCATCATCAGAATCAGATGCACCTCGTCCAGCATGTAAACGTTTTCGAAATTTTCCCTCGATCGGTTCATAAAACCCTAAATCTCTTTGTAAACAACAATGACCTTGGCGGATTTCGGCAAAAGTTTGAGTTTTTTGGGATTCTATGCTTAATTGCTTGCTGGAATTGTGTAGACTTGGGACTTTGATGGTTTGCGAATTTATTTAGTTGACGTCAGCAGATGAAATTATTTACTTTTATTGAAGTGAAGAGCTTGAAGTTGCAATCTTTTGAACATTGCGAGTGCAGGTGATTAAAAATTTATGACAACCTTGGGTTTCAATCGTCCATCCTTATTCTTTTGTCTGTTTTTTCCATAGTATGATTAGAATAAAACCATGAAGTTTGGCATTTGGGGGCTTATCATAGTTCGGTTTCTTAATTGCAGACTTGTGATAATTGACAGTTATGGAACCTCAAGCTTTAATTCTCACACTCTGTGTCTTAGTATTAGGCTTGAATCTTAAACTCTCGAAGCTTCTTATTTTAGTTCGTTATAGGAAAAAAATAATACATCTCAATTAATAAGATCATTGAACGGATGTGTTATTGTTGGAAGAATATAATATTTTGAAGTTTTGTTGTTAATTTTTTGTTTGAAAAACGACAACTTTGGATTGTAATATGTTTGGATAAACCTAATAAATTTGCCAAAAATTTTAATCTCATCCAAAATTTGGGCTTCTCCTTACTGTAAAACTAAAAAGAAATGTATCTTTTGGAGCCTCTCTTTGATATTATTTTTGGAACATTGGGCTCTTATCTTTTGAAATTTTAAGATTGAGAAGGTTGATGGGATGGGGAGGGAGGGGATGGGTAAGTGTTTGGGTAAATTTATGATGTGGAGATATTGAGTTGCAATGGGTACGTGAATTCTGAGTTAATTTATTACATGTGTGAATTTATGTTTGAAATTATGTTTGTGTGTCGGTGGACATGATATAATTTAAATCATGTCTATAGTTTTCACTTTCGATTTCGTTTTTTTGTTACAGAAAGAACGGTCGGCGCGGTCACATTGTGGAGGAGGTACGCGGTTTATCGGCTGGAGGGGAGGATATGATGGGGACATGGGGTTTCGGGGTGCCTGCGGGGATGGGTTGTTCGCTCGATGGTGCCGGAAAGGGCAACCGATGTGAATGCCGGCGTGTTTTCGATGTCGGTGGTGGAGAGTGAGAGGAGGGAAAGGGAGATTATGAGAGTAGTCATGAGAGAGGACGTGGAGTTCTTCATGTTTTGCGAGTTGTTCCTTGGTCTTTCATTTGCACCAAATGATTGTACAAATGCTCAAAAAAGTAAGAAAAAATTTGCAAGGTTCTGTTTTTCCCACATATAAACATCTACATTAAGCATTGCTCTATGATTATTTGGCTAATTTTTGATTTTTTTCAAAAAATTAGCCAAAACAAAATCTAACAGATAAATCGTTTATCAAAAAACCATGTCTTCAAATTGCCTATTATCACGGTAGAAAAGTATAAGGTTTTATTACTTAGTTGTCAATTGTTTACGATAATCACTGTTAGGATTTTTGCTCATCTGTTTTTGGTATTGAAGTTCCTTAGAAAAGCAGATTCGTCAAACAACCATATCCACAGAGCAGTTTGTTAAATGCTTTGATTTTATGCTTGTGACCATGGTGCATTCCTTATTGATATTTTGAGTAACTTTATATGACTAATTTTGTTAGGAACTCAAGAGTACCGGTTGCTTTATAGACTATAACATCCTGGAAAATATCATGTGGTATTCGCCAGGTTGTTAACTGCACCTCTTTACTTTCATGGGTCTTTTGATACACAGGTTGACTCATGCAGACTACAAGAAAGCCAAGGAGAAGGTCATGTTCAAGAAGAAATGAAGAATGAAGTGGTACCTGAGGGCCTCTATATGTGAGAGTGGCACACATTCTTCTTGCGAATCACGCTCATCGCCCCTTTTACAAGGTTCTTTCCTCTTCTCCTCCTTGCTCCAAAACTTCCGCGCTTTGCTCAACAAGTTGATTAAAATTTAAGGATTCAGGGCAAGAAGAAGAAGCGATGGTTTTATACCAATCATGTCAATTTAAGGATCGTTTTGATTCGATTCATTATAGAATTTATTTTAGTAAAAAAACCATGGGCATACCCGTGGGAAGATAATCCAAGCATTTTGCAAGAAGGATTTTTTGAAGTTAATCCAACCATGGGGATACCCTTGGGATACACAAGTGACTCATGCAGATCTTATTTTATTTTGATTTTCATGGGACCTGGTATTGTGGCTATGGATGGCGGGAAGCCCACTGAGTTCTTCACTATTGGATAATGGTGACACAATGCGGATAAGATTTACTTATATTTGCAAGATTTGTATTGCTCCTTAAATTTGTTGATCTTTTATTCTCTTTTTCTTTTTCTTTTTTGTTTACTTTTCTTACATTTTTATAATATTTGAGTATGGATGTTGTCTTCTATAGAGACTGGATCTTCATGAGAGCTTGACAAGGCAAGCAATGACACTATTTAGAGAAATCAAGACAACACTTTTGGCCTTTGATACAAATTCATTGTTTGGTTGCAAATTCACTGTTTGGTTAAGTTCATGTAGCCTTTGATACAAGGACTTACATTAGCAGTTAAAGGTAGTAGCTACACTAACATGATTATACATATTTTTGGAAAGATGAATGATTCAGAAATAGATCATCATAATTCATGATAAAATTAAGTAATTTATGTTAATCATCCACATCCCTAATATCATGTTGATTGTTGATACAAGTTACTCAGCTCCATCCCTTTTGATTTGTATGATCTGTCAGCTTACTCTTTCATGTGTCTTATAAAATTTAACTCTGAATGTCACTTTTCATAGGGAAGTTACTTGTGTTAATTATATACGTTACCAACCATTGTAAAGTTTGAGTGATTTTGTAGTGATTTTGTTAGTGATTTTGTAGTGATTGTGTTGTTCTGTTGACAGTATGTGATGATAGTGCTTAAAGAATTTGTGCCAATGCATTTGGTATAATAGAGCAGCTCATGTGGTGAACGGGTTTATATTGGAGGCCGCAATCCTGATGTGAACAAGAAGCTGAGTGTTGCTATTGTTACAATCTTAGAGTGCAAGTTGTCGGTTCCGAATTCATGATTCTTTCTCAAGTTCTATGGTGCAAAGGCAATACATTTAATCTTCTACACCTGTAAGTGTGATGCATTGTTATACACTCTGTTTTCTCACTACAATGGTTATGGTTCCTAGGCCCATCAAATTCAAGAATTTGCCTAGTGTTTACATGCTTCACATCAACAGTAGATCATGTAATTAAGTAAACATGCATTCTTATTAAAAGCACATGGTGTCTGTTACTTTGATATTGATTTGCATCTACAATCCACTACTATGATTTCCTCCGAACCCTAAAGTTATAGCTCTGCCAAATAGAGCGGTAAAATTTTGTTCTTTAACAAAAATTTTGTAATTTATTGAAAACCCACATCTTTTCCTGTTGCACAAATTTTTGTAGCTTTTCCTGTTGCACAAATTTTTGTAGCTTTCAGCATCGATTTTACACCCATTTTTTGGATGTATACCTCAAGTATGAATTGAATTACGAATGAAAAAATCAAGGAAGGCCCAAAATGGATCCTTTATTATATATGCCAAAATGAAAATCAAACAACCCAAAAAAGGAAAAAAAAATTGTAAATTGATGAGTTGAATAAACACTTCGGTTTGTGTTTCAGTGAGATTTGGGGTTGCAATCAGAATCAATAATGCTCATATTTGACCAAGTGAGATTTGGGGTTGCAATCAGAATCAATAATGCTCATATTTGACCAACTGAACTCTAGCTTGCAATCGGTTTGTGTTTTAGTAAGATTTGTGTTTCAGTGAGATTCTGTTAGTTTATAGAGAGCATGCAATACGGGAAGAGGCATCGATGAAGAGATCATATCTTCCATTTGGTATTGTTCTTTTACCATGTATACGAGGCATTTTGGGTCGGGTTCGTTGCACTCTGGCCATCTTCGCTACCCGCGAGGGGGGTATGGCAGGGTCTCCTACTGAACTTGTTGATGATGTATTGAATTCGGCAACCCCATTTTCATGTTTGCTAATTTGGTGGCTTTAAGTGTTTTTTCATACATGCCAGATAAACTGATGAATTATGTGTGTGCATGTTGGAAACTGAAATCTCTCTGGTTGCATGGGTGTTAGTCATGTTTTGTCACTAAGGGTATCATCGATTTGGACGTTGTGATATATGTAGCACATCAATAAATTTATGAAACATAGATTTTGAAATTTTGGGAAAAGTATTATTTAATCAGGTTTTCCCCCAAAAAACTATAATTTTAGGGTATTAAATGAGCCGTTAAAAGATCATGGGACCTAAATTTAAATTTAGGGATCCAATTTTTGAGGGGGTAATATTTTAAATGAACCGTACAGTTAAGGCATTCTGGGGTGAACTAAATTCAATGGGGGAACTAAAATTTTTTGGGGGAATTAAATAACAATTATTGCGTTTAACTTATTGTTGTTTGTTTAAAATTAGGGGATCCAAGATTTTGACCGTGGAATATTTTAAATGAACTATGTCCCTAGAGCACATGCTAAAGGACGACTGGGATTTAATATTAAATATCAATGGTTATGATGAGAGTTTGTGAAAATTTTAGGGGAAACCCCTAAAATTTTGGTGGGAAATTTCCGGAGGGGGCAAAGTTTTACCGGACACTAAATCAGGAGGGAACTAAAGTTTAGAGTTGAAATTTTTTTGGGGAACATTTTGAATGCCCCGTGACCTATGATCACGGGTTATGACTAGTACATACATATATATATGTATAGATTCAAGCAGTGACACGGTAAGTTGCACCATGCAGTGGACCCTTCCAATCATTAATTTTGAATCAATATTGCAGAAAGTCCATGCAAAACAAACAAAAGGGATGGACAGTGACTGCAGGTTACTGTATGCCCCTTCTTCCCTACCCACAATGTGTGAATCTATTTATCTTCAGCATTGACCACATATTTTATTTTCAAATTCAGGTTATTTTTTGTATGTTTTTGGAATTTTTTTGATTTAGCAACTATTTGCATGTGGTAATTGAGTATTGCAATCTTTTTCACTTTTCGGTTGAAATCGAATTTGAATTATGAGCATTTTTTTTGTTTCTCTATCTTCTGTAAGTAAGAAAATATTTCAAATTTTAAGCCCTTTATAACGTGTTAAAAGACTTGTTCCTTTTCCTTGTAAGGTATGATTCAAACATATTTATTGCTTTGACTTATTTGAATTCAAATTTGCATCTATAAGCATGTTATTTCAACAAGTTTTGATTGTTTCATTTTGCTTGTTTTTCAATTTAGTTTAGATGTACCATTGTCTCTTCTAAATATATATACTCCTGATTCAAAAAACATTTTGATATCATCCCCATACGAAACTTTTAAGCTCCAATCCTCTCGTCTATATGCATTAAATCTGAAGTGAACTAAATTCTACGGTGAACTAAATTCAATGGGGGAACTAAAATTTTTTGGGGGAATTAAATAACAATTATTGTGTTTTAATTATTGTTGTTTGTTTAAAATTAGAGGATTCAAGATTTTGACCGTGGAATATTTTAAATGAACTGTGCCCCTGGAGCACATGTTAAAGGACAACTGGGATTTAATAGTGAGATATCAATGGATATGATGAGAGTTTGTGAAAATTTTAGGGAAAACCCCCGAAAATTTTGGTGGGAAATTTCCGGGGGAGCAAAGTTTTACATGAAACTAAATCTAGAGGGAACTAAATTTTAGAGTTAGAACTTTTTTGGGGAACATTTTGAATGCCCCGTGACCTATGATCACGGGTTATAACTAGTACATACATATATAGATTCAAGCAATGACACGATAAGTTGCACCATGCAGTGGACCCTTTCCAATCATTAATTTTGAATCAAGATTGCAGAAAGTCCATGCAAAGCCAACAGTCGAAAGGGATGGACATGGACTGCATGTTACTGTATTTCCCTTCTTCCCTACCCACAGTGTGTGAATCGATATATCTTCAGTATTGACCCCATATTTTAGTTTCAAATTCAGGTTACCTTTTGTATGTTTTTGGAATTTTTTTGATTTAGCAACTATTTGCAAGTGGTAATTAAGGATTGCAATCTTTTTCACTTTCCGGTTGAAATCGAATTTGAATTATGAGCATTTTTTTTGTTTCTTTATCTTCTGCAAGTAAGAAAATATTTCAAATTTTAAGCCCTTTATAACGTGTTAAAAGACTTGTTCCTTTTCCTTGTAAGGTAGGATTCAAACATATTTATTGCTTTGAATTATTTGAATTCAAATTTGCATCTATAAGCATGTTATTTCAACAAGTTTTGATTGTTTCATTTTGCTTGTTTTTCAATTTAGTTTAGATGTACCATTGTCTCTTCTAAATATATATACTCCTGATTCACAAAACATTTTGATATCATCCCCATACAAAACTTTTAAGCTCCAATCCTCTCATCTATCTCATCTATCTGAACTTTCTTCTAGCCCCCCAAACATAGCCATGGATTTTTTTTTATTCTTTTTTGGAGATTGATTCTCTCATTGTAAAGAAACTTTGTAATTTATTATATTTAAATTGTTTGTGGCTCCAATGAGAAGAAGCACACGGTTTGTAAGGGGTTTTTGGTTTTACCCTTTAAACAAACCCGAATACTAGAGTTGAAAACCGTATCAAGTGGAGTTGGAGATGAGATGTAGGCAGGGAGGTAAACCATTATATCTTGTCATGTTTCATGTTTCCTTCTTTATCTCTTAACTTTACAGTTTATACTATTTCATGCTTGTTAATTGTATGACTATATTCTTGTCAGATCTTGATTATAGTTAACAAATAAGATTAAATTGCATTAATCTTGCATTTGTTTAAATTTTCCAACAAACTCCATTCAACACCCTCCAAGTTGGCTAGCTTTGTTTCAGTACCAAACTGAGTTTTCACTCCAACCAAATTATCAAAACACCATATAACATATCAAGCATAAAAGTTATAAACTATGTTCCTTCCAGAAAATTAAAGTTTGCATTCTAACAAAGATGTCATAGCATCTGTATGTAAGGTGCAAGAGAAACAGTCTTCTTATTAAGCTAAGCAAAAGATAAAACATTTAACAGCATAACTTACGCGTGTTAGTTGATTGGTAAGCAAAAAAGATTTTAAAAAACTGCTTTTTCTTTTTTTCCCCAAATATCCAATACATATTGCGGAATTGGATATGTAAACAAGCAAATAAACAAGCAGTATTTATTCATTAAGAGAGGAACATAAGCGAGATAAAATTAAGCAGCACTCCCTCGGCATACCAGTAAATGCAAAACAAACTTATTCCTGAATCAAGAATCAAAATCAGTTTATTGCATTTCAATAAGAGAATCACCTTATATGATTTGGAATTTTACTTTCGTTGGAGCAAGCTTTGATGCACGGGAAAACAGTAGAAATAACCTTCATGGTCCATCTTATTGAAAGTTCCCAATAGGCCAACGAGACAGGCGTGGAACATTGAGCCACTGATTCCTGGTCTTTATGAAACTCAAAGTCTTTAGGAGCAAGAAGGAAAGAACAAAGCGCCCTGCTAATCTTGATACAATAACCTTTCCACTCAGCTATATTCAAACTCTTTGTTCGATCTGAATTTTCTGTCAGAAGTATCCCTTCAGCTCGATCTTTTGTCGGGTGTAGGTTTCCTAGTTGAGAATCTAACACAGATGAATCCAAGTGCTCGGGGTGAAACTCCTGAAGCATAAACGCAGGCCAGCATATACTGTTTGCAAACTTATGTATCCGACCATTTTCACAGAGATACTGCAAATTGCTCAGATTTCCAAAGCTGATGCAGTCATTAAGGACAACTATAAATGTCAGCTAATTATAATAAAACATATTAACAGCTAGAGAGACCCATAGCACCACTCCAATGATGGTATGGAATTCTTTCACCGTAAAACATCTGAAAGAAGGTAATGAACCATTAACTTTGGCAAACCTGTGTACAGACTTTAGGGAACAGATTGACCCGGGTAACTTTAGTTAAATATGATATCACCAAGTACACATCCAACGACGAGAATTTGTGTGTCACGCTTTTTCTTCGCTAGTCGTGCGTAGTATGTTCACGATTCATCATACAATTGCACCATTACCACTAACAACAGACTCTCTTTGTTAGCTGGAGCACAAGCAAGAGCTCCATAAAAGATGGCCTAAACCTTCATTTTTTAACTTCAGGAAACAACAAAAAGAAAACTTACACAACTTGCGTTGCAACCTAATCTCATCCCTCTTCGAGTTAATGCAATTCTATCATCAAAGAAACTAATAGCAAAAGAGGCATGTCATAGAACCATGAAACTCGGCTGGCAAATAGACCTACGGGTCATGCAAAATTGGCCTTATGCAACCATGGTGCACCGACCGGCTTCCCTTAGACACGAAAAGGAGTGAAGATTCAAATGCAAATATAATGTGGTTAGACTGGAGTAGGGAACTGCATTCGCTTTTGATGCACAAATTAGGCTATATATATACATATACATACATATAATATATATATATATAGAATAATGGGTATCAAACGTCATATGCGAGGGTGTCTCATATGCCCTCTCACATAAAGGGCTCATATGACGTGTAATCACACATATATGGAGGTTGCTGGCAGCACAGGCTCAGTTTTCCTGTGCTGTCAGCACTTTGACCCCCAAAAAACATTTGTAAAAAAATTTGCATTGTGTTCTACAACTTGTTGGCTATCTCCCCACCAATTTTCAAGTGAATCCATCACTTTTTGAGCCTCCATTCATGCATTTCAAAAAGATTGCGCCGACAGTTTCAGAATTTGAGCTATCTTTTTGAAATGCATGGATGAAAATTCAAAAAGTGTTGGATTCACTTGAAAATTTGTGGGGATGTAGCCAACAAGTTGAACATATTGCAAAAAAATTTAAAAAATGTTTTTTGGGGGTCAAAATACTGACAGCACAGGAAAATTTCATGTGCTGTCAGCACACCAAAATCTCTTGTGTTGTCCGCACACCTCCTTATTCCTCATATTTATATATATAAGAAATATCACGTGCACAAAGTGCACGTGATCCAAGAAAACCCCCACGCGCGCAACCGACAAAAGAGCGAATAGAGTGTGTGGGTGTGGATATCGTTGGAAGGAGGTAGGACCCGCGTGCAACCGAAAAAAGAGGGAGAAGTATGGGTGTGTGTTGGTATCATCGGGAGTAAATGGGGTTAAATTGCAAAACCAACTTTGGGTGGCAAAGTGCATAAATCCCACCCCAAACCATATGGGGTTAAAGGGGGGAAAGCAGGCGTTAAGGTGCAAAAAATGCAAAGGACCAAAGTGAAAAAAGTCTAATGGCAAACATGTAAATAAGTGAAAAAGTAAGGAGCATTTGGCTTTCATTAAAATCAATGTCAAGCTTGCAAATAATGGGAATGAGTGGGGCTTTATTTGGCTTCTCCACAACCTCACCCCAAACTCCAAACCCAAGCACTCACCCCCACCAAGCGGGGCCCACCATACTCATGTGGCACAACCTAGGCCACCCTTTTGATCGTGGGGCCCACTTTTTGTCCTATGGGGACATGAATGTTTGTCTCTCTCCCTCAATTGTAAGATGGACTAGAAATAACACATGAACAAAGTGCACGGTGACCCAAGAAAAAACCCACACGCACAACTGACAAAAGAGCAAGAAAAGTGGGTGTGTGGGTATCATCGGGAGGAGACAGTACCCACACGTAACCGAAAAAGAAACAGAAGTGTGGGTGTGTGTCGGTATCGTCGGGGAGTAAAAGGGGTTAAATTACAAAAAACCTTTAAGGGATAAAGTGCATAAATCTCACCCCAAACCACAAGGGTTAAAAGGGGGAAAGTAGGCGTTAAAATGCAAAAAATGCATGGGCCAAAGTGAAAAAACCAATAGTAAACACGTAAATAGTGGAAAAGGGGCAGGCATTTGGCTTACATTTAAATGTAATGGCAAGCTTGCAAATAATGTGAATGAGGGAGCTTTTGTTTGGCTTCTCCACAACCTTACCCTAAACCGAAAACCCAATCCCTCACCCCCTACCAAGCGGGGCCCACCATGCCCATGTGGCACAACAAAGGCTACCCCTTTGTCTTAGTGGGGACAAAAGTGGGGCCCACTTTATGTACCATGGGGACATAGATGTTTGTCTCCATCCCTCAGTTGTAAGATAGATTACTCCATATATATGTGTATTCTTGTGCAAAAAATTCGCACAAGAATTCATGTGCGAAAAGATTTTTGAAAATTTTTTTCATAAATTTCATGATTCAATTATATACTCTAAGAAAGATAATGGGTAAATCCTAAGGAGATTTGACCATTAATCGACCTGTTAAAAAATTTAACGATTTCATAACAATTGATTTTTTTGTAATGCCTTGATTGAGTGCTAAATTCTTATAGGATTCACACACTATTTTTCTTGAGGTATATAATTGTATGGATTAGATCATGAAAAAAATTTCGCACTAGTATTCTTGTACGAAATTTTCGAACAAGAATACTCGTAATTGTATATATAAAAATTTTCCTATGCAAAAAACGTGATGCGAAAAATAAAAAATAGGATTTTTGATGTTTTTAGATATAAACCGTGGGATGTGATCTACACATACAATACCCCCAACACATCAAAAAACAAGGGAATCCAAACATATTTGATCCTCGATCAGATGATTACAAAAAGGTCTATTGTATTGAAACCGTTGATTCGTAATGGCTTGATTGACGATCGAATCCCTTAGGGCTAATTCCAAATTTAGGGTATTGTAGTACATATATATCTAGACCAATCTCAAAAAAATAAAAATAAAAATAACCTCTTGACGAAACTTTTTGCTCCAAAGTTTGTGCAAAAATTTTCGCACAACAAAACCTCCTATATATATGTAAATTTTCATATGCAAAAAGTCATTGGTGCAAAAAACATGAGAAGAATTTTGTGAGGTTTTTTCAATGATCTAAACTATTAAATATGTTCTAATATACCAAAAATCAAAAAAAAATCCCACTTATTTACCCCTTGATCCGATCAGCACAAAATGTTCTATTGTTCTAAAACTGTTAAATTTGTAACGACATGATCGAGGGTCAAACCCACCTAAGATTTACCTATTATTTTTCCTAAGGTGTGTATATATATATGTAAATGTATCTATGGATTAAACTTTGGGAAAAGGTGAAAAAAAATCAAAAAAAAGAAAAAAAATTTACACCATGATCCTGTGTGAAAATTTTGCACAGGATCATGGCCATATATATGAGAATAATGTGTATCATATGACATGGAAGGCATCTCCTCGTATACAAGACATAAAAAAGTGAGGTAGTACAACAAGTACAAGCCCATATGTACCCATTATTTTCATATATATATATACTAGTCATAACCCGTCCCCGCGGCACGGACCATTTAAGATTTTCCTCGCGGAACAATAAATTAGCGTAAAAATATTTAGTGGCATGGGCACCTTCGGCGCGGATGTCTTTGGCGCGGAACAACAAATTCGGCGCCGGCGCCTTCGGTGTGTAACAACAAATTCGGCGTCTAACAACAAATTTAGCGCTCGCGCCTTCGGCGCGGAACAACAAATTAGCGTAAAAATTTTCGCGAACGCCTTCGGCATAGGCGCGGAACAACAAACCTCAATGTATTTTTACACTAATATGTTGTTCCGCTAAATTGTTTTACGTTAAATTTTTTATTTTATTTTATTTAATAGATCATGCTTCTACACAATCTTCCCATGTCACTTTTAATTTCAAAGTTTAGGTTCCCAAGGCACTTTTCCCCCCAAATTTAATCTCCACAATCTTTCCCAAGAAATTTCTAATTTCAAAGTTTAGGTTCCCAAAACACTTTCCCCCCAATTTAATCTCCACAATCTTTCCCAAGACACTTCTAATTTCAAAGTTTTGGTTCCCAATACACTTTTCCCATCAAAATTTTCACAAAATCTAATCTCAACCATTGATTTACCAAAATCAAATCCCAGCCACTCTTTATCTTGTCCAAATGTATAATAGATATATGAAAATTATAGATAAAAAATACTCAGGCGTGTTCCTATTAACCTTAGAAAAAAAGCAAAAGCAAGTGGAACCAATATGCTTGAATTTTCTCGCTCAATGGGATCATGACACGTCGTCACATCGGATCATTTTTATCAGATGCCACCGGTTTTCCATTAATCTCATATATATACACATATGTATATATATAATAAATGTGTATCTTTGCAATATGATCTTTTTTGTCCATATTGCGCTCTTTAAAAATCCGATCTTTACTATCTTTTAGGATCGTCTCTATTCATTTACATCTTCATATTCTAAACCCCAACACATCAAATATCAAGTCAACCTAAAACTTTCTACTTGTAGATACTAGTTGGAAAACTAACGATTTTTCAGCTATAAAACTTGTCACCCCTACATTAACAAGTGAAAAGTTTTGTGTTCACTCAAAATTTGTTGTGTTGGAACAACAAAATTAACAGAGCCAATTCTTAAAAAATAATGAAGAGTGAATTTTTTAAGCATCATATGATACTTGTGCTTATATGGCATCTGAAATCTTTTTTTGCGTATAATGGAAAACATATGACATATATGGCTAAGCCTCATATATCACCCTCTAAAACACCATCTACCCCTATTTTTGGAAGATCGAAACCGTTTTTGTTCGTCATATTCTAAAACCCCCCAAACACCAAATATTGTGTGAACCTAAGGGGTTTCACCCTTTCATCCATCCATCACAAAAGTTCTATTTACGTAAAACTGTTAAATTTGTAATGGATAGATGAATTGGTAAAATCCTTTAGATATACCCAACATTTGGTATTTTGGGATTTCAGAATATGAAGATCAAAATGAACAATTCCGATCATCCAAAAATAAGAAATGATAGTTTTTGAGGGGCATATGTGGCTTAGCCACATATGTCATATGTTTCCCATTAGTATATATATCTATTTATCTATCTATCTATATGGGTAAAAGGTATCTAGAGTGCCTCCTTAGATGCAACCTAAGGAGGTGACCCCATTTTCCCACGTTTCTCACATTTTTTGGAAATTTTTCATGGGTTTGTTGTTCACCTCATAGATGATCAACATACCAAATTTCAAGTGATTCCAATACTTTTTGAGCCACATACACTCATTGCAACTTCATGGGTTTTTCAGCATGTTTTCAAACCATTGAAGTTGCAAGTGGTAGATGGATGCTCAAAAGTATTGGATTCACTTGAAATTTGGTATGTTGATCATACATGAGATGAACAACAAACCCATGAAAAATTCCAAAAAATGTGAGAAATGGGGGAAAATGGGTGTGCCTCCTTAGATTTCATCTAAGGAGGCACCCTAAATCCCTTTTTCCCTATATATATACACTAGTCATAAACCGTGTCCTCGGACACGGTTCATTTAAAATATCCCCTCAAAATCTTTGTTCTCCCAAAAAATATTTCCCCTCCAAAATTTAAACGAACAAAATTTTAGCTTCGGCGCGGAACAACAAATTTAGCGCAGGCGCATTCGACACGGAACAACAAATTTGGCACGGGCGCCTTCGGCGCGAAACAACAAATTAGCATAAAAATTTTAGCGGGACACCTTCGGCACGGAACAACAAATTCGGCGTGCGGCACGATTCATTTAAGATTTTTCCATGCGAAATCTTTGTTCCCCAAAAATTATTTTCACAGCCAAAATTTAAAAGAACAAATTAGCGTAAAAATATTTAGTAGTACGGGCGCCTTCGGTGTTGACACGGAACAACAAATTCGGCGCGGACGCCTTCGACACGGAACAACAAATTCGGCGCGGACGCCTTCGACACGAAACAACAAATTCGGCGCGGAACACCAAATTAGCGTAAAAAATTTAGCAGGCGCCTTCGACGTGGGTGCGCAAAGGCGCTGGGAAAAAAATTTAACCCGTTCCAAAAGAGAAACGCACAAAGATGAAGGGGAGAAATGCATAAGTGCGTGGGGGTGTGTGTAGGGTGTGTGGATAAAGAGTGAAATGGGATGATCTTTTAGCAAAAATGGGAAAGTGGCGATGTTCTGTGCAAATGTAGTGATTGTGGGGGTTTGAAAACCAAAGCAAAAATAAAAAAGTCCGCATCTCCCAACACTCATCTCAACCCTTCTTTTACCAAGATTAAATCCTAACCATTCTTCTACCAACCTCTTTATACATCAGCATGACATCAGCTTGTCCTAGTCAGCCCTAGAATTCAAAAACAGTTGTCAAATGTAATATATATATGGTAAAAGGATCCTAAGGTGCCTCCTTAAATTCAATCTAAGAAGGCGCCCTTATCTCCTCCCATCTCTCACATTTTTTTTCATGAATTTGTTGTTCACCTCATAGATGTCAACATACCAAATTTCAAAAGATTCTAATACTTTTTGAGCCCTCATCTAATCCTTGCAACTTCATGGGTTTTTCAGCACGTTTTCAGACCGTTGAAGTTGTAAGTGGTAGATGGAGGCTCAAAAAGTATTAGAATACCTTGAAATTTGGTATGTTGATCATCTATGATGTAAACAACAATCCCATGAAATAAAAATTCAAAAAAGATTGTGGGAGAAGGAGGGAAATGGGGGCGCCTCCTTAGATTCAATCTAAGGAGACACCCTAGATCCCTTTTTCCCATATATATATATATAGGAATAACTGACCCTAATTTTGGGATGGACGCTTAGCTGATGATATATATAAAGGAATCAAATTTCCATAAATTATATATGTAGTTTACTTTTGTTTTTGAATATTTATTGCAACGTCCGTTATTTACCAAATGTTCCAAGGATACACAGACTCTCTTAGCACTTCCAGAGAAAAAATTTGGAGCTGAAAATTTCGGAAACCATGGCTCCTAAATCTGCAAAAGCACAAGATATCCAAATGTTATTCAAATACTACAGTGGACTTCATGATTAATTATTTGGCAATCAATCATATGGCATTTTATCACAATTAGGACATCGTGTTAAGGAATATGAAAAGATATAAGAGAAAAGGTGAAGTAAGCTGTCAGAGAAAGAAATTTGCTCAGTTGGTGTTCAAATATTCCTCTCCCCACTTCGTGTGTGTATGATTAGTACCATTCATGCTAATCTATACATCCTAATATATAGATATATCAAAATCTTGTGGTTTTCATGTTGTTTGCATGTGTATCGGATCGTTACAAATTTAATGCTTTTGTAGTAATACAACTTTTTCCACCCCTAAATCAATAGGAAAAAAGCCTTGGGTTCGCTTGACTTTTGGGTTTTTTGGGTTTTAGGACCAGTTTAAAAGGTGCCGATCATCCAAAAAAGGAGCGTGACTTTCTGGCCATTATAGGAGGAAATGTTCTCCAGTATCAGTCAATACCATGTGTCAGTATATAAATAAAATTATTAGAAACTAAGTTATAAGAGACAGATATCAGACTGGATATATGTAAAATTTAACATGCCCACACATGTGCACACAACTATTCTGTGCAGCATCAAACAAGATTAGTATTCAGTGTATTACAAGTTAAAAACCAACAACAGACAGAAAAGGTGTGACCATGTAACTGCATTATCATGTAACCATTTTCCATTTGGAAGTGGCTAGAGAATGCAAAATAATTACACAGATGGATCACTAATCAACCAAAGGTTCTTGTATGTTAATGCCATATTGCCTGCATAGGAAACTACTGGTATGGCCCCTTGGCGATGTAGAATGCCACTTGGCATTTTATCAGCAACATAGGTTAAGCTCGTTCAACAACAACAAAATCCTCAAAAGTTGATAATAATTGTCGCTGGGAATGTGCTATGTTTGGATCTTTGGTTTTGCATGCGCAAAAGTTAATAATAATTTACACTTTCATCACATTAGCAGCCCTATGTGCTTTCAGGCCTACTAGCAAGTGTCAACCACTATTAGCTCTACCATATTAAATGATCATATGAAAAGACTTGCATTAGTCATCAGCAAAGGTAAGTTCTTCTCATCTCTGATCTCAATATTAGTGCTTACTACTTGGCATTCAAGTTACATGTCTAAACATAAATCTTACTCTAACCTACTCAGAATATTTTGATCAGCCATTACAGTGGTGAAGTCCAACTCAGACAAGTTGCAGCTCCTAGGAAGAAAAATTTTGCCAGAATCACAAAGCACACTGGTTAGCGGTGTTGGTACCCATGAGAAATCTTATAGAAGCACTTTTTTCCTCACAAGAATTCTCTTACGATATCTATCCAGTGTCCTCGAAGTATCACATAAACAAAAGCTCCACTTGGTGATACAAGATAGAAACAGTGGAACCAAAATGTCATGACGGCAAATAAGTTCACAAGACAACTACGCAATAATTCTTTTAGATAATATAATAATAAAGAAGAAACAATACTTCTTTGTTTATGAAATTCAAAGTAACCACAAGAGTACAGATTAAGATATTCAATGCTCCAATTAGAAAAACAATAGCTTTTGGAAATAAACCTAGTAATATATACTTTATTTGGAATTAAACATTTTATATATAGACTAGAAAGAACAAAGTGGAAGAAGAATCCAGAGATTCAAATGCAGATGCATGACTACACTGTACTGCTAAACAGAAATTTACCTCTCATCCGTAGCAACAACAGTGTTCTTAGAAACTGAATATTTACTTGAAGGGAGGCCAAGCCCATCAAGTAGAACTTCGAGTCCTCCTATGCTCCTGAAATGATTTTGCGCCCGGGGATTTTGAGATAGAGCTGATCTGAGAGTACCCAGAGTTAATTGGTGGAGTGACAGATCAGTCCATTGTTCTTTCATATTTAATCTTCTGATGACCCGCAATAGCTCTACACATGGAAGAAATCAAATTACCATTATTAAAATAGTGCGAACAAATGTGTATTGCACAATAGCTGTACAATAGCCCATCTTAACAGAATGAAACGCAAGGACTGTTTTCAAAAGCCGGACACATAACAGATTTTAAGTATTGTTCTTGGATCCCTTCGAATGAATTAAGTTTGTTCTTCTTTTTCTCTTTTGGGGTGGTGTTGGTATTTTGTTTGTTTGTGGTTGTTTGGGTGGGGGACTAATTACAGACTTGGAGAGATTCCATTGTTGGTTTGTTAAAATTAGTGGGATTCCGCTTACATTTTGCCCATGGATTTTCAGTTCCCGGATTTCCCACTTCAAGCTCTCCATAGATTTTAGAGTTACATGTGGCCAACCAGCAAATGATATGCATACTTGTACTTGCAATATAATTAAATTGAAAATGGAAATAAATCAATTCATTTTGCAAGGTATGCGCTTTCCAAAAGGATACTTCGTGTGCCTTGCCGTAACTCCTATATAATGAAATAGATGGGCAAGCCAGCAAGCAACAAATTAAATAATAGCAGTAGCCCTACCCAACTTACATAAATAATGAAAGATTGGCTATATAAGAGATTTGGCTGCATGTTCAACATGAAGACCTTGAATTCTTTAAACCAAGGTTTTAGGTCTCAGTTTCGGTCTCGGTATCGCTCTTTCCAAAATTTAGGCTTCGATATCGGTATCGCGTATTTTGACGGTTTCGGAAGCAAGTTTCGGTTTCGTCCATATAGCTAGTTTCGGCAGTTTCGTTTCGGTTATCGGTTTCAGTTTCGGAGATACTTTAAATATGTATATAGTGAATACAATAATGGTTTCGGAGATTCTTAAATCTAAACATATCAAATACTAATAAATACTTTTAAAAAGTAAAATATTAATCATATACTAACAAATACTAAATACTAAATAGATAAACTAAATTTGAGTTCGTAATCATATCAAATACTAAATATCTAAATATTGATATTTTTAAATACTAAATATTACATAAATGAATAGATCCTTAAAGCTTGACTTGTGCACCCACCGTTTTGCCTTGCGCACATAACACTTATTTACAGGTTTGCCACAAAAACCTGCTTGTTGTGCGTACCGACTGTTTTACTCTGCGCACATACCACTTATTTACAATTTTGCCATTTAAAACACAGCATCTCCCTTTCAGAGGCGACTCGGACCTCGCTCTCTTTCTCGCTCTTTGCTTGCTTTCTCTCTCTCACGGTAAATAGTCGAAGCGGGTCGGCGAGAGGCAGGTTCTGTAGGGCGGCGAGGCATGAGGCGGGTTTGGGGAGGCAGCCAGGCATGATGCGTGTTCAATATTTCGTCATCTTCCTTTTTTTTTCTTTTTTTTCTTTTTTTTCTTTTTTAGCAACTTTTTCTTGGTTCTGTCTCTTCTTCGTTTAATTATTCATCGCTTTCAAGCCAACCCGCTAGGGTCTCGATTTCGCCGAAACCGAGAAACAGTTGCAGTTTTGGTCTCGATTGCCTCTGAGACCGAAACGAAACGGCTGAAATCCTAGAGTTTCCGCTGATGCCTAAAACCCTGCTTTTAACATAACAATAAGTGGGAAGCAGGCTTTCTATGGAAGTGTTTTTTCTTTATGAGTAGGCAAGTGTTTCTGATAGACCCTTCCCCCCAACCCCCCCAAAAAAACACACACACACAGCTGCAAAACAAAAAACATACATTCTTTTATACCAGAAATTTGATTACAAAAGGTCCTAGAAAAGAGAAGATGACATGTTCATGAATGCTCAACTCCTAAATCCATAAAGTTTTGCCTTTCAACATAAGAAAAGCATACAAAGAAGAGGGGAATCCAAGATGGTCAAACAAGTTGGAGATCATGTCCGTGCATCTCATGAATTCCTTAAATGTTACATCATCCTGAAATCTGGCAATTGTCCATACAGGCCTATCTGATTAAATAGGATTTTTACAGAGAAAATTTAAAATCAGGGAACACACTCTTCACAACCAGCAGCCAACTTGAGATCAACCCACTATAAGCTGGAGCAAGAATAGTGAATGCTGTAAACAGAGTCATGCCATAAGATTTGATGACCAGGTGAAAGGAATGCAGATTTACCTTTTTGGTCAAACATTTAAAATCGGGTAATTTTTAGATTTAGGAAAAAAAATGAAAATAATATTAGATTTCGACCAAAATTAAAAATATTTACAAATTTCGACCAACTTTGGCCACGTCAGCCGCGCCTTGGGCTATTTCGATTATGTCGCACTTAGCAAGTGCGGCATTTTTGGCCGCACTTGGCAAGTGTGGCCATTTTGGTCCTACTGTCATCCAAGTGGCCCGTGGGCCTCTAAACTGGCCGCACTTGGCAAGTGCGGCCAGTTTGACTCCTATATCCCAACAGCTGCGACCCACAAAAATGCCACAATTGGCAGTGCGGCCAAAAAATGCCGCACTTGTCAAGTGCGGCATAGTCAAAATGGCCCTCCCAGCAGCGAGGCGCGGCTGACGTGGCCAAAGTTAGTCGAAATCTGTAAATATTTTTAATTTTGGTCGAAATCTAATATTATTTTCATTTTTTTCCTAAATCTAAAAATTACCCTTTAAAATCAAGTAACAAAGAAGCATGTGACTTGCTTTAGACAGCAATGACTCTAGACATGAGACCACGTTCTACTGCAACAAGTTTTAAACCATACCATATGCTAAAAACTACATTATCATTCTCCTCGTTAATAAATATTGTTGAACATTTAAACATCGGGCAAGCCTGAATAGAAAGGATCAAAACCTTTTAACAATAAAGGCTAAACAACAAGGCATTTGAATTTAAATCATATCATGGTGGAATTAAAAGTGCATCCAGACAAAGAAGGGAAAGCAGAATAGATGGTCCGATATAATAATGCTTCATTTCTCTTTAAGCAAGCAGGTCATACTTGATATCTCCATTCCATCCAAACCTTATTATATTTTCTTTTAACGCATTAAAAGCATAGTTGATATCTACCTTTCTGATGCGATCCTCTAGAGTTTTAATGATAAAAGCGTAATTTTATGGGGAAAGATAATATTTTTAAGAGAAAGGTGGAATTTTTAGGGTTTTAGAGAGAAGATTTGGGATAAAAGATGGAATTTTATAGAGAATAAAACTGAAAACAAAGGATTACAAGGATAAAGTTGAGACCTTTTGAGATGGTCTCGCTCTCTCAAGCCATCGATTCGAGAGGAAACCGCGTTCTCTAACGAAAGAGGGATATCTCACCTTAAGCAAGTTTTTCTTCTCCAAATCAAACATGAGAATCCCTAATCCCCTTACCCCTACAAATAATAAACCGAAAATTACAAATTACAAAATAGACCTTCTAAAACTGAAAATTACACAAAAGACCCTAGAAATTCCAAAATTACGAAAACGCCCCTAACGGGGCTAAAACTGCAAATCTGAAAATCCGCAATCTTATCATTACTCCGTCACCGAAAACCATCTTGTCCTCAAGGTGGTACATGAAATCCATGAACGGCACTGCTCCAGGTGGGTCGTCGGGATCCTCCTTTCGTTGACGGGCTACAAAAAGTAAAGCCACTCCAAGTCTCTCTAAACATCCTCTCCTTACAAAGGTGATCCTCAATCAATTGCGCAAGATCCATGGTCTCTATCAGTCCTCTAGGTCTATGAATACGGAGCTCAGCGCGAATATTCGATTTGAGCCCATCACGAAGCTTTCCTCCAAAGTCTACTCTGGTATGTTCCTCGCTCGCCCAACAGTGCCTCAAACTTTTCTCGATATTCCCTAACAGACCCATCATACTTGAGTGCCAACAGCTGCTCCTGTAAATTTTCTTCATGTGCATCTCAAAATCTCTCCACCAAGTAGTTCTTGAGCTCCTTCCACGAGCGTATGGGTCGCCTCCGCTCCCTCCACTGGAACCAAGAGAGTGCATCTGCTTTGAAATAAACGTCAGCCACCTCCAGTTTCTGCCTCTCCGTCAACCATGTCACCGCAAAGAATCTTTCAACTCGATAGATCCAGCCATAAGGATCACCCCCTCAAACAACGGCCTCTTCAGTTTTCTCACTCTGCCCTAAGCTCCAAGCTCCAAGCCGCTCCTGGTCCACTCGTCCTCCTACATTCAATAATAAGGGGGAGGTTAATAATTGTGTCTAACCTATGTACGTCTCCCATAGCCCCTCCTAGGGCCGTCGCATCCATCATCATTGACTCCCCAATCATGTTTATCCCAAGCATAGTTATCAACATTCTTCTCAAAGCCTAGATTCTCGTCATAATCGGCCTAAAACCCCACGTATGCTAGAAGTACTCGGCGTCATCGCCTCTCTGTCGCATACTGAGACCCATGACATCCTAGGACCTCCTCTACGTCATCCTCAAGCCCCAGAAGATGCCCAAATTTGTCATCGAAGTCTTGGCGGGCTCCTCGCAAGTCTCGGTGTCCCAGGTCATCCTTTCAATGGTCGACGCGTCTCTGGCGGGCCTGCCAAAGCACTGCAAGGCGTTGTCGGCCCTGCAATGGCCCTGTAGTCATCTGCAGAGATGCGATCCGCTAAGGCTTTGATGAGAAAATGGGGATTTTTATGGAGAAAGATGAGCTTTTACGGAAAAGGTGGGATTTTTATGGTTTTAGAGCAAATATTTGGGATAAAAGATGGATTTTAATTAATAAAACTGAAAACAAAGGATTACAAGGATAAAGTTGAGATCTTTCGAAATGGTCTTGCTCTCTCAAGCCGCCGATTCGATAGGGGGCCATGCTCTCCAACGAAAGAGTTATAAGTCTCACCTCAAGCAATTTTTTCTTCTCCAAATCAAACATGAGAATCCCTAACCCCCCCTAACCCCCTATAAATAATAAACTGAAAAAGGAAAATTACAAAAAAGACTCTCTAAAACTGAAAATTACAAAAAAGATCCTAGAAATCCGAAATTTATGAAAACACCCCTAACGGACTAAAATTGCAAATCTGAAAATCTGTGATCCTACCACTTTCATCCCAACCTTATTATATTTAGGGGTAACAATCACATAACTGGAATGGCATTTCTCCTAACTAACTAGAAACCTCATTATCAAATAAATGAGGGCTAGCAACTAATACAAAAAATTGCAAAAATTTAAAGCAGTAAAGTTACAAGAATTCAGGAGAAAGTAAAATTGATAAGAGCATACCTTACCTACTAACCAATTGACACCACCTGCTTCCATTACCAATACGACTGACTTTTGTTGCCAACGGAACCTTGCTTCAGAAACAGCATCATTTATACTACTTGAAGAAACCTCATGCAAATAGTCCCTTGAAAAGAAATATTTGCCAACATCTTCATTTTGCAATTTATCATACCCAACCGAATGCAGTTCCATGAAACTATATATCACTGAAACCACATACAGAAGTATTTTCTGCAAAATCCTAATCTTCTCTACGCTTGAATTTGATAATTGTTCATCAGAAGAAAGAGTACCGGTCAATGTCTTGAGCTGTACAACTGCGGCTGAAAATCAATAACTTAAATAGTTAGGAATAAGAAAAACACATCAAAAATATAACCCAACATATAGCTAAACCAATATTATAGTGCTCATGGAGATTGAATGAAAGACAACCGTAAAGAAATGTATCAGGTCAGGATCTGGGGTGGAGGGAGAGAACAGAACATATCATACCTACAGTCTCTACTTCTAGTTAAGTAAAAAAGTAACATCGTCTTTAAATGCAAATAAATTTACAAGTCAATCAGGTAAGTGGGTATGTTGAATGTTAAACTGGAGGAAGAAAGAGCATCTTGGAACTGTTTTAATTTAAACCAGTTATCTGATACAACCCTCAACATGGGGAGTATCTTTATGCTTCCATTTTATTGATCACAGTTGTCATTTTTGTACATAAATAGAGCCCCCAAGATCCCAGATCAGTCAGGGTCAAATAGGAGATAATAGCAAGCAACAAAAGTTAAAGCAGACCAGTATAATGACTCCTCAAAGCAAATCAATCCATCGTGCCTCGGCGTGTAGACTCTTTCAAAGCTTAAGAGAATTTATAGCTTGCTCCTTGGTTGTGTGCACAACTGAGAAAAGTTGATTATTCAACCTACCAAGGTTATCCATCATAGTTCTTTATTGCACACAGATATCTTGGTTAGAATTCAACATTTATGGAGGATTGATGAAAGGTTGACGGTTGATCAAGCAAAAAAAAAAATTTTTGTTTTTTTTTGGTGGGGGGGGGATCAATCTTTCCTGATTTCAATCCATGCCCATCTCCATCTGGCACACTTTCATGGAAAAAGGATACAATGATTTGATTCTGATGATGATGATGAGTAGGGCGCCAATCATGATGATCTAACACCAGCCATATTTTATGGGTCAGAATGAGAAGCAATCAAGAGGACGGAAAAGTATTTTTAAAAAGTTGGAATGCAAATAAAACATAAGCATTGAAAAAAAGAGCGAACATAAGAAATGTAAAATAGGAAATGAATGCATTTGAGCGAGTTAGAGCCAGTCAATTAGGATTAGGATGATGTGAAAACGTTTTCGGATAATCCGAGATGTGCAACAACTGATCTATGCATGGGTCAGGAATGATAATATGATAATTGGGGTGCTAGAAAGCATAAAGATGACATAATGTCTGTGATGGAGTTATCCAAGATATACTGGAAAGATGACAGAATTATCCAAGAAAAGTTTCTAAAAACATATTGGTACATGAATCTGATGCCAAAAAGTTTCTTGAAAGATCATTCAGCAGGTTTGATTTGACTCAACCAACCATTCATTCCGACCAACAGGTCCCAATTTTGAGTTTCATGTATGAAAATTAAATAGTGACACTGAAATATTCTTATTCCTAATACATTTACATTCATAAGTATATATATTCATTATTTGAACATCGGAAAAAATTGTACATGTGGATTCTCAACATTGCAAGCCACCAATGGGCCACTTCGTAGAAAGCAAATTAATGATATAAATGAAATGCAAGCTAGACTAACACTATCCTTTAATGTTAAACTATTACTGAATAACAAATTAATGGCATAGTGCAATGGCCCGTTTACTTTAAAAAGCACAGGCCCATTTGTTTCTTTTTCACTTAAAATAAAACCCAACTCACCTTCTCTCTCACCCTCACACACAACGCACCCACTTCTCTTTCTCTCACGCGAGCCAGCGAAGACCCCGGACCTGTTCTTTTCTTTCGTTTCCCTCGCTCGAGCCAGCGACTCGCTCACTCACACGAGCAACATCGGCGGCGAAAATAAGGGTTTCGAAAACCCTAGTGTATCCTCCAACGTGCCGATCTCTCTCTCTCCCCTCCGGATTTTTCGGAGCGGAAATCTCAACATCAAGATCTTCTGCCTCCTCTCACGCATTATCTCTCGTCCTATTTGTATGAGAGCCGTTTTCCACTAGGGCAAAGGTAAGCGAAATTGTTTCTCCTTTCCAAAATCTTTCGGATCTTGCTCCTAGAGTTTCGACTTCTACTTCTGGTGTTTCGATTCTATTTTTGGGGGTTGCGGCTTGCTCCTAAGTTTCGAATTTGCCCGAGGCTGTTGGATTTCTTAATTTTCTCGCGTGGATTTCGTTTCAGGTAGATTCGATCCCTATTAAGCTTTTAATTATTTATTTTCTGAAATGGAAGTGATGATTCGTGCAAATTTAGCGAGGATTACCCCTCCGATGAATTAATTTTGGCACCTAGTTAGATTCATAGCGTTATGGCCGTTGTTCCTTGTTTTTCGTTTTAGATCCTTGCGTCGATTTTCGTCGTGGTCTGTCGCCGAGGTGGAGGGCTCGGCTGTGGTTGTGGTTGGTTGTTAGCATGACGTTTTCATTCATGTCTCTAGTTGATATTTGCTGATTCTTACTCGTGTGCTTGCTGGATTTTGCCTGGTTGCTTGCACATTATATGTTTTTACCTGCTTGAAGTGTTCAGTTTGCCGGAAACATGTTGTGTTCAGTTATTTTAATGCATGCTTGTAATGTTCAGTTTTTGCCTGAAACATGGTTGCACTGGTTCTATTTACGTGATATAAAAATATTGGTGATTCAGTCTTGTTGACTTTTACGTAGCCGCATGTTGAGACTCGGTATACTTCTTGCTATAGTACTGAGTAAATTAATGTGTCCCTAAATTGATATCTTTTGAATGCAAGTCGTTAGTCCGAGCAACCCCTCTAGACAGGTAAACCACAATCCATAAGATGCCAAAACATGAATCTGATGCATTAAGACTTTTTCCATAATTTTTCATCCCTTTCGTCGCTTTTCTTATTTTTCTTATGCTTTAAATATCTTTTCCGAAATTGTTAGCTTTAATTGTTAACTATTGTGTTCCTGCTTATGTGGTTGGACATGCGAAAGATTGAAAGTTTGGTTTCTGGCTTATTCTAAATTACATGGTTAGAGATTATGCAACAAGATCATATAATGATGTTGGAATGCCTGATAAATGCACAAGACCTGACAATCCTGAACATAGTTTGCATAACTCTATCTAATTATGTAATTTAGGAATTAAAGACATGAACATGATACTTGACACCCTAGAACTAGAACAACTACACATGACATCATGAGTATGGGGTAACTTATAATTAAGAGGGTGCGGGAGCGATTGAAGCCATAATTATGGCCCCTATCTGGGAGGATTTCCTTTTATGGATCCTGAGTTCTCGCTACAATTTGACCTTTATACTCGGTCCGGTGTAGCACCCCGCGGTCCAATGTGGACTTCATGTTACACATCGTGCCCTCCCCTTTATAAGTCACTAGTCTTTTAGTTAATTGCTTAATTCTTACTGCCACTTAAATCATGACAGGTCAGTAGTATTCCCTTTAAAGTTCTTTTCGTGTCTTTTAAATTCCTACAAAATAAATTAATTAACTGATTAATACGGATTTCAACCTACTTTATTAATGGTGGTTCAATTCCATCAGGTGATACCCAGCTCGAAGAGGAGGCTCTGCAGTACGAGGAGTCCGATTTTCCTGTTGAGGACGCTGATTTCTGATCCTCTGTGTTACCAGGAGAGTCTTACTTTACTTTAGTCGTTTTTCTTTGTACTATTTTCTGAGTTGAACGTTGTAGTTCCTTTCAATTTCAAATCATGTAATTCATTTGAAGGTTAAAATAAAATGAGAATTTTTATCCTTGTCTTAAATATTACCTGTTTAAACTATATTGACTTCATTGGTACCTGCAAGACCTGCAAAACTCTTGAGAGTGTGATGGCACCCGTTTCTGGGGCGTTACACATAGACATGTAAGACAAGTAAGACTAACACTATACTTTATTCTTAAATTGATTCCCACTAACACATCTGTAGCACATGCATTACTTCTTTGTGATTATTAAAGGTTAAAGGTACTTGAAAACAAGAAGCAGCCTCCTAATGAACATATGTAATATGCTGGAGAAGCCTTTAAAGGTTGTCAATCATCGCTTCATCAGAAAAACAACTTAACAAGGAAAAGTAGAATTGAGCAACACATCTTAAGAATAAGTGCTTGATAGGATTGTCTTGGTGAGTTTAACAATCAACAAACACAAAAGGCTAGTCAAAAGTTTGTGTTAGAAACTGAATCACCCTCCAAAAGATGTTTCAAGCATTGTGATATAGAACCATGACAAATTACCAATTCCACAAATCAAACAAAAAGGCAAGATTCAAACAGCCAGAGAGAACAAATAAAATGTGAAATAAATTGATTCAACCGCAGCATGGTATATGAAAGATCTCGAAGACAATTACAGGAAAGTATCAAGTCTGAATAAATAAACTGAGACAAACCAGAGTACCTTTCAAAAGAGCAGTAACCTTCTGCACCCCTCCATAATAACTAAAAACTTTGCAATTGTGCATTGAGCGAGTGATGATTGTCATGCAGTTCAGAACATCCAGTACTTCGGTACTAAAATTCAAGCTCATGGATGACACTGAAAGATCAGGATCGTGTGTGCCATTGTTGTTTACTGTAAAAATGAAAAATACTTTTAACTGACTCAAAATATTCATGACAGTTTCTAAACAATTTATATACCATAACAAATAAATACAAAGAGAATAGTATTATTACTTGTACAATACATACTACAGCAAGAGAATAGGCCACATGTTAACTTTTGCTTATGACTACATCATGAATAAATATCCATGGGTTATCTTTTGCTTACTGGATCAAGATCATATGTTTACAGTTTTACAATCTTAAAATTTATTTTTAGAACCGTGAAAAGACTTAAAATTACATTGGAAGTAATCAATATCTGATTGGGAACGACTATCCCCAACTATCTGAGCCTACGAGATGAAAATCAATGAACAAACACAGAAGAAGTAAAAACACACCAATTTATGTGAATTGGCAGCTCAACTTCATCCGACATTCATAGGGCACAACACAATAGGAGAGTCTCACACTTGCTCTTCAATTTCTCACCATTCCCATAGTTATTTCACCACTCTCATGAGCATTTCTTACTTCAAGCACAAGAGATCCAAAAACCACCTCTCATCTCACCATGAGAGATATATATGGTGATACAACAAACCCTAGCACTACCCACATTTCGTGATAGCCCGCACCAATAAATGAACCCAGTCCATGGGTCCTGGCCCAAAAATGGACGCCCAAGTCCAACGAACCGTAACCGGACACAAAATCGCATGGATGCCCAACCAGGTGCAAGACACAACCCCAAGAGGCTCTTTAACAAAACTAAATAAGCAGTTAAATGAAAAAAATCAAATAAAGGTCCCTAGTCATCAGATTTAGTATATTGATAAATGGTCTCGTGATCTTCTTCTCGCTCCTTTCTTTTCTATTGGTTTGCGTACTATGTTTGATGGTGGTGATTTTGTTCTTTTTCACACACAAAATCCCTTTTTCTCGTTTTCCTGGTAGGTGGGAACAGGGAAGCCATACAGTCAAAAGCTAGTACACCTTTCAAGCATTACCTATTACAGTATTTAAAAAACAATCAGTGCTTGTGGAACAATGGTTGATCGTAACATATAAAAAAATTTAAAAATAAATAAAGTAAAAGGATACAAATGGATTAATCGTTTAACTAAGCAAAGCATAATCATCTGACCAATGCAGAGAAATATTATCACGTCGTATAGACAACAGCAAGTGGTGATGGCACTAGCTACTGTTTGACTGTTGGATTATAATAGCATGTATACAAGTTCACAATCTCATGATTGGTTTTTAGAAGAAAATGGCTTTAAATTACACAGTAGACAGAGCTCTAGAACACAACTAATCATGAAAAAGAACATAACAACATCAAATTAAACCACCCTAGTCATCAGAATCTTGATAAAGGATCTTATCAACATCTCTCTCTCTCTCTCTCTCTCTCTCTCTCTCTCTCTCTCTCTCTCTCTCTCTCTCTCTCTCTCTCTCTCTCTCTCTCTCATTTTTTTGTGTGCTTGGTGGAAAAGGTCTTTTTCTTCTTTGTCTTCCTTTTTTATGGGTGTGGGAGCTGAGCAAAGACTAACGAAACAAGTTTTAATTAAATACTACCTATAACAGTATAAAACAGCAATGTGTTTAAAGGATAATGATTGGTCATATTATTTATATTATGAAGATGTAAAAGAGTAACAGAAGAAGATAGATAGGTTAATGATGTTGTTAAGCAAAGTTAATCAGCTGGCCACAAAACAATGGTGTGGGTCCACTGTGCTGTGAAAGATGTGCAAAAATGGTAAATTGTAATAAGTCAATCAAACTGACTTCAACCTACCAATTGTGTTTTCTTGGACATGGTGTATGCATAACTTGGTCCATTGCACTGAAAAATGCTTGGTAACCAAAAAATCAAACTTTTTAATTGTTTCTCACCTATGATTCTACAATTTAAAGAACAAACAAGTTTAAACTGGAAGATACATATGCAATTTAGATTTATGGCTGAAAGTTCAAGATGCTCTTCACTACATATGCCATTTTAAGCCGCATGTAAGAAGATCAGTGTATGGATTTGCAATTCGCATGGCTCCAGAAAGAATTTGAAACAAAACCCGGTCCACTTACACTCCGTAACAAGAGTAGTTATCCGTACAATCTCTTGAACTATGATGAGAGTAACATCAGAAGGATGCCCATAAGAGCATCCTACCACCATATCTTCAGATGATCTATGCTCCATTTGTGACTGATCGCTATATACAGGCTCCCAATTTTTGTATGTTTGTATAAAGTGCACGAGAAATGCATGAAGCAACTTCTTTTTCTCCATCTACAAATGATTTTAAAGAAAGAGTGAGAAAAGATTAGAAAACCATAATCACAAATAAGTAGTATGTGGCACTAAAGTCAGTAAACCTCCTATGCAATGAAGCGTATGAATATAAATCCCTTTGGTGAAGAAAATTCACACAATTAGTACAGATTTAAATATTTAAAGCATAACAATTATAAAAGAGTAGTCTGGAAACAGACAACTGAAACCATATCAGGCACTGATAAAACATTAAAATAGCAATTAACTGCCAGTCGCCATCGATTATGAAAGAAACAAAAGGTATAGATACTGCGCTAGTTAAAATACGCAAGTGAAATACATGCAGTGGCATATCAATGAGTTCAATGTGTATGAAGGTGGAAACTTCATTTCTCCCAGAACTAAATAACACAACTACTATATACAGGCACCTAGAGAAATATGATTGATCGTATTACTTACAGCCTTCTCTATTTTTGACGATATCATTAGAACAAGAGAAACAAAACAGATAAATCATAAAATAAGTACATAAATGGACGTCAAGTATACTAGCTACAACAAAATAATAGTTTAATTAAATATTTAGTTCGGAACCCCTATTAGTGAAGTTATTTAACATGTATAATTTTATATATATATATATATATGGGCTTGAGGGAGGTGAGCATTCGGTGTAAGAAATTTCCTACACCGCCCTTCAAAAACACCACATTCCACTTAATTTTTGAAAAAAAATTTGCTTAGAATTGTTGTACACATTCTAAAACCCCAAAACCCCAAAAATGGGTGAACCCTAGGGGGATTTGACCTTCGATCGGCTCGTGACAAAAAGTTCTATTGTTATGAAAACGTTGAATTTGTAACAATCGGATCGAGGGTAAAATAACGTTGGATTCACTTGATTTTTGGTATGTTCATCATCCATAATAAGTACATCAAATGAACGGTGGTGATTATTGGAAAAAAATTGGAAATTGAAGTTTTATGAGGACAGTGTAGGAAATCTCCTACACCAAATGCTCATATCCCTTTCTATATATATATACACACACACACACACACACACCACTTAACAAAACGAAGATTGGGATAAGATTGGCATTCTACATCAGTCTTGACTTGAGCCTCTTGTTGTCACAATAAGCTTACTTGCTGACCCAACCTCAAAAGATAGGATACAAGAACTAATGATAGCTTTTCAATTGAACTAAAATTGCAAAGTTACACAAACAATCTGAAGTTTCAGTCACTTTATTGATAAGCACCTCATAGTTCATACAATATTTTTCTTCAGATAAGTACCTTAGTTCAGTCTACTATAGATAAATACAAGGAAGATTCTCCATTTTACAGTATGCTGCCCAAATAAAAAAATAAAATTCCCAAACTGACCTGTTTAAAAGTTAAATTGAAATTTTTATCAAAGGACAAGTTGAGGCAATAGTGAAGAAGGTGAGAGGTGCAAAGGTGATACTGCTAGTGGAGAGAGTCGAGATTTTTTTGTTTTGGTCACACTAAACATAGAAGGAAAAATTGACATGTGGTGACGAGTTAGGATGGAAATGGTGGCAAAGTTAACAAACAGAGAGTAATAATTGTATTTGGATTACGAGTTAGCAAAAATGAAGAAATATTACATGAAAATAAAAGGATAATAAGGTGGTTGATTAGGGTTGATTTCTGTGGTGGATTCAGTGGCAAAGTGAGAGGAAGTGGGTTCAATTTTATAAAATTCCCTAATTGCCCTGTTTAAAAGTAAAATTGAAATTTTTATTAGAGGGCAATCTGGGACAGTAGCGAACAAGGTGTGACATGCAAAAGGTGGTACTGCTAGTGGAGGGAGAAACGTAAGTTTAATTTTGTCATTTCGGTTACACTAAGCAGAGAATGAAAAAATTGACATGTGGAGAAGAGTTAGGATGGCAATGGTGGCGATATTAGTGAACAGAGAGGAATGATTGTACTTGGATGACAAGTTAGCAAAATGAAATGAAAAAATTGTTAGATGAATAATAAAAAGATATAAAAGTGATAGAGCAGTGATGATGGTTGGTGTCGATTTAGTGGCAGAATGAGAGGAAGTGGGTTCAATTTTATATTGGCAAAATGGGAACAAAGCAATTGGAAAAAAAGGGCATAGAAAGGTCATGGTCATGAAGGAAATGGAGATGGACATGGACATGAAGTCTGTAGAGGATGGAGAGAAATTTAGTTTCACTAGGATAAAAAAGAGAGAAATTGATTGAAGTAAAATTTTCAATTCAATGGTAAAAAGTATCAAGCTAGCAAGTTCTTAAGTTATACGCTTGGAAACCCCCCGTAAGATGTGTTTCCGTAAAATAGGTAAAAACCTTAGGGTGTTTATATGAAATTTGGCCTAACTGAATCATCATATAGCAACTTCACTAGAAATACAATGAACCATGTTTCATAAAGCATTAGGCGTAAAAAATCATTGCAAGAATTGTTCACAAATCATTGCAAGACTTATATGTGAACGACTTTTAGTGGAGATGATTTAGGATTTTAAAAGGGTACTAGGTTGTTAGGGTGGATGAGTACTATCGAGTATCGATATCATATGCTATGCTGGATCATTAAATCCAAATGAACTTTCCTAAGTTTGCTTTGGATCAGTCTGAGTAAAATCTGTTATGATCCACAAGTTTATATATTTGATTTGAGATGATTTAGTTTTTGGATTAGGTTGATCTTTGGATTTGCTTAGCTTTGAGATCAAGATAAAATTAGCTAGAAAGTTCAATTTCTATTTAATGTACAGTATAAGCATATTTCATATATGGACTAGATTGGAATACTTAGGTAAGAAGCTTCTTTTCCTCATATTAGAGTGGATGACTAACTTATTCTGTTATCTATTGATTTCATCCAGTAATTTTACTATAATATTGGATCCTGACTTAGTTGTTGCATAATTTCGAAAATGAGCAACTCTGCAAGATTTGTTAAGAATAAATTGCAAAAACTACACATGCTCTATTGGTGTAATAGTATTACCCCTAATGTATGAAATAGGCAGAAACTACCCTTAAAATTTTGCAAAACCTATGCAAGTTCTGTTGGTACAGGAGGAACTAAACCCCCTCGCAACGGTAGTTTTTGCTAAATTCTTAAATTAGGGGGGTACAAGTACCCCTATGGTAACAGAAGCCAATTGAATAGTGGTATTTTTTTTGCAATTTACACATTTATTAACAGGAATCTTATTGTAATACAAATCATCTCCCAAATCTTATTGCATAATACGATAATCCAAAAAAATTCAGCAACATGCCCATAAGTAATCTATGATCTTTTGATAAGTCTATGATAGGTGAGTTTATGCAAAACTCCTACCAAATTGACGAAATCATTTTTAACTGCATGGTCTAGACCTACTTTTCCTACTGCAAACTAACATTAATGTGTCCATGAAAGCCTCTATCTCTACATTAAAAGGCAGTGCAACATTGAAAAATAATGCCATTAATGTCATCTTTTCTTCATCTTTCATTCATGGAACACCACCACATGTTAAACTTCAAATGATGTTTTAGTCCAGTGTTAGCTTCAATATCAAGTATATGAATATCATTGCTAGAACTGGTTCTAAGATAATGGGTAGCACTATCACGTGTACTGTCGAATTCAAGATTTTGAATCTCAGTTTCAACTTTCAACCTTGGTATGAACCGGAGGTGTGTACTATCAGTATCAGCTTTATCAAAACTCTCAGATGATATGCAGTATGCGCCAGAAAAATCAGGCATCTAGGTATTTGTTACCTTTTCTCGTCATGAAAGTCATAAATCCAGAAATTAACTCTACCGGTCCAGGAACTATCTTCTCTTTCTCTTCTCCAATCCATTCCATAATGTGTCATCTTCATGAAAAATGTCATTTAAATCAACCAGTTGAGCTTCAAATTATAACTTCAAGTATTAAGCTGAAACTATAATTAAACTTGAAGGATTTTCGCTCGATCTAAATAAGAACGTTGCTTCATGTTTCCCCTACAAATGCAATCCGAAAAGGAATTCGTATTGGCCAATTTTTCAAATCTTGTCCTTGACTTTTAAATGAAATTTTCTTTGACCATTTATATTAAACAAAAATTTTCAACTTTTGGTACCTGAAACCTCAAACCTCCCCGTGCATTAGTAGTTTTTTGTTAATATTGATGGTATCAATTGGATGATATGGCTCATATTGGCATATATTAGATATCTGGTACAAATACAATATGAATGATAGATCAATTTTTCAAGCTATATTCAAAATCCATGGAAGCATTTTTCACCTATTTCAATGACCATCAGGCTTTGAACATGAAGAATAATCGTGACGTAGATGTTCTGGCTAATGAGTGGCAAAGCTTTCATTTAGTCCAGTGTCCATTCTTTGCTTCAGTTCCCATTTTTTAAAGGAGAAAACGGAGTTTAGTGCATGTCCTCTCATGTTATGCACTTTCAATTTCTGAAACAGATGAAGGTCACTTGGAGCCTCAAAGAAGTTCCCTCTATAAAAAAAATAGGCCAAATTTTCATAATAAGCTAAAAATTAAAAATAATTTTAAAAATTGATCAAATTTAAATTTAACTACAAAACCCGATCAATTTCTCACCACATCAGATTCCGTGTACGAATTCGTACTAAAAACAACTGCGATTGACAACCCAGATCAAATTGTGCACCTTTCAAATGATCATGGTTACCAATCCTGATCATTTTATTGTAGTAGCTATTGAGAAATTCTCAAAATAGACAGAACTGACAACACTAACCAGTTTGATCTTAAATGACCAGGGTTGCTAACCCCGATTGTTTTGTATCGACACAAATTCATTCGTGTAAATCTACATTGATGAGAAGTAGTCGGTTTTAGTAATTAAATTTAAATTTGACCTGTTTTTAAAATTATTTCTATTGTTGGCTTATTTTAAAATTTAGTCATAAAATGAGGTTTAAAATTCTATCAATAAAACTTCATTAATTGACTCAGGTTGCATGAAATGACGAGAGTGCCCCAAGGACTAGATAACTAAGTTTCTCGTTGGCTATGCAGCCAAGGAACTCACTTGGAAGTGTTACATAAGAGATGATGACAAAGATGATGACGAGGATGGCGAGTCAATGTTGTCGGCACTGAAGAAGAGAATGAAGGTAGTTTGTGTTTGATATAGAAACTAATTAGGGTTATAGAAACTAATTAGGGTCAATGTTACGATTAGGACTATTATACCATGACAGCAATCACAGAAGAGGTATCTTGGTAAAAATATGGGTGGCAAAATGTACCCGACCCGACCCCGGCCTTATGGGTCGGGTATGGGTAGAGGCCAATCCGGGTCGATCTGATCCGATTCGGATAAAATCTGTGTCAGTTACAGTTTTGACCCCTCAACCCGGATTGACCCGGATTCTACCCGGTTAACTTTCAATTTCTATATAAATTTATATAATCACTTCAACACACAATTGTAAGTGCGATTTCTGCTTATAGTGTCAGAATTGTAGTCTTTCTTTAAAAGGTCATGGGTTCAATTCCCTTCATCTACAACTTTTTAGTTAATTTCATTACTTACTTGCAGCGGCTTATCAGTAATAAAATGGTAGAGATAATTATACGTCCCCGATGTCATTAACGAAGTTTAAGCGATGAGCCCCTAGCAATTATGCAACGCTTAATAAATAGTCGGTAGCTTTCAATGAATAGCTTGATATCGAAAAATGAGCACTTGCAAATCTTAAGTCAAATCTTAATTTTGAATGGAGTTAAATAGTTTAAAAGCTCAATTTTGTATTAAGAGCTTAGTAGTTCAGTTGGTTTTGCATTGGGATGACTATGGTTAGTCGCAGGATCAAGGCTTGTTTTCACAGTTTGAGTGAAAGAATAATTTTTTTAAACTAAAAATTTTAAATGAATCTGGGTTAACCCGAGCCCGACCCGGGTCTATTCCGGATCACCCAAAGACCCGGATTCAATTCGGATTGGGTTCGGGTTTACCCCTATCCGGGTCGGGTCAAATCTAACCCAACCCGACCCGTTTGCCACCCCTAAAAAAGGTTTGAATGAGTTAGTTAACCTCTTTCAACCAGATGCTTTATTATATGTAGGGTGGTATCATATTTCAGTTTTACGCAAAACACCCTTATGATATAATTATTATATTCTAACAGTCAGTAATCACACGAATGGTCCTTAACATCAAGCCAATGGACTTCTCGCCAAGTGGATAAAACCATTGCTCCCCTAGAAGTAGAAGTATAGATGGTAAATAGACTGTAGTTTTTTACTTTGTTAAGGAAAAGGCCACATACTAGTGCAAAGATTTGGACATCGCATAAAGGGCCACATACTAGTGCAAAGATTTGGACATCGCCTAAAGGCTTTCAAGTATTCTTCAAGACTTCACGATGTCGTCCGAGAATGGACCATGGTCAGTACCAAGGTTTGATCTCGGTATCGGTATCACTCGTCTGTATCGGTCGATGCTTTTTTGCCCCGTCGAGATGAAGGCGGCGTGCAGGTGATGGCGAGAGCGTTGCCGTTTCGGCCAACCATGGTCAGTACAATACCCAACAAGAAATTTTCTCCATGGCAAGACCTAGCCTCTTCAAACACTTTGAAGGTGTGGTCAACATAGCAAAATGTAGGAAGTACAGGGAAGGAAAGAATATCATTTCCTACAACATCAAAACCTTGGAGGACTTTCCTGCAACCAAATGCATTTTTTATAAGTAGTAAAAATGGAGGGGGGTTGGTTAATCCAGTGGAAGATGTAGATGGCAAAAACAAGGACTTTACAAGAAGCAACAGTTATAAACTGTGTTATCTCTTTCTAGGGGAAATGCAAGAGACCTTAAAATGGTGGTGCCAATTATGGTTGATGCAGATGGCAGAGAGACTTCATTGCAAGGATGTGAGTTTTGGGCATTTGTGACATTTAGAAGCTAACCCACAATCCAAAATACTGCAATTCATCTGGCATCATAAAGACTTACTTAAAAGAATATATAATCCTCCTAGCCTCCGAGACATCTTTAGCATCACAACGTATACATAATGAGGCCACCCAAAAAGCTTGCTAACAATGTCTATGTTAGGATCCCAATTAGTCCCACATTGGAAAGAACAAGAGAAAATGAAATGTATAAGTATCAGAGGGCCTCTCCACCTAATACCAATTGGTTTTAGGTTGGATGCTAGCTAATACTTAACAATTAGATGTGAGCCCAGTGTTATGGGCCTAGTATGGGCTACGTCCTTAGCAAGGATACTGTTAGAGGCCTAGTATGGGATGGGTCTCTAACAAATGGGCTAGTGTTAGAGGCCTAGTATAGGATAGGTCTCTAACAGTCTACAAGGCCAACAAGTTCAATGAGATGCCGAAGATCCAATGAACCACCAATCTGATTGAATGCTCGACAACATGAGATATGCAAACCTATAAATTTCTTCAAATCATCTACATATCTTAGCCCTTTTCCTTCAATTTGAGCAAGTCCTTTTTTTCAAATCATGACTTTCTGCCTTACAAGATAAATCATAAGACTTGTTAAGAATGACACGGATGTGCATTGGTAAATAATCAATCCGCAGACCACCCATGTTAATATATAAAAGGAAGACACTGAAAAAAAAGAAAACGCATGCTATCCAGAAAGAAGTCCAAAACAAAAGCAACAGCCATTTTCTCATCCACCTTGTGACTCTTTAATGCACCACCACACAGTTCATAACTACCATCAGATCATATTACCTTATCAATAGCATTTTGATATCTCTGCCAAAGTGTATTTAGTACTGCCTCCTCACCAGTATCACTGAGAAGAGCAAAGAACAATTAGTTAGAGGACCAAGCTCATAACTATGCAATGGAAAATTTCTAAAGAAGACCATTTACAATTCACTGGATAAGTGGATTTAAAAAGATTAGCTTACTCTAAATGTGGCATGCACATTTGTGATTTTAATACAGCAAACAGGTGGTTAGCAAAGTTACAAAGTTTAGTGGAGAAAACATATCAGGTCATGACACTATGAATAACATTATGAAGACAAAACTCATAGTATCAATTAGTACTAATGAATCCGATGCAATTCACATTATATCAGTTAAGCGGAAGTTTCCAGTAACCCAAGGTTCAAAATCTTGATTTCAGTCACGTTACTGGTTGACAGTTTATAGCATGCACCGAGTGTTCGGAAGCATCAAGTGATACGCGTCAAAAATATCAAATTTTACATATTGGATACCTTAACCTATCAAATTTTACATATTGGATACCTTAACTCAACATAGTTGTTAGTTGCATGCAGATATTCATCTTCAATTAGCCCTTCATCTATCTACAGATTATATTTATTATCCACGACCCTATCTTCTCTTTTGCTAGAAGGCTTGATCAACAGGCTAAATTTTGAACCTTAAATTTGATGGTTAAACGAGATTTTTTTTGAACAGTATATAATATGAAATAGAATTTAAAAGTTTGGTAATTCAGATCTTGACTATCTTTTTATATTAATTGTTATTGGTTAGAATCGATGGTATCCATCTGTATCGGCGGTATCTTATCAATGTGCTTGCAGTTGATATAATATGAGCTATGCATATTAATATCGGTCTAGATTTAAACCTTGTTGTAGACAGTTTTCAACTTTTACAAGTGAAATCATCTGCTCTCATATGTTACACAGAACAAAGAAAATCAATGTTCTAGTCTTGTTAATATCAAATACAGCATGATTCGATCTAGTTGACAGTAACCCCCTCAAGTTTGATATCAATACTCCATCTAAATCATCTGGAATCCATTTACTTGCTCAGACAGTTGACCCAAGCTCCTTTCAGATGGCAGTTATTGGCAAATTTCAACATGATTTGAATATGTTGAAAGTTATTAATATTGGTAAGAAGTTAATGATCATATGCTAAATAAACGCTGTTATTGGTAGAATATAGTGAAGTTAACTACTATGGTTGCATGTTTAAAAGACCAGTTGCTTATATATTCAAGAAAAATTAATGGAGACAATAAATATAACATCATTAATTTGCATCATATAGATTACTGTGGTAAACCAACATGTTTACTACTTTAGAAGAATAGTTATGATCACAGCTTATACCTTTCCAGTTGCTAGTGGTTGGATAGATATTAATAGAAAAGGTCTCGTGGAGGAAAAAAGAAAAATAAATCTTGGGTTTGAGAAAGTTAGATGTAAAATTGTGAACAAGTTACGAGTTTAAATGATCTAATAGACACTACCCCGGATTATTTTGGTTATAGATCATATTTTGACCAAGGATTTAATTTAAATAATATGTTCAACCAATGAAAGAAAGTATAGCAGAGGCATACTGCCATGTCTCGGATAAGAATGTACTTAAATAAAGAGTTTGAATCATGAAGGGCGGGTGTCATCTGGAATCATCTCCACTGCTATTTTCTTCATTGCAGATGTCACCGGTCACAAATAGAATATTTATTTCTGCATCAAGTATACACTACACTAGACATGGTTTATAAGAAAATGTTTGAAATATATTTTATAGGGTTGGTGGTTTTTTCATTTTATTTTTCTCTTTTTTTGAGTCAAGTGGGGGTTTATGCAGAAAGAACTAAATATTACCACAGTTTGCTTCCGTCCTGGATGGTCACCACTTCCTACTTTGATTACCAACAACCTTATACCTCATCATTGTTTGGAGACCTTGCTAACATCATAGTCCTATATGCATGAATCCGTATAACAAATCAAACTCTATTATTTATCAAAGTATCATTGATTACCTTATTCTATCTTTTAATGGTATTAAATAACCCAAATAGCAATTGAGCAGGTGACATGCACTATATATATGACTGCCTTCTCCAAGCGTATTTCATAGCCTCATGATGCATTCCATAAGTTGCATTTAACTTAATCAATGAATCCAATGTCCTCCCGAGGCTCATTTCAATATTATCGTTGATGTCATCTGCCTATTTGGCTTTCTAGTCAATAGCTACATATCTAAAGCACTGAAACTTGGCTTCATTAACATTCTCTTAATATCAACTTTGGTTAGCTCATGACAACATTCTCATCTCGGTGTCTATTCTCCAATTAGTGAGATCATACTCTAAAATGATTCCTGACTGACAAAATGAAAAACTAGCTTGAAATTTATTTTCATCGATGGTGTTACTTGTACAATGCCAATCAGTAATTTTTATGGACATGCCTTGCTTACATGCTTTTGAGCAAGTCCATAGTTACATTCAGTTAATCATATTTTTCCAAGTTATTAGCACATGCGCGTCGGCAGTAGCATTGCTACTCCAATTTTGTCCCTACAAATATGGTATGCTCTCTTGTGCTATTAGCTCTCCCTATATATTTCGAAATTATTAGGCATAAGTAACGATGGTTAGTTTCGCAGAATAGGTAGTCATTGCCATGAGGTCGGACAAATTTAATTGCGTACCGTAATAAAGATGCAACCTATTTTAAGCTATCGTTTTGGTGTATATTAACCAGGATAAAAGGCAAGCCCCTACATCTTAAATATTACAATGCCAACTCCCTCTCTTTCCTTAATTGAAATTGAAATTTCAATTTGGGATGTCATAGACTAACATGACATCATTTTAATTTTTAAGTTATCTTTCAAAACGTTTAGAGAAATTGATTCAAGACTTTAATCCAGTCAAAACATGCCATCATTGAATCCACACACAATAATATTCAATTTCTAATGACATGTCTCCCAATAGCAAGTCGTTATTGGATGATTAATAAATGTTGAATGCCATCATTTCTCCCGTGTATCTCAAAATGGTGTTAATACTTCACCTTGTCCAATTGTCCCCACTAATCCCATCATCTGGAATCAGCCGTCATAAATCCCTAAAAATATCTCGTTGCATATGACTAAAATGCGACTACCTGCAATATTTCTTGACCAACCAATTGGAGTTATAGATTGGTAGGGTGTACACTTTCCCGCATTCACATTAGGAATTCAACTCCAATAAAAGGGTTCATCTGGTTGAGTCCACAAAAAGAATTATCCAATACTTCATTGCATGATGCACTCTTTCCAAAGGACACCTTATATACCAGTCAAGAATAGATAGATGATTTACGGAGTCTTCTAATTTTGAGTCAAGTCTCATATCTAACCCAATTTTGATTGGAGGGGTACTTCTTTTCCAGAAAGGCTTGTATGCTTACAAAGCCTCTGTTGGAAGGAAGAAGATCCTCTTGTGGTGAGGGGAAGAAGCTCTCCCACGGGAGAATGAAATCCTACCCATACTCCTTTTGTGCCCGAATCACAAAGGATCATCGCTGAACATTGTAGCCTTCATATAGCCTCCGTGGGCCGCAAACCCCGTTCATTGAGTGGCAAATACAAGCCCCTGTAATTTTAGATTGCAAAATCTCCTTACATGTCACTGATTGGAGATTCGAGCACATGACCTCCCACGATGGAAGGTCGAGTCTTGCCGCTTGAGCGACGCTCAGTTGGCAATGGAATAGTACTTGGTAAAGACTAAAGACTACGAATACTAGTGGAGAAGTACTTTATAAAGATGATGAAGATTAGCTTCTCGTTGACCTGTGTCAGTAGTATCATTTGTGAATAAAGTAACATTCATCTCGTAACTACCATCATTTTGGTTGTTTCAAGCTCATCAGTTGTTTTCATAGTAAATAATTTTTTTAACAAAACTCAAGTGATGAAATGGGTTACCAACCTGAAGCGGATTTTTACAGAAGGTGCAGAGAACTTGTCTGCATGACCCCAGTGGCCACCTTCGCTAGCTTGGCCGCCGGATGATCTCCGAATAAGATCAGCGACGCCCTTTACGATATTCATTATTCATTCCTCATAAAAAGAATGCGATATGGACACTTTCCAAACCCTAGAATACAGCATTTAAAAAAGCAGTCATTTTTATAACCCAATCAAAATTTAGCTGATCTTAGTTCAAACTCGGGAATTAAATAGCAGCTCCAAGCAATAATCAGAATCCATCAAGGCACAATCAAAAGTAGGTGCATCAAATTATTTTATCTAAATCTATTGCTCCGCTACTGTTTTCGTTCGTGAATAGGCAGTCGATCGAGAGACAGAATAACAAAAATCGTACCTTTTTCGCACCGATGTCAAGAAGCTTTCCAAGATCCGAGATCTGTATCTTTGTAATTTGATTATTTGCTTGATGATGCATCGACGTCACCGGCCGGGATTAGATCGGTGAAATTTATTTTTATATAAGTCAAAAAGGAAAAAAGTAACAAGACGATCAGCTTAAGATTATTTTTGATAAGGAACTTGCTATTTGCACAGACTTTTTGCTGTGTTTACATACCAATTATTTACAAGTTTGCAATAAAAAAATTTGGTGTGTTCACATACCATCTTTCTCTTTGCATCGTCCTCCCCTTCTCTACCACCGCCGCCGAGGTTCCCACTCGTCGCCACTCGCCTCCCTTCGCCGACGGAGAAGCAGAACGTTGTCAAGCTGAGGTCGTAGATGGACGTGCATATAGAGCTGCGGGTCTCATTGGCGAAGGCAAAGACGTATTTAGAGTTAGGGTCTGTGAGTGAGGCAAATGGTTTTAGGAAATGTAAATGTGATATGGTTTTGGGGAAAGCCGTTGTGAGGTGATGAGATCAGAGGAGGTATCTAGAGTTAGTGGGTTGGTGGATGAGGAGCTTGGAAGAGTTAATGATTAATCTGAGAGATATAGCGAGAAGAATCTATGGACGATGAAATTTATTGATTGAGTAGTAGAATGGACAACCATGAGTCCATGACGGATGGGTGGGAGTCATGGTCGGTTGCCATTTCCTTAAGAAGATAAGGAAGACGAGGGAGACCGCGGGAAGAAGATAATAGACGAAGCCGTTGACGACTGAGGGGATGAGTGACGTGAGTCAGCGGCGGAGGCATCGGTCCGCTTCTCCGCCGGCGAAGGGATGCGATGGCGGGAAGGGGGGTCATTGGTGGTGACGGTGGAGAAGGGGGTCAATTGACGTGATGGGGGAGATGGTCTGTAAACTCAGCAAAAAATTTTACTGGCAAACTTGCAAATAAGGGGTATGCCAACTCAGCAAATGGTCTGTGCAACTAGCAATTCCCTTTCGATAAACTAAGCGTATTCCATACCAAATTACCAAATTGACATTGTTATAATTGAGGCTGTCCTGACCCGTGCATTGGTTGATTCCATACACAGACAGAAGCAACCCACTTCTCGAATCCAGATGATGATCGGGAATTTCTTAGCGCACGACATGTTTTGCTCAGTGCACAAACACTATTCACACGTATGCCATTCAAAATTTATACCTCGTTTATCCTCGTTGCCCCGTCGACGAGTTTTTAGGGTTTGGAATTGACAATAGTGGCACGGGAGGTCGAAGGAGGGGGAGGAGGGGGCAGATGAGGTTGGAGGAGGGGGCAATGGATGGGATGTGTTGGTGGGTGATGGGGCGGCAGAGGGGAGGGGGCTAGGGAGTTCATCTGAGGGGCGGCGGAGGTGGCGGTGCTGAGGAGTTCGTCGAAGGGGGCAGCTGAGGTGGCGGGGCGGGGCTGAGGAGTTTGTCGAAGGGGGCAGTTGAGGGGGGAGGGGCGGCTGAGGGGAATTGGGAAGATGAAGAGGGTCGGCGGAGGGGGATGGTCTTGGTAGTTAGAGGAGGAGGAGGCGGAGGAGTTGGGGATGTCGACGGATGCGGCAGAGGAGGCGACGTTGGAGAAGGCTAGAGAAGATGAAGAGTGTCGACAGAGGGGGCGATGCAGGTTTGTTGGATGAGGGTTGACAGAGGGGCTGGGAGGTCGAAGGATGTGACGGTGGAGGGGCGTGTAACGCCCCGCTTCCTAGGATACACTGAGAGGAATGGGCGAAGAAGAAAGATGGAATGAAAATGAGATTCGGAAGAGTTCATGGTTGCCACTACGCACATGCTGGGGTAGCATATGTAATACTTCCACCATTAGAGGGCGGGTCTGTGGAGCGTCAGATGAGAAGGCCACACTGCCCGCTGGCGATCATGCGTTTTACTCACCGCGCACAACCAGGTTATTTTCGACATTTTTGAACAGTTGTGGACGGTGAGAAATTCTGAGTGATAAACTTGTAAATACATGGTAATCGACTGTGCGCGCTGAGCAAAACTGATCGTGCTCGTAGCAAATCCATTTGGAGAGTTGCTACGTGCACGAACCGAATTGATCGGGCGCACGACCACTTATTCTCAAGTTTTCAATTCAAAATTTTAACCATATTCTACTCTGAACATGCACAACCAATGTGGGTTCGATCGTTGAGGGTGTCGAAGTTGTCAGCGGCCTGCAACCACCGGAAATCACAGCTCGAATTTGCTAGAAAACCCTCAAAATCAACAGAAAAGAAATATAAACGGGCTATGGTTTTTACTCGGATAGACGAAAAGGCGGTGACGATGTTGAGCATACCAACTTCGCTTGGATAGAATAGGAATCAAAGCGACAGGAGACGGAGAACCAACGGTCGATTTGCTCGGCAGCCATCCTTGCCTTGAAGGCGAGAAGCTTGATCCCGTCGTTTGGGCTCTGCCATGTGTTCCGAAGGGCCTCAATGGATGCCATGCAGCGGGCGAATCCTTTTAAGGTCTCCGCGACCGAAGGCTCCAATCGGTCTGGCGCGAGATTGACGGCAGTGATGGATCCGTGGGAAGATGAAGAGAGGAGGATGGGGATGCCATCGGGCGGCGGCGAACGTGGATGATAGCAAGGAAACAAAAAATTTGAGACTTGCTTCCTCGATTGCTACAACGATGAGGGGTTAGAGGCGTAGCAGGAGGATGTTGACGAGGACAATGGAGATGATGACGTCGGACCTCACACACACCACTTTCCCCTCAATGGCGACGAGACCTGCCGGCGATTGTGCGCGCTGATCAAAATCACTTGTAAGTGATAGCGGTGATGCATGCTGAACAAAAATGCATCCAATTATGGGCTTTTACTCGTCGCTTCCAACCAAAGATATTTTTGCAAGTAAGCAATTCTGAGTAATAAACTTGTAAATAACTCAAACTCTAGGCTTACGCAAAGCAATTCGGCAGGTGCGCGTAGCAACTCCCTTCCATTTTCCTCTTGTGTTTTAGCTTGTGAGATGTCGATAAGCCTCAAAGCCCCGACACCGGGACAACCCACAACAACGGTGCGAGCTCAAAAACCATCGCCATGGCCGTAGCGTTCACAGCTTCAATCACGCGCACACCTTCAATCATCCACTTCTCATTCAAATCTAATCCACTCTCTGCTCAAACGCACAGAGTTCTCTTTTCCAAATCACCCTCCATCTTAGCCGCCCCGCTCGCAATCACAAGAGCCAAGAACAGTCGAAGAGAATCAAACAGCACAATCATCGTCGATTCCGAAGAGGACGAAGAAGACAACGACGACGAAGAGTTCATTGCATTCAAGGATATGAGAAGATGGGAACTGAGCAAACCCGCCGGTTTCGGAGAAGGGAAGGTGTACGATACGGCGATGGAGGAGAAGCTTCTAGAGGAAATGGAGACGGAGAGAGCTGCCCAGCTTGCCGCCGAGAAGACGGCGGCGGCGAAGATAACCTCAAACGAGACGCAAAAACTGCAGCAGCCTCCTCAATTGGGTAAGACTTCGCTCAATTGGTACATTCTTTTTTAAAAAATCTTTTATTTTGAAGCTAAAAATTGCATTTAGAAAAAGATGTAGTTCCGAGTGGACCCTGTGTGCGTCTGGGGACTCTCCCGAAGAAAAAGAACATTCACAGAGATTTGCAGGCTGCGTTTAAAGGGTTTGATGGTATTGTTAATATTAGCCCTGCAAACATTGGGAATCGGAAGACTAGAGATCCGATATGCAAAGGTTTCGCGTTTGTCGAATTCGCGTCTCAGGAGGCTGCTGTCAGGTAATGAGTTTGTGCAACTTAATGTCCCGCAAAATGCCATCTGACTGTATGTAGTGGTGTTTTTGAGTCTTGTTGATCATTTTGACATGTCCGGGCTCTTATGTTCGTAATGCCAGGAGTAAGTTGTATAACTCATATACACTTGGCAACGATTACGGTATCTTTATTGTTAAGAAGAAGAAGAGAAATGTTTTGTATTGCTTGATGATCATTGTTACAAGAGAAGACCACAAACATATATATAACATGACTCATTATTAGACATAGAAGCCCAAGAGTCACAAACACTAGAACCTAAGAGACACTACACTATACCCCAAGAAGTACAAGAATCAAAGAGCCACAAAACTATTTCCTAGGCACTAATTATTATCTTAACACCGCCCCTCAAACTCAAGGTATAACTTTGAGATTGGAGATGAATTGCAACAACTCGAAAGAAGATAAAGATGGCAACAACGGAGTGCGGGAAGTAGAGAACGAGACCGCAAGGGGCCGAGGAGATGCCACAAGGGACAGAGGACACAGTGGACCTAGGCCGTAAGGGGCCGATGATGATGTGCCGCAGGGGCCGAGGCCGCTAGGGGCCGATGCCACATTGGGCCGCTGATGTGCCGTTGGGGACCAAGGAGGCTGTGCTCCGATGATGTGCCGCTAGGGGCGAGACCGTTGGGGGCCGAGGAGGCTGTGCTCCGATGATGTGCCGCTAGGGGCGAGGTCGCTGGGGGCCGAGGAGGCTATGCTCCGATGAGCTGTCGCAGGGGCCGATGAGTAGTCGCAAGGGGGCGAGGCCGCAAGGGGACCGATGAGAGGCCGCTGGGGGCCGAGGAGCCTGTGCTCCGTTAATGTTGTAGAAGAGGGCGCCGATCCAATCTGATGAGCGAGGACACCGATCAAATGTACTGCAGAGGGCTGGAGTGGTTGTCCCCCATCCCCCAAGAGGGCGAGGGAGAGCTGCAGCTGAAGACTTTAGCCTAAATCAGAATGGCTATGATACCATGGGATATGGCTAACTACAGATCATTCAATGTGTGAAGTGAAGAATCACTTTCTATCTATTGATGGTTTTGTTCCTGTAGATGATGTTAAATGTGAAGAACATCAAGTACAAAGATAAAAATCTAGAGAAGCAAAAGGCAGAAGGTGTTGGAAAAATCTAGAGAAGCAAAAGGCAGAAGGTGTTGGAAAGGAGGAATCAAAACCAAGAGAAAGAACTGAAAGCAATGCACGAGTTTGTGGAGAATGGAGTACGGATTGGGGGAGGCGATTGAGGATTAAGACGAGCTTGACAAACTTGAACTGGCGCTTTAGATTGTTCGTTGTCTCCAAGAGGGAGGAGCAGAATCTTGATGTGGAGTTTGGAGTATTTTTGGAGAGGTTCATGTTCGTCGGCGACTCGCTGAGCTGGAACCACTGGGAGTCAATGGTGTGCTTTCATTGAGAATCCTCCAAGCACTACAAGGCGCTGGAAGCATAGAAGACTGTGGCATGTTGTAAGAAGTCGCTGGAAGGGGATGATCGTCCCTCCCTCTCCCCCAAGTAGGGGAGAGGGAGAGTTAGCAGCGGGAAATGCTTTTGGATCAGATAATCTTAGGCTCTGATACCATGTTAAAATGGAATGAGAAGATAATATTTCTTACTTGATAATCATTGTTTTGTATTGCTTAATCTTAGGCTCTGATACCATGTTAAGAAGAAGAAGAGAAATGTTTTGTATTGCTTGATGATCATTGTTACAAGAGAAGACCACAAACATATATATAACATGACTCATTATTAGACATAGAAGCCCAAGAGTCACAAACACTAGAACCTAAGAGACACTACACTATACCCCAAGAAGTACAAGAATCAAAGAGCCACAAAACTATTTCCTAGGCACTAATTATTATCTTAACATTTATCATTTTTACCATTCCATATCTTAATTTTACCGATTCAAACACTTGTTAAACATATTTATATCAATAATGCTTAATCTAAAAGCTTCGTTGTCTCTCTACCTGGAATCTAGCATGATATCAATCTTATCATGCATCGTGCATGGATTTCTGCATATAGCCAAGTCATATGAAGACAACAGTGAAAGAAGCAAGCTTGGTATCATTAAATTTATTGCTCAATCAGATACATCAGTGCAAATTGGTGCTCAAATGGAGTTGGGAACAACAAACGGCAACCTAGGTTTCACAGAGTTGTGTCTTGCGTTGAACATTTGAATCAGTCACAATACTTACAGTTTGTGTATACCTTTTAAAATTTACTTATGTGTCGCCATGTCATGTCATATCGTCTCTATGTCAGCATGTACATGTGTCCGTGCAGCATAGGTGATAACTGATTGTCAAGATTTGCATGGTAGCATATTTTTGTGTAAGCATGCCTACTTGCATAATTCTTATCCACTTCAAACCAGTGTTATTTCTGTATTTAATGTATGATACGAAAAATGGAGAACCATTGAGTTTGGACATGACATAGGATGTCGATATTACTTCGGCTTCGGCAACATGTCATCGGACATCATTCATACTCGTTTCATTGTTCCTGCTCTTTTCCCCTCATTTTCATCTGAACTTTAAAAAAAATAGAGGGATGAAGTGATAGATGCAATAAGTACTACTTGGTTCTTGTTTGTGGTGTGCTTCAGCACACATACTTTAAATGGTACACAATACAAGGAGGTAGAGTGAGTGAGTTTGCCATTTTGGGTTGAGATACGCTTTGCATGAATGCATGCATGTTTTCATGGGCACACATAAATTCACATTTTGAATAACTTATATCTTCTAAAAGAAAAATTCCATCCCGAGGGGAGATCCAACACAAGTAGCTTGAATTTTATTTAATTTTATTAGGATTTTATTAGGTTTTTTTGGTTTATTTAGATCTACTTATGTAAGCATGTGTCGTGCACATAGCTTAGCTTATAAATAAGTTTGAATTTCATTATGAGAAAACAATATTATAGAATGAATAAGAATTGTTTGATAAATGTCTTTAAAATTTTTTTGCGAGATTCATGAAAGTGGGTAAGTGAGAGCTTTGGTGATTACTTAGATTGCGTGTTGATTTACTTGAATGGAAGAAGAATTGGTCTGAATGCAAACCCAGAACTTCCCCTACCTTATTTTCAAATCCTTAGATCTAGTTTTACCCATTTTCCTTCTTTCATCTAGTTCTTTTGTACTAAATTGGTATCAAAGCCTAAAATCTTGATCTTTTCTTTAATTCCTTTTCCTTTGAATTTTTAAATTTTTAGAAATTTTAGGTCTACAAAAATCCTCAAACCATCGCTATCAATTTTCTCTTTATACCATAAGTTTTGCATTTTTTTTGGAATTTTTAAGATTTTTTTCAAATTTTTCGGCAAATTTTAGAATTTTCTATCAAAAAACCCAGCCACCACTGGACTCATATTCCCTAACAGAACCTTAACATGAAACCATAACCATATACAATTTTACCACCACCATCGTCCTCTCTCAATATTATCATCATCGTCGCTGATCTTCATATCTGTCGTTACAATCGAGATCAACCATCTATGCCATCCCTATCATCATTGTCTTGTTGTCTGCACCTTTGATGACCGTTGAACCATCCATAACATTGTTAACATTGCTGTCGTGGCTGCCAAAAGTTACTGTCATTACTACGATCGCTCGTAATCGCCGCCACTACCTGCCAATGGACTTGGCAAAATCGTTGCCGTTACTTTGATCGCTAGTCATCGCCGCCACTACCTGTCGATGCACTTGGTAAAATCGTTGTCTCTTGCATTATGATGCAACTTAGATCTAACCGATCGCTACTGACTAAATCAAATCGGGCCGTTAAGCCGGATCGCCACCGAAACACCAAGCCGGCTCACCATTGAGTCAGCCCAAGCATGCCCGCACTGAGCCGAGCTAGCCCATAGTCGAACCTAAGCCAACCGAGCCATTGACTAGCCATTGATCGAGCTAGTGCTACATCTTGGTTTTGCATCCCCCCAAAATTTCAGGTTTTTACGGGCACCACAGTAACTTTTTCAAACTTCATGGGATTTTAGCAAATTTTGACCACAATCCATTGCTTGTTGGATTATGGCCCGATGTTCGAGACATTTAAGCTATTTGCAAGTCATATCAAGCAATCTACACATCTTAAAGAATTTAAACTGATTTGAGTCATCTTTTTTGTCAGATAGAAGCTAATTATATGAGGTATTATAGTAATTACTACCGCATAAGATATTCTTTTTTTGACAAAATATTAACATGAGATGTTCAGACGTATCCGACTTTTTCATGGCTTTGGATTGATACGTATATGATGATTGTGAATATCATTGGAAGCTTTCTTCTCACTTTTTAATTTTTAGTAAAAAAATACATGTATGTTTATCGCAAGTTACATGGAGAAGCACTATCTTGATATATGTAACATCAATACTAGATTCGTTTTCGATGTTGGTCATTGTTTAAAATCGATCTGTGCATTAGTGTGCTACATGTTATCTTTAGATCTGTCATTCAGACTAGCCACTTCCAAACAAGTTTAACAAAAATATACATTCGAGGAGACTCGAAGGATTTTTGAAAGCAGAAGCTCAACATCCAAAAGCTAGCAGAGATAAAGTTTGAGTTCAAGCCTGACCATGTATATGTGCATTTGTTCGAGTATGAGCTTATGATGAAGTCCTATACTGAGCCCGAGTCCGAGCCTAAGCATGTGTTCTTGTCTCGTGTTCAAGTCTGAACGTATAACTGAGCTCGAGCCTGTGTCTCTTAAACTCAATTTGATTCAGTACCGTAACCTAAGCTAGAATCCTAGTTTGAGTCACTTATTAATCTTGAACTAGATCTACAGTTAGAGGCATGTTATGAACCGTGCGAGCGCATTGACATCATCATCTCAGGGCCTCCATAGCCCACTAGTCAGCAGATTTTATATGCAGTTTTTTCTTGTGTGATTTGTACGTTCTCCCAAAGATGTTTGCATGCGGGTCTAAGTTTTACTTTATTTTAAAATTCAAAGATCAATTTTTTAATCCCACAATATTGCCGAATTCTATCAGATTATGCACTTTTATTACCATTCACTAGTTGATGAATTTTTTAAAGTCAGAAAAAATGATAAAGATCATACTCATTAGGAATGACAATATTGCGGGGTGGTGCGGGTATTTAACTACCCAAGCTTGCCTCGTCCCGTCTACGGGTCGGGACAGGACGGGTCTCGGGCCGGGGCGGGGCGGGTAACTTCTTACCAAAACCGGGTCGGGCCCGCCGGGTCAGGTCATTACTAACATCCCTATGAATCCAAAACAAAATTTTTATTTCAAAATTGGGAGAATTGTGATATGTTTGTATTTGGAATTGGGAATTGACTCAATTGGGAGAACAGTAGAACAGAGTATGAGTTATGGGTTATGGACTGGCCGCATGGTCCACATCAAAATAGTAAGGTTTTTTAGAACTTCTATAGTTTACCGGGACGTGCCGGGCCGGGCCGGGCCTCATACGAAGCCCAAGCTTGCCCCGACCCGTCTGCGGACCGGGGCGGGACGGGTCAAAACCGGGTCGGGCCGGGTCGGGTCAGGCCATTACTGCCATCCCTACTACTCATAAGTATCTAGAATATTATTTAATTTCATTAGGATTTTATTTGTTAGGATTTTATTTGATTTTATTCGGTTTTATTTGATTTATTTTGTTTTGCTTATGTAAGCACATGTTGTGCACACTGTTTAACCTATAAATGAGCTCATATATCATTATGAGAAAACAATATTAGAAAATAAATTAGAATTATTTGACAAAATCTTTAAAATCTTTCTTGCAAGATATGAGAATGTGGTTACGTGAGAGCCTTGGTGAGAAGATTAGATCTTTAAATCTCTTGCATGCTGATTTGTTTGAGTAGGCGGAAGCTTGGCCTGGGTGTGAAGCCCTTAACATTGCTTACCTTATTTTCAAACCCTAGATCTATATTAGGAGTTTCCCTTTTGTTTCTTCTTTGATCCTTATTGTCTTGCCACATCCAAATGATATAAATATTGTTGTTGGTTTAATGGTTTGATATATGCAATATTCCCTAATTCTTTTTGAGAATATTCCATATTTACCTTGCCGTTATGAATTTCAAAAGCATATCACTAACTGAACTATTTCGCAGAGCTGCCATTAATCTCATCATACCATCGTATGTGCCAGGTTTGTGAACAGATTCTCGAAGCAAGAAATTATTTTTGGTAAGGTGCAGAAAAAAATCTCTTTTGATGTCATCAACACTGAGCAATTAGTTAACACTCAGACATCAGCTCAGCCGAAGTTTACGAATGTTGGAGCTGAGAAGCAAGAAGAATTTAATGGTGTGTCCATAGCTGATGAGACAATCAAAGTACAGGAGGTGCTCGTGAATGGCGCAACTGCTCCCTTAGCAGATTCTAAAGAGACAGAAACGGGCATTGGACATTTCGAGACACCTCTGTTTAGCAACAACGGGAATGTCAGTGATGTAAATAAATTGGGTTCAGATGACCTGGAACTTCCATTTCAGAATCGAATGAAGCAAATTGCTTCAAATAAGAAAGCATTGAAGAAGAAATCAATGAAGGCTGCAAAACCAAATCTGCCGAGCTCAATGGCAAGGTATTACATAAGAAGAATAGGATCCCTGTCTTTTAGGAGACACTGAATAAGAAATAAGATCTATGTAGCTTTCCCTTAAATCGATTTCATTAATATCAAACCATTTTACTTTTGCAGTTTATCTATTTATTTAGTATTTCTTTATTATTTATTTTCAGGTTAAAAATCAAGGAGAGGACTATTCTCACTGGTGTTTTTACCAAGTATGGCGGAAAAGTAGCTTCAGCTTCAGACTAGTAGCTAAAACAATTAAGGTGGATGAAGATGTTTCAGAAGGCTTAGTTGAACTTGATATATAGAGAAGACCTTGTTACATGGGTACCTCACATGGATGGGATCTTTTATTGTGGTGAGATGCTCTTCTCAACTGACATTACATTTTTACTGCATCGAGTCTGCAAAATTCATGATCATTCCTTTGAATGATAATATATGAATAGCGGTTGAGGTAGATTCATGATGAGGATCAAGTTCTATTTAGTTAGATTTAGTTTGAATTTTATTTGAATTTTGGTTAGGATTTCATTTTACTTTTAAGTAGTTTTATTTGTTAGGATTCAATTCAATTTAATTTGATCTTTTTAGTAGTTAGTTATTTTAGTTTAGTCCTCCATCGGTTATGGTGAATCTTGTTTTAAGTTGTAAGCATATATATAGATATGTAAACCTTTTATTTTTAGTCAATAAATGAATGTGAACTGCTTTGAGAAAAGACTTCTGTTTTGAATCTTTCGTGTGAACTGTGTGTGAACTGTGTGGGTGTGTGGGCACGAGAGAGCCTTGACAAGATGCCTAGATCTTTAAATTTCTGATATGTTGATTTGTTGGAGTGGGCTTAGGATGGCTTGGGTGATAAACTCTCGAAAGTCTTTATCTATTTAGAATCTCTATCTTTCCCAATTTAGAACCCTAGTTCTATTAATTTTGTCTCTTTTCCCTCTTTAGATTTCTGTCCTACGTCAATTCAGTATGATGAGTGATGCTGAGATGAAGTTAACAAATGTGTATACACACGAATCTGTTAAGTGGGTATGCTGAAATATGTTAAAGCACTCTAATGAAATGCCTTCAAGCCTTTTGTTGGGACATGTGTAATATTTATTTATTTTGGTTGGTATATCACCTGGTTTGCATTATTGTTTGTGTGTTATCTATGTTTATTTCTGCAGAGACAAAACATATTTTTTCCCACATGCCCATGAACAGTGTGATCTGTTTTGGAAATTTAAGAGCTGATGTACCGATAAGTGCCTTTCTTTGTAAAGGATGGTGGAACAACTCAGCGATACTAATTAGCATATGCAGTGATCTGTATTTCCACCTTTTGCTTTTGATTTGTTCCAGTTCCTAGAGACCAGTACTAGATTGGAAAGTTGGGTACTGTTTATTCAACATTTAGTGTTGATTTCTTTCCGCCCTTCATTGAACTTTTAGATCAATTGCATAATTGTTATTTTGTGACTGATCTAGTATATACTTGTTAAGAGATCCATGTAGGTTTTCCTATCAATAGTAACATACAATATTGAGTCTTACAGCTCATTCCTAAAATACGAAGGCTCTTATATTGGTGCTCAATGTTTTTAAACTGAGGATTTTTGAACTCTATTTTGCTGCAAAGAGGTACAATCAGAGAGTGGGGACTAAGATGGAGAACCTAGAAGAATTGGATTCTGAGGATCGATTCAAGGTATCAATTGCTTAGGTTTTTTGTGTCAACTTTCAAGTGGCTCCGAAATTTGCAGATGAGTCGGATGTTATTATAGGGTAGCTGAAAGTGCTATATACTTAATGTTCACGTCATTCATGATTTAATGGTCTCGTTTGCCCTTTCTTACACTGGCTTGATCAATTTATTTCTGTGAACCACAGTGTTAGTTATGCATCTTACTTCTAGTGCTCATTTATACGGTACTTCAGTGTATTTCAGTCACCAACTACAATGTTTCGGAGTTTTGTTAAGTTATATTGGGGTATGGTGACGGAAAAAAATCCTTCAGAAATATCTGTCTTGTTTCCAATTCTTCTATATTCATTTCCATTCTACAAAGGTTTCAGTGCTGCTTATTGATGAGAAGATCTTTGACTGCAATCAGTATTGTTGGTCTCTTTGCACCTTCTAGGCGTAAATTAACAGGAATAGGCCAACAGTCCTCCTTTCTCGAAGACAATAATGGAGTTTATTTCAATAGGAGAAATTTGAAAGATGCGGCTGGTGCAATATGTATTGTTATTCCAATCAATTTTGGTATAGAAATGCAGAAGCCGCTTAACAAAATCAAAACGACTTGAGGATAGGAGGAAGTTAAATTATTTTTGACTAGTTCTTCTAAAATCCTTTCGAATCAGTTAGAGTTTATGAAACATCAATTGAATGCAGAACTAATTATGGAACATAAACACATACTATGTGGCTTTGTCGTTGAGTACATCATGTACAAGCCCATATATCAGCTACCAAAACCCACACTTCTTTCACCTCCTTAAAAAGAAGAAAAATTATGCAGATTGGCTGTACAGCTCTGATTCATTCAAAATGATAGCCAGCAGCAGTGCATCATCCAGAGTACAGCCTTAGACGTGCCCTAATTATTTGGCGGCATATTGGACATTTGGACAAACTCTGCCCACATTCTCTGCAGCACTGCATCCATAAGTGCCCGGTAATCAATCGAAATGATCATGACAAAATGTGAAATCCAAAGAACGGAAAGGCAAAGATAAATGAAAAAGAACAAGAAGAAAAAAGTAAAAGAAGTGTATTTTGCCGCGTACCATATGTCCGCAACCAAAGGCCAAGTCTTTTGCATTGGTCAAGCACACAGGGCAAGCCTACATTCACAGAGTTCCATAGAAAATCATCAGACTCAAAAACTAAAAGGACGTACAGTAGTTCCAGTTTAACTCACATGCCCTTTTGAATGTCTAGTGATTACCCAAAGCTATGGTTTATTATTAAGCTTCCATGATATCACAGAAAGTGATAGCACAGAATGTGATATCACCGAAAGATTACAACTAACAAATGACCTACTAGCACCTCAGCCTCATCAATAATCACAACTACAAGAGGGGTAAATATGCTGAAAGACACATTTGAATGCATATATATGCAGGCGATCCTTATTTGAATTTTTCTTGTTACCTGATTCCGATCTTCCCTATTGGATTGTGGGGGTCTAGTTTCTGCCCTTGGTAATGATGGCTGTCTTTGGGTGATAGGTGCTGGAGGAGGGCGCGGCGTCACTCGCTTCGCCTTCCCTGTCACTCGTCTATCAGCCAGCAAAACAACCAACATGCATAGTCAATGCCTTGAATTGAAAGTAAAAAAAACAGAAATGAAAGAAAAGGAGAAAAGAAGACATGGAGAAGTTAAAATTCCATTTATTGACAAATAATCCGTGTCTATACCCAAGAAGTCCAAGTTCCTTGGTTGCTTTATATTGAATAGGGATCTCCATTAGGGCGGCAAGAGCGAAAGCAGCTTCTTTCTCGGATTGGTTTGCATTTTTGGTCATGATAGCAGTGAAGTTAACAAACTGCATTGTTAAGCAAAATCTTAGACCGATTAATGGATGCAACTAATAAACGAAACGAAAAATAACTGACTGTAACTAAACAAAACCTGGAAGTTGTCAAAATCTCGTGCTGGAATTTTGTCATCAAATTTCTTCATGTCTTCCCAGGGTCCATCACCGACTCCAACGAGTATAATTGACAGTGGGTAATAACTAGAAATGGTAACCAGGGCGTAACTAATTTCAGTTCCCTCAGTCAATTTGCATTGACAGGAATTGCAAACTTTACTTGAAAGCAATCAAGATGCATGTCTGTCATGCGATATGGCACCTATTAATTGTGATCATAAGAAATCTATATAAACTGTTACCTTGCTATGACAATCGAGTTGATTGTTTTCTCCTCTTGTGGGCTAAGAGCTCCAATGTCTGTTTCAACACTTCGAGTGACCTTCACAGTAGATGTCAATTACTTGACGATTGCTAACAAAACTGGACATCAATAAGTTTAGCTCTACCTGACCATCCGCTATGATAACCAACACGTGGTATTGTCCGCCGCTCCTCTCAACTATATCCACGGCTGCCTCCACAATTGGTGCAAAGGAAGTTGGTCCTTCAAACAAAAGTAAATATATATTTTGAGGAAAAGTGCTGGTTTCTATACTCGAAATTTTTATCTATTTATGTACGGTGATATCAAAAAAAGATATTATGTGCTGAAGGAAGATGCTTGTACTTCACATTATAGAACATTATGCATGAGTGATGCATATCAACACAGACACACTACCTTTTTGCCACATTGAAGTCGAAATTCGACCTCTGTTATTTTCGCAAATCTATGAATTTTTATGAAATATATTTAAGAAAGAGGGTTTAAACGTTATTTTTGTATTTCTCTGAACATATAATAAAGAAAACAATGATGATACTTGCATTACTTCTCCAAAGCACTGGTTATGAAAGCAATAACCAAGTGTAAGAACTATTAGTCTATAAGGAGACTCATGTAACCAAATCACTTCGATATTTGAGTACAATATGATTATAATTTCGGTGTTTTTTATGTAGTGTTGGTATCACGGGCAGATTATTTAGCTACTTGACATCTCCAATCCCGTACGAGACTTAACTCAATCTCCTTCTATTAGAATGGATAAGTCAGCCTTTCCTTAAATTGTCCCACTCACAAGACACTCAAGAACACAAGAGAAGAATTAAAAGTGGAGAATTATATTGACTTTACTTGGCTATTGTTTGATAATTCTTGTTGGATACGAATGGCATCTCCTTACCCCCTTTTATAGGTGAGGCTCTTCGACAATGAATGATGGAGATTAGGCTTCTAGAGACCTCCATGATCCAATGACATAGGATGAGTCTCTAGAACCTTTCCCATAAATATCCTTAATGACCTCTTATTAAAGAGTTACGTGAATGTACAAAAACATTCTAGATCCCATATTTACAAAAATACGCTTGAGAATTTTTCAGAGAATGCTAATTCACTTGCCAAGTAGGTGTTAACTAGGCGATGGCGTGGTGACCGTGACAACGGTTGTAAGCTGCAAATGTTAGCATTTGAATCCGAAGGAGTTTACATGAAAGAGTGTTGGAATATATGATATGCTTCTAATATACAGATATAGACAACACCTAAATGTAGGAAATCCTTCCCTGTGAAGATTCTATTTTCTGACAAACACTATGTGGAAACTTATTCGTCATCTTAGAATCTTCGGCTATTCTGATAGTCAAATATTCATGCTTTCTTGTATGCTTTGAAAAGCTTTTACTCTCAAGATCATCATCCTAAGTTGGAAACTACCGTAATTTATTCGATTGTATGATATATATGAATGGTCTTAAAATATTTGAGATGCTGAACTCACATAACATTGGTTTATTTAATTATTTTTGATGACATAAAATCTAAACACTGGTCTTGGCGCAAGGGCTATCAGTTGCTATCTTGTCATATGGGCAGCCATGCAATATATGGTGGTCTTTTCCCATAAAAAACAAAAAATAAGCAAACTGGACAATTTCTTTAAATGAGATGTCTGAGCATAGTTAATCAAAGCTCAAAAACTAGATAAATTGAACTAAACAGTGTGTTGATTCTGAATCAATCTCTGTGATGCAACATTGTTGTTACCATTAAAAGCATTGCTACCTCAGCTTAGGACTTGTACCAATCCTATATGAGAATTAGAAAAGAAAATGATTGTCATGATGAATCAAGTGATTGAGCTGAATATACTGTAAACCTATATATACATTATCAATATATGATTGAACTTGCTACTTTCATAATAAATTCATGTTAAAATCTGACCTTTTGCTCTCGTTCTCGTAGTACTCTTTGACATCACAATAAAGTAACCGTTATAAATAGACCAGAACATCTGTTTTGCATTAAAACTCTTCATAGTTTGTAGATATTCTGGTTCCGCCCTCCAAATATTCATGTATTGAATGCAATTGTTCTAGATATTGGAAAACCGTAAGTAGTGATTTTATAGTATTTTGTATAGTTTTCATTCACTTAGATGTTACATGAGAATGCTAGTCAGAAATAGAATAATCCATTTCATAATAAATAATAATTAAGTTCCAGAAAATTAGACATTTATTATTGTTTGATAATTTCGAAGTTACCTGATAATTTCAATTTTGGAACAATTTTTCTGTAGCAAGCCAAAACTTCTTCAAAGCCAAAGCAGGGTGAATTATCATTGTGGAAGCTGAATACTTCTTTATCATGAGTTGTTGCTGTAAGTGACAGAACACCATCATTTAAAGGGAAAATAGTAAAAGAGAAAATAAGAACCAATAAATCAGGTTGCAAATCAGAAAAATACATCAGAACAGATGAAACCAACCCACCATCTCCAAACCCAAAACAAGGAATCAAGTTGTCTTCATCAAATGGAGCCAGCGTCTTGCCAACTATAGCAATGGCTTGTTCATAAGGATTCGGTCTATCAGTGATTGCATGCAAGCTCTGGTTATTGAATGAATATTTTCCTTACAAGAAAAACGAAAAACAATCAACTTACGCAAAATATGTAACGAACGATATACATGCAAACACACATGAAATATACAGTTCAGTTTATCAACCTGTCCACTCATTACTCTTCGTAAAGTCAATCCCAACAATCAGATTTGATGATTCTAGACCCGCTTCTCGCAAGGCAGCTGTAACCTGTGAAGCCATTGTTACAATTAGGATCTTCAAACCTCAGTATATGCCAATTGAAGGACAGACGTTTTAAAGGCAGATTTGTGTCCAACATATCGATTTACAAATTCTGCTAAAGTTACTTATGTTTAAAGAGTGCATATATTATCCAAGATGTTAGACATCTCCATGTTTGGAAGGATGAAGCACATAAAACTTTGGTGAACACATGTTGTACAAACATTTCTCCTAGGGTTTCTTAATAAGTTGGCAAATGCATTTGCATAAGTGTTTGTGAAATTATTGTGTATGATTTTTTTGGGCTTGTGTATGTGTGTCGTGCTAGAGACTTAATGTTTCTAAACATGTTCAAGTTCATCAGGACATTTTTAAGGTGCTTAAGCAGGACCATTTATCCCACCGCGTTGTTAATATATAAATTCTCAAGTAGATTTCAAAAAGAATTGTTAAACTCACAAATAGTTTCAAAGGGCACATAATGACACAGACAGCACCAAATATTTGGAGCACTGAAGTCCCAATGCAAGAAAAGGTGTCTACCACTAGAGAAAGCATCTTCTACCACTACAAAATGGCATCTTCCACTGTAACCGCAGATTGCCATAACACAAAGTAATAGTGACAATGAATTCAGAAACCTTTGAAGAAGTATCTGGTGGATTGCGTCAATTTGATGTGGTGCACATGAGCAAGAGAGAGAAATGTCCTATGGGTTATTCATGGTTTTCAAATTTGAGCTCAGTAGTTATTGATGCTTTCTCAAGAGCATACAAGTAGTTATTTCTGTCTCAAGTCTGAAACTATGATCTTCATCCTCTTCATTTTTTTGCTCACAATACCTAATCCTTTGGTTCAGAATGCTAATTTTAGATCACATTCAACAATCATGAAAGCTTCATTGTTCGATGTTATGACTAGAGCTTATAGGCATGCATTGCGTGTTTTTGCGAATGATGCTCTTTATAGGGCTTAGATTTACATGGGTCGGCTGGAACAAGCCTTTTATCTACAAAGTGAAGACTAACAACATAAATTCCAGCTAGGACATGTAAACACCAAGAACAGATGATCATAGGAACAACAAGCCCTTGGGCAATAAACATAAGAGTCAGAGTCTACCAGTGACAACCTGATCAAGAGATGTGTAGCTATCAGGAATGTAGGAGTACTTCTTGGCAATCATTCCTCTCTGCGGATTACTATTTCTTCGTGTAATAGATGGCTGCGATGTCAACTCTTCTCTTGTCGATGGCTGCCTTCCGATAATCCTCGTCGATGGATGCGGCCTCATATCTCTTGTGGGTGGATGCCGCCGGATGTCTCCCGTTCTATGGTTATTTCGTGGCCGATTGAAGAGCCCTCCCACTGCACTGCCCATGTAAAGATGCACACTTGACACATTCACATACAAAAACAGAGTAGTAAGCAGGAATGATAATTTTATTCTTTGGGTGACAGTAGTGCTAATCTTCGCTTATCTTTTCAGGAAGGAAGAGAACTGATTCTTGATTCGTTATCAAAGAAAGTAGTCTGAGGACAGATGCCTTTCATTTGCTTTTGAGTAGATTGGAGGTGGGAAGGAAACATCCTGGATTCTTCTTTCCAAACTTTGCTGCAGTTTCTGGGAAACAACTGTATTCATGTGATTACCCTGGAATCATGATTTCAAATATTATCACATATGCCATGATGACAACATGTAGGATTCATATATATGCTTTGTGTCACATCCAACGATTTGTTTCTGATTCACTGATTTGTTGATAATGATGATTACAACTTGGAAAAAATAAAGGGGAGAACGTGAAAATTTTCAATGCAGCAGCAACCAAATTGTGGTTTATGTATCTCATTCCCGTGTTCGTTGTTATTGAGGGACTTCAAAGGTAAACTAAGAATGGCATTTGTTGATATGAAGTATGGTGCAAAAACAACCATGTGATCCTTTGTCAGAATAAAGATAACAAAGTGTGCTCTAGAATACAAGCATATGACCATAACCAAAGTCGCAAAACTGTCCTAATGACATGATAATTGTATGAGAGAACTTTTTTGTGCCATGATAATTGTGGCGAAGTTCTCCTTGAGTGCAATGATAATTCAAGTACCACCTTTTTTGTGCCAATATAAAGAGAACTTAATAGTCGTTTCCATGATTTCGGGTTCAGAATATGATCACGATGCATATGGATTGGATATTGGATTCTCTCTGTGAGATATCAAACATAGTCCCACATTAGCTAGACAAGGGGATTGAAGAGGGTATAAATATGAGAATTGAATCTTCATTGGTATGTGACCTTTTGGGGGAGAGCTCAAGAACAAAATCATGCGGACCTTGGCCCAAAGTGGACAATATCATTCCATTGTGGAGATTGATGAGTTGTGCACCGAAACAGGTGGTATCAGAGTCAAACCCTTAACTTAGCCGATGTGAAATAGGGGCCCTCTCGTGCAGAGCGGAAGCTGCGTAGGAGCTGCCAAGTTGCCATATGGATCCGAATGCCACGTGGAGTTGAGCTCTCGAGTAATGATGGACTCGTAAGGCGTAGTTACATGCGTAGTGAAGATGTGACTCGATCGAGCAGATGTGAGTCACCCGTTGAAGATGAACTTGATCGGTTAAATGATGTGACCTAGACCTCTCCATTTCATGAACGGATCAAGTTGATTAGTGTGACTATGTGAGATTATGTTTGAGGTGGAGAATTGTGAGATATCAAATATAGTCCCACATCGGCTAGACAAGGGGATTGAGGGGGGTATAAATATGTGAATTGAATCTCCATTGATATAAGGCCTTTTGGGAAGAGCCTACGAACAAAACTATGCGGGCATTGGTTCAAAGTGGACAATATCATACCATCGTGGAGATTGATGAGTAGTGTGTGCATCCATGTTTAAAACCCACCAATCTCAATATGTATTTTGATAATGATCAAACATTATACTCGCACTAATGTGCTATGTGCAACTATTAAGGAACCTTTAGTAAGCAAAGGACAAGCTGCAAAAGCTCAAGAATGATTGACAAGGACTTGGACACTAGCAACATCAATCGAGCGCAACAAAGTTGTATTTTGTTTATTGATGTAATTTTTTCTTGTCATATATTATTGTAAAGCTTTGAAGACACACACACACACTTGAAAGCATAAGATAAAAGATTAGTATTGTTATGAACTCAAATTATAACAAAAATACCTGGTTTCCAACTCAAAATTGTGTTTTTATAAGACTATTAGTCGACCAACATAGTTGACTAGTCGAATAGCGTGTCAGAGTATCACAACCTAGTTAACTCAGCCATTAGTCGATCAACAAAAACTATTGGTCGACTAATACATTCCAGAAACTCAGAATAGTTTTCCAGAGCTCAATTTAGTGGACTAATAGTATACTATTAGTCGACTAATACCTTTCATTAGTCGACTAATATACTTCCACTAGTTTACTAATAGTGCCTTTAAGCCCAGCTTTTCTAAGAACCATTAGTCGACCAATAGCTTTTGTTAGTTGACTAATAATGTTACTAAATATTGGTTGCTTTGACCGTCAGAAACTAGCTGTTAATTAACCATTTGATGGGATAGTTTTGTCATTTCCTCTCTTAGACTTTTCCCTCTATAAATAAAGAGGTATTCTCAGATATATAAGAAAGGAGTGAAGAAAAATTATATTTTTGGCCAAAATACCTTTAGACTCTCATATCCTTTTAGAGTCAAAAGAAAAAGAAAAGACTCATTTCTATCCTTTAATTTTCTATCATATAGAATTGAAATCCTTCTGCTTAGCCACCTTTTGAATTCACAAGCACATATTATTAAGGTTATAGGATTTTTATATTCTTTTCTCTCTACATGTTTTTACCCCGGTTGTTGATATGGTGTTACTCTCGGTCTGCGAGGTTTCCAATCTCATGGTTGTTGAGATTGGGATTTGCAATTAATACCGATTCTCCCAAAGACAAGCAAATCCGTGGATTAGGGCCTCAGGCTATAAACTTGCCTGAGGAAATAAACTATTCAATCCAGCTTCCGGATTTTGGGCCGGTCCGGGCGGGCCCAATTTCAAACCCGACTCGACCCGTTAAGAGATTGATCCAGCGTCGTCTGGCCATAACCATCTGCTACTGTTCACGGAGAGAGATCACATCACATTAGGGCTCGAGAAGAAGTAGAAGAAGAGAATGGGCGGCGGAGATCACGGGCATCATGCGGTGGACGGCGGAGATTTCAGGGCGAAGGTTTGGAGCATGACCGGTGGGCCCTATTGCAAGCCCAAGCACTGGAAGCGGAACACGGCGATCGCCATGTTCGGCGTCTTCCTTGTTTGCATCCCCATCGCCATGAAATCCGCCGAGCTCGAGGTCACAACTCTGTCAAAAATCTCTTCTTTGTCGAAATTTAGCAGATTGAACCTAAATCACTCCACATTAGGTCCTTCGTTCTTTCTGCTGAAATAATGTGCTCGTCGACATAATTCATACTCGTACTAGAGAGCGAAATCGACAAGGGGAAAGATCTGTAGTCGAAAAAAATCATTTTTTAGTTCAACATCATATTTTTGCTCATTCTTGATTGTTGTGCACCACTTTGTTGAAGAATCACATAATTTGCAAAGTTAATCCCATCATGATAATTTTCAAATTAGAAGAATGTTACTTTGTGCTATCATGAGCTTTCTGGACTGGGATTAAACCATCCAAATGTTTTTCATTTCAGATGCATCCAAACTAAAGGCTAAGTTTGGATATCTGCACCTGATCGATGGATATCAAGTTCATAATATTCTAGACATTAATATTAATTACCATTACATGGTAGTAGGGAGGCATTTTGCAGCAACACATATACTAGGCACCCCCCCCCCCCCATTTTTTTTTTATTTTTATTTTGCAGCAACACATATACTACTAGGCACCCCCCCCACCCCCCCCACCCCCCCCCCCCCCCCCCCCCCCCGATAGTTGTTCACAGTTTCTTAGACAGTTGATATAGAATTAAATGGGAGTATCACGTTTAGATGATTCAGTTGGATCCTGAATCCAAGGAAAAATGGATTTGGGATTCCAGTGGTAAAATTGTGTTTGGGAGTGGTAATTTGAAAATTGCATAAGAAACGATTTTGTGTTGATGTGGTAAGTTGTTTGAAGTGCATACGCAATAATTTCTCTAAGTGCATTTTCATTCTCTTGTGATTTGCCACCAACAACCCCCACAACAAACAAAAGCGATATAATTAGAAAAGAAGATTCTTTTGCAATGGTTATTATAGATACAAATACATGAATTGGTTGATTCCATTTTGAACATTATAAATCCACATGCCAATTGGACAATGAAATGGAATCGGCCGTTGTTTCCATCAACTGCAATTGCGCCCGCTCTAATCTCATTGCTATAAGTGTCTTTTAGATCATATATTATTATGTGCCATCTTGTGAATCAAAGTACTTGTTGCTTATGAAGGAAACTTGAAGTTGGAACTTTTGGTTAACATATAACGCAATGTGATGCTTTTCCATCGACCTAGAAAGATCATTACAAATAAGAAAGCTTCAGTATACCATCCCCATGTATATCATTTATTTGGAGGCAACACATACAATGGTCTGCTGTCTAGGAGTCCATGTATCGCTACTTTAAAAAATATGGCATAATAAAGCCTCATGATTTTAGTATGCTAGCTCAGTCTTAGAGGCACATAAATTGGATGATGTTCCCTAAATTGATATCATTAATCTAATGTAGTTGATGGTTTATCATGTTTATATAAAAATTAAACTTTTAAGGATGTTTCTTGACATATATTCTATAGTTCATAAGGTTCATCTTTACTAGAGTAGTGATATATGGGCCATTGGCTGACAAACCAGACGTACACTTTACCCTAAAACAACTGGATGTAGATGGACCTTTATGTTGAAGCTCTATTGTTGTTTTAAATCTTCTCTAGGCAAATGAAGAGCATCATGCAGTGTGGTCATCATGTGGTCTGTGAACTGATGATCTAACTGCCAGTTTCAAATTTCCTAGTACTCCTAATACCCAAAACTTGATTACTTTGTTTGGATCATATTCTATCCAAGGTTCAGATTTTTAATGTTAATTGAGTAGTGTTAAAATTCATCGATCAAATTATAGGTTGGAATCCGACCTCCAAGTTGATGTGAATAGCTTGATCATCAAAATCAGCGTATATTTGTCTTTTGTGCTAGTTTTCACTCAGAACCAATATTTAGTTATTCAAAATATGGTAAGAGAAAAGGCTTTGAATGATTAGATCTTATCTATGAATTGGACGTCTTGTTCGTAATCATTATTTGATAGACTTGTGTTGGTTGAAACGCATGTGGTGGTTGATTAGCCACATACAAAGCCTTCTGATGAGAAGAGGTTTATGGAAGGAGGCCAATTGGGTCACAATGTGGTTAATTCTCATTTGAAACTGCATGATGTATTTTGCTTTCTTTAGGGATTGCATGATTTACCTTGTTGCTTTAGCATGTGAATTTTTATCAAGATTAATGCATTCTTCTAGAAGTTTGCTACGTTTAGTTGTAGATATTCCCCAACAAACATATTGCTTGATCCATTTTGTTGTGTTAATAACTTCGGGTGGGTGGTATACAAACTTGAGCCTAGGGGTGGGAAATGGGTCGTGTTGGTTTAGGCCGGGTCATGTTTGACCCGATGCGGATGTGTAAAACCCGAATCCGACTCATATTGAATCCAGGTTAAGATATTGAATCATGCACCCAACCCAGGTATAAATTGGGTCACCAGTACCTGATCCAGTTTGTCTGACGGGTCTGGTTTGGGTTGGGGTTGAAAAGATGAACAAAAATTAACATGTGATAAGCGAGATTCAAACACATATCCTCTCATTTGTTAATATATGCACTTATCAAGTGATCCTACAAGTTGTACTGGGAATATGCATTATATGCCCATACATTGAAAAAACAAACCGGGAATTGATTTATATATTCATTAATAATTTTAAAAAAATAACCCCAAACACACCGGTAGGATTCGAACTTGAGCAGCCTGATTTTTAAGAACTTCACATACCAATGAGACGTGGGCTTTTGTGTACATGATAATGATATATATATATATATATGGGTAAAGTGTTCCTAGGGTGACTCCTTAGATTAAATCTAAGGAGTCGCCCCCATTTTCTCCCATCTCCCACAAATTTTTTTGAAATTTTTTTTCATAGTATTGTTGGTCACATCATGGATGATCAACATACCAAAAATCAAGTCATTCCAATACTTTAAAAGCCCCCATCTATCCCTTGCAACTTCAACGGTCTGAAAACGTGCTGAAAAACACATAAAGTTGCAAGGGGTAGATGTGGGCTCTAAAAGTATTGGAATGACTTGGTTTTTGGTATGTTGATCATCCATGAGATGAACAACAATCCCAAGAAAAAACATTTCAAAAAAAATTGTGAGAGATGGGAGAAAATGGGGGCGACTCCTTAGATTTAATCTAAGGAGGCACCCTAGGAACACTTTACCCTATATATATATATATATATATATATATATATATATATATATATATATATAAAATATAAGCGGGTGTGAATATGGGATGAGTTGGGTTGGTGTATCAAATCCATACCTGACCCAAATCTTATCCTGCTTTGTTGGATCGATCCGAATCTTATCCGATCCGGATTGATTCCTACCCATACCCCTTCCAAGAAGCCGGGTTTGGGTTGGACAGGTTTATTTTGCCACCCATACTTGAGCCCAATAGGAGCTCAAATTGAGTTTTATGGAATCAGGTGTAACGGTGTAAGTATCTTCTTAGTTAAATGTGATAATGGAATCGGGTGCAAGTATCTTCTTAGTTAGATGTGATAGATTCATCTTAAAAGGTTTGGTGGTGTCTATGGCATTTATTTTAAAATTGTACTATTGCTAGTTGGAGATGGATTTCAAATTACCACTTATGCAAAATATTCAGTTTTGTACCCGATGATGTAGGCATAGCATTTTGTACTGGTGAATAATATGGGAAGAAAATAAGGGGGAAACACGTGCATGTTACCATAAGCTTTATTGATAATTAGGCCTTTCTTTTATGTATAGACTATAGATTAGTGTCATGACTAATGAGAATAGTATGGAAAGTGTAGTTATGTGATGTTCTGTTGTGTCCCTTCTATTTTAATAGTAAGATGCTTGTACATGTAGGCATGGTCTTGTATAGGGAGAAAAGAACTGTGAGAACTGTGATAAACTGAAATGGAGAAGTCTCCTGACTGTTTACTGTGTGCATCTGATAAGTCCTTTTAAGGTTTTTGTATGATGTACGTATAAAAGGGGACATCAGGAGAGGTAACAGTTTCAGAGAACTTGTTCTGTCCGACATTAAGAAACCATGAGAGGGTGGAAAACTTAGAAAATCTATTTGACTGCTATGCTATCGAGGCGTCGACTAGTCGCCGACTAGTCGCCGACTAGTCGAGAGTCGGTGGAGGACCGACTTGAAATTTTTCAAAAGTTGGGAGGTGAGTCGGACACCGACTAGGCGTCGACTTGGTCCGACTTTTTGACCGATTTGGTCCGACTTTTGGTCCGACTTGGTCCGACTTTTTCAGCATACTTCTACAATCAAAATACAAGAAGGAAAATTGTTTGTCTCCCGTTCTAACTTCGTGGTAATCAAAACATTCGTAGTGGATCGAGTTGAATTCTAAGAGGAAGCCAAGAAGGCCTTGAAACTCTCACCACCAAGAGATTTTCAGCAGATGAACATCAGTAATGAACTCTAGAACATGTTAACTCTAAAACTACGACTGTCGACAACCGTTTCCATGTAGAGATCTCATTCTTGACGTATAGTTTCTTGATTCTGTCATGAATTCAACTATCTCATTGCCTGCTTCCCTATAATCCTTTCGACTGATGGTTGTTCACCTCCATCGCGAACCAGGTGTATACCGATTGAACTCTAATATGACAGTATCTGCAATAATATGCAGGAAAAATATTAAAAAAATTGTGAATTTTCAAAGAATTTATCTAAGCTGGAAAATTATATGCCCAGTACAAACCTAAAAAAGAAGCAATATCTGGTACATGAAATAAAATATGTTAACATCTGGGTGCGACTAGTTGTTGACTAGTCGCCGACTCGTTTGACTAGTCATGAGTCGGTACTTGGCCGACTCGTTGCCGACTCACCGACTTAACTGCATAGACTGCTTATCTGGGTGGCTTGTTTATCCTTATTTTTTCATTTTTTATAATCGATTCTATGGTTCATTTGTTGTCTTTATTATTGCTGTAATGCTATCGATGTCCAATATTATATTTATGTTTTTTTTTGTTTTTTGCATTTACGAACAAATCTATTAGAGATTATAATCAGACTCATCAAAGTGTGGTGGCTAAGTTTACATAAACAACTGTAACCTTTCCATGTTTTTCTTTGAACTAACATGAACTGTTGAAATTTCTTTAACCCCCCTTGAACTTCCATTTTCTAACTAAAGTCCTTAGCTGTGTTAACTGCGAACGTTAAACTACTATCCTCTCGGTTACACAAGGCTACATGTGGGGCTTCTAAAAACAAATTGAAAACCAAAAAACAAAACAAAGGATTAAAAAATTGCTATAACACTAACTTTAACCACTCACCACCTCCCTGTCTCCTCTCATCTATTGTCACCGCTACCCTTTTCTTGTCGCATTTTCCTTTTTCTTTGTCAGCACCACCCTTTCTGTCTCCCTAGCCTTCGCCATACCTTCCCGCCTCTATATCCCTCTCACCCGCTCCAAATCCATTATCCTACCATTCGCATCCCTTTGCCTGCCTCCAACTCTCTTTTTGCCACCCATACCCATCTACATCATCATCCTTCATCGCCCCCCCTGCCCACACATATCTCCCTCTTCTCGGTCGCCCTTGCCTGCCTCCGTCTCCGTCTCCGTCTCCGTCTCGTCGGTCACCCTTGCTCGTCCTCTAGCGCCCTCTCTTGTGCTACCCCTGCCTCCCTCGCTGTTGTCAGCAAGGTTTAAATAATAAGTTTTGACAAAAAAAGATGGCACTCGCATTGCATGTACATGGATAAATTTTAGTTTTTTGGAAGGACATTTTCGTCAAAAATACTGGCTTAGTATACTTGTGATAGAACGCCTAAGGGCTCAGTGATTAAGGGCAATTTTGAGAAAATTTAGGAAAAGTTGCGAGCAGTTAGGGGAATGAAGATAATCCATGGCAGTTTAGAGAAAATCAAAGAGAGAGTATGGTACGTTTGAAAATTTTAGCCTAAGACACTCCATATTCAAATATAAAACCTAACAAGCTTTTAGTTTACCCTAATGAAACTCTGGATCTAGCACCCCATGACACTGCTAGTAAATGTTGATGCCAGAAAGCATTTACATTTTCCTAATCTACACTTTCAGTTGACCGGGATCCTCACATATGAATCCTGTTGGTTCATTGAACCTTAATCCTATCATTAGTAGAAACTCGAGTCTGAGTCATTTTACACAGTAATTTTCTTCGCTGATAATCTAGTATTAGGCTGTGCAGGTTGCGTCTTAGAAGGTTTTCCCACCGTAATGAAGTTTTCAGAGGAAAAGGGGAAGTGGAAAGGCCTCTGCCTGTCATTGAGGAGATTCTGTAGGATCCATATTGCACCCAAAAGATCCCATGGGGATCTTAAACATGGTACGGCCAAATAGGTTGGAAATTGGACTGGGCAATTATTTTCCTTCTCTTCCTCAATCTTCTCGAGCTTGTCGGTTCTTTTTCCATGCTTCCATTTACATAGCTGTTCTGTCTTTATCAATAGATATGTTCTTGCTCAAAACAAATAGAAAATGAACTTTTTGCATGGAACCGATGCTACAATATTTTGAAAATTCCACCTTTTCATTAATGGTCAGGAAGTGGACAGTTTGTGGTGGAACTGCTGATACACCATTTAATGCAAAATTCTGGATTTTCATAACTCATCTTTTATATGGTGAATAAATATAGATCAAGATGAATGCATGCCTGAGGTGCAGCTTTTATATGGTAACATAGGTCAAGATGATTGTTGATGCACTATATATGTTTCTGAAGCTTTTTAAAACTTAGTTTATTTAATTTTTATATGATATATATATGTCAATACGAATGCCTGATAGAGGCAACCCGCTATACTTTGCGTGTGCACCAGCATACTTTTGACCCACATACTTTTGTTGTGGTTTGAGCTTTTCTAACTTGGTTTCATATGGTATAATATAAATCCAGACAGGTGCATGGTTGAGGTAATACTGCATTTTGTGTGTATGCGCCTCATTGTGGTCAATCAAGCTCGAGGTTTGGTTGTGTGGTTGTTTAAGCTTGGTACGGATCTATGTTTACATTGGCTGTGTAACTTGGCTTTGTTCCACTTGAAAAAGCCACATTGTTTCATGAGAAGCAGCCAGCGAGAACCCTAACACCTAGATTTTTCATTGGTTTTAAGAAACTCCAGAAACACGCCACTTGGTCTCCGAAATTGTTTGGTTTGGGAAAACATCAAGAATGACTACCCTTGGCCATTCTGATTCAGTGCCATTATAATATATTGTTATGCAGGTCCTTTATTATCATGTTCGGCTTTCGTAACAGAGAAGATAAGTTGATGTATAGTGAACAGCATGCATTTGTTAATTTCTACTTGGAAATGTTGTATGATTTTAGATACATGGTCACTCGTTTGTACGTAGGTAAATGCAGGAAAATGCATCTAAGCAGTGGACTAAATTTCTGGTAAACCGGTGTTAATTACAGTACTATGTAGTGGGACTATTCTCAATTCCTAAATCTTATTTCTACAATACATTCCTTCTTTTGTACAAATACTATGTTAGAACCGATAGTCGTCTATTTGAAATACACTTCTAATGCTAAGTTGCTAACTATGAATGTGCTGGTTTCCTTGCAAAATTTGTTTTTTGTACGTTGCTGCTTCATGTTCATAACTTGCTGACTTATAATATGAATGCATGAAATAAACTTGTGCAACTTGCTAATGCTACTCTCGTCTTGCGCAGCAACGCCCACATCATCCAGTTCGGCCGATCCCTTCACAGCTTTGGTGCAAAAACTTTGGGAACAAAGAGTACTGACCGCTATATTAGCTGAAGGCGTCCTTTTCCTTGGAATCTTGCTGAGATTTTGATTCCTATACATGGAATTAAGGATTGAAACTTCTGTTAATGGATACGAGCCTGTGTGGGTGCTAACAATAATTCACGTCTTCTCTGAAGATGAAACAAGAAGGCGAAAGGCTGGTCTACTTGTGTTTCCAGTTATGCTTTTTGTCTGCGTCGGAGTTCATTTTGCTTCCAGTGTATCGTTCAAGTTATACTGTAATTTTCTTTTCACCTATGGAGTAGCGTCTGGACTCTGGACTACCGAAGTTGATAACCCTGAACTTCAATATCAAATTATATTGATACTATTTGGTAACATGTTTGATTCATTGAATATCAATTTGTTGCTTTTGATCTTATGATTCATTGTGTTCCAACCTAAACAAACAAAATTTTTTTAGGCCCGGTAGGATTTCTTTCTCGTTCCATGGGAACTATGAAGTTAAGAGCTCAAGAGCTCTCGAGTAGTATCAGGATGGGTGATCTTTTGGAAAGTCTTTATGTTTCTGCGGCTCATGCGCTTACTCCCGCTGTGTGAAGTTGAGGATTCTTTACTCTGTGTGCGTTCTGATGAATCAAATCAAAGAAGATTACTAAACACACTTTGTGAGAACCAAACAAGCCCTTCTTAATGCAACAGTCCATCAATGCACATCCCTATCAAAGCATCTAGGTATATGAATATGCCGGTTATGATATGTGAGAATTATAGATGGATTTAATGTAGGAAAGCTGCCACCTGATCCAATGGATGAGGTGGCAAGACACAAAAAAAGTGGAGAGTACAGGTCCCCACATGGGCTTGTACTCTTTGGGGCTCACCCCTTTATGTCTTGCACCTGATCCACCTGCTCTACATTAATCCCATTATAGACATGGCAATATTAAGTTCCTAAGAACTTGGCATAATGGAGTGGATGTCCCCAAATAACAATAAACATTAGCTAGTGTGTCTCATGTTTACGTTCCATTAAAAGCAGAAAAAATAAATATCAAAGAATGGAAGAGCACGACAGCGAAAATTTCACATTAGATTACTAACGCATCAATTTTGCATCTTCTTTAATTTTATTGGCTTTTTTGCATCTTCTTTTGAGTATCTTATTGCAACCTTACTTTATGAAAGGGATGTTACGAAGTTAGAGGATGTCACTTCTTTACTTCTTTCAAATGTGGTGAGAAGAAACATGTTGATAAGGAATTAACGCATAGGTTGCATGATCAAGCTTTTGTAGCAAGGGAAAAAAAGAGAGATAAGACACTAGAATTTCTATGAAAATTAAGTATTGAATGTCATTTTTGTAAAGAAATACGATATACAATGAGATTTTGCATGCAATTATATGAGAAGCTACAAGAGTTAGAGAAGTTGGAAGAAAATCACATTCATGAAACATGAATGGCAGTTAAAGATATGGATGAATTCCTATCATTCATGGCTAAAGGTTAGCTATCTAGTTGATGAACTACCGTAAAGAACATACTTAAGTACTTGAGAAGGACCGAAGATATGTTTCTCGTGTACTGTGGGAGTAGTGATCTTTTGGTTGAATGATATGCTGACTCAAGTTTCTAAAGTAACATAGATGACAGCAAATCCATGTTAGGATATATTTTCACTCTCAACTAAGTAGCAGTGAGTTGGAAAAGTTCCACGCAAGACACTGCAGCCGATTCGACGATGAAAACTGAGTACATATCAGCTAATGATGCAACAAAGGAGACGGTCTGGATTCAGAGGTTCGTTGCAGAACTTGGTGTTGTTCCTTCGGTTGGTGATCTAATAAATTTGTGTTGTGATAACAATGCTGCAGTTTCACTGGCCAAGGAACTTAGATCTCATAAGAAATATAGACACATCCTGAGGAAGTTTCACTTGATACGTGAAATCTAGACACGCCATGATATTGAGATAAAAAGAGTATGTACAGACGATAATGTAGTAGATCCGCTCACGAAAGCCCTTACATAAAGCAGACTGGAGTGTTTAGTGGATACAATCGGTATGAATTGTATGATGTACCGTAATAATTGGTTGTAAGTGCAAATGGAAGATGTTGGAAAATGTATGTCATTAAGACAATTATAATAATTGTAATAAGACATTACGTTTGAAATGATATTAAGCTATTTGGTAATCTTTATTTATGATATCCTCTATGTCACTTCTATGGTTGTTGATTGTGAATATATGATGCATGGATAAAGTCCCACGACTTAGAGTGGAACATTAAGATCATGATGAAGATCATGATGATGAGGCTAATGTGTCTGTTAATGATATGTCTAAGGTTGTACCTGGTCAGAGGAATATCGATACGGGACATCGATATTCTGGTTAGACCAGTGTGCATTAATTTATACAATCGGATGGTAGTGACTGGCCTTAAGAGTCACACGGTGTGGAGACATCGTTAGATAATATATATGTGCTTGTTGGGAGAACAACTACATAAAATAACTTGCCCGAGATACTTCTGTACGGTTAACAAACTCTAAGTGTCAACAGAAGATCTCTAGTGATGGTAGGTTAGTTCTTTGACTAGGGCAGGTTAGTTCTTTGACTAGGGCAGGTTAGTTCTTTGACTAGGGATATGCTAAAGGACCTTGCATGTGAAAGATTATACTTTGGTAGATATCGAATGTTGGCTTCATAGCTGACATGTAGATACCTGCTGGGTATAGTTGGAAGCATGTGAAGGAAGTGGCAAGGGTAAATGATGTGAAGGGAGTGGCAAGGTTAGTATCGTAGTTGAGTAAATGGATCCATAGTAAATCCCTGGCTAGGGTAAATGATGAACTTATTAATGAGTTAACAAGTATCATCCAATTAATAACTATGGCATCACATTTGACTCAAATGGTTTAAAGTGTAATGAGGTATCACTCTATACTGTACCCTTGACACCTTAGTGACATATTTATAACGAAGGGACCGGACTGTACGAAATCTGTCACGGTAAGGCACAGAATATCTCAAAGTGTTTACATCATCCAAATCTGATGGTTCCGAAGTGGGGGTCGGAACACTTAGCTAGAGCTACTACCGATCGTCGACACGATGTGGATCATGGTCACACTTGTAGTAGGAATCCGGCTATTATAGTCTCACACTGTTGATGAACTCCTCACAAGAAGCCAAGTAAGTAACTATGAGTATATATGATTCACTAGGATTAAGATCGTAAATGGTTGTGATCAGAAGAGTAGAACAAAGCAGGTCAGCATAGAGTAGTAGACTAGTGCTAAAGCACTAGTCGACTAGGCAGACTGTAAACGTTACAAAAAGTTACCTAGTCGACTAGTTACAGTAGCTAGTCGACTAATACTAACATGGCAGGACGCGAATTTGACAAGAGATGCAATTGTGAATCAACTCCAATTCGTATCCAAGAGTCCCAACTCGTTTAGGACGCCAATTTTACTTGAGTAGAGGTTGAGTATGAGGCGAATACTTAATCCGAATTAGATTCGACTTCCTTTAGCCCTATAAATAAGGGGGCTATCCCAACCCTTTGAGATATATGCAATTGAGCCATCTCTCTTGAGAAATAATCAGAGTTTCTCATTCTCTTTCTTTTCGATCTAGCAAAGCAAAGGAAGTAGTTAGATCGTGGCGACATTTTGTACCCGTGATTCATCTAAGGTACTGATTTGAGAAAAGAGATTTAAGGCGTTGCTCAGAGGAGGTGAACGCGCCACTTCTGGTCTTCACTGATAGAAATTAAGGATCTACAGTTATTGTTTGAGTATACTAACAGCTGGTTTAGAAAATTATTATTGTTTGAGTATACTAACACATATGTATGACCTTTATGTTTTATTATTTAGCGATAATTTCTAGATTAGCAGTAGTTTCTAGGCATGATAGCTGGTTTAGAAAATTATGAATTTACACTCTTCAGCTGCTTAACCTAAATAGTTTAGATTACTAGCTTCATAACCTTACAGTTTTAGGAGTCAGCTACAGGTGTTTGGGAAGTCGACTACCATTGTTATAGGAGTTGACTACTTTTCCTAATGAACATGTTTAGCACAGCTCCGCGGTTTACGGAAAGCTGTCGATTTATCCTTTGGAGGGGTATTTTTAGAAAATGTTTTCAACAGTTTTTCATCCATGTATATGTTGGGATTGCTGAGGGTTTTAGCTAACATTATTATCAATATTTTTAAGAGAAAGAATTTTCAAGTTAAAAAACTTTTAAGCAAAATCCTAGTTCATTGGCCTATGTTTTAAAGAGTTTTCCAAATCATTCAATACCAAATTCTAGATCCCTAAGAGATTCATTCTTTCATCATTTAGAGATCCACTATATCCACACAACATCACACAATAGCTTCACCATTTGGCTATAGGTAAAAGAATGTTGTAAGTATTTCTTTTCTCACTTGTGTGAGATGATGTCTCAATTGAGACGTGGTGTCCATCTTGGATGTGTTTGTTCCGATTAGAACGGTTGAACTCATTGTACATGTGGTCTCTTTTGAGACGTGTTAGTGGATCCTTTGTCCTAAGAGTGGACGTGTTGCTGGATGTAGGAAAAGTGCCCCGAATCAGGATAAATGTTGTTGTTTGAGATTGTGTTTCTCGTGTGCTTATTGTAAACTTGCATTTGCTTCCGCTACTCATTCTTGATTAAGTTTTATTTGGATAACTCCATTTGATAACTTAGATAGAATTACTAGAGGATTATTATAAAAAACACCATTCACCACCCCCCCTAGTGTTCTATTTGCCATCCAGGGAGGTCCAACACTTCAAGCATGACTTTAACAAGTTACGATGAAAATTAAAAAGTTACTAAAAAAGAAAGCTTTTACATAAAAGTTCCTTGATGCAAGCTTCATATTCCAAGCTCATCGTCTAGCTTCATTTGATCTTTAGATTTGTTAAACTCACTTCTAGCCTTGAGATACTATTGATTCACTTTAAGTTCTTATACATACACTCATAGATATTAGGTGACATGTTTGCTCATCATCAAAACTACACGTGATGAGACTCAATATCTCAATACCCTTATCTAGACTAATAGATTGTAGTATTAGTTTTGGGTGTTAAAACTGTTAATCTGATCCCATATTGTTACATATATTTTTTCGTTTCTTTTTAACAAATTAATTTTTACAATTTGTTTTCGGGTTTTTTTGCATATTCATCCCTTAAATCTTGCATATTTTGTTATTTGTCCCTTAATTCTTCGTATTTTGAGTTTAATCACTCAAATCATTAACTATAACCAAAATAGTCTGCCACTCTAATTTTCTGTTAAAAACCCTATTAATGCCGATGTGGCTGTTAGTGCTAACATGTCCACCCTGTTTGTGGTGGTAGCGACAGTGATGAGGGGGGAGGAGGGGCAGTGGCGGTGAAGAGAGGGGATGCGTGGGATGAGGGGGGTGAAGGGGGAGGAGGCGTGGATCGACGGCGGGGAGGAGGGGGGAGGAGGAAGGGGGGTGATCGGTGGCGTGGAGGAGGGGGATGGGGGGGCGATCGACGACGTGGAAGAGAGGAGGGGGGAGATCGGCGGCAGGGAGGATGGGAAGGGGGGAGATCGGTGGCAGGAAGGAGGGGGATGCGGAGGAGGGGGAGATCGACGACGGGTAGGAGGGGGATAAGGGGGAGGAGGAAGGGGATCGGCGGCTGGGAGGAGGGGGATGAGGGGGGATTGGTGACGTAGAGGAGGGGGAGGGGGAAGATCGACGGCAGTGAGGAGAGGGATGAGGATGAGGGGGAGATCGATGGCTGGTAAGAGGGGGGATGGGGGGGGTTCGGCGGCTGGGATGAGGGGGATGGGGGAGATCGGCGGCGGGGAGGAGGGGGGAGATCGGCGGTGGGGAGGAGGGGGGTGAGGGGGAGAGCTGTGGCGGGGAGGGGGGGGGGGGAGAATGTGGTGGAGCAGCGGCGGGGAGGAGGGGGGATGAGGGGGAGAGCTGTGGCGGGGAGGTGGGGGGGGGGGGAGAATGGGGAGGAGCAGCCCTAGCCACAGCCCCCTCCCCCTCCCCCTCCTAACCGCTGTCCCCTCCTCCCCCACCCTCCGCCTCCTCCTCTCCTCCCCCGCCTCCCTCCTCCATTAGGGCTTAATTCTTAGTTAATTAACACTATGGTTAATTAATTTAACCATTTGACAGAATATAGGATGTTGGACTATTTAGGTTAACGGCTTAAGATTTGAGGGATTAAACTCAAAATACGAAGAATTAAGGGATATATACCAAAATATGCAAGATTTATGGGATGAATATGCAAAAAACATCAGATAGTTTTATGTGATAAGTTCTTGTGTAGTGATCACTCCTTATTTTACACCCTTTTCCCGCATGTTTGCATGCCATTTTGATCGCCCAAATTATGTTTTTCACGATATATCGACGATATTGCGATGCTTTTCACGATTTGTTGTTTTTGTCGCATTTCAGGTGATTTGGCGCGATTAGGAGTGATCTCGAGATGCGTGTAATCTAGACGGCCACCGACGACCTCCCCGAGGGGTATTTTGCTGTTAGAGAGGAGCGGAAGAAGAATGGACGTCGCCGGAGCGACGAGGAGGCCAAAACGACCAGTTTGGGCATTTTTTGTGTCCCACTCGGCCGAGTGGAGGAGCCACTCGGCCGACCAGCGAGACACTGCTCGGCCGACCCGTTCAGACACGACTTCCATGTGTACTCGGCCGAGCGACGGAGACCACATCGGCCGAGTGACGCTACCACGTCCGCCCGAGTGGCGCCCAGACGAAGGCTTTCAAAAAGTCCGAAGTTACTGTTTTCGGCCATCTGCGCTTCAGAAGACCCACTCGGCCGAGTGGCAAATCCCGTCCGCCCGAGTGAAGTGAAGCCATCGGCCGAGTGACGACAACTCACTCGGCCGAGCCACCTCCGAACTGAAGACCCCTGAAAGCCCCAACTTACTGGAAAATTACAGGGTTTTCACTCGGCCGAGTGACTTTTGTCACTCGGCCGAGTGCGATGCGCTGCCTGTAGCGAAATTTGCGGAAAACAGGCTGTGCAGGGGCGTTTTGGTCAGGATTTTTGGACGATTTTTGGGGCTATTTAAGCTCTGTTTTTACCCTAGTTTTGTGAGCCCCCTCTCAGATTTTTTTGCAGCTTTTTGAGTCCACTTTTTAGCTTTATTAATTGTGATTGGTGAAGAGAAAAACTTGGATTTTTGTTGGGTTGATTGAAGATCTACATTGGTTTGCACTTCTCTTCGACAAAAACTCTATTTTTATTGTTTATATCATTGTTGTGATGAATTCCATTGTCTATCTCTTTGCCAATTATTGTGCTATTGCTATGATTAGTGAGTAGTCTCCACGTCTTGGGGCGTGGGGATGAACCCTACAAGCCCAATTTCGTATTTGTGTTGAATCGGTAGAAATTTAGCTAGGATTGTTATTAGGGATTAGATTGGGATCGAATTACTACGGATAGCTAGGTATTCACATCAATTGGGATTTGCAAGAGATTGGATCCCAATTCGATAGGAAGCCCTAGAAATCCGAATTGGGTTGGAGTCGGATTTTCGAAGTATCGGTTTGCAAGAAATTGGACCGATGCTAGGATCACCGGTTGCAATTCCGCGCCGATACCCGTTTGCAAGAGATTGGACGGGTAGGAACTATCCTAATCTAGATTGTGGACCGAGTTTGCAAGAGATTGGACTCGGTGCGCAATTGGACGATGATGTTGATCCCAATGCTAGCTTCTCTAGGCTAGGGTTTGCAAGAGATTGGACCCAAGCCTAGGATAGCTATAGACCGGCAACAGCGCGAGAGCGTGAGCTTGGTTCCACATTTAGTTGCAACTAGTTCATCCAAATTCTCTTCCTAGCGATTTCGATACTGGCGAACCACAATTGTGAAATATGGTGAGTAGTGGGGATTCCCCATTCCCTAGGCGTTCTCTATTTGATTTGATATTTCGCACTTTTGTCTGACGATTGTGACAGGATCGCCCAAGGCAATTATCCCTCTAAATAGCCAGGTTGATTAGGAGCAAGCACGGTCATTCGTCCTCCCTGTGTTCGATACCCGCTCGCCGCTATACCGTGCGCTTGCGGTAAAACTACAACCGTCGCCTCGGGACGTGTACGCCGGGGCGCGATCAAGTTTTTGGCGCCGTTGCCGGGGAGGCGATTGCGTTTGATTCTTTTTCACCTAGCTATTTCTTTTATTTTCTTTTTATTTTATTTCTTTTACCATTATTATTTCCTTTGCTATTTTTACCTAACCCTTCCACGGTACTAATCATCTCTTTGAAACTCTGCTTTCACTGTGCATGTACACGAGATCTACGGCGGACCCCGAAGCCCTGTTATTCGATCCCGAGATCGAACGTACCGCGCGGAGACTCAGAGCGGAAAGGAGACAATATCCGGAAGGGGGGTTTATGACCAACCGGGAAACTCCTGAAGAATTGGCGGCGAGAATGGCGAGAATAATATCTATTCGCGATAGGCTTCGGCCTAAAACCTCTTCTACTACGTCATCCATCGCCGTGCCGGAGTTGGCGGCCGACAAGAACTTCGAGCTAAAGACGGGGTTGGTGGTTTTGATGCAACAAGACCCCTTTCATGGGAACGCTCACGAGAACCCCCACTACCACATCCAATCTTTCTTGTCAAAGTGCGCCACTTTCCAAATGCCGGGGGTCCCGATTGATGCCATCAGACTGCGCCTCTTCCCCTTCACGCTAAAGGACAAAGCACTCTATTGGCTGAGGACGCAAGCTGACGGAGTTTTCACCTCTTGGGACGGGTTGGCGGATGCATTCATTGATAAATTCTATCCACCATCCAAGACGGTGAAGATCCGGAGCGCTCTCATGTCCTTCAAGCAAGGACCACATGAGACGCTCTATGAAGCTTGGGAGCGATTCAAGGATTTGCAGCACCAGTGCCCGCACCACAGTATAGAAGATTGGGAGTTAGTGCACAGCTTCTACAACGGTCTCCAACCGGGGACCAAACAAATTATTGATGCCGCGGCGAATGGTGCAATCTTGTCAAAGACTCCCGAGGAAGCTACGGCCCTAATTGAGGAGATGGCCTCTAATAACCAACAATGGGGCGATGAGCGAGGACACTCTACGTCCTCCTTAAAGCCGACTAGCATCTACGAGGCAAAGGCCGTAGCGGAGCTTACGAGCAAATTCGATTCTCTCCACAAGGTGGTGGAGAGATTGGAGAAATTCATCACGGAGCCTCAAGGAAGCCCTTCCACCTCCACGCCGGCAAGCCAAATGAGTGATTGGCAAGACCAATCTCAAGCCATGTATTCGGGAGGAGAGCAAGGAGAAGGATCCTTGGAGCAAGTGCAATATGTTGCGGGGAACCAAGGGTATTGGTCTAATCCGGCCGCAAGAAATCACCCGGGATTCTCCTACGCCAACAATGAAGGAGCTTTGAACCCGCCACAACAACCGCCTAATCAAGCTCGACCACCACCACCCCAACAACAATACTATCCGCCGAGGGGGCCTCCACAACAAAACTTCCAACCAAAGCAACAAGTCCCACCTTATAGGCCTCCCGGATACAACCAAGGGTGGAGGAATCAAAACCAAAACCCTCCACAAGCTCCACAAAGATCCGATTTCGAAACTAGAGTGGAGGCGTTCATGGTCGAGCAAAACAAGGTGAATGCTACTTTGAAGGCGGGACAAGATTCTCTCAATACCGTAGTGGCTCAAATTTCGGAACAATTAGCGGTGCTCAACCGGAACACTCAAAGATTGCCGGCGCAACCGGAGCAAAACCCACGGGGCAACACGGGCCACATCAACGCCGTAGTTGCCGTAACAACTAGAGGCGGGAAGGACACCACCCCCGCCATGATTCCTATTGAGGAGGCCGTGGAGGAAAGCTTGGAGCCGGTTGAGCCGGTAGTTGAGGTCGATAAGGAGAAGGAGCCACAAGACAAGGAGAAATCTAGGGCGGAGCTATTAATTGAGGAGAGGCGCTTCATGCCACCGGTCCCATTCCCCCAAAGACTAGCGAAAGCGAAAATGGAGAAAAGGCTAGCGAAATTCCTCGAGTATCTAAGAGGAGTTAGCCTAAATATTCCCTTCCTTGACGCCATCATCGAGATCCCCACATATGCCAAATTCTTGAAGGACTTGATTTCGGGGAGAAAGAGGAAGGAGAAGATCATGCTAGCCGAGGAGGGCTCTTGGTTCACCAAGAGAGAAAAGGAGCCGGCAAAATTCAAAGATCCGGGGAGTTTTCGGATTCCTTGCACTTTGGACGGTGTGCCTCTTCAAAAGGCGTTGGTAGATCTTGGGGCTAGTGTGAGTCTCATGCCCCTCTCCATGTTCTTAAAGCTTAACACCGGGACAACGTTGAAACCCACCGACATGCGCATTCAATTAGCCGATGGACGGATAACAAGGCCGGTGGGGATCGCCGAAGACATCCCACTTCAAGTCCCGGGAGGAATATGCTTGCCATGTGACTTCGTCATCATGGACATTAAGGAGGAGGGAGACACCTCATTGATACTTGGGCGCCCATTCCTCGCCACCGCCGGAGTCATCGTCGACGTGCGCGAAGGTACCTTAACCTTAAACGTCGGAAACATCGAGGTGGAACTCCACATTCCCAAGGCAATGAAGCACATGCCTTACCATGAGGAGCTCGATTATATGGACCTCCTTGATGAGGTGATAGAGGAGGCGATTCCTCACTCAATTGGTGCCCTTTTTGATGAAGAATTGGATGAAAGCCCGGATTTAGGCCATGAGGACAATAATGATGATTCCCCGGACTTCTCCGCTGATGAAGATGAAGGCGACGCTGATGTCACAAGGATTCGAGAGCTCTGCAAGCTCTCGAAATCAAAGTCTCCAAAGAAAGCTCCGCCGGTACGGAAATCGGCATCGCCGGCTAAGCCGTTGACCGGGGCAAATGCTAGCTTGGGGGAGCCTCCCCCCAACACTATTCGAGATAGGAGACCTCCGAGGGAGACCGCTACGCCGCCACGTCCGAATCCAAGCGCGCTCCCCGGAAAGTTTGACGGGTGCATCTCATGTGCACCAAACATCCCGCATTGATTGAAAATTTTAGGGGGTCGAGCTCACGACCTAAAACGAGCGCTTGTCGGGAGGCAACCCGACGGATTTTGCTTTATTTTCATTCGTTTTTCTTTATTTTCGTTTTAGAAATTTTTAGTGTTTTGAGTCACCCGACCAAAAATTTTGTGATAACGGGTCCTATTTTTCTTGACAGGAGAGAAGATAGGTAGATCATCATGAGGAGGATGAACGAGACGATGAGGAGCGCCCCAAGAAGGCGTTCGACGCTTAGGAGGAGCATGAAATCGACTGGAGGAAGAAAGACAGAGTTTAGAGTCCAAACGAAGATAAACAGCAGAAATTAAGGCTCACTCGGCCGAGTATACTAGTCACTCGGCCGAGTCAAGAAGTTCGTCCGGCCGAGCCGCTCACGAACGAGGGAAGTCTGCTGTACCCAACTCTCTGTCTATTTTCCTCATTTCATAAGAACTGCTACTCGGCCGAGTACATATATTCACTCGGCCGAGTAAAACGGATACCCTCCTAGGGCGAGTCATGCCGAGTAGCTTGAGTCACTCGGCCGAATGGACTTACTCCACTCGGCCGAGGCTGGCAAAGCCACTCGGCCGAAGCGACATCGGGGAGAAATTTTTAATTGCCTCGCTCGGCCGAGTGAGTAAAGTCACTCGGCCGAGTCGTAACTTTTTAATATAAAACCGAGGGGGGGGGGGGGGGGGCACGGTTTTCGAAAACGAAAAAACACTTCGCCCCCGCGCCCCCTCAGCTCTCCCTCGCCCGATCTCGCCTCGCCGCCCGCCCACTCGCCCGCGCGCGCCGCCGCTCGGCCTGCCGTCGCCGGCCGCCCGTCGCCGGACTCCGCCCGAGTCGCCGCCGGCCGCCCCGCCTCCGATCACCTCCGGTTCGCTAATTTTCACCGTTTTCTCCTCTCCTCGTGTATATTTTGAGGATCCATGTGCCAAACGCCCCCCTAACCCAAATCAATTCCTATATCTATCTGTTATACCCCTATTGCTCCATACATTTTGATTATTACTCGCTGATATCGTTTTTCCATGCGCAGGTTGCTTTTTGGAGCTTAGGGGAGCTCAGGGGAGTTTCTACGGGCTGCTCAGGACTTCGTGGAGGCGCGGACTTCGCACGCTTCCACTACTTAGCACTCGCGGCGTGTTTGGGTAAACTCTTTCCACTCTTGTGCACACGCCGCACTTTTCACTTTTTCGGCGCGCGCTCGGGGCAGATATGCCGCCCCGGACACGGCCGCGGTCGAAGAGAGCTTCCGCCAAGCGGAAGCGGTCGGATGATGCCGGCCCCTCCCACGAGTTGGAGGACTCTCCTCCACCGTCCCCCGCACGCCCCGCACAGCCTGCAGGCCCCGCACACCCCGCACAGCCTGCAGCGCACCCACAGCCCGCACAGCCTCTCCCCGCCGATCCACAGCCACCACCACCGGCTCCACTGGTCGGGCCGCTCGGGATTACGTTCCGAGACGACGCACACTGCGCCGTCTTCGAGCGTATCTCCCAGCGCTCGATCGTACCCTCCAGGTTCGCACACCTCGCTGACCTAGGACGCCTGGGGGTACTTGAGGGGATGCTCACGTTGTACGACAACGTGGGCTGGCGAGATTTTTTCCAGGTGTCGGCGGATACTTTTACCCGTCCGACACTTGAGGTTTTGAGTTCTATCGCCCGGACCGATGAGGGATGCTCATTCCGGTTCATGGATCGAGAGTGCCAGGTCACTCTCGATATGATGAGAGCATTTTTCTCTTGGCCCGCAGTCCCCGGAGCCGATCGTGGTTATGGCCCCACACATATCCCTCCACCCTCTTTCGACGCCGGTGCCTTCTGGGCACGTATCACGGGTCTACACGCCGCCTTTGACCCTAGTAGGGCCAAGGCCTCGGCCATCGTACATCCTTGCCTACGCATTGCCCAGCGCCTCATGGCGACTACCTTTTTGGCCAGATATGAGCCGGGCACGATGTCTACGCCAGAGCTTTACATGCTCTATGCGATGACACGTCCCAGAGCTCTGTCTAGGGATGGAGATGAGCTTGTCCCTGCCGTCGTGATCGATATCGCGGCATGGTACTTAGACCGCATCATTGTATCGGTGGGCGCTCGCTCACCGATATGCTGCGGCGGCCTGATTACCCTGCTGGCTCTTATGACCGGCGAGGATTTCCCCGACGACCTGCGACGCGTTCCGGGCCCCACTTCCTTGTCGATAGACGTTATGGCCCGGATGAGGATGTTGCGTCCGCATGGTGAGCGTCACTGGGTCTGGTTGCACGGCCCCTTTGGGGCCGATTACATGATTCTCCCGAGCCCTGCTCGGACCCAGATTGCACCGACCCACGTAGACTGGCTCCCAGATATGGATGTCCTCATCCCCGCCGCCTACGTGCTCGAGGCCGAGGAGGCCGAGCAGGGCCACGCCGCACACGCTGCCCAGGCTGCTCCCGCAGACCCTGCTGCACGCCCTGCCGAGCCCGTTGCCGCCTCTGTGACCCCTCAGCCCACACACGTCGTTTCTGCTGCTCCTGACACTTCTGTCCTCACCACTACCAGTGTCGCGAGTACTTTTGCTGAGCCCACTTTCACCACTGTCACCACTTCCGAGGCTGTCCCCACCACTCCCTCTGCCACCTCAGGCCCTCTGTCCGTGGAGCCCCTTTGCTCCGCACTCCCCGAGCGCCCGCCGACCATAGCCGAGTGCGGAGAGCCCTCGTTCACTTCGGTCGTGGAGACCATGGTTAGCATGATCTCCGCTGGGGTTACACCTTTTGGACCGCACACTTCTGCCCCAGCGGGAGATTCCTCTGTCTCCACCGCCGCCTTATTCTCCGAGAGCGTCGTGGCGTCTGTCCACACGTCTGTGCCACGGACCTCTCTGGCCACCTCGTTACCTCTTTTGCACGCCCCCTTCGCTGCCGCTGCCTCCACTTCTCGCCAGCCGGCGTCCCGGCCTCACACCGAGGCCAGGCCCACTTTTCCAGGCGCGGCCCCTTTTGTCCCATTCCCTGCTGAGCCCGTTACATACTCCACACGCGTACGCCAACCTCGCCCTGCACAGCCTAGACCGGTGCGTCCCTCTGCACCACCCCCGCCCGACACTGTACTGCAGAGCATACGTGCTCTTGAGGTGGCGGTGAGTGGTCTTAGAGGAGACCTTCGGACCCTGTCCTCCACCGTCTCTACGCTGTCTGGCCGCTTTGACCTGATCCTTCAGATCCACTACTGCCTGACACAGATCTTAGAGCGTCTCCCGCGCGTACCCCCACCCACCCCAGCTCAGCAGCCTACACCACCACCACCTCCTCCTCCGCCTCAGGACGGAGACGGCGCGGCACCGCCTTCTTAGGCACTCTTGATGCCTTGATCCATTCCTGTCGTTGTGCTGCCCGTCTCTGCTGGGTCCTGATGCACTTTTGTCCACCCCCCCTCCCCTCACTTATTTTGGGATTATATTTCTGATCATATCTATTTGTGCATATCATATCATATCTACTTGGGATTCTCATTTTTGATCACATCTATATATATCTTTTTGGGAGAGAGGGAGAGTTCTGGGTGCCATATTTATTTTCGTATCACTCCTAGCTGTGCATGCATCATTTCCGCATCATACTTTCATTTCTTTTTTGTCTTTCTTTTTATTTTTCCATGCATGCATCCTCACTTGCCCCTCACATTGCTTGTCTCTCTGTGTGCCACACTTTGCACATTGAGGACACTGTGCCGTTTAGCTTGGGGGAGTGAGCTTTCACGTTCTTTTTTCGATTTGCCACCTTTATTTTCAGTTTTTCACACCGCTTTTCACTTTTGCACTCATTTTTCGTTATTTTCCTTTTGTTTCGCCATGCATCACGTTTTCCTTACTTTCCTGTGTGCCGCATTGCATAGTTCTATTTTCCTTTTATCTTTACTTCTTCCTTATTTTTCATCTCATGCTAGAGATGAATTTTCTGTGATGATGTCTACGTGGAGTTAGCTTATTCTATATGCATGCTATATTTGTCGTGTCTTAGATTTCATTTCTGATATCATATGCTATGACTCGCTTGCATTTAGAAATAGGAGCCCACACTTTTTCCTCATGAAAATGGATGAAATTTTATTATTAGCTGAGCCTGAATATTCATATGTATGCTATCACAGAAAACACACCAAGATTCACGCATTGAATGCCTATATCTGGAGTACTGACTTCTTTTCCTTTATCACTTCTATATGCATGAATTGTACACTTCACTTCCGGATGATTGAATGATTGTTAGCTATGATATATCTGGATTAGTTAGCTTTTTTGCGATCGAAACTAAGTAGATTAGATTACCCTGCTGAAGTTGTCGTGCATGTCTTATAGAGTGAGCCGAGAGTTATATTTATTTCTTTCTCCACAAATCTTGAACAACATTTCTCTACTTTTAAAATCATTGGTGAATCTCCCCTTAGTGATTCTATTTTATGGCATTTCCCCCGCTATTAATTCCTAGCTCCAAATCTCTTATTGTCAAAAAAAAGAAGAAAAAAAAAAGAGAAAAGAAAAAAAAAAAATCCTCAATAAAAGATCCCATCTCGCTTATTTTCTTTCTTTCTTCTTTCTCTTCTTTGCCTTTGGAGCTTTATAAAAATGGGGATGTAAATATTTTTGTGCCACCACGCTTATAGATAAGCTTGGGGGAGGAGATCCATTGATGTGTGAGAGAGCGACTACTTGACATAGCACGACAACCTAGGCTAAGTAATATTCTATACTCGGTGAGATTGTTTCTAGCTTTACGAAATCCAGAAATCTAAGCCTAGCATTCATTTCATGAAACCCATACTTTTCTATTCTCTCTATTCTATGATGTGATACTCTTATACTCCAGATAGAAAGCGCTCAATTGAAAAGTGTGTGATCTGAGGCTTGTATACCGCTTTAGATGATTCGGGCGATGTTAATTTTAAAATCATTCCGTTTCTCATGATTATACCGTTGTTCGTGGGTTTTCTATTTTCTACTTGCACTATTCTACTATGATATCAAAATGAGATTCTTTGACATGTATTTCTCACTCGGTGCATCCCATAAGAGTAAGTGAAACCCACGTCCTGAGAAAATGATCTAGCATCCTACCTCTTCTTTCTTTCTTCCTTTATTTTCGTTTGGTTTTCATTCTTCTTCGTTTTTCATTTTTTTTCGTTTTTCGCCGTTTTCGTTTTCCGAATCCACCGGGTTCGCTTTTTACTTATCTTCCTCGAGGACGAGTAAGAGGCAAGCTTGGGGGATTTTGATCACTCCTTATTTTACACCCTTTTCCCGCATGTTTGCATGCCATTTTGATCGCCCAAATTATGTTTTTCACGATATATCGACGATATTGCGATGCTTTTCACGATTTGTTGTTTTTGTCGCATTTCAGGTGATTTGGCGCGATTAGGAGTGATCTCGAGATGCGTGTAATCTAGACGGCCACCGACGACCTCCCCGAGGGGTATTTTGCTGTTAGAGAGGAGCGGAAGAAGAATGGACGTCGCCGGAGCGACGAGGAGGCCAAAACGACCAGTTTGGGCATTTTTTGTGTCCCACTCGGCCGAGTGGAGGAGCCACTCGGCCGACCAGCGAGACACTGCTCGGCCGACCCGTTCAGACACGACTTCCATGTGTACTCGGCCGAGCGACGGAGACCACATCGGCCGAGTGACGCTACCACGTCCGCCCGAGTGGCGCCCAGACGAAGGCTTTCAAAAAGTCCGAAGTTACTGTTTTCGGCCATCTGCGCTTCAGAAGACCCACTCGGCCGAGTGGCAAATCCCGTCCGCCCGAGTGAAGTGAAGCCATCGGCCGAGTGACGACAACTCACTCGGCCGAGCCACCTCCGAACTGAAGACCCCTGAAAGCCCCAACTTACTGGAAAATTACAGGGTTTTCACTCGGCCGAGTGACTTTTGTCACTCGGCTGAGTGCGATGCGCTGCATGTAGCGAAATTTGCGGAAAACAGGCTGTGCAGGGGCGTTTTGGTCAGGATTTTTGGACGATTTTTGGGGCTATTTAAGCTCTGTTTTTACCCTAGTTTTGTGAGCCTCCTCTCAGATTTTTTGCAGCTTTTTGAGTCCACTTTTTAGCTTTATTAATTGTGATTGGTGAAGAGAAAAACTTGGATTTTTGTTGGGTTGATTGAAGATCTACATTGGTTTGCACTTCTCTTCGACAAAAACTCTATTTTTATTGTTTATATCATTGTTGTGATGAATTCCATTGTCTATCTCTTTGCCAATTATTGTGCTATTGCTATGATTAGTGAGTAGTCTCCACGTCTTGGGGCGTGGGGATGAACCCTACAAGCCCAATTTCGTATTTGTGTTGAATCGGTAGAAATTTAGCTAGGATTGTTATTAGGGATTAGATTGGGATCGAATTACTACGGATAGCTAGGTATTCACATCAATTGGGATTTGCAAGAGATTGGATCCCAATTCGATAGGAAGCCCTAGAAATCCGAATTGGGTTGGAGTCGGATTTTCGAAGTATCGGTTTGCAAGAAATTGGACCGATGCTAGGATCACCGGTTGCAATTCCGCGCCGATACCCGTTTGCAAGAGATTGGACGGGTAGGAACTATCCTAATCTAGATTGTGGACCGAGTTTGCAAGAGATTGGACTCGGTGCGCAATTGGACGATGATGTTGATCCCAATGCTAGCTTCTCTAGGCTAGGGTTTGCAAGAGATTGGACCCAAGCCTAGGATAGCTATAGACCGGCAACAGCGCGAGAGCGTGAGCTTGGTTCCACATTTAGTTGCAACTAGTTCATCCAAATTCTCTTCCTAGCGATTTCGATACTGGCGAACCACAATTGTGAAATATGGTGAGTAGTGGGGATTCCCCATTCCCTAGGCGTTCTCTATTTGATTTGATATTTCGCACTTTTGTCTGACGATTGTGACAGGATCGCCCAAGGCAATTATCCCTCTAAATAGCCAGGTTGATTAGGAGCAAGCACGGTCATTCGTCCTCCCTGTGTTCGATACCCGCTCGCCGCTATACCGTGCGCTTGCGGTAAAACTACAACCGTCGCCTCGGGACGTGTACGCCGGGGCGCGATCATGTAGAAAATAGAAGTTACTTGAGATAGTTTTGTTTGACAGAAAACTCTAGAGTATTAAACTTGTGATTAATTTACATATCATGACACTGTTCTTAATGAAATCCTAGAATTAATTAACATGCTTGCAATAATTAAAGTAGTTAGTTATATGTTTAAATTGCGTAGTTAAGGGGTGTCACATTGATACTGAAATTCTTGTGGCTTGATACTGGAGTTTAACACATGACATACATTACTGTTGGAACATGAATTGGAACTTGACTTGTTACTTAGAAAACCTTAACTATGTAATTTAAATGATACGAAACATAGACACTTCCTGAGAACTATAACAAAGCTTGACATTGACATTGTCGACATGTAACCTAGAAACAACTAAACATCTAAAAAACATTACATTACCTGGACATTGCACATGACACCCACACTGATAACTTAATAACATTATATTTGACTTACGTGGTTTGGGGTAACTCCTATTGGGGAGAGAGCGGGTGCGACTGGAGTCATACATTTGGTTCGTATCTGAGGGATCCTAACATGAATCTGTTTACCCGATGAGTCACCTTACATGTATTTGTGCAGACCATCGGAGGGATCCATAGTCCCTTCCTGTTTCTGTTTCTGGACTCGGTCATGGTAGCTTTTCGTGGTACAAAGTAGTCTTCGGGTTGCAAGTCATGCTATCTTTTATGAGTCACAGCTTTGAAATGATTTAATTAAACTCTTAACAATACTCTAGAAATTAAGGACATTGAAAACACGCATAACATGTTACATTTCAGTTCTTCAGTTTACATTATCTGTATTTTAAATGTTTAGATTGTTTGTAGCATGTCACACTCATAGCCTATATAGTCTGTTATACTTTTTCTTCTGTATATTACTTTATCATGCCTTTTATAATATACTTTATTCATATATGAACGGTTTGCTTGGATTATATTTTAATCTATGGTGGTACATTCTTTGTTGTCTCCGTCGGGTGCTGAATAGGTATACAAGGAGGAGACTTCAGTGTTCTTAGGTTTAGCTTCAGTTTACGATATGCAGTACGCATATTTTTGCGACCAGTCTTAAGTGTATGTTTATGTTTTGCATTCAGTATATGTGGAAGGTCTTCGAAAATATCAAGCCCGCAGACCAAACAAAAGATGATCCATTTTGGGAATGATTTAATGCACGAGCAAGGATCGCACAAATACCATTCCTATTTTCTATTCGCACGAACCACAATGCCTTGAAGATTCTTACATCACAAAACACCTTCTCCAATCACAAATCGTCTCCTGTTCGAACTGCAGCATTTTACGAAAGTGCATGAAATTCTCAACTCCGACGATATGGCAGTAAATAAAACAACATACAATAAGATGAACATGCAATATTGATTAGCAATATTCTTTCTATAATTCAAATGCATCCGACCGCAATCGTTGGAGTAACTTTCACAAGCCATTTTTCAAAACAAAGGGTCAACAACTAAAGCATGAAATCACCAAAACTGTGTCTACGATGAGATAAAAGTAAAACTGTTGTTAGCTTCGTCTTCCTCGGCGAGAGACTGAACCCGGGACAGCAACAAAAAATCAGATGGGTAACATCTCGACATAGGTATCAGACCATGTAAGTCATGCCCACTTGCATCAAATTGGTGTGCGGGACGCTGAGATTTGCTGTGCCTCTCCGCGAATTCTTTCGCAAGAAGGCATAGAAGTAGTTGATTGCGAGCTTCTTGAAGAACCACGAGTCCTTTCTGGCCCTGATATCCCCATGGCCAAGGAGGTACACAACTCCAGTCTGTCTGGCCTTGTTCAATAACGCGAGCTCCCTTTCAAGGCTCATTTCTGGAGCAACATAACGTGATGCTTTTGGGGCTTGTCGAGAAGAAGTGCTCGCCTCAGAGGTCAGCCTCTCGATGCTGCTAGTGCTATTTGCGAGGAGAGGGATGCTGAGGGAATACATGCTGCCGTTCCCAGATATGAGAACGTTGGAATTTGATTCCTCGTTGCCACCATCAGAATCAGCATCATCGTCACTCGCTAGAGATAGTTCCTGAGCTTCTCTGCGTATGAAATTCTCGAGACTCTGAATTAGAAGCTGTTCGAATGTGTGGTGGTTCTCCTTACGAGCATCCTTGTACCCATACCTACAATTGAGCAGACAAATTGAGAATGTTCCACAAAAATCATTTGAGAAAAATAAAAAATATACGATATGTAAGAAACTAAGTAGATCAAAATTTTATTAAATGTTTGGTAGCCCTCCCTCCCTCATGTGTAAAAGAGCCCACATACACATACATATATTCAGAGACATACATATGTATCTACATATGTACACACATATATACATACATCATAGATAAATACATGCATTGCATTGGCATATATAAATGGTAGAACAGTTGGGTTTTTTCATAAGCTGGGGTAACATCTTCATCTTAACATTTTAAAAGGTGAATATTGATTTAGAGAGTTGGACACGGATCAATGCGCGTGTCTTGTATGGATGTATCATTGTAGGCTTTTCCAAATATGCTGCCACAAATTTCTGCTGCAATCAAATTATTCTACACTTGAGTAAGTTAATACATACCTCGCAATGCAGCGGAACATATGATAGCTCTGTGGGCAGACCCGTCGAAACAAAAACCTCTCGCTCTGAGGGACTACTGGAACGGGCACATACTTTATGCACACAAATACAATCATAGAGTGGATAGCTGGAAGGGTGGTCAAAAACTGTCCAAACATGGCAGGAACACCTTTCACTAATTCATTGTAAACCAAGCCAATGCCAGGAGCTCTAACAGTACCGAGATTGCAACCCAACTTCAGCAACAAATCCATGGGAAGCTTCTGCCTTACTTCAGTTTCATATTTCAGCTTGCTCCCATAGTTCCATATATTCATCATCATAAACAATATTGCTGCAAAAACCAATAAGACCCAACTTCCATCTCCCACACCGCCCAATACTGAAGAGATGAAGGCCAACTCCAACCCCAGAAAGAAGATGGCAAAACAAGTCACCAAAATGATGTGTGTCTGCCATATCAACAGCATAATGAGAGTTACAAAAATTGTAGTCACTATCATCACTCCAAGCTCAGCAATGCCTGCAAAATAGACTCTCAGAAAGGATATTTCAAATAATAATAATTAAAGGACAAAATGATGAACAACAAGAAACCATACAATTGAAATCAGAAAGTCATTATGAAGCCCACTCAGCCTCAGAATTTCTTCTACTGTATGCAAAAGAATGAGTCATCCATAATATACGCATAATGTGCCTTAATGTAAAAGTGTTTCGTTACTGTAATCCGATCAAATAGTCACAATTCCATCATGTGAACAAGACTTACATAAAATATTATTGTTGCTATGACCAAACAGTCAGCTTGGAAAACAGGACAGAAACTATTACAAGGGCGAATGAAGTTAGGAACCATTGAAATCAAAGAGTAAGACATATCAAAAAGGATGTTGCGACATTTCTGTGCACCAATCCTTATCAGGACTTCTGTTGCAATCTCTCTGTTGCACTCGGTGTATTCAGCTGGACACACATATCTAAAAGGCTGACTAGTTGGTTGTATGTCCAAGCAAAATAACATGTAGTACAAAAGAGTAGATATATACATGTTGGACCAAGTGACTTGGAACCTAATGTCAACCATTTAAATTTGTTCTAAATTCCTAGCTAAGGTTAATATCCATAATTAAAGATGCTTGCCACAATTCCTAGAAGGGTAGCTGGACAGAAGGAAAACCAACCTTATTGCACATGCAATTTAAGCTCCATAGCTGACTCAATTTTGACGGAAAAGGCTTTGATGATTATTATTAGGAGAAAAACAGAAATCACCACCTAAGAATGTTGTTTGCCGTTAAGATTTTTATTTTTCCAGTAAAGCAAGAACTTCTTGAAGCTTCTATTCATCATATGATACGAAGAGAAAGTCACAATAGAAGCAAAACAAAAACCAGAAGGATTGGCACACGAGGAGTAGAGGAGGGGTCTCTCTCTCTCTCTCTCTCTCTCTCTCTCTCTCTCTCTCTCTCTCTCTCTCTCTCCTGTGTGTGTGTGTGTGTGTGTGTGTGTGTGTGTGTGTGTGGTGTTTTGGGCGGGGGAGTTGGTGGGGAGGGGGATTGTGGTGAAAATTTTAATAGTGAACAGCCAGACACGAGGATCATATTGAATCATCAACATAATGACACATGACAGTAGCCAGAAGAGATGTGATGTGAATTTGAGTAAGAAGAAAATTAGGTATTTGATAATTTTTTGAACCTCGCATCCCAGGATCTCACGATCACCGACTCGCACGTCTTGTACGCGGATATTTTTCAGACATCTCGCACATGCAACCACACGAACTCTTGCGCTCCAATGTACAAGATCTATTTTTTTTAGAGAATACATAAAAAAAATATTCTTCATTCATTTCTATATAATAAATAAGTTTGTAGCGTTTATATAGAATTACAACATAGGTTTTAAAATGACAAACTAGATGTGTTCAATTTTCTCAAGCTTCTGTGAAATTTTCAACTCAATCACATCAAGACCATCACTTGATAAAGCTCGTCGAGAACATATATGATACATACAAAGCCTCCACATTGGTTGTAGTTCGAACTTCTCCGAGTAAGCTCTAAATCAGCTTGTCATGCATAACTATAAATTCTTGTAAATTTCTGTTTGATTTTGCCACAGACTTGTGGGTATCATTGTTAATTGTAAGAATTTTATAAAGTCCTAAGAGGTAAAGCATTCAAATTATATGTAAAATGCTGAAATGCATTAGGAATAAGTCAAAGCCCAACTCTAAGGAATTGAGATTCACATGATGAGTTATTTGTTGTGATAGTTTCCTAATCTTAACATTTTCATTTATCTCTTTAACTGCAATAACTTTTGATTTAGTCATGTTATCAAGTTGCTCATCGGCTTTAAAATAGGCTTTCTGTTTAATATGGTTCTCATGAATTTCAAAATTAAGGCTAGGTTAAATACTTGTTGCATATTGTCTAGAGTATGAGGAAGTGTGAGCACCTAATATATGTTCTCAATTCAGAACATAACCTACCAAGGATATACCGAGAGTCTTCTTGTAGCCCACTCCTAACAAATATGTCATTGAACTTAGTCATACTTCTGTGACATATGTCATTCAATTTTCTAGTAGATCTCTATATGTAGATACAAATATCTTTTAACCTTGATCTTCATTTCATTTTAAGTCTGTATATGTCTCGGATGATCGTTTAGAAAATTTCACAGACCTTATCAGACCTTATCAGTTTTATCTTAGCAAATTGGACCTTCTGCTTATGTGATAGCGTGTGTGATAACTGGTATTATTCGAACAAATGGTCCATCTTTACTAGCCAATCTAAGAAGGTCTGAATTTTACAAGTTTTATTAAAATTAAGATCTATCCTAATCCATCATGTAATACTATCTTGACCAAAATTATCCTTAAAAGTCATCTTGTCTCTTATTATTTTGATTATTTCTATTTTTGATCATTTTTGGTTCATTATCAAATGTCCTCTGCGCAACATCTTCGAATTTTTTTTTCATTAGTCAATTATTTTCAAATGCTTCTAAACGATCCCATGTTCGATTTATATCGGATTTAATTGCAGATATATCTTTTGAAGTTGATTTTCTAGTCTTTGAAGTGCATTATCATCCACGTCTGATCCAAAGGTTTTGCCACTACGTAATAACATGTAATGTCAATCCGTTATACAAATGCAAATACAAAATCCTAAACACCAACTGGATGCATGCGCTAATTATGCAAATAAAATAAATTTCTTGGGTCCAAACCTATACGACAAAATACAATCCTAGATATGCTAATGCAACACACAAATCGAGACTATAAAATGGTGTAATACCAATGACATCGATCAATCTGAACAAAATCAAATAGATAATTTTTCAGAATTTAACAATTAAATATTTGATTAGATTAGAGAATACATGGAGTAAAAATCAACTTTGTAGTATCTCATAAAGCCCCTAGAACTTGTATTTTAATCCAGATGATCAACTTTTGGCTCTGAAAAATCAGCAAACCTTTTTTGTTTTTTATTTTATTTTTTTCTCATCATTTTTTCTTTTAGTTAGGTTGTATTCAAAGATCAATTTTTTTTACCTTTTCTATCTTTTATCCTTTCATCACCATCTTATCTCTAGGATTTTTTAAATTAAAAACCTAACTTTTTTTCATCTTTTTCCATCATCATAAAAAATGACCTCGTTTACGCAAGGCGGAAGTGTGAAAGGATGTGGAATTTTGAAGAAAAAGAAAATTAAGGATTTGATAATTTTTCGGGCCTCTCATCCCGTGAATCTCACGATCACCAACTCACCCGCCTTACATGTTGATATGTTTTAGACATCTTGCCCAGACAACCAAGCCCACTCTCGCACTTTAATACAAAAGATTTAATTTTTTAAAAAGAAACTAAAAGTTTACATCAAAATTTATATTCTTCATTCATCTCTATATAATAAGTTGTGTGGCCACAACTTGGGTTTAAAAAACCACATCCAATGTGGGACTAACGCTCTAAAATAATAAAAGACTTAAAATGACTTAACCTCTGTCATAAATAAAATAACTAAAAGACTCAAAACTATTAGAAGACTCAAAAGACTCAAACTCTATCTACATCTAAAATATAAAATCTATAATAAAAAAAGAACTCCATATGAAATCTAAATCTAATCTCTATCACATAAACTTTCCATCCTTCTATCAAAATTCAATAGTCAACCCACATAACTTCCTTTACCACTGTCTGCATCCCTTGCAAACTAGAACCATCAACGAAAGTTTGTGTGTAAGCTTAACAAGCATAGTAGCAGAATATTAAAAGAAAAACAAAAAAAGGTAATTGTCACACCCAATATATTCCAAATAACCAGAAGTCAGAAATATGGTGTTCAAACTGTTTTGCATTTAAGACTGTTACTTGCCTCTAAAATTTTCATTTTCCAGTAAAGCAGAAGAATGCCCGCGGGGTGTTTTGTTTTGTTTTGTTTTGGTTTTTTTTTTTTTTTGGGGGGGGGGGATTCTGTGGCAGAAAAAATTTACGAAACAGCACTGCATGAGCAGCATGCGGAATCATCAATATAAACCCTCCATCAATCTATCAAAATTCAAAAGCATACCCACATAACTTCATTAGCCCCTTCATATACCTCTCAAAACCAGGACAATGGACGCAGATCTCCTTACATGGCTTCTGAACTGTGTAAGCTAACAAGCCCAGTAGCAGAATATTAAAGTCAAACAAAAGAGTTAATTGTCACCCCCAATGTATTCCAAAATAACCAGAAGGAAGAATATTCCTTTGAAGCCTCAATATACATTCTAAGTGTTTAAAAAAGTCAATAAGGCTCAATTGTAGTTTAAAAGAGAGAACCTCCAGGTAAAGTGTTTATGGTCATTTTATTCACTACTAGCTCATCTAATCTGGTGTGGCCCTTAAAAAACTTCTCATCGTGCATGTCTATATTGGTATGCGACTGTCGAAGTTCCATATGATTGACACTAATGCACATGATACAACCAATATAACTAAGCACATGATCATATGACATAGATCATTGGGGCGAGTAAAGATTTCCAATAGTATACTCACCATTCTTCATTGCTTATGAGCTGTATAAGTTGGGGAGAAATACAAGAATTATATTATGACATGGATACTACAAGTCCTCAAAGTCCAAAAAAGAATGTGCATCCCTCTCCTCCCTCCCTCCCCGTCACAAGAACACATTACATACATTTATTTTTGTGTCGTCTTACCCATACTTGCTAGTATATGCTTAGACGATCATGATGAGAAAGATGGTGGGTGGAGAAAGTGGATTTGATTAGATAACGGGGGAATACAAGATGTGGGCCTCAATTCGATAGGAGACCACTCTTCCAAGATCTAAAACTAGAAATCTACTCCTAACTCCTATTTCTAAACTCTACTTTTCTTCTCCATTTTCTTCATACATAAGATTAGCCACCTCCCTCCTATTTATATGGCCAAACTTCTCATACTTACAAAATTGCCCATTGGGCCCCAAATTACAAAGTTACCCACGGACCCTAAAACTACCCAATTGCCACTAGTATGGCTGCAATCCTCATTCCCAATACTACTCCACCCCCGAAAAACCACATTGTCCTCAAGGTGGTGCATGAAGTTCACGGGTGCGTTTTTCAAGTGTTGGAGCATGTTTCTTCCGTATGGGTGCCGGTACCAGAGTTTCTGGGACGTTTCCTCGCCTCCTCCTGAATCAAAAGGCCACCCGCGAGCTCCATCTTTCTCAAAACATTGCTGGAGGAGTGGAGAAGTGTCAGTGGCTGATTTTTCTATGTAATGACTCATTCCGTCCTGAATTTGGACTCCAAACGGGTCCGAAAACGTCAAAATTCGGAAGCCACGTAGAAAATCAGCCGAAAATCGCCCAAAAATCCAGAGAAAATGAAAGGGCGCAATGTTCATCGACTGAGCCGCCTCAAGCAGGCTGCTGCGGCTTGGATCGACTGGATCGAGTTAATCACGAGCTGCTATCGGCTCGCCAGCACCGATGAAGTTTTTCGGCGAGTTCGCCGTCCATTGCCGGTGAAACTAGGTCTGATGGGTTTGCTTAGCCGAGGGGAAGATGCTGGTGGTCGCCGTTCGAAAATTCACCGGTGTCGGCACCGACGCCGCCCGAAAACCCTCGTCGTCGTCATCCCTCGCGTTTTTCGACGGCACCGACGTCCGATGGCCACAACGACAGCTCCTCTGGGTTCGTCCGAAGGAGGGGATTGAGATGGTGGTGGCAAAGGTCCAAGATGTCATCGGAGCCACCGCCGGCGACGCTCGATGTGCCTCGTCGCTCTATTTCGAGGGTTTGCTCATGCCACATAGGCCCCAAGGGGGCTCGTCGGAGCTGTTGCGGCCCTCTGGGGGGTCGTCGTGGCCGGGAAGGCTCTATGGGGGTCGCCATGGTCGCTGCGCCCTCCTGGGGGCTCGCCGTGGCTACGGCGGTCTTCTAGGGGTTGCCGAAGCCGACGATGCCCTCTAGGGGCTCGCCCGAGCTGCTGCGACCAAGGGGGAGGCTGCCGCCACATGAGGTGGGTTGTCGCGGTTCTCCGGAGTTAGATCTGGCTCATCAGGCTTCAGATGTTTGTTGTATGACTTCGTCTTCTCCAAATCAGGAAGAGGGATCCCCTTGATTACGAAGAACTCTTTCATCATGGCTAAAAGAGAGTCCAACGATCTAATGGTGTTCTCCATCGCCACTTGTTGAAAAAGAAGCTCCATCTTAAGAGAGCTCATCGCCTCCAAGTATCATATGCTCATGGTGGATCTTCGCTCTGATATCAATTGATGAGAAAGGTGGTGGGGAAGAAAGAGGATTTGATTAGATAATGGGGGAATACAAGATATGGGTCTCAATTCGAGAGGAGGACCGCTATCCCAGGATCTAAAACTATCTACTCCTAACTTCTATTTCTAAACTCTGCTTTTCTTCTTCATTTTCTTCATACCTATGATTAGCCCCATCCCCCTATTTATAGGGCCAAACTTCTCTTACTTACAAAATTGCCCCTTGGGCCCCAAATTACAAAGTTGCCCCGGCCCCAAAACTACCCAATTGGCACTAGTGTGGCTACAACCCACATTCCCAACAGACTACACCATTGAGACAATAAAGTCGATTTGATTTCTAACGTTCTACTCAACCTTGTACATTGCTTATGAGCTATATGATTTGTGGAGAGAGAGACACAAGTAACGTATTCTGAAATGTGTACTACGATTCTGAAATTCCGAAAAAGGGACATGCCTCTGTACACAAACACAAACACGCGTTGTACAATATTTCTCATTTTCTTTAGTTTTCTCTGACTAGGTTCTAGGATGGGCAGTGAGATGTGCTATGCCTGGCCGAGCACCAAAAAAATTAAGTAGGTCCATGCAGGGCTCAGAGCCCATGTGGGCCTAAGACTATGTATCCATGTACAATCCCATTTGCAACCATGCCGACTCACGTGCCGAATCATGTCGGCACATTCGTGCTACATCATGCCACAGTCCATTCATGCTTGTTCATGTCATTCCATTCATGTCGAATACATGCATGCTAATTAGAAGTCACTATAAGGATATTAAATTCCAATGAGTAGCCGAAAATATAACAAAATTTTAAGACAAAGCTAAAGATGATATATTGACTACCACGCAAACAAATGCAAATAATTTACCAAGCTAAGAGATGTAATAATTCATTGATACATGAATTGGTACATAATGTGTTTGGTATATAAGCTTATGCAATTTTTTCCGACTCCTTATTAGAATAATAAAGTTTAGACTTAGATCATGCTTGTGTAACTTTTGACTAGACTTTGACGGGGACATTAGGTCTAATTTTTTCATGCTCCTGATAAGGTAGAACATAGGCCGTGCATTGCTATGCAAGGATAGGCCAATGACCGACCCAAATATAATCCATGCCTTATTTTTTGGCCTAAGCTCAGCCCACAGCCCACAACAAACTAACTATAGCCCATTTTTTCGTGCTTGCCCATCGGGCCATGGGTTGACTGAACCTACTTCCAACCTACTTTGTGCAGAGGACTTAAAAGGGTAGGATAACAAACATCATAAGTCATGATCTGTTGCTTTTTTCTAGAAGCATCTTGTTCATGTATTATAGAAGTAAATAAAGATAGATAGTTTTATAAGTGTCGTGACCTGCACATATGGACACTTGTCTGATCCTGCACATATGACATCCCGTTTTCAGATGTGTCCTCCATACTTCAGAGATTCCTGCCTTGATTTTCATTTTTTTCCTTTTTCCGTTTGTTTTTGTTTTTGGGGGGGGGGGGGGGGGGGGGATAGGGTAACATCATTGGGGAGGAATGAGGGTGCAATAATGATTATAAGTTTACAAGTAGGGTACCCTACGTGTTATAGTTCAGAATCTAAACAGATACAAGAAAGACATTCTAGCTTGGACATTCAAATGCTAACTTAACACTGCAAGAGAATCACACTACGTGTCATATGTACCAGGAGATGGGTCTCTTTGTTGAATCGTGGTTTCCTATCATTCATGCCTCTTCATGCCACAATACCCATCACATCTCAACAGCAAGCAGTGACTAGCAGGCTATGAGCTCGCTGTTCATTCTTCACCCGGAAACTTAAGAGGGAGTTGATTCGACTAGAAAATTTAGGAACATGAGTTGGAGATTCGAAGAAATTGAGGTTTATATGGAATATAAAACTCACTAGCCTAGAAAAAAATGAAAATTGTAGGCTCATAGTTGAACAAGATTTGAGGGAAGACTTTGCAGAACTGGTTACATGGAACAATTGGAAAGCTTTTGATAATGCTCTGAGGTTTCCTTCACACCATCAATAGAAATGTTCATATTTCTACAATAGAATTGATATTTACCAAACATGGAAAGAAGCCCAAAAGCTATAAAAAGAAAGTAACTTAACTTGCTAGAAGATAATTTTATAGCAGCAAGACAGGATAGAAATGATGGATACCCTGGATTCATCCTTTCAGAAACTAAAATTAAATGCACTTATGCCGGATAGACCCCTAAAGGAAAATACCAAACTGATCACATCTAGGTTCTTGTCATACATCTACCGGGTGACCTTACACTGACATTGATTTGCAATGAATCTAAATTAACTAATGTAATACCCAAGTGACAATAGTCCCACATAAGATGTGAGATAAGGGGTTCTCCGGTTCTCGTGAACTCAAAAATTAATTAATTTTGAGAGAGGAAGCATACAAAAACTCTGTGGTTAAGCATGGTTGGGCAAAATCAATCCTAGAATGGATGATCGTATGGGAAATTCCCGTTCAGAATGTTACAAAATGGTATCGGAGCCTAACACCAACCGGGAGTTTGAAACTAACTGCCACACTGAACTGAGTGCCACGTGGCAAAAGGTTGTGGTGGGAGTCCATCTCTTGAATATGTAGGAACCACCTCTAGAATCCATGAGATCACCTTTAAAATTTCGTATTGCCGGATGAAGTGATAATATGACGAGGACATAATACCTTAAATGGGGGAAGTATGAAATACCTCAAGTGACAATAATCCAGCATTAGATATGAGATCGAGGTTCAATGGTATATAATAGTTTCTGCAAACTCAAAAATTAATCGTAGCTAGCATGTGTGAGAGAAGAAGCATGCAAAATCTCTATGATTAAGCGTGGATTAAGCGTGCTTGGGTAAGAGCAATGCGAGGTGGGTGACCTACTGACCTTAAAGGAAGTTCTTGCTCTGGGCATTACAACTAACCTTGCTACTTCAGTGCATTTTAAAAGAAGAAGCTCTCTGTCTAATTCTGCTCTCTACCGTGTTATGAATTGTAATACAAGACTTCATGCAAGTAAGCTAATAAGCCTAAAACAATACTCTGAATTACTTTCAGCCCTCAGCCACTACAGCAGAGATTGACCTACAACTGGATCCACATACTCCACTATCATTGTGATTATCTTTTTCAATGGTATAAAGGGTGTTGTTCGACTTTAACTCGCAATACATGGAACTATTCAATTTCAATGGCTAGAACAAGCACAATCATATGCCCAAAATATTTTTGGTTCTTAACAAACATTTTTGCAAGTAGAACAATGTTTAAAATTAGGAACACAAGAACATGCAAATAGGAGATGCCATCTATTCCTAATTATACTGTTGTAGAGGTTAATTAAATAAACATAATCATTTAAAATAAACAAGCCACAGAGCCACACTAAATATGGTACGGGAGAAATGATATAACGAGTCACCATCATAAGGTGTTAAAACGACAACTACAGAACCAATGGTTATATTTGTCGGACCGCTTAAAAGATCCTTGCTAATACAAAATCAATATAGCATCAATAATATATGACACTAAATGATAAAAAGTTTATCAAGATTGGTAAACTAAAGTGCATACTGAAGAGTGTTCATAATTCAAAGGAGAAAAAATATCAGTCTCTGCTTAAGTAAGAATGGAATTAGCATCAACGGTGATTTTGCCTTACCATATGCATTGCCAATCTCATTTATGTTTCCAAAGGCGGCAACAAATGCCAGGCAGGATACCAACAGAAACCAGTTTAGAACCGGAATATATATATGGCCCATTAATTTTCGTGAAGGGTGAACTATTTTGAGGCGTGGAAAACAACCAAGAGCCATTGAGATTGGTAAACTAAAGTGCATACTGAAGAGTGTTCATAATTCAAAGGAGAAAAAATATCGGTCTCTGCTTAAGTAAGAGTGGGATTAGCATCAACGGTGATTTTGCCTTACCATATGCATTGCCAATCTCATTTATGTTTCCAAAGGCGGCAACAAATGCCAGGCAGGATACCAACAGAAACCAGTTTAGAACCGGAATATATATATGGCCCATGAATTTTCGTGAAGGGTGAACTATTTTGAGGCGTGGAAAACAACCAAGAGCCATTGACTTCTTAATACAAGAAAACACAGCTGTAGTCATTGCTCTGCTTGCAATTAGTGCAGCAATGTTGGCAATAAGGAAGACTGGCCAGAAGCATCCACCTGCTCAAAATATGTACCGATCATGTAATCAAGGTCACAATTAATAAAAGATCATGAAAAAGAAAAAAAACATATATGACAAGAGGATAACATGTCTAGAAACATATGACGAAGCAGCAACGTTTATACTTTATACATTATACATGCACACCAACAAATGCAAGCAGCAACGTATACACATACGTACCTAATGGCACTCACACAGAAAATTGCACATTGTAAGCAGGTATGCAGAAATTGCACTCCCACAAAATTGCACATGCTAGCACATGCATGCATGCAATCAATTTTAAGAAGATGTAATATTCAGCTTTCTAGGACACGCCAGCATGCACACACTGAGATACATTTGTATCTTCATACATCTATACTCACATGCATGCATTCCTATCATTAGGCGCGGACACACACACAAGTGCAAGTTTGCAAACAAATTATACCATAACCTAAAAAGAAGAGTTTAAAAAATTAAAAACCAAAACAAAATTTTAACTTACTGGGAATTGATGAAAAGAACACCTGCTCAGATGCATCTTGATTTTCCATTAGGAATGCAGCTTGACCAAGGTAACCCAGAAGCAGGCAAGGGAGAACCAGAAATATAAACGTTTGCTGCAATAAAAAAATAAGATGATCAGGTGATGTAAGCGGTTATCCGCTAGAGAAACAGAAGCGAGACGACAACAGAGATGAACAGTACAAGTCAATAACCTGAATGGACCTTAGAGAGAAATGGCAAAGATCTGCAAACATAGCCTCGGATCCTGTAATGCAACCACTGATAAATACAAGAGATAGAAGGAAGAATATTAAGAAGCGCTAGTTAGAACCATTATGAACAAAGAATACAATGGCAACAGAATGCTAGCTGATACTCCTGAACCCGAAGTGTGTCTTACATCCTTGCTAATAAAGCTGGATTAGCATTACTGAATTCTAAAAGGTAAGCAAGCCTCATTATAGGATAGAGAAGAGTATGTTATAAGCCAATCACATAGATTAAATAATAAAATATTAATCAGTTTGCTTTTAAAGATCAACAATCAGCTTGGTATGTCTCTAGCTTGATATGTATCAGGTGACATGTACCCGTTAATTTGACGATTTCTTCCCACAAAGAATTGAACATATTTAAGCCATAAAACAGGTTTAGCATCTAAACACCGAGAGACAGGAAAATAAACCATTTACTAGTATTACAACAAGAAATGATATCCTTTCAAGGATTTAAAAAATGTCAGTCTACTTTATAACAAGAACTGGACTAGATGATAAAGTTTGTAGTTTTACCTGTTGCACACAAAAGACAACCACCAAGGGACATCCAAGCCCGAGTTGAATTATTTTCAAAGAAATGATAGATGTAAACAGGATTAAATGCTGCAAAAGCAGTTCCACCATACTTCACAAGATTGTAGATCCCAATAATCCCAAGGGAGAAAAACCATATAAACAAAGCAGGGCCAATGGCAAGGTCCACTTTGCTTGTTACATACTTCTGCACACTAAACAATATGACAAGAAATGCAACCGACATCATCACAACCATATCTGCAACATACCATATAAAATAGAATAGGTTATCAATGGCACCGAGAAATAATTATTGACATTTTTTAAACTTTCATTTAACTCCATATTTTTGACAATTAGCTGATAAGACTTGACATGCTAAGAAAGGTACAAGAATCAGCGTAGTGTTGTACATATTTTTCATAAGGCCATGGTACCTTGCTCAGCACGGGCAATTCCAACTTTCAAGCCACCGACTGCTGACATGACTGCATAATCAAGAAAGAAAGTATAAAATAAATTAACAAAAGATAATTGCGAGACAGATTAGTCATGCATTAATATAGTCTCATCTCGTCAAACTGACAATAGTGCTCACACTCAGCACTACTAACACAAACAACTCTAACCACAACCCAATAGAGTTAGAAGCTTAACCTGACATTGCTGGGGTGACAACTCCATCTGCTATCAACATAGAGGTACCAAAGAGTACCAACATAAGAAGAAGTTTCTTCAGTCTTAGTGAGGTCTCCAGATGCTCCTTGACTTTTAATGACCTCTCGAGCTCTGCCGAGGGGACCTTGAGCCGAAAACTTGATATCCGAGCATCAGATTGCAATTGGTCTGGGAGAAGACTGGCCTTTGCATTTCTACATATCAATGAATATAAAGCAAATGTACCGCCTGAAACAGGAAAATGTAATACAAGCTGAAAAAAATTACCGACTATACTAGAAAAAGAAAATTAAAATAAACCTTATTATCAAAGACAAAGCACAACCTCCAATGTACCTTCACCATCATCATTGCCCCAAAGAACTACCAAGACATACTTGATCAGTGGTATCAAAATCAAAGTATAGAGAACCAAAGAGAGTGCTCCAAGAACGTCTTCCTTCCTCTGAATAGGTGATTTGTTAAACATCACATCAAATGTGTAGAGTGGACTTGTCCCAACATCTCCAAATACAACCCCAAGTGTCTGTAGGGCAAGTATGGCACTCTTACGCAAACTGAACTCCTGAAATTACATGCAGAAATGTAAGATCAGAAAGAGGTTAATAAACTTGAACCAACACAATGACCCAAGGTGTTGGTGTGGCTAATTAGAAGTGAGAATGGTGGGTTGTTTGTTAAGCAGTTATTGCAAGATTGGAAGGCAGTTGTTGCAAGTTCACCTAAATTAAACCCAAAAATTGTTTAAGATTACATCTACTCAACTGAATAACTAGCTCTCTCAACTGGGAGATGGCCCTATTTTCTAAATAGGGCACAGTTCTCATAACTTATTGCTGTGCTGAAACTATATAAGTTCCGCTTTGGAGCAACAACATGCATCGAGTATGCAAAAAAGGCCGACTCTCAATAATAATTTGATTGGGATTTATTTATTAGGTCAAAAACATCAAAAGCAATAATGTTAATGAGATTGATCTTAAACACCATTCTTTTCATGATTAACTAATCTACAGCATTATGCATACATCAAACATGTCGTTCCCTTGGGGAAAAGGCTTTAGAGTTTCCATTCTCATGTTCTAAAACACCAATTTATTTTATGACCAACTTATCTTATCCAGAAATTAAATTTTCCTTTCCTTGGGTGCACGGAAAGAAAAAATTTAAAATTCCATTGTCATAATCTTCTTTTTACATGTTACATACAGATTTAGGAAGTTCATGAGGGGGAAAATGCTTTAGAAGTTCCATTCTCAGGTTCTTCTTTGTTAATTGTATCACTTGTCTAATCCAAACCTTAAATTCTTTTTTCCATCTGCGCACATGCATTAAGAAAACGAAAAAAGGTTAGACTTCCCGATTTCATATTCTTCTTTTCTCATGTTACATACGAATATTGTTAGTATCAAGTGCTTTTACCATCATTGCAAGGCAACTCTTAAACATCTAGAAAAAAATGCCTAAGTTGATTCCACACTGATACGAACTAGGGTTTCGTATCAATTAATTTCAGAATTTAAAGAGGAAAAATATAAAAAGGTGGAATTTTGGAATCTTAATTTGCGAAGAACTATGAAAATAGATTGATAAATGAGCCTCTTTCGAGAGGAGACTCGCTCTCCTAGCTTTGTTGCACGGAACAAAGCTTAAAACCTTCACCAAGGACGCCTACAATTGTTCTTCACAAAATAAGCATAAAACAAAATAAAGACGGCTAGCCCTAATTTATAGAAAAGTGGGGAATTACTAATCTAGCCTAAAATGACTAGAATACCTCTAACTAGCCCTCCTACGTGCTACCGCGCCTCCTACGGCGCACGTAAGTGATATAAGGGGGGTGGGTCCCCCCTTGGTAGCCGCCGGCCTCAAGGGGATGCGGGCTCGGGTCCGGGTCCGCATCAATACACCCCTAACAGAGCCACCTTGTCCTCAAGGTGGAAGTGGGGAAACTGCTCCTGTATCACTCGATAGGCCTCCCATGTCGCATCACAGTCTGGTAGCCCCGCCCAGTGTATCAGCACCTCCCTCTGCCCACGCGGTCCCTAACGAACGGCTCGAACCTCCAGTGGCTCCAGCATCACCTCCATCTCCTCAGTAAGTGTAGGCGGTAGGGTAGAGGACACCGTCTGCTCCCCAATGGCTTGCCGAAGCTGCGAGACATGAAAAACCGGGTGTATCGTCGCGGTCGATGGCAACCTCAGCCTGTAAGCCACCTGGCCAATCTTGGCCGCAATCTCAAAAGGCCCATAGAATCTCGCGGATAGCTTCTCGTTCCGCCTCCTCGCTAGCGATCTCTGTCGGTAAGGCCTCAGCTTCAGATAGACCATATCACCCTCCTGGAAGTGCACATCCCGCCGATGCCCATCCGCCCTAGCCTTCATCACCTGCTGAGCTCGTAGCAAATGCTTCTTCAGCTCCTCCATAATGCTCTCCCGCTCTCTCATATAGTCCTCTACCTGGGAGACTGGTGTCTGTCGTTCCCCAAATCGCAGTAGCTCTGGTGGATCCCTGCCATATAATACCCGAAAGGGGGTCGTACCTGCTGCTGAATGGTACGAAGTATTGTACCAATACTCCGCCCAGGCTAACCACCGATACCACTGTCGAGGTGTCTCCGACGCGAAGCACCGCAAATATGTCTCGATGCTGCGGTTTACTACCTCCGTCTGCCCGTCGGTCTGAGGGTGATATGCGGTACTCCTCTTCAGCACTGTACCCTGGACACGAAATATCTCCCGCCAAAACCCACTCAGGAAAACCTGATCTCTGTCTGTGACGATGGAGGCTGGAATCCAATGTAACCGTATGACTTCCCTGGTGAAGGCTGCAGCCACTGAAACAGCCGTGTACGGATGTTTCAGCGGTATAAAATGGGCGTACTTGCTCAGCCTATCTACCACAACAAAAATCACGGAGTACCCCTCCGACCTGGGTAGCCCGTCTATGAAATCCATCGTCACCTCCTCCCAGACTCGCTCAGGGAGTGCTAAGGGCGGCAAAAGTCCGGCTGGCGCCATGGCCATGTACTTGTGACGCTGGCACACGTCACAAGCAGCAACCAAATGTGCTATCGCTCTCCTCATACCAGGCCAGTAAACCTCCCGGGACATCCTCATATATGTCTGCTGCACCCCAGAATGTCCCCCGACCACCGAACTGTGGAACTCCTGAAATAATGCGGGTATGAAGGTGGACGTCCGCGGCAATACTAACCGCCCCTGGTATAATAGTCTCCGCCCCTCTAGTGAGTAACCCTGTGGCGCCTCCCCGCCTCCCTGCAGCTGCTCACGAATCAGTCTCAACTCCGGATCGGCCTCGGCCTCCTGCAACATGGGCTCACCATCTATCCATACCGGCAACGAGAGTGCTCTCAAGTGCACCCCCCTCCTCTCTGCGTGATAAGGCGTCTGCCGCCTTATTTTCCAGCCCCGGCCTGTACTCAATGACGAACCTGTACCCTACCAGCTTGGATAGCCAGCGCTGGTGCTCCTCTGTCACCAACCTCTGCTCCAATAGATACTTCAAACTGCGCTGGTCGGTCCTGACCACGAACTCCCTGCCCATCAGATACGGTCGCCACTTCTGAATCGCCAACACAATAGCCATCAGCTCCCTCTCGTAAACAGACTTCAGCCGTGCTCTAGCCGAAAGCACCTGGCTGAAGTAGGCTATCGGCCTCCCTAGCTGCATAAGGACCGCCCCCAATCCGACTCCTGACGCATCAGTCTCCACCACGAACGTGATACCGAAGTCGGGCAACGCCAAGACTGGTGCTGTGGTCATCGCCTCCTTCAAGGCCTCAAAGGCCTTGGCCGCTGCCTCTCCCCACTGGAACCCATCCTTCTTCAGCTGATCTGTCAATGGCCCGACAATGGTGCTGTATCCCTTCACAAATTTCCGGTAATAACCTGTCAGCCCGAGAAATCCCCGTAGTGCCCTCAGAGTGGTGGGTACCGGCCAGTCTATCATCGCCTCTATCTTCGCCCGGTCGGCTGCTACTCCGGCGGCCGACACCACGTGTCCCAAGTACTCTATCTGCCTCTGACCGAAGTTGCACTTCTTTCGGTTGGCATACAGCTGATGCCTCAGTAACTCCTGGAACACCACCTCCAGATGGCCCACGTGCTCCCCCATAGTCTTGCTGTAGACCAGAATGTCGTCGAAGAAGACGAGTATAAACCTCCTCAGGAACGGCCGGAAAACGTCGTTCATCAACGCCTGGAATGTAGAAGGAGTATTCGTCAAGCCAAACGGCATGACGAGAAACTCATAGTGGCCCTCGTGGGTACGAAATGCTGTCTTCGGCACATCCTCTGGTCTCATCAGTATCTGGTGATAGCCCGCCTTCAGGTCAATCTTGGAGAACACTACTGCTCCATGCAGCTCATCTAGCAGCTCATCTATGATCGGGATAGGGAACCTGTCAGCCACTGTCTCCTTATTCAATGCTCGGTAATCTACGCAGAAGCGCCAACTCCCGTCCTTCTTCTTCACCAACAAGACTGGGCTCGAGAACGGGCTAACGCTGGGCTGTATCACCCCGCCTGTAACATCTCACCGACCATCCGCTCTATCTCATCCTTCTGCACGTGAGGGTAGCGGTAAGGGCGCACACTCACTGGTGCTGCGCCATCCCTCAGGACTATCGCATGCTCGTGCCCCCTCTCTGGTGGTAGCCCCTGTGGGTCCTGGAAGACCTCCTGGTACTGCCCCAACACCTGCTCCACCTCCTCTGGAACCCCTGCCTGCGGCTCCTGTTCTGCCCCTGCTAAACGGCACTCCACCAAGTACCCCTCCCCCTCTCTCCGTAAGGCTCGAGTGATGGCCTTGAAGGCCACCATCGATAAGCATAGGGTCGGGTCCCCAGTGAGCACCACTGTCCGCTCCCCCTCCTCGAACTCCATCCTGAGTCGCTTCCAGTTCACCCGCATATCTCCCAGCTTCTTCAGCCACTGTACGCCCAGGATGATGTCAACATTGCCCAACTCAAGGGGTAGGAAATCCTCCATGATCTGTACTCCCTGCAAGGTCAGGCACAGACCCTTGCAGAGCCCCTTGCTCTCCTCCATCTTCCATGTCCCCAGCAGCACGGTAAACTTCTCATGCGTGCTCAGCTGCAGCCCATGTCTCTCCACTACCCGGCTGGAGATGAAATTGTGGGTGGCCCCACTGTCAATCAACACCGTCACCGCCGTGTCCCCTAGCTGCCCCGTCAACTTCATGGTGTGGTTCGGAGTGAACCCCACCACAGAGTTTAGGGACACCTCAGCGAAGTCTAGGTGAGACTTCTCCTCCTCCACTGGTGTCTCCTGCTCCACCTCGAACTCCTCCTCATCACCTCCGTACCCCTCCTCGTCCGGTACCATAGTGATCTGAAGCAGGCGACTAGCACATCGGTGTCTAGGGGTGAACTTCTCGTCGCAGCGGAAGCACAACCCCTTGGCACGCTTCTCCCTCACCTCCGCCTCTGTCATCCGTCGCCCCAGAGTCGCAGGTCGACTCTCTGCCCTAGCCTCTGACGCGGCTGTGTGTGCTCTCGGTGCTGCCGCTGCGGGGGTGGGACGGGTCCCCTAAGTCCCCTGGGTCCCCCAAGCTCCCCGTATCCTCCTCTCTTCTGTATGCTTCTCCTCCGCCTTGTGGGCCAGGCGAAGGACATCCTCCAATGTCCCCGGACTCTGCATCCTCAGCTTTGCTCAGATAGAGGGCTTCAACCCCCTCATGAAATTCCCGATCATCACCTCGTCAGTCACCCCCTTCACCCTACTGTTCAACATCTCGAATCTCTCCACATAATCCCTGACCGTCCCCTCCTGCCTCAAAGCAGATAACTGCTCGTAGAAATCTCCTCCTGGGGTCTCCTGGAACCGGTCTAGTATCAGTGCGGAGAGCTCCTCCCAAGTGCGAAAGGGTGTCCGTGCCGCCTTCCACCTGTACCATGCCAACGCCTTCCCCTCGAAGTAGATCCCTATGGCTCTCAGAACCTCCTCCTCCGTTAGTCTCATCACCTGGAAGTACCGCTCCGCCCTGTAGATCCATCCGTCCGGGTCTGTGCCGTCAAAAATCGGCATCTTCAGCTTCATGAGGCGGCGGTCTGCATTAATGTCCCCCTGTGGACCCCCATCCCTACCGCGGTCTCCCCCACGGCCGAATCCCCCGCCGACTGCCTCAACGGGCCCTCCTCCGTCAGCCCCGTACAGCTCCTCGGGCCACCCAGGTCGCTCCCACGCCTCGGGCTGGTAATGGTACCCCGGAAACTCCTGTTGTCGCGCCCACACGGGCCCTCCTGCCCCTCTGTGTGGCTGTACCGGTGCTGTCCGCCCTCCAAAATAGCCTCCCGGGCCTTGTCCCCGCCCCGAAAAGCCATCAAAAACCTGCCTGGGATCAACCTGCGGCCTCGGTACCTGTGGATGAGCCTCTGGTCCCCAAAATTGGGCTACTGGAGCCCCAATCGTCGCGTCTCGGGCCCATCCGCCTCCGTCTTGCCCCCACGGGGCTGTTTGTGCTGCTGCGGGCCCCCAGGGGGCTGTCGGCGTCGTCGCGGGCCCCCAGGGGGCTGCCTGAACTGCGGCGGGCCCCCATGGGCCTCCCGCGGCCCTGTTTGGGCCTGTCGTGACTGTGGCAGGCCCGAACGGGCCCGCAAAGGTCCCGACAGGCCCGGCCGGGCCTGCAGTAGCTGCGGCAGGCCCGCTGGGCCCTGCCGCAGCTGCGGCAGGCCCTGCAGGGCCTGGCGGCTGTGCCGCAGGCCCTGAAGGGCCTGCAGGTACAGCCGCAGGCCCAGATGGGCCTGCACAGCTGGCGGCAGGCCCAGGTGGGCCTGCCGGCCTTCCAAAAGGCCCTCCGGCCTCTCTCCTTGGATGTCCGGACCCGCTAGGGTTCGTGGCGGCTGCGATTTGCTCCAGGTTTGTTGTTGTAGCCGTCGCACCCTCCGGTTGCTCCCGATTTGCCGATTCAAGTGTTGATTCCCCTTGGTTTTCTCCCCCTTGAATCCTCTTGCTCCGATCTCCTCCTCTCTACATTGTTAGGGCTTGGAGCATAGCTTTTATCTCCGGAATTGACGAAGTGGCCTCCCTTAAAAATTTCAGATCTGAAGTTGCCTCCTTTAGCCCTTGGATGTCCCTTGCCGTCTGCGCGGCTTCCCTTCGCATGCCCCGAAGCTCGGTTTGGATGTCCTCTTGCGAATGGGCGTGATCCTTGATGGATTCACCTAGGGTTTTCTTCAATCCCTCGATCTCCCGGTTGAACTCTTCTCGTAGCCCTTGTACCTTCTCATCCACGCCATCCGCCTTTGACCTCGTGCTCGTTGCCATTGGATCTCAGTGCTCTGATACCAATTTGATACGAACTAGGGTTTCGTATCAATTAATTTCAGAATTTAAAGAGGAAAAATATAAAAAGGTGGAATTTTGGAATCTTAATTTGCGAAGAACTATGAAAATAGATTGATAAATGAGCCTCTTTTGAGAGGAGACTCGCTCTCCTAGCTTTGTTGCACGGAACAAAGCCTAAAACCTTCACCAAGGACGCCTACAATTGTTCTTCACAAAATAAGCATAAAACAAAATAAAGACGGCTAGCCCTAATTTATAGAAAAGTGGGGAATTATTAATCTAGCCTAAAATGACTAGAATACCCCTAACTAACCCTCCTACGTGCTACCGCGCCTCCTACGGCGCACGTAAGTGATATAAGGGGGGTGGGTCCCCCCTTGGTAGCCGTCGGCCTCAAGGGGATGCGGGCTCGGGTCCGGGTCCGCATCACACACACACAATAAACTTTGGGCAATATTCCACGGGGGATCGATGTAATGCTTTCTGGTCCACGCCTGTATGCCAGAGGAAGTGGTCTACACCACCCATGATGAAAAATCAAGCCATGCAGGGGCTTAACTACTCTTGTCTTGCCCTGGGCAGCTGCCCAGAGCAAGAACAAATAAAACCTATATATAAACCTGAACATGTTGGCTTACCATCTCATTTGGTTAAAGCGTGTTGCTGAGACCCGTAAGTTCTCAGGTTCGAAACCTGCTTCGGCTAAATTACCTTATTTTTAACTTTATTTTCTTTGATCATTCAATTCTGAAGGGAGTTGTTGCTATGCAAACAGACCAAAATGCGCAGTACACGTACCATTTAATTAATTGCTCAATACACGTACCATTTATTTTTTCAGTTAAATGTCAACTTATTATCTTTGGTCATTAAATTCTAAAAGGAGTTGCTATGAAAACAGACCAAATTGCTCAATACACATACCATTTAATTAAGGATGGGTCTATCTTCTTATTTTAAATTTATTTTATTTACTTTGGTCATTCAATTCTAAATGGAGTTGCTATGCAAACAGGCCAAATTGCTCAGCACACATACCATTTATTTAAGGCTTGGATTATATATACCACAAGCCTTGCAATTAGGGCTGTTGATGTACAGAACGTTTGACGAACTACTCGTGAACAAACTCGGTACATGTTCGTTTACGTTCGTTTAGGAAGCTTAATGAACAATCTTGAACAGATTTTTAGAGCTCGGTTAGTAAACGAACAGAGCTTGAACATAACTGTGTTCATTCATTTATGTTCATGAACAAGCTTGTTAAGTGTTCGTGAACAAGCTCGTTAAGTGTTCGTGAACAAGCTCGTTAAGTGTTTGTAAATGAACATATACCGAAAATAGTAAATTTAGACAAATACTATATTTTTACTATGCTTGGAATGGATGCTTGTAATGTGATCTATGGAACTATTATGCTAGATTTATTTGTTTTTGTCATGTAAATATTTAATCCTTTTATTTAATTGATTTAGTCATTGGCAATTATGTTTAAATATTATTATTCCTAATTTAAAAATTGACATTCATTTGTTTGATTGAAAATCTGTTCATGAACAAAATTGATTGTGTGTTCACGAACATGTTCCTGAACATGTTCACGAACAAGCTCGATAAGTCTTGTTAACGAACAAAACGTTCGATTAACTACTCGTGAATAAGCTCGGTAAATGTTCGTTTACGTTCGTTCAATAAGCTTAACGAACAAGCTTGAACATGTTTTTAGAGCTCGGTTAGTAAACGAACAGAGCTTGAACATGAATTTTGTTCATGAACAAAACCAAGCTCCATGTTCAAGCTCGTTCGTCAACAGCCCTACTTGCAATGTATGTGTTTTTTTCCAAAAAAAGGCAAACCTGTCACATCAACTCTCACAAGTTTGCCTTTTTGGCAAAAAGTTTCGAATACACCGCAAGGCTTGCGGTGTCACATCAACTCTCACATGATGATCTATATTTGACATGAAGCCCACGGTAGAAAGACATAATATTTTTAAATATTATTCTTTGTATCGTCTTTATTTTCGCCCAGGGCAAAGAAAAATCCTGGATATGCCACTGAAGCCATGCGTTTATTTGGTGTTGGGAGCAAGTTGACTCGAGTTATGCCTTCAGGTGTTGGTTATGAATTAAATGGACACAGAAAACTAAAACATGGTTTAAGTCTCCCCTACCCATTTCAAGCAAAAAAAACACCGGAATTACACTAAATTCGTCAACACGATCCAACCCTTGCAAAGCGAAAGTTCTTTGGACATAGAGAAAAAACATAATTTAAACAGAATCAATCAACAATAAACATCCAATTAAGGATTCTACATCAAAGAGTAAAACAACTATAATTACATCCATCCATAGTAATCACATCTTAAAAATAGCTACGATCCAAACTTGATTGAATCAATCTTATGCTATATATGGTTTAAAAGGCCACAAATTTCTACCTCCAACCAACAAGCATCTCAGTTATTAGGCAATCAACGCAAATCAAATAATCCCAAACTGCCAAATCTTGCCCTACCTCTAGATCAACGCCCAACGGAATCTCACAAGGAGACATCTAACAACTAACAGCGAAAAAACAAACAATTCAAAGAGAGTTGATTGGTAATACCTCATCACGATCGTCCTTTTGGGCGGTGGACACCTCGAGCGCCTCCACATCGAGCGGATCGATCAACGGCGTCGTCCTTATCAGCTTATACCGGCCTGCATCATCCTCATCACCTCCTTCATCTTCTTCTTCCTCGTCGCGTTCTTCTTCTTCAGTCCAATCTCTCGAGACCCATCTCGATTCGCTCGACCCAGACCTCATCCTCCCATTCTCCATTCTCTCTCTCTCGCTCTACCCTATCACTCGAGATTCGAGCGCCGATCTCACGCACAGCAATCGATGTCGTCGTCAAAGGAAAAAAGAAGAGAGTGCCTGCGAAAAAAACGTTGCACAGAGATTCATTACATTGAGTTGATTGCTTTCTTTTTTGCTGATAAGCCCTTGCTTTTCTGATTTGATTCGTGTCACGAAAATTCAAGAGCCCCTCGTTTATTTAATTATTTATTATTTTGACGACTCGTGCGTCTCACAAATATTCAAAATTATCCCAAGTTTAGGGCATGTTCTTTTGTTGGAATAGGGAAGAATGGAATAAGGGCCTGTTCTTTTGTTGGAAAGTATAATTGGGAAAGTTGAGTGAATAGTGCAGAAATAGTGTCCTTATTACTATTCCCACCCCTATTCTTGGTAAAAGAACAGGCCCTTAAGGGATCGATGAGCATAGACTGACCATTGGTCCATATATATATATATATATATATATATATATATATATATATATATATCTATATATAAAATGCATGTAAAGATATTATGCTAGGTTGTGAAAGCAAATAGATCAGCTCAAAATTGGTTTCCATTTGTGTTTCTTGAATGCCTCAAAATAATTTTGTTAATTGATCTAATTGTAAATTTTGGGAACTTGAACTTAGGGTGATGGGTTCAGTTTGAATGAAGAACACAAGGAAGACACCCCGTCTTCTGTAAATGATGAATTCTCAACCATGCAAATTGTCTAAACCGAAGATAGCAATACAAACATAACCAAATCCTTGGGTAAAAAGCTGTCTTTAATTTAAATTTTTGTCTGCATGCTATACGTTCGAGGAACGATTCTTGGGTACATGAGATCGAAGTCGAACCAGTATGAGAACACATCGCTACTGCAGATCGAGGCATGAACATGTATTTCCCAATAGATTGTATCCGGTCACCGAACCCCAAGAGCTCGAATCATCGGAACCAGAGGCAGTAACATCATCGCCTAGGGTTTCTGAGCATTATTGCAACGAATTCGATGATTCCCCCGAATGTCCTCATGTCTGTTCTTTCTCTTCCATTTGTAATCAGTGTAAAATCTAATTTTGTTGGCATGTTCCCTGCTTAGAACAGCTTTCTTGGTATCATGAGGCAAGAAGTTTATTTTTTGTGGGATTTTTGAGAGGTTATTAGGATTTATATCTTTTCGTTAACCTAGAAATTAATTGAGGGACTGAAGTTTGATTCTTTGTTGAGCTCTGTTACTTTCTTCCACATAATGTAATGAGCTTGAAAAGCTTCAATTTAGGATTAGCGTATAACCTACCTCAATTAAATTTTCAAGACTTAAATTAGCATGCTAGGTTGTAAAAGCAAATTGATCACCTCAAAATTGGTTTCTATTTGTGTTGCTTGAATGCCTCGAAATCATTTTGTTAATTGATCTAATTGTAAATTTTGGGAACTTGAATTTAGGGTGCTAAGTTCAGTTTGAATGGAGAACACAAGGAAGACACCCCTTCCCCTGTAAATGATGAGTTTTCAACCATGCAAATTGCCCAAACCGAAGATTGCAAGACAAACATGACCAAATATTTGACGGATAGGAGGCAATGAAAATACTTCTATTATAATTCTCCTCTTTATAAGGAGACTGGCATTTGTATACCTGTTTCTGTCCCTCCTCTATCTGAGAGTGATTATGAAGAGCGGAGTAGAGGTTTCTCAAACAATGGAGCATTTTTCCCAGAGGGAGAAATCACTTGGGACCAATTCACAGGAGAAGACAAGGAGATGACAATGTGGGACGTGTTTTATGAGATGCTTCTTGCTGCGCGAGGCAAAGTGAGCTCGCTAACTTATGGCGATATCGGGAGGGGTACGGTGTCTGAGTCTAATATTGGGACTGCAAAGGAACTTCTTGATATGAAACCACCCAAATAGCTGGCTGACTGTGCTGCTGCTGCTTGCTAGCTTTGCAGCATTCACTTTCATCCTTTCATTGCTCTCGACATCACTATCATTTTTGACCGAAAATGCCCACGAGCTACATATTTTTATACTGAATCTTTAATATCATAAAGGCACAGACTATATACACCTCCAAGTTCGGTGCGGGGAGGTGACAGTTTCCCAAAAGTGCAAAGAATTGAGAGAGAGAAAGACAGAGGTGACTCATAAATTAAATTTTTTTGCACTTTTTGGAACATTGTCACCTCCATACACCGAATATGTATGGAGCAATTACCTATCATAAATACATTCATTTTTTGGGGAAAAAAATTATAGATTCGTGACAAAAAAAATATAATAAAAAGGTCAGTGAAATGACGGAAACTTCGACTGTTATTGTAGTTAAAATGCTGAAACTCTTGAGGTTTTAGAGAAATTGACCCTTTTATATTTGTCAAACATTAAAAAAAAATCAGAAAATATAATTAAAAAAGGAGCCCAAGTTAAATAAGCAATGCTGTTTCAGTGTGTCAAAAAGGTCCGGGGGTCTGTCGGACCGGAGCGGACCGGCCTGACCAGGGCCGGGGGGCAGGGCCGGCTGGGCGGCTCGGCTCGGGTTTTAGCCCGGGGCCAGTTTGGGGGCTAAAACAGTCCAAGGAGGCTAAAAAAGCCGGGCCGTGCTGGGCGGGGGTTTCTCCCAGCCTGGCCCGGCCCGGGTTTGGAAGGAGCCCGGGCCGGCCTGGCCAAGCCCGACCGGGCCCAGACCGGACCGTTTTGACACCCTGCTGTTAGTCCAAAACCCCACTTTTTAATTTTTAATTTTTTTTACTATCACCATCATTCATATTGATGCTCATTGGCTATAACCCATATACAATATAATCTATGGAATCGGTATGCTATTGTTGGTTTAGGCAGGAGAATAAAATTTATCATTGCAACCTCACAGTACTATTCTTGTTCAAATGATTTTGAAATCAATAAATTACTTTCATATGTATGTTTTAGCACACGACGACGATGAGCATGAACGATCCTAAGCCCACCCAAGCAGCTGCAAGAGCGGAGCTGAATACACCGAGTCGCTTTTTCCCGACTACGCATGGATGAAAAGGTATGCTTTGAGATCAAACCGTGAACTAATCGTTAACACCCAAAAGTCGAGCCAATGGCGTATGCTGATCGACGCTCCTTTGTTCATCGCACGCTTCAGATAAAAATTGATACTATTGGTTAACAATTTTTTTTTGTTGTAAACGTGGTGGCTATGGAATCCATAGCCCTGTATTTATAGCAATAGGGTTACATAATGGATGGATACCCACTAACGGGTTGGGCCTCCAAAAGCCCGTTTATAACACTTCCCATTATCCATCCATTGTTGTAAGCCGTGATGAACGCTTCAGGGTTCATAGAGCTTATCTGATCATGGGTCTATGGATACTTCTGGATCCCAAGTTTAAGAGTTCCTGCCTCGTTAAAACCTTTGCCATGTAAACCCCAGTGGGAAAAACCAGTGGCTAAGGGAAAAGAGTACAAGTCTCTGTAACTTCCCCTGATCGATGGATATCATCAGAGGTGGATACTTCTGGATCCAGAGTTAATGTGGTTGCCTCGTTAAAACCTTTGGCTATGGAAAACACAGTGGGAAAACCCATTAGCCAAGGAAAAAGAGTACATCCTGACATTAACTCCCCCTGAAAAGCACAATCTTCAGGCTTGTAAATCTCTCAACTGTCTCATCCCAATTCCTAATAGAAGTTTTCTAAAGGTACTGCGAGGTAATGCTTTAGTAAATAGATCTGCCAGATTGTTGCAAGACTGGATCTGCTGGATGTCGATCTGGTTGTCTACTTGTTGTTCATGCGTCCAGAAGAGCTTGGGGGAGATGTGCTTCGTCCTGTCACCTTTGATGTGGCCACCTCGTAGTTGGGCGATGCAGGCAGCATTGTCTTCGTACATGGTGGTTGGTCCAAGATCTTCCGTCTTCAGGCCGGTAGTCTTGAGGATGTGGTGGATGACTGATCGAAGCCAAAAGCATTCTCTGCTAGCTTCGTGGATCGCTATGAGCTCGGAGTGGTTAGATGACGTGGCTGTCGTTGTCTGCTTCACGGATCTCCATAAGATGGCCGTCCCACCGTACATGAACACGAAATCGGTCTGGGACTTTGCGGTGTGTGGGTCGGACCTGTATCTTGCATCTGCATAACCGACTAAGTCGGAGGATACACCTTTCTTGAAGTATAGTCCCATGTCCACAGACCCTTGGAGGTAGCGCAGAAGTTGCTTCACTCCGTTCCAATGGCGCTTTGAGGGCGCTGAACTGTATCTGGCTAGTAGGTTAACTGTGAACGCTATATCAGGACGCGTGCAGTTTACCAGGTATATGAGTGCTCCAATTGCACTTAGGTAGGATACTTCAGGACCCAGTGTTTCCTCCGCCTCGTCCAGCGGTCGGAAGGGGTCTGTATCAACATCCAATGATCTGACGACCATTGGTGTGCTAAGCGGATGACATTTGTCCATATGAAAGTTTTTCAACACTTTCTTTGTATATGTCGATTGGTGTAACAGGATTCCTCCGCTTAAGTGTTCAATTTGTAAGCCTAGGTAGAACTTCGTTTTGCCAAGGTCTTTCATCTCAAAAGTCTATGTGAGGCTTTTGGATATCTCACATATCGCTTCAGGAGATCCAATGATGTTCAGATCGTCTACGTAGACGGCAATAATTACGAATCATGTTCCCTTTGCTCTTATAAAGATGCAAGGGCAGACTTCATTTGTTGTGAATCCTTGTTGCACTAGGAATTCACTGAGTCTGTTATACCACATTCTACCCGACTGTTTTAGACCATACAGTGATCTTTGGAGTTTGACAGAATAGACGTCCCGAGGTCTTTCTGTCATTTTTGTCGGTAGTTTATATCCGTCTGGGATTTTCATATAGATGTCCTTATCTATATTTCCATATAGGTATGCAGTCACAACGTCCATGAGCTGCATATCCAAGCCTTCCTTTGTAGATAGGCCAATAATGAAACGGAAGGTGATCGCATCCATGACCGGGAAATAGGTATCGTCATAGTCTATTACTGGTCGTTGGGAAAAACCTTGTGCAACAAGGCGTGCTTTATAGCGCACGATCTCATTATTATCGTTTCTTTTTCTCACGAATACCCATTTATATCCCACATGTTTAACACCATTTGGTATTAGGACTACATGTTCAAAAACTTTGCGCTTCGAAAGTGAGTCCAGCTCTACTCCTATTGCCTCGTTCCACTTTGGCCAATCCTCTCTGCGTTTACATTCTGCTAGAGAGCGTGGATCGGTCTCATTGTTGTATTCAGTGACGTGAGTGGCAATAATGAGCGCGAAGTTATCATCGATGATTGTGCTTTTTCTGTCCAGTTTCTCCCCAGTACGTACATAATTTAATGATATTTCTGCTACATTTTCCTCTTCAGGGGATGTTAGGAGGGGAGAGGTAGCTAGGCTGAGCTCAGCATCCTATGGTGGTATCGTTATTATTGCTCCAGGATTCTTCCTCTTTCGAGGGTTCTTATCTTTGGAGCCTGATTCTGAGAGAATATTACATTTTTACCCCTCATTTAGACCGTATTTTGCGTATATGTAATATATAATTTATCTCTAATAAGTGTGTTTTTGTAATATCATTTGATAATAGAGTATTTCACTTGTTTACACGCAAAATATAATTTTCTGGCCTAATTTTGTCTCAATTTTATTTTTCAGGAGAAGCTTGCAATTTTCCGAATCCAACGGCTATTTTTCCACATTTTTCAGAGATCGGAGCAAATTTCTGCGAATTAAAAGACCCAGTAAAGTTGTGTAATAAAATATATATATATATATATATATATATATATATATATATATATATATATATATCAATATATATATATATATATATCGCTGACGTCAGCAGCCCGCGCTGCGGGCGGAACTCGCCGCCCGCAACGCGGGCGAGAGATTAAAAAAAAAAAAGCGCTGGCGTCATCACTGACGCCAGCGCTTCTGCGCGCGCAAACGAGCGGACGAAGCCGCTCGTTCAAAAACACGGGCCTAAGCGGGCCCGTTTCATTTATCAGCGGGCGCAGCCCGCGTGGAAATTGCGGGCGGTGCCCGCCTATGCTGAAAAACAGCGGGCCCGCTCCGCTTTGACCACGCGGGCGGCGCCCGCCTATGCTGAAGAAGATCCACCTACCCATTTTTGACTGGCGGGTTTGCGGGTCTGCAACCCGCAAGCCCGATAAGACATTTTCCTATAAAAAGGGGGGTATTTGGAGCATAACTTCATCAATTGAGCTCTGATTTGAGTGATTCTTGAGGCAAAATTCTCTCCATCAAATTCCAGATTATATTTTGCAGCTTTGGAAGAAGTTTGGGCTCGTTTGGACATCAAAAGTGGTGAAAAATTCCTTGTTTTCTCTTGTTTTTATTACTTTTGTATTAATTTTGTATTACGGTTTGTATTAAAATTACGTTTCTATTAATGAAACTTGCTGTTTTTGTTACCATGCTTGGCTAGAGTATTGTGGGTGTGTTGTGTGGAAGTTAGTGTTGCTAGGATTTTGCTTTCATATCTCCATATTTTGTGCACTTATCGAAATCGTTAAAAAGACGTCGATTTCTTCATTTTTTGAAATACGCACAATCCGTAGAGGAATCTGCTTAGGATGACGTGCCGCGAGGTATTGTCTAAGTGCATCAATCCGTAGAGGAGCCCAAGGAGGGTGATGAACCGCGAGGTTCATCTTTTATAATTTATTATTCAAAGAAATCGCTTGTTTTTACTCTATCTTTTTAATTGAAAAATCATCGTTTTTAAAGTTTTATCTTCCGATCCACATACCTAGGCATGGATGTGGGATCGAGAAATAATGGAGAATGAATAGCATAACCTACTACAACACTAACGGAAACACAACACACAAACGCTTTTTATAAATTGTATTTTCACGTTCACGTTACTCCATTTTCAAATCAACTTTTACCTCACGTTAAAATCAAATCCAAAATCGCCTTCGAAGGGTGGTTCATCTCTCATCAATTAATTTTTCTAGCTTAATTCTAAACTTTGAAATTTGCAGGTTGCGTTGTCCCTGAGGAATACGATCCTGGTCTCACCAGGTTTACTGCTTGACCGACGTCCTATACTTGGGATTATCAGTACAACTTTTTGGAACAGTCAAGTTTTTGGCGCTGTTGCCGGGGACAACGGTCTACATATTTTACGGTTTCCAATTAACTTGGAAAATTCGGTGAGATCGTTCCACTCTTTTGTGTATAAAAACTTTGTATATCCATTCTTTTTGAATTTTTTTTTGTTTTGTTTTGTTTGTTTTAAATATTTTCAAAACCCAAAAAAATTAGCTTGAGATAAAACAAAAACAACAAAAATATCATCTTTTCTGTTCTTATTTGTTTATGTGGCTTAGAACCCCTAGGACACATAGATTAGTTCGACACGTGAATATGGCACACAACGCAAATGACACCAGTGGAAATGACAATGACGACCATTCTCAAACTTTTGGAGATAGGTCACTTAGAGATGTGCTCAGACCTACTAGGTCTGCTTCTGGCTCATGCATCGTGCTTCCAGCCGATGCCAATTCCTTTAGTCTTAAACCAGGAATGGTTCAACTTCTCCCTACCTATCACGGTATGGAGAGGGAGAACCCATATTTACATATAAAGGAATTTGAGGATGTTTGCTTAACCTGTGTAGATGGAAAAACGAGCAATGAAACTATTTACCTTAAAATTTTTCCATTTTCACTTAAGGATAAAGCAAAGAATTGGCTTAACGCTTTACCTTCGCACTCTATTACTTCTTGGGTAAATTTACAAGCAGAGTTTCTAAAAAAGTTTTTTCCTTTGCACATGACTCGAGGGGCTAAAGAAACAAATTGTGAACTTCTCGCAGAAAGGAAATGAATCATTTGATGCTGCTTGGGAGAGGTTCAAAGACTTGCTACTTGCATGCTCCCACCATGGATTCGATGAGTACCGCCTCATCGGCTTCTTCTACGATGGGCTCCCCCCTTCCATGAAGCAATTTGTAGAGATGATGTGCAACGGAGAGTTCTTCGACAAAAAGCCAGCTGACGCATGGGATTACTTGGAGTCCATCGCTGAGAGTGCACAGACGTGGGAAGCAACTCCCGACTACAATCGGACAGACCAGCCTTAATCTTCATCCAGTGGAGGCCAGTTTACATTGAAACATGAGGAGGCGTTAGAAGCAAAGATGGAAGCACTCATCACTAGGAAGCTCCAAAACCTAGAGATGAAGGGAGTAAAAGCGGTGACTATTGAAGAGAAGTGTGCTCTTTGCGACAGTCTGGAGCAAAATACATCGGGGTGTCCAACCATTCCAACACTTAAAGATGTGCTCAAGGATCCTAGTCGGGTAAATAACATTTCAAATTCTTATCCAGGTCAAGGATTCAACCCGAATGCATACAATTCCAATTGGCGCAACCACCCCAATCTCAGTTGGCAAAACAAGCCACAAGCTTCTCAACCATACATGCCACCACCTCAAAACAACTATCAAGGTGGAAATCAGAGAAAGAAGGAAGAGTCTGGAGCAGATCCACATTTTCAGACACTTAGCGACACGCTCCAACAGTTCATGCAGCTGCAGCAGAACCAAAATCAACAACTTCAACAACAACAGCAAGCTCAGTTCCAACAGATGCAACAACTTCAGCAGCAACAACAAACGCAGCAGACTCAGTTCCAACAAACGAATGATGGCATCTCAAAGCTTTTGGCAAGTCTGGAGAAGGGCAAGCTCCCTGCTCCAACACTCCCGAATCCCAACACGAGTTCATCGTCAGCAATCAGCAACATCAAACCATGCCAAGAGGTGACTACTTTGAGGAGTGGAAAAGAAGTTCAAAAGCCTGAGCCACCGAAGGACACTTCTGGGATGGTGGTAGATGAAGAGGATCGTGAACCGCAAGGAGTACCAGAGGAGAGCATAAGCAAGGACACAGACGCTTCAAAGACGAGAGTTCCAGAACCAGAGCCTTACTCTCCTCCCGCACCATATCCACAGAGGCTCTTGCATCCAAAGAAAGATAAGTATCAATCTGAAATTCGTGAAATTTTTCAAAGATGTCAGATTAATATTCCTTTATTAGATGCCATCAATCAAATCCATGCATATGCCAAATTTCTTAAAGATCGCTGCACTGTCAAGCGAAATCTTAATGTTAAGAAAACGACATTTTTACCTCAACAGGTCAGCTCTATTTTTCAACATAACACGCCACCCAAATTCAAGGACCCTGGATCCCCTAGCATTTCTTGCACCATAGGCACCAAACAGATATGCCAGGCTCTTCTTGACTTAGGGTCCAGTGTTAATATTTTGCCATATCCTGTGTTTACACAATTGGGACTTGGGGAATTGAAATCCACACCTGTTATTCTCCAGTTAGCTGATATATCTGTGAAAATCCCGAGGGGATGTGTTGAGGATGTACTTGTCCAAGTGGATAAGTTTTATTACCCCGTGGACTTTATTGTATTAGATCTTCAAGGACCCCAGTCTGCCACTCCAACCCCGATTATTTTAGGTCGACCCTTCCTATCTACTAGTAATGCTATTATTAACTGCATGAATGGTAAACTTAAACTTACTTTTGGCAACATGTCTTTGGATCTAAATATTTTTAATGCTTGCAAATTGCCAACAGGGGTAGAGGAGTATGAGGAAGTAAGCATAATTGAAGCTCTTGTTGTTGATCATTTTGATGAAGAATTCGTTTCTGCTATTGATTTTGTTGATCAACTATGCGATGGTATTGACGATAAATCTTTTTTGCAGGAAGCTGGAGAGGTGTGTCGCACCACCTGGGTGCCACGTTTTGAGCCACTACCATTGGAGACACCGTGCCAAATGCCATCCGACCTTGAGCATCCACAGCTGGAGCTCAAACCATTGCCATCGTATTTGAAATATGCTTATCTTGGAGAAGACAGTACATTTCCTATGGTAATATCTTCCAAACTCTCTTTAGAACAGGAAAATGAATTGTTAAATGTTTTGAAGAAACATAAGGGGACAATAGGATGGACAATTGCTGATATCAAAGGTATTAGCCCTCTTATATGTGCACATCATATATATTTAGAAGATGATACCAAACCTACCCGTGAACCACAACAAAGGTTGAACCCAACCTTAAAAGAAGTAGTTAAGGGTGAGGTTTTAAAATTGCTTGATGCGGGTATCATATACCCCATTTCTGATAGTAGGTGGGTTAGTCCGACCCAAGTTGTACCAAAAAAATCTGGGTTGACTGTTATAAAAAATGAAAACAATGAATTAGTACCCATGAGAGCCGCCACTGGATGGCGTATGTGCAACTCCAAGACACGAAAAGACCACTTCCCTCTTCCCTTCCTAGACCAAATTTTAGAGAGAGTGGCTGGACACGAGTTTTATTGCTTTCTAGATGGATACTCCGGTTATTACCAAATTGAAATAGTCCCAGAGGATCAGGAGAAGACCACCTTCACTTGTCCCTTTGGCACTTTTGCTTTTCGAAGAATGCCATTTGGTTTATGCAACGCCCCCTGCAACTTTTCAACGATGCATGTTAAGTATATTTGATGATATGGTTAAAAAGATTGTAGAAGTATTTATGGATGATTTTTATGTATATGGTAACTCTTTTTCTGATTATTTAACTAACTTGGATTGTGTGCTGCATAGATGCATCGAAAAGAACCTGCTCCTTAACTGGGAAAAATGTCACTTCATGACCACTGAGGGCATTGTCATTGGTCACATATTCTCCAGGGAAGGAATACAGGTAGACAAAGCCAAGGTAGAAGTCATCGAGAAGTTACCTACTCCGAAATGTGTTAAGGACATTCGGTCCTTCCTTGGTCATGCCGGATTCTACAGGCGGTTCATAAAGGATTTTAGTTTGATTTCACGTCCTTTATGCACACTTCTTATGCATGACACTGAATTCATTTGGACAGAAGAGCGTAAAAACTCTTTTAATACTTTAAAACAAGCACTTATATCTTCTCCCATTTTGCAGGTACCAGATTGGACACTGTCATTTGAGATCATGTGTGACGCCAGCAATTTTGCAGTTGGCGCAATTCTTGGACTACGGAAAGACAAATCTCCAGTTGTCATTTACTACGCAAGCAAGAGTTTGAATGAAGCTCAGAGAAACTACACCACCACGGAGAAGGAGCTGCTTGCCATAGTTTTTTGCTTTGGAAAAATTTAGGAGCTACATTTTGGGATTTCTCATTATTATTTTTACAGATCAGTCCGATCTTAAATACCTTTTGTCTAAGAAAGATGCAAAGCCAAGACTTATACGTTGGATTTTACTTTTGCAGGAGTTCCAGGTGCAAATAAAAGATAAGAAAGGAGTTGAGAATCATGTGGCGAACCATCTTTCACGACTAACCATTGGTACAGAATCTGCCTCCATTCCAATTCAAGACTCCTTCCCAGATGAGCACCTATTTTCCGTCTCCACACTTCCATGGTATGCAGATATTGTCAATTATTTGGTAACTGGTAAGACCTCTTCAACTTGGTCAATTCAGGATAAGAAAATGTTCAATCACGAGGTAAAATCATTTTTCTTTGATAATTCATACCTTTATAAATATTGCAATGATCAAATAGTAAGGAGATGTATACCAGACCAGGAAATAGATAGTGTCTTGCATTTTTGTCACGAGAGTGCATGTGGGGGCCATTTTTCGGCTCATAAAACTGTGGCTAAAATTTTACAATGCGGATTTTATTGGCCAAGCATGTTTAAAGATACTTTTTCATTTTGTAAGTCATGCTTGCCTTGCCAGCAGTTGGGGGGGATCACTAGGAGGAATATGATGCCATTAAACCCTATATTCGAAATTGAAATTTTTGATTGTTGGGGTATTGATTTTATGGAGCCATTTCCCCCTTCTTTTGGACATACTTTTATTTTACTTGCTATTGATTATGTATCTAAATGGGTTGAAGCTATCCCTTGCATGACAAATGATGCATCTGTCGTACTCAAGTTCATGAAGGAACATATCTTTGCACGCTTTGGGGTGCCCAAGGCTATGATTAGTGATGGAGGCTCCCATTTCTACAACCGCCTTTTTGCAAGCTTGATGACAAAGTTTGGGGTGAAGCACAAAGTCTCTACACATTACCACCCCCAAACTAATGGCCAGGCAGAGTTGGCAAACAGGGAGATAAAGAATATTCTCCAAAAGACGGTGAATCCTACTAGGAAAGATTGGAGCATCCGACTTCCTGAAGCATTGTGGGCATACCGTACTGCCTACAAAACCGTATTAGGGATGTCTCCTTACCGTATTATCTACGGAAAGCATTGTCATTTGCCCGTCGAAATTGAACATAAATCTTTTTGGGCAGTGAAGAAATTAAATTTTGATGCTGATTCTTCTTCTTCTTTACGCAGGTTACAATTGGTTGAACTTGAGGAGCTGAGGAGAGAAGCATACGAAAATGCAAAATTGGCAAAAGACAGATTAAAAGTTGCACATGATCGCACCATACTGAGTAGAGAATTTGTTCCAGGCCAAAAAGTGCTCTTGTACAATTCACGCTTGCATCTCTTCCCAGGAAAGCTACGCTCCAAGTGGAATGGACCTTATATTGTAAAAATGAGTTATCCACATGGAGCAGTGACCTTAGTTAACCCGAAAGATGGCAATGAGTTCAAGGTCAACGGCCAGCGCTTGAAGCACTATCACGAGCCATGGCCACAGGAAGACGACACCATGCTACTTACAGACACACCTTCGGGTGGTAACAGAATAGGTGTGTTCTTTCCATAACTCTTTAGTTTTAGTTTATATATTACTAAATAAATTTACATCTTACCCTTCAAACATCGAGGACTATGTTTACTTTTAGTTGGGGGGGAGTGGTTGCACTTAAAAAAACCCAAAAACAGAGTGTTGAGTTTTTCACCAGAACCATCTATATGTCCATTTGAAGTGAAAATTCCATCAAAATTTAATTGAACACCTATATTCATTACTGTAAAATAAATTAAGAATGTTTTACCCCTGCGTAGAATTTTACATTATCATGACTTTTATGTAAACTGGTGCATGTATCTACAATTGTACTCTCATGAAACTATTATTTGGTTCACGCAATTTCATGTCACGAATTGGTAATTATGTGAAGAAGGTTATAAATTCTAAGGATAATGGCCAATCACATACACATGCTTACCGATTACTTAGTGATGGAGAATTTTACTCAAACATGTCTCATGTCAAAAAAAACCCAATCACATACACATGCTTACTGATTACTTAGTGATGGAGAATTTTACTCAAACATGTCTCATGTCAAAAAAAAAATTAAAAATAAATGCACCGTTCTTTCAGCTTCTTTTAGTAGCCGGGTCCTCGTGCCTCAGGAAACATGGGACTTCGCGCCGAAAAACGAAGTATGGGGGAGTGCATAATAAATCTTTAGACATTCCGAGTTATTAAGTCTGAGGGGTTTTTTACAGCCTAATGCCCTAAAACCTTCTGGTTTGGGAGTCATTGACCTAACGCTCGTTACATGGATTGTTCTAAAAAGTTAAAAAAAGAGAAAAGAAAAAAAGAAGAAAAAAAAGAAAAAAAGATATGAGATAGTTTGAGTAGATTCAAAATCATGATCTTATGATTTGGATGTTCTGATGGCCTATTCCTATGAAATTTACAGCCTAGGACATGTGATTACCTATTTCATTAAACAATTTGTGCGATACTGAATATGTGTGGATTGAGATAAAATTGTGATTCTTTGCATTAGTCCATGAAAACATGATAGGTATTGAACTTTGTTGGGTAATATTATTCTTAATTCATTTTAAGCTTATTGAAGTGAATATGAGGTGTATGACATATTGTTGGAATATTCGCTTATTTTTCTAAGAGACTAGCAAAAAGCTAGTTGGGGGTGTGATTCTGAGAGAATATTACATTTTTGCCCCTCATTTAGACCGTATTTTGCGTATATGTAATATATAATTTATCTCTAATAAGTGTGTTTTTGTAATATCATTTGATAATAGAGTATTTCACTTGTTTACACGCAAAATATAATTTTCTGGCCTAATTTTGTCTCAATTTTATTTTTCAGGAGAAGCTTGCAATTTTCCGAATCCAACATCTATTTTTCCACATTTTTCGGAGATCGGAGCAAATTTCTGCGAATTAAAAGGCCCAGTAAAGCTGTGTAATAGAAAAAAATAAATATCGCTGACGTCAGCAGCCCGCGCTGCGGGCGGAACTCGCCGCCCGCAATGCGGGCGAGAGATTGTAAAAAAAGCACTGGCGTCATCGCTGACACCAGCGCTTCTGCGCGCGCAAACGAGCGGACGAATCCGCTCGTTCAAAAACACGGGCCCAAGCGGGCCCGTTTCATTTATCAGCGGGCGCAGCCCGCGTGGAAATTGCGGGCGGCACCCGCCTATGCTGAAAAAACAGCGGGCCCGCTCCGCTTTGACCACGCGGGCGGCGCCCGCCTATGCTGAAGAAGACCCACCTACCCATTTTTGACTGGCGGGTTTGCGGGTCTGCAACCCGCAAGCCCGATAAGACATTCTCCTATAAAATGGGGGGTATTTGGAGCATAACATCATCAATTGAGCTCCGATTTGAGTGATTCTTGAGCCAAAATTCTCTCCATCAAATTCCAGATTATATTTTGCAGCTTTGGAAGAAGTTTGGGCTCGTTTGGACATCAAAAGTGGTGAAAAATTCCTTGTTTTCTCTTGTTTTTATTACTTTTGTATTAATTTTGTATTACGGTTTGTATTAAAATTATGTTTCTATTATTGAAACTTGCTGTTTTTGTTACCATGCTTGGCTAGAGTATTGTGGGTGTGTTGTGTGGAAGTTAGTGTTGCTAGGATTTTGCTTTCATATCTCCATATTTTGTGCACTTATCGAAAACGTTAAAAAGACGTCGATTTCTTCATTTTTTGAAATACGCACAATCCGTAGAGGAATCCGCTTAGGATAACGTTCCGCGAGGTATTGTCTAAGTGCATCAATCCGTAGAGGAGCCCAGGGAGGGTGATGAACCGCGATGTTCATCTTTTATAATTTATTATTCAAAGAAATCGCTTGTTTTTACTCTATCTTTTTAATTGAAAAATCATCGTTTTTAAAGCTTTATCTTCCGATCCCCATACCTTGGCATGGATGTGGGATCGAGAAATCATGGAGAATGAATAGCATAACCTACTAAAACACTAACGGAAACACAACACACACACGCTTTTTATAAATTGTATTTTCACGTTCACGTTACTCCATTTTCAAATCAACTTTTACCTCACGTTAAAATCAAATCCAAAATCGCCTTCGAAGGGTGGTTCATCTCTCATCAATTAATTTTTCTAGCTTAATTCTAAACTTTGAAATTTGCAGGTTGCGTTGTCCCTGAGGAATACGATCCTGGTCTCACCAGGTTTACTGCTTGACCGACGTCCTATACTTGGGATTATCAGCACAACTTTTTGGAACAGTCAGAGCCTGGGGGTCGTCCTCTCTTTTGTTGAGGTACGGCCGCTTCTGCTGCAGGTGGATTGCATCCATCTTTGGGTATGTCAATCCTAGCTGGCGTATTTATAGCAGGGACGTGTGATCTGACAATCTTCTGGTTGTCAGTGAATTTGTCCGGTAAAATGTGAACTGTGTTTTGAATTTGAAGGATCTTCAGGATCTCATCTTTACATTGGTTTGTACGCGGATCAAAATGGGATAAAGTTTTTGTATCCCATGAAATGGTCTTTGAAGCTTCTGGCTTCTGTGTGTTAATGCCTAGTTTGGAAAAAGTGCTTTCATCAAACTCACAATCTGCTAGACGTGCCTTGAAGGCGTCCCCCGTTAGGGGTTCTAGGTATCTAATGATCGATGGTGAGCCGAATCCAATGTAGATACCTAGACGCCGTTGAGGGCCCATCTTGGTCCTCTGCGGTGGTGCTATGGGGACATAGACGGTGCATCCGAATACGCTCAGGTGAGATATCTGGCGGGTTCCCATATGCAAGTTTCATCGGAGAATAAGATTGACTCCCTGACGGTCGTAATCTTATTAGCGATGCAGCATGCAAGATGTCATGTCACCGTGCATTTACCGGCAACTGGCATTGCATCAAAAATGGACGAGCAATCCATTGTAGTCGTTCTGGGTGTTGTTGGATCATGTGGATGGCAAACAACACTAGAAGGGGGGTTGAATAGTGTTGTTCAAATAATAAATCTTTTTCGATCGTTAATTAAAACCCTTCTAATGTTGCCTAAGAAACCAAGTAGAGTGATCTACGCTTGGTTCTTAATCAACAAGTTAATCTTACAAAAATATAAAAGATAAACAATTATGATTACAATCAGATAAGAGATCTTTACACACAGATAGATCTTTACACAGCGGAATTAAATGTACAATCTTTGTAATATGCAAATGAACAAAGAATTACAAAGATATAATAATAATAAAGTAAATAAGAATTGCTTGCAGAGATATATAATCAAACACAGAAAATGCAAACGCAAAGACACGGATTTTTATCCTGGTTCCCCACAACCCTGGGTACGTCCAGTCCCCGACCAATCCGGTACGAGATTTCCACTATTGCCTTATCAATACAAATACCTAGCCTCAACTAGGATTTCCGACCACCTAGACTTGTCTAGGATTTTACCCTTGCCTCACAACCCGAGGACTTTACCTTGCCTCACAATCCGAGGACTTATCACAAAGACCTTGCCTACAACAAGGATTTACAACCACCCTTATCACCAATTGACTACAAGTAAAATCAAATCCAATACACCACAATGAATTAGTGGAGATTGGTTTTTTTACACCCAATAATTCTATAGCCAAGATTAAATTTGCAAGTGTGCTTAACGTGGCTAAAAGAATTTAGATCATTTGTAGATCACACAAAGAATATGAGTTTATTCAATGTGATCTAGAATCTAGATGTGTTCTTAGATCACACAAAGAATATGAAATTATTCAATGTGATCTAGAATCTAGATGTTTCAAAAATCCTTTGAGAATATGAAAAATAAAAAAGAAGGAGTTTGAAAACCAATTTGCAATAGCCAAATAATAATAATGATCTTAAAAGAATTATAAAAGAATATAAGCAATAAGATCAGAAATTGAAAACCCGTTTTGGCTATGAAGAACTTTGAGAGCGATGAGAACGATGGGATCTTTTGAGAGAATAATAATTTTGATCAAGAGTGAATTGGTGAGAAAAATATTCTCATAGGGTCTCTATTTATAGAGCCAAAGGAGAATTCAAAATGATTCAAATCAAGTTTTACTTTTGACCAAAAATCAAGCAATGAATAAATGAGAGAGTGAATCAAGGAATTCTGGTCGCACAGCTGGTAGTCAACTCCCTACCTTTGGTAGTCGACTCCCAGAGTGTCTCAGAGAAAATCTGCTACAACTGGTAGTCGACTCCCTAACTTTGGTAGCCGACTACCAGAGTATCTTTTCTGGTAGAAGACAGAAATCAGTGTAGTGAACTACTGGGTGTTTGTAGTTGACTACAAGTTGAAACTTAGCTTCTATGAAAAGTATGCTCTCAAATAAGTTTTAAAACAAGTTTAAAAACATTTTAGAAAGTCATTTTGTGTGTGTGCAAATTCTTTCTTGGCTTTGACTGTCACGCCCCGCTTCCCAAAACAACGGAGGCGAAGCGTGACTAAGGCCCGCTTAGGCCGGAGCTGTGAAGCTCGGACCCAATAAGCGTCTGTGTGATACTTCAAGACGAAGGAACAGGTCCCTGCAGGTTAGTACGGAACAACAAAAGTACTGAAAAGAAAAAGCATTCATTTTATTCCAAAATAACAAGCCCGAAGTACTTAGAGTCTAACAAAGCCTGACTCGGCTACAACAACTGAAAAGTAAAATACCGGTGCAAGCACCCAACCTAGACAGAAAGTAGATAGTGCTATGAACCCAACTAATCAGCAGTGAGAAGTTTGGAACAGCAACGTGAGGACCTCTAGCTCTGATCCTCCTCGGGCATGTACTCTGGATCGACGTCCTCTGACTCTACGTCCTCTGGTAGCTCCGCCTCGTCAACGTACTCTGGCTCCACACCTGACATACAGCACCCAAAAGAAAGAAACTGTACGTCAGGTAAAGTCTACAAAAAGGGTCAGACTCTACTGCAAGTGTACCGAACTATTAAACATCAGTTTACTGGTTGATTAGCATGCTGAGGTTATAACAGAGTATCAAAAGGAAGTAAAGGCAGCAGGAAAGTAAAGCATAGCAAGCAGTAGTCGTAGCGTGTGCTACCGACTACGGGACTAACCTAAACGGGTCGTGACAAGACGTGACAAGACAAGCAAGACTGGACAGGACAAGACAAGACAAGACACGTGTGACTCGAAGGGTTCACGCATTACGGTTCGAGGGGGATCAGACCCTCTCCCCGTGCGCACGCTCAACCTTACCCCAACCCAAGTGCACAAGACAAGTCCGTACAAGGGATCACTCACTCTAGCCTGGTGAGTGCCCTATTGCCCGCAGGCTATGTATCCGTACAAGTGATCACTCTTTAGCTTGGAGAGTGCCCTATTGCCCGCAGGCTGTGTATCCGTACAAGGGATCACCCACTCACTGGTGAGTGCCCTATTGCCCGCAGGCTGTGTACCCGTACAAGGGATCACCCACTCACTGGTGAGTGCCATATTGCCCGCAGACTGTGTATCCGTACAAGGGATCACACACTCACTGGTGAGTGCCCTATTGCCTGCAGGCTGTGCAAAACAAGGCACGACGTGACATGACAGGGATGGTTCTTCTAGGGGGTCCACACGCACGCACACACAAGATAACCCTACGGTGTCAAAAGTTGTTTGAGCTTAGACTTCGTCGTCAAGTCTAAGTCGTCAAGGGTGTCCCAGACGCTATCATTTCACGTCCGGTTCTCTTTGTTCATAGATTAATAGTTCTAGCAGTCTAAGGCTTAGGCACGGCCAAAAGTACAAGTGAGTACACTTGCCTGCGGTGGCGAGTGTGTCGTCCGTCCGAAGCGTCCCGTCCACGGTAGTCCGTCTGAAATAGGGTCACGGCGACGGTGTCAGGTCGCGTTTTTCATTAAGTCCTATTAGGGTTTGTTTCTAGATTGGTGGGACTACCCTAATCGTCAAAGTCACATTTTGGTGTTTCGTTCAACCTAGATCAATTTCTACCCTATGTGCTCAGAAATGTTGTCCGATTGTCGATCTTTCTACGGTGGCAATCATTTTACAAACGCTGAAAGTAAATTTAGTTATAGTTGTCAAATTTTAGTTTAGGGTTTGATTTTGCTACGGTGTGGGTTTGCTACGAGTTAGGGGGACCAACCTCTCCGGTGTTTGACGCAGAATGGACGTAGAGTCTGAACGGCGACAGATCTGAACGGCACGACTACGTAACGTCTTCTTGCGATGACGGGCGGATCTGCGGCACTGAAGGCGAGGGGGCAGCGTCTTGAGGAAATGGAACAGTGAGCAAGGGGACGTCGAGAAGGTGTTCACGGTGTCTGAAACATGGATAGCGAGACGAGGCCCGGTAGCGGTCCGTAGGATGTGTAGGCGGCGTCAAAGAGCCGTGGATCAGCGAGTAAAGGGGGAAACAACGGCCACTTGGCCAAAACAGCGAACCAAGGAGGAAGTAGACAGCGATGGAGGGACGTCGCACTGGCCTAATGTGTCGGACGTCGCTGGCGGGGGAAAGAGATAGCCGACGGCTGTCGAGGGGATGTGTTTCGGCCTAGGAGGCTGTCGTCGTGGGGGCTTCAGGCGGCCAGGAAGCTCCTCCGGTGATCTGGAGCTTGGGGCGGCGCTGAGCTTGGCCGTGCGGCACCGGAAAGTGCCGCAGCAGGCGGGTGCTGTGGCCGTCGCGCGATAGGCAGCTCGCAGAGGAATAGCCGGTGGCTGTTCGGCAGGCCCGCACGGGGAAGGCGACAGGGCGGGGAGTCGTGTTGGCCGGAGCAGCTTGCCGGCGACGACGGGGTCTCGCAGGCGGTCGATGGGCACGGTCGTGGGTGGTGGAGGCTTGAATGGTGGCGCCGTGAGTTGCAGCAGCGACAGCTGCTGCTGTGCGTGCGAAGAACGGCCGGCGGCGGGGTCTTGTTCAGGCGATCGAGGACTGAAGCGGGGCGTCGGGCGACGGCAGTCAGGCCGTTAAGGAGAACCGCCGGCGGGGTTGGAGGGCGGGAGAGGAGATGCGTACGAGAGAGGGAAGAAGGAGAACTCGGGGGGCTTTCTTTGGTGGTGGCTGAGAAACAACAGCCCTAGGGGTTTTAGATGCTCACGTGAATAGTATATGGTTGGTTATAAAATGATTTCTTTTGCTAAACAACTATAAGATATTAGTTATTTGGGTGAGGGGTAAAGAGACATGGGAAGTGGAAATAGGAAGAATGGAAGGTGCAAATAAAAGATAAAATCAATCCCACTTGATACGTATGAGTATCATTAGGGATAATATTAGATCTGATTAAAATTTCGAAATTCAAAAGATTAAGGGATAAATCAATGGTTGAGATTTGATTAGAGGATAACTCTCACTACGGGCGTCCGAAAAATAAACTGAAAATACCGGGACGATCGTGGAGACGAGACGTACGGGGCTACGGTGTATGATCATGCGCTACGCCTACCGATAATTTATGTAAAAACGGGGACTGGGTATTAAGGTCAAAAGACCAAAACGCCCCTCCCATTCAAGCCGTTTTGCGAGAAAACGAGCCGTGAAATGATGTTCCCAAAAATTACTATAAAATTCTACACTCTCATACGGTCACAACGACATATCACATCATATATACCGGAATCCGAAAAGTGCCAAATAAAATACGTGCACGATAAAGCATGTGCACGCAGGAAATCCATAAGATCGGAAAGCGACCGTTACATTCTACCCCACTAAAATAAAGATTCCGTCCTCGGAATCAGCAACACTATTCAGCAAATAAGAATGAAAAACGCTCCCTCATCTCCTTCTCGCGCTCCCAAGTGGACTCTCCAGGTGATCCGTGACGCCACATCACTCTCACCAGGTCGACTACCTTATTCCTCAATTGCTTCTGTCGACGGTCCAAAATCTGCAGAGGCTGCTGGTCATATGTCAGGTCCGGGCGAACCGTAATCTCCGAGAAATCCACCATGTGCGATGGATCACTGACGTACCGACGTAACTGAGATAGTGGAATACGTCGTGAACTCCCTCCAAAGATTATGACAAAGCAAGGCGGTATGCCACTGCTCCCACACGCTCCGGCACGTCTAATGGTCCAATATACCTCGGACTCAGCTTTCCCTTCTTCCCGAAACGAATAACTCCGTGGTTCAGAGAAATCTTCAGGAAGACGTGATCTCCAGGCTGAAACTCCAAAGGTCTCCTCTTGGCATCTGTCCAATGCTTGAAGCGATCCTGCGCAACCCTAAGCTTCTCCCTGATGTCTCTCACGACATCCACAGCTTCCACTATCATCTCTGGACCCAACAGCTCCCGATCTTCGATGTCATCCCAGCTCAGTGGCGATCGACATTTCCTCCCATATAAGGCAGCAAACGGTGCCATGCCAATGCTCGCCTGGTAGCTGTTGTTATACGAAAACTCCACCAAGTGAAGATGGTCCTTCCACGATCCCTTCAAATCGAGCGTACAAGCTCGCAGCATATCCTCCAGAATCTGAATAGTCCTCTCGGACTGGCCATCGGTCTGCGGGTGGTACGCCGTACTGAAGCTCAGACTCGTACCCAAATTCTCCTGCAGACTTCTCCAGAACTGAGATGTGAACCTCGAGTCTCTGTCAGACACAATGCTCACGGTGACTCTGTGTAAGCGTACGATCTCCTCTAGATATTTCCTCGCCAAGACTTCCGTAGACTGGCCCACTCGGAACGGGATGACATGCGTCGACTTAGTTAATCGATCAACGATCACCCAGACTGCGTCGTTCTGCTTCGGGGTCCGAGGTAAACCGGTCACGAAATCCATCGTGATATGTTGCCACTTCCACTCCGGAATAGGAAGCGGTTGTAGCAATCCAGCCGTACGATGGTGCTCAGCCTTCACCTGTTGGCATATCAAACACTTGGCAACGCTCCGTGCCACACTCCTCTTCATGCCAATCCACCAGTAATTCAGACGGAGGTCCTTATACATCTTGGTGAGCAATGAGCCTCGCTCAAAAGCTCCTCTCGTACATCACCTGCAGGTACGCAGAGCCTACTGTCGTACCGTAGCGAACCATCCTCATGAATCACGAACTCTGTCCGTAGTCCAGCTTCAACCTGCCTCCTGATCCTCTGCAGCTTCGGATCTCCTGTCTGTGCTACCTTGATCTGATCCACGATCGTGGACTGAATCTAAAAATTTAAGAATGAAAGAACCACACCTGGTAGGACGACCTCTAAATCCATCTCTCTCAGCTCCTGCTGTATCCTCCAGTCGGCAGTATGTGTCATCGCAGTAGGAAGTCTACTCAAGGCGTCTGGCACTACGTTCACCTTCCCTGGGTGATACTGCAAGTCTATCTCATAGTCGGCCATGAGCTCTAACCATCGTCTCTGACGCATGTTGAGCTCCTTCTGTGTAAAGATGTACTTCAAGCTCTTGTGATCGGTGAAAATCTTCACGCTCTCACTTAGCAAGAAGTGCCTCCAGATCTTTAGTGCAAATATCACCGCTGCCAACTCCAGATCGTGTGTCGGGTAATTCTTCTCATGAGTCCTCAACTGACGAGAAGCGTATGCGACCACATGGCCATGCTGATGCAAAACCCATCCAAGACCTTTCCCTGATGCATCACAATATACCTCAAAGCCTCCGCTCCAATCAGGTACAGCCAAACCCGGTGCCGTGGTCAACCTCGCCTTCAAGATACTTAAGGCCTCCTCACAAGCATCTGACCAATGGAACTTCACATCCTTCCTCGTCAGCTTCGTCATCGGCTCTGCAATCTTCGAGAAATCCTTGATGAACCGCCGATAATAGCCTGCTAAACCAAGAAAGCTTCTGATGTCTGACGCTGACTGCAGAGTCGGCCAATCTCTGACTGCTATGACCTTCTCCGGATCTACAGATATACCATCTCTAGACACCACGTGTCCCAGGAACGCAACTCTGTCCAGCCAGAACTTGCACTTACTATACTTGGCATATAGCTTATGCCGTCTCAGCGTCTCCAGCACTGTCCTTAGATGACAGCTGTGCTCCTCCTCAGACTTCGAGTAAATAAGAATGTCATCTATAAAGATAACGACAAACTTATCCAAGAAGTCGTAGAAAATTAAGTTCATCAAATTCATGAACACAGTTGGAGCGTTGGTTACGCCAAAAGGCATAACCACGAACTCATAATGTCCGCACTTCGTCCGGAAGGCTGTCTTCGGAATATCGTCCTTCTTCACCTTCAGCTGATGGTATCCGCTCCTCAAGTCTAACTTCGAGAAAACTCTCGAACCTCCCAGCTGATCGAAAATATCATCGATGCGCGGCAGCGGATACTTATTCTTCACTGTGACGGCATTCAGCCCTCGATAGTCCACGCACATCCTGCGGGACCCATCCTTATTCTTCACAAGTAAGACTGATGCACCCCACGGTGACACACTAGGGTGGATGAAACCCTTTTGCAGCAACTCATCTAATTGCTTCCGCAACTCCTTAAGCTCAGCAGGAGCCATCCGATACGGTGCCTTCGATATCGGTTGCGCTCCCGACATAAGATTAATTCCAAATTCTAGAGCTCTGTTGGGTGGCAAGCCTGAGATATCCTCTGGAAAGACGTCGTCGAAGTCTCTGACGATTGCTGGTCGGTCAATCTCCATCTGCATAGCTGCGACAATCGGCACCTCCGGCTTGGCCCGAAATCTGATGGGCCCACGCGACTCATCTCTGCTACGGAACTCGAACTCCGGATGACCTGGAATCCTGAATATCACCCTCTTGCTGTGGCATTCGATCGAGGCGTGGAAGTCTTCTAGCCAATCGATGTCAAAAACGACATCGAAATACGGTAGATCGTGGACGATGAAATCTGCAAATAATTCGTGTCCACTAACCACCAAGGGGATCGATCGACAACCCAAATTCATAGTCACCACTCTGTTTCCTGTGGTGATGTCCCAACACTTTGGTAGTGTATGGGTGGGAATGGAGTGCCTTGTTACAAATCTCCGGGATATGATGCACATGGATGCACCGGAGTCGAACAAGGCCAAGGCCGGGTGAGAGAACACTAGGATGGTGCCTAAGATATAAAGGGACTAAGGTCAAACAACACCATTCTAGCAAACAAGGCAAACACAACAAAGCTAACAATAAGGTCTAAACTATGAAATGAAAGACTAGATCTGAAGTAATACCTGCAATAACTCCATCCAGGTCCTCAGTCTCGACAGCTGTCATGGTGTAAGCTGGCCTCTGGGGTTGCACTGCCCGCTGAAACATCTGCCTCTGTGGCGCCAAGGGTGGTCCACAGACAGCAACTCCTCTCTGAACCGGGGCAGACGCTCTACTCTGTAGTGGGGCTGGTGCTCCGACCATGGCATGATGCACTCTCGGACAATCCTTATCTACGTGCGAAGCATCTCCACACACCAAGCACAATCCCATCTTCCTCCTACAATTGGCCTGAACATGACCTGGCTTGCCGCAGAAGTGGCATGGCCCCTTGTTCTGACTCTGCATTGGTGCTCCAGGCCTCTTGAAAGGCACTGTTTGAACTGGCCTCATCGCCGGCCTAGCTGGTGGCATGTACTGCTCCATGGGACGCTTCTCTCTATCAGCTGGAGGGTCAGGTAGACGCGATATGGTCTCATGGTTCCTCGCGGCATTCAACACCGCTCCCATGGTCGAGAGATTTGCCAAAGACATAGAAGCCTGAATCTTCGGACGCAGTCCCTGACGAAACCGATCAGCTCGTTTCTCCTCATTCCTCACCATATGTGGGGCAAACCGACTCAGCATCTCGAACTCCGCCTTGTCACGACCCGCTTCCCTAAACTGGAGGCGAGACGTGAGAAGGTCCGTACGGGAGTGGAGCTGTGAAGCCCCAAACCCGATAAGCGTCAATAATACATAAGCAGGTCCCTGTAACCACAACAGAATAACAATGATAACACAAGGAGAGGCTGAAATAAAATCTCACATCTCATAAATTGTCCAACATGAAAATAAGTCCAACATCCAGAAGAGCCACCAGGCTAAAAGAAAGAGTCCAAGGCCCAGAACAAGGCCAACAAAACAACGACATAATAAAGTATAGGTGCTACGCACCGATAACAAAACAACTGTCTAAACAAAAGTAAAACACAACGAAGACACTAGGACTGATCCCCAGTGTCCACGTACTCCCCGTCAAACACGGGCTCGGGCTCGGCGTCAGCAACCACCTCGTCCTCAACAAGGTACTCAGGCTCAGGATCTAACATGTGTCACCCAAAAGAGGAAAGGGGCACATGTCAGCAAGTCTAAAAGACTTGGGCAAGGAAACTGAAAGTAAGGCAACTAGCAACCTAGCAGTTTAAGTATGCATGACATGGCAGTTATAACATGAGTGCACAATTAAGACATGGTGAACAGTAAGTACAATAGAACAAGTATCGGGACAAGACAAGAGTAGCCAAGCTACTAACATTCTCAATCAATTCACTTTGTTTTATAGGTGCTTATGCCCTTCAGCTGAATGGTACATCATTCACACCGATCGGCACTAAACACAATTCACGTTTCACTATTGTTTGTAGATGTTTACGCCCTTCAGCTGAATGGTACATCATTCACACCGATCGGCACTAAACACTACCCCACCCCAGAGTTTACGCCTTACAACTGCAGTTGTTGATCAAACAGACCCCCAGTTGCCTGGCCGCTTAACTCTTACCCCATCCCGCACTAAACAAGCCAGGGTCCCTGTACATGAGCCCAGCAAGTGAGCCAGGGTTGCCCCGCACGGGAGCTTGTTTCTTAGTTCACAATTCAATATATCGAGCGTTGGGGTTAGCAACTCATTATGCTCGCTTCTGGTCACGAGCCAGGAACACAAGTAGTGTAGCGATGCTACGCAATCACGGGATCACCAAAAGAATGCAATGACATGACATTTAATTTGCGTACCGTTAATGGAAAGTAAACATGACATGGTAATTGTGCAACATGCTAAATGTCGGAACTAGCTTCCTTGTCAAGCTAGTTCCCCAATTTGCGCCTAGGCGAGTATCATTTCGTCGCCTAGACTCTTTTGCGCCTACAACAAGCAAATGGCCTAAAACATGGCCTAAACCCTAAGTGGCAAGTTTCACTTGCCTAGCACCGGGGATGACGACCACTTCGTCACACGGATGCTAATCTACGGGGAAATCGCTGTTTTGGGGGAACAATCAACAAACAACATGAAATCTTATTAGGGTTTCATAAAAATATAAATATGTTATGAAAACAACGGTAGATCGATTTCTTACCGAGAGGAGGCGGAAGAAACACTCCGGAGAACCCTAGGATCAGATCTGGAAGCAAATGGAGAAGTTTGGGGAAACTAGGGTTTTGGGGGATTTGGGGATTTTGATGGATTTGGTGAGATTTTGGGGAAGATGAGAGGTAGATAGAGTGGATGGATGGTTTGGATGATGGATTTAGGGCTTGGAATGAAGAAATGAAGCTTGGAGGAAGATGGGGGCTCAAAGGGGAAGATTTTAGGGTTTTGGGTCGTGTTGAGGAAGAAGAAAACGTTTGGGTTGGGTTTAAATAGGTTGGGCTGGCGGCTGCCCAGAAATTAGGGTTTCAACACTGGTTAGTCGGTCAAAGAGCAACCACTGACCGACTAGTTTGGCAACTAGTCGGTCGGTCGACCAACGCAGACCGACTAAGTGTAAACAGTAACTCCTGAACGAAAATAGGATTTAGAGTTAGTCGGTCCATGAACAAATACTGACCGACTAGTTTAGCATCTAGTCGGTCGATGAACGTTCTTAGACCGACTAAGAGTGAACAGTATGATACTAAAAATAAGATGATGAGTTAGTCGGTTAAAGAAGCATTGCCGACCGACTAGTTTGCAACCTAGTCGGTCAACCAACGTTCTTAGACCGACTAACGATAAACAGTAGCTCCTGAATAATTTAGAAAGCTAACTAGTCGGTCCAAGAAGGATTGCCGACCGACTGGATCGTCATCTAGTCGGTCGGTGCCCCTTCTTATACCGGCTAATGAGCACAAAAAGTTCCGATATGGAGCGCGGGGCCCCGGGATCGATTCCTAAGACTCCTAGGCTTGATCTAATAGTTAGATATGACCGTTATGAAGCCCGTCACGAATGACATACTTCGAAATCGACGATTCTAATGAAGAAACGAGAAAATACAACGAATCGATCGAAAATGAAAACTACGGAGACGAAAACCACGCATGAGGAGAAAATCCACCAAAACATATATTATATTATATTAAATCCAGATACATGAAAAGCAGTCGTTACACGCCTCATACTCGTCGACGGTCATATCCCCTTGCTTCAGATCCATAAATCTACTCAACAGCTCCCTCCTAGCAGCCTTGGTGAAGTACTTCTCCTTAAACATCGACCTGAAGGTCCTCCACTCAACTGGCTTCTGTAGGCGCCTCTCCTCAATGCGCCACCAGTTCCTAGCATTCTCGGTCAGCTGCATCTTCGCTATATCAACTCGGGTATCATCAGGAATCTTCGTAGTAATCAGCTTCTCCTCAGTACTCAGAATCCACTCATCAGCACCCAACAGTCCTTCCTTCCCAGAAAATGTCTTCGGCTGAAGCTCATTGAACTGCTTCACTCCTGGAGCAGCTCGAGGGGCAGGCGGAGGCGGTTGTGGTGCAACTGGAGGGGCCTGGGCAGCACGGTGGGACTGCTGAACCAACTGATGCTGTACGTCCAGCATCTCTCTCATCACGCCCAGAAACTGGCGGAACTCTCCGCCCTGGTCTTCCGGAACTCCATCGCCTGAGTTCCCGGATCAGGTGACGCGTCGTCCTGTCATCCTATTGACAAGAAAGACACAGATTAGACTCGTACAAATTACTGGATAATAATAAAATGAATGTCAATACTTCTATTGTTCCGAACTTGCAGAAAGGATGGGACATGCATGGGCCACCACTAAAACCTGTCACGCCCCGCTTCCCAAAACAACAGAGGCGAAGCGTGACTAAGGCCCGCTTAGGCCGGAGCTGTGAAGCTCGGACCTAATAAGCGTCTGTGTGGTACTCCAAGACGAAGGAATAGGTCCCTGCAGGTTAGTACGGAACAACAAAAGTACTTAAAAGAAAAAGCATTCATTTTATTCCAAAATAACAAACCCGAAGTACTGAGAGTTTAACAAAGCCTGACTCGGCTACAACAACTGAAAAGTAAACTACCGGTGCAAGCACCCAACCTAGACAGAAAGTAGATGGTTCTACGCACCCAACTAATCAGCAATGAGAAGTCTGGAACAGCAATGTGAGGACCTCTAGCTCTGAGCCTCCTCGGGCACGTACTCTGGATCGACGTCCTCCGGCTCTACGTCCTCTGGTAGCTCTGCCTCGTCAACATACTCTGGCTCCACACCTGACGTACAACACCCAAAAGAAAGGAACTGTACGTCAGGTAAAGTCTACAAAAAGGGTCAGACTCTACTGCAAGTGTACCGAACTATTAAACATCAGTTTACTGGTTGATTAGCATGCTGAGGTTATAACAGAGTATCAAAAGGAAGTAAACGCAGCAGGAAAGTAAAGCGTAGCAAGCAGTAGTCGTAGTGTGTGCTACCGACTACGGGACTAACCTAAACGGGTCGTGACAAGACGTGACAAGACAAGCAAGACAGGACAAGACAAGACAAGACAAGACATGTGTGACTCGAAGGGTTCACGCCTTACGGTTCGAGGGGGATCAGACCCTCTCCCCGTGCGCACGCTCAACCATACCCCAACCCAAGTGCACAAGACAAGTCCGTACAAGGGATCACTCACTCTAGCTTGGTGAGTGCCATATTGCCCGGGCTGTGTATCCGTACAAGGGATCACTCTCTCTAGCTTGGAGAGTGCCCTATTGCCCGCAGGCTGTGTATCCGTACAAGGGATCACCCACTCACTGGTGAGTGCCCTATTGCCCGCAGGCTGTGTACCCGTACAAGGGATCACCCACTCACTGGTGAGTGCCCTATTGCCCGCAGGCTGTGTATCCATACAAGGGATCACCCACTCACTGGTGAGTGCCCTATTGCCCGCAGGCTGTGCAAAATAAGTCACGACGTGACATGACAGGGATGGTTCTTCTAGGGGGTCCACATGCACGCACACACAAGATAACTCTACGGTGTCAAAATTTGTTTGAGCTTAGACTTCGTCGTCAAGTCTAAGGCGTCAAGGGTGTCCCAGACGCTATCATTTCACGTCCGGTTCTATTTGTTCACAGTTTAATAGTTCTAGCAGTCTAAGGCCTAGGCACGACCAAAAGTGCAAGTGAGTACACTTGCCTACGGTGGCGAGTGTGTCGTCCGTCCGAAGCGTCCCGTCCAAGCGTCGCGTCCACGGTAGTCCGTCTGAAATAGGGTCACGGCGACGGTGTCAGGTCGCGTTTTTCATTAAGTCATATTAGGGTTTGTTTCTAGATTGGCGGGACTACCCTAATCGTCAAAAGCCACATTTTGGTGTTTCGTTCAACCTAGATCGACGTCTACCCTATGTGCACAGAAAAGTTGTCCGATTGTCGATCTTTCTACGGTGGCAATCATTTTACAAACGCTGAAAGTAAATTTAGTTATAGTTGTCAAATTTTAGTTTATGGTTTGATTTTACTACGGTGTGGGTTTGCTACGAGTTAGGGGGGACCAACCTCTCCGGTGTTTGACGCGGAATGGACGTAGAGTCTAAACGGCGACAGATCTGAACGACCTGGCTACGGAACGTCTTCTTGTGGCGACGGGTGGATCTACGGCATTGAAGGCGAGGAGGCAGCATCTTGAGTAAACGCAACATCGAGCAAGGGGACGTCGAGAAGGTGTTCACGGTGTCTAAAACACGGACAGCGAGAAGGGGCCATGTAGCGGTCCGTAGGATGTGTAGGCGGCGTCAAAGAGCCGCGGATCAGCGAGTAAAGGGGGAAACAACGGCCACAGGGCCAAAACAGCAAACCAAGGAGGAAGAAGACAGCGATGGAGGGACGTCGCACGGGCCTAATGTGCCGGACGTCACTGGCGGGGGAAAGAGATAGCCGACAGCTGTCGAGGGGGGGTGTTCCAGCCTAGGAGGCTGCCGTCGTGGGGTCTTCAGGCGGCCAGGAAGCTCCTCCGGTGATCTGGAGCTTGGGGCGGTGCTGAGCTTGGCCGTGCGACGCCGGAAAGTGCCGCAGTAGGCGGCTGCTGCGGCCGTCGCGCGAGTGGCAGCTCGCAGAGGAACAGCCGGTGGCTGTTCGGCAGGCCCGCGTGGGGAAGGCGACAGTGCAGGGAGTCGTGTTGGCCGGAGTAGCTTGTCGGAGACGGCGGGGTCTCGCAAGCGGTTGATGGGCACGGTCGTGGGCGGTGGAGGCTTGAACGGCAGCGCCGTGAGTTGCAGCAGCGACAGCTACTGCTGTGAGTGCAAAGAACGGCCGGCAGCGGGGTCTTGTTCAGGCGACCGAGGACTGAAGCGGGACGCCGGGCGACGGCATTCAGGCCGTTAAGGAGAACCGCCGGCGGGGTTGGAGGGTGGGAGAGGAGATGCGTACGAGAGAGGGAAGAAGGAGAACTCGGGGGGGGGGGGGTTTCTTTGGTGGCGGCTGAGAAACAACATCCCTAGGATTTTTAGATGCTCACGTTAATAGTATAGGGTTGGTTATAAAATGATTTCTTTTGCTAAACAACTATAAGATATTAGTTATTTGGGTTAGGGGTAAAGAGACATGGGAAGTGGAAATAGGAAGAATGGAAGGTGCAAATAAAAGATAAAATCAATCCCCCTTGATACGTATGAGTATCATTAGGGATAATATTAGATCTGATTAAAATTTCGAAATTCAAAAGATTAAGGGATAAAATCAACGGTTGAGATTTGATTAGAGGATAACTCTCACTACGGGCGTCCGAAAAATAAACTGAAAATACCGGGACGATCGTGGAGACGAGACGTACGGGGCTACAGTGTCTGATCATGCGCTACGCCTACCAATAATTTGTGTAAAAACAGGGACTGGGTATTAAGGTCAAAAGACCAAAACGCCCCTCCCATTCAAGCCGTTTTGCGAGAAAACGAGCCGTGAAATGACGTTCACGTTCCCAAAAATTACTATAAAATTCTACACTCTCATACGGTCACAACGGAATATCACATCACATATACCGGAATCCGGAAAGTGCCAAATAAAATACGTGCACGATAAAGCACGTGCACGCAGGAAATCCATAAGATCAGAAAGCGACCGTTACATTGACATAATCCTAAGAAAATTGTCGCGCCCAGCTCCCTTAAAATGGAAGGCGAGACGTGAGGAGGTCCGCTCAGACGTGGAGCTGTGAAGCTGCAGTCTGATAAGCGCCTATAAAAAATTTCAAATGATTTGCAGGTTCTTTGCATCGCGAGAAACAACAACAATAATAACATAGCAGATAAAAAAACATCCACAAGCTCAATAACATCCAACAATTTATCCAACATCACAGACAGTCACAAAAGTATAAGTCTGAACAATAGGCCTAAAACATGGCCGAAACAAAAGAAAGGAAAGTCCGGTGCTACACACCGAAAACTAACAGCAACAACCAATAAGTATGACAACTAAGAAGACCCAGGTGAGTCTAGGACTGGTCACCAGTGTCCTCGTACTCGGTCTCAGCAGGTGCCTCGAACTCAACGTCCACGAACTGCTCGTCCCCAGCTGGTAACTCTAACTCAGAACCTGACATGTGACACCCAAGAGAAAAGGGCACATGTCAGCAAAAGTCTCCCAAAAGAAGCGGAGAGCTTTTGTGCAAGGATATATGTCACGACCCGCTTCCCTAAAATGGAGGCGAGACGTGAAAAGGTCCGCACGGGAGTGGAGCGGTGAAGCCCCAAACCCGATAAGCGTCAATTTAGTATAAGCAGGTCCCTGTAATTGCAATCGAAACAACAACAGTAATAATAGACGGATATGAAATACCAATCCCAAAGTTTGTCCACAAAATATTCAACATCACAGAAAAGCCACCAGGCTAATAGAAAAGAGTCCAAGGCCCAGAACAAGGCCAACAAAAGACAACGACATAACAGAGTAAAGGTGCTACGCACCGACAACAAAACAACTGTCTAACAAAGGTAAAACACCACGAAGACACTAGGACTGGTCCCCAGTGTCCACGTACTCCCCGTCCAACACGGGCGCAAGCTCAGCGTCCGCAAACACCTCACCCTCAGCGAGCAACTCAGGCTCAAGGTCTAACATGCGTCACCCAAAAGAGAAAGGGGCACATGTCAGCAAGTCTAAAAAGACTTGGGCAAGGAAACTGAAAGTGACTAACAACCTAGCATTTAATTGTTAAACAATGGCATGACAGTTGAATATGATGCAACAGTTTAAAAGAGTGACAAGCATGCACGATGTAGCAAAAGCTACCAATTCACTAATCACTTATCACTTATCACTTATCACTTAACACTTAACACTTAACACTTAACACTTAACACTTAGTGCATAGAGAGTCCACTTACTGGCCAGCTCGTTTATCTCTATCACTATCAATCACTTAAACACTAGAGATTTCACCTGCTGGCCGGAGTGGCGGATCAAGCCACTCGGGCTCAGTCCGCTTATCTCTTACCCCACCCACATGTGACGAGCGTTGGGGTTTCCAACTCATTATGCTCGCTTCTGGTCACGAGCCAGGAAAATAAGTGTGTGTTGACATCCGAGCGTTGGGGTTAGCAACTACAGGGCTCGCTTCTGGAACACGAGCCAGGAAACATGGGATTGTAGCGTGTGCTACGCAATCACGATAAATAATCACTATGCAATGACATGAACAGATAATTGCGTACCGTTAATAGGAATTAAACGTGACATACAAGCATGATGGGGGTGACGGACCAAGCTTCGTTGTCAAGCTAGGTCAATGGCGTCTAAACGGCTATCCTTTCACCGTTTAGTCTCTTTTACGCTAAAGCATGGTAAATGGCCTAAGACATGGCCCAATTCAAGAGATGCAAGTTTCACTTGCCTATCACCGGGGATGACGGTTACGAAAGTTCGTTTCCGCGGATGCTAGCCTACGGGGAATCGCTGTTATGGGGAACAATCATCAAAACACAAGTATTTTATTAGGGTTTCATAAAAATTACAATAGGATATGAAAACAACGGTAGATCGATTTCTTACCGAGAGGAGGCGGAAGAAACACTCCGGGGAACCCTAGGACCAGATCTGGAAAGGATTGGGGAAGTTTGGAGAAACTAGGGTTTTTGAGGATTTGGGGATTTTGATGGATTTGATGGAGATTTGGGGAAGATGAGTGGTAGATAGAGTGAATGGATGGATTGGATGATGGATTTAGGGCTTGGAATGAAGGATTGAAGCTTGGAGGAAGATGGGGGCTCAAGGGGGAAGATTTTAGGGTTTTGGAGAAGAAAACGTTTGGGTTGGGTTTAAATAGGCTAGGCTGGCGGCTGCCCAGAAATTAGGGTTTTAACACTGGTTAGTCGGTCAAAGAACAACCACTGACCGACTAGTTTGGAAACTAGTCGGTCGATCGACCAACGCAGACCGACTAAGTGTAAACAGTAACTCCTGAACGAAAATAGGATTTAGAGTTAGTCGGTCCATGAACAAGTACTGACAGACTAGTTTAGCAACTAGTCGGTCGATGAACGTTCTTAGACCGACTAAGAGTAAACAGTAACTCAACTAAAATTTAGATGATGTGTTAGTCGGTTAAAGAAGCATTGCTGACCGACTAGTTTGCAACCTAGTCGGTCAACCAACGTTCTTAGACCGACTAACGATAAACAGTAACTCCTGAGAAAATTTAGAAAGCTCACTAGTCGGTCCAAGAAGGATTGCCGACCGACTGGATCGTCATCTAGTCGGTCGGTGCCCCTTCTTATACCGGCTAATAAGCACCAAAAGTTCCGATACGGAGCGCGGAGCCCCGGGATCGATTCCTAAGACTCCTAGGATTGATCTAACAGTAAGATACGACCGTTATGAAGCCCGTCACGAATGACATACTTCGAAATCGACGATCCTAAGGAAGAAACGAGAAAATACGACGAATCGATCGAAAATGAAAGTTACGGAGACGCAAACCACACAAGAGGAGAAAATCCACCAAAACATATATTATATTATAATAAATTCAGATACAAGAAAACCAGTCGTAACATTCTCCCCAACTTAAGAAAAATTTCGTCCTCGGAATTTCCGAATACTCACGAGTCCGGAAACAAAAGGGGGAAACGCTCTCGCATCTCATCTTCTCTCTCCCAAGTGGACTCTCCCGGCGAACCGTGTCGCCACATCACTCTCACAAGATTGACAATCTTGTTCCGAAGTGATTTCTGACGCCTGTCCAGAATCTGCACTGGATGCTGGTCATACGTCATATCGGGGCGAACGGTAATCTCCGAAAAATCCACCGCATGAGAAGGGTCGCTAATGTATCGACGCAGCTGCGACACATGGAAAACATTGTGAACTCCTTCCAAAGATGGCGGCAAGGCCAAGCGATACGCTACCTCGCCAACCCTCTCCAAAATGTCAAATGGTCCAATGTATCGCGGGCTCAACTTCCCACGCTTCCCAAAACGAATCACACCACGATTCGGGAAAATCTTCAAGAACACATGGTCGCCGGGCTGAAACTCCAAAGGACGACGTTTAGCATCAGCCCAATGCTTAAAACGGTCCTGAGCGATTCTCAACCTCTCCCGAATATTCCTGACGATATCCACGGCCTCCACGATCATCTCAGGTCCCAACAACTCCCGATCTCCAACGTCATCCCAACTCAATGGCGATCGACATTTCCTCCCATAAAGAGCGGCGAAAGGCGCCATGCCAATACTCGCCTGGAAGCTGTTGTTGTAGGAAAACTCTACCAGATGTAGATGGTCCTCCCATGAACCCTTGAAATCCAACATGCACGCCCTCAGCATGTCTTCCAAAATCTGAATCGTCCTCTCGGACTGGCCATCCGTCTGCGGATGGTACGCCGTGCTGAAACTCAGACGTGTACCCAAGCTCTTCTGCAAACTCTGCCAGAACTGAGATGTGAACCTCGTGTCTCTGTCAGACACGATACTCACGGGGACTCCATGAAGTCGCACAACTTCCTGCACGATTCACGTTACATCACTATCCAAACTAGGAAAAAGGAAATAAAACGGAGAGTAAAAGAATTTTACCTCCATATATCTCCTTGCTAGCGCCTCAGTGGACTGTCCCACTCTGAACGGAATAAAGTGCGCGGATTTGGTCAATCGATCTACGATCACCCAAATCGCGTCATTCTGCTTCGGACTCCGAGGTAGTCCAGTCACGAAGTCCATAGTGATGTGCTGCCACTTCCACTCCGGAATCGGAAGCGGTTGTAGCAACCCGGCCGTACGCTGATGCTCCGCCTTCACTTGCTAGCAAACCAAGCATTTGGCTACACTCCGAGCCACGCTCCTCTTCATACCATGCCACCAATAATTCAGACGAAGATCCTGGTACATCTTGGTGCCACCAGGATGCACAGAATACGGCGAACTGTGTGCCTCCACCATCAACTCCTCTCTTGTATCCCCAGCTGGCACACACAACCTGGCTCCAAACCTCAGCGAGCCATCCTCATGAATCAAAAAGTCAGTCCGTAGACCGGCTTCCACCTGCTCCCGAATCTTCACCAGCTTCGGATCCTCAGCCTGGCCGGCCTTAATCCGATCCACGATCGTCGACTGTACCTGCATGTACATCAACGAAGAAGCCTCCCCAGGCAGAACAATCTACACGCCAGACTCGCAAAAATCCTGCTGTAATCCGCACTGCGAGGTCAAAATCATCACCGCTGGAAGCCTACTCAGCGCATCAGGAACCACATTCACCTTGCCAGGGTGATACTGCAAATCAATCTCATAATCCGCCATAAACTCCAACCATCGACGCTGTCGCATGTTGAGCTCCTTCTGCGTGAAAATATACTTCAAGCTTTTGTGATCGGTGAAAATCTTCACTTTCTCACTCAGCAGGAAGTGCCTCCAAATCTTAAGAGCAAACACAACGGCAGCCAACTCCAAATCATGCGTCGGATAATTTTTCTCATGAACCTTAAGCTGACGAGACGCATACGCCACAACATGCCTGTGCTGATGCAACACACAACCGAGACCCTTGCCAGAAGCATCGCAAAAGATCTCAAATCCACCGCTGCGATCAGGCACAACAAGAATAGGGGCACTCGTCAACCTCTCCTTCAGGATACCAAAAGCACTCTCACAATCACCCGACCAAACAAAAGCAACATCCTTCCGCGTCAACCTGGTCATCGGCTCAGCAATACGGGAAAAGTCCTTAATGAACCGCCGATAGTAACCAGCAAGTCCAAGGAAACTTCGAATCTCAGACGCAGACGACGGATCAGGCCACTCCCTGATGGCCCTAATCTTCTCGGGATCCACAGAAATACCATCCCCAGTCACCACATGCCCCAGAAAAGCAACTCGATCCAGCCAAAACTCGCACTTCGAAAACTTAGCATACAAACGATGCTTCCTCAAGATTTCCAATACCGTCTTCAAGTGCGATGCATGCTCTTCCTCCGACTTCGAATAGATCAGAATGTCGTCGATAAAGATAACGACAAACTTATCCAAAAAGTCGTAGAAAATCAGGTTCATTAGATTCATGAAAACTGCGGGAGCGTTAGTTACGCCGAAAGGCATAACCACAAACTCATAGTGTCCATACTTCGTCCTGAACGCTGTCTTCGGAACATCATCCCTCTTCACCTTCAACTGATGGTAACCACTCCTCAAATCCAGTTTAGAAAACACCCTCGAACCTCCAAGCTGATCAAAAATATCATCGACGCGAGGCAACAGGTATTTATTCTTAATGGTCACCGCATTCAATCCCCGATAGTCCACGCACATGCGACGCGAACCATCCTTCTTCTTAACCAGAAACACCGGTGCTCCCCACGGAGACACACTAGGATTAATATAACCCTTCTGCAACAGCTCATCCAACTGCTTCCGTAACTCTTCCAATTCTGCAGGTGCCATACGATACGGCGCCTTCGAAATCGGCTGCGCACCTGGAACGAGATCAATAGAAAATTCCAGAGCTCGATCAGGCGGCAACCCAGACATCTCCTCGGGGAAGACGTCGCCAAAATCTCGCACCACAGCTGGCCACCCCAGCTCCATCTGCATAGCCACAGCCTCCACCGGCCTGGCCCGAAATCTGACAGGACCAAGCGAACTGCTACCACGACTGAACTCAAATACTGGATGTTCGGGAATCTCGAACACCACCTTCTTCCTCCTGCAGTCGATCGTAGCATAGAAGCTCGCAAGCCAATCCATCCCAAAGACCGCATCGTAGTTGGTGATGTTGTGGACAATAAAATCAGCATAAAGCTCATGTCCACAAACCACCACAGAGCAAGGACTGCATCCACGATGCACCGTGACTACTCCATTCCCTGTGACGATTTTCCAACTCTTAGAGAGAGAGGACGTCGACAAGGAATGCTTCTCCACGAAGCTCTGGGCCAAAATGCACATTGACGCACCTGAGTCAAAGAGGACTCAGGCAGGGAACGTGCAAACCAAAACCACACCTAACAAACAGTCTAATCGATCAAATCTTACTCTAGCAACACCATACACAAGCATTCACATAATTTAACAATCAATTAATTAAGGAAGGAACAATCTAGATCGAAAGTTACCTGCAATGACCTCATCCATGGCCAAAACCTCCTCCTCAGTCATCAGAAATGCCTGCCTCCTCGGCGGAGCGGCCTGCTTAAAAGCCTGCTTCTGCGGAACGAGGGGCACCCCACGACCAGCGGGCACCGGGGCTCTCTGCTGCAACGGCGGGGCAGCAATAGGTGTCCTCCAAGGTTGCCTCAACTTCGGGCACTCCCGGATAGCATGGGCGGGATCTCCACAGATAATGCATTGCCCCAAAAACTTCCTACATGATTCCTTGATATGGCCCTCCTTGCCACAGAAATTGCAAGTCCTCCGAACGGGCCCTCCTGGCCTCTTAAACTGAGCAGGCTGGTTCGGCCTGAATCCAGGTCTAACCACAGCTCTCGCCTACTCCACAGGCCTCTTCCCAGCACCAACAATAGACCCCTTCCTCTGGTTCACAAGCAGCTCCTGCCTCTTGGCAGCGACCAAAACCTTTTGATGAGATTCCCGGTCAGAAGAGGTCACAAAGCTCTGGAGCTCTGAAGCAAGCCCCTGCAGAAACCTCTGAGCTCTCTCCTCAGCGTCCTGCACCATTTTTGGTGCAAACCGACTCAGCCTCATGAACTCCTGGTGGTACATGTCCACCGACGAGTTCCCCTGCTTCAGATCGATAAAACGCTGCAGCATCTCTTCCCTAGCAGCCTTCGAGAAGAACTCACCATCAAATCTGGCCTTGAAGGTAGCCCAGACGATCGGCTCAACCAACATCTTTTCTTCAGCATCCCACCAATTCCTGGCGTTATCCTTCAGCTGGCGCTTCGCCAAGTCAACCCAACTAACTTCGTTGACCTTGGACATCTTCAGATTGTCCTCGATATTCCTCATCCATTCATCAGCAGCTAGTGGACCTTCGGTTCCATCAAAATACGCAGGACCCAGCTCTCTGAACTGCTTCGCCCCGGGCTCAGGGCGAGGGGCTTCCGCCACCCGAGCAGCTCGAGTCACCGGAGCATTCTGCACCTGCAGAAGCACACCCTGCTGAACCTGCATCATCTGCAACATCATCCTCATCATCTCCCCATTAGTGGGCTCCCGCTCAGGCTCCTCGTCATGAGGGAGCGCACCACTACCACCACAACGGGTGATTCGCCTTCCTGCCATCTAATGACTCAGAAAACGAAACAATTAGACTCATAGCTTAGGGCTCAGATGTCGAACTTATTTGTTGGACAATCTTGCATCATTATCGTTATCCCGATAATTACAGTTACAGATGGACCTGCATGGGCCACCACTAAAACCTGTCACGACCCGCTTCCCTAAAATGGAGGCGAGACGTGAAAAGGTCCGCACGGGAGTGGAGCGGTGAAGCCCCAAACCCGATAAGCGTCAATTTAGTATAAGCAGGTCCCTGTAATTGCAATCGAAACAACAACAGTAATAATAGACGGATATGAAATACCAATCCCAAAGTTTGTCCACAAAATATTCAACATCACAGAAAAGCCACCAGGCTAATAGAAAAGAGTCCAAGGCCCAGAACAAGGCCAACAAAAGACAACGACATAACAGAGTAAAGGTGCTACGCACCGACAACAAAACAACTGTCTAACAAAGGTAAAACACAACGAAGACACTAGGACTGGTCCCCAGTGTCCACGTACTCCCCGTCCAACACGGGCGCAAGCTCGGCATCCGCAAACACCTCACCCTCAGCGAGCAACTCAGGCTCAAGGTCTAACATGCGTCACCCAAAAGAGAAAGGGGCACATGTCAGCAAGTCTAAAAAGACTTGGGCAAGGAAACTGAAAGTGACTAACAACCTAGCATTTAATTGTTAAACAATGGCATGACAGTTGAATATGATGCAACAGTTTAAAAGAGTGACAAGCATGCACGATGTAGCAAAAGCTACCAATTCACTAATCACTTATCACTTATCACTTATCACTTAACACTTAACACTTAACACTTAACACTTAACACTTAACACTTAGTGCATAGAGAGTCCACTTACTGGCCAGCTCGTTTATCTCTATCACTATCAATCACTTAAACACTAGAGATTTCACCTGCTGGCCGGAGTGGCGGATCAAGCCACTCGGGCTCAGTCCGCTTATCTCTTACCCCACCCACATGTGACGAGCGTTGGGGTTTCCAACTCATTATGCTCGCTTCTGGTCACGGGCCAGGAAAATAAGTGTGTGTTGACATCCGAGCGTTGGGGTTAGCAACTACAGGGCTCGCTTCTGGAACACGAGCCAGGAAACATGGGATTGTAGCGTGTGCTACGCAATCACGATAAATAATCACTATGCAATGACATGAACAGATAATTGCGTACCGTTAATAGGAATTAAACGTGACATACAAGCATGATGGGGGTGACGGACCAAGCTTCGTTGTCAAGCTAGGTCAATGGCGTCTAAACGGCTATCCTTTCACCGTTTAGTCTCTTTTACGCTAAAGCATGGTAAATGGCCTAAGACATGGCCCAATTCAAGAGATGCAAGTTTCACTTGCCTATCACCGGGGATGACGGTTACGAAAGTTCGTTTCCGCGGATGCTAGCCTACGGGGAATCGCTGTTATGGGGAACAATCATCAAAACACAAGTATTTTATTAGGGTTTCATAAAAATTACAATAGGATATGAAAACAACGGTAGATCGATTTCTTACCGAGAGGAGGCGGAAGAAACACTCCGGGGAACCCTAGGACCAGATCTGGAAAGGATTGGGGAAGTTTGGAGAAACTAGGGTTTTTGAGGATTTGGGGATTTTGATGGATTTGATGGAGATTTGGGGAAGATGAGTGGTAGATAGAGTGAATGGATGGATTGGATGATGGATTTAGGGCTTGGAATGAAGGATTGAAGCTTGGAGGAAGATGGGGGCTCAAGGGGGAAGATTTTAGGGTTTTGGATCGTGTTGAGGGAGAAGAAAACGTTTGGGTTGGGTTTAAATAGGCTAGGCTGGCGGCTGCCCAGAAATTAGGGTTTTAACACTGGTTAGTCGGTCAAAGAACAACCACTGACCGACTAGTTTGGAAACTAGTCGGTCGGTCGACCAACGCAGACCGACTAAGTGTAAACAGTAACTCCTGAACGAAAATAGGATTTAGAGTTAGTCGGTCCATGAACAAGTACTGACAGACTAGTTTAGCAACTAGTCGGTCGATGAACGTTCTTAGACCGACTAAGAGTAAACAGTAACTCAACTAAAATTTAGATGATGTGTTAGTCGGTTAAAGAAGCATTGCTGACCGACTAGTTTGCAACCTAGTCGGTCAACCAACGTTCTTAGACCGACTAACGATAAACAGTAACTCCTGAGAAAATTTAGAAAGCTCACTAGTCGGTCCAAGAAGGATTGCCGACCGACTGGATCGTCATCTAGTCGGTCGGTGCCCCTTCTTATACCGGCTAATAAGCACCAAAAGTTCCGATACGGAGCGCGGAGCCCCGGGATCGATTCCTAAGACTCCTAGGCTTGATCTAACAGTAAGATACGACCGTTATGAAGCCCGTCACGAATGACATACTTCGAAATCGACGATCCTAAGGAAGAAACGAGAAAATACGACGAATCGATCGAAAATGAAAGTTACGGAGACGCAAACCACACAAGAGGAGAAAATCCACCAAAACATATATTATATTATAATAAATTCAGATACAAGAAAACCAGTCGTTACAATATAAATAACAAAGACGACTAGCAGTTCTAAAATAGTGCAATAATTTGAAATGACATTTTAAGGATGCAACATTTAAAGATGACATGATGACATGCATTACGAGAACATTAATTTACAATCACGATCACTATCCTATCACATTGTGCACAGAGTTTTCCCCTTACAGCTGAAGGAGCGGATCAGGCATCCTTCTACGCTGCGTGGCAGCTTAACCCTACCCCTCCACGTGTATCGAGCCAGGGTTTCCCAAGTACATGAGCTCGCTTCTGGATCACGAGCCAGGAAGTGTTTTTGGCATAGGGTTGTGCCCGCAAATGCAGGTGCCTAGCCTCAATCATTACAATAAGTGTAGCGTGTGCTACGCAATCACGATGAAACATTTGTTGCATGCACTGACATGGAAATGAACAGATAATTTGCGTACCGTTAATTGAATTTAAACATGGCATGGTAGTATGAGTGCAAGCATGATAATGGTGACGGATCTGGCTTCGTTGTCAAGCCAGATCTAAAAGTGTCGTCTAGGCAGCTATCATTTCACTGCCTAGTCTCTTTTACACTATTGTACAAAATGGCCTAAGACATGGCCTAAATGGAAAACTGGCAAGTATCACTTGCCTGTTTCCGGCGATATCGATTGTCGTGGGTTCGTCTCGACGGGCGTTACGTCATGGAACGACTGGTTCTCTGTTGATCGAATATATTCCTGAATTAAGTTCACTCCAACGTATTTAGAAAAATATTCATTCTATTAGGTTCTCTAGCCTAGGATGTTGTCCATTTCATAACATTAAACCAACATATAGCATGCTTCTAGTAATGATTTCTCTAACATATGTAAGGTCCTGCTAATAATAATTAATGTCCGGTTTGTAAATCTGTGTGGAGTAAAAATTCATAAAAAGTCCATTCCATTAGCCTTCTGTTTGGACTAAAACATTAATGTCTCCATTTAGTACTAACTCATTTTATAGGAAAAGCACCCACTGACATCTTATATATCATCTGTGTATTTAAGCATTAGCATATAGATATTATAACACTAGGAATTTACCTATTAACCTGATGTTATTCAACCCTAATAATAATAACTTCTATACTTTTTAAACTAATAGCTCATCTTCTGTCATGGGTTCACGTGCGGCTAACTTACATACGTAGATATAGAAATTAAGATTAACCTTCTAATTCATTAATGTAGCCTCTGTTAATGCCTACTCACATTTTTATAATAGGATACCCTACTGTTTCTTTAATAATCTAACATTATGCATGCATTAAAATAACCTAGGACAAGGGCTGTATAATAACATGTTATAAGGATTAAACAACTTGCATGTGACAATCACCATGGCTCATGTGTTACTTAACCTTCAGGTATTCTTATTATTAACAACAAGTACTATCGTTCTTATCGACTGCATGAAATTAACTCACTTGTTTACGTTGTTCGCGCTTATCAGCAAGGGAGGTGGCAAACTGAGGCAGACGGCGACGTGGCTAATGGCAGTCTGAGAGACGTGAGGTGGCGGGATGGTGGCGCTTGCGTCAGTGGTCGGAGATAGGCGGGTGGATACCGGCGGGGTCGTCGGAGAGAAAGCCGACAAGGGGGAGGCCGGCGACTGCGGTGAAGCCGCTGGGTTGTGGCGAGAGGAAGAACGGCGAGGCGAAAGTCGGAGGTTAGCGGGTGGTTCGGATGCGGAGCTAGGATGGCGACTGGATGTGGGACTTGGGTCGCCGGAAAAGGGGGTGAAGGCGCTGGCCGTTGGGTTGTTTCGAAAGGAGGAAGGCGCTGGCGTTTGAAAAACACAGAAGCAGTATAGTTTGAGGAGAGCCTGGGTTTTGTTTTTGAAGGGAGAAGAGGATCACGTGGGGTTAGTGGGAGAGGTTTGAGGGCGACGTGGGATGAGGTTTGTTGGGATCTGGATAATAGGTTAGGATTTCTAATATCTTTTGATTGATACGTCTAAAAAAATCAATTTTCAAAACACCCCTTCTTCTTCTTTTTTTTAAATATAAAAACGTTATTTTCCACTTACAACTGAGGTGTGAAGGGTTTTAAAAATAAATTAATACTTATAAATGCTTAACCAAATCGTACAGACTCAAATTTGTTTTAGAAAATATTTTATAAAATTAATAAAGAGGTTATGGCAGATTTGTGCCCCGACGTCCAAAAATTAAAAAGAAGGTACCGGGGCGATCGCGCCTCCGAGAGAGTCGTGAATACGGGGTTCGTTCGCACGTCTGAACTACAGAATTAGTAATAAAAAAATCAAATACACAAAACGCATACGAATTCGGCTACGCGCTAAAAAAATACACGACCGGAAAGTGGCCGTTACATCCTACCCACCTTATGAATGATTCCGCCCTCGGAATCTACATCAATCACTGCTCTGAAATAAGTGCGGGAAGCGCTCTCTCAAATCATCCTCGCGCTCCCAGGTGGACTCCCTAGGGGACCCATGACGCCACTGCACTCTAACCAAGTCGACGGTCTTATTCCTCAGATGCTTCTGCCGTCGATCCAGAATCTCAACTGGCTGCTGATCATAAGTGAGATCCGGGCGAACCGTGATCTCCGAGAAATCCACAGCATGAGACGGATCACTGACGTATCGACGTAACTGAGATACATGAAACACGTCGTGAACTCCCTCCAGTGATGGCGGTAACGCCAAGCGGTAAGCCACCGCTCCAACTCTCTCCAGGACGTCAAAGGGCCCAATATATCTTGGACTCAGCTTGCCTCTCTTTCCGAATCGAATAACTCCCCGATTCGGAGAGATCTTGAGAAAGACGTGATCTCCAGGCTGAAATTCCAATGGTCGCCGTTTAGCATCCGCCCAATCCTTGAAACGGTCCTGAGCGATTCTCAGCTTCTCTCGGATGTTCCTCACAACATCCACTGCCTCCACGATCATCTCTGGCCCTAACAGCTCCCTGTCTCCAATGTCATCCCAGCTCAGTGGCGATCGACATTTCTTCCCGTATAGCGCGGCGAATGGCGCCATGCCAATACTCGCCTGGTAGCTGTTATTGTAGGCAAACTCCACATGATGAAGATGATCCTCCCAAGATCCTTTGAAGTCCAACATGCACGCTCTCAGCATGTCCTCCAAAATCTGAATCGTCCTCTCCGATTGGCCATCCGTCTGCGGGTGGTATGCGGTACTGAAACTCAGACTCGTACCCAAACTCTTCTGCAGACTCTGCCAGAACTGAGATGTGAATCTCGTGTCTCTGTCCGACACGATACTCACGGGGACTCCGTGAAGTCGCACAATCTCCTGCATGATTCACGTTACATCACTATCTAAACTAGGAAAAGGAAATAAAACGGAGAGTAAAAGAATTTACCTCCATATATCTCCTCGCTAGCGTCTCAGTAGACTGTCCTACTCGGAAGGGAATAAAATGCGCGGATTTGGTCAATCAGTCCACGATCACCCAAATCGCGTCATTCTGTTTCGGACTCCGAGGTAGTCCAGTCACAAAATCCATAGTGATGTGCTGCCACTTCCACTCCAGAATCGGAAGCGGCCGTAGTAACCCTGCTGTACGCTGATGCTCCGCCTTTACCTGCTGGCATACCAAACATTTGGCTACACTCCGAGCCACACTCCGCTTCATACCATGCCACCAATAGTTCAGACGAAGATCTTTGTACATCTTGGTGCCACCAGGATGCACAGAATACGGCGAACTGTGTGCCTCGACCAATAACTCCTCTCTAATATCTCCAGCTGGCACACACAACCTGGCTCCAAATCTCAATGAACCGTCTCCATGAATCAAGAAGTCAGTACGCAGACCGGCTTCTACCTGCTCCCGAATCTTCACCAGCTTCGGATCTCCGGCCTGACCTGCCTTGATCCGGTCCACGATCGTCGACTGTATCTGCATACACATCAACGAAGAAGTCTCTCCAGGAAGAACGATCTTAATACCAGACTCGCAAAAATCCTGCTGCAACCTCCACTGCGAAGTCAACATCATCACCGCTGGAAGTCTGCTCAACGCATCCGGAACTACATTCACCTTGCCAGGGTGATACTATAAATCAATCTCATAATCGGCCATGAGCTCCAACCATCGGCGCTGTCGCATGTTGAGCTCCTTCTGCGTGAAGATATACTTCAAGATTTTGTGGTCGGTGAAGATCTTCACCTTCTCACTCAGCAAGAAGTGCCTCCAAATCTTGAGCGCAAATACGACTGCAGCCAACTTCAAATCGTGCGTCGGGTAATTCTTCTCATGAGCCTTAAGCTGCCGAGAAGCATACGCGACCACATGCCCGTGCTGATGCAAAACACATCCGAGACCTTTGCCAGAAGCATCGCAAAAGATCTCAAATCCACCACTCCGATCGGGCACAGCAAGAACAGGGGCAGTCGTCAACCTCCCCTTCAGAATAGTAAAGGCCCTCTCATAAGAATCAGACCAAACAAATGGTATATCCTTCCTCGTCAGTCTGGTCATCGGCTCTGCAATACGGGAGAAATCCTTGATAAAGCACCGATAATAACCTGCAAGCCCAAGAAAACTCCTGATCTCAGACGCTGACTGTGGAACCGGCCACTCTCTGATAGCCTTGATCTTCTCCGGATCCACAGCAATACCATCTCCTGACACCACGTGCCCAAGAAAAGCCACTCTATCCAGCCAGAACTCGCACTTGGAATACTTCGCATACAAGCGATGCTTCCTCAGAATCTCCAGAACAGTCCTCAAGTGCTCAGCGTGCTCTTCCTCAGACTTCGAATAGATCAAGATGTCATCAATAAAGATAACGACAAACTTATCCAAGAAATCATAAAATATCAGATTCATCAGGTTCATGAAACCTGCGAGTGCGTTGGTCACACCGAACGGCATAACCACGAACTCGTAGTGTCCATACTTCGTTCTGAACGCTGTCTTCGGCACGTCTTCCTTCCTCACCTTCAGCTGGTGATACCCGCTCCCGAGATCCAATTTAGAGAATACCATCGATCCTCCAAGCTGATCAAAAATGTCATCGATCCGCGGCAATGGATACTTGTTCTTGATGGTGACAGCATTCAACTCTCTATAGTCCACGCACATCTGACGCGAACCATCCTTCTTCTTCACCAATAGAACAGGTGCTCCCCACGGAGACACACTCGGATTGATGTAACCCTTCTGTAGAAATTCATCCAACTGTTTACGTAACTCCTCCAACTCTGCCGGAGCCATACGATAAGGTGCTTTCGATATAGGCTGCTCCCGGAATAAGATCAATCGAAAACTCAAGAGCTCGATCGGGCGGCAGTCCTGAAATCTCCTCGGGGAAGACGTCATCGAAATCTCTCACCACAGCTGGTCTAGTCACCTCCATCTGCATAGCTACACGCTCCACCACTGGCTTGGCCCGAAATCTGACAGGCCCAAGCGAACTGCTCCCGCTGCTGAATTCGAAGGCCGGATATCTAGGAATCTCGAACACCACCTTCTTCCGTCGACAATCGATCGTAGCGAAGAAGCAGCTAAGCCAATCCATCCCAAGAACTGCATCATAGTTGGTAATGTCGTGGACGATAAAATCGGCGTAGAGCTCGAGTCCACAGACTACCACAGAACAAGATTGACATCCAAGGGACACAGAGATCACCCCATTCCCGGTAACTATATCCCAACTCTTGGAAAGAGGGGAAGTCGTCAGAGAGTGCTTGTCCACGAAACTCCGGGATAAGATGCACATGGATGCACCGGAGTCGAAAAGAACTCGGGCGGGACAAGCACAAACCAAAATGACACCTAACAAGCAAACTAGCAATCAAAACCTATTCTAGCAACCAATCTCTAATCTAACATGCAAGATCAATTAAAGAAAAGTAAAGACTAGTCTGAGGGTTACCTGCAATAACGCTATCCTCAACCTCGACCTCTACCTCGGTCATCGTGAAAGCCTGCCTCCTAGGCTGAACAGCCTGCTGGAATGCCTGCTTCTGGGGAATAAGAGGCGCTCCACGTCCAGCGGCTATCGGTGCTTTCGGCGGGTTTCTAGCAAGCTGGCAATCCTTCACTGTATGCTTAGGGTCGCCACAAAGTAGGCACTGGCCCAGAAATCTCCTGCACTGGTCCTTCACATGGCCGGTCCTGCCGCAAAAATGGCACGTCTTCTGGACAGTCCCTCCTGGCTTCTTGAACTGCACGGACTGATTAGGCTTCATCACTGGCCTAACCACGGCTCTGGCCTGCTCCATAGGCCTCTTCCCAGCTCCAGAATACTGCCCTCTCTTCTGATTGGCAATCAGCTCTTGTCTCTTGGCAGCGGTCAGCAACTTCTGATAAGAATCCAAGTCCGAAGAGGACATCAGACTCTGCAGCTCCAAGGATAGACCCTGCAAGAATCTCTGAGCTCGATCTTCAGCGGTCTCCACCATCTTCGGTGCAAAGCGACTCAGTCTCATGAACTCTTGGTGGTACTGATCCACCGTCTGGTTTCCCTGCTTCAGATTAATAAACTGCTGCATAAGCTCCCTCCTCGCAGCCTTAGGGAAATATTCCTCATCAAATCTCGCCTTGAAAGTGGCCCAGGAAATAGGCCTCACCAGCATCTGCTCCTCAGACTCCCACCAGCTACGAGCATTATCCTTCAGCTGCTTCTTCACCAGGTCAATCCATCCAGCCGGGTTAACCTTCGAGAGAAGCAGATTGTCCTCTGTATTCTTCATCCACTCGTCCGCAGCTAATGGTCCTTCCGACCCATTGAAATATGTCGGGCCCAGCTCCCGAAACTGCTTTGCTCCCGGCTCGAAGCGAGGGGCATTCTGTAGCATCCCCTGCTGAACTTGCATCATCTGATGCATCATCCTCATCATCTCAGCTGTAGTGGGCTCTCTATCAGCATCTGCAACACATCCAGCTCTACCACCAGCTCCAGGTCCACTACCAGCTCCTCGAGTAACGCGTCTACCGGCCATCTAAAATAAGAAAAGTTCAGATCAGACTTTATTGTGATTCGAATGTTATAAATAATTTATTGGATGTTATTTATCATTCTTGTTGTTTCGATAATTCGCAGATGCAAAGTGGACCTGCATGGGCCACCAACAAAACCTGTCACGCCCCGCTCCCTTAAAATGGAAGGCGAGACGTGAGGAGGTCCGCTCAGACGTGGAGCTGTGAAGCTGCAGTCTGATAAGCGCCTATAAAAAATTTCAAATGATTTGCAGGTTCTTTGCATCGCGAGAAACAACAACAATAATAACATAGCAGATAAAGAAACATCCACCAGCTCAATAACATCCAACAATTTATCCAACATCACAGACAGTCACAAAAGTATAAGTCTGAACAATAGGCCTAAAACATGGCCGAAACAAAAGAAAGGAAAGTCCGGTGCTACGCACCGAAAACTAACAGCAACAACCAATAAGTATGACAACTAAGAAGACCCAGGTGAGTCTAGGACTGGTCACCAGTGTCCTCGTACTCGGTCTCAGCAGGTGCCTCGAACTCAACGTCCACGAACTGCTCGTCCCCAGCTGGTAACTTTAACTCAGAACCTGACATGTGACACCCAAGAGAAAAGGGCACATGTCAGCAAAAGTCTCCCAAAAGAAGCGGAGAGCTTTTGTGCAAGGATATAAATAACAAAGACGACTAGCAGTTCTAAAATAGTGCAATAATTTGAAATGACATTTTAAGGATGCAACATTTAAAGATGACATGATGACATGCATTACGAGAACATTAATTTACAATCACGATCACTATCCTATCACATTGTGCACAGAGTTTTCCCCTTACAGCTGAAGGAGCGGATCAGGCATCCTTCTACGCTGCGTGGCAGCTTAACCCTACCCCTCCACGTGTATCGAGCCAGGGTTTCCCAAGTACATGAGCTCGCTTCTGGATCACGAGCCAGGAAGTGTTTTTGGCATAGGGTTGTGCCCGCAAATGCAGGTGCCTAGCCTCAATCATTACAATAAGTGTAGCGTGTGCTACGCAATCACGATGAAACATTTGTTGCATGCACTGACATGGAAATGAACAGATAATTTGCGTACCGTTAATTGAATTTAAACATGGCATGGTAGTATGAGTGCAAGCATGATAATGGTGACGGATCTGGCTTCGTTGTCAAGCCAGATCTAAAAGTGTCGTCTAGGCAGCTATCATTTCACTGCCTAGTCTCTTTTACACTATTGTACAAAATGGCCTAAGACATGGCCTAAATGGAAAACTGGCAAGTATCACTTGCCTGTTTCCGGCGATATCGATTGTCGTGGGTTCGTCTCGACGGGCGTTACGTCATGGAACGACTGGTTCTCTGTTGATCGAATATATTCCTGAATTAAGTTCACTCCAACGTATTTAGAAAAATATTCATTCTATTAGGTTCTCTAGCCTAGGATGTTGTCCATTTCATAACATTAAACCAACATATAGCATGCTTCTAGTAATGATTTCTCTAACATATGTAAGGTCCTGCTAATAATAATTAATGTCCGGTTTGTAAATCTGTGTGGAGTAAAAATTCATAAAAAGTCCATTCCATTAGCCTTCTGTTTGGACTAAAACATTAATGTCTCCATTTAGTACTAACTCATTTTATAGGAAAAGCACCCACTGACATCTTATATATCATCTGTGTATTTAAGCATTAGCATATAGATATTATAACACTAGGAATTTACCTATTAACCTGATGTTATTCAACCCTAATAATAATAACTTCTATACTTTTTAAACTAATAGCTCATCTTCTGTCATGGGTTCACGTGCGGCTAACTTACATACGTAGATATAGAAATTAAGATTAACCTTCTAATTCATTAATGTAGCCTCTGTTAATGCCTACTCACATTTTTATAATAGGATACCCTACTGTTTCTTTAATAATCTAACATTATGCATGCATTAAAATAACCTAGGACAAGGGCTGTATAATAACATGTTATAAGGATTAAACAACTTGCATGTGACAATCACCATGGCTCATGTGTTACTTAACCTTCAGGTATTCTTATTATTAACAACAAGTACTATCGTTCTTATCGACTGCATGAAATTAACTCACTTGTTTACGTTGTTCGCGCTTATCAGCAAGGGAGGTGGCAAACTGAGGCAGACGGCGACGTGGCTAATGGCAGTCTGAGAGACGTGAGGTGGCGGGATGGTGGCGCTTGCGTCAGTGGTCGGAGATAGGCGGGTGGATACCGGCGGGGTCGTCGGAGAGAAAGCCGACAAGGGGGAGGCCGGCGACTGCGGTGAAGCCGCTGGGTTGTGGCGAGAGGAAGAACGGCGAGGCGAAAGTCGGAGGTTAGCGGGTGGTTCGGATGCGGAGCTAGGATGGCGACTGGATGTGGGACTTGGGTCGCCGGAAAAGGGGGTGAAGGCGCTGGCCGTTGGGTTGTTTCGAAAGGAGGAAGGCGCTGGCGTTTGAAAAACACAGAAGCAGTATAGTTTGAGGAGAGCCTGGGTTTTGTTTTTGAAGGGAGAAGAGGATCACGTGGGGTTAGTGGGAGAGGTTTGAGGGCGACGTGGGATGAGGTTTGTTGGGATCTGGATAATAGGTTAGGATTTCTAATATCTTTTGATTGATACGTCTAAAAAAATCAATTTTCAAAACACCCCTTCTTCTTCTTTTTTTTAAATATAAAAACGTTATTTTCCACTTACAACTGAGGTGTGAAGGGTTTTAAAAATAAATTAATACTTATAAATGCTTAACCAAATCGTACAGACTCAAATTTGTTTTAGAAAATATTTTATAAAATTAATAAAGAGGTTATGGCAGATTTGTGCCCCGACGTCCAAAAATTAAAAAGAAGGTACCGGGGCGATCGCGCCTCCGAGAGAGTCGTGAATACGGGGTTCGTTCGCACGTCTGAACTACAGAATTAGTAATAAAAAAATCAAATACACAAAACGCATACGAATTCGGCTACGCGCTAAAAAAATACACGACCGGAAAGTGGCCGTTACAAAAATGAAAAAACAACTCACAGACTAGACTCTATGAAGAACTTGAAGCCATGAATGAGCTTGAGCTAGTTGCATATGCTTCGCTTGAATTTGAGCTCCTCTTTAGCTTTAGCTTGAGCACATTCTTTGAGCTTTGGAGTTACGAGCTAAATTCATCTTCATCTTCTATGTGTATGGTTGAAGTTCTTCTTCTCGGAGTATGTTTCGAGCTTCAATTAGCTTATTGCACAACCGACACACTTAAGTAGTATGATTAGTAATTTAACAACATTTGGTGTGATCATCAACAAAACAAACCACTTGGGGTGGGACTAGATTTCCATCAGGTGTGATCATGAGCTACATGATGTTTAACTTCTATGCCGGTTGCTTGGCAGTAGTCTAGGAAGACTTGTGATGTGAATTCCCCAGTATTTTCCAGACGTAATTTCTTGATCTGGTTATCTAGGAAATGTGCCCGCAACTTTATGATTTGTGCGAGTAGCGTTGCAAAGGCTACGTTGCGGTTGGACAGGAGGCACACATACGACCATTTGGAAGATGCGTCAATCAGTACCTTGTAGTACCGAAATGGTCCACTTGCGGGGTGAATAGGCCCGCAAATGTCTCCATGTATTCTCTCTAGGAAGCTTGGAGACTCTGAGTCCACCTTCAGGGGGATGGTCTCGTAATCAATTTCCCTTTGTGACAAGTGGGATAAGGAGGTGCACCCTTCCGAGTAGCTTCAGGCTTTTCGGGTTAATTCCACAGGATTGGGATATGATGCGACGCATCATATTCCTTCCAAGGGTGTCCTAGTCTATCGTGCCAGAGTTTGAATTCTGGTTGATTATGGCACTTCTGGTGCTCGAGTGTGTTTGCTTCCATTGCTCTTATCCTTGTAAGGTAGAGACCCGATGGGAGTCCCTCAAAACGCTCGACGGTGTTTTTAGCACCGTTTTTATGAGACGTTACATACAGGAATTCTCTGTTTTGTCTGTGCACCGTCTCATGGTGGTATCCGTTTAAGCGGATATCTTTAAAGCTTAACAGATTTCTATGAGAGCTAGGGGAGAAAAACGCATCTTTTATTAGTAGATGTGTTTTGTTGGGGAGCATAAAATGTGCTTCCACTGATCCTTCAATGATTCCTGATGGACCGGAGATTGTATTCACGGTTCCATCGTATTTATCAATGCTTTGGAAAAAGCAGATGTCTTGGAGGATCGTGTGCATAGAGACACTGTCCACTAGGCATTTATAGTCCATCTATTTTAAGAGAAAATATCACAGTATAAGGCACAAGAAAAGATATACTACTGATAATCAATTAATGTCTGAAAAAGTACTTCAACATGCTAGAAACAAGCAGATAAATTGTTTTTCAAAAAGAAAGTACAATGCATAGAAAGTAGATAATGCTTCAATCGAGCAGGTCATCGTTTGAGAAGTCCTCAGCGATGAACCTGATTGGTGTCAGGGCTTCATGATCCACCAGGTTTGTCTCAGCTTGCTTCTGGCTCGCTTTGTACAAGTCCTGTAGGTGGCGTGGAGTCCGACAATTCCTGGACCAGTGTCCAGTTGCACCACACCTGTGGCACTTATCTTCCCAGTCCTTTCTGGGGGCAGATGTCTGGACATCGTCCTTTCCCTTCCACACATTTTTCTTCTTCCCCTCGTTGTTGGTTCTAGGAGGGGGTCCTCTAGCCTGCTTCTTTATCGCCTTACCCTTCTGGGGCTTGCCTTTGAAGTTGCTCCTCTTCTTCTGGGAGGAGCTGTGATGCGCTTCAGGCGCAGAAGCAGTGCCGGTAGGGCGTGCGTTATGGGTGGCCAGAAGGAGGTCTCGATTCTGTTCTGCCATCCGAAGGCATGAGAGAAGCTCTGAGTATTTCGTGAACTTTCGTGAACTTTCGTTCAGGATGTATATGTCTTCTCTAACATGCGCTCCTCCGCCACTTTCTCACCACACAACTTCAGGCGTGAGGTGATGCTAAAAAGTGTCGAGTTGTACTCGACGATAGACTTAAAGTCTTGGGGACGTAGGTTCTCCCATTCATATCGCACTCGAGGAAGTATAACATCTCTCTGATGTTTATATCTGTCCTCGAGGGCGGTCCATAACTCATAAGAGTCTTCCACCGTGAGGTACTCGGCCTTCAGGGTCCGATCGATATGGCGTCTGATATAGATAATTGCTTTCGCTTTATCTATATCAGAAACCTTATCGCCTACAACGATGGCATGGCTCGGTCCCTGTGCTCGCAGATGGAATTTTATATCCAACTGCAAGCTTAAATAATTTCTGCCTGTAGCATCCAATACGTCAAAGTCGACGCTCGCAATTTTAGCCATTATCTCTCTAGCATGTTTAAAAAATAAGCAATAATTAGATATTTTAAAGAAAAATAAATAATTGAGCATTTCAGACACAGATATTTGCTGCGTGGATCGGCTAATCACCATATTAATTACATTCCATACAGTCCCAAAAAGAATGAAAGTACAACCCGGGAACCCCCGTGGGGCCCCTATTCTTCTGGAATGGTCCTTCATCTTCCTAAGGCGTCCGTCGGTCTTGTAATTTTACAAAATATCCTAACTACATTTTTCTCTCTCAAAAAAAGAAAAGGAAAATAATGCAAGGGAAATAATGGTGATAACTAGCCGATCCAAAACCACAACAAATATAAACATTCGTCGCAGGCAGAAAAAATACAGCAGACATTTAATCATCACAGGCAGTTTATTCATTACAGGCAATTAATCATCAAAGGCAGTTTATAATGGAAATGAAAATTTTTCGTTTAAAAATTATTGGACCACTAGGCAACGTCATACACAGTTAGGTTAGTTGACTAACGGCAGATCGGTCTCAGGATCTTCCTAATTTTTAAACGTATAATAATCAGATAATCCGAATAAAATGCGATGAATTAGAAGCTTGTAATTTTTCCAGATTTTGACGAAAAAGAAACCGCAATAAAAATCTGAAAATAAGTCGAAAAATAGAAAAAAAAATTTGTGGTCAAACCCTAGTTAGGGTTTTTGGTCGCGTGAGATGCCGCTTCTGGCGGTTAGGGTTTCCAGACACGCGCGCGCAAGGGGGGAACCGCTGCAGGCGGTTGGGCTCGTCCGCCGCTACTGGCGGCGTCGCGGGGGGGGCGCCGACGGCGGTGGGGTCGTCGCTGCGGGCGGCGAAAACGTCCCGCCGTCGCAGACGGCGGGGGATCCGCCGCTGCAGGCGGCGAGGGGGGCCGCCGTCGCAGGCGACGGGGGACCGGCCACTGCAGGTGGCAGCGGGGCGGGGGGGGCGCCGATGCAGGCGGCGGGTTCGGCCCGCCGCTTCCAGCGGCGGGGGTCGCCGCCGCTGCGAGCGGCGGTGGTGTTTGCGCGTAAAAGGAGGGGGGTCGCGTGGCGGCTTCCGGCCGCGCGGCGAAGGGGAAACCCCCTAGGGTTTAATGGTTTTGGGGGAAAAGATGATAAAAAACCAATTTTTGTTGGAAAAAATTCATTTTTAATCTCCAAAAGGGTGTTTTTATTGTAAAAAAGTTGATTTTAACAATAAAAACGATGATATTTCATTAAGAAATCGATCCGAGTAATTGGATCTAAACATATGCACACATGAATTTAGATTTAGGGAAAAGAGTTACCTCTAAATCCTACCCGCCTGATCCAGCGACGTTCGGTGAAGGAAGCCCGTTCGCCTCGTGTTCGTCCGTCGGCAGAGGTTCGGCTCAGCCTCGAGCGTGCTGATAACGTGTTGTAAACGTGGTGGCTATGGAATCATAGCCCTGTATTTATAGCAATATGGTTACATAATGGGTGGATACACACTAACGGGTTGGGCCTCCAAAATCCTACCCGCCGGATCGATCTAGGAAAAAGAGTTATCTCTAAATCCTACCCGCCGGATCTAGCGACGTTCAGTGAAGTAAGCCCGTTCGCCTCGCGTTCGTCCGCCGGCAGAGGTTCGGCTCAGCCTCGAGCGTGCTGATAACGTGTTGTAAACGTGGTGACTATGGAATCTATAGCCATGTATTTATAACAATAGGGTTACATAATGGGTGGATACCCACTAACGGGTTGGGCCTCCAAAATCCTGTTTATAACATTTTTAAATATATAAGTATGAAATTTGTTATGAATCAACCGCTGAGGGGAGAGCCCTCAGGTTTATATTTATAGCCAAAGGGGAGAATACAAGTGGGCTTATACAGATATGGGCCCTGTTACGACCTAAAGATCGTGGGAGCCCGGCTTCCGCCCGGATCCGCTAACAAATCCTACTAACTCGCCCTGTCACAATGGGCCGCCGCCCCGAAAATCCGGGGCATCATGGAGACAGGCGTGCCTGGCAGCGTTTCCCCGGACCGGGCGAGGCGAACAGCCGCGGCCGGCCGAGGCGAACAACCGCAGTCGGCCGGGGCGAACGACCGCAGCCACCCGACCCGCCGAGGTAGTGCGCTTGGTGGCGCTGGGGCAGCTAGGCCAAGGCTGCTGACCGGCGTGGACGTATCCCTCCGCACCAGCGGGCCGTGCCCCAAGGCCAATCGGGACGGCCCGCCCGACTCCCGTGAACCACGACGCCTAGGGTGACACCGCCCGGCCTTTAGCTCGTCGCTAGCGACAAACGGCCAAGGATAAGGACACGACCGACACATACGTCACCCGACCGTCTGACAAAGCACCCCCTGGTGGCTGAACCGCCTGACAGCGGGTGCTTTCGGCCCTGACACCCCGACAAAAGCGCCCTTTGGCCGTTGCGCCGCCTGAAAAAAGCGGATCAGGACCTCCAGTCCCCGAGGCCCCTATCCAAAGTTTCCGCCGTCACACGCGCCAGCTCAGCACGCCTAGTCATCACCCGTCAGGTATAAATACCCCCATTCCTCTTACGGAGAGGGGGTTGGAAAATTCTCTCATCTTCTATTATTCACACACGAGGGCGAAGGTCTTCCATATCTTTGCTCTCCCATCTAAAGCTCGTCACGGGCGGCGGACACACAGAGAGTCCGACCGGCGTGTCTAGCCCCCCTTTTTAAGCCCTATCACTGACTTAGGCATCGGAGGGGCTAAGGGTTGAACCCCAACCTAGCCCTTCTGACGAGTTGCTCGTGCTGCAGGAGAGCTCGCCCCTGGACCGGAGTCAGCCTCAGCCCCCTGCCGTCCAACCTTCCCAGGCTACTTCCGGTGAGATTTGACCCCGGGGGCATCACCGGCGACGGACCCGACTTCTTCACCTCACTAATCACTTGTAAAACAGCCTACCTAGCCCCTCATTTCCATATAACCACCGTGCCCTTGGTTCCCATAATACAAATTCATTGTACGCGAGTTCCACCTCGTAACAATTGGCGCCGTCTGTGGGAACGAAGGGTCACACCCATGTTAGACTCCATGCCGATCTCGCGGAACCCTGACCATGGCAAAGATCCCGTGGGTCAGGAACCGCTCTCTCTACAAATCACCCCGGCGTCCGACCCCCTTCTGGGGATGGGCCCCGAGACCGAACATACTTCGGCCCCCGTCGTCCTGAAGAGCTTCGAGGCCGTCCCCCTGGCCAGGGGAGGCTATCAGACGACGGGAACGGAGCCTCCGCCCGGCCCCTCAGAGCCCCTGAACGTGAGGCGGAACCTCCACCCTCAATTCGAGGAGGAGGGGGAGAATAGGGGGCTCGCTGAGGAGATTGCGGCCCAGCAAAGGCTCCTGGAAGAGGAGATGGAAGTTGCGCAGCGGTGGAGGCGCCTGGGGGAGGCGGCCGCCGCGTAAAGGCGTTTGGACGAGGCGGCCGAGACCACCCGGAGGGCCTACCAGGAAGAAGAGACCCCCCGCCGCCAACTCCGCTTCATCGTCGCGGAGCACGAAAGGCTGAGGAAGGAAAACAGAAGCAACCAAGAAGTCATTGAAGAGACGACGATGGGACGGCGGCCCGGGAACGGGCGGGACCCGTTGCTGAACAGATCCCCACCTGGAGGAGGCGACCTGCGTCACCAGCACCACCCCTCCGATATCCTGCACGAGGAAGCCGTTTGTCGACAACTACGCTTCCTCGCCGCCGAGCGCGAGAGGCTCCTCCGAGAGAATCAGGAACGGATGGAGGCCCGAGGAGAGCTGGCCGGGAGGCGCTGGCGCTGGGAGAGCCGTAGCCCACAACCCGTCGAGTCCTCGGCCCGAGGAAGGAGCCCCGCCAGACGACCATCGGACTACTCCCCGGGGGCGGAGGACCGTCGACGGCCGCGACGCGACCGAAGCCTGACCCCCGAATGGCGATCGCCCTACCTATCCGGAGGAGGCCACGCCGCTCGCACGGTGGATCACGTCCGCCCCAAGGCCCAAAAAGTTCAAACCTCCTCACTTGGCAATGTACAATGGGAGGGGCGACCCCCTCACACACGTGCAACAATACCGGGGGGCAATGGAGGCGCAAGATGTGGACGAGGTGTTCCTGTGCCGACATTTCTCCCAAAGCCTAAGGGACACCGCGCTGGACTGGTACTTCGGCTTGCCAGCGAGATCCGTCGGGAGCTTTGGCGAGCTATCCCACAAATTCTGCCAAGAGTTCCGGGCCGGGCGGACGAAGAAGAAGCCCCTGGACTATCTCTGCACGATAGTCCAAGGAGAAGGAGAGACAACAGGTAGATACCTCCGTCGTTTTCAGAAGGAGAGACGGGCGGTGGTGACATGTAGGGATGAGGTGCTTATGCTGGCCTTCAAAACGGGGTTGCGGACTCGGAGTCTCCACAAATCCCTGCTCCGGGACCCGCCGACCGACTATGAGGCGTTGGTTGCCATGACGGAGAGGCACGCGTTGGCCGAAGAAACTCTTGGTAAAAAGGCCTTGTTCCCCCGGGCGAAACCGACTCAAGGCGAACCCCGATCACACCCTCGGCCGAGACAGGAAGAGGGGGACCGAGGTCGCGACCGGCTAGCCCGACCAAGGCGGGAACCGCCCGGGCCTCGCCCCCAAGATCGCCCAGGTCCGGCGCGCGAGTTTGCTCCGGCACAAGGGCTCCCTCGAGTCGTCCCAAGACAAGAGGTCCCCTTGCGGGCGCATTACACGCAACTCAATACCCCCCTGATCGAGGTGATGGCTGCGGCCACCCGGGCCGGTCTGCTGCCGGAGCCGCCCCGAGAAATGAAGTCGGACCCGGCCCGGAGAGATTTTAAGAAATACTGCCGATACCACCGGGACCACGGCCACGACACCGATGACTGCTTCACCCTGAAAAGGGAAATCGAGCGGCTGATCCAGGCGTGCCACCTGGGGGACTTCGTCGGAGGCCGGAGACCAGACCGAGAAGATGGGAACCACCGAAGGGCGCGGAGGGCAGACCCTCCGGCAAACGGCAAGCGGGAAGAGCTTCACCCACCGAAACCCGTCTTGCGCATAGATACGATATGCGGCGGGCCATCTTCAGGAGGGGCATCGTCGTCAAGCAAAAAGGCGTATGCAAGGCAAGTGATGACGGCGGGTCTCGGAGGGGACCAGAGAGGGAGAAGGATGGCCTACCCTCCCATTACTTTCAGTGACGAGGATCTAGAGGGGATCGAGCAGCCCCACGACGACGCCATCGTCATCGAGGCCCAGATTGGGACAGCCATCGTCAGCCGCCTCCTGATCGACACAGGGAGCTCTTGCGACATCCTGTTCATGTCCACAATTGAGAAGATGGGCTTACGGCCGACTGACCTGAGACCTTGTACCGGGCTCCTCGTCGGTTTCACCGGTCACTCGACCCCCATCATAGGGGTGATCACCTTGCCAATAACCCTCGGAGAAGAACCATAGGTCGTCACTCAAATGACGCTGTTCGTTGTGGTCGACATTATGTCGGCGTACAACGGGATTATAGGACGACCATACATGTCGGCCATTGGAGCGCTCCCCAGCCTTCTCCATCAGATGGTCAAGTTCCAAACCCCCCGAGGGGTTGGGATCGTGCGGGGAAGCCAGAAGCTGTCTAGGAGCTGCTACGTGGGGTCGACCAAGCACAAGGGACCAGAGGTGAACCTGAAAGTCGACTCCCCCAGGCGGAGTGATGACCCCTACCAGCCGGAGCTAGCTCCCGCCGATGCCACTGCCGAGGGAAACGGGATCAGCCGCACCCCCCGTGAAGGACGGGCTAATGACTCCAAGGGGCGCGGTGCGCCGGTCGTGGCATAGCTGAGAACTGTAAGTCATGAACGAAACACCTTGTTCCCTCCTTTTTTGCCTTTGAATTTCGCCTTTTCTGCATGACAATTTCAGTTCCCCCCTCTCAAAGACTCCGGGGCAGGACTAGTCCTCGCCACCCAAACCGGAGAGGGGCACGGGCCGAGCTGCGTACTCGCTCCCCCCCAGGAAGACCTCCGGGGCAAGTTCCCTGAGCTTGGCCACCCAAACCGGAGCGCCATATGCGGGGTAGGCGACGGCCCAATACCCGTCCGACTATAGAGGTTGCGGGGAGGCGACGGCCCCATACCCCCCTCTCAAAGACTCCGGGGCAGGACTGGTCCTCGCCACCCAAACCGGAGAGGGGCACGGGCCGAGCTGCGTACTCGCTCCCCCCAGGAAGACCTCCGGGGCAAGTTCCCTGAGCTTTGCCACCCAAACCGGAGCGCCATATGCGGGGTAGGCGACGGCCCAATACCCGTCCGACTATAGAGGTTGCGGGGAGGCGACGGCCCCATACCCCCCCTCTCAAAGACTCCGGGGCAGGACTAGTCCTCGCCACCCAAATCGGAGAGGGGCACGGGCCGAGCTACGTACTCGCTCCCCCCCAGGAAGACCTCCGGGGCAAGTTCCCTGAGCTTGGCCACCCAAACCGGAGCGCCATATGCGGGGTAGGCGACGGCCCAATACCCGTCCGACTATAGAGGTTGCGGGGAGGCGACGGCCCCATACCCCCCCTCTCAAAGACTCCGGGGCAGGACTAGTCCTCGCCACCCAAACCGGAGAGGGGCACTGGCCGAGCTGCGTACTCGCTCCCCCCAGGAAGACCTCCGGGGCAAGTTCCCTGAGCTTGGCCACCCAAACCGGAGCGCCATATGCGGGGTAGGCGACGGCCCAATACCCGTCCGACTATAGAGGTTGCGGGGAGGCGACGGCCCCATACCCCCCCTCTCAAAGACTCCGGGGCAGGACTAGTCCTCGCCACCCAAACCGGAGAGGGGCACGGGCCGAGCTGCGTACTCGCTCCCCCCCAGGAAGACCTCCGGGGCAAGTTCCCTGAGCTTGGCCACCCAAACCGGAGCGCCATATGCGGGGTAGGCGACGGCCCAATACCCGTCCGACTATAGAGGTTGCGGGGAGGCGACGGCCCCATACCCCCCCTCTCAAAGACTCCGGGGCAGGACTAGTCCTCGCCACCCAAACCGGAGAGGGGCACGGGCCGAGCTGCGTACTCGCTCCCCCCCAGGAAGACCTCCGGGGCAAGTTCCCTGAGCTTGGCCACCCAAACCGGAGCGCCATATGCGGGGTAGGCGACGGCCCAATACCCGTCCGACTATAGAGGTTGCGGGGAGGCGACGGCCCCATACCCCCCCTCTCAAAGACTCCGGGGCAGGACTAGTCCTCGCCACCCAAACCGGAGAGGGGTACGGGCCGAGCTGCGTACTCGCTCCCCCCCAGGAAGACCTCCGGGGCAAGTTCCCTGAGCTTGGCCACCCAAACCGGAGCGCCATATGCGGGGTAGGCGACGGCCCAATACCCGTCCGACTATAGAGGTTGCGGGGAGGCGACGGCCCCATACCCCCCCCTCAAAGACTCCGGGGCAGGACTAGTCCTCGCCACCCAAACCGGAGAGGGGCACGGGCCGAGCTGCGTACTCGCTCCCCCCCAGGAAGACCTCCGGGGCAAGTTCCCTGAGCTTGGCCACCCAAACCGGAGCGCCATATGCGGGGTAGGCGACGGCCCAATACCCGTCCGACTATAGAGGTTGCGGGGAGGCGACGGCCCCATACCCCCCCTCAAAGACTCCGGGGCAGGACTAGTCCTCGCCACCCAAACCGGAGAGGGGCACGGGCCGAGCTGCGTACTCGCTCCCCCCCAGGAAGACCTCCGGGGCAAGTTCCCTGAGCTTGGCCACCCAAACCGGAGCGCCATAGGCGAGGTACCCGACAAACCAATACCCTCCCTCCCCCGAAGGGGCCCATCACCCCTCCTCTCAAACCTCGGGAAGCTACTCAAGGACCGCGAATCAAGGCAACTCCAACGCAGAGCCATCCCTGAGGAGTAACGCCTGACCCCCATAAAGCCGGCACCCGAAAAGGACACTCGGGACCAACGCCACTGACAAGTGGCATGAATGCCTGAGGGGTCACATCACCTGTCACCCATCGGGAACGCCTCACCCCCTAAGAACGAAATTCCAAGACGGCCCCGACTCTCACTAAAGAATAAATAAGGGCAGAAATTCACCATTATAAATCCCCCCTACTTCCTTGAGGAGGGGAAAAAAGGCGAGGGGAAGGATGTGCAGAAAGACTAATCGTTTTGACACCTTCTCTCCCTCAACATACGCGGAAAATGCGAGCTTCGCCGACCTCCAAAATAAGCGATCCCCCAACAGGATATTCCCCTTACACGACGGTTGCTCAACCGGCTGCTCCCCTCCCTCCGTTAGACAACTTACGGCAGGGGAACTGGGGCTCCAATGACATACCAGTCCTCTCCACGGACGCCCTTCGTATGCAGGCGCGGCTGGCAGACAACCCGATGGAGGGGACAGACCTGCCAAATCACCTCGCCGGGCACCCCGGCAGCCGCCCGCGTCGCCCCAACCGAGGGGAACGTGTCCCCGAGCGCCGGCCCGACCCAACTGGCTATTCCACTTACACCTGCAGCACCCCCCTTCCACTCATCGGCCTTCCCCGGGCCGCTTAGGCCAGGAGGCCGCACAGGGGGGCGGCGGCCCACGTCCCTTCGCGCCTACCACGCAGAGACTCCAGACGGGGCGATCAACGGGGCCCCTTGGGATAGAACAACCACCAAGGACTCCCTCTCCCCCCAATTCTGGGATCGAAGGCCAAAGCCACTGCCTGGCTCCGACGCGACCACCCACCCCTCCGCCGAGGCGGAACCCGCTAAATCCACTCCACGCCCCATATCAGGGGCACAACACCAGAGAAAGGCGGGACAGCAGCGATGGGAACCTCAACCTACCTAGAGCGACACTCGGTAACGCCTACGGGCCAGTACTATGTTACACCCACGGGCCGATTCAATACTACGCCTACGTGGCGACCCTGTTTAATTAAACTATCAATAATAGCCGAGGGAAATACCGAAGACTGATCCCGTACGCCCACTAGTTATAGCTCGGTTACACCGGGACCCGACCAACCCTCGAAAAAGGGGGGGAGCCCGGCCGTAAAATCTATCGAACGCGCTATGAGTAATAAAAGGAGCTACCACGGTTCCCCCCCGCCATGATCTAAATAGCCGCACCAAGGCGTAACTCTAAAAATAGAATTTATGCACACACAGGCAGGAAATCACAGAAAAATACAGGTACCGACCCCACGAATCGTCGCTTTCTGTCGTTTTTTTTATAAAAAAGAGAGAGGGAAAGGGGTGTGGGGGAGCCTACAAAAAACTACTTGGCGCCCTCGCCAGTCACGACTCCCTCTCCCTCAAGGGACTCTCCCACTGCCCCGCCGGCCTCCGGCTCGTCACCTTCCCCTCCGTCTCCATCCTCCTCCTCCTCCACACTGTATGCGGCGAGCCCGTCGAGGTCGACCTCTACCGACGGGACCAGGCCCGCCAGCTTCTCCTTCACCCGAGCCAAGCAGGCTTCCCATCCCTCCTCCTGGCCCTTCTCCAGGCCCTCGGACATCGACTTTGCGAGGGCGGGGACGACGGTACTCTCCTGGTACGTCCGAAATTCCTCGACCCTACGGGCCAACTCCTCCTCGGTGGCCTTGGCACGCCCCGCCAGATCCTCCGCCTGAGCCTCCTCCCTCCGAAGGGCCTCCTCCAGCACCTTCACTCTCTCTCCGGCCTCGGCCGCCCTCTGCTCCTGGTGGGACAAGACCTTCGTGAGGCGCTCTACCTCCGCCACGCCGCGGTCGCCCCTCTCCCTCTCCTTGGCGAGGTCCTCGCCGGCCCTCTTGCGAAAAGCAGCGAGCTCGGCGACCGCCTTAGCCACGGCGCCCTCTGCCTTGTGGATAGCGGGCACGTGCCTCATCATCCCAAGCATCAGGTTGATAATCTGAATAAAGACAGAAAGCAAAGCGAACTCATTTAGGATGCTCCATAAAACCGATTAAAAAAACGTCGCCCACCTTACAGAACATACCTGGACGCCGTGCATCACCGCGGTGCCGCACAGACCCTCCGGCCCCACCGCTTCCAGCGCCACCTTGTCGCGTGGTAGGAAAATGTTCTCCGCCAGCCTCGCCGCCACACCTCCATCCTCAAACACAGATTCATCGCTCGCAACTTTGTACGGAGCCCGATGAAGCGCCAGGTCGGGGTAGCCCTCTATATCGCTCCTCCTGGTCTTAAACTTCACCAAGGCGGCCTCACAGCGGGGTTCGGCGGCCCTTTCCAGACCGAACGGGGGACAACTGTAAGGCCAAGGGTCCCACCCTCCGGACCCGGTCGGGCCGCTCGACCCTTCGGCCCTCACCGGTTCACCGCTAGCCGTCATCCCCTCCCCCCTGCAGGTGCCTGGGGGCTGGACGGCACCGTTCGGGGCATTTCCCCCCCCGTCCCCTATCGACCCTTCGTCCCCGCCCTCCAAGTCGATGGCAGGGTCCGACATCCCCTCCCCGGCTCCGCCGCCCACCGCACAGGGCCCCCTCGGCACCTCAGACTCAGATGCTATCGCCGGCCCCTTCCTCTTCTTCGCCGACATTGCCACCCCAGTCGAGCTCCCTGCCCCTCCTTCCGCTCGCGACCTCTTGGGGCCCACTCTCGACGATGATCGCCTCGCCTGCTCCGAAGCCCGCCGCATCATTTCCTCGAGGGACAGACTCATTGTGCCACCTGCCACAAAGAGAAATTTCAGCGTAAGCATATCAGGCACATGAACACCCAAATCTTTTGTACCTTCAGGCCATGTATACGCCGTTATCATCTCCGCCCGAGAGAGCGTCCGATAATCTCGGCCCTCTACTGGTATGGCCATTAAAATCTGGGCCACCTCCTTGTCCTCGTCCCCCAATTTCACCGCCTCTCTCGCCTCGGGATTCAGCTCCGCCCAGTCAGACCTTATCAACACCTCCTCCGGCACCTCCACAAACACATACTGCTGGCGCCAAAACTTAATTTTGCTAGGCGACCCCCTGATGAGCGGATGAGTCCTCTTCGCGGACAGATAGTAGCCCGACCCCAACCTCTTGACCGAGAAGAAGTGCCGAAATAAGGACAGAGATGGGCGAACCTGGTTGCTCAAGCACAGCACCAAGAACCCCACAATGGCACTGATGGCATTGGGCATCAGGCGATAGAGGGGCAGCTCCAGGAAGTTCAACACTTCCAGCAAGAACGGATGGGGGGGAAGCGCAAACCTTGCTCAAACGAAGATACGTAAACTCCCACTTCCCGGTCGCCCGCAAAACACACCCTTTCTTGCGGCTCAGGTTCACGTACCGAATACGGCGGCCGGACGTACATCGTGAAGATCTCCGCAACGGATTTCTTCAGCTCCGACTTCACGCCCGCAATCTCGAGGGGCACCCTTCCTGTCTCCGCGGCGGAGCTTCCTCCGCCAACCCCCCCCGTTCCCTGACTTCGAGACGGAGACATCGAGGAAGACATTTCTAAAAAGGGTGTCTTACCTAACGGTTGCCGACGACTTGGCCGCTTGCGCTACTCCGCTGACCGCCCCCACGAGGTCGACTCTGGCAAGATCGCTGAAACCTCCTTCGAGCCCTACCTGCTTGTCGAAAAATTTTATCGCCAAACAATCAGCTTAATTTGCTCACCCCCCATTACGATTCCTTTAAAGCGTCTGCGCCAAACATCGCGACCGTCAAGCCCAAGACACGCGTCACCAATCCGTGCCCTCTCCACCACCCACGTGCTCTGACGCTTCGCGTACTGTCAACAAACCGTCATTTCCGCCACGCGTCAGCACTTCATTGGTCGGCCCGCTTCGATTCCCGCCCGCCGTCAAATCGCCAGGCTTACGGGATAAGTCATGCGACCGCCTAAATTCCCGCCCAAATCCCGGCGAAATGATTACCCCTATTTGAAAATCACTCCACGCGCCGCCCCATACACGGTTGAATCCGGCCCCCGTCAGGGCGGCCAACGCATGGAGGCGGCTCTCGGTCCATGATTAAGTCCGGTCACAACACGGAGGCGAGGCTCGATCCCAGGTTAAGTCCGCCCCCCCCAGGGCGGCCATACCAGACGGCGGAACGCGGTCCATGACTGATTCCGAGCTCCGGCAGTACGGCCAAAACACGAACGCCTCACTCGCACCATTAAGTGTCCGATCTCCGTCGGTTCGGCCTCATCAAGCACCCGACCCACACCCTTTCGGATTCGCGGTCCCAACCCTTGGCATACTTCTGTATGAACCAAACAAGTCCGACCCGCCACGGCACCTCCGGGAACTGTACTGGGCATCGGAGCATCACGACCACCACAAAACACGACTCCTCTCAACTCCCCTCTCCCGAAGATTTCGGCAGAGCGCAGTTGGGGGCATTCACGTCCCTCACAGAGCAGACATTCTACGAGCAAACCGAGTAGGAATACAGTTCGACACAAGACTATAACAATGTATTTACCCAGAACTCACGCCATACACTGTTCTTTCAACACATTACAACAGCACATTGTTCATAACCCTCTTACAAGGTGATACCGTCCTCCACATACCCACGACTCTAGCGGCGCCGCCTTTCATCCGACCGATCTCGCATATCCTTAACCACTTGCCGAACCGCAGCCTCCTTAGCCTCTTCCAGCATCGGCACAACATGCTCATCATGATAACAGCAGATAGCGGCTTCGATCACTTTGCCCTCATCGTCTCGCTTGTCCTCCAGTCGCTGCACCGCTAGACCCCTCTCCCTCTTCTCGGCCTCCAGAGCGACCTTTAGGTCCTCAATTCGCCGCCTCTGCAACCCGATCACAGACTCCTTGCTAACAATTTCCGAGGTATGCTTCGCCCGGATATCATCCCTCTCTCGCGTTACTTCTTGGAGCTGCTTCTCGACCTCCGCTTTGGACGAATCGAAATACGCAGCCTGCCCCTTCTCCACTCCGTAGGCCGCCCTAACCCTCTTCAGCTCCGCCTCCGTGTCCTTCAGCTTCGCCTTGACCTCCCCCAGGTTCGCCTTCGTTGCATCCAGAGACGCCTTGGTGGCAACCGAGGAAGTACGGCCCCGCAGGGCTAACACATTCGCGATCATCTGCATAAATCTCGAATCAGCGAAGCACGAATAAATGTAACTTGTGGACGAATAAAGAAAGCCGGCCCACCTGCACGACGTGCCATATAGCTGAGCCACCTAACCGCTCCGCCCCCACGCGAGTCAAAGACTCACGATCGCGCGGTAACACGCAATACTCCGCGAGACGCGCCGCCACACCGGCATCCTCGAACACCGATTCGTCGCCGCCGACTCGAAAAGGAAACTTGTGGAGACGATCCTCAGGATACGCCTCGACCTCCTCTCGGGTCCTCTTAAAACGAATAAGAGCGCCCTCGCAAGCGGGACTCGACGACGCCCCCATCTCCCACAAAGGGATCCCGTAGGGCCACCTTTGGACCACAGGCCCTCGGCGAGGCGCGACCGCCGCTGGTACCCGCGGAGGGAGGGAGGGCCTGGCCCCCCGCTCGGGCGCGTCCCCCTGGAGACCCTCGGCGGGCCCGCCGGCGGGGATACCTTGCCCGACTGCCCCCGTCTGGGGTGGGCCCTCTCCCCGCCGGGGGCCCTGCCCCCACGTCCCCGGGATCCTGCCTCGCTAGCCACCCCCTTGCCCTTCCTGCGGGGATCAACATCCTCCGATATCGGGGCCCCAGCCGGACCTGACACCCCCTCCGGCTCCTTCATCGCGTCTTCACCTGCCAAAGGAAAAGAGAGACAATCAGGGCGAGCCTAGCCCAAAGTTTACAAAACTTCAAAGATACCTAGGGTCCAAAAGTCCTGGGCGAGCCGACTGCTCAGCGTTAGACTCGCCCAATGACGGCACGCCTCGGGCAGCTCCCTCAAAATCTGAGCCCTGGCAATATCCTCCCCGGTCAGCTCCACCCCCTCATTTACGAAGGGATTCCGCGCCCCCTAATTCGACAACAACGACACGTCACCTGGCACGGTCACGAAGACGAACTCCCTCATCCATTCGCCGACATCGTCAGGCACCTCGAGGATGAGTTCTTGCCCCCTCCTGGCGCAAACGCGATGATACACCCCCCACTTTCGAATCACGAAGAAATGCTGGAACAACGCCAAGGAGGGACTCCAGGAGCAAGCAAGACACAAGACGACATACCCCACTAACAAGCCCCAGGAGCGGGGCGCCAAGGCAAATATCGGCAGCTCCAGGAAATTCAACAAATGAAACAAGCACGGGTGGATCGGAAAGCGGAGCCCCAACTCGAAGGACCGGACATAGACCCCGACCTCGTTATCCCCCGGTGAGCTCACCGCTTCCTCCAACCCGGGAACCCGCACCTCATAGGGTTGTCGCACATACCGCACGCGAATCTCCATGATATTAATCCTATCCAACCTGCGTCGGATGGACTCAATGTCTAGCGGTACAACGGATCGCCATGACCGTCTCTCCCTGGGCCACCGCACCCCCGGCTGCGACGCCCCTTCGCCCGCCGACTCCTCTCCCACCACCCGACTACTTCCTCCAATCTCGAAACGAGAAGCCATTGATCGGAAAGGAAGGAAATTAACTGTGGTTACCTGTTGATCCTCTGAACCCGGAAGGCGATCGAAAGAAGATAGCCGACGACGGAGGTGACAAATTAGCCCGCAAGCTCCAAACAGAGATATCAAACGCCGGAGAAGAATCGGAGAAAGACAAAAACTCCCGCCGACCGCCTCCCAGCCCCTTTTAGCGAAAAGGGTGGCACTCGGGCCATCTTGGTCGTTAAACTTTCGCCACGCGGAGCCCATCGGGACGCCCTCGACGCCTCGACTGGCGTAAAGGTCATTTCATCCACGTGTCGCAAACTCAGTCGCGGAGACGCTTCGCCTTCCTCTGCCCCCCTTTCAAATCATAATAATGACCACCAAGGCGGGAGTTCCGAAGCCGCAATAATCACTACCCGGTGGGTCCCAAGACCCATATCGACGGTCCGGAGTGTTGAAAATGGTTCGTCCTCCGAGCTGAGCCGGGCTGCCGCCTCAAACTCGAAGGCCGGGGGCAATTGTTACGACCTAAAGATCGTGGGAGCCCGGCTTCCGCCCGGATCCGCTAACAAATCCTACTAACTCGCCCTGTCACAAAGGGGCCGCCGCCCCGAAAATCCGGGGCATCATGGAGACAGGCGCGCCTGGCAGCGTTTCCCCGGACCGGGCGAGGCGAACAGCCGCGGCCGGCCGAGGCGAACAACCGCAGTCGGCCGGGGCGAACGACCGCAGCCACCCGACCCACCGAGGTAGCGCGCTTGGTGGCGCTGGGGCAGCTAGGCCAGGCCTGCTGACCGGCGTGGACGTATCCCTCCGCACCAGCGGGCCGTTCCCCAAGGCCAATCGGGCGGCCCGCCCGACTCCCGCGAACCACGACGCCTAGGGTGACACCGCCCGGCCTTTAGCTCGTCGCTAGCGACAAACGGCCAAGGATAAGGACACGACCGACACATACGTCACCCGACCGTCTGACAAATCACCCCCTGGCGGCTGAACCGCCTGACAGCGGGTGCTTTCGGCCCTGACACCCCGACAAAAGCGCCCTTTGGCCGTTGCGCCGCCTGACAAAAGCGGATCAGGATCTCCAGTCCCCGAGGCCCCTATCCAAAGTTTCCGCCGTCACACGCGCCAGCTCAGCACGCCTAGTCATCACCCGTCAGGTATAAATACCCCCATTCCTCTTACGGAGAGGGGGTTGGAAAATTCTCTCATCTTCTATTATTCACACACGAGGGCGAAGGTCTTCCATATCTTTGCTCTCCCATCTAAAGCTCGTCACGGGCGGCGGACACACAGAGAGTCCGACCGGCGTGTCTAGCCCCCCCCTTTTTAAGCCCTATCACTGACTTAGGCATCGGAGGGGCTAAGGGTTGAACCCCAACCCAGCCCTTCTGACGAGTTGCTCGTGCTGCAGGAGAGCTCGCCCCTGGACCGGAGTCAGCCTCAGCCCCCTGCCGTCCAACCTTCCCAGGCTACTTCCGGCGAGATTTGACCCCGGGGGCATCACCGGCGACGGACCCGACTTCTTCACCTCACTAATCACTTGTAAAACAGCCTACCTAGCCCCTCCTTTCCATATAACCACCGTGCCCTTAGTTCCCATAATACAAATTCATTGTACGCGAGTTCCACCTCGTAACAGGCCCAAACACTTGGGTTGGCCCAATAACTCATCCAACCCAGTAAATACCCATTCACAACACTCCCCCTTATCCAGCCATAGTTGTGGACCCTGCTCATGAATACTTCAGGATTCTGAGCCTGTATGGGTCTCACATGGGGTGGATACTTCAGGATCCTGAGTTGGTGAGATTTGCCTCGTTAAAACCTTTGGCTATGGAAAACCCAGTGGGAAAAACCATAGTTAAAGGAAAAAGAGTGCAAACGCTCTTTAACTCCCCCTGATTTGTACAAGTGACTCTGCTCATGAATACTTCTGGATTCTGAGCGTCACAGAGGGGTGGATACTTCGGGATCCAGAGTTGATTTGATTTGCCTCGTTAAAACCATTGGCTATGGAAAACCCAGTGGGAAAAACCATAGCTAAGGGAAAAGAGTACAAATTCCCTCAACTCCCCCTGATCTGTAAAAGCTCTTAGGCTTTCAGATCTCTTAGGCTTATCTCATCACTCCTATTTACAATATTCCGAAAATGTACACAAATTACAAATTTTGTCACCATCAAGCAGCTGCTGAATCCAGGGACTCTGAAGAGGTTGCTAAGTTTTGTCGCCTCTGATGTGGTCTTCAGACTATATGGTTAGCTCCACAGAACCAGCCTCTATCCCAGTCGTCACTGGGATGTGATGTACCACCAGGCGCCCTCAAATACACCATTGGTGTGATTCTGGAATGGTGAGGATCTCGGAATGATAGGATGATGTTGCCTTCATAAGTTGCTTTGCAGATTTGCAGGGGATGGCCATCCTACTGTGGGTACCCGTTCTGTGATTTCTCAGCATAGGGACTGGACCTGAAACCTGCATTTGCATAAACATTGGAGGATGCAACTACATTTTGTAAGTCCAAATATTTCGACCCTCGGAGGAAGCGCAGAAGGCTTAACTCAGGTCTAATGGCCCTTTTTAGGTGCCAACTATCTCTGGCTAATGAGTTTACTGCAATTGCTATACCGGGACACATGCAGTTAGCCAGGAGTGCATGATTGCACTAAGATAAGGGACTTTAGGACCAGTTATATCCTCCCCCTCTTCCAGCGATCGGAAGGGTTCTTTTTTGTTCATCCAGTAAGTGTACCACTGTAGGTGTACTTTGGATGACAATGGTCCTTTTAATATCTCCAACGCACTTCTGGGCGTTTGTAACAGGATTCTATGAGCCGTGACTTTATATTTGCCTAGGTCTTTTTATTTCATGTTTAAAAGTCAGGCTTGTACATTTATTTCGGTTTTCTCTTCAGGAGATCCGATGAGGTGTTAGTTGTTTACAACTAAGATCTCTAATCCTGTTCTTTGCACAGATGCAAAGACAACCTTCAGTAGGAATCGTTGACTTGTCAAGTGATTCTCTTGGTTGTACATTTATTTGTTATACTTATATTTCTTCATTTGAATAGACGTCCCGAAGTCTATTCAGGCATTTTAAGGAAATGTGGAAATTATCTTTACAAGATGTCCACGAAGGTATGCCGTCACAACATCCAATAACGGCATATCAAAAATTTTCCTTCGCCAAATCGAAAGGTATTCGCTTTTGATAACTTAGGGAGACTGATGCATCATTTATGAGACATGCTCATTTGAATTTGTTCGATCCCTAGTTTCAGCGAAATTTTCCTTGGGCTATAGGTTGTACCGTATAGCATACGATTTTGTATTTATTTTTCTTATGTTTGCAATACTTTGTTTTATCCACAGGTTTGGCACCTTTTGGTGTCTGGACTTCAAGTCCGAACATTTCACGTTTCATAAGTGAGTCCAGCTCATCTTTTATTGCCACGTTCCACGTTTGGCCAATCTCTACGTTTGCCTTCTAGCAACGGAGTGTGGAACGATAATTTTCAAACATCATCGCCATTGCGATGTATATGGCAATATAATACGTGAATACATTGTCGACAATTTATGTTCTATCTGTCCAACACCTCCCCAGTACGTACAACATTTACTTAATTTCACTTTTTCCCGGCAATTCCTCTGCAGTGGATTCCGGGAAGGGTGATGGTGTGGACAGGAGCTCATTGTCCTGTGGTAGTATTGTCTTAAGGTCTCCAGGAGTTTCTGTCCTTGGAGCCTGGTGGTCTGCCTCTTTTCTGTTGAGGATCAACCACTTCTGCTGCTGGTGGATTGCATCCATTCTCGGGGATGTCAATTCTAGCTGGACTTTTTGCAGCAGGGATGTGTGATTTGACAATCTTCTGGTTGTCAATAAATGATTCCGGTAATTGGTAGACAGTGTTCTGTATGTGGAGGATCTTCGGGATCTCTTCTACACATTGTATTGTTACCGAATCATGGTGGGTCAAACTTTTTGTATCCCACGTTATAATTTTCTTCGCGCCAGATTTTCTAGTATCTGGGCATATTTTTGGGAAACTTGTCTCATCGAAATCACAGTCTTCAAGATGTGCCTTAAATGCGTCCCCCGTTTGGGGTTCTAGGTATCTTATAAGTGAGGGTGAGTCAAACCCTGCATGGATACCTAGGCGACGTTGAGTACCGTTTTGGTCCTCTTTGGTGGTGCGATGGGGATTTAAGACTGCGCGACCGGAGATTCTCAGATGAGAAATGTTCGGTGGCATTCCATATGCAAATTGCATTGGAGACTCTGACCTCCAGAGGGTCTTATTTTCATTTACGATGCAGCATGCAGAGTTTGCATGTCCCCATGCATCCATAGGCAATCGGGATTTAATGGACGTTTAGTCCATTGGAGTCTACTTTTCAGTGACTCTGCCGACCCATTTTGGGTATGAACATGCGGCACTTGTATGTTCATTTTCAATTCCCGTTGATTTGCAGTACTCTTGAAAAGACTGGGAGGTATATTCCCCAACATTAACCAGACTTATTTACAATATTTTATTGTCTGGGAAATGTGCCCGCAACATTTTTATTTTTGTGCCAATAGCTTTGGAAAAGCTAAGTTGCGGGTTTGTAGTAGAAACACGTACAATTATTCTGAGGATGCATTTATCAGTACAGTGAAGCACTGAAATAGCCCACTAGGGGTGGTGGATTTTATCAACATCTATCTCCTTGTATTCTTTTTGAGGAAGCGTGGAGATCCTTTTTCAACTTTTCGTGGAGATGGCCTTGTAATTAATCTTCCCTTATAGTAAGGGGTGCGAGGGAATTTTCCCTTCTGAAGAATCTTCTGGTTCTTCAAGTCATACCCATAGGATAAGATGCTGTGCATCATCACAAATCCAGGGTGGTCAAGTCCATCATGCCAGAGTAAAAACTTGGCTGATGTAGGGCACTTCAGGTGCTCCGTTTAATTCTGCTTCCTTTCTCCGAATCTTCGCATGGTAGAGGCCTATAAGGCTCTCAAAACGTTCAAGTGTGGATTTTACTCCTTTTTCTTGAGACGTTGCATACGGTAATTTTTCATTTACATTTGCTGTTTCCAAGTGGGATCCGTTGAAACAGATGTCCTTGAAACTTAAAAAGTTTCTTTTTGGAATTCGGAGGAATTAGTGCATCCATTTTTGTGTCGTTTGGGGGCAACTGTGTTGCATTCCCGGGATCTTCAATATAGCCCTGATATTGGGCTCTGTATTGAAAGAGATCGTACGTGTTTATTGTCTACTAATTATTTATGAGAGCAGTTTCAAAAGATGAAACATAAAGGCACATGCATATTCAGATAGACATATTCATATATTGTCTACTAAAATTTTTCAATCAAAACAGATTGCGTAATACAAAAGCTCTCATAACGTGAGATGTTCTAAACAATTTTGCAAGATAAAAGTAAAGGCTAGTCAAGCATGTCATTATTTTCGAAGTCGTCAGTTGAAAAACTTAACTGGAGCATCAGATGTCATCAGGTTTGTTTCAGCTTTATTTTTCTTGTTCTCTTTATACAAATCCGGGAGATGATGCGGAGTTCGGCACATTCTGGACCAGTGGCCTTTTATGCCACAATTTTGGCACTGGTCTTCCCATTCCCTCTTGGGTGGGGGTATATCATTTCTATTTTTGTTATTTCTGTGCCTCGTGAATTTCCGCTTACTTTCATTATTTCGCTGCTGCTGTACATGGCCCTTGGCATTTTTCTGTTGACCCCCCCTTCTGTGGTCTTTCTTTTATTTTATTATCTCTCTTCTTTTTGAAGGAAGAGGAATAGTGAGCTTCTGGTGGGGGGCAGTGCCGGGGAGCGTATATTGTGAGTGGAGAGAAGAAGCTCTCTGTTTTACTCGGCCATGAGTAAACACGACGGCAGCTCAGAATACTTGGTGAACTTGCGTTCACGGTATTGCTGCATGAGTATCGCATATTTTTCATGGAAGGACGTATACGTCTTTTCCAGCATGCGATTTTCTGAGACTTTTTCACCACACAACTTCAGGCGTGCGGTGATTGCTAAAAAGTGCTGAGTTGTACTCAGCAACGGACTTTAAGTCCTGTAGTCTCAGGTTCTCCCACTCGTATCGTGCCCTTGGGAGTATAACATCTTTCTGATGTTTATACCTGTCCTCAAGGGCAGTCCATAGCTCAAGTGGATCTTCGACCGTAAGGTATTCAGCCTTTAAGGTCTTGTCCACATGGCGGCGAATATAGATGATGGCTTGCGCCTTCTCTATATCGCTAACATTTTCTTTTTCAGTCACAGCAGCGATGAGGGTCTTTGCCCGCAGGTGAAACTTTACATCTAGCTGCCAGCTTAGATAGTTTCTACCTGATGCTTCCAGTACTTCGAAATTAACGCTTGCAATATTAGCCATTTATCTAGCGGAGCACAAACATACATGAATTAATAATTAATTCAGAGAAAATATTTTCATGCGGATGCAATATTTAACGAAAAACTAAATGTGTGGATCGGCCAGTCCCACAAGAAAGAGTCCAAAAAAAAGTCCACAGTCCAAATTATACAAATTTGCAGCTTAAAGAAAATGAAAATACAACTTTGGAAACCCCGTGGGTCCCATATGATATCTCCATCTTCAAGCGTGGCCTCCGTCTTCATGGAAGTTGGTATTCTTTCTTTGACATTTACATAAATTCCTCACTACGATTTCTCTCAAAAATAAAAGAAAAGTGCTGGAAATAAACTGTGGGACTAAACGGTCGATCCAAAAACCACATTTAGCAATTCATGCAGAAATATTGTGCTCATCAACATTTTCATCAGACATTTTCATCACAGGCATCACAGGCATTTAATATTCGCATAGATGGATAGAAAATTTAAACACTTAATAATTATTGGACCACTGGGCAACGTCATACACCGTTAGGTTACTAACGGCAGAGCGGTCGCAGGATCTTCCTAATTATTAAGTTTTAAATACAATGCACAACCACGCATATAATATCCAACAGAATATACCAGAGCTGCAAAGCATGTAAATATGATTTTTGCAGAAAAAAATCATCACAATGCAAAGGTTGTAAATTGAATGGGTTTAATCAATTAAATTGATTAAGAGCCCAAAATAAACATTTTCTTTGTCAGAGGGAAAAGTTTCCCTCATCATCCCAAAAGCCCCCCCAAGAATCCCCAAAAAGTCCTCGCGTGCCCGATATTAGTCCCGTAATTTACCGTGATTTTTCACGAATATTTTGCCTTTAAATCCCCCTTTTAAATTAATTTTTAGGCTAGCAAGTTGCCTTTTAAGGCTTGTTAATAGCCTTTGCCTCCCCCAATTTTTTTTTTCAGATAAAACAGACTGCGGGTCTGAAGCCAATTTTTTTCAGATAAAACAGACTGCGGCGGCGGGGTCCGCCCCCCTTGCAGGGGGAGGCGGCCTCGGGGGGCCGCCGCCCCCTGCAGGGGCGGCGGCGGGGTCCGCCCCCCCTGCAGGGGGAGGCGGCCAGGGTGGGGGGGGGGGGCGGATTCCGGCGAGGGGGGGTCCCCTAAAAATTAGGGTTCAAAATTAGGGTTTTTACCCTAAAAATTGGGTTTTTGCCCTAAAAATTGGGGTTTTGCCCTAAAAATTGGGTTTTTGGGATGAAAAATCCGTCGTTTTCAAGGCGACGATGAATCCCCATGACGATCTTGTGAGATCTAGGGGAGGGGTAATCATACGTATGATTAAAAATATCGTTTTTAGTGTTTTTACCTCTATATCCGTCCTCCAGATATAGCGACGGTTGCTCGAAGCCCTACGCGGATGACGACCCTTGATGGAGGAAGCCTTGCACCGCGCTCGTGGATCTCCCGTCTCGCCTTCGCCTTCGCCTTCGCAACGAACGGAAAAAAATTTGTGGAAAATTTTTAGAGACTCGTGCTGATAACGTGTTATGAATCAACCGCTGAGGGGAGAGCCCTCAGGTTTATATTTATAGCCAAAGGGGAGAATACAAGTGGGCTTATACAGATATGGGCCCAAACACTTGGGTTGGCCCAATAACTCATCCAACCCAGTAAATACCCATTCACAACAAAATTTAAATTCTTCGTCAATTCTTTTTTGGACTTTCTAGCCCGTGGGCTTCAGGCGTAGAACCCAATCCAACGGCCTTTAGCACATCGGGTCCATATTGCATATAGCCATAGGCCCAATGTCAGCCCTAACATTTTTTATGCCATCTACCACGTGAGTTGCACGTGCGATGCAACTATATAATGTCACTGAACTCTATGACGACAACGCTTGAGAAACCCTAAGGGCCGACGTTCCTCTTAAATTGGGGAAGTGTAACTTTTTTTCTTTTCTTTTTATTTGTTTTTGTCTGTTTTCCTAATTATTTGATTTATATTTTAGCTTATTTGTAATCAAAATCCTCTGTTTTAGTGGAAAAAGAGGCCAATGCTTCAATTCAATGGCTTGGCTCTCTGATTCTCATAGAGGAAAAGCGAATCGGCGAGATATCGTTTCGGTCGCCACTTCGCCGATTGGCGATTCGATTGTTGCTCGTCTACAAAACCCTAATTTTCTATGTCTTTCATCTTTTTTTTATTTTCAATTTAATTTAAGTTGTCGAAGTGAGTGCAGATGATGATTAGTACGATTTTTCTTCACTTTGAACCGACTTATATTTTTGGGGATACACAATCACCTCTCAACTGATGCACTCCTTTGCCTCTTCAGTATAAATATTCTCTTTATTGTTATTTAAATTTCTTTATCTGATATCTGTTTTGTATTTTAGAAGAATTATTTGTTGGATATGTTTATTGAAAGCAGTTGTGGTGATTTTAATATGGGTCGAGTTTCTTTAATGCTGTATTCTGGCAACTGGTCAACGCCAAATATGCTCAAAGGTATTCAACTACTTAATGAATAATGTTTAGCAAATCTAAGGAAGGTAAATAATCTACTTACCTCAGGATGAAGTCAGTATTTTAACAACCTAAACTCTGAGTGAAAAATGACTTCAAAATTTGCTTGCCGCAGTATTATTCCCATTGATAGGTCAACATGTCGGTTTCAACGGAAGGAAAATTCTTAGTTACTATCTAATATCTGTTAATCTTCACTGCTATCAGAGAAGAGTACGAGATTAATATGTATCAGGTTCAACCAAGTCTGTTCATTTAGTTGCAGTTAACGTGACAATTTCTTATTGGTTGGACTAAAAGTAAATTAAGTACCTTTAATGGAGAAAATCCTTTTCCCTAACTAGCATTAATCTCTTATTTCCTTGTAGACTTGGTTCTCCCTGTGAGTAGACAGCAGACCCACTTAGAGCACACGCAATGTAGGCTGAATTTGGGTTGTCGGGCTTAATCCTAGACGGAGGTAGTGTTTGCAGAATGGAGGTGGAGAGAGCTGAACATGAGCTTAAAATTTTAAATGTTTAGCCTCTTTTTAAGCCGTTGATTCAGCCTAAAATTTTAAATTTTCAGCCTCTTTTTAAGCCGAGGACGATTTTTTATCAAAAAATTAAATGGACCAGACTTCGGTTGGTACTTATCAAATGCCTGATTCTGATAGTATCTTTTTCTTTTTTTAATAAAAAACTCCTAGGTCTGATTACTAGGCACCAGACCCCTGATCGATGGAGTATAGGGCTGTTGACGAACAGAACGTTCGACGAACTACTCGTGAACAAGCTCGGTACATGTTCGTTTACGTTCGTTCGGAAAGCTTAATGAACAAGCTTGAACAGATTTTTAGAGCTCGGTTAGTAAACGAACAGAGCTTGAACATAACTATATTCGTTTATGTATGTTCATGAACAAGCTCGTTAAGTGTTCGTGAACAAGCTCGTGAACAAACTCGCTAAGTGTTTATGAACAAGCTCGTTAAGTGTTCGTGAACAAGCTTGTTAAGTGATGTTTGTGAACAAGCTCGTTAAGTGTTCGTGAACAATCTCGTTAAGTGATGTTCATGAATAAGCTCGTTAGGTGTTCGTGAACAAGGGCTTGAGTGAACTAAAATTAAAATTAAACACTCACCTCCTTAAATTGAATTAAACAAATCCACCTCTTCAACTTCCCAGCTTCCCACTCCTAGACTCACAGGCTTCCAGCTCTCTTTTGGTCCATTGCCATTGTTCGTTCGTTTGTTTGCAAATCTGTTCATGAACAAGATTGATTGTGTGTTCGTTAACACGTTCCTGAAAATGTTCACGAACAAGCTCGATAAGTCTTGTTAATGAACAGAACGTTCGTTCGGTAAGCTCGGTTTACGTTCGTTTATGTTCATTTACGTTCGTTCGGTAAGCTTAACAAACAAGCTTGAACATGTTTTTAGAGCTCGGTTAGTAAACAAACAGAGCTTGAACATGAATTTTGTTCATGAACAAAACCAAGCACACTGTTCAAGCTCGTTCAAGCTCGTTCGTCAACAGCCCTAATGGAGTATAATTTTTATTCTAGTTACCTCTAAACAGACCTATAAAAGTTCAGAGACATCTGATACATGACTAGACGTCTAGTTGTCTGGTTACTAAATACTTGATTCTGGGGAAATAGTAGTCGTTAATAGCCATTAAGACAAGTACCAGATGATTGACGGTTAACTTCCAGATGTTTGATCAATGTTCAAACGTCTGTGTAGTGAACTTTTGACGTCTTGTCTATGGAATGAACTAGCTGTTAAGAGCCGTTGAGATTTGCATTTTTCAGTTTTTTTTTTGGACTTTGTACGTGTTTTGGTTCATTATTTTATCATGTTTTTTTAATATATACATGATAGTCTCCAAGTATTTGTTTCTCACATCTCTTCTATTCTTCTTCTTTTAGTTATCTAATTTTATTCATTGAATAATTATTTTCCATGAATCCACATCGTTCCAATTACTTCCACCATTTGTTAAATTCTTTAAGTTCATCTAACAAGCCAAATCCTCCATAAATTTCACCAAATCAGGCCAATGTAGATTATAACCCATCTATTCGTCCGAATCCAAGTTGTCCATACAAACAAAATTTCCACTACAATGCACATTTTCCATACAATGCACATTTCCAATATAACTCAACGTATCTTGAATTTTCAACGCAATGTGTAATTGAAGAGTATGAGAGAGATGCTAAGGCCAACACCAGACAAACCACCTATGAAAAAGCGAATGATTTTCAACCTACGAGACTTGTGGTCAATTATAAAAGAAATCTAAGCATTGTGAATGGAAAAATTGTCCATCTGCCTGGAAAGAACAATACTCACGAGTAGATCACGAATCGTCGATAATCGTACTTGAAGCAGTCGCATGGTATGATACATGGATGTTATGCATTTTTTGGCACTCCAGTTACGTGCAATTCTATAAATGTATTGGACTGTTCACCATTATTTAACGATGTTTATGAAGATCGATCTCCTCCTGTTCAATTTACGGTTAATGGTAATCAATATGACCTTGGATATTACTTGACCGATGAAATCTATCAACAGTATCTTACTTTACCTATTAGACGACGGTAGACAAATAGGTAAAGTAGACATACTTAAATGTATCGTCGTCTGCAAATGCTCAATTGTTTGCTGATAGACAATAGGCTGCAAAAAACGATGTCAAGTGTGCATTTGGCATTTTACAGTCAAGATTCGCAATTATTAAAGGTCCAGCTTGAATGTACCTAGTAAACCTACTTGGAAAAATAATGCTGGCTTGTATCATATTGAACAATATGATTATAGAGGATGAAGAACATATGTAATCTACACAATATGAGTTGCCATACTATGATCATCTTAGGAATGATATTACAAAATGACAATATTCTTCTTGGGCAATCGCAAGATGAGTGAGATACATTCAGAATAGAGGTCGAATTTATGACAAGGAATGACACTCTTAATTAAAAACTGACTTGATAGAGCATATTTGGTTATTGGAAGGTAATGTAATTTAATTTGTATTTCAATTATGCATGTCAATGTAATTTTATATTTAAAATTTTTATCAATTTTTATCAATTTTATTCATTTTGTATTTCAAGTTGAGCAATACGGTTAAAAATCTATGCCATAAGTTTCCAAATTTAAAAAAAATTAAAATTTGATATTTTTGAGGAAATCAGACGATTCAGAGAACACAGACGTCTGATTCTTCTGAATCAAACCGGTGGTTTCATGTGAAAAAATTCCTAGTAGATCATACGTCTGGTGCTGACACATCAGACATTTGATATGTTAGAAATCAAACTAGTCTGTTGCACCAACAATAGATCAGACGCCTGGTGGGTAGCAGCCAGTTGTCTAATCCACTTCAGATTTGAAAAAGAAATTAGGCAGCTGGAGTACCAGATGTCTGGTGGGGTTACACCAGACGTTTGTTAATACCCAGGTGGCAACGGCCGTGTCAACCATTCAACCCATGATCTAGCCCTCCATTGGGATGGTGCAGGGGCTGAAGCTGACGTGGCCTAGATTCAGCCCCTGCAGTGGTTGAGATTCAGCCCCTGCAGTGGTTGAATGGTTAAGCCCTCCTATGGGACTGCTATAAGAGCACTCCCAATGGAGGGATTCAGCCCCAGCAGTGATGAATCTGTGCCACATAGGATTAAGCTAGTGTCCTCTTCTAATGGAGGGCTTAACATGGGCTAAAAGTTGCCACCTCAGCATCCAACGGCTGGATTACCAGAAGGCTGGTGTCCTACATCAGACGTTTGGTAATCCAGAGGTAATTTGTTTTGAAATCGAAGTAGATCAGACGCCTGGATGATGTTCCCCATGTATCTGATCCACTATTGGTGCATCAGACAATTGTGTTTTAAGGCATTTGAGACGTCTGATGTTTCAGCACCAGACGTCTGATATGCTTGGAGTTTTTGTTACTTCCAGGAAATCAGATGTCTGACGTAACCTAATGAGACATATTATCATTGATTAGACGTCCGATTCTTATGAATCAGACGTCTGATTATGGCATAAAATGTCAATTTTGATATTTTTATAATTGGAACTGTTGCGGGGTAGAACTCACGTACAATGAATTTATATTATGGGGAACCAAGGGCACGATGGTTATGCTAATGACAGGATTAGGATAGGCTATTTGACAGGTGATTAGTGGGGTGATGAGGCTAAACTTGTTGAGGGAGCTGACCACGGCGTCGAATCCGGAAGGGAGTAATGAGGGGGCCGATCTGCCTAGGTTGAGGGCGAGCACGACCGGGGATGACGAGCTAACCTGCGCAAGGAGCAACTCGTCAGAAAGGCCGGGTTGGGGTCCAACCCTTAGCATCTCCGATGCCTAAGTCAGTAATAGGACTTAAAGCGGAGGCTAGGCACGCAGGTCGGGCTGAGGGTGAGCCGACCATACGTGACGAGCTATGAGTGGAAGAACAAAGATATGGACGACCTTTGCTCTTGTGTGTGTGTGTGTGCGTGTGCGTAAAGAGGCTAAGAGTAAATTTGCCAACCCCTTCATCGTAAGAAGTGAAGGGGTATTTATACCTGACGGAAGGCGGTTAGGTGGGGGCTGATCTGGCATGCTGACTAGACGTGCTGAGCTGGCCCTGCTGTCAGCGGAAGCTTCGGACGAGGATGTCAGGAACAGGAGTGTCAGCCACGCTTTTGTCAGACGGCGCAACGGCCAGGGGCGCTTTTGTCAGGGTGTCAGGCCCGAAAGCATTAAGTTTCATGGGGCGCAGCGGCCAGCGGGTGCTTTGTCAGGTGGCGTAAGTGTCGGTAGCGTCCTTCGTACTAGGTTGTTTGTCGTGTCCGATGTGCCAAGGATCCGTTGTCGCGCCTCCCCGGGACGGGGGCATACGTCTGGTCGCCGGCCCGGCTCGGCATGAGGTCGAACAGTTAGGATGTACATTTTGCGTGCTGATCCTGGCGAGCCGGGGGGGTATGGGTGCGCATCCCGCTGAGGTCGCGCTGGAGAGCGCCCCCCATCAACGTCTGAGGCGGAGTGCGCCCTTCTCCTAATCGGGTCCGGCTCTAGGATTGGTAGGCGTCCTGCGGGCCTTTGAGGCTCGGGCGTGGAACGCTCTGTCACTGGGTCGGCCGCCCGTCAGGTGGGAGGGGCGGACTGGCTGGATGCTTTGGCGGTTCAGGATGGAAGGTCGGACTAGCACGATCTTTGGGTCGCAACAACGTAGGTAGGATGTTTTGTGACCGGGGGTAGAAAGTCGGGCTATCACGATCTTTAGGTCGTACCAATTGCCCCCGGCATTCGAGTTCGAGGCGGATGCCCGGCTCGGCTCGGATGACGTATCGCCTTCCCTTCCTGAAGAGAGCAGCTCGGACCTTGCTCCGTGTTAGGAAGCGGCGGCTACGGTCTTGGGGTTCCCGCCCCGATAGCCATTATTACGATTTGAGAGGGTGGCGGAAGTCGATGCGTCTCCGCCATTGGACATGTGACGCGTGGTTGAAATGACTGTCGCGACAGACGAGGCGTCAGAGGTGCATCGATGGACGCCGCGCGACGGCACGGCGACGGTTGGGATGGCCCAAGGTTTGCTGTAAGTATGGGGGAGAGGACTGGCGGAAAGTTTCTCGCGATTTCTGTACCCGCTCGTGCTTCCCAGCTTCTGGTAATTGTTTGCTGACGCTGCCGTCGGTACCTTTGTCGGGGATCTGCTTCCGGCAATCTCCTCAGTTCGACGGTTCGGCCAGGTAATTTCCCCTTTCATCTATCGATGGTTTCTCGCTTTTAGTGCGGCGGTAGTAGTGGGATGGGGAAGGGGGAATCGATGGAAGAGGGTGGCGGATGGCGGAGAGGCCGAACAGACGCGCCGAGGTTGGTCGTGTTGGATCTGGATCCTAGCCTAAAGGGGGGGGGGGGGTGAATAGGCTAATAAAAAAATTCTCGTGCAACCCACGAGAAATCACACGCAGTTAAAAGCACAACCAGAGTAATAAAAAGCAGACACAGAGTACACAGCAGATTTACCCTGGTTCGGTCGTCCCAACGACCTACTCCAGCCACCAAAGCAAATACTAGATTGAATAGTGCAATAGGTACAAAGTCACAAGTTATAGCACGCTCAGAGCACCCTCTACGTCTCTACACTCGCCAGACTCTCAGTACCCCACACACAGTGTTTCCTCTCACTATCAATCCTAGCAAAGCTTTCTACCAGCTAGTCCCAAACTAGCTGGGTCCCACTTGTCTAGTCCCAACTAGACAAGTCCCAAAATAGTCCACAAAAATAGGTAAAGTTTCCCCTACGAAGATCTATCACAACAACTACACAAAATAATAAAGAACAGAGTTTAGTAAGCTCAGTTCGTGTAGTGGCGATGTCTTCGTCAATCAACACGGGCCAGATGTCGTCTGGCAAGTAGTAGTAGTATCTCGGCAACGACAACTCAAGTTGCGACACTTGAACTCCTCTACACTATTGATTTGTTCTCGGTCTCTCACATTCATATGCCCTTGCGTGACTTTTGTGAAGATGCAATCAAGTTGGCAGCACCTAGGAGATGTGCATCCTCCACGTGAGTGCACTTTGTGATGCACATGTAAGCTTTGATGAGTTACGGCCTGCACACAAAAAAAACACCTTTTAATTATTTTTTTATTAAAAAAACAAGACAAAAAAGAACTCCCTTCGTGAGTGGAGGATGGGTAGTTAAAAATCAAGACAAAATAAAAGACTCCCTTCTCCAGTAAATTGATGCGCCTCTTCCCCTATTTATTATTGATGTTACTGCCTCTTGTGCTTGGCCTCTTCTTTGGTTCAGCAACACTCTTCACGGCAGCTCGATGTACTTGCCGACGGGTTGTATGCAAGGAGATCACGGCAGAGGCAACTCACGGCAACTTGTCACGGCTTGACGTAATTTGGCAGCAGGTAGCCGTCTTGACGACAAGGATGTTGACGGCTGTAATACCTCCTCGACGGCAAGGAGTGTTGCGGCACGGGTGATCTTCACGCCCTTTGATTAAAGCTTGATTTCGGCAGGCTCTTCAAAATCTTGTGTTGCTTTTCTCCCCTTGTTGATGTTAGCCGCAAGTTGCCTTGGGGATTTCGTTTTCCTTCTGCTGATTTCTTTGGTGCGCCGCCTCCTGTTTCTTGTGATAGCAGGGAGATATTTTTTTGGAATTGTTTTCTTTTAAAGGCCCAGCTCTTGTAACCCTCTTAAACAAAAACTAGGGTTTCTGTATAGCTTTTTTTTCTTGCGGCTCCCTTATTTTTGTGCGTTGTGCGGCGCCTCAGGAGGTTTTGGGTTCTTGCGGCAGCACTGGGGTTTTTATTGGCCTTAATATTTTCTTCCCACTATTATTTTAAGAAGGGGACCTTAAAAACAACGGCTCCACCTGGGTATTTAAACATGGTCTCTTGGGCTTTGTTATTATTGGTTTCATTTGTTCTTTTTGTTTTATTATTCAAAAAAAGGGAACGAACCAAGAGTGGTATGTGTTATTTTTTTTAATCACCAATAAAAAATGGCCTGGGCTTTGGGAATGAGATATGTTATAAGATTTGAAGACACCCTTCCATTGGGATCCTAATGTGACTCTCCTTTGATCTCATCTCTCCTTAGTACACATACTCCCTTCCTCTCCTAAGATGTTATACGAATAGCAATTCCGCCAAATAGTGCAAATATATTGTTTCGTCAATCCTGAAACACACTAAGCACACACGTCAGATATAACGACACGTTTGTCATTATCAAACCAAAATCCTAGATCGTTGCTCCCAACAATCTCCCCCTTTTGGTGATGACAAACCCATAAAAGATTTGATCAATAAGTTTGGGCGTGTGAAGTGTTTTGAAGGGTGAAACACAGTATGGAATGAGATATAACAACTACAATAGCATGCTCCCCCTTCAATAAGCATGCACAACATTATAACAACTACAATAGCATGCTCCCCCTTCTCTCAAGCTCCCCCTTCAATATTTATTCAAGTATTCAATAAGCATGCACAACATTATAACAACTACAATAGCATGCTCCCCCTTCTCTCAAGCTCCCCCTTCAATATTTATTCAAGTATTCAAGAATATTGCAGGCTCCCCCTTCAACAAATAATATCAACATCAAAGCTCTTCAACAAATAATATCAACATCAAAGCTCAAAGCTGTCAAAATCTTTTCTTTCTCCCCCTTTGTAATCACCAAAAGTGGATTAATGAAGGCACAAAAATATCCCATGCAAAAATAAATCATTATTAGAAGTAGCGTGCAATTTGCATGAGTATTCCAAATAATGGACAAGTCAAGTTCATCGAATTTCATACCAAGGCTTCTCCACCTTTGTGTAAGTGTAATGATATAGACAATAAAGTACTAGAGGGGATTCAATTTTAGAACAATCAACCAAATCAATCCGCATTTTCCAATTTTTCATGAATATCACTAGGATTGATTTTTCCCACCTCATCAAAGATGAGTTCAAGTTACCGAACCCCGAAACATGGCCTAAAAGGACTTTTAAATGCGGGGTGGCATTGCTTGACGAGTTATATACACCAACGCTAATGATTACCCATTTAGCACAGGTTGGATACTCGTGGGTTGTGTATTAGCCATGAAGTGTATCCATTTTTCATACGGAGCAATTTTCATATATTTTTTCATTTGCAATTTTTTTTTGCTCAATTTTAATTCATGGCTAAACACTTCATATCCCTTGGAAAATTCAGAGTTTAATCATTCCTACATTCACTTTCCATTATTCTTCAAAAGAATCTCCAAAAGTATTTAAAAGTCCAATATCGTGAAAGTGCAAATGTAGGTGTAGAAGTCAAGTTTGAAACTTATGAGACATGTCATGCCTACTAAAAAGAATAACATCATGTTCATGTAGCTACAACAATAATGAATTGACTTTTACAAGGGATAGAATTGATCATTCATACAATATCACTTAAGAGATTCAAAAGAGGATTCAATAAGCACAATTTTTTTTTATTTTTGATTTTTCAAATTTTTTTTTCAGAAATAAAAACATTAAAAAAAATCATCCATGCAAGCACACAAAACAAAATAAATCAAGCACACAAAACAAAATAAATCAAGCACACAAAAACAATCTATGAAGGTATGCAATGAAATGCAAAGAGGGATAAAAATTATACCTTCTCGTCGCCTTTTGACGAAGGAGCTATAAGAATGAGACATTGAATATATCGCTCCTCGTTAAAACTCCATCACACCTACATGAAAGGTGTTAAGTGTGACCTTGGAATCCAACAAGGTCCACTAGTGTTAGCCAATATTGTTTTAGGAACCCACACTTGTTTAAACTTGATATTAGTGTTCCTAAATTTGCAATAATATGAAGTGTGGCCTACACTATCACACGTAAAGCACTTTGCATATTTGTTCTTTGCAATAGAGGGTACATTGTGGAATTTCTTGAATTTTTGCTTTTCAACGTTTTTCAGACCAAAACCAAGTCCTCTTCTATTATTGCCATATAATTGATTCTCTAAAATAGTGTCCAACGATTGTTTTCCTATAGAGAATTTCTTAATGGCCAATTCAAGACGAGAGACTTTGATTTTTAATTGTTTATTCTCTTCCACAAGCATCGTGCATTTACTTATAAAAACCCTCTTGTTTTCCTCTTCCTTCTTCTCGAATTCAATCATTTTTCCTTTAAAGTCATTATCTAGCATGCAAAATTTATCCTTAAGCTCTCTTATTTCATATTCTTTTTCAGCTTCGAGCTTCATTAAATCTTGTTTAAGAATGCTATTTTGATTTAATAAAGAGGAACACGAAATACAAGGAGCATTTTCATCAAAGCTTTCTTTTTCCTTCTTCATGATTTCAATAGTAGACTTACATGCATTAAGTTCAATTTTAAGTTTTTCATTCTTTTTAAACACCTTATCATCTCTAACTTGCATGTCATAGTTTTGATTTTGGAGACATTCAATAGTGAACTCATGATCTACTATTTGATTTTGCATTTCTTCACAAATTTTAAGAAGTTCAGCTTTGCTACCTGACGGTGTCTCATCTTGGATGCCCATCAAAGCCATGCAAGAATGGGCTTCATGTTCCTCCTCGCTTTCAGCTTCGCTATCCATATCCCATGTTAATACCTTCGCTTTTCCTTTTCCTTTAGCGAGCTGAGCAGTTTCATTTGGGCAATCCTTCATCAGATGTCCTCTTCCCTTGCATTTAAAACATTGCATTCTATCAGTAGATTTTTGATCATTAAATTGCTTGGAAGAATTATTAAAGTTAGAACGATTAAACCTGGGTGCCATTTCGTTTCTCCCATGCGTGGTCTTGATGAACTTTCTGAAGTTTCTCACCATTAGCGCTATGTCTTCATCATCATCCTCTTCTTCGCTAGCTTGCAAAGCAAGGGGCTTTATGGCTTTCTCTTTCTCCTCAGGTTTCTCTCTTACTTCAACATTTTGTAGTTCCAACTCATGGGACATCAAATTACCAATAAGGTCCTCCACCTTCAATTGAGACAATACCTTTGCTTCCTGGATGGCGGTGACCTTTGGTCTGAAAGAGCTTGGCAGTGCTCTTAATATCTTTCTCACCTGTTCAAGGCTAGAATATGGCTTACCGAGCGAGCTAGACTTGTAGACGATGTTGGTGAATCTCGCAAACATTTCTGATATGGTCTCTGATGGTAGCATGCGAAATCCCTCGTACTCTGTGCTCAGAAGTACAAGTCTAGACTCCTTCACCTGTGACGTTCCCTCGTGCGTCACCTCCAAAGTATGCCATATTTCCTGCGCAGTTAGACAATGTGAGATTCTATTATATTCAGATTTATCAAGTGCACAAATGAGAGCATTCATAGCTTTAGCATTTAAAGAATAAGATTTCCAATCATTATCATCCCATTTGTCATTTGGTTTTTCAATCTCAGCATTTTCTACTTTAATTACAGGCAGTTTATATCCTTTTTCAATTATTTGCCAAGCCTTGTAATCAACAGAAATAAGGTAGATTTTCATACGATTTTTCCAATAAGCATAATCACCTCCGTTAAACCTAGGGGGACGGGAAACAGACTGACCCTCAGCAAAAGCACTATCCATATGGTTATTCATGGTCAATCCTAGGCTAGATCCTAAAACCTGCTCTGATACCACTTGTTGGATCTGGATCCTAGCCTAGAGGGGGGGTGAATAGGCTAATAAAAAAATTCTCGTGCAACCCACGAGAAATCACACGCAGTTAAAAGCACAACCAGAGTAATAAAAAGCAGACACAGAGTACACAGCAGATTTACCCTGGTTCGGTCGTCCCAACGACCTACTCCAGCCACCAAAGCAAATACTAGATTGAATAGTGCAATAGGTACAAAGTCACAAGTTATAGCACGCTCAGAGCACCCTCTACGTCTCTACACTCGCCAGACTCTCAGTACCCCACACACAGTGTTTCCTCTCACTATCAATCCTAGCAAAGCTTTCTACCAGCTAGTCCCAAACTAGCTGGGTCCCACTTGTCTAGTCCCAACTAGACAAGTCCCAAAATAGTCCACAAAAATAGGTAAAGTTTCCCCTACGAAGATCTATCACAACAACTACACAAAATAATAAAGAACAGAGTTTAGTAAGCTCAGTTCGTGTAGTGGCGATGTCTTCGTCAATCAACACGGGCCAGATGTCGTCTGGCAAGTAGTAGTAGTATCTCGGCAACGACAACTCAAGTTGCGACACTTGAACTCCTCTACACTATTGATTTGTTCTCGGCCTCTCACATTCATATGCCCTTGCGTGACTTTTGTGAAGATGCAATCAAGTTGGCAGCACCTAGGAGATGTGCATCCTCCACGTGAGTGCACTTTGTGATGCACATGTAAGCTTTGATGAGTTACGGCCTGCACACAAAAAAAACACCTTTTAATTATTTTTTTATTAAAAAAACAAGACAAAAAAGAACTCCCTTCGTGAGTGGAGGATGGGTAGTTAAAAATCAAGACAAAATAAAAGACTCCCTTCTCCAGTAAATTGATGCGCCTCTTCCCTTATTTATTATTGATGTTACTGCCTCTTGTGCTTGGCCTCTTCTTTGGTTCAGCAACACTCTTCACGGCAGCTCGATGTACTTGCCGACGGGTTGTATGCAAGGAGATCACGGCAGAGGCAACTCACGGCAACTTGTCACGGCTTGACGTAATTTGGCAGCAGGTAGCCGTCTTGACGACAAGGATGTTGACGGCTGTAATACCTCCTCGACGGCAAGGAGTGTTGCGGCACGGGTGATCTTCACGCCCTTTGATTAAAGCTTGATTTCGGCTGGCTCTTCAAAATCTTGTGTTGCTTTTCTCCCCTTGTTGATGTTAGCCGCAAGTTGCCTTGGGGATTTCGTTTTCCTTCTGCTGATTTCTTTGGTGCGCCGCCTCCTGTTTCTTGTGATAGCAGGGAGATATTTTTTTGGAATTGTTTTCTTTTAAAGGCCCAGCTCTTGTAACCCTCTTAAACAAAAACTAGGGTTTCTGTATAGCTTTTTTTTCTTGCGGCTCCCCTATTTTTGTGCGTTGTGCGGCGCCTCAGGAGGTTTTGGGTTCTTGCGGCAGCACTGGGGTTTTTATTGGCCTTAATATTTTCTTCCCACTATTATTTTAAGAAGGGGACCTTAAAAACAACGGCTCCACCTGGGTATTTAAACATGGGCTCTTGGGCTTTGTTATTATTGGTTTCATTTGTTTTTTTGTTTTATTATTCAAAAAAAGGGAACGAACCAAGAGTGGTATGTGTTATTTTTTTAATCACCAATAAAAAATGGCCTGGGCTTTGGGAATGAGATATGTTATAAGATTTGAAGACACCCTTCCATTGGGATCCTAATGTGACTCTCCTTTGATCTCATCTCTCCTTAGTACACATACTCCCTTCCTCTCCTAAGATGTTATACGAATAGCAATTCCGCCAAATAGTGCAAATATATTGTTTCGTCAATCCTGAAACACACTAAGCACACACGTCAGATATAACGACACGTTTGTCATCATCAAACCAAGATCCTAGATCGTTGCTCCCAACAGGTCGCTGTTACCCCGTGTAAGCTGGACCGAGTTAACATTCGGGAGATCCGTAAAAGGTTCGTTCGTCCGACCTGTGAAGTGCGGCTGCCCGGGCCCGACGAGAGGGTGTGTTGGGCCCACGACGACGAAGTTGGAGTTTATGTCTGGTCCCTCGAGTTAGGGCTCCGTTTCCCCATTCATCCTCAGATTCTCCACCTTCTGAATTTCCTGGAGCTGTCGATCTGCGCGCTGGTGCCCAGCTCCTTTAGTCTGTTAGTTGAGTTTGTCGTCTTGTGTCTCGCTAGCTCTTTGAGTCCGTCCTTAGCGTTGTTTCAGTATTTCTTTGGGGTGAGGAAGTGTGGGACGTATTATTGCGTCCATGCGAGGAGGGGACGAAAACTCATTGTCGAGGTGCCGGACACTGAAGACGGGTGGGCGGAGAGCTTCGTTTTCGTCGTGATGCCGGCAGACGCAGTGTTGATATCGAACTGGGGGGCTTTGAATCCTCTGGTGAGCGAGGAGGTGGCAATGAAGGATGAGCTTCTGGCGAACGTCCAGATTTTGTCAGAGTTACCTGAGGTGGACCGCCAATTAACGGACTTGACGCAGGATGATCGGCTTGCCCAGGAACTTTGGCCCACAGGTATTCTCCTTCTGGCGGGCCTTTAAGTAGACTTACCCTGATCTCTCTTTCCTCTCCAGGTGAGGGCCCGATGCTTTCGCGGGAGGAAGTGCTGAGGGCGGCCGGAGTGAGGGTAACGAAGAAGACCGTCCCAATGGATAAGGGCAAGGGCGTGATGCGCGAGGGATCGTCGGCAGAGGTGGCCGCCCAAAAGGGGAGAGCCGAGGTTCCTATTGCGGAGGAGGCGAACAAAAGGCAGCAGGGGCCCGAACCTGGTGCTCCTTCCCTTCGGACCGGCGGGGTCGCGCCAGATGCTTCGGCCGATCTGGACGCGGTCAGCATTGTCCCCGTGGCTCCGGCCGTAGACGTGGTGAACAGGAAGCGACAGGGGTCCGAACCGGACGTTCCTTCCGCTCGAGCTGGCGGGACCGTGTTTGATGGCCCGCCCAACCCAGAGATAGTCAGCACGGCTTCCCCGAGGGTTCCGACCTCAGGCAAGCGCCGCTGGCCCCCTCCTGCCGAGAAGTGGCTCTATGGAGTTCTCCCGTGGGAGATGGGGAGAGAGGCGCACCCAGGTTGCGAGAGGGCGCTCGCCCGCTTCATGCTAACGAGGGCCGAGGCTGAGGCCATGCCTGGCGAGGACCTTCACCGAATGCACTATCGGGTAAGCCGGGAGGAGTCGGTGTTCGAGGATGCGGGGGTTGCGGCCCGACTATCAGAGTATTTCGTGCTGCCCCGGGATCGCGAATCCTTAACCAATGTGGGCACGGAGAGGTTGTGCGACACCGCTGTGTGGCATACCATGCAGGTAAGCTGAACTTCCTACTTTGCGTTTGGGGTCTCCTAATTTGCGTCCTGACTGAGTCATGTTCTTTGGCAGGCGATGTCGGCCGCGGTGGCCTTGCAGTACCACACCCCTGTGGCCTCGGTCCGGGCTTCCCGAGATGAGACGAACGACGAACTTCGGGAGGTGCGGAGCCAATTGCGAGGGAGGGAGGCGGATTTGGAGCAGGTAATCCGGCTTCGTGCCGGCGATGGGGTGTGGCTCGAGCTCCTAGAGGCGCAGGTGGCTAGGCTCACCCACCAGTTGAAGGGCAAAGAGGGCAAGGGGGCCAGGCTCACCCACAAGATGAAGGAAGAAGAGGGCAAGGGGGCCTTGCTCGCCCGCCAGCTGGAGGAAGAGAAGGAGCGAGGGGCCCGGCTTGCTCGCCGTCTTCAGGAGGAAGAGGAGACGCGGAATGATATCTTGAAGCGGAACGCCGTGGTGGTGGCCAGCAAGAAAAACGTGATCGACGTTCAGCAAAGGAGGATAACCGAGCTGAACCGGACGATCGAGTTGGGGATGAAGGAGAAGGCCGTCTTGAAGAAGCAGCTAGAGGCGGGGCGATGATCGGTCAGGACGCGATCAACGCCGCAGTCCGTTGGTATCAGGATGAGGAGTTAATCCCTATGATGACGGAGGCGAGGGAGGCAGGCGTTCTCCAAGGAATGGAGAAGATGAAAGCCCGAATGGCGAGCCTGCATCCCGAGCTGAAGGCCGATTTTCCTAAACTGGACGTGCCCTCTGATCACTCCTTATTTTACACTTTTTTCCCGCATGTTTGCGTGCCATTTAGATCGCCCAAATCACGTTCTCCATGATATATCGACGATATTGCGATGCTTTTCACGATTTGTTGTTTTTGTCGCATTTCAGGTGATTTGGCGCGATTTGGAGTGATCTCGAGATGCGCTTACTCTAGACGGTCACCGACGACCTCCCCACGGGGCATTTCGCTGTTGGAGAGGATCGGAAGAAGAATGGACGTCGCAGGAGCGACGAGGAGGCTAAAATAAGCTGATTGGGCATTTTTTGTGTCCCACTCGGCCGAGTGGAGGAGCCACTCGGCCGACCAGCGAGACACCGCTCGGCCGACCAGATCAGACACGATTTACATGTGCACTCGGCCGAGCGACGGAGACCACATCGGCCGAGTGACGACATCTCGTCCGCCCGAGTGGCGCCCAGACGAAGCTGTTCAACAATGACCAACTTACTGTTTTTCGGCTGCCTGAGCTTCAGAAGACCCACTCGGCCGAGTGGATTATCCCGTCCGCCCGAGTACCATGAAGCCATCGGCCGAGTGACGACAACTCTCTCGGCCGAGCCGCCCCCGAAGTAGAGACCCCTGAAGGCCCCGACTTTCTGGAAAATTACAGGGTTTCTCACTCGGCCGAGCGACTTTTGTCACTCGGCCGAGTGCGACGCGCTGCCTGTAGCGAAAATTGCGGAAAACAGGCTGCGCAGGGGTATTTTGGTCACAGTTTTTGGACGATTTTGGGGGGTATTTAACCCCTGTTTTTTCCCTAGTTTTAGAGAGCTTCTTCTTAGATTTTTTGCAGCTTTTTAGATTTACTTTTTAGCTTTATTTTTGAGATTGGAGAAGAGACAAAATTTGATTTTTGTTGGAAAAATTGAAGAACTCCATTGGTTTGCCTTTCTCTTCTCTAAAAATTCTATTTTTATTGCATATCTCAATATTGTGATGAATTCTATTGCTTATTTCATTGTTTATTTTTGTGATCTTGCTATGAATTATGAGTAGTCGCCACGTCTCGGGGCGTGGGGATGAACCCTACAAGCCCAATTTCATTTTTGTGATGAATTAGTAGAAATTTTGCTAGAATTGATATCTAGGGATTAGATTGGGATCAATTTAGTACGGATAGCTAGGAGTTCATACCGATTGGGATTTGCAAGAGATTGGATCCCAATTCGATAGGAAACCCTAGAAATCCGAATTGAGTTGGAATCGAATTTCCGTAGTATCGGTTTGCAAGAGATTGGACCGATACTAGGGTTTCCGGTTGCAATTCCGTGCCAATACCCGTTTGCAAGAGATTGGACGGGTAGGAACTATCCCAACCTAGATCGCGAGCCGAGTTTGCAAGAGATTGGGCTCGGTGCGCGATTGGACGATGATGTTGATCCTAATGCTAGCTTCCCTAGGCTAGGGTTTGCAAGAGATTGGACCCGAACCTAGAATAGCTATAGACCGGCGACAGCACGAGAGCGTGAGCTTGGTTCTACATTCAGTTGCAACTAGTTCATCCAAAATCTTAATCTAGCAATTTTGATACCGATGAACCACATTTATGAAATACGGTGAGTAGCGGGGATTCCCCATTCCCTAGACGTTCTTTATTTGATTTGATATTTCCACACTTTGTCTGACGATTGTGACAGGATCGCCAAAGGCAAATCTTTCTTCTTAAATAGCCAGGTTGATTGGAACAAGCACGGTCATTCGTCCTCCCTGTGTTCGATATCCCGCTCGCCGCTATACCGTGCGCTTGCGGTAAAACTACAACCGTCGCTCCGGGTGTGTATCCGGGGTGCGATCAAGTTTTTGGCGCCGTTGCCGGGAGGCGATTGCGTTTGATCTTACCACCCTAGCTATTTCTTTTATTATTATTATTATTTTACTTCTTTATTTTTGCCTAACCCTTCCACGGTACTAATCATTTCTTTGAAACTCTGTTTTCCCTGTGCATGTACACGAGATCTACGGCGGACCCTGAAGCTATATTATTTGATCCCGAGATCGAACGTACCGCGCGGAGACTTAGAGTGGAAAGGAGACAAAATCCGGAAGGGAGGTTTATGACCAACCCGGAAACTGCGGACCAATTAGCGGCAAGGATGGCGAGGATAATTTCTATTCGAGATAGGCTTCGGCCTAAGACCTCTTCTACGACCTCATCCATTGCCATGCCAGAGTTGGCGGCTGACAAGAACTTCGAGCTAAAGACTGGACTAGTGGTTCTGATGCAGCAGGATCCATTTCATGGGAATGCCCATGAAAATCCTCACTACCACATCCAATTATTCTTGTCGAAGTGCGCCACATTCCAGATGCCGGGGGTCTCCATCGATGCCATCAGACTGCGTCTCTTCCCCTTCACGCTAAAGGACAAGGCACTCTATTGGTTGAGGACACAAGCTGAGGGTGTTTTCACCACTTGGGACGAGTTGGCGAGTGCATTCATTGACAAGTTCTATCCGCCCTCCAAGACGGTGAAGATTCAGAGCGCTCTCATGTCCTTCAAGCAAGGACCCCAAGAGACACTCTATGAGGCTTGGGAGCGTTTTAAGGATATGCAGCATCAATGCTCGCACCATAGCATAGAAGATTGGGAGCTAGTGCATAGCTTCTACAACGGTCTCCAACCGGGGACCAAACAAATTATTGATGCCGCGGCGAATGGTGCCATCTTATCAAAGACTCCCGAAGAAGCTACGGCCCTAATTGAGGAGATGGCCTCAAACAATCAACAATGGGGCGATGAGCGAGGGCACTCCACGTCCTCCTTGAAGCCGACTAGTATCTATGAAGCGAAGGCCGTAGCGGAGCTTACAAGCAAGTTTGATTCTCTCCACAAGGTAGTGGAGAGATTGGAGAAGTTTATCACGGAGCCCCAAGGAGCCCCTTCCACCTCCGCACCAACGAACCAAATGTGTGATTGGCAAGACCAATCTCAAGCCATGTATGTGGGAGGAGAGCAAGGAGAAGGATACTTGGAGCAAGTACAATATGTCGCGGGGAACCAAGGGTATTGGGCCAATCCGGCCGCAAGAAATCATCCCAGATTCTCTTACGCCAACAACGAAGGAGCTTTGAACCCGCCACAACCACCACCTCAACAAGCCCGACCACCACCACCACCCCAACAACAACACTATCCGCCGAGGGGGCCTACACAACAAAATTTTCAACCGAAGCAACAAGTTCCACCATATAGGCCGCCCGGATACAACCAAGGGTGGAGGAATCAAAATCAAAACCCTCCACAAGCTCAACAACGATCCGACTTCGAAGCTAGAGTGGAGGCGTTTATGGTCGAGCAAAATAAGGTCAATGCTACCTTGAAGGCGGGGCAAGACTCCCTTAATACCGTTGTGGCTCAAATATCGGAGCAATTGGCCTTGCTCAATCGGAACACTCAACGATTGCCGGCGCAACCCGAGCAAAACCCACGGGGCAACACCGGCCACATCAATGCCGTAGTTGCCGTTACTATTAGAGGCGGGAAGGATACCACCCCCGCCATGATTCCTACCGAGGAGCCCGTGGAGGAAAGTTTGGAGCCAATTGAGCCGGTAGTTGAAATTGATAAGGAGAAGGAGCCACAAGAAAAGGAGAAATCTAGAGCGGAGCAATTGAATGAGGAAAGGCGCTTCATGCCACCGGTCCCATTCCCCCAAAGGCTTGCTAGAGCGAAAATGGAAAAAAGGCTAGCAAAGTTTCTCGAGTATCTAAGAGGGGTTAGCCTCAACATTCCCTTCCTCGACGCCATCGTGGAAATCCCCACATATGCTAAATTCTTAAAGGACTTGATTTCGGGGAGAAAGAGGAAGGAGAAGATCATGCTAGCCGAGGAGGGCTCTTGGTTCACCAAGAGAGAGAAGGAGCCGGCCAAATTTAAAGACCCGGGGAGTTTTCGGATTCCTTGCACCTTGGGCGGCGTCCCTCTTCAAAAGGCATTGGTAGATCTAGGGGCTAGTGTGAGCCTCATGCCTCTCTCCATGTTCTTAAGGCTAAACACCGGGACAAAGTTGAAACCTACCGACATGCGCATTCAATTAGCCGATGGGCGAATAACAAGGCCGGTAAGGATCGCCGAAGACATACCGCTACAAGTCCCGGGGGGAATATGCTTGCCATGTGACTTCGTGATCATGGACGTAAAGGAGGAGGGAGATACGTCATTGATACTTGGACGCCCGTTCCTCGCCACCGCCGGAGTCATTGTCGACGTGCGCGAAGGTACACTAACTTTAAACGTCGACAACATCGAGGTGGAGCTTCACATTCCTAAGGCTATGAAGCACATGCGTTACCACGAGGAACTTGACTACATGGACCTCCTTGATGAGGTAATTGAGGAGGCGACCCCCCACTCGATTGGCGCTCTTTTCGATGAGGATTTCGAGGAAGGCCCGGATTTAGGCCGAGATGAGAAGATAGATGATTCCCCCGACTTCTCCGCTGAAAATGATGAAGGCGACGCTGATGTTGCAAGGATTCGAGAGCTCTACAAGCTCTCGAAATTGAAGTCTTCGATGAAAGCTCCGCCGGTACGGAAATCGGCGTCACCGGTAAAGCCGTTGACCGGAGAAAATGCTAGCTTGGGGGAGCCTCCCCCCACACTATTCGAGACGGGAGACCACCGAGGGAGAACGCGCCGCAACTTCCAAATCCAAGCGTTCTCCCCGGAAAGTTTGATGAGTGCATCTCATATGCACCAAACATCCCGCATTAATTGAAAATCATAGGGGGTCGAGCTCACGACCTTAAACGAGCGCTTGTCAGGAGGCAACCCGACGGTTATTGCTTTATTTTTACTTTTTCTTTATTTTTGTTTTAGAAATTTTTAGTGTTTTGAGTCGTTCGCCCAAAAATTTTGTGATAACGGGTCCTATTTTTCTTGACAGGAGAGGAGATAGGTAAATCCATCATGAGGAGGATGAACGAGACGACGAGGAGCGCCCCAGGAAGGTGCTCGACGCTTAGGAGGAAGATGAAATCGACTGGAGGAAGAAAGACGGAGTTTAGAGCCCAAACGAAGACAAACAGCAGAAGACAAGGCTCACTCGGCCGAGTATACTAGTCACTCGGCCGAGTACACAAGTTCGTCCGGCCGAGCCGCTCACGAACGAGGGAAGTCTGTTGTACCCAACTCTCTGTTTATTTTCCTGATTTCAGTATAACTGCTACTCGGCCGAGTATATATTTTCACTCGGTCGAGTAAAACGGATACGCTCCTAGGGCGAGTCTTGCCGAGTAGCTTGAGCCACTCGGCCGAATGGACTTACTCCACTCGGCCGAGGCTGGCAAGGCCACTCGGCCGAAGCGAAAGCGAGGAGGATTTTACATTGATCCCACTCGGCCGAGTGACCTAGTCACTCGGCCGAGTCGTAACTTTTATTATATAAGGGGCGAGGGGGGGCTCGTTTTTCGAAACACAAAAAACCCAATCGCCCGCGACCCTACGCATTCCCCTCGCCCGTTCCCCTTGCTCTCGTCCCCACTCGCCCGACCGGCCACCTCGCGCCGCCGCTCGGCCCGCCACCGCCGGCCGAGCACCCGCCGCGCCGCGCCCGAGTCGCCGCCGGCGGCCGCCGCTCCGATCGCCTCCGATATCGCCTATTTCGCCTTTTTCTCCTCTTTTTTGTGTATTTTTCGAGGATCCATGTGTTAAACGACCCCTAAACCCAAATTGATTTCTATATCTGTCTATTATACCCCTAATGCTCCATACATTTTGAATGTTACCCGCTGATATCTCCATTTCATGCGCAGGTTGTTTTTGGGAGCTTAGGGGAGCCCAGGGGAGCTTCTACGGACTGAGTTGGGCTTCGCGGAGGCGCTGTCTTCGCACGCTTCCATTGCTTAGCACTCGCGGCGTGTCGGGGTACACTCTTTCCTTTATTTTGCACACGCCGCACTTTTCACGTTTTTCGACGCGTGCTCGGGGCTAATATGCCGCCCCGGACACGGCCGCGGTCGAGGAGAGCTTCCGCCAAGCGGAAGCGGTCGGTTGACGCCGGCCCCTCCCACGAGCTGGAGGACTCTCCTCCGCCTTCTCCCACACACCCCGTCCACCCAGCACAGCCTGCAGGCCCCGCACACCCCGCACAGCCTGCAGCGCCCGCACAGCCCGTACAGCCACTCCCTGCCGCTCCACAGCCACCACCTCCGGCTCCACTGATCGGGCCGTTGGGGATCACGTTCCGGAACGACGCACACCGCGCCGCTTTCGAGCGTATCTCCCAGCGCTCGATCGTACCCTCCAGGTTTGCACACCTTGCCGACCTAGGACGCCTGGGGGTACTAGAGGGGATGCTCACGTTGTACGACAACGTGGGCTGGCGAGATTTCTTTCAGGTGTCGGCGGATACGTTTACCCGCCCGACACTTGAGGTGCTTAGTTCGATCGCCAGGACCGACGAGGGATGCTCGTTCCGGTTCATGGACCGGGAGTGCCAGGTCACTCTCAGCCAGTTGAGAGCCTTCTTCTCGTGGCCCGATATCCCCGGGGCCGACCGTGGTTACGCACCCACCCATATCCCCCCACCTTCCTTCGACGCCGGTGCCTTCTGGGCCCGGATTACGGGTCTCCACGCTGCCTTTGACCCTAGTAGGGCCAAGGCCTCGGCCATTGTCCATCCCTGCCTACGTATTGCTCAGCGCCTTATGGCGACGACCTTTTTGGCCAGATATGAGCCGGGCACGATGTCTACGCCAGAGCTCTACATGCTCTACGCGATGACACGGCCCAGAGCTCTATCTAGGGATGGCGATGAGCTGGTCCCCGCCGTCGTGATCGATGTCGCGGCATGGTTTTTAGACCGCATCATTGTATCGGTGGGCGCTCGCTCACCGATATGCTGCGGCGGCCTGATCACCTTGCTTGCTCTTATGACCGGCGAGGACTTCCCCGACGACCTGCGACGAGCACCGGGCCCCACTTCTCTGTCGATTGATGTTATGGCCCGGATGAAGATGCTTTGTCCGCATGGTGAGCGACACTGGGTCTGGTTGCACGGCCCTTACGGTGCCGATTACATGATTCTTCCGAGCCCTGCTCGGACTCAGATTGCACCAGCCCACGTGGACTGGCTCCCTGCGATGGATGTTCTCATCCCAGCTGCTTACGTGCTCGAGGCCGATGAGGCCGAGCAGGCCCCCGCTGCCCACGCTGCCCCCGCAGACCCTGTTGCCACTGCCGAGCCTGCTGCCGAGCCTGTTGACCCAGTGGCCCCTCAGCCTATCCCCGATGTTTCCGCCGCTCCTGGCACCTCTGTCGGTGTCGGGAGTACCTTAGCTGAGCCCGCTCCCACCACTCCCACGGCTGTCACCACCACCACCGGCCCTCTGTCTGCTGAGCCTGTTTCTTCTGCCCCACCCGAGCGCCCGCCGACCATAGGTGAGTGCGGCGAGCCCTCTTTTGCCACGGCCGTTGAGACCTCTGTCTCCGCCTCTGTCTCCACTGCTGCTGTATTTTCCGAGAGCGTCGTGGCGTCTGTCCACACTTCTGTGCCACTGACCTCTCTGGCCGCCTCGCTGCCACTTTTGCACTCTTCTTTCGCTGCTGCTGCCTCCACCTCTCACCAGCCGGTGCCCCGGCCTCACACTGAGGCCAGGCCCACATTCACGAGTGCAGCCCCTTTTGTTCCCCTACCCGCTGAGCCCGTCACATACGCGACCCGAGTACGCCAGCCCCGACCTGCCCAGCCCCGACCGGTGCGTCCCTCTGAACCACCTCCCCCTGACACTGTACTTCAGAGCATTCGTGCTCTAGAGGGGGCGGTGAGTGGTCTCAGAGGCGACCTTAGGACCCTATCCTCCACCGTCTCTGCGATGGCTGGCCGCTTCGAGCTGCTCCCGCAGATTCACTACTGTCTTACCCAGGTCCTGGAGCGTCTCCCCCGCGTACCCGTACCCACCCAGCAGGTTCCCACCCACACTTCCACTCACACTCAGCCTGCTACCACTTCCACACCCACCCCCGCTCAGCAGCCTGTCCAGCCACCGCCACCACCTCCGCCTCAGGACGGAGACGGTGCAGCACCACCTTCTTAGGCACCCTTGATGCCATCGATTCTTTTTGCCGTTGTGCTGCCCGTCTCTGCTGGGTCCTGATGCATTTTTTGTCCACCCCCCTCCCCTCACTACTTTTGGGATTCTCATTTTGACCGTATCTTTATATATCTTTTCTGGGAGAGAGGGAGAGTTTTTGTTGCCATATATATATATCTGTATCACTCCTATCTTTGCATGCATCATGTCCGCATCATATTTTTTATTTCTTTATTTTTCTTTTTATTTTCCTTTTTCCCTCATGCATGCATCCTCACTTGCCCCTCACATTTCTTGTCTCTCAGTGTGCCACACTTTGCACATTGAGGACACTGTGCCATTTAGCTTGGGGGAGTGAGTTCTCACGTTCTTTTTCGATTTGCCACCTTTATTTTTAGTCCTTCACACCATTTTCCGCTTTTGCACTTATTTTCATCATTTTTTCTTTTATTTTACCATGCATCACGTTTTTCTTATTTATCTGTGTGCCGCATTGTAGATAGTTCTATTTTCCCTTTATCTTTATTTCTTTTTCATCTCATGCTAGAGATGACTTTTCTATGATGATGATGACGTGGAGTTAGCTTATTCTATATGCATGCTATATTTGTCATGTCTTAGACTTTATTTCTGATATCATATGCTATGACTTGCCTTGCATCTAGAGATAGTAACCCACACTTTTGCCACATGAAAAATGGATGAAATTTTATTATTAGCTGAGTCTGAATATTCATATGTATGCTATCACAGAAAACACACCAAGATTCACGCATTGAATGCTTATATCTGGAGTACTGATTTCTTTTCCCTATATCACTTCTATATGCATGAATTGTACACTTCACTTCAGGATGATTGAATGATGTTAGCTATGATAAATCTGGATTAGTTAGCTTTTTTGTGATCGAAACTGAGTAGATTAGATTACCCTGCTGAAGTTGTCGTGCATGTCTTATAGAGTGAACCGAGAGTTATATCTATTTCTTTCTCCACAAATCTTGAACATCATTTCTCTACTTTTAAAATCATTGGTGAATCTCCCCTTAGCGATTCTATTATATGGCATTTCCCCCGCTATTCATTCCTAGCTCCAAATCTCTTATTCTCAAAAAAAAAAGAAAAGGGAGAAAAATATTCTTGTATATCATTATCTCTCTTTGAGTTGGGATCGTTTGTGTATATATGCTATATCAAAAAAAAAACAAAACAAAAAAAGGGAAAAAAAGAAAAAAAAAGAAAAGAGGAAAAATCCTCAATAAAAGATCCCATCTCACTTCCTTTCTTTCTTCTTTCTTTGCTTTGCTTTTGGAGCTATATAAAAATGGGGATGTGTATATTTTTTATGCCACCATGCTTATAGATAAGCTTGGGGAGGGAATCCATTGATGTGTGAGAGAGTGACTACTTGGCGTTGCACGACAACCTAGGCTAAGTAATATTCTGTACTCGGTGAGATTATTTTTAGCTTTACGAAATCCAGAAATCTAAGCCTAGCATTCATATCATGAAATCCATACTTTTCTATTCTCTCTATTCTATTGTGTGATACTCTTATACTCCTCATAGAAAGCATTCAATTGAAAAGTGTGTGATCTGCGATTTGTATACCGCTTTAAATGTTTCAGACGATGTTAATTCTAAAATTATTCCGTTTTTCATGATTATATCGTTGTTCGTGGGTTTTCTATTTCTATTTGCACTATTATACTATGATATCAAAATAAAACTCTTTGACATGTGTTTTTCATTCAGTGCATGCTATATGAGTAAGCGGAACCCACGTCCTGAGAAAATGATCTAGCAGCTTACCTCTTCGCTTCTTTCTTTCTTCTTTATTTTTATTTCTATTTCGTTTTTCATTCTTCTCCGTTTTTCATTTTTCATCGTTTTCTTTTTGCCGTTTTCGTTTTCCGAATCCACCGGGTTCGCCTTTTACTTATCTTCCTCGAGGACGAGTAAGAGATAAGCTTGGGGGATTTTGATCACTCCTTATTTTACACTTTTTTCCCGCATGTTTGCGTGCCATTTAGATCGCCCAAATCACGTTCTCCACGATATATCGACGATATTGCGATGCTTTTCACGATTTGTTGTTTTTGTCGCATTTCAGGTGATTTGGTGCGATTTGGAGTGATCTCGAGATGCGCTTACTCTAGACGGTCACCGACGACCTCCCCACGGGGCATTTCGCTGTTGGAGAGGAGCGGAAGAAGAATGGACGTCGCAGGAGCGACGAGGAGGCCAAAATAAGCTGATTGGGCATTTTTTGTGTCCCACTCGGCCGAGTGGAGGAGCCACTCGGCCGACCAGCGAGACACCGCTCGGCCGACCAGATCAGACACGATTTACATGTGCACTCGGCCGAGCGACGGAGACCACATCGGCCGAGTGACGACATCTCGTCCGCCCGAGTGGCGCCCAGACGAAGCTGTTCAACAATAACCAACTTACTGTTTTTCGGCTGCCTGAGCTTCAGAAGACCCACTCGGCCGAGTGGATTATCCCGTTCGCCCGAGTACCATGAAGCCATCGGCCGAGTGACGACAACTCTCTCGGCCGAGCCGCCCCCGAAGTAGAGACCCCTGAAGGCCCCGACTTTCTGGAAAATTACAGGGTTTCTCACTCGGCCGAGTGACTTTTGTCACTCGGCCGAGTGCGACGCGCTGCCTGTAGCGAAAATTGCGGAAAACAGGCTGCGCATGGGTATTTTGGTCACAGTTTTTGGACGATTTTGGGGGGTATTTAACCCCTGTTTTTACCCTAGTTTTAGAGAGCTTCTTCTTAGATTTTTTGCAGCTTTTTAGATTTACTTTTTAGCTTTATTTTTGAGATTGGAGAAGAGACAAAATTTGATTTTTGTTGGAAAAATTGAAGAACTCCATTGGTTTGCCTTTCTCTTCTCTAAAAATTCTATTTTTATTGCATATCTCAATATTGTGATGAATTCTATTGCTTATTTCATTGTTTATTTTTGTGATCTTGCTATGAATTGTGAGTAGTCGCCACGTCTCGGGGCGTGGGGATGAACCCTACAAGCCCAATTTCATATTTGTGATGAATTAGTAGAAATTTTGCTAGAATTGATATCTAGGGATTAGATTGGGATCAATTTAGTACGGATAGCTAGGAGTTCATACCGATTGGGATTTGCAAGAGATTGGATCCCAATTCGATAGGAAACCCTAGAAATCCGAATTGGGTTGGAATCGAATTTCCGTAGTATCGGTTTGCAAGAGATTGGACCGATACTAGGGTTTCCGGTTGCAATTCCGTGCCAATACCCGTTTGCAAGAGATTGGACGGGTAGGAACTATCCCAACCTAGATCGCGAGCCGAGTTTGCAAGAGATTGGGCTCGGTGCGCGATTGGACGATGATGTTGATCCTAATGCTAGCTTCCCTAGGCTAGGGTTTGCAAGAGATTGGACCCGAACCTAGAATAGCTATAGACCGGCGACAGCGCGAGAGCGTGAGCTTGGTTCTACATTCAGTTGCAACTAGTTCATCCAAAATCTTAATCTAGCAATTTTGATACCGATGAACCACATTTATGAAATACGGTGAGTAGCGGGGATTCCCCATTCCCTAGACGTTCTTTATTTGATTTGATATTTCCACACTTTGTCTGACGATTGTGACTGGATCGCCAAAGGCAAATCTTTCTTCTTAAATAGCCAGGTTGATTGGAACAAGCACGGTCATTCGTCCTCCCTATGTTCGATATCCCGCTCGCCGCTATACCGTGCACTTGCGGTAAAACTACAACCGTCGCTCCGGGTGTGTATCCGGGGTGCGATCACCCTCACCGGGAGAGATGGAGGAGGAAGTGACGGAGCAGGGGCGCTCGTAATCGTCGGGGAGTGAGGGAGATTTTGTATGGACAGACGTGATCCCGCATTGTATAGCAGACGATATAAAAAGTTAAATGATATAGATATATATTTATTTTATTCGGTCACTGGTCTTCTTGTTATGCGTAAAACCGTGTGATGAATGCCCCCAACGTTCCCGCTAGGACGAGCACCGGTGTGAGGAGTAGGGGGAAAGTTGCGACAAAGTAGGTGTGTATGTCTCTGGTCGCCCTGCGCGGGCGAGCTGAGCTGATGCTTGCGTCCGTGAGTCGGACTGTTCGTACTCATGCCTGTCTTCGACTTCTTGGTTGGAGTGCTTCATGCCGATCCGCTGGGCTTAGCCCGCCTCGTTGGCTCGGACGACGGTGGGGTAGTCGCATAGTCCAGACGAAGGGAAAAGGTGGGGATATGTTTCGAATTTCCTGCATCAAATCGTCGCCGAATCGCAGAGGTCACATCGGATTAAAGACGGGCGGGAATCGAAGCGTCCCGACCGGTTATCGAGAGACGCGTGGGGGGATGTGACAGGGGGCGTCAGGTGAAGCATCAGGCCGCCTGGATGTGCGACACGTGGCCAGGTGCGAGCGGTGGAGATCGGAGAGCAGATGCGGGGTGGGAGTTGCTGCTGGAGATTTTCTTGCTTCCGAGTATTCCAGAGCAGATTTCTTGAGTTCAGGCGATTCCCTTCGTGGAGGCCGAGTTCGTTGCCCGAGTTTGCGCCGTCTTCGCCGCCACAGCCGCCATCGTAGCGAGTAATCAGCAGGTATATTTCTTTTCTTTTCTCCGGTATGGTTTCGTCATCTTCAGCCTCATCGTCTGGGTCGACGGGTGGCTCCACGGAAGAGTCAGTGGAGATTGTTGGTGGGGTATCGCCCGGGCGTCGGGGCCGTGTTGGGTCTGGGTCCACAGCAGGGGGCGGGGGGCCTAGGAAGGGGAAGATGCCCCTAGGGGCGCAAGCGGGATCATCCGTGCGGGCCCACGTGACAGTTGCCAAAGCCGGGGGAGTGCCTGCCGAGATAACCAGTCAGAAGTCGGAGGCGCGGACATATATCGTGCCCAAGGTGTGCACGAAGTACATCAGACCGCCTTATGAGGTTCGTCTCCCAACATCATCGGAGCGTATCTGCTTTGCGAGGGATGGTGAGGTCGGGATCTACGTGGCGTTTTTCGAACAGGGTTTGTGTTTCCCCCTACATCCGTTGTACCCCGAGATCCTAGAGTTCCTCGGGCTGTCGCTCTGTCAGCTGACGCCTAACTCTGTTAGCACGATAGTCGGGTTCCTCGTTCTCTGTGTGAGGACCAAAGTTAGGCCGATGCTCTCTTTGTTCCGACATTTCTTCTCGGCTAAGAAGTTCAGGTCGCACTATTATTTGACGGTGAGGACGAATCATCCCCTCATCTGGAGCCTGCCGGGTAAGATCAAAGGATGGCAGAGGTCGTACGTATTAATTTGCATGCCCGCTGATCTGATGCTAAGGTCGAGGTGGGGCATGCTCAACCCCAAAGTAAAGGAGAAAGTCCGACTTAGCGAGGCTGAGGCGGAGCTGGCAGCGCGGCTTGAGGCGGTACCCCCAGAGGGCAGGCAATACGCTCGTCTTGCCAAGCCGGCGATGATAGCTCGATTTATCTGGCCTGAAGGTAATCTTAGTGGAGTAATTTTTACTTCGAATTCGCTCACCCTGAACTTCTCCTTTTTTGCAGATTCGACGATGAGCCTTTCGTTCGAGGACCTTGACCAGATCGTCGAAGAGATGATAGTCGGAGAGCAGGGGGCGCCATTCAAGTTGCCCCGCTGCTCGCCGGGAGTGGGAAGAAGAGATCGAGGCCGAGTGAGGGGGAGCGGACCCAAAAGGTCGAGGGGACCAGTGAGCAGAAGAAGGAAAAGAAGAAGAAGAAGGTAGTGGATAGGCCGACCGACATCGGTGTTGCCTTCGGGGGATTCGTCAAAGGTGGCCGACATGCCGAGGTCCCCCCGACTATCGACCTCGAGGCTGAGGAGGCGCATGGTGGGCTTCCGCGCGACCAGGCATCGATAGGTGAAGGGGAGCATGAGGGGCAGACAACGTCGTCGGTGGCTCCTGATCCGGTGTCGGTTTCTCAAGGGGGCCCCACAGGGTCGTGCTTGGGCACAGGGTCGGCGACTGAGGAAACATGGCCTTACGACTATCCCCGGTACGGTCTGGAGAGGCCCGCGCCTGCCGGTTGCGAGGAGAAGCTGGCGACGTTCAAGTTGAAGAAGGCTGACGTCGAGCGCTTTCCGGAGGGTGACCTCCTAAAGCCGATCTACCCGGTTGGGAAGGGCGAGTCAGTCTTCGAGGATGCTTGCATGGCGGTGAGGATCGCCGAGAACTACCAGCTGCCTCAGGATAGAGAGTCCCTGGCGCACGTCGGAACGGAGCGGTTAGAAGCCACGGTGACGTGGAACCTTGCCCAGGTATGTTACCGGGCTATGCTAGGGATGCCCCCGGGTTTATCATCGTCGAGTTTGATTTTCCCCTGGTCCTGTCTGCAGGCCACTACGACGATGGCTACCCTGCAGCGCCATGCCTCTGCCCTCGTCAAGGCCGAACTCACGATAGCGAGGATGAAGGTGAAGCTTGATAAGGAGAAGTCTAGGCGAGTCGAGCTGGAGAAGTCGTTTGTGGAGCAAAAGAGGTCGATCAAAGAGTACAGGCTGCATGCAGAGGAGCTTAAGGAGAAGATTGCTACCGGACGTGCACGTCAGATCGAGCTGGAGGGGAAGGTCACAGCTGGGCTCTCCCGTTATATCGGGCAGGAGGAAGAAGCCAAACAGGACAGGGCCAAGATGGACGACTTGGAGTCACGGGTGAAGGCTACCGAGGAGGCGTTGGTGAAGAAGACGGAGGAGTTCCGGGTGTATCAAGTGCAGACCATCGCGCCTTAGCTTGCCCAAGTCAAGATAAGGGAGCGGGAGAAGGGCCGGAAGGAGGGATTGGACACTGGTTGGGAAGAAGGGTGGAAGGCGTGTCTCCAGAGGGTTAAGGGAAGGGCCCTCTCTCTTCAGCCTCCGCTAGAGGTTGACTTCGAGGCGCTGGCGGCCTCAGAGGAGGAAGACGAGGATGGAGAAGACGTCAAGGTGAACACGGAGGGGCCGGGGGCCGGAGAGCAATGGTCGGGCAGCGTTCCGCGGGACGACCCTGAGGGAGGCGAACGAGTGGACCAATAGGGGATCCTGTTAGGGAACTTGACCTTGTTGTATTACCTTTTGTAATAGATGGGGGGGATCTGGAGGGAGGCTCGTCTTGTCAGTTCGCCTCGCTATATTTGTAGGACATCTTGCTTTCTAATATAACGTGGATTTTTGTCATGCCATGTGTGAATCTTTGTTGTCTTTATATAATTCAAGTATAATTCAAAGGTAGCGCTACACATCGAGTCACGTGGGTAGGGGTGGGCGATCGCGTAGCTCGACCTGTTCCCTTATCCGGTCTGGGTGGAGGAGGCTCGCGAGCTCACCATGGAGGCCGGCCAGGGTCGCTCCTGAGTTAGGACGTGCTTAGATGGCGCTTGGGTGTTGAACAACTGTTTCGTGAGCACCTTTTTCATTGATCTTATAGGAATTTAAACTTAGCTATTACATAAGGTCTTAATAAAGTCTGCAGTAGTTAGTTAAGTGCGATCCGATCCGTTAGCGGGCTGGGGGGTCCATTCATCCCGCTGTAAACTGCATCAGGATGAGCGAACTCCTATCCGCAGGACGCCCCTCCTTCTCTTCCATTGCTCGTCGCATCCTTCTGTGCTTTCCCTATGCTGAATGGTTGCAAGGTCTCCTCGGCTTCTTGGATTCACCAGGAAAGCTGTCTCGCTGTTGTCCTCCGCCAGATCACTCTTACATAGTTTTCTTGAAAGGAGGTCGGAGGGAAACCCTGGGAGAGGAGGAGCACGAGGTGGCGGTGGCGCGCTGCGCAGTCTTTCGCCGCCCCGCCCATGAAGGGTTGCAAGGTCTCTTTGGGGAGTCCTTACATCGAAGGAAAGCCCTGGAGGAGGTGGAGGACGAGGCGGGGGTGGTGGCGGGGATCGGGGTGGAGCGGGTACTGGTTGGGGGGAGCGAGCCGCCACAAGTCATCCGATTCGACTGTTTCATCTGGTCCAGAGCAGACGGAGGAGTGGAAGGCGGGGCTCCCCTTGTGTAAGAGGAATAGCCCATCGGCAATCCGTATGTAAGAGGAATAGCCTATCGGCGTGGCGGGCCGTTGGGAGGCAGGCCCGTGGTGGTTGGTAAGCCCCAGCGGAGGCTGGAGTGCCCAATGGGGTGATCTAGAAGGGCTGCCCCGTCCTTCTGGTTCTTGGCCCGGAGCGCCGGCACTCGTCGGGCATCGGAAGAGGGGAATGGTCCGCCATTGGAGCTCCAGTTCCCGTGCCTCGAGTTGTCTAAGGGAAGTTGAAGACCGATAGGCGGGCCGTCCCCTGGGCAAGAGGAGTAGTCCATCGGCGGCCGCCGTGTGGAGGCGATCGCCTGTCGGAGCGGGATCCATTGATGGCCGGGGCCTCCCTTTTGGTCTAGCGGGGTGTCTTGGACCTTTTCATCCTTGGTGGAGGGGTGGGGGGTATTTATAGAGGGATTTTGTTGACGGTTTCCCCGAAGTTAATGCGATGAGCTGGCATCATCAATGGGCTCCTCAGAATCACGTCCTTTGGGAACCGCCTTTGCCAAGTGACGCTGGACACGATTCGTCAGCCCTTGCCTCTCGAGGGGTGTGTCGTCATTAATGGCGCGTTTCCCGAGCATCCTTTTGTTTCGACGAGTCAGGTCGGGGGCCTGCTTTATCGGGACCCGGCATTGTCCAACGGTTCTTGACCCGCGTAAGGCCTGCCTCGGCCCGCGTGCCCTTGTCCTTTTCCCGAGGTCCGAGTTTTCGAGGATCATGGGTCTGCTTGGGAGGATGGTGAGCGAGTGGATATCTCCGTCTGCGCTTCTCCTTGGCTCGGGTGGTCGGACCTTGTCAGACCTTCTGCGCTTCTCCTTGGCTCGGGTGGTCGGGTTGGCCCTGCCCCAGAGTCTGGAGGGGGGAGCGGGCACGTAGCCCGGCCCGTGCTCTTCTCTGGTTTGGGTGGCGAGGGTTGGCCCTGCCCCAGAGTCTGGAGGGGGGAGCGGGCGCGTAGCCCGGCCTGTGCCCTTCTCTAGTTTGGGTGGCGAGGGTTGGACATGCTCCAGAGTCTGGAGGAGGGAGCGGGTGCGTAGCCCGGACCGTGCCCTTCTCTGGTTTGGGTGGAGAGGGTTGGTCCTGCCCCAGAGTCTGGAGGGGGAGCGGGCGTGTTGCCCGGCCCGTGCCCTTCTCTGGTTTGGGTGGCGAGGGTTGGCCCTGTCCCAGAGTCTGGAGGGGGGAGCGGGCGCGTAGCCCAGCCCGTGCCCTTCTCTGGTTTGGGTGGCGAGGGTTGGCCCTGTCCAAGAGTCTGGAGGGGGGAGCGGGTGCGTAACCTGGCCCGTGCCCTTCTCTGATTTGGGTGGCGATGGTTGGCCCTGCCCCAGAGTCTGGAGGGGAGAGCGAGCGCGTAGCCCGGCCCATGCCCTTCTCTGGTTTGGGTGGCGCGGGTTGGCCCTGCCCCAGAGTCTGGAGGGGGAGCGGGCGCGTACCCCGGCTCGTGCCCTTCTCTGGTTTGGGTGGCGAGGGTTGGCCCTGCCCCAGAGTCTTATGCGTTCGAACTGAAATGCTCAAGTGGAGACAACGAGGTTTGGAAATGTGCAGAAAAGAAAATATTTTATTAAAGAGGCTCACAGTTACTGGTAGTATCTTAGCAAGTGCTCCGCGTTCCAGGGGTGAGCCAGTTCGCTTCCGTCAATGGTCGCCAGGATGTATGTGGCTGGTCCGACGATATCGACGATCTCGTAGGGTCCCTCCCATTTGGCGGCCAACTTTCCTCGGTGAGCGGTCTCGGGTTTGAAGGTGGCGTCTCTGAGGACCAAGTCGCCGACTCTGAAGGTCCGCTTCTTCATCCTGGAGTTGTAGTGCTGAGCCATCCTCTGGCTGTGCCGGACGAGGTTCGTCAGGGCTCGATCCCTCACTTCGTCCACGAGTTCGAGACTGAGGCCGAGGCCCTCCCCGTTGATACCTTCATCGCAGAGCTTCAACCGAAGTGTCTCCTCTCCGATCTCCACGGGAACGACCGCTTCCGACACGTATGCCAGCATGAATGGGCTCTCTCCGATCGAGGCCTTATGGGTGGTACGGTAGGACGAGAATGCCCGGTAGTTCATCTACCCACGTCCCGAGAGCGGCATCGACCTTCTTCTTCAGGGGGCCAAAGATGCATTTGTTTGTGGCCTCCACCATCCCATTGCACTACTGGTGGGCGACGGATGCAAAATGAAGCTTGATCCCCCAGCCCGAACAGAAGTCGTGGAAGCCTTCGCAGTCGAACTGTCTTTCGTTGTCCGTTACTATAGAGCGGGGTATCCCGAAGCGACATATCACGGACTGCCAAATAAAGCCCTTCATATCCATCCATGTGATGTGTGCCAACGGCTCTGCTTCGACCCACTTAGTAAAGTAGTCCATGGCAACGACCAGGTACTTCCTTCCCTCGGAAGCCTTTGGGAAAGGTCCAAGGATGTCAAGTCCCCACTTGGCGAACGGGATCGGGCTTATAATAGGCACTAAGTCGGTAAGAGGCGCCGCCGTGTGTCGGCCGAATTTCTGGCACACCTCGCACTTCTTGACATACCGAGCCATGTCGTGGATCATAGTCGGTCAGTAGTACCCCTGGCGCACTATCTTGTGGGCGATAGTGCGGCCGCCGTGGTGGTTCCCGTAGAAGCCTTCGTGCACTTCATGGATGAATTTCTCAGCCTGCTCCGGTCCCAAGCATTTCAGGAATGGCAGGGCGTCAAAGTTGGCGCGACGCCGGTGGTATAATACCCCGTCGAGGAGTACGAATGATAGGGCCCGTCTCTCTACCTTCTTGGCCTGTAACCGCTCCTCGTGAAGGGCCCATGTCTCCAGGTATCTCACTATTGGGGTCATCCACGTCGTCGTCGGGCTGACACACATTAGTTCTTCTTCGTCGATGGTGGGCGCCAGTAGACTTTCGACGTAGATGGCCTTCCCGATCTCGGTCGTGGAGGAGGAAGCCAGCTTGGACAGCGCGTCCGCCCGGAGGTTGTTGGAGCGGGGTAAGTGTCGGACCTCTGCCCTCTCGAACTTCTGGAGCTCGGCTGGATGCGCTTTAGGTAGCGCTTCATCGTTTCTTCCCGGGCCTCGAAGCTCCCTTGGATCTGTTGGACGACGAGCCGTGGGTCACTAAGCAGCAGCATGTTCGTCGCCCCCACCACTCTACAAAGCTTCAACCCATTGACCGCGGCGTCATACTCCGCGACATTGTTTGTTGCTGGGAAGTTGAAGTGCAGGGCGTACTCCAGCAGGCATCCGTCGGGGGTTTGGATGACGATACCTGCCCCCGTCCCGGATCCTGTCGCTGAGCCGTCGACGTGAATGGTCCATAGTTTGTCCGCTCCTCCCCGGGCGGGCTGCGAGGGTCCCGCCACCCCCATTGCTTGTGGGGATGCAGCCGCGGGTGGTGCGTCTGGCAAGTTCGCCGGGGGGTCCTTGATAGTGCATTCCACCATGAAGTTCGCCAGCGCCTGGCCCTTGATCGCCGTCCGGGCCTTGTATGTTATGTCGAACTCACTGAGCTCGACACTCCAGTCGAGCATCCTGCCCGACCGTTCTAACTTCTTTAGGTTCTTCTCGAGGGGCAGGTCGGTGTGGACGACGATGGGATGGGCCTGGAAGTATGGCCAAAGCTTCCTCTCCATTGTGATCAGATAGTAGGCGGCCTTCTCGATAGGGCTGTAACGAGTCTCCGCCTCTCGGAGAATCCGGCTCGCGTAGTATACTGGCCGATGAACTCCCTCCTCCTCTTTAATTAAGACGGAGCTGACGGCTTCGTCATTGCTCGCCAGGTACAACCCCAGCTGTTCCCCTTCTTTCGGCTTGACGAGCAGAGGAGGGCTCTGTAAGTAGGCCCTCAGCTCCGCGAATGCTCAAACGCAGTCGTTGTCTCACGGGATCACCTTCCTATTGATTTTTGATTCACCGAGAGCTGCACGCAGGACTCTGAAGAAGGGGAGTGACTTCTCCGCCGATTTCGACAAGAATCTTCCCAACGCTGCGATCCGGCCGTTCAGTCGATGTAAATCCCGGATGGTGCGTGGCTCTGCCATGTTAACGAGGGCCGATACCTTATCGGGGTTCGCATCGATTCCCCGCTTCGTTATCCTGAAGCCCAGGAATTTCCTAGACTGCACGTCGAAGACGCACTTCGCCGGGTTCAGCCTCAAGTCGTACTGGCGTACCTTTCGGAACGTCTGCCGCAAGTCGGCGAGGTGGTCCGGGGCTCTCTTGCTTTTCACCAGCATGTCATCGATGTAGACCTCTAGGTTCCGCCTGACCTGCGAGCTGAATATTCGGTCCACCATCCGCTGGTAGGTCGCCCCGACGTTCTTCAATCCGAAGGGCATCTTTGTGTAACAGAAGGTGCCGCTATCAGTGATGAAGGACGTCTTCTTCTCATCTTCCTTTGCCATTGGGATCTGATTGTAGCCCGAGAAGGCGTCCATGAAGCTCAGCAATTCGTAACCGGACGTCTGGTCGACCAAGTGGTCGATCCTCGGGAGGGGAAAGCTGTCCTTCGGGCATACCTTGTTGAGGTTCGTGAAGTCGATGCACATGCGCCACTTCCCGCTGGCCTTTTTCACCAGGACGACATTGGCGAGACAGTCCGGATAGTCCACCGGCCTGATAAATTTGGCCTGGAGAAGCCGTTCCACTTCTTCCTCGGCTGCCCTTTTCTTCTCGCCTCTGGTGCTCCTCTTCTTCTGCTGGACCGGTCGAGATCCCGGATCCGCATTCAATTTGTGGGAGATTACTGCTGGGTCGACCCCAGGCATGTCCGCGGGCCACCAGGCGAATATGTCTACGTTCTCTTGGAGGAGGCCGATGAGGGCCGCCCTCAGAGAAACAGGGAGCTTCGTTTCGATGGAGACAGTCTTGCCCTCCTCTGTAGCCACGGGCACCTCCTCGACCTCTTCAGCAGGAGTTGGCTGTTGGTCGCAAAAGTGTTCCCTCTCGTCAAGGAGGTCGACCGACAAGGCCTGCTCCGGGCCCTTGTGCTTGGTCGATCCCACGTAGCAGCTCCGGGACATCTTCTGGTTCCCCCGCACTTGCCCCACCCCTCGCGGAGTTTGGAATTTCATAATCGGGAGGAGCAGGCTGGGGAGCGCTTCGATGGCCGTCATGTATGGCCGCCCGATGTGTTGTGATATGATTCCTCGGATTTGGTTTTGGATGATGAGCAAACATAAATAATGTATACTAACTTATTTGTGAGCGCAGTTATGGAGATCGTCGCCAAAAGAATACGAACATCAAGAGCGACGCCTCAAGACTTCTCAATACGCGTGATCGTGTGCCTGGAGCTTCGTTGAAGCTCAAGGAGCAATATGGAAGTCAAGAGGAATGAAGATTGAAGCTTTGAAGACGGCTCGTAAGGTTTAATTTATAGTCTTCTAGCTTCATAGATTAGAATGTTAAGCCTTGAGTAGGACTTACTTTATAATCTTCATTTCGCTCATATCTTAGAGCTAGGATATTCATAGAAGCCATTAGAAACTTTCCCGAAGCCTATCGCTTCTTCCCTCGGCTTCGAGTGCATGTTAGTTGGTTCAAGAAGAGTCACCAACCGACTAGATGACGATCTAGTCGGTCAGCAACTCTACATGAACCGACTAGATGCCTTGCTTTATTCAAGCTCTTTCTATGACTACAGTTAGTCGGTCAAAGAAGAGTCACCGACCGACTAGATGACGATCTAGTCGGTCAGGAGTCCTTCTCAGACCGACTAGTTGTGTATAGTCATTTCCAGCCTGTGCTACTGTTTCGAGTTAGTCGGTCAAAGAACGTTTACCGACCTACTAGTTGAGAAACTAGTCGGTCAGCATTTGTTCTTAAACCGACTAAGTCATCTTGAAGTCATCTTATTCCATTTCGACGTTAGTCGGTCAAAGAACATTCACCGACCGACTAGTTGTGAAACTAGTCGGTCGGCAAGTCTTCTTAGACCGACTAGTTGGCTTTGCCTGTACTTCGACCTTTTGGTTGTTCAACAGTTAGTCGGTCTACGTTGTATCACCGATCGACTAGTTGATGAACTAGTCGGTCAGTGATCCTTCTTTGACCGACTAGTCTGGCTCAGAATAGAGCCATTGGAGCTTTTCTTGAAACGTTTTTCTCTCCCTCTCTCCTCTATCCTATATATAGTTGGAGGGGGTCTTTCATAAGTTTCAAGGCTGCCATTTTAGAGATTTGAAGAAACCTAAGAGAAGCTATTCAACTCCATTCTAAAGCTTTCTCTTCCTCACAAGAATCTCTCCCTCAACTCTTTGAGCCATTTCCTCAAGAGAGATTCTCTCCATTGTGAGCCTTCCAAGCCTAGAGCTTGATCCAAAGTCACCATCCTCCATCCTAGCCTTCGATCGCTGATCTTATTGGTGGAGATTCGGTTTGGTGACATTCTCTCCTCAAAATCCATCATTGCCCTAATTTGGTAAGTTTACTCAAGGCATAGGATTTTGTACGGTAAGAGTTTATTTCATTTCATTTCATTAAATTGTTGTACACTCTCGGTTGTGAGAGTTTGTGTGATCCCGGGTTGTGGGATTCACGGGAATCGATTGTAGGTCGATTGCACTTGTGGAGTTTCCGCAAGTGGGTTTAGTGGAAATCTTGAGTTAGGGTTGCTAACTCAAGTATCCGGAGGGGATCCGGGTGGTTGGGACGTAGGATCACCGGGAACAAGTCGGGGAGACTTGGGTGGATCCGAACCCAATAATATTGTTTGTTTGCGTATGTTTTAATTCTTGTTGATAGTTGTTTAATTCCGCATTGTCGTTTGTTTCTTGCACAATAATTAGGAGTAACTATCTTGATTATTTTAAGTACTATTCACCCCCCCTCTAGTACGTGTGCAGTAGCTACCACAGGGCAATACAATTGGTATCAGAGCCAAGGTTCAAAGCTACACATAGCCAAAGTTCAAAGCTATGACGAACAACGACTACAACGTCTTCAAGAACCGCGATGGAGCTTCTTCAGTTATGGAAGGACTATCCCCTGTCAGGCCTCCACACTTCAACGGTACCAACTACGGGTACTGGAAATGCCGGATGCAAATTTTCCTCTGGAGCGCTTCACTATGGAGAGCCACCATGACGGAGTATGTCGAGCCTTCCGAAGAAGATTTTGCGAAGTGGACTCCCGCGGAGGTCGCCGCGGAAGTAGCCAATGCCAAGGCAATGAATGCCTTGAATTGTGCGTTGGAGCCCGAGGACTTCAACAAGATATGCACATGTAAGAGTGCATATCAAATATGGAACCAACTCCTCATATTGCACGAAGGATCGAGTACGGTAAAAGATTCTAAACTCGTCGTTGCTAATAAAGAATTTGAGTTGTTTCATATGGAGCAGGGCGAAACCATGAAGGATTATTACGCTCGCTTCGTGGATATATCAAACGACTTGGAAGCTCTTGGAAAGACCTACATCCAAAAGGAGAAAGTCTCGAAGATAATCGATGGACTTCCTTCTTGATGGGAGAAGCGTACCTTCGCCATCGAGGAAGGTAATGACATGAATAAATATACTGTCGTACAACTAATGGGTACCTTGTTGTCTTATGAGGTACACAAGGAGAGTAAGATCCGGATGAAGGAAAAGATGAAGGCGTACTTGAAGCAAGACGAGCCAAAGAAAAAGGCAATTGCATTCAAGGCCGCTCCTTCTACCGATGATGAAGAATCGGAAGAAGAATCGGACGAAGAATTGGACATGGAAACATTGGCCAATATGGCAAAGAAATTCATCCGATTCTTCCGACAAGGTAAGTTGAATCGTAAATCTAAATTTATTTCGACTAATGTTTCTACTCCCGTGTGTTACAAATGCAACAAGCCAGGACATATCAAGCCGGATTGTCCTCTCTACAAACACAAGGGAAAATGGAAGGGATCCAAGCACGACAAGTCAAGAAAGCACAAGAAAGGGCTTGTCGGCACTTTCACCGACTCCGACTCCTCAAGTGGAGAATTGGACGATGAAGGAGTAGAGATTGCACACACGTGCTTTATGGGAAAAGAGGATTGTGATGAAGAGACTTCCTCCGATGGAAGCGAAGATGGAAGCGAGGATGAAGGCAAAGAGGTAACCAATGATGAACTTAGAATAGCCAATGAACAACTATGGAATAAATTTTCTAATATGGCTAATAAGTTTATGAAGACTAAAAATGAATTAGATAGTCTTAAAAACTCGCCTAAGCCTTTCATCGTCAACAACGACACCATTGTTGATGGGTTGAGAAATGAGATTGAAAATCTCAAGTCTCAACTTGAGCATGTTCATATCGAGGATTCGGATGAACATGTGATAGCGGATTTGACGTCTCAAATCTCAACTTTGAGTATTGAGAATAAAAATCTCAAGTCACGTGTTTGTGCACTCGCATCGCAAGTGTCCACTTTGGATGCTTCTTTGCATTCTCTCACCGAGAAGCATGAGAGCACATTAGGCCGAATTCATGAATTCAACAAAGGTAAGGGCAAGTTGGATGATATCCTAAATGACTTACTTCCGGCCAATAATCACATTAGTTTGGGGTATAAGATGGGAGAGTCATCCAAATCGTCCGCCACCTTTGTTAGGCCATCTTCTGATGCTTCTACTAGTGGAAGTAAACACGTCATGGGTAGATCTTCTACCAATGGTGCTTCCGCTAGGAACACGCCCCCTTTTGGAAAGAAACCCACTTTGGGTGGACCTCCAAAGAAGGGTCATGCTTACATGTATACCATGCCACGTAGGAACACACAACCTACCCCACATGTTAGCACAAATGATGATTTTTATGCTCCGCACCCACGAGCACGTGCACACCTTGTGAGACACACTCATGCACGTGTTCCTCCACATTCATATGTTCATCCTCATTCTCATATGAATAATTATCATCATGCACCATTGCATCGAATTCCATATGCTTACCCACGACATGCATCACATAGAAACCAACAACATATGCATGTTCCCAATAGGATTAGGACTCCCAAGACATACACCATTTGGGGTCCGAAGAACACAAGCATGCATAATAAGAATTTGTATGTGAAATCGTTTATTAATGATGTTATCTTGAATGATGATTATGTTGGGAAATCAAGTTCCTCTTGGACTTGGTTTCCGAAGGGTTAGTTTCCTTTGACCCTTCATTGCTTGGTACCATTTGTTTAAGTTCATTTTTATGGGTACCAAAGCAATTGTGGTTTGATTGGGTTACATTTAATTTGAATTTAGTTAGCTAAATTTATTGCCTAACCCATAGGATCCAAAAAGATTTTTGGATACCAAAATGATATTCTCTAGGTTAAATCCACCATGAGATACCAACCCTACCAACTCCGTGATTTGCAAGGACTTTCATTCGATTGGAGTTGATGGTGCTTGAATGATGCACCAAAGTAGGGGGAGCTTAATGTTGTAAGTATGTTCATACTTTTGATTCATATTGATATCCATTGGTAGAATATATCACGATTGGTATCACTTTGCTTCATTTGGTATGCTAGATTAGTGTATGCCATTGTTATATGATGTTCTATAAATTTTTGGCATAACATACTTGCATGCTACACTTGGTATGCACATCGGATTATTTTTGTCTCTGATGTTGATCTCGTCGTTCGACGATTTTATGGATTTAATAGAATTCTTTCTATGGAAACATAGAATTGTTTTCCATGCATTTTATTGATTTTAGAGAGTATGTTCCAAAACTCAATAAGTGAAATCGATTTGAGTTTTGATGATTTCGGATTTCGTTCTTCGGCTTGATGATTTCGTATTTCGATTTTTGCCTATGACTTGGTGATTTCGTTTTCCAATTTTCGCCGATGATTTTATGATTTCGGTTTTCGAGTTTCGCCTATGGCTAGATGATTTGGTATTTCGTATTTCGCCTATGGTTTGATGATTTCGGTTTCCGATTTTCGACTTTGGTCTCCTTGACACGCTTTGCTTTTATTCGGTATTTTGTATTTGATATTTTGCTTTGGTGTTATTTTGGACCTTGGTCGTATTCTTCGACTCCCATGCGTTATTTTTTAGCCATTGTTTTTGTCTCCTCCCGCTCTTTTTGCTAATGCCAAAGGGGGAGAGATATAATAATGACAATGTGCTAATTAATAATTCAAAGGAATTTACCATGAATCTAGTTTGATGTGTTAGATTCAGGGGGAGTGAAGATATAAAATGGATTTTGATCCTATATGTGCAACACTAGGATTCATATTTTATATTTCCCTCGCTGCTTGATGCATATGAACATTATTGTATCTGGAACTAACGTGTCATCAATGCAGGGGGAGTAAGTAAATTTCAATTGAATAATTATTATTGATTATTATTTATGTTGGTTTGTCATCACCAAAAAGGGGGAGAATGTTGTGATATGATTCCTCGGATTTGGTTTTGGATGATGAGCAAACATAAATAATGTATACTAACTTATTTGTGAGCGCAGTTATGGAGATCGTCGCCAAAAGAATACGAACATCAACAGCGACGCATCAAGACTTCTCAATACGCGTGATCGTGTGCCTGGAGCTTCGTTGAAGCTCAAGGAGCAATATGGAAGTCAAGAGGAATGAAGATTGAAGCTTTGAAGACGGCTCGTAAGGTTTAATTTATAGTCTTCTAGGTTCATAGATTAGAATGTTAAGCCTTGAGTAGGACCTACTTTATAATCTTCATTTCGCTCATATCTTAGAGCTAGGATATTCATAGAAGCCATTAGAAACTTTCCCAAAGCCTATCGCTTCTTCCCTCGGCTTCGAGTGCATGTTAGTTGGTTCAAGAAGAGTCACCAACCGACTAGATGACGATCTAGTCGGTCAGCAACTCTACATGAACCGACTAGATGCCTTGCTTTATTCAAGCTCTTTCTATTACTACAGTTAGTCGGTCAAAGAAGAGTCACCGACCGACTAGATGACGATCTAGTCGGTCAGGAGTCCTTCTCAGACCGACTAGTTGTGTATAGTCATTTCCAGCCTGTGCTACTGTTTCGAGTTAGTCGGTCAAAGAACGTTTACCGACCGACTAGTTGAGAAACTAGTCGGTCAGCATTTGTTCTTAAACCGACTAAGTCATCTTGAAGTCATCTTATTCCATTTCGACGTTAGTCGGTCAAAGAACATTCACCGACCGACTAGTTGTGAAACTAGTCGGTCGGCAAGTCTTCTTAGACCGACTAGTTGGCTTTGCCTGTACTTCGACCTTTTGGTTGTTCAACCGTTAGTCGGTCTACGTTGTATCACCGACCGACTAGTTGATGAACTAGTCGGTCAGTGATCCTTCTTTGACCGACTAGTCTGGCTCAGAATAGAGCCGTTGGAGCTTTTCTTGAAACGTTTTTCTCTCCCTCTCTCCTCTATCCTATATATAGTTGGAGGGGGTCTTTCATAAGTTTCAAGGCTGCCATTTTAGAGATTTGAAGAAACCTAAGAGAAGCTATTCAACTCCATTCTAAAGCTTTCTCTTCCTCACAAGAATCTCTCCCTCAACTCTTTGAGCCATTTCCTCAAGAGAGATTCTCTCCATTGTGAGCCTTCCAAGCCTAGAGCTTGATCCAAAGTCACCATCCTCCATCCTAGCCTTCGATCGCTGATCTTATTGGTGGAGATTAGGTTTGGTGACATTCTCTCCTCAAAATCCATCATTGCCCTAATTTGGTAAGTTTACTCAAGGCATAGGATTTTGTACGGTAAGAGTTTATTTCATTTCATTTCATTAAATTGTTGTACACTCTCGGTTGTGAGAGTTTGTGTGATCCCGGGTTGTGGGATTCACGGGAATCGATTGTAGGTCGATTGCACTTGTGGAGTTTTCGCAAGTGGGTTTAGTGGAAATCTTGAGTTAGGGTTGCTAACTCAAGTATCCGGAGGGGATCCGGGTGGTTGGGACGTAGGATCACCGGGAACAAGTCGGGGAGACTTGGGTGGATCCGAACCCAGTAATATTGTTTGTTTGCGTATGTTTTAATTCTTGTTGATAGTTGTTTAATTCCGCATTGTCGTTTGTTTCTTGCACAATAATTAGGAGTAACTATCTTGATTATTTTAAGTACTATTCACCCCCCCTCTAGTACGTGTGCAGTAGCTACCACAGGGCAATACACGATGATCCCGTTGTATGCCGACACAATGTCGACGACCACGAATTGTGTCATGCGGGTGACGACCCACGGTTCCTCTCCAAGTGACACCGGCAGGGTGATCACCCCCACGATGTGGACCGAGTGGCCAGTGAAGCCGACGATGGGTCTCGTGCAAGGCCTCAGGTCTGCCTGCTTCAACCCCATCTTTTCAACCGTCGACATAAACAGGATGTCGTAAGAGCTACCCGTGTCGATCAGGAGCCGTCTGATGATGGCCGTCACGATCTGAGCTTCGATTGTAACGACCTGAAATTTCATCACTTCAATTTACCTATTTTTACGTACTTTAAAAATTAATTTTACTTTATAAATGTTCGTGAAGAGTTTTATAACAAAACTGATTCCAAAAATTCTTATAAAAATATTTTAGAGCACTAGACTTATCATATTATATTTCAGCAATTTCAGATTTCCTCAAATGCCCAAAACATTTCTGTTAAAATTCATCTCCCAAAATTACCGTTTTGATTCAACGAATTTATTTTCTATACAAACGTCTTCAAAACGATTTCAAACTTCCGCAGTAGCATCCTATGATCATTTGGGGCTTCCCACATTAATTTCGTAATTTTCTGATATCGTTTCAATAGGGAACCCGCAAACCCGCTTTCTAAACGTTTTGGCCAAAATCTAGTATTTCCGTAGCTCAAATCCCGTAACGGACTTCGTATTCACGATCCTCGTGACGATACGATCCCGTGGGTACGTTTTTGTAATTTTTCGGAGTCGTTTACAAAAACGAGTTCGTATTCCTCCGCTTTGTTAATTACAGTCGCTAATGACCTAATTAACCCCTAATCCTCATCACATCTACTTTTGGGTAATTAAATCTGAATTGGCTCAGATCTAACCTCCCATCTACCCTCCCATCTAACCCCTCATCTACCCCTTCATCTACCCCCTCTAATTACCATTTTGCCATTCACTAACCCTATAAATAAACCCATCCCATTGTATTAACCCTCACACACAGATACTCTCTCTCTCCGTTTCATTTTGAACCCAGGCGTTCCCCCGCTCTCCCTCACTCTCTTCTCCCTCTCTCTCGCTCTCCTCCCCCGTACTCTCTCTCCCGGAGCTCCACCACCCTCCCTCCGGCCTCGACCCGCGCTCTGCCGCTGACCGCCGCCTCCGCCGTCATCCGCCAGCCGCAGCGGCGCCGGAGCACTCCCCCAACACCGACGAACACCCCACAACACCGCCAGCCTCCGCCCGCCGTCTTCGCCGCCGTGTCCCGCCGCCGTCGCCGACGCCGTCGCTCCCCGACGTCACCCCGCCGCTCCGCCCCGTCGGCCACCGAGCTCGATGCCGTCGCTGAAGCCCGTCGCCCCCGACGCCGCTCGCCTCCGACGTCGAAGGCCCCCGACATGCAGCGCTCGAACGACGGCATGCGTAAGTTAATATACTCAATGGCAAACTTGTAAATACGCGATTATTTCGTAATTTCGTATTTTATAATAATTAATAAATGGGTTTTAAGGTTATAAATCCATAACTAATTATACAGGGGCCAGAAAATTGCGAGACTAGTCCCAGAAAATCAGAAACGTCGAAACGAATCCATTGGCGCTAGTTTCGTCGCGATCAGGCAAGTATATTTCTCACAGTGAATTTTTAAAGGCAAAACTTAAATAGGTTAAAATTCTTCTAAAATTCGTAGCTTGCAATTTTTACGTATATGTACGTCTGATAAAAATATATGTTACAGTACTTGTAAATACGATCGTTTTGACATCTTGTTTGCAAAATTCTGACGTACGGTTTGCCCGGAATAAATCTTTGAAGATATGTTGTAATGATAAATTCTTGTTTTAAAAATCCTTTTAAAATTCGTAATCTGTGATTTTACGTGCACTTACGTACGATAAAAATATATGTCGTAGTACTAGTGAATACGATCATTTTGACACCTTGTTTGAAGAATTCTGATGTACGGTTTGCTCTAAACAATTCCTTGAACATATGTTTTAAAAATCATTCTTGATTTAAAATTGCTTTTTGGCTATTTAAAATTGTTTAAAAATTGTTTAAAAATCTTGAAAACTAACTACTAGTCTTAGAAAGTATTTTAAGCTAATTTAAACTCTTTTGCTTAGTTAAAATTAGATCTTACTCGTTCTTTCATCAATTTAAGTGATCTTTATGTTTTCTTCTAATTGCTAAATCGAATCGCAAAGTGGTGAACTTTTGTGAAACTATCGTACGGACTGTTGAAAACCGAGACTGAATTGACTGAAATAGAAGATGGAACTTTAACAATATAGAATGAAAGATGGAATTTCAATAATAGACAGATAGTACACGTTCTTGTGACCGACACTTGACTTGACCCGGATTGGGGTAGTCTATGATCACAAGTGTTACAGAATGACTGGATGCGCCATACTAAATTACCTCCAACACATTACGGGGGTTAGAACCTTGACCGTTGCCATATCGGAACGGTGGGTAAGCCTCGGAGTTGCTCCCGTCGCAGGCTGCATGTTGGTTATCTCTAGTACTCTTGGACATGGACTTATCACTAGGATAGACTGGTTTTTGACTATTGTTCTAACATCTTTTCTGCAGGTTGCTACGGTGTGCTTATTTAATGCTAAATTGTCACAGGTTGCAAATGGTATTGCAAATTGTTGTTGAATGATTAAATTGCTACATGTTGTAAACGGTATTGCAAATGGCTATCAATGATTTAATTGCTGCAGGTTGCAAATGTTTAACTGCTTTAACTGTTTTAACTACTTTAAAACTGCTTTATCTCTTTTATTGCTCATTTGTAAATTAAGCTTATTGCTTGTCTTTAAGTGCATCATTGTTTAAATTTAAGATGTCCAACATTTTGGTTTTGAGATTATCTGTCCGAGTAAACCTCGCTGACGGACATTTCATTTTGTTGTTTTACGAAATGTCCGTCAGGTATCGATAGTGAGTTCTTTGAAGACACTACTACAGAAACCGAGCCAGTGCTCGAAGGCTACGTGGAGTATCTACCCACAGAAGACTAGACTTTTACCTTCGCGTCAGCACTTTTATACATATTTGATTAATGTAATTCGTGTACCTTGTTTGTATTGGCCATACTAGGCCAAGCTGTATCTTAATTAATGTACACTGGATATGTAATAATGTTGTTTGAGCTGCTTCTTAAATTTGCAAGCAAGGATCTGCAATTTTTATACAGACGCTTAGTGTGTTTAAGCCAAGGAGGAAGAAAAGAAGAAGATTTCAAAAAGATTCCAAAAAAGAAAGAAAAAAAAAGTACTCCTCCTTGTTTTAAGCACATCGCGGACCCGCTCGCGTCCTCGCTCCCGGTAGAATGGGAAGCGGGGCGTGACAGGTTTTGGTGGCGGCCCATGCAGGTCTTGCTTATGCAAATCCTTTAAGATCGGTTTAAATGACATTAATATCCAAGTATACTGCTAGAATAGATTTATTCTAACCTACTTTACCTCGCGGTTTGTTTTGAAGTATGTCAGGTCAACCAGATACTCACGGCGTCACCAACAACGACATCTTGGGTATCGTAAAGGAAATACCGGAAATTCAACCCTATATTCTCCACGAAGCTGCTGAGCCAGTAATCACTGGTATACCTGAACCTTTTCCCTCTACGTCGATTTGACACCCATCGTCTTTATTATCATTGCTAGCATATGTTATCGTGCTACAACATGTCCACATCTTGATTTGGAAATTTTCTATTGCTTCTTATCACAAAATTTGCAACAAACTATTTCCATTGAACCTCATTACCTTTTTCGAATTCTTAACCCTTGCTTAGGAACTCGTGTTCCATTCTTGGTTATACCTTCCCTAGTAGCCACTTTTGCTAACCGTTATAGTTATTTTCATTGGATGAACCATCTACTCATTTCATCACCTTTCCTTCAGTTGATGGTGGCACTCATATGAATGATGATCTTCCTTCAATGGACCATGATACCGGTCAATGTGCTTGGCTAAAGTCTGTTGGATCAACCTAGCTAGACTGGGTGCAAGTGATCCTAGCTTAGTCACTTCCCTGGCCGTGTCCGCTGGACCGCAAGGATGTGAATCATGATTATGTAACGCCATCGATCTTCATCATTATCACCTTCTCTTAGCTTGATGACCTTTCGATTGACCTTCTTAGAATCTTTCTTTAGTCCCCTTGAACTCTAGTTATGGAGGACATCATTCGAATTTTGGATCATCAGAAGTTCGAGTTCAACCACTAAAGCAAATCGAAGGGCCACACTGCAAGCGACTGTCCTGAGAGGAAGTCTCAGCCTTCCAACTCTGCTCAGCAACGTCAACCAACAACAAGTGTACCAGCAGACTCGACAACATGTGCTACCCCAAAGACGCCAAGCTTGTACCGTGACGGTAGAAGAAGCTGAGGCTACGGACCAAGTAATCCCAGGTACGAGATATTCCACTAAGCTACTTACTCTATTATTTAGAGCTTGGACATGTTTCTTATCACTGTAACTGTTAAACCTATGACTCCACGTTGGATGGTCGAGACCGCTGGCAGTTCCCAGCGAATGCCCCCAATGTTCTATTGTGATTTGTAGCCGATGTCTTTTTGCTAAATCCATGGTGGTAGAGATGCCAACATTTGATGTTGTTCTTGGGATGAATTGGTTAAGGACATTTCATGCCACCTTTGACTGTCGTCAAATGAGGGTAGAGTTCGAAATACCCGACCATCTTAAGTTCAAGTTCCTCCGTGGAAGCAGATCGAAGGACGCTCAGAAGTATTCGAGGATGATACTGGAGATTTTGAGACGACCCAACCTGACGTGCCAGTGTAGGTTGTTGGCGTCTTTTCATTTTGTGCTCGTATTTCTCCTCTAGCCCCTACTTCTATCTTGTACCTAATTTCTTTCCCCCAAGGGTTTGATTCATTTCACACTGACCGCCTTTCCCCCTCTTTATTGCGTTCTGTCCGTTTCCTCTCCTCGAGCCCCGTTCCAGCCTAACACCAACGACTTCGGTGCCCCCCTTTCCTTTTTAACCCCGCTCCTTCCTCCGCAAGCCACCCCGTGGCTTTCTCTTTTCGCTCAGACATCGCCCCCTCCTCCCGGCCTCTTCCCCAAGCGAGCTCGATCGGACCTCGCATCGCCGCTCCGATCTCCGATCCGCCAGCCTCACCCGAAGATCCGCCAGCTTCTGCTTCGCTCCATCCCGTAGGCCCGCCCCTACCATGAATCGACAGCCAGTCGGAGTCCTCGCCGCCGTGGACCCGCAACCACCGATGGCCCGCCGACGACCTTGGGGTCTGTTGGGCCTAGCAGCAACCCTCACCGCCACCCTCGCTACCGCCGCTTGGCTGAGATCTTGGGAAGCCGTGATCCTTGGGCTTCTCTTGAGCTCTCTGCCTTGGGTCTCACCCTCGTTGAGATCCCGTTTAGGCTTCCTCTTGCGTCTACTCCTTTTGGTGTGCGGGAAAGCGTGTTTTTGGTTGTTCATTTGTTGGGTGATGTTGGGTGTTGCGAATGTCAGGTATTGGTCTACGGAAGGAGTGATGGCGATGAATATTGGCATGATATTGGCCTTGGGTGTTGAAGTTGGATGTAGGCCTTGTGCTTGGCTCTGGATGAGAGCATGGATCCTGCCTTATTGTTGGATAGTATGGAGATTGACGGAAGAAATGCTGGCAGTGAGTACTGACTTAGAGTGTTGGCCTTGTACTTACCTTTGGGCAGTGATTTGGACATTAGCATGTGGTTGGGCATTATGGAAATTGATGGTGTTGGTACCCGTGGATTAGTCGATACGTGCTATATTATGAGCGACATCTTTGATTAAGACCCAGTAGCACGAATAAACCTTATGTTCTTCCATTTATGTGGTTTAAATAGCTTGCTACTGGCTTATCACCTCAGGTTCCAAGTTCGAACAGATGTTGTCATCATAATAGCCCTCATTTTCATGTGATTATCTCATGTTAATTTTGGACTACTTGAGAAGGCATGGTAACTATTGTAGTGATACTGGTCAGGACTAGTTACGGAAACTATGATGATGTTAATACTTATTAGAAATATCTCTTGTTTTCTTGATGCCATTATATCACGTTATATTTCATGCTATTAACAACTTATTTTCTAAATTGTAATCATTCGACTAGTTTTCCATTTTATCATTTATTTGTTTGAGCTTCTTAAATACCAGTAATTATTTTATTTTATAAAGTTTTGAGAAATTCCGAGGACGGAATTATTTTTAAGGAGGGTAGGATGTAACGACCTGAAATTTCATCACTTCAATTTACCTATTTTTACGTACTTTAAAAATTAATTTTACTTTATAAATGTTCGTGAAGAGTTTTATAACAAAACTGATTCCAAAAATTCTTATAAAAATATTTTAGAGCACTAGACTTATCATATTATATTTCAGCAATTTCAGATTTCCTCAAATGCCCAAAACATTTCTGTTAAAATTCATCTCCCAAAATTACCGTTTTGATTCAACGAATTTATTTTCTATACAAACGTCTTCAAAACGATTTCAAACTTCCGCAGTAGCATCCTATGATCATTTGGGGCTTCCCACATTAATTTCGTAATTTTCTGATATCGTTTCAATAGGGAACCCGCAAACCCGCTTTCTAAACGTTTTGGCCAAAAACTAGTATTTCCGTAGCTCAAACCCTGGAACGGACTTCGTATTCACGATCCTCGTGACGATACGATCCCGTGGGTACGTTTTTGTAATTTTTCGGAGTCGTTTACAAAAACGAGTTTGTATTCCTCCGCTTTGCTAATTACAATCGCTAATGACTTAATTAACCCCTAATCCTCATCACATCTACTTTTGGATAATTAAATCTGAAATGGATCAGATCTAACTCCCATCTACCCTCCCATCTAACCCCTCATCTACCCCTTCATCTACCCCCTCTAATTACCATTTTGCCATTCACTAACCCTATAAATAAACCCATCCCATTGTATTAACCCTCACACACAGATACTCTCTCTCTCCGTTTCATTTTGAACCCAGTCGTTCCCCCGCTCTCCCTCACTCTCTTCTCCCTCTCTCTCGCTCTCCTCCCCCGTACTCTCTCTCCCGGAGCTCCACCACCCTCCCTCCGGCCTCGACCCGCGCTCTGCCGCTGACCGCCGCCTCCGCCGTCATCCGCCAGCCGCAGCGGCGCCGGAGCACTCCCCCAACACCGACGAACACCCCACAACACCGCCAGCCTCCGCCCGCCGTCTTCGCCGCCGTGTCCCGCCGCCGTCGCCGTCGCCGTCGCTCCCCGACGTCGCCCCGAGTCGCCGTCGGCCACCGAGCTCGATGCCGTCGCTGAAGCCCGTCGCCCCCGACGCCGCTCGCCTCCGACGTCGAAGGCCCCCGACATGCAGCGCTCGAACGACGGCATGCGTAAGTTAATATACTCAATGGCAAACTTGTAAATACGCCGATTATTTCGTAATTTCGTATTTTATAATAATTAATAAATGGGTTTTAAGGTTATAAATCCATAACTAATTATACAGGGGCCAGAAAATTGCGAGACTAGTCCCAGAAAATCAGAAACGTCGAAACGAATCCATTGGCGCTAGTTTCGTCGCGATCAGGCAAGTATATTTCTCACAGTGAATTTTTAAAGGCAAAACTTAAATAGGTTAAAATTCTTCTAAAATTCGTAGCTTGCAATTTTTACGTATATGTACGTCTGATAAAAATATATGTTACAGTACTTGTAAATACGATCGTTTTGACATCTTGTTTGCAAAATTCTGACGTACGGTTTGCCCGGAATAAATCTTTGAAGATATGTTGTAATGATAAATTCTTGTTTTAAAAATCCTTTTAAAATTCGTAATCTGTGATTTTACGTGCACTTACGTACGATAAAAATATATGTCGTAGTACTAGTGAATACGATCATTTTGACACCTTGTTTGAAGAATTCTGATGTACGGTTTGCTCTAAACAATTCCTTGAACATATGTTTTAAAAATCATTCTTGATTTAAAATTGCTTTTTGGCTATTTAAAATTGTTTAAAAATTGTTTAAAAATCTTGAAAACTAACTACTAGTCTTAGAAAGTATTTTAAGCTAATTTAAACTCTTTTGCTTAGTTAAAATTAGATCTTACTCGTTCTTTCATCAATTTAAGTGATCTTTATGTTTTCTTCTAATTGCTAAATCGAATCGCAAAGTGGTGAACTTTTGTGAAACTATCGTACGGACTGTTGAAAACCGAGACTGAATTGACTGAAATGGAAGATGGAACTTTAACAATATAGAATGAAAGATGGAATTTCAATAATAGACAGATAGTACACGTTCTTGTGACCGACACTAGACTTGACCTGGGATTGGGGTAGTCTATGATCACAAGTGTTACAGAATGACTGGATGCGCCATACTAAATTACCTCCAACACATTACAGGGGTTAGAACCTTGACCGTTGCCATATCGGAACGGTGGGTAAGCCTCGGAGTTGCTCCCGTCGCAGGCTGTATGTTGGTTATCTCTAGTACTCTTGGACATGGACTTATCACTAGGATAGACTGGTTTTTGACTATTGTTCTAACATCTTTTCTGCAGGTTGCTACGGTGTGCTTATTTAATGCTAAATTGTCACAGGTTGCAAATGGTATTGCAAATTGTTGTTGAATGATTAAATTGCTACAGGTTGTAAACGATATTGCAAATGGCTATCGATGATTAAGTTGCGGCAGATTGCAAATGTTTAACTTCTTTAACTGCTTTAACTATTTTAACTGCTTTAACTGCGTTATCTCTTTTATTGCTTATTTTAAATTAAACTTATTGCTTGTCTTTAAAAGTCCAGCTTGGTTTAATTTTAAAATGTCCAACATTTTGGTTTTGAGATTATCTTGCCGAGTAAACCTCGCTGACGGACATTTCATTTTGTTGTTTTACGAAATGTCCGTCAGGTATCGATAGTGAGTTCTTTGAAGACACTACTGCAGAAACCGAGCCAGTGCTCGAAGGCTACGTGGAGTATCTACCCACAGAAGACTAGACTTTTACCTTCGCGTCAGCACTTTTATACATATTTGATTAATGTAATTCGTGTACCTTGTTTGTATTGGCCATACTAGGCCAAGCTGTATCTTAATTAATGTACACTGGATATGTAATAATGTTGTTGGAGCTGCTTCTTAAATTTGCAAGCAAGGATCTGCAATTTTTATACAGACGCTTAGTGTGTTTAAGCCAAGGAGGAAGAAAAGAAGAAGATTTCAAAAAGATTCCAAAAAGAAAGAAAAAAAAAGTACTCCTCCTTGTTTTAAGCACATCGCGGACCCGCTCGCGTCCTCGCTCCCGGTAGAATGGGAAGCGGGGCGTGACATCGATGATGACGACATCGTCATGCGGAAGCTCAACTCCCTCCAGGTCCTCGTCGGTAAAGGTGATGGGGGGCCGCACCACTCTTCTTCGCTTCACCTCGCTACCGAGGTCCACCACCATCAACTGCCGGGCATACGCCATCCTGCTTGACGAAGACGCTCCTCCTGAGGACGGTCCGCCGTATATCACCTCTATGCACATGACCGGTTTTGGGTGGCGGGGCTCCTCCCGCCCATCCCGCGGTGGCGGATCGGCTCTTTGCGCCCTTCGCGTGGTTCCCTCTTCTCGGACCGGTCTTCTGCCCCCGACGAAGCCCCCGAGGTGACCCGTCTGGATCAGCCGCTCGATCTCCCTCTTGAGGGTGAAGAAGTCGTCGGTGTCATGGACGTAATCCCGGTGGTATCGACAGTATCTCTGGACATCTAGCCTCGCCGGGTCCGATCTCATCTCCCTGGGCGGCTCCGGTAACAGTCCAGCCCTCGTCGCCGCGGCCAACACCTCTATCATGGGGGCATTGAGCTGCGTGTAGTAGGACGGCAGGGGTCCCTCCAGCCTCGGGACCGCTCAGGTGGGCTCCTTAGCTGGGGCGAACTCTCGCACCGGGCCCGGATGATCTTGCGGTCGACGCTCGGCGGGGTCGCGCCTAGATTGATTCAGCTGGTCGCGCCATCGGGACCCGTCTTCTTGCCTCGGCTGGGGACGGGACCGAGGTTCGCCTTGGGGCAGCCTCACAGGGGCGACCAGTTTCTTTGTTCTGAGAGTCTCCTCGCTAAACGCATACCTCTCCGCCTGGGCGATCAGCGCGTCATAGTCGGCGGGCGGGTTTCGGAGCAGGGACTTGTGGTGGCTCTGGTTTCGTAGTCCCGTCTTGAAGGCCAGCATGAGCACTTCATCGCTGCAGGCCACCACCGCCCGTCTTTCGTCCTGAAAGTGGCGCATGTACTTTCCAGTCGTCTCTCCTTCCCCCCTGGACTATTGTGCTGAGGTAGTTCACGGACTTCTTCTTTATGTGCCCGGCCAGAAACTCTTGGCAGAATTTGTGAGATAATTCGTCGAAGCTCCCAATGGATCTCGCTGGCAAGCCATAGTACCACTCCAGCGCCGTGTCCTTCAGGCTCTGCGAGAAAAGCCGTCACAGGAACGCGTCATCCACATCTTGGGCCTCCATCGCCCCCGGTATTGTTGTACGTGCGAGAGGGGGTCGCCTCTTCCGCCGTAGGTGGCCAGAAGGGGGACCTTGAACCTCGCGGGTCTTGCTGCCGACGTGATCCACCGCGCCAATGGCGTGGCCTCTTCGGGGTAGGCGGGGCGTTCTGGCGTGCGCCCTCTTCGCCACTCTGGGGTTTGGCTCCGGTCCCTCCTCGGCCGCCGATGGTCATCATGCCCCGGGGACTGACGAAGAGGTCGCCGAGGAGGAATTCTTCCATGTGTTGGGCTTTCGACGGTCGGCGGACTATGGTCGTTCCAATCTCGCCAGCCCACAGCCGTCGTCTCAGGGAGCTCTCTCCGCTCCAGGTTCTCCCTTTAGAGCCTTTCACGCTCCGTGGTGAGGAAGCGGAGCTGTTGACGAACGGCCTCCTCGTCTAGACAATCTGGGGAGAAACGTCGACGGGGCGGGCTTTGTGATGACTCGTATTCAGCAATACCCATTTTCTTCGTATTTTCCTAATTAATAATATTTTATAGTGGTTTGTTAGGAGTTGAACATCAAAATAGTTTATAAATCATTTATAAAAAATGTTTTATGGAACCAATATATTTATAACATATTTTAGGGTATACGAGTATCAACCTAAGTCCCTAAATGATTTTTATAATTATTTAAACTCAATTTTAACATTATAGCCGTAACAATTATTTTTCTAAGTAAACGTTTTCAAAATGATTTCAAACTTCTACAGTGTCACTCTAAGATCATTTAGAGCCTCCCACATTAATTTCGTAATTTTCCGAAGTCGGATCAATAGAGAACCCGCAAACCCGCTTCCTAAACGTTTTGGCCCAAAACACGTATTTCCGTAGTCCAAACTACGAAATAGATCTCGTAGTCACGATCCTCGTGACGATACGAACCCGTGGCTATATTTTCGTAATTTTTCGGAGTCATTTGACTTTAGGGGCAAAATTGTAATTTCACTAATTACTTTCACTAATTACCGTTTTACGTTACCCTAATTACCATGTTAATTACCTAGTTTAATCACCCACATCTGTCGGCAAGCTCACACGTTTCAATTAGGAAGCCTAGTCTAAGTTTCCTACCTATTTTTCAAAAGCTAACTTTGCATTCATTTCATTTGACTAAACATTAATTGCTCTTATATTAAACTAATTCCTAATTACTATATAAACCCCAGCTAATCCCCTCTCCTTCACAGTAACACCCAGGCCCAAACAAGCTCAACACACCGTAACCCATTCCTCTCTATCTCTCCCTGCTCTCTTCCCCTTCACGTCGAACCCAACTCCCCCTCTCCTCTCCCGTTCGTTCTCCGACCACCGACCGCCACCCTCCTCCACAGCGACGCAACCGCCGCCGCCGCCCACGCCCGTCAGCTCCGCCGTGAGCTTCTCTCCCCCGACAGCTCCCATCGCCCGCTCACGGCAGCCACCGCCCCCTCCTCCCTCCGAGCTCGCAGCTCTCCCCCGCCGTCCGCCGCCGCAGACGACCGCCCCTCGTCGCCTTCGTCTCCGCCATCGGAGCACCCCCGCCACCCCCGCTGCCCTCCGGCGTCCCCCGAACGACGCCGCCCGGCGCCGTGACCTGTCAGCCGCCGACCCCGACCCCCGACACCGCCACCGCCGCCTCCACCGGCGAACTCGAGGAGATCTCCCCGCCCTCAGCTGCTGTCGACGGCGAGAGTAAGTAGCGATGGCATTTTCGTAAATATCGAAAATAATTTCGAAATTTCAGTAATTAATTAATTAATAATAGGGTTTAAGGGTTATAAATCCATAACTTGATATACAGGGGCCAAAAAAATGTGTGGATAGCCCCAGAAAATCAGAAACGTCGAAACGAATCCATTGGCGCTAGTTTCGTCGCAATCAGGCAAGTATATTTCTCACAGTGAATTTTTAAAGGCAAAACTTAAATAGGTTTAAATCCTTTTAAAATTCGTAGCTTGCAATTTTTACACATACCGCTGTACGATAAAAATATATGTTACAGTACTTAAAAATACGATCGTTTTGACATCTTGTTTACAGAATTCCGACGCACGGTTTGCCCGGAATAAATCTTTGAAGATATGTTGTAATGATAAATTCTTGTTTTAAAAATCCTTTTAAAATTCGTAATCTGTTATTTTTACATACACTTATGTACGATAAAAATATATGTCGTAGTACTAGTGAATACGATCATTTTGACACCTTGTTTGAAGAATTTTGATGTACGGTTTGCTCTAAACAATTCCTTGAACATATGTTTTAAAAATCATTTCTTGATTTAAAATTGCTTTTTGGCTATTTAAAATTGTTTAAAAATTGTTTAAAAATCTTGAAAAATAACTACTAATCTTAGAAAATATTTTAAGCTAATTTAAACTCATTTTCTTAGTTAAAATCATATCTTAACCGTTCTTTCATCTATTTAAGTGAATTTTTATGTTTTCATTTAATTGCTGAATCAAGTCGTGAAGTTGTGAACTTTGGTGAAACTGTTGTACGGACTACTGAGACACTGAGATTGAATTGACTGAATGAAAGATGGAACTTCAACAATATTGAATGGAAGATGGAACTTTAATATAGAATGGAAGAAGGAATTTCAATAATAGACAGATAGTACACGTTCTTTTGACCGACACTAGACTTGACCTGGGATTGGGGTAGTCTATGATCACAAGTGTTACAGAATGACTGGATGCGCCATACTAAATTACCTCCAACACATTACGGGGGTTAGATCCTTGACCGTTGCCATATCGGAACGGTGGGTAAGCCTCGGAGTTGCTCCCGTCGCAGGCTGCATGTTGGTTATCTCTAGTACTCTTGGACGTGGACTTATCACTAGGATAGACTGGTTTTTGATTAATTGTTCTAACATTTTCTCTGCAGGTTGCTATAGTGTTATCATTGAATGTTAAATTGTCGCAGGTTACAGATGGCTTTGAAAATTGTTATTGAATATTGAATTGTTGCAGGTTGCTAGCAGTATCGCCAATTGCTATCAGATTATTAAATTGTTGCAGGTTACAAATGGTTGCGAACATTTAACTGCTTTAACTGCTTTACACTGCTATAACTCTTTTATACTTATCTTATCACTTGTGTTTTCAGTTTTTAATTTAAATGTCTAACATTTTGGTTTTGAGAATATCTTGCCGAGTATACCTCGCTGACGGACATTTCATTTTGTTGTTTTTACGAAATGTCCGTCAGGTACCGACAGTGAGTTCGTTGAAGTCTTTGCTGCAGGAACCTAGCCAGAGCTCGAAGGCTACGTGGAGTATCTACCCACAGAAGACTAGACATTCCCCTTCGCGACTGCACTTTATATATTTGAATAATGTAATTGTTGTACTTGTTGATTGCGGCCATACTAGGCCTATGTTGCACTTTACTTTCAGACGCTTTGGTATTGTAATAATGCCATCTGTACTATTTCTTATAAGCATGCAAGATCCTGCCATATTATTTCATAGACGCTTAGTGTGTTTAAACCAAGGAGGAAGAAAAAAAAAGTACTCCTCTTTGTTTTAAGCACATCGCGGACCCGCTCGCGTCCTTGCTCCCGGTAGAATGGGAAGCGGGGCGTGACAGGCTTCGCCCCCGAGGTAGGGTCCCGGCGATCGATGGGCTGCGCTCGTTCATGTGTCGCCCGCCCGTCATCCACACCTCCGGGATCTCCCGGTTCACCTCATTCTCCCTTCGGAGCCTTTCGCGTTCCGCGGTAATGAAGCGGAGCTGGCGTTGGATAGTCTCTTAGTCGAGGAGGTCTTGCCGGGCGGCCTCGACCACCTCATCCAGATGCCTCTGTGCGGCCGCCGCTTCCTCTTGGCGCCGTTGCAGCTGGGCGATCTCTATTTCTTCCTCCAAGAGCTTTGTTGGGCCGTAATCTCCTCGACGAGCTCTTTGTCCCCCATTTCTTCGACGAACTGAGGGTGAAGATTCCGCCTCACGTTCGGGAGCTCAAAGGGGCTCGGGGGTACCTCGGTTCTAGCCGTTGTGAAACCGGCCATTATCTTGGTGAAGGCCTCGAAGCTCTACTGCACCGCACGTGCCGAGGCATGGATCGTTTCGACCTCCACCTCCGGGGGTGGATTAGTCACCGGAGTCACGAGACGGGAGTGGGATTCTTGATCCATAGGATCCTTTCCGTGGTCAGGGTTTCGGTTGACTGGTATGGGATTTGACAAGGGTGTGACCCTTCGTTCCTACAGACGGCGCCAATTGTTGCGGGGTAGAACTCGCGTACAATGAATTTATATTATGGGAACCAAGGGCACGATGGTTATGCTAATGACAAGATTAGGATAGGCTATTTGACAGGTGATTAGTGGGGTGATGAGGCTAAACTTGTTGAGGGAGCTGACCACGGCATCGAATCCGGAAGGGAGTAATAAAGGGGCCGATCTGCCTAGGTTGAGGGCGAGCACGATCGGGGATGACGAGCTAACCTGCGCAAGGAGCAACTCGTCAGAAAGGCCGGGTTGGGGTCCAACCCTTAGCCTCTCCGATGCCTAAGTCAATAATAGGACTTAAAGCTGAGGCTAGGCACGCAGGTCGGGCTGAGGGTGAGCCGACCGTACGTGACGAGCTATGAGTGGAAGAGCAAAGATGTGGACGAACTTTGCTCTTGTGTGTGTGTGTGTGTGTGCGTAATGAGGCTGAGAGTAAATTTGCCAACCCCTTCATCGTAAGAAGTGAAGAGGTATTTATACCTGACGGAAGGCGGTTAGGTGGGGGCTGATCTGGCATGCTGACTCGACGTGCTGAGCTGGCCCTGCTGTCAGCGGAAGCTTCGGACGAGGATGTTAGGAACAGGAGTGTCAGCCACGCTTTTGTCAGACGGCGCAACGGCCAGGGGCGCTTTTGTCAGGGTGTCAGGCCCGAAAGCATTAAGTGTTCGGGGGCGCAACGGCCAGGGGGTGCTTTGTCAGGCGGCGTAAGTGTCAGTAGCGTCCTTTGTACTAGGTTGTTTGTCGTGTCCGATGTGCCAAGGATCAGTTGTCGCGCCTCCCCGGGGCGGGGGCCTACGTCTGGTCGCCGGCCCGGCCCAGCATGAGGTCGAACAGTTAGGACGTACATTTTGCGTGCTGATCCTGGCGAGCCGGGGGGGTATGGGTGCGCATCCCGCTGAGGTCGCGCTGGAGAGCGCCCCCATCAACGTCCGAGGCGGAGTGCACCCATCTCCTAATCGGGTCCGGCTCTAGGATTGGTAGTCGCCCGCGGACCTTTGAGGCTCGGGCGTGGAACGCTCTGTCACTGGGTCGGCCGCCCGTCAGGTGGGAGGGGCGGACTGGCTGGATGCTGTAACGACTGGTTTTTGCGCGATTGGATTATCAGTGTGTTTTGCTTGCGATGGTGGGTTCTCTCCTTGTGTGGTTTCCATTTCCATAGTTCTCGCTTTCATTCATCTCGTTGAGATTTCCTAGCTTTCGTTTTCATTCCTTTTTATGCGATCTTCTAGCTTCTTCCTTAGAATCATTGAACTCGGAGTAAGTCACTCGTGACGAGCTTCATATCGATCATATCTTAGAGTATAAATCGATCCTAGAAGCCATAGAAATCTTCCCGAAGCTTCGCGCTTCGAATCGGCACTTTTCGTGCATGTTAGTTGGTTCAAGAAGATCGACCGACCGACTAGATTCCAATTTAGTCGGTCAGGAAATCAACTGGAACCGACTAGTTCATTCAATCAATTATTCAGGAGTTACTGTTTACTCTTAGTCGGTCTAAGAACGTTCATCGACCGACTAGATGCTAAACTAGTCGGTCAGTATTTGTTCATGGACCGACTAACTCTAAATCCTATTTTCGTTCAGGAGTTACTGTTTACACTTAGTCGGTCTACGTTGGTCGACCGACCGACTAGTTGCCAAACTAGTCGGTCAGTGGTTGCTCTTTGACCGACTAACCAGTGTTAAAACCCTAATTTCTGGGCAGCCACCAGCCCATCCTATTTAAACCCAACCCAAACGATTTCATCTTCTCCAACACGACCCAAAACCCTAAAATCTTCCCCCTTGAGCCCCCATCTTCCTCCAAGCTTCAATCCTCCATTCCAAGCCCTAAATCCATCATCCAATCCATCCATTCACTCTATCTACCTCTCAACTTCCCCAAATCTCCATCAAAACCCATCAAATCCCCAAAATCCCCCAAAACCCTAGTTTTCCCAAACTTCTCCAATCTTTTCCAGATCTGATCCTAGGGTTCCCCGGAGTGTTTCTTCCGTCTCCTCTCGGTAAGAAATTGATCTACCGTTGTTTTCATAGCCTATTTATAATTTTATGAAAACCCTAATTAATTTCATGTGTTTGGTGTTTGTTTCCCCCATAACAGCGATTTTCCCACGTAGATAGCATCCGTGTGACGAAGTGGTCGTCATCCCCGGCGCTAGGCAAGTGAAACTTGCCACTTAGGGTTTAGGCCATGTTTTAGGCCATTTGCTTGTTGTAGGCGTAAAAGAGGCTAGGCGACGAAATGGTACTTGCCTAGGCGCAAATTGGGGAACTAACTTGACAACGAAGCTAGTTCCGACTTTTAGCATGTTGCACAATTACCATGTCATGTTTACTTTCAATTAACGGTACGCGAATATGTTCATGTCATTGCATTTCGCCTGCCACGTTTAATTTAATTAATGGTACGCAAATAAATTGGCATGACCTCGCATTCTTTAGGTATTGCTGTGATTGCGTAGCTTCGCTACAATGTTGTGTTCCTGGCTCGTGTTCCAGAAGCGGGCCATGTGTTGGTGGATAGCCAATGCCCGAATTGCGTGTTCCGGCTAGGTGTTCCCTATGCCATACTTGTGTTCCTGGCTCGTGACCAGAAGCGAGCATAATGAGTTGGAAACCCCAACGCTCGATATATTGAATTGTGAACTAAGAATGCGAGCTCAATGTGCGGGGCAACCCCAGGCTCACTAGCTGAGTTCCATGTGCGGGGACCCCAGGCTCCATATCGTGTGGGTATTGGGTAGTGTTTAGTGCCGATCGGTCTGAAATGCTATGCCATTCAGCGAAGGGCGTAAACACCTACAAAATGTGAATTGATTGAATTGATAGTAGCTTGGCTACTCTTGTCTTGTCCCGATAAATTTTTCCCTTGTACAAATTGTCTTGCCATGTTTTAATTGTGCACTCATGTTATAACTGCCATGTCATGCATACCAAACTGCTAGGTTGCTAGTTGCCTTTCTTTCAGTTTCCTTGCACAAGTCTTTCCAGACTTGCTGACATGTGCCCCTCTCTCTTTTGGGTGTCACATGTTAGACCCAGAGCCAGAGCTTTGTTGCAGGGGATATGGTGTTGCTGATGCTGATGTTTGCTGTGGTGGTGAGTGGATACCAGGGGCCTGTCTTGAAGACCGCTCGTGTTCACTTCTTTATTTAGGTTTGCTGTTAGTCGTTGGTGTGTGGCACCCTTGTATGTATGTTATCCTTTGTTGGCCATGTTTGGGCCTTAGATCCCTTTTTCTTTTAGCCTGGTGGCTTTTCTGCGATATTGTAATTTGTTTATGGACATTTGGGGATTCAATATAATGTCGTCTCAATTCCTTATTATCATTGTTGTTTCGTTTCGCTTTGCAAGGACTTGCCACAATAAGTGATTTTTATACGCTTATCAGACTTGGGGCTTCACGGCTTTAAGTCTGTGCGGACCTTCTCACGTCTCGCCTCCACATTTTTGGGAAGCGGGGCGTGACAGGTCTTAGTGGTGGCCCATGCAGGTCCATTTGCAAATGCGAACTATCAGAACAACAATAATAATTATAGAATGTCCATTAAATAAATTAGAGCATCCAAGTTATAAGCCCGGAGTCTAAGTTTTTAGCATTCTTATGCCTTAGGTGGCTAGTAGGCGTGTTAGAGCACCTGTCCCAGCTTGATAGGAAATCCATTATGTCAGGACTATAGTGAAACTTAGTTAGAAGTTCGTGCTTGCTAGTTAGGGATCCTTGATTGTTAGTTAGACTCCATGTTAGTGATTGATTTGATAGTCTTAAGAGTTACCTTAGTGGTTCCTGTCTAGCCCTGACCATGATAGATTCCTAGGATTTCTTTGGCCGTTCGCTGGGGTTCGTTGATTTCGGACTCAGCTGGACTCATTTCATCGCTGTCTAGCCCTAGAGAGTCTTAGCGCTTAGTTCCAAAATCCTTGGTTGACCGTAGGGGTTTCCGTAGATATTCCTAAGTCATGACCTAGGCGTATTTATGTTTCGATCATCCGACCAAATCCCTTGGCCTTTAGTTAACCCGATGATTAGAACCCCCCTGATTCAATCTTTCCTGGTCACTACACTTTGGTGTTACTGACCGTAGATCTTCATCATGGTTTTCTTGCATTGTGATTTAGGTGCATGCCTCACACAACCACATTCATTGCCCTCGATTCACATGATCCCCTCCTTACTATTATCGTTGATCCTTCGAATGTCCCCTTTGGCAAGACTTAATTTCTTTTAAAGATATTTTCGATTTCCTTTATTAAAGTTTTCGTAAGTTTAAATTTTGTTTTAAACCCGCTACGTATATACTTGAATTTCTCACTTTTCGATTGAGTCAAAATTTCCTTGTAGATTTCGGAGTCTAATAGTTATAATTATAATTGCTACCTCGTAACCATTTCCTTGTCTATATTTTTTCGCATTTCGGTTTAAAGACTCCAATACTATTTTGGAAGAATTCGATGTACCATTTTCTAACTATGAGATCCATTTTAATCGCATGACATACTTTAAAATCTTTTCCAAGCTAAATGGAATTTCAATTGTCATATGTATACTTGTATCTCGTACTCTTTCGTTGACCTAAATTAATTTTTGAAATTCGAAAGTTTTGACGAGATTTTGATTACTGTTTTATAATGTTTTACAGCCTATACCTTTCATACCTATTTGAATATCTTGTCACTTCTCATAAATCGATTTAATCCTGAGACGCAATTCTATTTTCCAAATTCGATTTATGAATTTTCCTTTCTTATTTATGCCATTCAAATGACTCGTCGCTCTCCCTTAATATACTTTTCAAGTCACAGATGATTTCAGCTTTTAACAAATCAAAGTTATGTTCAAACATTTTCCCGACTACAGATTTTTGGAAAATTACGTTCCGTAACCACTACCCTTGTCCTCAAATCACATGACCACCTCATTACAATTATCCTTGATCTTTCAAATGTTTTCCGTTCCAAATCTTGATTCTTCCAAAGTTATTTTCGAATGCTTTCCTTATTTGAAGTTTCACTCAATTTAAATTTGTTCTAACTTCTTTAAATATGTCTCCCTAAATTTCGATGGAGTTCAAAGTCGTTCTTGAATTTTGAAGACTTTTGGCCGTAATCTTAAAATTACTATCTTGTACTATTTTTCTAACAATGTATCTTTCGCATTTCGATTTCTAAACTTTATTACTATCCTGATGGTTCGATATACCGTCCCTTTTTCCTAAATACCAAAAATTTATTTTAACCACTTATCTTACATACCTTTAGGGGTATTTTTCCAAAACTAAATGGACTTCAACTAATCTTGTATACATCAATTATAGGTTCGTCGTACCCGTACTTCAAAAGTTTTATACCAACACGTTCTTTTGGCGAATCCTTGTTTCCCTAAAAGTATCTTCGATCTTCTTTTTTCGTTAAGTTTAAATTTGTTCGAAACACTTTTGATATATGTAAGGTTTCATGCTCCTTCGCCGACTTAAATTATTTATGTTTTTAAATATCGAAACTTGTGTTGAGATTTTTAGATTAGAAGTTTATAATATTTTCTGCATATACCTTCGTATCGATATAAATGTCTTGTCCCTTTTCATGTACCAATTTCATTCTGAACCGTATTTCTATTTTCCTAACTTGATTCATAAATTGTTTTCTTACTTGTGCCATTAAAATTTTATTCGAAAACACCTCATGCTTACTCATAATAAACTTTTCAAATCCCTTTGGACTTCGGCTTTTAGCAAGTCGATTTTATGCTCAACATTTTCCATATTTCAGATTTTCGTTAAAAAAACAAATTATTAATTCGAAATCATTCCTGACTTAGACCCTTCATGAAACGGTTTAAAAGTTTTAATACTAACTTGATGGGTTTAAATATCCTTTTCTCTTTCCATGCTACTAAGATATTATCTTCCATTCACCATGCACACTTTTAAGATAATTTCTAAAATGTGACTTCAATTATTTTTATATATCGGTACCACGTTCGTTTTGCTCGTACATTAAGATCTTGTGTAAATCAATTTTGTTGGCAAATCCGGATTTCTCTAAAAGTATTTTCGATATGGTTTATTTGGGATTTCTCTTCAGTTTTAAGATTTGGAAAACCTTTAGCATGCGCTTAGATTCTCCGCACTATACTTGATCTGATTTCAATCTTCGAATCTCAAAACTTTTCCAAAATTTTTTTAGATTACTGCCGCATAACATTTCCGACCTATGTTTTAATGTTCGAGTAAATGATCTCCTTTTTCCTCGTGATGATTTTATATAAGCCAATAAACCACCTTACCTCTTATCACGTATATTCGTCTCAAACTCGTTTTCCAACAACTTGTTTATCGACCTCTAAATAATTTTATACAAACGAGGACGCGACTTTTTGAAGTACAACGGTTTTTGAATTTACGTATTTTAACTTATGTTGTTTACACTACCTTCTTTACGTATTCTTCAAGGGTATCATTGCATCTTTCTCTCCACCTAAACATTCACAGTCTTACCCTGTTTCCCCTAACCAAATTTGGCTCCTTATCTTTGTCCTTGCTGAATCCATGTTTTTCGATCTTTCTATTCGTCATGATCTAGGTTCGGTTCTTTCCTTTTGTCTAGCCCATAGAGCTTGTCGTTGCCTGTGTCAACCTTGTTATAGTTTGGTGGGCCTATTAGTTAAGTGGTTATGTCGTCGTAGTGTTGATTTCGTGGTGTGTATATAGTGGTATGGGTGTTGGCATTTGTATGTTGTATGTAGTTGATGTGTTGTTATGGTAATTATAAATGGATGGATATGGTGTGAAAATATGTGATACGTGGATGTGTATGCCTTGGAGTGGTATTGGTATGTGTATGGTTACTGTGTTACGCATATAAATGTCCTACTATGATTTGGGTCTCACTCAAGCTTGAGTGGGTATACTCTATGTACTTTGGTATAAATTGTATGTGGTGGTGAATAGTGATGGATGACGTATGTATGGTGTTTGAGTTGCGTGTGCTTGGTTGTGTTACGCGCACGATTGTGGGCGACTATACCAATATATGGTTATAGGACTATATGTGAGGTGAAAATATGGTGAAATATTTGCATGTATTTGAATGACTAGACAAATGTGAAATTATTTTCAAATAAGAGAGGCTTGGTTATTTTCTTGTAGTAAGTAATAAGTGTTTATTGTTGTATAAATATATTGACTATATATTTGTGATTGAAATACGTGTATGAAATTGATTGACTATAATAAGTATGAGTGTACTATGTGCGTGAAAATATGTGTGTAGTGGTAGTAATATTGGATTTCTAGTGCATATATATAAGCACTCGAAATGAAAGTACTTGGTTGAATTTATGATGTGAAATTGGTTGAGGGTAGTTAGCAGAGCGACTATATGTATGTTAGAAAGTCCGAGGACGGACTTTATTCTAAGGTGGGTAGGATGTAACGACTGGTTTTTGTGCGATTGGATTATCAGTGTGTTTTGCTTGCGATGGTGGGTTCTCTCCTTATGTGGTTTCCATTTCCATAGTTCTCGCTTTCATTCATCTCGTTGAGATTTCCTAGCTTTCGTTTTCATTCCTTTTTATGTGATCTTCTAGCTTCTTCCTTAGAATCATTGAACTCGGAGTAAGTCACTCGTGACGAGCTTCATATCGATCATATCTTAGAGTATAAATCGATCCTAGAAGCCATAGAAATCTTCCCGAAGCTTCGCGCTTCGAATCGGCACTTTTCGTGCATGTTAGTTGGTTCAAGAAGATCGACCGACCGACTAGATTCCAATTTAGTCGGTCAGGAAATCAACTGGAACCGACTAGTTCATTCAATCAATTATTCAGGAGTTACTGTTTACTCTTAGTCGGTCTAAGAACGTTCATCGACCGACTAGATGCTAAACTAGTCGGTCAGTATTTGTTCATGGACCGACTAACTCTAAATCCTATTTTCGTTCAGGAGTTACTGTTTACACTTAGTCGGTCTACGTTGGTCGACCGACCGACTAGTTGCCAAACTAGTCGGTCAGTGGTTGCTCTTTGACCGACTAACCAGTGTTAAAACCCTAATTTCTGGGCAGCCGCCAGCCCATCCTATTTAAACCCAACCCAAACGATTTCATCTTCTCCAACACGACCCAAAACCCTAAAATCTTCCCCCTTGAGCCCCCATCTTCCTCCAAGCTTCAATCCTCCATTCCAAGCCCTAAATCCATCATCCAATCCATCCATTCACTCTATCTACCTCTCAACTTCCCCAAATCTCCATCAAACCCCATCAAATCCCCAAAATCCCCCAAAACCCTAGTTTTCCCAAACTTCTCCAATCTTTTCCAGATCTGATCCTAGGGTTCCCCGGAGTGTTTCTTCCGTCTCCTCTCGGTAAGAAATCGATCTACCGTTGTTTTCATAGCCCATTTATAATTTTATGAAAACCCTAATTAATTTCATGTGTTTGGTGTTTGTTTCCCCCATAACAGCGATTTTCCCCCGTAGATAGCATCCGTGTGACGAAGTGGTCGTCATCCCCGGCGCTAGGCAAGTGAAACTTGCCACTTAGGGTTTAGGCCATGTTTTAGGCCATTTGCTTGTTGTAGGCGTAAAAGAGGCTAGGCGACGAAATGATACTCGCCTAGGCGCAAATTGGGGAACTAACTTGACAACGAAGCTAGTTCCGACTTTTAGCATGTTGCACAATTACCATGTCATGTTTAATTTCAATTAACGGTACGCGAATATGTTCATGTCATTGCATTTCGCCTGCCACGTTTAATTTAATTAACGGTACGCAAATAAATTGGCATGACCTCGCATTCTTTAGGTATTGCTGTGATTGCGTAGCTTCGCTACAATGTTGTGTTCCTGGCTCGTGTTCCAGAAGCGGGCCATGTGTTGGTGGATAGCCAATGCCCGAATTGCGTGTTCCGGCTAGGTGTTCCCTATGCCATACTTGTGTTCCTGGCTCGTGACCAGAAGCGAGCATAATGAGTTGGAAACCCCAACGCTCGATATATTGAATTGTGAACTAAGAATGCGAGCTCAATGTGCGGGGCAACCCCAGGCTCACTAGCTGAGTTCCATGTGCGGGGACCCCAGGCTCCATATCGTGTGGGTATTGGGTAGTGTTTAGTGCCGATCGGTCTGAAATGCTATGCCATTCAGCGAAGGGCGTAAACACCTACAAAATGTGAATTGATTGAATTGATAGTAGCTTGGCTACTCTTGTCTTGTCCCGATAAATTGTTCCCTTGTACAAATTGTCTTGCCATGTTTTAATTGTGCACTCATGTTATAACTGCCATGTCATGCATACCAAACTGCTAGGTTGCTAGTTGCCTTTCTTTCAGTTTCCTTGCACAAGTCTTTCCAGACTTGCTGACATGTGCCCCTCTCTCTTTTGGGTGTCACATGTTAGACCCAGAGCCAGAGCTTTGTTGCAGGGGATATGGTGTTGCTGATGCTGATGTTTGCTGTGGTGGTGAGTGGATACCAGGGGCCTGTCTTGAAGACCGCTCGTGTTCACTTCTTTATTTAGGTTTGCTGTTAGTCGTTGGTGTGTGGCACCCTTGTATGTATGTTATCCTTTGTTGGCCATGTTTGGGCCTTAGATCCCTTTTTCTTTTAGCCTGGTGGCTTTTCTGCGATATTGTAATTTGTTTATGGACATTTGGGGATTCAATATAATGTCGTCTCAATTCCTTATTATCATTGTTGTTTCGTTTCGCTTTGCAAGGACTTGCCACAATAAGTGATTTTTATACGCTTATCGGACTTGGGGCTTCACGGCTTTAAGTCTGTGCGGACCTTCTCACGTCTCGCCTCCACATTTTTGGGAAGCGGGGCGTGACAGATGCTTTGGCGGTTCGGGATGGAAGGTCGGACTAGCACGATCTTTGGGTCGCAACAACGTAGGTAGGATGTTTGGTGACTGGGGGTAGAAAGTCGGGCTATCACGATTTTTAGGTCGTAACATGAACCTTGGGCAAGGATTGCAATAGCCATAAATAAGTAGTGCTCAACTTGAAATACGAAATGCATAAATGTAAAATATTAGTTGAAAATTTTAAATATAAAATTACATTGCTATGCATAGATTGAAATACAAATTAAATTACATTACCGTCCAATGATTAGATATGCTGCATCAAGTCATTTTTTAATTGGGAGCGTCGTTCCTTGTCACGAGTTTGACATCTATTCTGATATATCTCACCAAATTTTCGGTTGTCCCGGAAGAATATTGTCAGTTTGTAATATCATTCCCAAGATGATCATATTGTGGCAACTCATATGTGTAGCATACATATGTTTTTCATACTCTACAATCATATTGTGCAAAATGATACATGCACGCATTATTTTTCCAAGTATGTTTACTTAGTACATACGAGCTGGACCTTTAATAATTGCGAATCTTGACTGTAAAATGCCAAATACACGCTCGACATCCTTTCTTGCAGCCTCTTATCTAGCGACAAACAATTGAGTATTTGTAGACTACGGTAGGTGAATATATTGGACAAACATAGTATACGGTGGATAGATACCATTGGCCAAGTAATATCAAAGTCATTTTGGTTACCGTTAACCGTAAATAGAACATGATGAGTTGGATCTTCATAAAAATCGTTAAATAATGGTGAATGTTCTAATACATATATATCATTGCATGTACCTGGAACGTTGAAAACCGCATGCCATATCCTTGTATAATACGATGCGATTTCTTCAAGTACGATTGTAGGCGATGCATACTCTCCCTGTGAGTATTGTCCTTTATAGGCTGATGGACATTTTTTCCAATCCTAATGCATGCAATCAATACCACCCAACGTTCCTGGGAAGCCACCCTCTTCTCCTACACTTAGAAGTCGGTGAGTATTAGCGGTGTTTGGCCTTATCATATACTCTTATCCGAAAACTGAAACTACACAATTGACAAAATTATTAAGAAATTCTTTAGCAGTGGTTTTGTCTATTCGCACATAATCATCAACTGCATTAGCCGATACTCCATACGCCAACATCCGCAAAGCCGCATTACATTTTTGTAAAACAGAAAGACTGGTACGACCCCAAGGATCAATATGTTACTGGAAGTATGAGAATTGACTTCTAATGGCATCTGCTATGTGAAGAAATACATGGCTCCTCATTCGAAATCTGTTCTGAAATTGACGGTCGTTGTAAATTGGTGGGTCGGAAAAGTAGTCTCTGTAAAGTCGAGTATCACCCGCCACCCGACCTCTATTTATGGTTGCTCTACGGCGTGGGGGCTCGTCCATGCTTGGATAAATGCTTGGATTGCTTAGGAACTCAATGAGCATAAAATTGCTCATGTCGGCTATTTCTGCAACATCAACTTTCTCTGACTCGGTAGATGATGATGATGATGATGATGATGATGATGAAGTATTCGAAGACATTATCTCATAAGATTCTTGACCTTCCAATTTATTACCCGTGATTTGATAGATCTAATTTTGTTTTTTCTTTCACTTACTTTAATTGCCCGCAACATATTTATATTTGTTGTAAACGTGGTGGCTATGGAATCCATAGCCCTGTATTTATAGTGGTAGGGTTACATAATGGGTGGATACCCACTAACGGGTAGGCCCACCAAAAGCCCGTTTATAACACTTCCCCTTATCCATCCATTGTTGTAAGCCGTGATGAACGCTTCAGGGTTCATAGAGCTTATCTGATCATGGGCCTATGGATACTTCTAGATCCTTAAGTTTAAGAGTTCTTGCCTCGTTAAAACCTTTGCCAAGGAAAACCCAGTGGGAAAAACCAGTGGCTAAGGGAAAAGAGTACAAGTCTCTGTAACTTCCCCTGATCGATGGATAACGTCAGAGGTGGATACTTCTGGATCCAGAGTTGATGTGGCTGCCTCGTTAAAACCTTTGGCTATGGAAAACCCAGTGGGAAAAACCAGAAGCCAAGGAAAAAGAGTACATGACAACATTAACTCCCCCTGATAAGTACAAGCTTCAGGCTTGTAAATCACTCAAATGTCTCATCCCAATTCCTAGTACAAGTTTTCTAAAGGTGCTGCGAGGTAAAGCTTTAGTGAACAGGTCTGCCAGGTTGTCGCAAGACTGGATCTGCTGGATGTCGATCTGGTTGTCCACTTGCTGTTCATGCGTCCAGAAGAGCTTGGGGGATATGTGCTTCGTCCTGTCACCTTTGATGTAGCCACCTCGTAGTTGAGCGATGCACGCAGCATTGTCTTCATACATGGTGGTAGGTCCAAGATCTCCCGTCTTCAGGCCGGTGGTCTTGAGGATGTGGTTGATGACTGATCGAAGCCAAAAGCATTCTCTGCTAGCTTCGTGGATTGCAATGAGCTCAGAGTGGTTGGATGAGGTTGCTGTCGATGTCTGCTTCACGGATCTCCATGAGATGGACATCCCACTGTATGTGAACACAAAACCGGTCTGGGACTTTGCGGTATGTGGGTCGGACCTGTATCCTGCATCTGCATAACTGACCAAGTCGGAGGATACACCTTTCTTGAAGTATAGTCCCATGTCCACAGACCCTTGGAGGTAGCGCAGAAGTTGCTTAACTCCGTTCCAGTGGCGCTTTGAGGGCGCAGAACTGTATCTGGCTAGTAAGTTAACTGTGAACGCTATATCGGGACGCGTACAGTTTGCCAGGTATAGGAGTGCTCCAATTGCGCTTAAGTAGGGTACTTCAGGACCCCGTGTTTCCTCCCACTCTTCCAGCGGTCGGAAGGGGTCTATGTCGACCTCCAATGATCGAACGACCATTGGTGTGCTAAGCGGATGACATTTGTCCATAAGAAAGTTTTTCAGCACTTTCTTTGTGTATGTCGATTGGTGTAACAGGATTCCTCCGCTTAAGTGTTCAATTTGTAGGCCTAGGCAGAACTTCGTTTTGCCAAGGTCCTTCATCTCAAAAGTCTGTGTGAGACTTTTGGATATCTCACCTATCTCTGCAGGAGATCCGATGATGTTCAGGTCGTCTACGTAGACGACAATAATCACGAATCCTGTTCCCTTTGCTCTTATAAAGATGCAAGGGCAGACTTCATTTGTTGTGAATCCTTGTTGCACTAGGAATTCACTAAGTCTGTTGTACCACATTCTACCTGACTGTTTTAGATCATACAGTGATCTCTGGAGTTTGACAGAGTAGACGTCCCGAGGTCTTTCTGTCATTTTTGTCGGTAGTTTGTATCCATCTGGGATTTTCATATAGATGTCCTTATCTATATTTCCATATAGGTATGCAGTCACAACGTCCATGAGCTGCATATCCAAGCCTTCCTGTGTGGATAGGCCAATAATGAAACGGAAAGTGATCGCGTCCATGACCGGGCAATATGTATCGTCATAGTATATTCCTGGTCGTTGGGAAAAGCCTTGTGCAACAAGGAGCGCTTTGTAACGCACGATCTCATTATTCTCGTTTCTTTTTCTCACGAATACCCATTTATATCCCACAGGTTTAACACCCTTTGGTGTTAGGACTACACGTCCAAAAACTTTGCGCTTCGAGAGTGAGTCCAGCTCTACTCCTATTTCCTCGTTCCACTTTGGCCAATCCTCTCTGCGTTTACATTCTGCTAGAGAGCGTGGATCGGTTTCATCGTCGTATTCAGTGACGTGAGTGGCAATAATGAGCGCGAAGTTATCATCGATGATTGTGCTTTTTCTGTCAAGTACCTCCCCAGTACGTACATAATTTAATGATATTTCTCCTACATTTTCCTCTTCAGGGGTTGTTAGGAGTGGAGAGGTAGCTGGGCTGAGCTCAGCATCCTGTGGTGGTATCGTTATTATTGCTCCAGGATTTTTCCTCTTTCGAGGGTTCTTATCTTTGGAGCCTGGGGGTCGTCCTCTTTTTTGTTGAGGTACGGCCGCTTCTACTACAGGTGGATTGCATCCATCTTTGGGTATGTCAATCCTAGCTGGCGTATTTGCAGCAGGGACGTGTGATCTGACAATCTTCTAGTTGTCAGTAAATTTGTCTGGTAAAATGTGAGCTGTGTTTTGAATTTGAAGGATCTTCAGGATCTCTTCTTCACATTGATTTGTACGCGGATCAAAATGGGATAAAGTCTGTGTGTCCTATGTAATGGTCTTTGAAGCTTCTGCCTTCTGTGTGTTAATGCCTAGTTTCGGAAAAGTGCTTTAATCAAACTCACAATCTGCTAGACGTGCTTTAAAGGCGTCCCCTGTAAGGGGTTCGAGGTATCTAATGATCGATGGTGAGTCGAAACCAATATAGATACCAAGACGTCGTTGAGGACCCATCTTGGTTCTCTGCGGTGGTGCTATGGGAACATAGACATCACATCCGAATATCCTCAAGTGAGAGATATCGGGCGGGTTCCATATGCAAGTTGCATCGGAGAATAAGATTGACTACCTGACGGTCGTAATCTTATCAGCGATGCAGCGTGCAATATAGCATGTCCACATGCACTTACTGGCAACTGGCATTGCATCAACAATGGTCGAGCGATCCATTGTAGTCTCTTTATAAGAGATTCGGCTAACCCGTTCTGGGTGTGAACATGAGCTACAGGATGTTCAACTTCTATGCCGGTTGCTTGGCAGTAGTCTAGGAAGACTTGTGATGTGAATTCCCCAGCATTGTCCAGACACAATTTCTTGATCTGGTTGTCTGGGAAATGTGCCCGCAACTTTATAATTTGTGCAAGTAGCTTTGCAAAGGCTACGTTGCGGGTGGACAGGAGGCACACATACGACCATTTTGAAGATGCGTCGATCAGTGCCATGTAGTACCGAAATGGTCCACTTGCGGGGTGAATAGGCCCGCAAATGTCTCCATGTATTCTCTCTAGGAAGCTTGGAGACTCAGAGTCCACCTTCAGGGTGGATGGTCTCGTGATCAATTTCCCTTTGTAACAAGGGGGACAAGGATTTGCACCCTTCCGAAGTAGCGTCAGGCTTTTCGGGTCAATTCCACGGGATTGGGATATGATGCGACGCATCATATTCCTTCCCGGGTGTCCTAGTCTATCGTGCCAGAGTTTGAATTCTGGTTGATTATGGCACTTCTGGTGCTCTAGTGTGTTTTCTTCCATTGCTCTGATCCTTGTGTGGTCGAGACCCGACGAGAGTCCCTCAAAACGCTCGACGGTGTTTTTAGCACCGTTTTCATAAGACGTTACATCAAGGTAGTCTCTGTTTTGTTTGCTCACCGTTTCAAGGTGGTATCCGTTTAAGCGGATATCTTTAAAGCATAACAGGTTTCTATGTGAGCTAGGGGAGAGAAGTGCATCTTTTATGAGTAGTTTTGTTTTGTTGGGGAGCATAAATTGTGTTTCCCCTGATCCTTCAATGATACCCGATGGACCAGAAATTGTATTTACGGTGCCATCATATTTATTAATGCTTTGAAAAAAGCAGATGTCTTGGAGGATCGTGTGCGGAGAGGCACTGTCCACTAGGCATTTAGAGTCCATCTATTATAAAAGAAAGTATCACAGTATAAGGCACACACAGAAAGATATACTACGGATAATCGATTTAATGTCTAAAAAAGTACTTCAACTTGCTAGAGAAGAAAAACAAGCAGGTAAATAGTTTCTCAAAAAGGAAAGCTACAATGCATAGAAAGTGGATAATGTCCTCAGTCGAGCAGGTCATCGTTTGAGAAGTCCTCAGCGATGAACCTGATTGGTGCCAGGTCTTCTTGAACCACCAGGTTTGTCTCAGCTTGCTTCTTCATCGCTTTGCCCTTCTGGGGTTTGCCTTTGAAGTTGCTCCTCTTCTTCTGGGAGGAGCTGTGATGCGCTTCAGGCGCAGGAGCAGTGCCGGTAGGGCGTGAGTTATGTGTGGCTAGAAGAAGGTCACGATTCTGCTCTGCCATCAGAAGGCATGAGAGAAGCTCCGAGTATTTCGTGAACTTGCGTTCACGATACTGTTGCATTAGTATGACATCCTTCTCATGGAAGGATGTATACGTCTTCTCTAACATGCGCTCCTCCGTCACCTTTTCACCACACAACTTCAGGCGTGAGGTGATGCTAAAGAGTGCCGAGTTGTACTCGGCAATAAACTTAAAGTCTTGGAGACGGAGGTTTTCCCATTCATATCGCGCTCGGGGAAGTATAACATCTCTTTGATGCTTATATCTATCCTCGAGGGCGGTCCATAACTCATACGAGTCTTCCACCGTGAGGTACTCGGCCTTCAGGGTCCGATCGATATGGCGTCTGATATAGATAATTGCTTTCGATTTATCTATATCAGAAACCTTATCACCTACAGTGATGGCGTGGCTCAATCCCTGCGCTCGCAGATGGAATTTTATGTCCAACTGCCAGCTTAAGTAGTTCTTGCCTGAAGCATCCAAAACGTCGAAATCGACGCTCGCAATTTTGGCCATTTATCACTCTAGCATGTTAAAAGATAGGCACTAATTAGATATTTTCACAGAGAAATAAATAATTAAGCACATCAGACACAGATATTTGCTGCGTGGATCGGCTAATCACCATATTAATTACAGTCCATACAGTCCCAAAAATATAAATGAAAGTACAACTCGGGAACCCCCGTGGGGCCCCTATTCTTCTGGAATAGTCCTTCATCTTCTTGAGGCGTCCGCCGGTCTTGTAATATTACAAAATTATCCTCACTACATATTTCTCTCAAAAGAAAATAATGCAGGAAAATAAAATGGTGATCCCTAGCCGATCCAAAGCAACAACAAATATTGACATTCATCGCAGGCAGATTATTCATTACATGCAATTTAATCATCACTGGCAGTTTATAATGGAAAATGAAATCTTTCGTTTAAAAATTATTGGACCACTAGGCAACGTCATACACCGTTAGGTTAGTTGACTAACGGCAGAGCGGTCGCAGGATCTTCTTAATTTTTAAACGTTAAAAAATCATATAATCCGAATATAAAGCGATGAATAAAAATCACATGTAATTTTGTCCAGATTTTGACGAAAAGAAATCGTAATTAAATCTGAAAAATATTTGAAAATCGAAAAGATTTTCGGGGTCAAAAATCCTAGTTAGGGTTTTGGGATACGCACGCCGGGCCCGTACGCCGCTACAGGCGGCCGGGCCCGTCCGTCGCTGCGGGCGGCGGGATGGGGGGGTGCCGCTGCGGGCGGCGGAAATAGCCCGCCGTCGCAGCGGCGGCTCTGCCCGCCGTCTGCGGGCGGCGGGGGGAGCCCCGCCGTCGCAGCGGCGGGGGTGGCCCGCCGCTGCAGGCGGCGGGTTTCGCCGGCCGTCGCAGCAGCGGGGGTTCCCTGTCGCTGCAGGCGGCGGGGGAGCCCCCGTCGTCACAGCAGCGGGGGGTCCCCGCCGCCGCGAATCGGCGGGGGGATCCCCGCCGTGCGATCGGCGGCGGGGGAGCCCCGCCGTCTGCAGGCGGCGGGGGTTCCCTGCCGCTGCAGACGGCGGGGGGGGTCCCCGGTGGCGGGGGGGTCCCGCCGACTGCGAGCGGCGGGGTTCCCCGCCGATGCGAACGGCGGGGGGATCCCCACCGTGCAGGCGGCGGGGGGTTCCGCCGCCGCAGACGGCTGGAAAGCCCCGCCGCGGCCTGCGGGGGGTGCCGCTTCAGGCGGCGACGGTAGGGGGGCGCGGGAGAAACCCATTAGGGTTTAGGCGATTTTTTTTGGAGAAAAATTGGGTAAAAATCCGATTTTTATTGGGATAAACCAGTTTTAATCTTCCAAAAGGCGTTTTTATTGTAAAAAGTTGATTTTTAACAATAAAAACGATAAAATTTTAAGCGATTGATCCAAGAAATTGGATCTCTACATATGCGCATATGAAATATTTAGATCTAGGGAGAAAGTTACCTCTAGATCCTACCCGCCGGATCTAGCGACGTTCGGTGAAGGAAGCTCGTTCGCGTCGCGTCCGTCCGTCGGCAGAGGTTCGGCTCAGCTGACGAGCGTGCTGATAACGTGTTGTAAACGTGGTGGCTATGGAATCCATAGCTCTGTATTTATAGTGGTAGGGTTACATAATGGATGGATACCCACTAACGGGTAGGCCCACCAAAAGCCCGTTCATAACAATATTGTAATAGTTCGGATACATTCGTCCAAAACAATATTAAAAACTGGGCTCCAATCAGCAAGCCCACAAAAACCATACCGATAATTTCCAAACAAAACTCATAGCCATCAGAGCATCATCTACTTAACGGACCATCGGGTTGGATCGGGAGTCGCTGTATTATTACCGTGTCGTGCCCAAGTCGCTTCTAAACATCCTACATCAATATTGTCTTCATGAATCTCTACAACCGAGAGTTTTATTTCAAAATATATATATGAAGAGTAGAATATCAGGAGAGAAAAAATTGAAATAAATAATGGTGTCCGAGGATGTAACTATTTCGTGTGTAGACTGAGGTTGCTGTTGGTTTGGTCTGCCAGTGGCTCGCGTAATCGCGTTCTGTTAATATTGTTGTGACAGGGAAGGAGTGTAGGGTTTGGATCAATCACCGTCGATAACTCATCACCCATTGGATTCAGCATGTAAGCTTCTGCTCCTCCTCTCTTCCTCTTTGTCCCTGCGGGAAAAACACACACAAGAAACAACTGTGAGAATTGCTGATACTGTCAGTGATGCATAAACAAATGGTGCTATCATGTTCCATGGTTGGGTGAGGGTGTATGTTGGTTTGGGTGAGGGGGTGTTTGCAACTCTTTGGGTATAAATAATTACAATTCTGCCTAGTTATTGCAATTTCTCTCCAAGCTCAAAGTTACACCTTGAGTTTGAGGGGGTGTTAAGAAGATAATTAGTTTATCTAAGGACTAGTAATATGTCTGTGGACTAGTAATATGTCTGTCTGGTTTTCATGTCGGTCCCTAGTTTAGTATGTCTCGTTGGTTCATGTGTATGTGATTTTTGGGTTTTGGTGTTGATTCTTGGGCTCTTGTGCCCAATCACGATTCTTGTACTGTGTGTGTGTGTGTTTGGGGGGGAGGGGGGGGAGCGCGAGTGGAGGTGGCCGACGAGGGGAGCAGGTTGGGGAGGGGCGGACGAGGGGAGTGGGCTGGGAAGGAGGTGGCGAAGCGGGGGAGGGGGACGATTAAACGGACAAGGGAGCTAGGAAGGCAGCGTACGCGGGGAGCGGGTAGCTGGGAAGGCGGCGCACGAGGGGAGCAGGGGTGGGGGTGGCAGACAATGGGTGGGGGTAGCGGGGGGTGGCCGACGAGAGGAGTGGGCTAAGGTGGGGGCGGACGAGGGAAGGGGGCCTGGGGGGAGGAGGCGTGGGAGCGCGGTAGGGGCCCTGGGTAGGCGGCTGACGAGGGTAGTGGGGTAGGGGGCGACTGACGAGTGAAGGGGGCATGGGCCTGGGGAGGAGGCGTGGGAGCGCGGTAGGGGGCCTGGGTAGGCGGCTGACGAGGGTAGTGGGGTAGGGGGCGACTGACGACTGAAGGGGGCCTGGGTAGGCGGCTGACAAGTGTTGGGGCTGGGGCGGTAGAGGTTTTTTTTTGGTTGGAGGGGGGGTGGGGGGTGGCTAACAAGTGTTGAGGGCTGGGGCGGTAGCGGTGGAGTTTTTTTTTGTTATGTTATGTTATGTTATGTTTTTTTTTTGGGGGGTAGCGGTGGAGTTTTTGTTTTGTTTTGTTTTGTTTTTTTTGTTTTGTTTTGTTTTGTTTTTTTTTTTTGGGGAGGCGGTAATGGTGGAGTTTTGTTTTGTTTTGTTTTTTTTTTTTTTTTGGGGGGGCGGCGGTATCGGTGGAGTATTTTTTTTTTTTGGTTTTTTTTTTTTTTTTTCGGGGGGGGGGGGTTCACAATTGTAAATTTTGAATATATCTAAAGGCTTACAGAGAAACACATTTCAATGACACCACCTGAATTCTCTGAATGGCAAACTAGTAAATAAGTGGTCAGTGTAATACGCAATTAGGTCCGTGGGCATTTCAACTCCTAAGAAAGATTGCATGATGAGCTTAAGCTAAAATATGTTGCGAACACTTCGGAAATCCCCATAAATGTGTGTAACACAGTTTTAACGTAAACGATAAAATCGATGGCCCTAATGCAAACAAAAAAGAAGCTCTACTTTGCGCTTCATTGCATCTGCAAACTAAGTATCCTAATTATCCATATGCATATGCAAATAGCAGACTGGGAGAATATTTACAACCCACGCAACAATGTGCTTACGATGAGCTTACGCTCAAAGATGTTCAAAAATCTCTGGACATCCTAAGAAGTACCTGTGCAAAACACCGAAGCAACGATGCTATTTCAATGAAAGCAATAGGAATCAATGGTGCTAATGCACACAAAAGATCCGGTCTTCACGTAGGCTTGCCTGATGAGCCAGGGTATTGTATGTGCCTCTCTTCATACGTTTGCTCCAATGGTCCCACGGGAAGCTGGTAACATCCATGTGTGTAGTTCATGTGATCCCAATTCTCATGCTCGACATTGACACTCGCGTTCACCGTGCTCGCAAGCATCCTCTCCCTTTCCTGTGCCTCCTCCATCTCATTGTGCTGCTCCCAATAGTTGGAAGGCTGGCCGTGTTCATAATGCGAAGAAGAAGAAAGCGGGTGAACAGGATCACACTGTGCAGCCTGTAATGGCATTACGAAGGAACTGCTATCGTCGCATATGGGCATCGGCATCAACGTTCCATGGCGATATACGACGCCGTCTTGGCCTACGACATAATGAGTTGGCTGGGCTGCGACATAATTTGGCTGCATTTGAGGCGTGGGATAATTGAAGTTGTTGCAGTATACCGGCTGCTGCTGTAATGGACCAAAATTCCAGTTATTGGGGACAGCATGATGCTGTGGCTGGTTAGCATTCGCCATCTCCGGATGAAGAAGAGTCCAGTGGGCTGTATGGGAGTGCTCGATCTCCCCCATGGATGGGGCATAAGGGTGCCTTGCTCGTTGCTTGCGCTTGATCTTCGTGTTCCAGTAGTTCTTGATTTCGTTATCTGTTCTGCCGGGTAACTGCAAAGAAACGAACGTGTGTGCACATGATAGAAGCAATTGACAACAATACATGAAGATGAAAGGGAAGAGAGCATGTTTATATGCAAGTTAGTGATATAGAAGTAGAAAGGGAATTGATAATCTTATTTAACCAATGACCGCAACCCCCCAATTTCTTTAGGGTGTGTTTGGTTTAAGAGAAAATGTAGGGAAAAAAAGTGAAATGAAAAAGAGATAGAAAACAAAAGAAAACGAAAATGAAATGAGATTCTTTTTCATGTTTGGTTACCAAAGAAATTTTTGAAGAAAGTTGAAAGGAAAATAAGGAAATTTCTTCTATTATGTTACTAATTGAAAATAAAAAAAAATATTTAAGAGGTGTTTTTGCTAAATAGTATTTAATTCATTAATAATATGTATAGTTAAAAGTTTTGAAAATAATTCCATCTAATTCGGTAATAGTTTGGCTTAATATAAAATTATAATATTATTGTAATATAATTATGTTAAATAACTTACGAAAATATTATTTATTAGTTGCCTATTGTTAGTTTCTTTCGTTTTTCAAGTATAAGGTATTGATTCAAATTCCTTTAGTCTCATAATAAATAAAAAATTTGTTAGTTGTTTCGAATAATTAGTAAAGTTAGCAAATAATTTACGAATTGTAACGAATAACACGCTAAACCTACAAATATCATGATTCGTAATTAATTTGTTATTAAATAATACATGATTAGTTTACAAATTATATGAAAAAGTTGGAAATAATTTGTGCACGCTATTTGAAAAATCCGTGCATAATGCGTGAATTTTTCAAGCAACACGCGAAAAATTCACAAAATTTTTAAAACATTCGTGAATTACTCACTGATTTTTCGAACAAGTTCATAAATAAAAATATATTAAATGTCAATGAGTTTCATAAAAAAATTAGGAATTATTCGCAAACTATTCTGAAAAATTCGGGAAAATTCATCAATTTTGAATAATTCGTGAATTTTAAATAATCAAACTTTTCATAACGATTTGTGATTTTTTTTGAAAAATTCATGAATTATTCCTAATTTTTTTGAATTATTCATGACTTCATTTAAAATAGCAACTAATTATATTTGTTAAAAAACACAAATGCATGCATGTGAGAGTAGTTAGTTTTGCTCACTTGTCCCTCATTTTCATTAGAGTCAAGAGGAGTAAAACTTGAAAGAAAAGATCTAATATTTATTTTCCACTCTTTTCCTTCATTTTCATTTTGTTTTCATTTTGCTTTTCAACCAAACAGTGAAAACTCATTTTCCCTCTTAATTTCTTTCCTTTCCTTTTTCCACCAACCAAACCACGGCTTTAATGCTTTTCGTTCGTCTGAACGGATTGTTGCAAGCCAGCATCTTCCTCACTTCATTGTGCTTCATTTCACTCATTTGGGCTTCAGCAGGTGGAATTCCTTGCATAATTCCTCGACTTTCTTCTGTTTGGCAAAGTTATGTCAGACATGCCTCAAAGAAGATGAACGGTGCAAATGCTATGCACAAAATCTGATCCTGTGTGTAACACGCGTCACAACTTGTAGAATTAAGAGCTTGCACTGATTTGATGAATGTTGATCTAATCTGTACGTGAGCTCTCACCCGTTATAGCATGTGTCATGCACCTTCGACCATATTTAAACCAAACTTACTTTCTCTTCTTTTTGGTTAGGAAACACTACTCACAAGCATTCGATGTATTTTATGCGAATGAGAGGACCACGGGAAGTTGCGGTGAGGAGAGTTATAGCTGCTGCAACGGGAGGATCTACTAGGGATTCGGACGTAACTAATGAGGCTAATCTCATTAATGACCATTAGCAGGGGGCGGACCCACATAGGAGCTGGGGGGCCCGCCCCCTCCCCCCATTTTCAAAATTTACATATTTAGTTATATGGCAGTATGGCCACAATTAAAGGTTAAGTTAATTAATTTCATTCTAAATCACACTGTTGTCTCTTAGGCAAGGCGGTTGTGCATTTTCTCCCCTAAACAAAAGGTCACCAGTTAGATGCTCATTGGTGTTAAAAATTTGCCCATTTTAATTTTCATGTTTTTTAATTATAGAAGAATTGAATTAACTTTTGTTTTCAATTCTTGATCTCTGTTTCAGTCTTAAACATGATAATGATGTTCAATAAGAAGAGCCCATCGTCTCAAGCATGTTGCTCGCTTGGTGTTAAAATTTGCCTTTTTTGCATGTCTTCTTTCTTTCTTTTTGATACATTGGAAAGCAGGAAACATGTGTCGTGAAACACGGGTCACCCATCCTGATCGCTTAACCCCAAACACGAAGAAGCCATGTATCCACTAAAAGCTGGAAAATAACAAAAATTAAAAGGGGATATGAGGCAGTGAGATTTGAACCAGGGTCTCCACCGATACAACCGAGTGATTCAAGCACTAGGTTGAGCACCGGAGCTCTTTTTGCATGTTTTCAATTATAACATAGCAGAATCGGCATATAATTGAGAAAAGAAGCTTAAATGCTTACACAAGTCATTATAAAACAGAAAATTGTCTGATCACATAACTAAACGTTGTCGTTTTAATTAGGTGTTTTAAATTGTCATGGTTAACCTAATCTATCTAAAATGTTTAGTTATAAACACGCTTCTCCCATTCCCTTAAATTTAAAAGATCAAGTAATTCTTGGCAACTTCCCGTGACTACATTTTTAAAATTTTGGTTTTTTGCAAATTAACGATGCAATCATCGTCAGTTTCTCGTTTATATATTCGTTAATATATGAACGATTTTGCATTTAATAAATGCATGTGACAATTTGCTGCTTATTTAAAGCAATTCGGTTTGAATCTTCATAACTTATTTTCATTCTCATGCAATTAAAACGTGTTTTTGTTTTCGGCTTTCTTACTCGACCCCTAACACATATGTTGCATTGAGACTAAGTAATGAATTTCATATCTACTTTGGTGTTCACTTCGTCGCCTTAAATATACTTAAACGTAATAGAAAAACATCTCATTTATCTCTTTAGACTCGTCGACTTGAATATCATCACATTCTTATACTTTACGAATGCAATTTGTCTATCTTCTTGCAACGCCGCCCAGCCCCCTCGTCATCTAATCCTGGTTCCATCCCTGACCATTTGGAAGAGTTCGCAAGAAGTGGTGGTATTTTGAATGCTGCTGGGAGACAAAATCGAAACAATGTTGAGGATGACTGGTGGTGGTGGTGGTATTTTGAATGTTGGTAGGAGACAAAATAGAAACAATGTTGAGGATGACTGCTGGTGTGAATGCGTAGGCTTTAATAGCAATCAAGCCTTTATCAGCCCATGCATTCAAAATACCTTCATCCTCAACCTCTGGAATTGAATAATCATCTCTCCCTTAAATAGCAATAAAGCCTTTATCAGCCTACGCATTCACACCAGCAGTCATCCTCAACATTGGCAACTTCCCGTGACTACATTTTTAAAATTTTGGTTTTTTAAACACGCTTCTCCCATTCCCTTAAATTTAAAAGATCAAGTAATTCTTGGCAACTTCCCGTGACTACATTTTTAAAATTTTGGTTTTTTGCAAATTAACGATGCAATCATCGTCAGTTTCTCGTTTATATATTCGTTAATATATGAACGATTTTGCATTTAATAAATGCATGTGACAATTTGCTGCTTATTTAAAGCAATTCGGTTTGAATCTTCATAACTTATTTTCATTCTCATGCAATTAAAACGTGTTTTTGTTTTCGGCTTTCTTACTCGACCCCTAACACATATGTTGCATTGAGACTAAGTAATGAATTTCATATCTACTTTGGTGTTCACTTCGTCGCCTTAAATATACTTAAACGTAATAGAAAAACATCTCATTTATCTCTTTAGACTCGTCGACTTGAATATCATCACATTCTTATACTTTACGAATGCAATTTGTCTATCTTCTTGCAACGCCGCCCATCCCCCTTGTCATCTAATCCTGGTTCCATCCCTGACCATTTGGAAGAGTTCGCAAGAAGTGGTGGTATTTTGAATGCTGCTGGGAGACAAAATCGAAACAATGTTGATGATGACTGGTGGTGGTGGTGGTATTTTGAATGTTGGTAGGAGACAAAATAGAAACAATGTTGAGGATGACTGCTGGTGTGAATGCGTAGGCTGATAAAGGCTTTATTGCTATTTAAGGGAGAGATGATTATTCAATTCCAGAGTTTGAGGATGAAGGTATTTTGAATGCATGGGCTGATAAAGGCTTGATTGCTATTGAAGGTATTTTGAATGCTGTTGGGAGACAAAATAGAAACAATGTTGAGGATGACTGCTAGTGGTGGTGGAATTTTGAATGTTGTTGGGAGACAAAATCGAAACAATGTTGAGAATGACTGCTGGTGTGAATGCATGGGCTGATAAAGGCTTGATTGCTATTGAAGGGAGATATGATTATTCAGTTCTAGAGGTTCTAGAAATTCAGCACCTTACTGTCATACCCCTGATGGAGTTGATTTTGTGTTTTTAAATTAATATCCGTAGCTGTCTTCGACTTTTGGTATTTGTTGCATCTGTTTTAAATGTTACTTTGTGATTTTGAGACTGGTTTTATTTTTTTGCCTTTTGCTTTTGTATTGGGTGCAGTTGATGATAATTGTAAGCTGTGCTTTTTTACAAACTGTTTGTTATCTATTAAACAAAAGAGGGATGTTCACCTAGGATTATTCCAGTCACAAACTGACTGGGACAGTTGATTGGGACAAACCTAGGTGGGTCCCAATAGGGAGTTGGGTTTTGGGTTGGGTTTTGGGTTGGGTTTTGGTGATTTTTAGGTGGGTCCCAATGGGGACGGGGTTTTTGGTTCGGTTTTGGTGATTTTTACCCCTGACGACACCTACACACACAGTTCTCGTTTCTTTTCGGTTGCGTGCTTGCACCGCATCGTGTTCGTGAAGTTCTTTTTAAGACGTGGGTTTGTGTTGGGTTTTAGTGTTTTTAGGTGGGTCGCAATGGGGGTGGGGTTTTGGGTGCGGTTTTGGGAAGGGTTTTGGTGATTTTTACATCCGACGATATCAGCACACACCCCCACAGTTCTCGCTCCTATTCAGTTGCGCGCTTTGCGCCGCACACTGTTCGGGGGGGTTTGCACCGTGCACTGTGTGCATGGGTTAATTCCTAGTAGTTATATAGTTGGCGGAATAATGATGTTAGGGTCCAATTGGCTGAAGTTCAGGCGAGCTCAACGGAGGAGGAGATGGGTGCTATTGGGGAGTTGAAAGAAGAAGAAAAGAACGAAGGAGGGGGAGATAACGATTAAGTTTCCAGGGAAAAGGATATAAACCGTCGGATCCGGGGAGATTGAGATTCGACCTTATATTGAAGTTTGAATGCAAACTGTTCAGATCAATGGAGCTTTGAATGCGAGCCGTTGATCATCAATTAAAGGTATGGGCCCAACCATTGGCGACTTCATAACGATCGGAAGAGAGCTGTGGAGAACATCTCAAATGTTCGACGAAATGTCTGAGTTCCGCCATCGTCTTCTTTGCACTGCTGCTAGGTCGCTGGAGTCTATTAGGCCGTTGCAACTGCCTCGACGTCGACGACTACCGGAATCAGTTGGCCATTGAGAGTTGGTTAGCTAAAGGAGTCGTATAAATACTGATGTAATGAATGTAGAAGGCATTGATGATTCTATGGGAATTTTCTCCCGTTTTCATTTTCATTTCCTTTGTTCTGTAATTCCTTTCTTTTAGTAATAAAATTCTGCTCGATTTCGTCATTGTTGGCGAAATCTTAAGCTTGGCACTTTGGTGAAGAATCCGCATTCATCAATTTGGTATCAAAGCCAGCTACGCTACCATGGGGGGAAAAAGAAGACCGGATGTTGAAGCAATCCCTAGGGCTGAAGGAGATCCAGATCAGAGCTCTAACCTTGAACTGCAACACCAATGCGAGCATGTGGATGATCCAAATGCGTGGCGGTTACAACAAGAAGATAGACTTCGACTTGTGGAGTCACAGAGTCAGATCGTGCAAGGAAGGTTGGGAGCTCAGTTTCAGCAACTATCTTCTCAGATCCAATCTCAGATTCAGGCAATGGTGGAAGCCCAAAGGCAATCAAATGAGCACATGTCTGTTCAGATCCAGATGTCGCGGAATAACCAAAGTATGAAGAAAGGTTCAATAATTAGGAAATTCAAATGCAGTTGCTGCGTAATACTCAGAACAGAATGGATGCACGTGTAAGCAATCAAGAATTTCGTTCTCGTAACCAAGGAGATGAAAGAAGTGATCTTAAACTTAATGGGGATAGAAGCTCAGAAAGAGATGTAACCACGGGGAATTCCTACCCCACGTGCCACCGAGAATACTTAAGCCTGAGTTCCATATTTACAAAGGAGACGAAGATGTGCTGCCGTGGTTAAGCCAGGTACAACAAATCTTTGTTTATTATTCTACTCCTTATGTTGGGTTAATACGTGCTCATTTTATTTACGGGGTGCTGCACTACATTGGTTTGAATGTGGAAAGTTAACGTAGAGAATTTCTTTTATTGGGAGAAATTTAAAGAGGAAATTGTATTAAGATTTGGTCCTACTGAATTGGACAAGCCAAATGCAGTTTTCTTCAATCTCAAACAAACTGGAACTGTGAAAGAATATCTGGGGAAGTATGAACAAATTGTTGTTTTGTTGCAGAAATTGTCAGGAGTATATAGTGGATAAGTTCATAATTGGGTTCAAAGATAAGATCCGTTTTGATGTTATGCTTTAAATTCTGAAACTTATAAAAGGGCTGTACAACTAGCTAGAACTTTTGAAGAGAAGTTAGTTTTAGCTAAGAAGAACAAACCTACCTTGTTATCAAACTCTTATCATAAATATCAACTACTACAGCCACCCGGGGCAAATAAAGAAGTAACTAAAGAGGCATCTAAGGAGGTTGTTCCATTTGTACCTAAAGGGAGGTTAATGACTCAGGAGGAAAAACAAAATAGGAGAAAGAATAAATTGTGCTTCACTTGTAATGAGAAGTGGGAGAGGGGACATAAATGCCGGAAACAATTGTATATTCTGGATGTTGAAGAGGAGTTGGAAGATAATGGGGTAGAATGTGAAGTGGGAACTGGAGAAAAGGCTCAAGAATGGAAAGAATTGGTGAATGATGAATTTCCCTCTATCTGTTCATGCATTGACTGGTATACCAGCTACTCAAACTCTCCGACTCAAGGGTAGTATAAAGTGGCAAACAGTGAACATCCTAGTTGATAATGGTTCCACACATAACTTTATTCACCATAAACTTGTTAAATCTCTGGGATTAGATGTGGAGCAATCAAATGCTTTTGATGTAGTGGTCGCCAGTGGAGAGAAGTGGTCGGGAATGTGTAAAGGTGTACAGATACAATGTGAGTGTGTAGTGTTTCAACCAACTTGTTGATTCTGCCATTGGGAGGTCAACAAATTGTTTTTGGTACCCAGTGGTTGCGACAACTGGATGATATTATTTTCAACTTCAAAAAAATGCAAATGAGATTTAACCTGGAAGGAAGAGAGTAGTTATGGCAGGAGTAGTACCTCAGGACTCACAATTAGTAGATGAGAGGGGTATTGACAAAGCTCTCAGGCAACAGGGTGAGGAGTATTGGATACAACTCAATGAGTTAGAATTGGAAAAATCCCAAGACCACAGACACATAATAACTATTGAAATAGAAAATCTTCACAAGGATTTAAAGGATATCCTTGATCAATATCCTGAGGTGTTTAAAGAACATGAAGGAATGCCTCCCAGGAGAGCTGGTGACCATAGAATTCAAACTAAGCCAGAAGCAAAACCTGTGTGTATTAGGCCCTATAAACAAGCTTACACACTCAAGAAAGAAATAGAGAGACAAGTTGCAGAAATGTTGAAATTTGGTGTTATTAGGCCTAGCCATAGTCCATATGCCTCTCCAGTTGTGATGGTGAGAAAGGCAGACTCTAGTTGACGGATGTGTTGATTACCATTCCCTAAATCAGCAAACTATTAAAGATAAGTTTCCAATCCCCATTATAGAGGAGTTGCTGGATGAATTACATGGAGCACAGTATTTCTCTAAATTGGATTTGAGGTCAAGATATCACCAAATCCGTATGAGTGATGATGACATTTTAAGACTGCCTTTCGAACACATGATGGGCATTAAGAATTTCTCGTAATGCCATTTGGATTAACTAATGCCCCTTCGAAATTTCAGTCTCTAATGAATTCAATTTTTAGAGAGTTTCTAAGAAAATTTCTGCTAGTTTTCTTTGACGATATTATCATATACAGCAAAGATTGGCAATCTCATCTTGAACATTTGCATAAGGTGCTACAAATTTTGAAGGCACAACAATTGTTTGTCAAGTTATCAAAGTGTTCCTTTGGGCAAAAGGCAGTTGAGTATCTAGGCCACATTATCTCTGACCAGGGTGTGTCTATGGAACCCAAAAAGATTGAAGCAATAAAGAATTGGCCCATACCAAATAACACAAAGGCTGTAAGAGGGGTTTTGAGGAAATTTATTAAAAGGTTTGGTGGTATTGCGACTCCTCTCACTGATTTGTTGAAGGAGGGATTCAGTTGGGATGACTCAGCTCAAAGATCCTTCAAGGAACTGAAGAATGTGTTAACCACAGCTCTAGTGTTAGCAATGCCAAATTTTAATGAAGAGTTTGTTTTGGAATTTGACGCAATAGGAAGGGGAATAAGAGCTGTTTCAATGCAGAGGGGTCAACCGATTGCTTATTTGAGCACAAAACTGAATGGAAGAAATTTGTTATTGTCGACCTATGAAAAGGAACTTCTCAGCATTATCCTAGCAGTTACAAAGTGGGGACAATATCTCTAAGGGAGGAAGTTCATTATGCGAACTGATCACAAGAGTCTAAGGTATTTGCTCAATCAGAAGTTACAACAGGGGATGCGAAGTAAATGGTTAATGAAGCTTCAGTTTTACAACTATCGTGTGGAATATAAACCAGGAAAATCTAACACGGCTGCTGACAGCTTGTCCGGGGAAGTAGACAACAGCTATGGGATGGAGGAAGATTATTGTTCAATATATCATGTTTCAACACCTATGTGTGACTAGATCCAAGATGTTAGGAATATGGTGAAAAGTGATCCCTATTTCCATTTAATTGAGGAGAAAATGCAGCAAAGGGATCATGCATTGCAAAAATATACAAAGTTGGAAGGGGTATATTACTATAGAGGAAGAATTTTGATCAGTCCCAACTCTAGTGAGATTCAACAAACTCTTCTCCAAGAATTCCATTGTTCTCCAATTGGGGGACATCTGATGCTGCTCGAACACTTCAGACTGAAGAAAACTTTTTACTGGAAGGGTATGAAGGCAGGTGTACGCAGGTATGTTCGTGAGTGTGAAGTTTGCCAAAGGAACAAGTTGGAGAATGTAGCATACCCAGGGCTCTTAAATCTGGTGCCTGTTTCAGGATAGATTTGGGAAAGTATTTCTATGGATTTTATAGTGGGGTTACCTTTGTGTAATGGGTTTAGCGTCATCTACGTGCTGGTGGATAGATTGACCCAATACTCTCATTTTTCCCACTCAAGCATCCCTTTACAGCGAAAGGAGTAGCTGAAGTATTTTTTTGAAGGAGACTTTAAACATCATGGAGTTCTAGCTAATATAGTTAGCGATCGAGATGTCGTCTTCACCATTCATTTGGACGGAGATCTTTCGTCTGCAAGGTACAACTTTGGCTCATAGTTTAGCTTATCACCCTCAAAGTGATGGACAAACGGAGGTGACTAACATGAGTTTGGAGTGTTATCTGCGTTGTTTCTGTTGTCACAAACCCAAGGAGTGGGTCAAATGGTTGCCGCTGGCGGAGTTTTGGTTCAATACTACTTGGAGGAGTTCAACGAAGATGACACCGTTCGAAGCAGTGTATGGACGGGCTGCTCCAACTTTGTTATATTACTTACCCCATACTTCTAAGCTGGCCACCGTCGATGAAGCTCTCTTTACGAGTGAGGTGGCTTTGAAATTGTTAAAGGATAATTTGGAGAAAGCTAGAGAAAGGATAAAACGGTATGCTGATCAGCATCGAACGGAGAGGAATTTTAAAGTTGGAGACCTAGTCTATTTTAAAGTTGGAGACCTAGTCTACTGAAATTACAACCTTACAGACAAATTAGCCTTGCTATGCGGAAGACACATAAGTTATCTCCAAAGTATTATGGGCCATATACAATACTGGAGAAGGTTGGAGAGGTTGCTTATAGGTTGGAGTTAACCGAGACGGCTCAAATCCACCATGTCTTTCACGTCTCTCAACTCAAGAAGAAGGTGGGTACTCACAATGTGATACATGATTCGCAACCTAGATATACGGAAGAGATAATTGACAAGCCCGAGGTCATCCTTGATCGGAGAGTGCTTCAGAAACGGAAGGCTTTAGTATCTCATGTACTCATTAAATGGAAGCAGAGATCTCTCGAAGAAGCTACCTGGGAATCATATTGGGACTTGGTGCGGCGTTTTCCATCATTTGACCTTACGACAAGGTCACAAAAAGGAGGAGAGATAGTTAGGGTCCAATTGGCTGAAGTTCAGGCGAGCTCGACGGAGGAGGAGCTGGGTGCTGTTGGAGAGTTGAAAGAAGAAGAAGACAACGAAGGAGGGGGAGATAACGGTCAAGTTTCCAGGGAAAAGGATTTGAACCGTCGGATCCAAGGAGATTGAGATCCGACCTTACGTTGAAGCTCGAATGCGAACCGTTCAGATCGATGGAGCTTTGAATGCGAGCAGTTGATCATCAATTAAAGGTGTGGGTCCAACCGTTGGCGACTTCATAACGGTCGGAAGAGAGTTGTGGAGAACATGTCAAATGTTCAACGAAATGTCTGAGTTCCGACATCGTCTTCTTTGCATTGCTGCTAGGTCGCCGGAGTCTGTTAGGCCGTTGCAACTGCCTCGACGTCTACGACTACCAGAATCAGTTGGCCGTTGAGAGTTGGTTAGCTAGAGGAGTCGTATAAATACTACTTTAATGAATGTAGAAGGCATTCATGATTCTATGTGAATTTTCTCTCGTTTTCATTTTCATTTCATTTGTTCTGTAATTCCTTTCTTTCAGTAATAAAATTCTGCTCGATTTCGCCATTGTTGGCGAAATCTTAAGCTTGGCACTTTGGTGAAGAATCAGCCTTCATCAAATGACCCGTCTCTTCTCTTTAAAAAACATATTGATAACATACATTTATCTTTGATCTAATTCAATTCTTCCGAATGTAGTGAAAAAGACAGAGATACTTTTATAGGAGTGATAAGTTTGGGACAATATTGAGAGCAACCAACCACATGATAATTAGCCGTTTGTGTGATGAACTATATTTACCAGGCGCGATCATGCCAACTTCTATTTACAGTCATAATTAACCAACCATACAACAATTGCACGATGTATGTAAACAATGGTGTAAACGAAAAAAAGAACATACCTGCGAAATTACATACATACCTGTTTAGCGATCCGAGACCACTTGTTTCCATACAAGTAATGCAGGCGCTTAATCGTCTCCACTTCATCCGACGTGAAGGACCCTTTCTTGAGGTCCGGCCGAAGGTGGTTCGTCCACCGCAGCCGGCAACTCTTGCCGCAGCGGTTCAGGCCGCTGTTCTTCTGCACGGCGTTCCAGTTCCCCGGGCCGTGCTTCTTGACGTACTCTTCGAGTATGGCGTCTTCTTGAGGGCTCCATGGCCCTTTCTTGAACTCGCCCGTAGCCTCCTCCGCGGCTCCTGGTTCATTGATGTTGCTGCTCATCACAGATGGAATATTCAAGAGGATGATCAGTGAAGCGACTAATAAGATACGGAGCATCTTCAACTCCTCTCCTCCGACTCACGCACGTGTCTGATGGTTTTTAAAGGCAAGAAATGATGAGGTTTCTTTAAAAAAGAAGTTAGCAATGGATACGTTCCTATCTTTGTTCCGTGCCTCTCTCCCGCAAGGCTTCAACTATTTACGCGCAAGATTTAGTATTTGTAGAAAAATAGTTGCTAAATTTTGGTTCATATGGGAATCTTGTGTCCTTTGTAATGGATGGAATTCTTGTTTTTTTAAGTGATATCATAAAAAGATAAGAACGGCCAACTAGAATATCTGATTTTTTTCAAATTGAAATATTTTACCTACTCACTTATATACTCTACGCAGATCTCCGCACAAGACACAGATGAGAACGGGCCGAGCCGGGTTGTGTCAAATAGGTGCTCAATTCAGATGAACGGGCTTTCGACCGGTACAAAGCCCATATGACTGTGTACAATTATAATAAAAAATTAAAATAAAAAAAGGATTAACATCGAGGGATAAGATACTGAAACTTTGCACACAGTTGAATAACACACAATGCTTTACAATGTACTGTCAAAAATTCACATTTGCAGCTCTCAAGGAAGACTGATTGCAACAAAAATTAACAACAAAAAAGGATGTACTTGAAATTTGGCATTCTCAAAGACATGACCAGACGAGAGTGTAGACATAAATAAAAACACAGAGAGATCCCAAAGTGTGTCGCAAATTGACATTGTCAAATACTAATACTAATTCAGCCACAAACTCCATGAGTAAAGCTCAAAAATCGAGCTACCGATTATCTTCTTGATCAAACATTCGTAAACATGACATGCGAATCTTCTTCGCTACTTCAATATTCATGATAATGAGCAGAAACCAAAAAGTAAAATGCTGGTAGTAACATCAATGCAGCATCAAGCTATTTTTAAAGGCAAATTTTTTTTAATTCAGTCCCCTTATCTTTGCTCACTATAATGGTACACTATGATTTATGTGATGTTCATGTGAAAAGAATTATCTGCCCATTTAAACGATTGCTTTAATATTTTTTTAGAAGTTTTATTGGACTGAGATTCTAATTTGATGAATTATTTTTACGCATTAATTAATTCACCTTTTCTTTAAACATTTTCAATTGGACAAAAACCATAATTTAATATTACTTTTTATATATAATGTCTTCTATTTTCTTTTTTAAATTGGAATTGTATCGTGATATTAATTTATATTTTATATTTATTATTTATTTATATAATAAATATACCCCAATAGACTAAAAAGGGTTTATTGTTTCTATCAATTAGTTTTTAGGAGTTATTATATATAGATTATGCATTTTTAAACAATGAAATTGGAATTATGAATTGATATTAATTATTAATTATATATTTCTTATCTATTATTACACTATATATCATATTGACTTGACAGTGAGAAAGGGAGAAGGGGATGGATAAGAACAAAAAAACTAATATCAAAACCTTAATCCATCACAAAGAAAAAACTAGGTAAAGAAGGGGAAAAACTGGCGCAAACAAAATAAAATATTAATTAGTTGTCTTTTAATTTATAAATTACTAAACTATCTTTTTGCAGAAACATAATCAGATCAACTAATTTAATTCAACAATTTATTGTCCAAGTCTCTTCACACACGCAATGATCCTCAATTCTCAATTACATGACTTCCGCAAACAATTAAAAAATGACAATTATCAAACTTTTTTTATACATGAATACATTTTATAAATCAGGAATATGTATTTGGGATTTGTACACATGTAAATTACTTGCGTACAAAAAAACCATTTTCTCTTATTGTTTTTTGAAATTTTTTTATAGGATTGTTGTATACATTCTAAAACCCCAAACCCCCAAATATAGATGAACCCAAGGGTATTTGACCATCGATCCATACGTTGCAAAAAAGTTCTACTGTTCTGAAACTAATAAATTTGTCACTGTTAGATTGAGTGTCAATTAACATCAGATTCACTTTCACTTGATTCACTTGATTTTTGATGTGGTGATCATAGAATCTATGATGTATTCAACAATTCTACAAGAAAAATTCCAAAAAAAATAATAAGAAGAAATGGGTTTTTTGTGTACGTGCATAGTGCACATCCACATGGACAGTTTTCCCTTTATAAATTGAAATGCAATGAGCTTTATAATTTTGTGCAAAATTCCAATTTTTACGTGTGCATTGGCATGTGCCCAGAATCCAATGGTAAATAATTCTCTCATTACATTCAAGAGAACATGGCCAAGTTCTGCACACGATTATTATAGTTATCACAATATGTGCTATCATCTCAATACACTAGTAGCAATCAAACATACACCGAGATGCATAGTCCATTTCATATCACTCCAACTCCTTGAGGAAATCTGCATGGTCCACCAAAACCTGAAAGTCGAACCAATAAGACAATCATCAGACATCCGATTGAATTTAACAGATCAGCAGATCCAGTATTGCCTCTGTTACATTCGATTGAATCTAAGAGCTAACCCTATTATGACGGACTATCTCTATAGAAAAAAGGGAGTATTGGTAGAATTCCTCAAATGAAACCCAAAAACTTAATGCTTCCCATCCCTTTTTAGAGTATCAACAGCGCCGTTGATGTTGATCTACATGTCCTTCAACATAGGGACACCAAAAATCTTGTAATTTTCATGTACTGTATCCTCTAGAACACGACCAAAAAAATCTTGGGTTATTGAAAACCCCTAGAATTTTCAACAAACCGCAAAGGTATAGTGTTCAAATCACAAGACATGGATAATGTTCATGTAGATAGATATCAATGTGTCCAGTGCCAATCATCCAAATGAGGACTGCTTTCAGGCCATAATCTTAATGAAATTTCCTCATCGGCCATTAATCTCATTTTTATTTTTAAAAAAACATTGAAGTTGGTCTGGTTCTATGCCAACGCAGCTGATGAAATTTAGGGAATGCATTAAATTGTAACATTTACCAAACACTTAGAAACCACTCAAAGGTAATGGGATTTGAATCTTGCAATGGCAAGTTGTTCCATATGGATCAAAGTGTTCAAACAAATTTGACAATCTATTAGTCTAAATTTAGTGCCATATCTTTGTATGCATCACCCTTCTTCAATGTGAAAGGTTGGAATGGCATATGCAGGAAGTTAAAATCTACAAGAACCACGTTTATTCGTTTAATGAGCAGGTGGCTTACTATCAACTATTTATGCAAACTATGCGACCAAATGAAAGGACTCACAGTTTTCCAGCCTTCAGGATCGAGAAATGAGGTAATCTTGGTGTTGATTCCTGAAATTGGCCCTGGTTGTCGAGTGATCTTCCCTCCCAGCTCTTCGGTAGCTAGCTTAACAGCTTCAGCACTTTTGTAGACATCTTCAGTACTAATAGCAAGCTGCAACCAAATATTAGGCAATAAGATTAAATATAAAGTAGATGCACTTAAATCGACAAATGTAATAGGGGCGTAAAAGAAAACCTGTCCGTATGCATTGCCTTTCGTGTACTCTGTTACACCATATCTGTATGTTAAGTCTAGCACAGTTGTTTTGTATTCATCATCATAACCCATCATGGCAATACTATACTGTAAAAAATCATGCAATACAAAATGTTACAAGCATATTTGGCACAGAGGAAGTGAGTCCACGGTGACAACGAGGAGTCTGGTGAATTGAAGTATTGGTAAGCGATACCAAGAGAAAAATGTACCTTGTACTCAGGGATGTCCTTCTTCCTTAGCAACCTCATCCCACATGCCTGTATATTTGCAAGAAGCACAATAATGATAAGCATGCATCCAGAAGATGACACTGATAGGAACCGAAGAGAAAGTTCTGAATTTTTTAACTAAAAACTAAAAACAATAAAGATAGTGGCCATGTTCGAGAGGTGGGCCGCTCTCCCAAGCCGCCAATTCTAGAGAACGGGCGCACTCTCCCGAACAGAGGAAATTCTCAACCTTTTCCAAAAGTTCTTTCCCAAAAGTTTTCTCACAAAATAAGCATCCCTCATCCCTAACCCTAAGCCACATATAAATACTAAACTGAAACTAAGAAAATTACAGAAATAACCATATGCTTGGAAAATTACGAAAAAACAACAGAAAGCTGAAAATTACAGAAAAAGCCACAGAAAACTGCAGAATTCCAGATTTGCCCTTCTGTAGAAGATGTGGTTTAATCATTACTCCGTCCTCAAGAATCACCTTGTCCTCAAGGTGGTGCATGAAAACCATGGACATACTACTCCAAGTGAAGATGCTCATCGTTTTCATCATTCTTGTCAACTATCATAAGCTGGAGCTTACGAACTCAACAACGATGCTCGAAGATAAACTTCTCATCGCACTTGAAAACATAACTCATTCAGCCTCTTCTCATGCATCTCAGACTGTGATTCGTCGTGTTTCTCCCTACTATCTTGCTCTACTCCTGTTGATGCCTTGTGCCCTTCCGTCACTGGCTGTCTGTGAAAAAAGGAGCCACTCACAATCCCTCAGAACTTCCTCTCCTTTGCAAGACGATCCTCCACCAACTGCGACAGGTCCATCGTCTCCATCAGTCCCACCACCCAACGTCACCGCAGGTATGTCTCTCGTTCGTCCCAACAGAACCTCGAACTTCTCTCGATAATCTCTAACAGACCCATCATGCGTAAGTGCCAGCTATTGCTCCTGTAAATTTTCTCTATATGTATTCTAATATCTCTCCATCAAGCAGATCTTGATCTCCTCCCATGAGAACATCGTCGCTGCTTCCTCCATTGAAACCAAGATAGCGCATTTTCCTCAATACAGATGCCCACCATCTCCAGTTTATGTCCCGCCGTCATGCGTGTCACCGCAAAAAATCTCTCAGCCATGTAAATCCATCCATAAGGATCATCTCTCTCAAATATGGACATCTTCAGTTTCCTCACTCTAGCGTCAACCCCAAAATTCTCCTGATCAGCTCGCCATCATGTCTGTCTTTAGTGATGAGGATGACTGGTGTCTCGCCTTCTGTCCCTAAGTCATCTGTAACCCCCAATGGGGCATCGTTTCTATCACCATATCCTCCTCATTCATTATCTCCCTAGTCGTAGCCTTGATCATCCTCCGTCGGGCTCAGGTCATCATTGTAGTCTAATGTGTACTCCTCATAAGTTGGAAGGGAACGTCGTTATCTCTCTGCGGCATATCGAGGGCCGTGGGGCCCGTAGAAGTCGTCATCGTCATCATCCGGCCTCAAGGGAGGTCTCCAAGGGTCACCATGGTCCCGATAGGTCACAGGTGTGCCGCATAACCCCGGGTGGGTCGAACGAAAGAACTCTGGGCCCCTTCAGGGCTGCCGAAGGGCCGCGAGGCCCCTGGTGGCTCTCCAGGTGCTCAGGAGCACCTGGCGGGGCCGCCAGGGGGCCGGTAAGGCTCCTGCGATTCTGTAGGGCACCTATCAGGACATGTCGGGTCACCCAAGGGCCGCATGGATAGTTGGAAAGAATCGTTGCCATTCTCCAAACCTTGTCCTCCTCGAAGTAGGTATCCACATACTCGAGGAGTCCTTCGACAAACTCTTCTGTCTTCTCCTTCACATTCTTCGTGGATTTCACCTTGGGAACTCGAGATTGTTGGATTAGGGTTTACATGAGATTATCGAACTTTGCACCAAGCGCATCCATCTTTGCATCCATGGCCTTATCTTTCCTCGCTCAATGCCCAAAGTTTCTCCAGGGATTTCTTCAATTCTTTAATCTCGTTGTCGTATTTTTCATCCAAAATTTCGAACTTGTCCTTTGATGTTGTTGCCGCCATGAATCATAGATGCTCTGATACCAAATTGACAGGAACCGACAAAAAAGTTCTGATTTTTATTATAAAAACTGAAAATAATAAAGATAGTGGCCACGTTTGAGAGGTGGACCGCTCTCCCAAGCCGCCAATTCTATAGGACGGCCGCACTCTCCCAAAAAGAGGGAATTCTCAACCTCTCCCGAAAGTTATCTCACAAAATAACCATCCCTCACCCCCAACTCCTAAGCAACATATAAACTGAAAATAAGAAAATTACAGAAATAACCCTAGACCTAAAAAATTACGAAAACCCCCTAAAAACTGAAAATTACATAAAAAGCCTAAGAAAACTGTGAAATTCCGGATTTGGCCTTCTGTAGAAGATGCGGTCTCATCAGACACCTATATGCAATAACATTGCAGGCATAACAATGTATATGTAACTCAAACAGAAGATAGTAAGCAAATGTTATCTAATTGCTCTTAAGTGTCAAGACAACTTCATCCAAGGAAATTTTGGTTGCTAGGACCAACCAATATGTGCATATATCCTCGATGGAGATTGGTCACACATTGACAGTCAGACTTATCTGTTCATAAATATCTAGATGAATTTGGACCTATTGGTAGAAATGGTTGCAGGGAAAATAGTGTTAGTAATGTCTAACAAATAAGGTTGGAAATAAGTTTGTGTCAGCTAGGTAGCAGATTAATTTACAATGCATCTATTCAAAATGGCTAGGGCATATGCAGCTTGGACCAACAAATGTGCAGGTAATAGAACTGATAAGAAGCAGAGTTGATGGACCCATGAGGACTTAGAGATTTGGAGTAAAACTAAACAAACATGAATTGAAGCAGTCAAAAAGGATATGCTAGTATTTCATGTAACAGAAGACATGACCATTAACAGAGATGAGAGAGCTGACTGCGGAAAAAGAATTCATGTCGCCAACAGCAAGTTTTATGGGAAGGATCAAAGAATCGTTAATAGTAAAAGCACAGTTTTTTCTCCCCTGTGGCAACTACGTACTATACTCTTCAATCACTGCTATAATCAGTTTTGTAATGAGTATAACACACATTTTAAAATGACTTTTTCTCTACAAAACGATTGAAGTCTATACTCACTTTTTGAAATCTAATAGACAGAAATCAAAAGAAGAAGTTCTATTTCTCTAAAATACCCATAATTACAAATTGAACAAGATTATGAAATTAAACTAAAAATGATGCAATTATTATTCCTGGTATAAGATGAACAAGATGTATGCATACGTCAGTACTCCGAAACCACATGCCGGATATGTCCAGTTGATTACTAATTAGTGATTAGCATGCAGAAAGTTCATTATCTTTATTTTTCATTGTGATCTGCACCCCTTATATTTTTGTTTGTCATTAAGATGAAAGATGCCTCAAAAACTTTTGAGACCCTATGATGAATATAAAAGGTTCAAACAAGAAGAGTGAATTTAGACAAACCTGAACTATTATACAATATTTAAGTCAATCAATTCACAAATCCTGAGGAAGCGTAGATAAATATTGAATAGAACAGAATAGGGTAATCCAACAATTTAACATGAAATAGCCTGAACAATACAGTATCTGACATTTAATGGTCTAGTAAACATTTAAGAAGCTAACATCAGACCTTTTCATAAAACTTGATCGATCGATCCAGATCGCCCACACGAAGCATCACTTGACAAAGAGGTTCAGGTGATTCTCTTTGTATGAGCTCAAAGGTATATCCATCAGGGTCTTGTACAAAGGCAATATCAGAAGTACCTGCCTTCACAAGACCAGGTTCGAGAGTAACCTTCCCCCCTTTGGCCTTGATTTCATCAACTAGTTTATACACCTACATTTCGAATTACGATTTTGTCCAACATAAAAAGAAGGCAATATCATATTTATAAATTTGAAGCGAAAAAATATGCATACATCTGGGGTTGCAATAGAAAAATGTCCAAAGCCTGTGCCAATGTCATATTTGTCCACTCCATAGTCTGTTAATGGAGAAGCAAATTAGTGTCAATTGAAAACAACAAAAGCAATAGTAGAAATCATTTACCAAATTGAAATTTACCATTCAAATACCTCACATAATGCTTATGCTATTAGGCATATTCAGATTTGAGCATGCAAATACTATTAGCAATTACAATTTATTAGTTCTATATAAGATTTGCAGCCAGCTTTGCTGTTTGTGAAGAAATATGTTTCTTTTTCATATAGTTCTAATGTACATGAGTGCCAAAAAAGCTGACTATTTACGTTGATGACATGGAGATTTCCTTACAACTTTAGTTTGTCTTACAGATAGGAGAAATTTCATCACGTGCTAACAGAAAATAGGAACTGCATGATTTAGAACACCAGAATGCTTGGAAACTAGAACTAATTTGATATATCATTCCAATCCTTTCATGTCATGTGCAACGGTAATTGTAAGGTTGATCAAAATTGATCTTTCCCTTGCACATGACATGAAAGGATTGCACATGACAAAATCGTAATTTGAAGCTGGCGAGCCCCGGCCAGGCCCTATCTGGGCCCTGCAGGGGCCCTGTAGGCCCGTTAGGGCCCATCGGGCCCGTTGGTACCCAGCAGGCCCGTTGGCGCCATGCAGGTCTCGTGCAGGGCTGACCGGCCCCTCGTGGGCCCTTGGTGACCCTCTAGAGGCCCGCCTAGACTTGGGAGGAGCATCCAGGGCCCCACGACATCTGGGAAGCCCGTCGAGACCTCGATGATGATTTTCGACGACTTCCGTGGCCAGATGACGTGAAAGAATTTCAGGGGCCACACTGACCTCGCTACACGGCAGAGAGGCGACGACGTCAAGTACTTCCAGCTTACGAGGAGTTCGGGAGGATTATGATAAGGACCAGGGTTTCGAGAAGATTTAGATGAGGATGTTGGCGATGGTGCTTGGGAGAAGGATGTCTGGGGCAGCCATGGAGACAGATGCAGAGGCCCACGAAGGGGCTATGGGCGTCGCTGGGAGATACGTCTGTTGAGTTTGGACTTCTCCCTACTTGGTGTTAATGATGAGCAAACATAAATACTTGTGACTAATCCCCTATTTACAGTTAATCCATTGTCTAAGCATACCTTGAAGATCAATTAGCAATGGATGACACTCAAAGATCAATGAAAGCAATAGAAGTGGATTGGATGATCGAAGATGGTGATTGAAGCTCCTAGAAGACTTCAAGCTCATACGTTGATAGAAGAGAGAGTTCTACCAGTGTAATCTTCTTTTTCTCTTCTAGTATGTAGCTTAGAAGTAGAACTATGTTGGAGCACACACACATCTTCATTTTAGTCTTAGGAAATCATTAGATCAACCTTCCTTAGACTCCAATTTATTTCTATCAAGAATGTGCATGTTGTGATTTCAACAGTCGACTGCTGAACGATTTACAGTCGTCTGTCTTAAAACAGTCCACTGTGTTTTTGTTCTACAGTCACATATTATGCACATACTTAATCAATTGACTTTTGGGCTTTCTGAGCTTTAATTCTATCAGACGACTGTTGTACATTTCACAGGCGCCTGTCCAAGTGACAGTCGACTGTGATTTGTTAATCAGTCGCCTGTCTATCTTCAGCCCAAGATCATTCTCAGTTTGATCTGACCAGTCGACTGATGTTGTATTTACAGTCGCCTGTCCAAGGACCAGTCGACTGTAAATGCTTCAACAGTCGCATGTCCATGATTCTTCTGCAGGACTTGCTCCTTGGAATAATTCTTATTCTAGTGCCAGTCGACTGATGTGGTATTTACAGTCGATTGTCCAATGGCACAGTCGACTGTCAATGGTTCAACAGTCGTCTGTCTTTGATCTTCTCTGCAGACTCAACTCTCTGGAAAATGTCAGGGTTTGTGACAGTCGTCTGTAGAAGAAATTGCAGTCGCCTGTTGGATTTACAGCCGACTATCTTCTCTTCATCAGTCGCATGTCCTGTATTCCCAGACTTTTCTAAGACTTTCTAACTTACCCAGATTGCAGTCAGTCGCCTGTAGAAGGAATTACAGTCGCCTGTTGGATTTACAGTCGACTGTCTTCTTTTCATCAGTCGACTGTCCATGTGGTAAGTTACCGTTTGAATTCTCATCTACCCTCTGACACAGTGCAGTAGTCGACTGCCAGTAGTCGACTGTGTTTTGTTCAGCAGTCGACTGTGTTACTATCTCGTGTGCAAATTCTATCCGTTGGGTTTTTCTCCACGGATTTCAAAGGGGCTTTTGGAAATTCTGTTTGAGGTTTTTGAGAAAACTATATAGCTAGCCGCTACTGTTCCATTGAGAGGTTATCATTAGCTCAACCATTCAAGCTTTCAATCTAGCAAGATCAAAGCTCTCAAAATCATAAAGCCCTAGAATTCCTATCTTTCAATCTCTTGCTCTCCAACCTAGACCAAAGAGAAATCTTCTAGGCATTTGGTGCAGTCAAGAGAAATGGCTTTCCTCTCTTCAAGAGAGTCATTCAATCCTTCAAATTCTACTTCAAGGCATAGGTGATTGTAAGTGTTGTTCATTTCAGATTTCATAACTTTCGTTATTTGATTTACTCTCAGGTTATAAGAGTGGTTTGCTTGCTCCCAAGTTGTGTGAGTCAAGTACAATCGAGTGTACTTCGATTTCACTTGTAGGGTTGCTACAAGTGGGTTTTAAGGAAACCTCAAGTTAGGATTCTAACTTGAGCATCCGGTGGTATCCGGGTGGAAAGGACGTAAGATTACCGGGAACAAGTCGGGAGTTGACTTGGGTAATCCGAACCCTTGAAACATCTCTGCGTTTGCATTATTTCATTTTAAGGTTAATTTTCATTCCGCACTATATTGTAGGTTAGGAATTTAATTTGGTGTAACTATCATTTTAAATTATATAAACACTATTCAACCGCCTTCTAGTGTTTTCCTCATAGTCAGGGACCTTACAATTAGTATCAGAACGCTGGTATATAGCTATGGCATCCAACAACAATGTTCTTCCACCGACTTCGTACAACAATCACGACCGTGCTGAAGCGTCCACCGTCTTCGAAGGTCAATCAACGGTTCGTCCTCCGTGTTTCAATGGCACAAATTTCGGCTATTGGAAATGCTGGATAGAGACGTTTCTGAGGAGTGCGTCTTTTTAGAGAACCCTCCACAAGGAATACATCGAACCCTCCAAAGAGGATTATGACAAATGGACACCTTCCGAGAAGTCTGCCGAAGTCAACAACGCCAAGGCAATGAATGCTCTTCATTGTGCGTTGGACCCAGATGAGTTCAACAAGATATGCACATGTAAGAGTGCATATCAAATTTGAGACCATCTAGTCGTTACCCATGAGGGAACGAACAATGTGAAACTTTCTAAACTATATGTTGCCATGCAAAATTTCGATATGTTTCACATGCAGGACAATGAGAGCATAGCAATGATGTACGGACGTTTTACCGACATCACCAATGAACTGGAAGCGCTTGGGCAAACCTACACCCAACCAGAGAACGCGAGAAAGATCATTATGGGAATAACCTCCAAATGGGAACGAAGAGCTATCGCCATTGAGGAGGTCAACGACATGAAGAATTACACAGTCGTAAATCTCATCGGTACTCTTATGTCTTACGAAGTAAGGCGGGAGAACCGATTAAAGATTCGAGCTATGATGAACCCTTCGGAGGCGAAGAAGAAAGCTTTAGTATTCAAAGCTAATTCTTCACTCCGATAGTGAAGAATCAGAAAATGAGATGGACTTGGAGGAGATGGCTCAAATGGCGAAGAAGTTCCAACGCTTCTTTCGCAAAGGTAAATTTCCCTCCAAGAATAAATTTGATTCTACCAATAACACTTCCTCTGTTTGTTTTAAGGCTAATAAGCCAGGGCACATCAAGAAGGATTGTTCAATGCTCCGAAACAAAGAGAAGTGGAAGGCTCCGGAGTCCGAAGTACCACAAGTCCGACAAGTACAAGAAAGATAAGAAGAAAGGACTTGTCAGTACATTTGATGACTCTAGTGGAGACTCATCAAGCGAATCCGATGATGAGAATGGTGAAAGTGCCCACATGTGTTTAATGACCCGGAAAGATCCACTCTCCGATGAGAGTGATCCTGACATCGATGAACCCGAGGTAACAATGGATGAATTGTGTATTGCTAATGAAGAACTATTTGCTAAGTATCAATCTTTAATGCTTAGATATACTAGTTTAAAGAAATTGAATGTTAGCAAGCCATCCATTCCAGGCATTATCGATAATGACATCATTGTTGATACACTAACACTTGAGAAAACCTCATTGGTTTCTCAAAATGTCATACTGAGAAATGAGGTGAATTTCCTCAAATCTCAACTAGATCAAACGTATCCTAAGGATGATAGTGATCTAGCTTCACAAAACACACAATTGGGTTTGAGAATGATTCTCTTAAAACCCAAGTACACGAGCTCAAAGCACGGGTGTCCACCTTGGATACCACTATTTCTTCTCTTAAGGAGAAATATGAGCTCATGTCCTCCCGAATTATGAGATTTAATAAGGAAAAAGGTTAATTGGATGATTTGCTAGCAAACCAATTTCTAGCCACACATCGTGTTGGTCTTGGTTTTGTAGAAGCAAATGCATCCAATGTTCGCACCTCCTATAGTGGTGTCACTATAGACTTTGTGAGGCCATCCTCAGGTGCATCCACAAGTGGTGTCAAAAACACTATTGGTAGAAAACATACCAAGAAAGTCACCACTTCACAATCTCTTCCTTTTGGTAAGAAACCCATTAAGGGTGAAAACCAAAAGAGATGTCATGCTTACATGTACACCAACATTCATCCACGTAGGAAATCTCCTACTTCACAAGTGGACACTCATGACACTTTCTATGCTCCACACCCACGGACACGTGCAACCCTACACATGAGAAATACTCATGTACGTGCCCCTACACGCTCATATGCTCATATGCATCATTCTTCCATATATGCACATTCACATCATGACAGCATGCCCCTTATGCTTCATATAACATGCATGTGCCTAAGGTTGCATACAACCATTATATGTGCAATGCTTATCCACCTCCATTGTCATATGCTAGAAAGCATGTTCCAAGGATGCACACACCACATAGAAATCAATCAATTGTGCATGCAACTAGGAAAAGGACTCCCAAAACATATTCAATTTGGGGTCCTAAGAACACAAGCTTAAATGATAGGAATGCATATGTTGATTCATATTTCCATGATGTTATTAATAGTGGTAATTAAGTTGGGAAGCGGAAGTCCACTTAGACTTGGCTTCCAAAGGGCTAATCCTCTTGGACCCAACAAAAATTGGGTACCATAAGCTTATGATATATCATGTAGGTACCCAAGAAAAAGAAAGAGAGCAAATAAACGTCATATTGGCTCTAAAAGGAAAGGATGGATACTCAACAGTGGTTGCTCCAAGCACATGATGGGAGATCCCTCATTGCTCTCCGAAGTGATTAGCATCAAGGATGGTGCAACGGTCGCTTTTGGAGGTAATCAAAAGGGAACCATCATTGGAGTAGGTAAAGTCGGTAATCCTTCCAAACCGCTTATTACTAATGTTTATTTAGTTAGTGGTTTATGTCATAACCTTATCTCCATTAATCAACTTTGTGACAAATTACAAGGTTAACTTTGGAGAGGGTATGTGTGAAATTATTGATTTTGATTCACATGTTTTATTTACCGGTATTAGGCTTCTCCCTATTTGGTGTTAATGATGAGCAAACATAAGTACTTGTGATTAATCCCCTATTTACAGTTAATCCATTGCCTAAACATATCTTGAAGATCAATTAGCACTGAATTACACTCAAAGATCAATGAAAGCAATAGAAGTGGATTAGATGATCAAAGATGGTGATTGAAGCTCCTAGAAGATTTCAAGCTCATACGTTGGATAGAAGAGAGAGTTCTACAAGTGTAATCTTCTTTTTCTCTTATAGTATATAGCTTAGAAGTAGAACTATGTTGGAGCACACACACATCTTCATTTTAGTCTTAGGAAATCATTAAATCAACCTTCCTTAGACTCCAATTCATTTCTATCAAGAATGTGCATGTTGTGATTTCAACAGTCGATTGCTGAACGATTTACAGTCGTCTGTCTTAAAACAGTCGACTGTGTTTTTGTTCTACAGTCGCATGTTATGCACATACTTAATCAGTTGATTTTTGGGCTTTCTGAGCTTTAACTCTATCAGGCGACTGCTGTACAATTCACAGGTGCCTGTCCAAGTGACAGTCGACTGTGATATGTTAATCAGTCGTATGTCTATCTTCAGCCCAATATCATTCTCAGTCTGATCTGGCCAGTCGACTGATGTTGTATTTACAGTCGCCTATCCAAGGACCAGTCGACTGTAAATGCTTCAACAGTCGCCTGTCCATGATTCATCTGCAGGACTTGCTCTCTGGAATAATTATTATTTTAGTGCTAGTCGACTGATGTTGTATTTACAGTCGACTGTCCAATGGCACAGTCGACTGTCAATGCTTCAACAGTCGTCTGTCTTTGAGCTTCTCGGTAGACTAAACTCTCTGGAAAATGTCAGGGTTTGTGACAGTCGTCTGTAGAAGGAATTGCAGTCGCCTGTTGGATTTACAGTCGCCTGTCTTCTTTTCATCAGTCGCTTGTCCTGTATTTCCAGACTTTTCTGAGACTTTCTCAACTTACTCAGATTGCGACCAGTCGCCTGTAGAAGGAATAGCCAGCCTCTACTGTTCCATTGAGAGGTTACTCGTTAGCTCAACCATTCAAGCTTTCAATCTACTAAGATCAAAGCTCTCAAAATCCTAAAGCACTAGAATTTCTATCTTTCAATCTCGTGTTCTCCAACCTAGAACCAAAGAGAAATCTTTTAGGTATTTGGTGCAGTCAAGAAAAATGGCTTTCCTCTCTTCAAGAGAGTCATTCAACACAACACACTCTCCTTCAAGTTCTACTTCAAGGCATAGTTGATTGTAAGTGTTGTTTATTTCAGATTTCATAACTTTCATTATTTGATTTACTCTCAGGTTGTGAGAGTGGTTTGCTTGCTCTCAAGTTATGGGAGTCAAGGACAATCGAGTGTACTTCGATTTCACTTGTAGGGTTGCTACAAGTGGGTTTTAAGGAAACCTCAAGTTAGGGTTCTAACTTGAGTATCCTGTGGCATACAGCTGGAAGGGACGTAGGATTACCGGGAACAAGTCGGAAGTTGACTTGGGTATCTGAACCCTTGAAACATCTTTGTGTTTGCATTGTTTCATTTTAGGGTTAATTTTCATTCCGCACTTTATTGTTGGTTAGGAATTTAATTTGGTGTAACAATCATTTTAAATTGTATAAACACTATTCACCCCTCCTTCTAGTGTTTTCCTCATAGCCAGTGACCTTAAAACGTCGTGGCCATTACCATCCTCCTTACTATATACATGCAAGAGGACGAGAAGATCAGGAACAATTTGGGGTGGACAGTCGAGTGAGGAAGCTGAAGATGCACATATTCGAGAGGGATGAGGACCAAGGTTTCGAGAAGGGTTTCGAGGAGGATATTGGCGATGGCGATGGTGCTTAAGAGAGGGATGTCTGGGGCGGCCATGGAGACAGAGGCGGAGACCCACGGAGGGGCTATGCGTGTCACTGAGAGGTACGTCGTGATCATTACCATCCTCCTTACTACAGACATGCAGGAGGACGAGCAGATCAGGAACAATTTGGGGTGGACAGTCGAATGAGGAAGCTGCAGATGCACATATTCAAGATGGATGACCCACATGGCTGGATTTTACAAAGATTCTTCTTAGTGACACACATGATGAAGGGATAGAAATTGGAGGCAACTGCCTTGTGTTTCGAAGGAGATGTGCTTTCTTGGTTTTTATGGAAAGAACAGAGGAGTCTTTCCGATCATGGGATGAGCTTAAGGACCGTCTGGTGGACAGGTTTCATGATATCTAGTGGGAGAATCTATAGGAGCAGCTGATGGCACTTAAGCAGGATGGCTATGTATGAGAGTAGAGGAAGAGGTTCGAGACACTTTCGGGACGAGTCAGAGACATACCTGAGGAGACTTTCAGAGGGTGCTTCATGAAAGGGAGATGTTCTGTGATTGAAACACCAAAATCATGTTTTTTAATTAAGTACCCTTTCAAAATATGTCTTTCTTAAACCAATATGAAAAGCAAAATTTAAAATCCAACATTCTCAACCATGATAGCTAGGGGTGGCAATTTTCGGCCCGGCACGATAGCACGGCACGGGCACGGCACGATAAGACCGGGCCTGGGCCGGCAATTTTGGCCCGAAATCATTATCGGACCGGGCCGGCACGGCCCTGTTCATTTTCGTGCCGGACTCGGGCCAAGCTATTCGGCCCATTGGGCGGCACGGCACGGCACGAAATCCTTTTGAGTTTGCTTGATTGTTCCACTTCAATAGTTCATTTCGTATTAATGAGTACTAATTCGTATTCTTTTTCAATTTGTATTCTGTTTTTATATAATCCCCGACCTGACGAGAGGTTCTCATCATTGTATACTGTTTAGTACTCCCTACTGTTAATTACTTTAATTTGAAGTTGAAAGATCATCCGTAGTTATAATTCTTAGTAACATCTAATTTGTGTGTACTTACTCCATAAAATAACCAGACCAAACATGAACTTTGAAGATGGATATTAATCTCACATACATAATTTTTTCAACCCTATCGGACCGGGTCGAGCGGCCCGAATTTTTATCGGACCGTGCCCGGGCCGCACCGAAATGGCCCGAAGTCTTATCGGGCGGGGCCGGCCCGGTCCTTTAAGAAAACCGGGCTGGGCCGACACGGCCCGATAAGACCGGGCCGGCCCGAATTGCCACCCCTAATGATAGCTTATATGTCTGTACATGTCCATATTTATTATTTTTAATCAGTTTATTCAAGGATGAAATTTTTTAAGGCCTAACAGGTAATCTTAACAATTATTAAACAATTAAAAACTAATTTTCTAATTTAAAATGAATTATTGATAAATATAATTAAGATTTTAAATTTAATATATATGAATTTATATGTCAAATTCTGACGCATAAGGTACCAAAACATTCCGCTTAACTAGTATCAGCGTTGCATATGTTTGTATTTTAGTTTTCATAATTTGCAACAAGAATAGATTATTTTACAAAATCAAAAATAAATAACCACAAAAAATTAAATTAAATTACCAGTAAAATACTAGCCTAGTTTTGACGTACGCGACAGCTAATGCTACTAACAACAGGTAAAAAAATTTCTATAATTTTAGTTAATATATATGTATTGTTGTGTTGTTGTATTATTTTTTTGAAATCAAACGGGTTTCGACTCCAAAAAATTTTCCAAAAAATTCTTTAAAATTAACATAAATTTTGTAAAATTGAAAAACTAATGAAAATAATTTTTTCAAATTTTTTGGACCACAAAATGACATGTTTTAAGGCTAAAGTTGTTAATAAGTTTTGTGTTATTGGTTTACGGGTTTTGAGTTATTTTGACCACGTAGAAAGAGTTAAAATTTATAGAAAATATTTAAAAATCATATAAATATTTTTAAAATATTTTAATATATGTACTAATGGATTTAGACCGTCACACTGTAGCTTGGACTAGATAGAGTTGGACTCCACATAATGGAAACTATGTTGCTGATGAGCCAAATTACATTACTTTACACTACACTACAAGGTGTTCAAGCATATAATAGTTTAGTTTAAGTGTTAAACAACTAGGATCCAACGCATGATTTTTTTAAGAATCAAATTTGAGCACACGCAAAATTCACAAGATAAAGACTTCCACATTAATTTGGCATATGATAATTTTCAAAAAAGAAAGCTTTCTAACCAAGGAACAATAAATTTTTAAGTAAACGGCAAAAACTACCCATTTCTATTGGCACATTGGTACTAATTTCCTCTAATCCATAGTCACAGAATCCCCCATTTCTAAATAAATCATGAATCATTCACGAATAAGAAGAGAGCCGCATCTAAGTGCAGTTTAATTTGGCTACATGAATCAACCATGTTTTTTGCAAATTTACCGAGAAAAATCATGATTTTAGATGGATATTTGAGTTATTTACTGAAAAAATAAACATTTTGCGACCATACTGTCTTGAACCCGTGACTCTAAAGGCATCATGTAAGAGCCATCAGTGTAGGCTACTTTTTGTGATTTTAGTTTTTTATTTTATTAATATATAACCAAAATACATAAGTGTTTATCAACTTCTCTTTCCAAACAAATGCAGAATAATTTCTGAATTTTTTTAGATCTTTTCCTAATTTTTAACTGTTAAAACTTGTGACTATGATATAATAAAATAGCAAAAATTTTCTTAACTTAATGGTTCTATTAACTATTATTTTGTATCATCTAATTTTACCATTCTTTCTTTTGTAGTTCCATGCAGCTCTCTCCTCTTTAATCTCTATCCCTCTCTTCTCAGTCGTCTTCTCAGTCGTCTCTCGCATGCTCCCTCTTTCTTCTTTACTCTTCTCTCTCTCATCTACCTTTTGTTCTCTCTCTCATGCCGATTTCCTCTCTCGTCCATCTATATCATGCTCTCTCTCTCTCTCTCTCTCTCTCTCTCTCTCTCTCTCTGCAAAACCATATCAGCGAGCTTCACCTTCTTTCATTAGATTCTACATCTCCTCCGTTCCTTCCCCTCTCCCCCAAAGATAAGACGTCACTTTCTTTTCTTTTTTAAAAGTTCTATAAACTTTCTAATAGCTTGTTCCTTTTAAGTTGAGGCTTCCAAAACATCATGTTGTTCCAAGTTCAAAAGCTTAAACTATACATGCTTTAAGCTTTGAACTTGCTAATTTGACTTACTATGTTTTAAGCATAACTTGCAAATACATATATACCAGACTTTGTTTGTTTCAAGCAAAAAAATGTCAAATGAAATGGAGTTCTTTTTTATGCACTTCTGTTCGAATGAAAATTCAAAAGGAAGAAAATAAAGAAATGAGGTATGTCCATTCATCATTCATATTCATCATTAAACTAGAACTAATATATTTTTTCAACCAAAATTTTTAGCTTTTTTAATTGAAACTTCTAGTTTTTCAAGTAGACATGGAGCCAATAAATTCGTATTAAGATTAAAGAGAAGAGAAGAGAGGGAGGGAGAGATGAGAGATGTGAGAGAGAGAGAGAGAGGAGATAGATGAGAGAATAGTGGAAGTTTGAGAGACGAGAGAGAATATTGGGAGATAAGCGGGGAGAGCATAGAGAGAGAGGTGATGAGATAGAGAGAAAGAGAAGATAGAACAGAGGGTGCATGAGACAGATGAGAGAGAATAGAGAGCGCAAATGCAACAACATAAGGAAGAAAAAAAGGAAAATTGAACGAAAAAAAATGTAATTTTTATGGATCCATTAAATGAGTGGTTAATTTTAACTAATTTCTTAGATTAGTGATTATTAGTACCACTGTGTCGAAAGAACATGGGTTGTGGTGCCAATTTACCCTACATTTTTACAAGAGGATCGATACGCTACTTTTTGTCATTATTGAATTGAAAAAGAAATTTGACTTTTCTTTAAATGATTTAAGAGTATACAATGCATTGGCATTTGCAAATAGATAAATGATGCTAATCTAGAAGGTGCTGCAGTAAAACGTTGACAGCTATTGCTTACATAGTAGCATACATGCATATTCTTCTGTCATCTTTTTCATATGGGATACATTCATTATTCACAAAAAATATGGATCAACAAATCAAAACCTCGGAACACATGCAAACACAACAGTTCAGGGTACATATCTGATATAGATTTAAGGGAGACCATTAAGAAAGAAAAATTTTAAAAAAACAAGTTTTGGGAACATACTGTATGTCAACTCTACCGTAAAATGCGAGTCTTCCGGTCCAAAGCCAAGGAATGCATTGGAGTATTTCTCTTCTGGAACATCCCTCTTCCTCAGCAGTTGCATCCCAAAGCACTCGGTATAAAATCTTCAAAAATTAAGGAAATGTGGATCAGCCCACGGAAACAAACGTCAAATGGCTACATCGGCATGAGAAAATTAGAAATTAATTTCTAGCTATAAGAAAAATACTTCGTACAAAACATACTTTATGGTGCGCTCCAAATCACCAACACGATACACAACATGCAAGAATCTTCGCTTGTCTTTCTGAACCCACTCGAACCCATTCTCACTTGGAACAGATGCTTCAGCTTCTGCTCCTGACGCCATATCTACAGGTAGCAGACGGTTCAGTTTATGGCACATGGAAACATTGGGTTGACATCAATCATACAATTTTTAGGACCATCAATTATATGACAAAGCACATTAGCTTGAAGAGTAAATAAGTTGGTATCCTACAAATCAACTAGAAGCGGTATCAACATTGAATAGAGCATGCAACTCTTTCTAAAAGATGACTTGAACTCGAGCACGATTATAGCTAATGAACAAAGCAAACAACAGGAAACAGTGTTATTGCAATTCTAATTGTCTGTAACCTGGGCTGAGATAGAACTTATTTTCCTAAAATTAGTGATGTCACGTGTCATTTCAATTCACCATGCCTCAAATTAACCACAATTTTCATCAGTCTGAGCGCTATTTTCACCGTGCACATTAACAAGTTGATAATCCTCCGCGAAAATTTGCATACAACACAGTGATACGTCTATTTTGCGGAGGCCCAACAACTTAGGCCCAAAGGCGCAGCCAACTACGCGAAATCATGGGAGGTCCAAGCCCACCAAACGAAGCCCGACAGACGCGAGCCCCGATACCCGACTGCCGATCGGAAGCTCATCTGCGCCAGACGAATTGCCGGAGGAGGACTACCCACCAGGCCAGGAGTGGCGTCACGCTCCGACCGACCCGAACCAGTGGCAGAGGAAGACGACATGGGACAGAGCTCGTGCAGAATCGAGATCGACGCAAAGAAGGGAGCGACAGGATGGCGGCGCACAACCCACCCGGCTTCTCTATTTAAGAAGACCTCGCGAGCGGTGGGGATAAACCCGCAGCTACACGTGGCAGCATCAGGGACCGACGGCGCTTCGGAACCCGCGCCTTAAAAGTATCGAATGGACCAATTCATGATGACGACTAATAAATGAGTCGGCATCGACTGACGAGCCCGTCGAAATCGGCGGAAGTCACATCGGCCGAGCCGAACCAGCCGAGGCCGATCGACCCGACCAATGGGGGCAATTGTTACGCCTATTTGGCCGAAGCCCGAAAGACACGAGCCCAGAAACCCGACCGTCGGTCAGAAGCCCATCTACGCAATCAGGCCCGTCCGACAAGGCCCTATAGAGGGCCCCCGAATATCGATCCGACCCGGCCCCGATAACGCTCAAGTCACTCGCCCACTCCAGCGATAACCGTTCCCCCCAATCCCGCTACCACTTAATGGCCGATTATGGGGAGGTGCTGGCATGGCGCGGGGAGCGGCGACGGGGAGGCGGATTGAGGGGGCACGATCGGGGGCGGATGAGGGACGTGAGTCGTGGGCAGTCACGACGGGAGGCCTATAAAAGGGCTAGGAGGGCGACTGGACAAAGGACCGCATCTCAGGTAACTAAAACCTAAGGTACTCCATCAACGACCTAGTTCCCCCATTTTCATCTCCTTCCTCCCTCGCTCGCGCTGGTAGACGTCGTTCCGATCTCCTCTCGAGTCGAACCGTCTCCGCCGAGCCTCCTCTTTCAGATCACCGTCTGACTTAGGCATCGGAGGGGATTTGGCCGGAACCAAGGTCCGGCCCCCCTGACGAGCGTTCTCGTCTGCGCAGGAGGAGATCAGATCCGCGGGCCGAGGCTTCCCATCCGCCCCGCACCGGCCACGTACCAGGCAAGGCGACTGAGGCTACCCCTCGTCGTCCGGATCGACCGAGGCCGAGCACGTCCGTCCGAGCCGAGGCTTCCCCTCCGCTCACGAGGCGCCGAGGCTACCCCTCGTCATCTGACTGTCCAAGGCCGAGCGTCTCACACCGGGCCGAGGCTTCCCCTCACCCTGCTTGTGGCCGAGGACCCAGACCCGGCCCAGCCGAAGCGCTCCACGTCATCTACAACTCCGATTTGCGTCGCGTCTGCACGGACTTGACGCACCCGAGGGACCCAAGTCGGTCACTTGACCACGTTGACCGGGTAGTCCACGGTCAACGCTTTTGTAGTGAGAAAACACTCTGAAACATCTGACGCCGTCTGTGGGAACGAACTGTCCCACGAAGTAACAAACCGCACCTGCAATGGCACGAGCCTGCAACGGAAAGAGACGCATGCCCCCCATCCCGGAGGAGGGGAATGCCGCACCCAACAGTAACCTTGAAGACGCACCCGACGGCAATCACCCCGCCCCCTCAACCGAAGAGATTGGCGGGTCGGAACTGGCCACACGGGGGCAGCTCCGCGCCCTGGCCCAGGAGACCAACGCGAGCATCCAGACGTTGGTCGCGACGGTACAGCAGCTCGTCGGCACTGCGCCAGCCAACGGAGGCGCGTTGGGCGACGGCCATCGTTGGGCGGGGGGCCCCCGCTCTTACGGTCCGCTGTGGTCGATGACCACGGGAACCAAAGACCGAACACGGAGCGTCGGTTCACGTTGTCCGGCTCCCGTCAGGCGAGATCACGCGCCTCCTCCCCTTATCGTGAAAGGAGCCGAAGAGAAACCGAAGGCACGGGGGACGAATCGGTGACCGCGTCGTCTCGTCGGCCACGATCACCCCACCGCAGGAGAAGCGATCGACACCACTCGAGAGACCGATCACGGCGGAGCGGGAGCTCCCGCCGGAGGAGCCGGGAACGCCGGGTCAGCCCGACCCCCAGTGTGGCGAGGGCCGTGGAGCCAGCCCCGCCGGCTCCTGTGCCCCATCCACCACCGAACGAGCCGGAGGCAGGCGGGTGTCGAACCCCCGGGGGCATCCACGGAGACCGGTGCCCCCTGTCGCGGAGAATAACCGACGCGCGGGTCCCCTCTCGATTCAAGATCCCGGCGCTGGGGAAGTACGACGGGATAGGAGACCCGGAAAACCACGTGATGGACTACGAGGGGGACATGTCCTTCCAAGGAGCCGACGATGACCTGCTCTGCAGGGGCTTCTATTCGACCCTCAGGGGAGCGGCGAGAACCTGGTACCGCAGCCTACCCAGCCGCTCCATCGACAGCTTCAAGGAACTCACCCAGCTGTTCTGCAAACAGTTCATGGCAGGGAGACAGGTAAAGCCTGATGCTGAACATCTGTTTAACATAGTGCAGGGCCCGACCGAGCCGCTCCGACAGTTCATGCGCCGCTTCAACGCGGAAAGGCTGAACGTAAACAGCCCTCCCGACCTTGTTGTCCAAACGGCCCTTAAGAAAGGGATGCGCCATAGAGGCCTGAAGAAATCTCTGCACAACGATCCCCCGAAGGACCTCCCTGGGATCATGGCGAGGGCCGAGCGCTTCATGTTGACCGAGGAGACCTTGGCCATTGAGGCAGGAAAGGCCAGTCGAGAGACCAAACGCGGCGATAGCGAGCGCCGCAGCCCCGAAGGGTACCGGACCGAGAAGAGGACGAGAAACAGGCAACGGGGAGAGGGTACGAGGGACGCCACCCCAGACGCCGTCCTCGCTCAAGTGCAGAAGGAAGAGCGCGCCGATCGCCCCCCACCAAAAACAAAAAGAGGGGGGAAGAATGGGGAAAAGTACTGCAAATACCACAAGGACAATGGCCACGACACTGAAGACTGCTGACACCTAAAGAAGGACATTGAGAAGCTAATGAGCCGAGGGCACGCAAGGAATTTAGCCGACGAGCCAGCCCACGGAGAAGGAACCTCCATGCAGCCGGACAAGGGGAAGAAGGTCAACACCATCCAGGGACCCCTCCGCATCATAGAGTGAGCAGGCGAGGCCCCTCCCCCCAGTCGCAGTCTAGTCCAGAGGAGATTATCTAGGTTTACATCCCTCCGTCTAGCTTTATTTCCTTTTTCTTTCCTCCAAATGTACTAGTCCAACAGGACCCTTAAGAGTACAATTGCATTCCCTTTTGTCTTTTCTTCGACGGAATCAACATTTCACTAGGGGTGCATAAGAGTGAAGACCGCCACCTCACCGGATGGGGGGTCAGGCCAAACCAGTCCTAAGGCGAGGAGCTTCGCCCTCGCCGACCGACTCCTTCGCTTGTAAGTCTGGGGGCAATTCCCCCAGCCAGCGCGGACGCCGACCGGTCCTAAGCCGAGGAGCTTTGCCCTCGCCGACCGTCTCCTTCGCTCGTAAGTCTGGGGGCAATTCCCCCAGCCAGCGCGGACGTCGACCGGTCCTAAGCCGAGGAGCTTTGCCCTCGCCGACCGTCTCCTTCGCTCGTAAGTCTGGGGGCAATTCCCCCAGCCAGCACAGACGCCGACCGGTCCTAAGCCGAGGAGCTTTGCCCTCGCCGACCGTCTCCTTCGCTCGTAAGTCTGGGGGCAATTCCCCCCAGCCAGCCCAGACGCCGACCGGTCCTAAGCCGAGGAGCTTTGCCCTCGCCGACCGATTCCTGCGCTCGTAAGTCTGGGGGCAATTCCCCCAGCCAGCGCGGACGCCGACCGGTCCTAAGCCGAGGAGCTTCGCCCTCGCCGACCGACTCCATCGCTCGTAAATCCGGGGCAATTCCCCCAGCCGGCTCGGACGCCGACCGGTCCCAAGCCAAGGAGCTACGCCCCCGCTGACCGACTTCGCTGCTCATAAGACCGGGGCAGCCCCCCTAGCCATTGAGGATGTCAACCAAGTTGCCCACTCGAGGAGCAAAGGGCGACCTCCCGGAGAAAAGAAACGAGCGACCACCATCGGCAGAGGAGCCGAGGTCGCAACAACAAAGCAAAACGCGCGGGGAATTCAAGTAAGTCAATTTCATTTCCAACAATTAACCGAGGTACAAAATTGTGTCTTACTTACAGGAAATCGAAGTGGAGAAATCTCCTTACAAATGATCCGGCAGACAACAAAATTCATCACCTACGCAAACTAGGATGGCAGCGGCAGAGCAAAACTTGTCGACCAAGAACCCAAAGTTGTTGGCCCAGGCAAACATCCATGCAACCAGCGATTATTTGCTCTGAAGCAGGGAGCCGGTAACGAAGCCGATGGAGACTGCGAGGTCAGGGAACCATTTCAGGTAGGCCGAGCCAAAGCGAAGCGGATGCTAAAAAATTTGAGGATAAAAATAAGGGTGGCAGGCCGGGAAGGATGACTTAAGGAGCCCGAGATCGGGAGGACGCATCCCCGGCACCTCACCCTGCTCGGAGCGAGGGGGATCGACCGGCAGAGGGGCTTGCCGGACACGCTCCGCACAATTCCGGAAGGAGGACTAGACGACTTCGACGATCCGAGGGCCGATAAGGTCTTCATACTGACCAAAGGCCTCTCTAAGGACCACGAAGATCCTCTCCCCCAAGGTCCCGACGACGCCCCTCTCCATCTCATCCGCAAACCGTTCCACCTGACGCCGATCCGACAGTTCTCTCTGAAACTCCTCCCTCTCCAGGCGGAACAACTCCGCCGCTTCCTCGGCCGACCGCCGAGCGTCCTCCAACTTCCCCTGGAGGTCATCCACTCGTCCCTCCAGCTCGGCCACCCGGAGCTTGAGTTGCCGAGACTCCATCTGGGCCGCCACCATGGCTACCTCTGCCGCCCCAGCCCGCTCGTGGTCCTTCGCAGAAGACTCCTCCAGCTCCCTCAGACGGACAACTCGACGCTGCGCCTCGACGACGAGTGTTGAACCCTGAAAAACAAGACATGAGCCAAGAAGAGAGCGAAGGAAAGGAAAGGACAGCAAGATAGCCAAACCTGTTGAAGGATCCAGACCGAGTCTGACACCTTGTCGGCGGGGATCATCTCGAGGAAGCTGCGGTCCCGGGGGAGGACGGAGCCCTCGGCGAACTGCTGGGCCAAGGCTCGGTCGACAAACACCGAACTCCCGGGAGTGACCTCGAGGGAGGCCGAGCTGCTCGCCAACAGGGCACCGATTCCCGGTAACGGAGGCGAAGACGCTGCGACGGGGGTGGTTGTCAGGGCCACCGGAAGGTCCCCGGCGGTCGCCGCCGGGGGCACGGAGCACACCGGACTGGAGGGAGCCTCGCCGTCCTTCCTCCTTTTCCCCTCGTGAGGCTCGGCAGGCGCCGAAGGGGAACGCTTCCGCCTCGTGCCACCTCCACCTTCGGGGACAAGAGGGGGCACGCCAAGCGCAAGGGAAGCTGTACCGGACCCGTCATTGACCCCCGCCTCTTGGGCTGGCGGGTCGGGTCCGGCCCTTGCGACCCCCCGGGAGGAGATCGCCAGAAGAAGAGGCGGGAGGCGCGGCCACCACCTTGCCCACGGAGGGCTCGGCTCGGCACACCTCCTCAACGGTCCGTCGAGGCGCCCTTCCAGAGGTACTACCTCGGCTCCGAGCGGCTCCACGACGGATCAGCTCATCGACATCGCGGACGAACTCGCGACCAGCCATTCCTGCAAGGGAAACCGAAATCAGGGTAAGCCACAGGGCAATCCAGGACTGAAAGAGCGACCTACCCGGAGACCAGAAGACGGCCTTCAGGAGTAGGTCGTCCAACAAGGACCAAATGGACTTCGCCTCCAAGGGGAGGGTCGACAGCAGCGCGACGGCCGCCTGATCAGCCTCAGAGAGGGCTAGCGTTGGGCAAGGCCGGACCGACCCGCCCCAACCAGTCAAAATCTGAGCATCCTCCAGGAAAACCACGAAGACATAATCCGAGCTCCAATTCCCCGACCAGCGGGGTAACCCGATCAGGCATTCCCTCCCCGAGCGGGCTCGGAGGTGCAACCATGACCCTGGACAGACCGTCTGGATCTGATAAAAGTAAAAGAGAAGGAGGAGAGATGGCTCCAGACCACGAGTACGGCAGAGCATCACGAAGCCCGTCAGTACCGCAATCGAGCAGGGGGTGAACTGGCAAAGGGGCACCATGAGATACTCCATGACTTGGATGAGGAAGGGATTGAGCGGGAAACGAAGACCCAGGCGGAACATCTCGACGTAGACGCCGACTTCATTGCTCCTCGGAAGACAGATCCGCTCGTCGATGAAAGGGACTCGAACATCATACGGGTAACAGAGATACCTTCCCCGGATCTCCGCAGCCGCTAGAAAAGGAGTCCTCTACGGCGTTCTAAGAACAACTGGAGGAACATTGAGCCGCACGGCAGCCGGCCCCACATCATCACCGGCGTAGTCTGGGAAGAACTTTCACTTCCCTTTATCTCGGAGGAAGCGGCTCCCTGAGGAGGAACCGGATCCCACAGATCGAGCCCCGCCCCGCCTGGACTCAGGAGGATCCCTTGCCCCTTGGCCAGAGCCACCTATCCTAAGAGCAGCCATAATATGAAGATGGGAAAAGGAGTTACCTTTTTTCTATTTGGAGAAGACGAGGGAACAAAGGCGGCGGGAGACACCAAATTCGTGGAAAGCCCGAGACAGAAGGAAGAACAAGGAAGAAGCGAGGATCAACGCAGCCGGGGCACTTATATATACGAGGCCCAGGGACGAATTCGAAACGCCTGACAGGAACGCGTGGCAGGCCTCAAAGAGCCGGCGGCGTTTCAAAATCGGCGCCAAGGGAAGTCCAATCGATCCGCCTCATCATAACCTTCATTTATGACCCCGCCTCGACTGACGCGCCACTTGGAACCCCAGGAGTCAAATCGGTCGAACCGAGCTGGCCAAGGCCAATCGGCCCCACCGATGGGGGCAATTGATACGTCTATTTTGCGGAGGCCCAACAACTTAGGCCCAAAGGCGCAGCCAACTACGCGAAATCATGGGAGGTCCAAGCCAACCAAACGAAGCCCGACAGACGCGAGCCCCGATACCCGACTGCCGATCGGAAGCTCATCTGCGCCAGACGAATTGCCGGAGGAGGACTACCCACCAGGCCAGGAGTGGCGTCACGCTCCGACCGACCCGAACCAGTGGCAGAGGAAGACGACATGGGGCAGAGCTCGTGCAGAATCGAGATCGACGCAAAGAAGGGAGCGACAGGATGGCGGCGCACAACCTTCCCGGCTTCTCTATTTAAGAAGACCTCGCGAGCGGTGGGGATAAACTCGCAGCTACACGTGGCAGCATCAGGGACCGACGGCGCTTCGGAACCCGCGCCTTAAAAGTATCGAATGGACCAATTCATGATGACGACTAATAAATGAGTCGGCATCGACTGACGAGCCCGTCGAAATCGGCGGAAGTCACATCGGCCGAGCCGAACCAGCCGAGGCCGATCGACCCGACCAATGGGGGCAATTGTTACGCCTATTTGGCCGAAGCCCGAAAGACACGAGCCCAGAAACCCGACCGTCGGTCAGAAGCTCATCTACGCAATCAGGCCCGCCCGACAAGGCCCTATAGAGGGCCCCCGAATATCGATCCGACCCGGCCCCGATAACGCTCAAGTCACTCGCCCACTCCAGCGATAACCGTTCCCCCCAATCCCGCTACCACTTAATGGCCGATTATGGGGAGGTGCTGGCATGGCGCGGGGAGCGGCGACGGGGAGGCGGATTGAGGGGGCACGATCGGGGGCGGATGAGGGACGTGAGTCGTGGGCAGTCACGACGGGAGGCCTATAAAAGGGCTAGGAGGGCGACTGGACAAAGGACCACATCTCAGGTAACTAAAACCTAAGGTACTCCATCAACGACCTAGTTCCCCCATTTTCATCTCCTTCCTCCCTCGCTCGCGCTGGTAGACGTCGTTCCGATCTCCTCTCGAGTCGAACCGTCTCCGCCGAGCCTCCTCTTTCAGATCACCGTCTGACTTAGGCATCGGAGGGGATTTGGCCGGAACCAAGGTCCGGCCCCCCTGACGAGCGTTCTCGTCTGCGCAGGAGGAGATCAGATCCGCGGGCCGAGGCTTCCCCTCCGCCCCGCACCGGCCACGTACCAGGCAATGCGACTGAGGCTACCACTCGTCGTCCGGATCGACCGAGGCCGAGCACGTCCGTCCGAGCCGAGGCTTCCCCTCCGCTCACGAGGCGCCGAGGCTATCCCTCGTCATCTGACTGTCCGAGGCCGAGCGTCTCACACCGGGCTTAGGCTTCCCCTCACCCTGCTTGTGGCCGAGGACCCAGACCCGGCCCAGCCGAAGCGCTCCACGTCATCTACAACTCCGATTTGCGCCGCGTCTGCATGGACTCGACGCACCCGAGGGACCCAAGTCGGTCCCTTGACCACGTTGACCGGGTAGTCCACGGTCAACGCTTTTGTAGTGAGAAAACACTCTGAAACACACAGAATCCTAAATAAATTGAACACAATATTGGATTAAAACAGCAAATAACATGCTTAACAAAAGAATCAGATGCGCGCAAATTCCTTTGCAAAATTTACCAGAAATCCATCACTTTGCTGTGAATCATTTACGGCAACAATTATTTAGCACAAAAGAGGCGAAGATCAGAAGAATTATTACCCAAAATTATATTTTTAGAATTACAAAGTGATGGCAATTTAAAGGGGGGGAAAAGATGGGAACTTCTTTGCGCACCTACCGTTTTACTCGCGCGCACCGGTGAGTAAAACGGCCGACGCCGACGCCGCCCTCCTCCTCCGCCAAGCCTCCCACTGCCGGCCTTCTTCATCTTCCACAGCCCCTCCGCCGCCCACTCCCCCTCCGCTGCCCCATCCTACAACAACCGCTCCCCCTCCGGCGACCATCTTCATCTTCCCAGCCCCCTCCGCCGCCCCATCCATCGACAACGCCGGCCCATCCCCCTCCGCCGCCCCCTCATCCGACAACTCATCTCCTCCCTCTCCCCCTCCGCTGCCCCTCTCCCCCGCCCCCCACATCCGACATCCCCAGCCCCGCCGCCCCCTCTACGACTTCCCCAGCCACGCCGTCCCCTCCTTCGATCTCCCCCCGCCTCCGCCTCCTCCGCCGGCCCCTCCCCCTCCACCGCCCCATCCACCGCAACCCCTCCCCCGCTCCCTCCGCCGCCCCCTCCTCCGACAACCCCGCCCCTCCACATCCCCCTCCCCCCTCCCATTCCAAACCCTAAAACCCGTCGGCGGTGGGGCGGCAGCGGCGGGGGGAGACAAAGGTAAAATCGGGTGAAATTTTGAATGTGAAACTTGTGAATAAGCGGTAGCGCGCGAGTAAAACGGTGAGCGCGCGAAGAAGTTCCCAAAAAAGATCGAAGAAATTGGATTACGGGTCACTTACCGAAGCGAGAACACTAGCAAAAGAGTAGAAATGATCTGCTGCTCAGCTCTACGGTGCCTTTGGGCGCGTCCAAAAATCAAAATGATGGGGGGTACAAATAGAGATTAAGAATTGACCTAACCTGACTTAATTGTTTTTGGATTTTTTTTTTAAAAGAAACCACGGCCAACGGCCCAACGGTGGCTTCTTCGGTCGCTGGGCGAACGCATTAATATAACGTAACTGCTCGACTTCTTTTTCATTGTTATCATCGGTGCCCGTTACTTGATTGCGCAAGTCGAGGATCATCACGTGAAACTCATGCGTTACTATTGAAACGGTTATTTCGGATTGTTGACCCACGGAGCACCACGTGAAACTCGTGCTCTACCGCATCATCATTTATTTTGAAGGCGAGTGCTATCTACACCGCCGCTTGTCGTTCGGTGTACATAAGTATGAGTGCCATGAGTTTGACAGATGTGATGTATCACTTCTGGAAAAAGGCAGCTCGAGACCCATCCATGGATCACAACTGGGACGGTTGGCATCGAGCTTCGGGCCTACGACAGATGCAAATTGTAATCGAGTGTAAGACTTTTTTATTCACTTTTTTCTCTCTCTCTCTCTCTCTCTCTCTCTCTCTCTCTCTCTCTCTCTCTCTCATCTTTCTGCTTCGTTCACGCTCGTCAGGTTGGTTCGGGAGAGGGAGAGCCCGGGTCTTGAGCTCGGCGGTCCTTCGCTTCGCCGCTGTTCGGAGCTGGAGAAGGGACAATGGGAACGGTGAGTTCTTGTGCCGAGTTCTTGTCCATGACACGCAAAGGGACACGGAGAACGCGAGCTGTTGAAGGAGTTGGTGTCCACCGCCAAGTTCTTGGCCAGCTCGACCACGATGGGCGGCACGAAGGCCGCGATCGTGACACCTTGTCTCTCCACCGGCTCCATCATCTTCACGGCGTCGGACTTCCTCATTAGCATGATCGCGGACCCCGCCCTCAACCTGCATAGTCGCACCGATCGTTCAGCGAGTTGCGGCAGGACGTAGAGGAGGACGTCCTCTGTCACGCTTGTGACTGGCCCCATGTGCGTCAGCATGACCCCCTTCGGGAGCCCGGTGGTGACGGACGGTACGGCAGCGCCACCACGTCGTCCGGGCTGATCTCGGCCTCCGGAAGCTGGCTTTCGACTGAGGAATGAGGCTTGGGTGGCTTTCTATTTGTGTCTCCCTGGCTAAAAATGAATGGAATTCAATGGTGACGTTGTGGGATCTGATTCCTTGATTTGTTTAATTTCTGTATATTCTTTGCTTATGGTGGTGGATTTCTAGAGCTGATAGATACATTGGGAAAATGAAGGCTTTGATGAAAACTACAACAATACTGAAATAGGGGAGAGCAAGATTTTGCAACAAAAGAGAATAACTAGATGCATCAGCCACGAAGGCTTAGTCCAAGAGGAATTTAAACGATAAAACCAGGGTTTTGATAGGAATATGGACGATTCTTGTTCCATAATTTAGGTGTAAATTCTAGATCTACAATATGACGAAGCGAAGTTGCCACTCACCTGATAGACCGGATCGTCCAGATTTTGATCCCCGTGACGCGTCTAAGATCTTCCCCGACGATAAAAGATAACATAGATGGATCGGCTCATCGCTTTCAAACCAATGTGGCAACTGATGAACTTTTCTCGAGCTGGATATTCTTTTGGATTGGAAAGATACAGCGGTTAATGTTCTAATGATATTTTTGAGGAGAGGCTACTAGTCGCGTTGAATCTATTGTCTCAACCCTGATATGCAAGTGATTCCTATTAGCCGTAAGATCCCATCTGACTGCCCATGGGGGCAGGGCACGTATGTTTGAGCAGGTTAAGAACAATGTAACGAATTTGAATAACCTCAAGGCAAAAAATCTAATGTTTGAGCAGGTTAATAAAAAATCTAATGTAACGAATTTGAATAATACATAGATATATACTAAAAGGATTCCCATCACAAGTCCAACCACAAAATTTGCAGACCCAGCACAAAACCCTAAACCTCAAATATTAAACACTCGGTAAAATCCTCACGAACATAACACATACCCAACAAACTTAGCACAACCAATATTTTGTATACAGCTTAACTTCTTTTGTAGGCTACCCAGCTTTTTTAACATAAAAACCCACACCCCCAAATTCCAAACTAGTTAATTATTGAGACACAGACACGATGGCAACGGTTAGCGGATACTTCATCTTGCAAGACAACTTCACCTCGCTGAGGTCCATCGGGCGACCCCGCTGACTGGACAAATTCAAAAGAATTTCGCAATACGAACCCAGCCAACACATTTCTAAAAGAATTTCTAAAATTCATTTGATTATCTGTTAACGTTCATGCATTAAATTTTATATAAAACTGCTGGATTAAGATAAACACGAAATTGTCATATTATACATTAATCTAAATTTATAAATATATCTTGGGTTGCTACATTTGTATTCTTAGGTAATAACGATCTAAACTGAAGCATCCTTTGTACGTAAGGAGTCTCCCATCCGCTAGCATATGCATAGTGATATCTTTTCCATTACAGAGAAACAGGTGGTATTGGTGAGCCTTCATGCATGGTGACCTACAAACATGATAAAAATATTATATATAATTGAAAATAAAATCCTTAATAGTCATAAAAATAATAATATTTAAAAATACCTTTACGAAATGGTTATTCTGAACGAATCCGATCCCGATAATTTTTTGTTGGTCAGGTGGTTGCAGTGCATCTCTTAATGGAAGAAATGTCAAGCATATATCTTTAGATAAAAGGACGACGACGACATTATATCTCGAAGCAATCAAATGACCCATATCTGGCATGGTCATCCATTTATTCACGGGTGCTGCTGTGGGTTTGGGCATATAAAGTATATTTTGAATTGTGTTGGCACGATCAGCCCCAAACAATTCAATGTAATCATTGTGCCAAAGGATCAGCTCATCGAGTAGATCCTGCCTTATTTGAAACCAGTTGTCCGCACCGATAAAGCTTACCCACTCTGCAACGACTCGAAATCCGCAATTGCCATCAGGCACTACATCATCAATATTGTCAATGTAAGGAACAACTTGCTTGGGAAACCATTCAGAGTATGGTATTTTCTTGCGTTTCGATGATTTCACTGACACGTTGGGGACAGTACCCGAACCACTATCATACACCTCATCGACGTGTTCGAAGTACGAAGGATTCCGTTTGGTTGAACTTTCTACTTTAGAACGTGGACGGCCTTTTGTTTTAACCCTTTCGGACGGCGGTCGCATTGATGTGGTATCAGGATAAGCTAATTCACGTACTTTGCCATGAAGGACTCTTTTGCCTAATATATCACAACTATCAAATCGCCTCTGAACAGCCTCTAGGTCTTGAGCGAATGACCAGTGTTCATATTCGTCATCCATGCCTCTATTAATGGCCAATTTTTTCGACAATGGATGCACAGATGATATAGGAATCGCCCATCCAAACCTATAATACTCAGCAAGCATATGTGCACATGGCAAACCATATGTGTATCTTTTTTCGCAACCACAAATAGATGGATCAATCCCAACCTTGCTGACTCTTTGGTTCTCCTTGCTGATGTGATGTAGTGCTTCTTTTGACACAAAACCAATCAAATTTTGGTATTGCACAGTGTTAAACTGGTGCTCCACATGAATAATGCTTTTTTGAAATGATCGCGAGATTTCAGTGTGTTGAAGTGTGATTAAGTTGTCAATTGTTTCCCAAGAATGACAGAAATCACCTGTGCGTGCTAGAAGCATCTTCTTTAATGTGTTGTGAGCACCCTCGGCCCTACATGTGCAAGCATGTAAAATAAACTTGTTAAAATATTACAATTTAAATTTGGGTTTAATGTGTGAAAAGCTTTAAACATACCGGTTTGTTGTTATGTTGCCGAGGTGCATCACTCTGTTTATCCATGCAGACACAAATCTCTCCTTATAGGGCAGCCATGTGACGGTAATGTAATTCAGCACCTTTGGAAACTCGGCATATTTTTCTACAAATATGCTCCAACAGCTTTCAAATTCTTCCTCAGTTGAAGAGTTCAACACCGCGTCCCATGAATTAGTCATCGACTCCCACAAACTTTTGGGTTTAACATATTTCTTGATTCTTGCTTGGACGTTTCTACAAATATGCCACCGGCATAGTAAGTGTGTTGCTGATGGAAATACTATTTGCACTGCGGTCAATAGAGCTAGATCTCTGTCGGTGACAATCACAAGCGGGAATCGATCGGCATTTTTAATCAAAGATTTTAACATCTCTAGTGCCCATACAAAGTTCTCAGCCCGCTCTGCCTGCATGTATGCATGTGCCACGGAGAATGTATACTCTGTTGAAGTCACTCCAACAATCTCAAAGAGTGGGGAGTCATATTGGTTGGTTTTGTACGTACTATCCATAATCAGTACATAAGGAAATGTGTTTAGTAGATGAATGGCCTCCGGATGTGCCCAAAAAATGTCTTTTACAACCTCTGTTTCTGCATCCTTTCTGTGCCATTCAACATAGTTGCTATCGGTTATAAGTTTCAACAGGTACTACATTTCAGATCTGCCTTCTCGGATTTCACGGCGATATTTTTGCCTAGCATTGTATATTTGTTTTAAGTGGGTCACATTTTCACTGTTGTTTCTCTTCAATGTGAGTAAAATGTTTTTCGGGGGGACTGCATTCCTTGTCATATCAATCATCATGTTTCTCTCCTCATTACTCAAAATACCAACTAGAGAGTGGCCCTCTAACCTCTCCGCCGGTGGGTGATTGTGCATTCCACTGTTTACAACAACCACCCATTCACCTCCAATTGCCAATTGATACCCTTTCACTTTAAATGGGCAATCACATTTTTTTGTTCCCGTCCCTTTCCTTCTTAATTCGTCCGGAATATTTTTGGAGTTATTATACTTTATATACTTCCCACTCCTCTCACAAACCAATGTCACATTACCTTTCCGCCCCGGTTGTGGCGTATCCGACCTCTTTATAACATTGACAAATCCATTCCGTTTTCCAGTATCTTTCACCCAATTAATGAGATCATCACGAGTATCAAACACCTAAGATTGTGTTAAATCAAATGTATTATATTGCAAATGAATCTTCTTAATGTTTTTGGTAATTATAAAGAGTCAAAATAATTACCATGTCGGTGTTGAAATCCTCTGTACAGTCTACGTTTTGATCACATGATTCAGGCTGGTACTTCGTTTCAGTTATATCATCCTATGATTTTCGTTAAACATGGATAAGTTTCATTAACACAATTATAAATAAGTAAATACAAAATTATACTTACCGAAATGTGACAGCAAGGAGGCTCATTCAAATTAATTTCATTATATTGTTCATAATAATTGCCGTCAAACAAATTATTGTATTCAATATTCCTTAATTAACAAACCCTGCAACAACATAAATTTATTTATGTAGGAATGTTAATACTTTTTTGCGAGTAAATAACCATTCTTTAGAAGAAAAGAACAAATCATGCTTTGGATGCCCTTTAAAGACAAATCATAGGGCTTAGCAAGAATACAATAAAGATGCAAATATAATACTTTCCCCATTAATAAGAAAATGAAACCAAGATCAATCTAAACAAAAAGGAGCAATACGATGTAAATCCAAGAAAGTTCATGACGTATAAACCAAGCCCTCAATAAAGTGGTTGCAAATTCAGGTCGAAACATCTTTTTTTTGACATTCAATTTAAACTCGTGAGGATCAATCCTTCTAAAATAATATAGTTACCGGAAATAATCTAGATGAAGGTTTGAGATATATATTCTGAGGAACTAATGAGATCCATATGGCTGTTTAACTAGCAATGGTTGTTTTACAAATTAAAGTTTCAGCTAAATGGTTAGGATCCAAAATCCCATATCTTCTGGCAATAGGGCAATCATGTAAGTATATAGCTCACAATCGTTATGGTGCCAAAACCTCATTTAGTTCATGTAAAAAAACTATTGATCCTCCCATTAGAACACACATTATATACTCATATTAATTCCTAAAGCATCAAAAAAACTTATCTGCACAAAATTAAGAGAATATATAAAACCCAATTTAAACTTAATTGGATATGGTTTTTAAATGTTGGAATAAATAATCTCAAAAAGACAGCTAGTATTCAAACAGCTCTAGCCAGTTTTTACATGTTGAAGAGCTCTTGCTTCAACTTCTATTTAAGCCCCAGGTTGGCCTACAATTTGCATGGGATTACACTAATCTTGCTACCTACAACATAGTGCTTTGTTAAAATTAAATGAAGTGAAAACAAGCATTCTACTCCTACTTACGTTATATCATCAAAAGTGAATAACTTAAAACATGGGAAAGTCTTTTCATACTAAGTTAATATGAAGGGGAGACTACCTTGCCTGATTGTTCGGGGGGGGGGGGGGGGGCACGGGTTGGAGTCGGTGAGACGTGGCGAGCTCAGGAAGCTCAGGGAGGTGCGGCAGAGATCTTTGGATTGTTCCGAATAGAAAGCGAGGTGATCGAAGTGCCCGCGAGAGGACCGAAGTTGCTTCAAGAAATAGTGGAGGAGGATGGAGCTCAGCCTCTATGCGTCACTCGTCGGAAGGAGTGGGAAGAAGGCCGGAGGAGAAGCCGTGGACAAACGATGTTGTTCTCGTTGGTGTTGGAGCTCTCGGTGCAGACGGAGGGATGCGTGAGAGATCAGGCGGAGGGATGTGAGAGAGATCGTTGTTAGGGAGGGGGGGCATATATGCACGCTCGATGCTCAAAAAATGGCCATTCCCTTCTCGTTTTATTTCAGCTGGCTGTTGAAATATGATGGTCAAAAGAAACATCTTATCACTTTTGCTTTTGGCGGTTGAAGTTCGAAATTAAAGGGTCTCACTCTTGGATTGTTGCTTGTTGAAGTTGACGTAAAGCGTCGTGCACCCGTGAGCCTTTGAGTGACTGCTGTGGCTTTCCGTCACATCACTCAAAATTGTCCAGCCCGTGACATAAAGTCCAGCACGTGCAAGCTCAAATTGTCCAGTTGGGAGGCAACTGTCTCCTTTCGTCGCGTCACATCGCTTCCCATTCCGTGCACACACCGAATGCTATTCGGTGGGGATAGCACGCGCCATTTGGAATTGGTGCGACACGCCGCCCGAGCACGAGTGTTACGAACAATACGGATGCATGGGATGAAAATTGCAGTTATCTTTGCGTTGATGGTCTCGATTCTTTCTTCTTCTTCTTCTTCTTCTTCTTCTTTTTTGGTACATTGGAAAGCTGGTTAAAGACGCGCACGTGTTACGCATCCACCAAGGATCGAACCCTGGTGGCCTCACTAGGAAGCGGAGGTAAATGCCGCTAGACTACAGCCCTTTGACACATCGAATATAGGTCATTGGATATGCACATCAAATATAGAATTTGTTGGTACGTAAACGTCATAGCACCCGATATAAAACCTTCCGATGTTCAATTCAACCTTTGTCATCGAATAATCTGCATGTATATATATTTATTTTTTGATACATCGGAAAGAAATGACATCAAATCAGAAGGAAACCCCTCCAGACACCCTCTGATCCATCACATCCATAGGAAGCAACGGAGGTAAAGATGGAGGAGGTTGGTCCGAGAGCCAGAAGTCCCCATCTAGATGGCTAACCCAAGTCTGCAAGAGCGTCGGCACAGAAATTAGCCTCCCGGTAGACATGTCGGAGAAAGGCATAATTGGAACCGTGATGCTAGCTGTCGGATATCCAGAATCAAACTCTGAAGAGGGTGAAAAGCAACATCGGTCGTGGTCAGGAGCATGATGCCCACCTTTGACATAGAATATTCTGAAACCCTCTGTTCCAAGCAATCTCTAAACCCCAACAAAGAGCCCGAAGTTCCGCATTCAAATTAGTGACATATCTGATGTAGGCGGAGAAACCAAAGAGCCAATTCCCTAGCTCATTACGAAATAAGCCACCGGCCCCAGACATCACTGGGTTCCCCTTGCTTGCCCCATCCACATTAAGCTTGACTACGCCCATAGCAGGAGGGGACCACCGAATGACAAGAATATTATTAGGAGAATGTAGCATAGATTTCCCATTTTTCCTGACCACATCATCAGCCACCAGCTTTACGTTCCTAATAGACAAAGTATCCACCTCGGCAGTCGGCACCATCTCCAGAAGAGAAGATCCGTAGACATCTTGCTTCACACACCTTCCATAAACATGTTGTAAATAGAAAATTATGTGGGCATATATTGAATAGCATAAAAATCACATAGCTGGTTATATGAATTATGTGGGTTTATAGAAGAAAGATTCAAGGATACTTCCATCCATGTCCAAACACTAGCAACCTATATACATTTTATTCATCATATAAGGAATATCTAAGGGTAGTTTCATCCGTGATTGACCTAGACAAACAAATTACTCAATGAGTAGACCACGAATTTGATATCCTTGAGAGGAAAAATGAGATAAACCATCTATTCATCGAGAAATGGTTTTGAAAAGTTTGCCAATTTGTGACAGCCGATGCTGTAGATAATGATAGGAATGTCGACGGTGTAGGCAACGAAGAGTATAAATTTTCGAATTACTAGACAAGTAATTTGAAAGTAACACCAATCACTTTCACTTCGACACTCATGTGTAGTGAGCGGTGAAGTGAGGGGAAACTATCATGCATAAATACATAATTTGAAAGTAACACCAAGCATTTTCACTACGACACTCATGACTCATGTGTAGTGAGCCACCCTGATCTCCTAATCCACGCCTGTCGATGGTGTACAGATTCAAATAGGGGATTCAAAAAGGGAAGGTGTGTAGCGTTCTAAGAGAGATCAGTTCATCCGGTCGAGAACTAGCACTAGTAAATCCACCGTTTCGGGCAAATAAAATTCCTTGCACATCTCATTTCTCTTAAAATGCATACCATGCTCCAGTAATTTTGTAGCGCAGAAAATCCTACAGCATGCCTTCAGCTCAATAAACAGCCAACTAAAGGTATAACAATGCAACAAAAAGCAAGCCTGGAAACAAATGACTTGGGACTGACATCTAAGTTCGCATTATATTAAGGGGCGATTATTATATTAAGGGGCGATTATTATAGTTATCGCCATATGTTATCATCTCATACACAAAGGAGTACTAATGGCAATCGCATGCATAGAGAGCATTCTTCTTTCCGCAATCGCTTTCTTGCTGTTACTGCGACTCCAACTCCTTGAGGAAGTCTGCATGGTCGACCAAAACCTGAAAGTTGAAACAGTCAGACGAGCATGATACATTGTGATGCATTGTTTGTTTACTTGTGAGATCAGCAAAGCCGGCATTGCTCGATTACGTTAGATGGAATTTAAAAGCAAATTATATCAGATGACACCATAAGAAAATTTCCTCATATGGAATCTGAAACTCGCCAACTCTTTTTTCAGGATATCAGCACCGTTCATGTCGGATCTAAACGTCAGTCAATGATGGTACTCCAAAAATCCTGTGATTTTTATGTACTTTTCATATATGTCACCGCGTTAAAAAATGATGAGTTGTTGAAAACTGTTGAATTTTTAACAATTCGGGCCAAATGTAACAGTAAATACCATTCAAATCACAAGATATTTGGTATATGTTTTAGTACATAGAGACTAATGTAATAGAGATTGTTGTGACTGATGCCAATCGTCCAAAAGAGGAATAGGGAGTGGCTTTTTCTGCCACAGTCTAAGAAAATTTCCTGAGATGCCATTTGTTACCAACTAATCTCCTTAGAACACACACCCTAGTTTAGTCATGTGTGCACTCTGCACGTGAAATGCTATTATAAAATGTTAAAATATAATTTACTTTCATGAAAAGGACAACATTAATTAGTAAATGCAATTATTATAGAAGCCATAACTAAATTCTAATTTGATAGATTTTTTACATAATTTGATGGAACTCTTTACTTCAGATTTCGATTATGATACATTCATTTTAATGATAAGATAAACCCAATAGTTTTAATTGAGTTATGATTTAACCAGTTTCTTTGTTAACTTCTTTGAACTCTTAATTTTATTATTTCATCATTATATTAGGAGATTTTCCTATGAAATCTCAACAATAATTCATTAATTTTAACTAATTAGTTGTAATAATTGATGTGTTTTTAATTTGATTGAACCATTGACATAAAATTCTATTGCAATATGATATCTTTACAACAAAATTTTCATAGATAACTAACATGGTGTTAATTTACTTTTAACAATGGTTACAATTCAATAATAATTTGTCAATTCCAACTAATTTAAGAGTCATAATGGACTGTTCTTTAATGTATTTTATTTGTATTTTGGTTGAACTCTTAATTTAGAACTTTATTAAGATTGAAATTTTTTGTAACTAAATTCAAATTATACGTATCAATTTGTTTTCAAAAGTATGTATAAATAGATTAGTTTATATTTCCCTTTTCTCCTCTTCTTAAAATAATATTAATTTTATAAAAATTACCATGTTCCAAAAAAGGAGGCAAGATCCTAGACTATTTATAAAAAATTATAGATTTAACTTGATTATACTTTTGATTTAGAATTTCACTACATCAGGGATCCTTTGCAACATGAATTTATAAAATATAACCAATAATAAATTAACTTGAACTTATGAGCAGGTGTAAATCAATATTTATGACTTCAATAATAATTTGCCAACACCAACTAATTTAGCAATTTTAATTGAATTTTAACTAGACGTGTTTTCCTTTTATTTTGGTTGAATTGTTGATTTAGAATTGGATAAGACAGGAATCATTGGCAACTAAATTCCAAATATACATATTATTTTACTTGTAACAGCGGTTATAAATAGATTAATTATTCTGTTCTTTTTTCCTCTTCTTAAAATAATAGTAAATTTGCAAAAAATGCCCCTTTCATAAAATATGATAAAGTAAATTATTATTTTTTAAACTTATATCTTAACTTTACTTTTAAAAACTCAATTCTTAACAGAATTCTATTTTAAATAAATTTAATTTTTTTCTTGTTTTCTTTTTATTAAAATTAAGGGTTTTTAGCATATTCGTCCCTTAAATCTTGCGTATTTTGATATCCGTCCCTCAAATCTTCATATTTGCCCTCAAGTCCCTCAAAAGTTAGTATTTAACCTTAATAGTCCCTCTCACTAACTATCTGTTAAAATCTTCACGAAAATGGGAATATTCCGTTAAATTAAGGGACTATTAAGTTTAACGTTCAAAATTTAAGGGACGATCAAGGTTAAGTACTACCTTTTGAGGGACTTAAGGGCAAATTAAGGTTAAATACTAACGGAATATTTCCATTTCCGTGAAGATTTTAACAGATAGTTAGTGAGAGGGACTATTAAGGTTAAATACTAACTTTTGAAGGACTTGAGGGAAAATATGAAGATTTGAGGGACGGATATCAAAATACGCAAGATTTAAGGGACAAATATGCTAAAAACCCTAAAATGAATAGATTTGTGGTTCATATGACAAAAAATAAAGTTTAGAAAATGGGGGTTTTAATTCTATTTTAATTCTATTTGTAGAAACTCAATTCTCAATAAAAGCTTACTTTATAAATAGAATTTTAATTTATAAACCATTGATTTTCTTTAAATTTTTCTTCACATTAAAAATAATAATTTTAAAGGGTAAAAGGGGAATGAATTGTTCGGAAAATAGAATGGGGTGAAAAAGGAACCACAGAAGAGGGACATGGTTCTAAGCTAATTGCTTTTAATAGTTTACACACACACACACCACACCCATACACACAGAGATAGACACACACGAGTTTATCTTGTTCCAAGCCAAAGCAGCTGATGAATTTTAAGGAACACACTAGTGTTATCCTCCAAGTGACATTGTACCATTTCCCAGAACACTTATAGACCTTTTGTTTACATCAAAAGTTACAAGATTTGAATCTTGCAACTTGCCGGAACACTTACAACCCTTTTGTTGACATCAAAAATCACACAATTTGGATCTTGCAACCGCAGGTTGTGCCCTATGCATCAAAGTGTTCTAATGAGATTCAATGATACATTGGTGAACATTATTATAATGCCACATCTTTGCATGTAGCACTCTTCTTCAATATTAAAAGTTGGAATGACATATGCAGAAAGTTATCACATACCATAACACAATATGTATATCAATTTATGAGGTAGCTTACTAATAACAATTTGTGCCACCTATCCATGATTCCAATATTATTATAAACTTATGGGTTTTTTTTAGATATTTACCCTTCAAATCTTTCATATTCAGAGATTTACCTCCCAAATCTTCTGCCCCACCAAATCACTTTAGATATACGATTTTACCCTTTTAATTAGTTAAAAGAAAATATTTTCCCTTATTTGCTAGTGAATTCAATTAGTTTGCTATTTGAATGACTAAATTTCCTCCATCATCTACCCCTCATTCAATCCTCTCTTTCAACAAGAAAACCCAAACGTCAAGGAGAATGATGTCAACCATCTCAACCGATCCAATTTCTTCTACTCTTTTTCTCCGTCTTCATATTCTCCTCTTTTTTTAATCCCAATCTTAAGATAGAAAACCCACCATCCTAGCATCATCTTTTCTTCTAAGCAAGGAAAGGGGGGAAAATATTGAGGAGTTAGAATTAGGTGTAAAATGGGAAAGTTAAATTTGAGGGGGGTAAAATCATTGTACTTAAGCCAATTTGAAAGGTGAGTCTCTAAATATGAATATTTGCGGGTTAAATTTCTAAATATGAAAATTTTGAAGGGTATATATCTAAACCTCCTAAAATTATATTGATTATAGATAGCAAATTGATCCTGGAGCATATATGATTATCATCGTGCATGAAAACACCCTGCCTCCCGATCAGTTGGTTAAACATATTAAAAAATACCCTGTGCAAAGTAAACAACCAAATAAAAGGACTCACAGTTTTCCAGCCATCAGGATCAAGAAATGCGGTAATCTTGGTGTTGATTCCTGGAATTGGTCCTGGTTGTCGAGTGATCTTCCCTCCCAGCTCTTTGGTAACCAGCTCAACAGCTTCAGCACTTTTGTAGACATCTTCCGTGCTAATAGCCACCTGCAACCATATATTAGGCAATAAAATAAAAGATAAAATAAATACACTTGGATAGACAAATGTAATAGGGGCATAGAAGATAACCTGTGCGTATGCATTGCCTTTGGTGTACTCTGTCACACCATAGTTGTATGTCAACTCTAGCACAGTTGTTTTGTATTCATCATCATAACCCATCATGGCAATACTATACTGTACAAATCCATGCAAATCAATATGTTATTGGCATATTTGGCCAAGATGAAGGGATATGGTGAGAACAAGGAGTTTAGTATCATTTAAGTATTGGGAAGGGTTGCTTTAAAAAAACCTTGTACTCAGGTCTATCAATCTTCCTTAGCAACTTCATCCCACATGCCTGTATAATTGTATTAAGTAAAATAATGATAAGCATGCATTCAGAAGAGGATGCACATAGATGATAACAATGCAAGCCAAACAATGGAATATTTAACCCAAGATGCTGATAGTAAGCAAATGTGAGTCTCCCATGTTCACAAGTCTATCTACCACTCTTGAGAGTCAAGAGAGCTTAAGGTTATTTTGATTGCTAGGATCAAACAATATGAGCATATACCCTTGATGGAGATTGCTCAGACACTGACAGCCACAAAGAATTTCAGTTCATCTATCAAGATGAATTTTAATATATTAGTAGAAATGGTTGCATTCTTGCAGAGAAACAATCAAACATAGTGTTAATAGTGCCTAATAAATAAAAGGATTTAATGTAAAAAAGCCGCCATCTGATCCAATGGAGCAGATGCTAAGACACAAAAAAGGTGGGCAGTACAAGCCCCCACATGGGCTTGTACTCGATGGGTCCCACCTTTTTGTGTCTTGCACCTGATCCATTGGATCAGGTGCCACCTGTTCTACATTAATCCCTAAATAAAATTGGAAATAAGATTGAGGCAGATAAGTGGCAGAATAATTTACACTGCATCTATTAAGATGGCTTGGACATATGCAGCGGAAACCATGAAACGTGCGGAGACCATCAGACTAATTTACCCAGAACTGATAATAAACATTGTTGTTGGACCCATGAGAACTTGGGGAATTGGAGTACAACTAAGCAAACATGAACTGAAGTAACAGAAGAGATGACCCTTGACGGAGCTTAGAGAGCTGACTGCAGAAAAAGAATTCATGTAGTATACATCAAAGTTTAGGCATACATCAAGTTTTAGGGCAAGGATCACAGAATCATCACAATAGTCAGAGCACATATTATCCCCCTGAGCAACTGAACATTATACCCTTCCATCACTTCCATAATCAATTTTGTAATGAGTAAACACAATTTTTTGAAAATGATATTTTCTGTTCGAGATGATGTAAGTTTGTACTCCCTCCTTGAATTCTAATAGAAGAAAAAAATCAAAAGGAGAAATTCTGTTTCTCATAAATCCCCACAGTTACAAATATAACAAAATTAAGAAATTAAACTCAAAATGATGCAATTATTACTCCTCATTGTAATGAATAAGTAAGAGTAAATCCAAAATCACATGCTGTATATGTTACATATTATATTGATCACTGATTAATGATTGGCAAACAGAAATTTCAAAATATTATTTGTAACAACCAATGGCCTAATTGTAAGACAGTCCAGAAGGCAAAGCAACTTTGCAACACTATAAGTTGATTACCATGACCCATAAAAAATCTAATGGAATTAATTGTGCAAAACAGACCACCATACTTACTCTGCAAATAACACTGCAGAATAACAGCCGTTAACTACAATTAGAAGCTTTCAAAGGACCAGTTCAGAATCCCTAATCATGTAATGACTACACTAGCAGCCAAAAGTTTTGACAAATACATTTATGAGGCCATATGAGCAGTAGACATCGTGTTCATTATCTTTATATTTTCTTGTGAACTGCAGCCCGTATCTTCTTGTTTGTCGTTGAGATGAAGGATCTTTAAGGAATAGAAAACTTCAACAAGAAGTGGGTATCTGAGGAATCATTGGAGGGTTGTTTTATGAAGGGGCTGAAGCCTGCAGTGAGAACAGGACCGAGGAGCATCAGAAGTGGCTCTCCAAGTTGGTCCATTTCACCTTCGAGATACAGTACCGACCAGGCCTGGAGAACAAGGCGGCAGACGCCTTGTCGCGTCGCGAGGAGCCCGCAGAGGTGGCGGCCATTTCAGCACCATCCTTCTAGACTGGGAGCCGTTGAGCAGGGAGATTGAGGTTGATGAGGACCTGGCGAGGATACGTGAGGCACTGCAGCAGGGATCCGCTGATTTCCCAGGATACACCATGAGTGGACAGAGACTTCTATACCACGGCAGACTGGTGATTCCCAGAGGCGCCGCCCATATTCCGATGATTTTTCAAGAGTTCCACGACAGCGCTATCGGAGGGCACTCCGGTATACAGCAAACTTACAGGAGGATGGCGAAAGAGCTATACTGGTCAGGGATGAAGAAAGACATTACCCAGCGGATAGCGGAGTGTGACGTGTGTCAGCGTCACAAGTATATGGCAATGACACCAGCAGGGCTCTTACAGTCGTTGGCCTTACCGGAGAGAGTCTGGGAGGAGATAAGCATGGATTTCATCGAGGGGTTGCCGCGATCAGAGGGTTACAATTTTATACTGGTGGTGGTCGATCGGCTCAGCAAATATGCACATTTCATACCTCTCAGGCATCCATACACTGCGGTCACAGTGGCAGTAGCTTTTATGAAGGAAGTGGTTCGCTTGCACGGTTTTCCCGCCTCCATAGTGTCAGACCGTGATAAGATGTTCATTAGCAGTTTCTAACAGGAGCTGTTCAAGGTGCAGGGGACCAAGTTGAGAAGGAGCACTGCCTATCATACACAGATAGATGGACAGATAGAATTGGTGAATAGGAGTGTGAAAACCTACTCGAGGTGTTTTGCATCAAAGGCGCCGAAGCAGTGGGCCAGATGGTTAGCCTGGGCAGAATATTGGTACAACACCTCGTACCATTCGACAGCGCAGAGCACCCCTTTTCGGATCTTATACGGTCGGGACCCGCCCCCTTGATATACTACAGTAGAGGAGCCACACATGTGTCACATGTAGAGGAGCATTTGAGGAGAGGGACAAATACCTGGAGGACCTGAAGAAACACCTGTTGAGAACCCAGCAGATTATGAAGACCAAGGCAGATGCGCACCGGAGAGATGAGCAGTTTGCGGTGGGAGACCGGGTTTACCTGAAGCTTCGACCTTACAGACAGAAGATGTTGGCCCGTCGGAGCAATGAGAAGCTAGCAGCCCGCTACTATGGACCTTTCGAGGTGACAACTCAGATCGGGAAGGTGCCCTATCGTCTGCAGTTGCCGGCCACTTCCACCATTCACCCAGTGTTTCGCGTCCCGCAGTTGAGGAGGGCCATTGGGAATCACACATTGTCGCCGACTTAACCACCCACATTGACAGATGACATGGAGGTGCTTCTTGAGCCTCAGGACCTGACTGGGATCCAGTAGGCTACAGATGGGACACAGGAGGTGTGTATTCGATGGAGGGGCCTACCAGACTACGACGCTACATGGGAGTCAGCCGCAGTGATACGCAACCAATTTTCGGAATTCCACCTTGAGGACAAGGTGGCACTTTTGGGGGGAGTAATGATGCGATGCGGCTAGGTGAGGAGGCGGGCCGCACGGACATCGAGAGGGCACCGGGTCGGGTCTATCAACGAAGGAGGCGACTTGGGTCCACCACGGACCCGTTCCCAAACTTGTAATTCCGCAAGAGAGGGAGAGGGCTAATTGGTAATTGGAGATTTGCTAATCCCTCCCCTAATAAGGGGCCGGCCGGCCCTAGCTATGGTTTTCATCGAAGAATTGAAGAGGTATTTTATTTCCCTTAGAACCCTAGTTTAATTCTATTGCTAATTAGTTGCTCGTATCCTTAGATCTATTATTCTAGGAATTAATTAGCATTTTCAGATCAGTTCTTCGTCATTAAAACCCTAGATTAGGAAGTCCAAAGCCATAAAAATCCCACCTTTGATCCCCACAAAAAGCTCTAATCGTATCAGAGGGAATCTAAACAAACATGGAAATATAATATTTAAGTCAAACAATTCACAACCCCACAGGGAGCTTAAATAAACGTGAAATAGAACTAAACATGGAAAGCCAACAAGAAAACATGCAATACCATGAACAATTTAGTATCGGAATTTTAATGGTCTTGTAAAAATTTGAGGTGGTAAGATCAGACCTTTTCATAAAACTTGACAGATCGGTCCAGATCACCCACACGAAGCATCACTTGACAGAGAGGTTCAGGTGATTCCCTTTGAATGAGCTCAAAGGTATAGCCATCAGGATCTTGTACGAAAGCAATTACAGAAGTACCTCCCTTAACAGGACCAGGTTCACGAGTGACCTTGCCCCCTTTGGCCTTGATGTCCTCAACTAGTTTATACACCTATAATTCAAATAACGAACTTGTCATTTATGAGTTCATGTACAAACAAAATTAAGATCAATGTATAAATTTGGAATGAAAAAAATATGCGTACATCCGGGGTTGCAATAGCAAAATGTCCAAAGCCTGTACCAATGTCATATTTATCCACTCCATAGTCTGTTAAAAGAAAAGGAAATTAGTGTCAAACGAAAAACAACAACAGAAATAATTTCCTAAAAAGAAATTTACCATTCAAAAACCAAGTATTACATATGGGAGGCGCAAGAGCATAAAAGCAAGGGTAGTTTAGCCTTTTGGGGCTAATAACCTAATTAGGGCTATTGTTTAAATAAGACACAAGGTGTCATTAGGAGTTTTTATGCTTTTTTATGATGAATATTATGGAGAGACAAGTAGTTTAATTATTTTCTTAGTTGGGAGAGAATTGGCTTTTCTATCGAATTGAAGGCCATATCGTTGTTGGTTTTGGTTTGTAATCAATACAATAGTCCTATTTATTTAATACTGATTCTGTTTCAGATCCTATCAAATTGGTATCAGAGCACTCGAATCTAGGGCAATGGATGTGAAGAAGGTTGATGCGTTGGAAGAGAGAATGAAGATGGTGAAAATCCTCAAGAACACAATGGAGGAACAGTTTACGACCGTTGAATAGAAGTTTTCATCTCGGGATGACATGATGATACAGTTGCTTGAGATGATCAGTTGTCTATAACTGGTCGTTGTTTCACCAGACGCATGTCTGAGCGGGGTGGCGTCGAAGATGGCGGCACAACAACAAAAGGTTCATCCTTAAAAAAAGCACTCACAAACGAAAGAGGAATCGAAGTGGACGGAGAGTGGATCCGAACGACAACAGAAGGGGAGATTGCCGTCGAACCTTCTTGGGTCGGCGGCGTATCAATGGTGGTGGGCCGTCCAAGCCAAGGCGGCGGCTGGATTTCGCCAAATCTGTCGTCAGCTTCGGGCGCGACACAGGCGAACACAAGCCAGTTCACATGTCCTTCTGCACCGTGGGACGACCGGATCCAAACGGAAAAGGCTAGATATGGCCGTACAATGCCCGACATGATGTCGGTGGCGACATTTGGGCAAATCCCGTCCCGAAGGGGCAACAGAGCGTGCGTCTCGTGTGCAACTAAGCAGCGGGCGACCCAGACCTTTGGGGGTGCACAACGAAGGGAGGGGGCCTGGGCGAGCAATAGTCGACCGATGGTTGGAACCGGCCGAAGATGCGTGATGGAGGGCAGGGGCGCTGGGCGAGCGACGATGCGACTGGAGGTCGGCCAGTGGCTGGAACCGGCTCGAGATGCACGATAGAGGGCAAGGGGCCCGGGGCGAGCTGCGTCGCGGCTAGGAGAGGCCGGCCAGGGGATGGGTCTGGCAAAAGATGGCCGAATCCAATGGATTTCTGCCAGATCACGACATAATGGCCAAGCAATAAGGGAATGGCGACAGAAGAGTCCCGATTGGTCAATTTAGGGGTCCTACGGCTCCTAATTTGAACATGTCCCATCAAATTCAGTATGAGCAGCCCCGATTTAGAGCCATGCAAGGGCAATTGACGCCGACTCGCGGATTCAGAAACTGAAAATTCCAATCTTCGAGGTGGATGACGTCTATGGAAGGATGTATCATGGTATTTCGCCATCAACAGGTTTCCAACGAAAAAATTGATGCCGATGCCATTATATTTGGATGAAATGGTGTTGACGTGGTTCTGATGGAGGAAATAGCGACACCCTGTGCGATCTTGGGAGGAGTTTACGGATTGCCTTTTGGAATGGTTCTGTTATACCTAAAAAGGTGATCTGCACGAGCACCTATTCACACTAACTCAAGAGGCATGAAGTATATAGAGAAGTTCGAGTTGTTGTCAGGTCGCATGAAAGGATATCAGAGGCAGTGTTGGAAGGAAACTTCATGAAAGGGCTAAAGGCAGATATTCGGACCGACCTACTCCTTTTGAGACTGAGAGAACTAGGAGATATAATGGAGTTGTCATAGAAATCGAGGATACGAACATGACAAAACAGTATGCTAACGGCACGTCGAGTGAGTTCACTTTCCGTACCAACGCTACAATGGGAGGACAGAATACACATTTGAGGAGTTAGGCAACCCAGGACAAGAACAATGAAACACGACAAGAGGAGTAAGTTCAAATGTCACACAGAAATAGATGTGCAAAATAAGCAAGCAAATGGATTGTATTTTTGTTGTGACAAGAAGTACACTCCGAAACATCACTGTCGGGACCGCGCTCTCCAGGTTTTGATCGTTTGCGATGACAATGATGACGACATTAAAGTCGAGGAAGAAGTGGGGAGAGGATGAGCACCATCACTTGGATGTGACCGAAGTCTCGCTAAATTTCATGGTGAGATTTACACCGAGTCACACGATGAAATTAAAAGGAATGATAACAGAGCAAGACGTCACAATGTTGATCGATAGTGAGGTCACTCACAATTTTATCTCCAACAGGGTAGTTGACCAACATAACATTTAATTGGTAGATACGAGGAGAGTTTTGATGTGGTCAAGGGGGCATGTGTGGTAGAGCAGAGTCAAAGGATATGACGTATGTTGATCGTATCGCTGCATGGATTATAGGTACTGGAGGATTTTCTCACATTAGATCTAGACATCGCAGACGTGATTCTGGAGATGAAATGGTTATAGTAATTGGGAGAAATGACGGTCAACCGGAAGTCGTTGCATATGAAATTTCAAGTATGGAGCTGATTGGTGATGCTAATGGGGCTCGAGCCCATGCCGCACATTGGTTTCCTTGAAAACCATGGTGAAAACGATACAGACCAAGGGGCAGATTCTTGGTTGAATTGCAAGGGTTAGCAAGAGTCATCCGAGGAGAAGCAAGACATCCCTACACAGGTATTGTGGCTTCTGGCTCATTTCGAGGGAGTTTACTAAACGTCGCGCAAGCTTTCCCATCCCGAAACCATAAGCATGCTATTATTTTGAGAGAATGGTCTCGCCTATCAGTGTGCGGCCATACATGTATTCTTAGGTGCAGAAGGATAAAATAGAGAAGATGGTCAGGAAGATGATGCTAGCTATAGTCAACCAACGAGTGAGTCTGTTTTCGAGCCTGATCCATTTAGTCAAGAACAAAGATGACAGCTAAAGGTTTTGTATGACTATCATGCCTTGAACAAGGAAAGGGTCAAAATAAATTTCCCAGTCCAATTATCGATGAGTTGTTGAACGAGTTACACTGTGCAACTGTGTTCTCTAAGATCGATCTGTGGTTAGGATATCATCAGATTCGGATGGAGCTGAGGACATTGCAAACCGCGTTCAAGACTCGTGGGGGCACTACAAGTTCTTTGTTATGACCTTTGGCTTGACCAACGCTCTAGTTCAGTCGTTTATGAAAAGATATTCTGGCCATTCTTCCGGAAGTTTGTTCTGGTTTTCTTTGATAACATTCTGGTGTACATCAAGACTATGGAGGAACGCATAAGACATTTAGAGGCAGTATTCCAGGAGTTACAGAACCATCAGTTGTACGCTAATCAGAAAAAAAATTGTTTGCTCAAAAGCGAGTGGGTATCGCGGGCATGTTGCTTCAGTTGAAGGGGTCGCAACCGATAGGTCCAAGGTAGCAACAAATCTAGATTAGCCACACCCAAGACATTGAAGGTGCTACAAGGGTTTCAGGGGCTCACAGGATATTATCGAAAGTTTGTCAAGGGATATAATTCAATTGCATGATCATTTACAGAATGACTAGAGGACAATTTTCACTAAGGGAAGAGGCGACTTAAAGAACCTAAAGCGAGCCATGACAAGCATCATGGTATTGGCCTTACCCGAATTCAACCGCCTTTCATCATGGAGATAGATGCTTCGAAGTATGAGCTAAGGATGGTTCTGATGTAGGACCAACGACCAATCGTGTATTTCAGTCAGTTATTAATCGCGAGGGCTCAGCTGAAGTCAGACTAGGAGCGTAGGCTAATGGTGATCGTGTTGACAATACTGAAGTGACGGTCATATCTGCTGGGTCGGCATTTCATCATTCGAACGGACCTGAGGAGTCTCAAGCTCTCACAAGATCATCATATGGTGCGGGAGGAACATCAACGATGGCTCTCCAATCTGCTGGGATATGATTTTGAGATCCCGTACAAACCGAGGTTGGAAAATAATACAGCCAATGCCCTCTCCAAAAACAAAAGGAGGAGAGGAACCACAATTGACAACTTTGTATGTTCCATTAGTGCTTGAATGGGATGATGGCTTAACGAATATCTGAGGTGCCGTATTGCATGGTTTGACGAAGTATCTGGGTTACTCACTGGACGAGCAACAATTGTTACATCAGTGCCGACTTGTATTACCCGAGACATTAATCCATATTTCGAGGTTGCTCCAGAAGTTCCATGGAAGCGCCACTGGGGGTCACTCCGGGGTCCTCAAGACGTACCGTCGATTGGCAATGGAGTTGAACCAGCTTGGAATCAAGAATGATGTGACAGAAATGGTGGCTAGTTGTCATGGCTACCAACGCCATAGGTATATGATGATGGTGTCGAGAGGACTACTGCAACCATTGGCTTTACCGAAACGAGTCTGGGAGGAGGTCACGATGGATTTCATTAAGTGGTAGCCCCGCTCAGAGGGATTTTCGATTATTTTGGTTGTGATGGACTGTCTCAACAAATACATGTATTTTGTGGCCCTTCTACACCCATATACTGCTATGATTGCAATAGCCACCTTTTCATGAAGGTGATGCGCTAGCATGAGATTTCTAAATTGATAGCGTCTGATTGCGCCTGCATCTCCCTCAGCCATTTTTGGATAGAGTCGTTCAGCATAGTTTTGAAAAGAAGCAATGCATAACGTCCTCAAACAAATGGATATACGAAATGGTTGACCGACGTATAGAGACATAGCTGCTGTGTTTTGTGTCCGAGACACCAAAACAATGGACAAGATGGTTAGCGTAAGCAAAGTACTGATACAACACTTCATATCAAACCACGTCTTAGATAACCACTTTTAAGATCCTATACGGGTGCAATCATCGCACCGGCTGCATTGTGACTACATATCCACACATGTGTTACAGGTATGGCAGTATTTAGAGGAGAAGGATAATGTGTTGGAGCTGAAGCAACATCTAATAAGGGCACAACATGGCATGAAGAGACATGCGGATGGCCACAAGATGGATGTGCAGTTTGCAATGGGTGACCAGGTGTATCTGAAGCTCTGGTCAAATTGTCAAAAATCCATGGCACACTGGAGGAACGAGAAGTTAGCATCTCAGTATTTTAGGTCTTACGAGGCTGAGACAAGGATTGATGAGGTGGCTTATCACTCGAAATTGCCGTTGACATCCGCTATTCACCTAGTATTCTGTCTCACAGTTGCACCACGCAATTGGTGATCATACACTGTCACCGTCCATGTGCCAATGTTGACGGATGACATAGAAGTGATGTTGGAACCGTCGGAATTGAAAGTGATAAGCCAAGAGGATCATGTGCCAAAGAGGTGTTGATCCAGTAATAGGAACTTCCAGACTACGAAGCATTGTGGGAGCAGTTCGGTGCAATCCACCATCAGTTTTTTGATTTCCAACTTGAGAACAATGTGTCTCATTGGGAGGGGATGGAATAATGCTTGGCCGATCATCAGATATGAGAGGCGCAAGAGCATAAGCGTAAAGATAATTTAGTCTTTTGGGGCTAATTACATAAATAAGGCTATTGTTTAAATAAGACACAAGGTGTCATTAGGGTTTTTTATGCTGAATATTATGGAGAGACTAGTAGTTTAATTATTTCCTTAGTTGGGAAAAAGTTGGCATTCCTCTCAAATTGAAGGCTGTATCATTGTTGACTTTGGTTTGTTATCAATCAAATAGCCTATTTTACCCAAATTCTGTCTCAGATCCTATCAGGTTTACAATTGATTAGTTCAATATAAGCTTTACAGGTCAGCTTTGTGGTTTGTGAAAAGATTTGATGCGTCTTTTCTTCATTTGGTTCTAATATACAAGAGTGCCAAATAGTAAACCGCTTACGCTGATGACATGGAAATTTCTATAAAACTATACTATGACAATCCAAATGATCTTATAGGTGTTTCTATGCAAGAATTTTTGGTCATGCATATACTTGGCATACTTAGCAGTAACAAACGATGTCTATACACCAATCTTTTCAAGCCCATATTAAATATGGTATATATAGTAGAATCAAGCTATAACCTGATGAAATCTGGACAGATCTGATTTGATATGTTTAGTTCTCAAAGCTTAGATCGAGCCATTAATAACACCAGCAGGCACCCAGTTTCCTTGATGCCTGAGTATTTTTGAAATCTAGACCAAAAGTATCCAAAGCTTTTAAACCGATCGCAGAAGACGATCTATCGAAGATTCCTAAGCCTCTTGTCGTAATATATTAGTATTTGGGGACAAGTTTCAGTTCAGAATTTAAGTTTGATTAGGATTAAAAATCAAATTTTGAATCATTTTGCTGTTTGATTAAGATAACAATTTCTTTCACTTTAAGTGTGTTTAAAATTTACTCTTTCGGTTTGCCTTCAGGTAGTATATGAAATTGATACAACCACTTTAGAGAGACTCAAAAGCAAGCGGTCCGAGCCCAAACCAGAGGCGGGAGGCCCACAAAAGGAATTCGGCCCAACCGACGAGGCCCACGAAAGGACTTGGAGTCGGATCGACCACAACCTGGCGTATGATCGGTCAACCCACGCCCGCAGGAGATAACCGCTCCCTTGATAGCGCGGCACCTTAATGACCATGAAGGAGCCCATTAATCGACCCCCACGACGCACGCATGCGCCTTGAAGGAGGCGGATCACGGGGGCGTGAATGGGGAGCAATCAGGGGACGTGGCCTGGGGGCGATCGTGGGACGAACCCTATAAAGGGAGTTCGGAGGCAACCGAAAGAGGGATCGAATCCCCGACCTTTACAACGGAGGTATTCTGCTACATAGACCTTGCTTTCCCCATTATCTTCCCTCCCATAGCTCGGTCCGAGGATACGCGTGCCGGCCTCCTTGTGAGCCGTACCGATACTGCCGAGTATCATTCAGATCAGTTCTGACTTTGACATCGGAGGGGACTTGGCCAGAACCAAGGTCCGGCCCCCTTGACGAGTTTCTTCGTCTATCCAAGAAGAAGTGGTCCCAAGGCGCCGAGCCTACCCCTCAGCGCAGAACACACCAAAGCAAGGCCTGCACGACAGCAAGCCCGTTCATCACGAGCGAGCATTGCCATCGACCGAGCCCAAGTGATAATCAGGACGCCGAGGCTACCCCTCGGCACTTGATTGACCGAGGCCGAGCGCTCACCAAGGTACCGAGGCTACCCCTCCGCATCCCGCTGACCGTGGCCCAACACTCCGGACAAAGAGCCCGCTCGTCCTCGACCCTCCAAGAGTGCCATTTCCCGTACCGAAGTGGGGCCTCGCTCAACCCGCGTTGAGAATACGCACGCTTGGCGGGACCAAGGGGTTCAAACCGATCCCTTGACCACGTTGACCGTCAAACCGTCGGTCAACGATCCTGTGGTGAGAAAACACCCGTAAACATCTGACGCTGTCTGTGGGAACCGAACACAAGCCCACGTCAACCCACTGAAATGGAACAATCTGCAACGGCCTGGGGCAAATGCACCCCATCCACGAGGAGGTCGATTACGTCCCACCCGAGAACCAGCGCAGCCACACCACCGAGGGAACGGGCGACTCCCGCTCGATGACCCAAGAGCAGCTCCGTCTCTTTGCCCAGGAGACCAATGCCCACCTCCAGACGCTGGCCGCCACGATTCAACAGCTCGTCGGCAACCCGTCGATCCTGGGAGATTGGACGGCGGGGACCCCCGATCAGGGAGGGGTCCGCCGGCCTTTACGCTCGGCCGTGGTCGCGGACCACGGGGAAGGAGGGACCAACCTAGAACAGCGATTCACCCTGCCGAACTTCGTCCCAGTGCGATCCCTCACTCCCACCTCGCCTCGGGAGGGGGACGAGGGGGGTCCAGAGCAAGCGGGGGACGAATCGGTTACGGCCTCGTCTCGACAACCACGCTCAACAAATCAGCGATCGACCGATCGCCGAGCCACAGGGGACCGACCTCGCCGGAGTGAGAGTCTCCCTCGTGGAAGGCGAAAGAGCCGAGAACACCAACTGGAGAAGAGAGGCGCCCGCCGACCAACTTCCGTCCCCAGCTCGGCTGGGATTCGGGCGAGCCCCGGCGTGACCCCGTTCCCGTTCGCTCGCCGCGGCAGCTCGACCCCTGTTTGAGCACAGGTGGGCGCCCGGGGGGCACCAGGGGCAACCGTTGCCCGTTGACCAGAAGGATAACTGAAGCACGAGTGCCCTCAAGATTCAAGGTGCCGACCTTAGAGAAGTATGACGACACGGGCGACCCGGAGGACCATGTCATGGACTATGAGGGAGTCATGGCGTTCCAAGGGGCCGACGACACCCTACTCTGCAGAGGCTTCTACTCCACCCTCCGGAAATCAGCCCGGAGATGGTATCACAGCCTCCCCAACCGTTCCATCGACAGCTTCGAGGACCTCTTCCAACAGTTCTGCAAACAGTTCATGGCCGGACGTCAAGTAAAACCGGACTCAAAACTCCTATTCAATGTGGTGCAGGGTCCCGGGAAAACCCTGAGGCACTACATGCGTCGTTTCAACGCGGAGAGACTGAACGTGGAGAGCTGTCCCGAGTTGGTCGTGAAAACGGCCCTGAAGAAAGGGCTCCGACACAGGGGCCTGAAAAAGTCATTGCACAATGATCCACCAAAAGACCTCGCCGAGGTCATAGCCCGGACGGAGCGCTACATGCTGACGAAAGAAGCACTAGCCGCGGAGAACAGAAGTCACCCAGCAGGGGCTAGACGGGATCCAAGCGCGACAAAAGCGAGCGCCGCAGACCTGACGAATCGCGGCAGGAGAAGAGGGCCAAAGGAAAGCAGCATATGGAGGAGCCACGACCCCCCAAGCTGAACACCGCCCCCGACGTCGTCCTCCCGCACGCTCAAAAGGAAGGGCGCTTTAGCAGGTCGCCTCCGAGGATGAAGAGAGGCGGGAAGGACGAAGAGAAGTATTGCAAGTACCACAAAGACAACGGCCATGACACCGACGATTGCTGGCATTTAAAGAAGGATATAGAAAAGCTGATCAGTCGGAGGCCATTTAAAGAATTTCGTTGATGACTCAACCACCGCCCCGGGGGAGGGGACATCCAAGCAGATCGAGAAGGAGAAGAAGGTGAATGTGGTTCAGGCAGCCATGCGCATCAACGAGTGAGCGGACGGGACAATCAGCCGCGGCCTCACCTGGACAAGATTAGCTTGCCTTCGCCTCCCCCGTTTTGTTTTCCTCCAAATGTACACCCGGGTTCAAGGAATGAAAAGAGAACCGTGTTAGTACAGCTCTGTTTTTCTCATTATATCTGGCTTGGCGACCGATTGTGGAGCAAGTGGGAAATCACCCCCAGGGAGGGCTTATCACCTGATCGGACGTAAGGCTGGGGGCAACTCCCCCAGCGGGCCGGTCACCAGGCCCGCCCGTGAGGCTGGGGCAACTCCCCCAGCAGGCGAGATCTTTGGTTGGTAGTAAGCCGAAGGGTAGCTCCCCACGGCTGACCAACCGACCCGATCGACTGTGAGGCTGGGGCAACTCCCCCAGCGGGCCGATCACCAGGCCCGTCCGTAAGGCTGGAGGCAACTCCCCCAGCAGACGGGTTCATCGGTTGGTCATAAGCCGGAGGGTAGCTCCCCCGCTGACCAGCCGACCCGATCGACTGTGAGGCTGGGGGCAACTCCCCCAGCGGGCCGATCACCAGGCCCGTCCATAAGGCTGGGGGCAACTCCCCCAGCAGACGGGTTCATCGGTTGGTCATAAGCCGGAGGGTAGCTCCCCCGCTGACCAGTCGACCCGATCGACTGTAAGGCTGGGGGCAACTCCCCAGCGGGCCGATCACCAGGCCCGTCCGTAAGGCTGGGGCAACTCCTCCAGCAGACAGGTTCATCGGTTGGTCATAACCCGGTGGGTAGCTCCCCCGCTGACCAGCCGACCCGATCGATCGTAAGGCTGGGGACAACTCCCAAAGCGGGCAGATCACCAGACCCGTCCGTAAGGTTGGGGGCAACTCCCCCAGCGGGTCGAAACATCGGTTGGGTGTAAGCCTGGGGATAGCTCCCCGGCGGCTCAAACGATCCGATCAGCCGTAGGGCTGAGGGGCAACTCCCCCAGCAGGCCGATCCCCCGACCACCCATAAGACTGATGGCGAGCTCCCCTCTGCAAGACGGTCACCCGATCGGCCTGAGGATCGCGGACGAAGGGAAAACCACAGCAGGTCGACCGAGAACACCCCCGAGGCACTAGTCAACCAGGCCGATCGGCCTGGTGTCCCAAGGACCCCCCGCACGCACGACGAAAGATGGGGGACATCAGGGGCTCACCCCTCCCTGACCAGATCGAACACGACTGCGGTCCAAAAGACCAAGAGTCTTCCCCCCGCGAGACGACTCTGTCAGTGGGAGGCCGGAGACGGAGACAACCAGATGAAAAAAAACAAGAGACGAAGAGGTACAATGACCTACAAAACACTTTATGCATTGCACCCAAAAAGATTGTTCTTTATTACAGGGCAAAGGGGGGAAAGGGGAACAAAAATGGAGAAGCATCGCCTAGGGGGCCGGGGCCCGGGAGGAGGCGTCCTCGGGAACCTAGCCTTGCTCGGAGCGAGGAGGCTCTTCGGGACCTGGCGGAGGTCGGGAAAGCGACTACCAGTCACGCTCCTCGAACCTCTGGAAGGAGTCTCGGAAGACCTCTACAATCCTGGGGGCCAAGAGGTCTTCGTAGGTGTCAAAGGCCTCCCTGAGGGCCTCCTCAATCTGCAGCCTCAGGACCCCCTCGTAGCCCCTCTCCACTTCCTCGACGAGCCGAGTGGGATGCGCCTGACGCAGGGCCTCCAGCTCGTTCCAGAGCTCGCCCCTCTCTCGACGGAATGCTTCTTCCGCCTCCTGGGCCGACCTCTTAGCATCGGCCAGGGCCCCCTGCAGATCCAGCACCTCGGAGGCGAGCTCATCAACCTGACGCCGTAGGTGCCGAGCTTCCATGCAGGCTTCCTCGGCCGCCACCTCGGCCGCCCCAGCCCTCAAGCGCTCCCGTGCCAAAGACACCTCGAGGTTGGTCGCGTGGTCAGCACGACGCTGCACCTCAACAGCCATCACGGTGGCCTGCAAAACAAAAGTGGTGAGCCAGGGGAGTCATTAGACAAGATCGGGCGTGACGGAAATACCAACCTGCTGAAGCTGTCAGACTAGAGTATCGGCCAGTTGGTCAGAGGGAGCCCTCTCTACGAGAGTGCGGTCCCTCGGAAGGACGGAGCTCCGCGCCAGCTGAGTGGCCACGGCCCGGTCAACAAAAACCGAGTCATCAGGCGTGACCTCGGGTCCCGCCTGGAGAGTCAACAGGGCACCCCCGGCACCGGCCAGAGACGGCTCGACTGAGTCAGCAGGGGCGGCCACTAACGCCAGCGGGAGGGTCTCTCCCGAGACGACCGACGCCCCGGGAACCACGGAGGGGTGGACCTCCTCGTTCTTCTTCTTCTTCTCGTCGGGCCCCGCGGACTCCGGAGGGGGACGTTTCCGCTCCACGCCACGACCACCCGTGGACATGCGAGGCGCCGGGCCGGCGCCCACATTCCCCCTGGCGCGGACGGAGCCAGGGGGTCGGCAGCCTCGAAGGATTCCGTCGCGGCCTGGGCGAGCGGCGCTGCTACAACCGTTGGCTCCAGCCTTCCCACCGCCGGGTCGGCCTGGCGCACCTCCTCCACCGCACGGCGAGGCGCCTGGCCCGAGGGGTTCCCTCGGCTTCTGCTAGACCCCTGGCGGATGAGCTCGTTGACATCACGGCTGAATTCTCGACCCGCCATCTCTGTGGAAAGAAAGAAGATCAGGGTAAGCAAAAGGCAAAGTGGAAAGAAAATAGAACGCCTACCGGGGGGTCCACATGACGGCCTTAAGGAGCATGTCGTCCAGTAGAGGCCAGACCGACCTCTCCTCTAAGGACAGAGACGACAAAAGCTGGATGGCGGCCTGATCGGCCTCGGAGAGGGTCAATGTCAAATTATATCGACATAGCCCTCCCCAACCTGTCAGGATCGCGGCGTCCCTAGGGAAAACGACGAAAACAAAGCTCGAGCTCCAGTCCCCCACCCAGCGGGGCAGGCCGAGCAGACACTCCCTCCCCGCTTGGGCCCGGATGTGCTGCCACGACCCTCGGCCGACCGTCTGAACCCGGAAATAATGGAAGAAAAGGGAGAGGGACGGCTCCAAGCCATAGACGTTGCAGATCATGATGAAGCCAACCAACACCGCAATGGAGTACGGGGTCAGCTGGTACAGGGCCACCATCAAGAACTCCATGACCTGGATGATGAAGGGATGAAGGGGGAAGTGGAGTCCCAGGCGAAACATCTCGACGTAGACACCGACCTCCCTGCTCCTTGGGAAGCAAATCCTTTCATCGCTGAAAGGGATCCGGACGTCATACGGGTGGCACAGATACTTCTCCCTGATCTCCGTAACCTTCGAGAAGGGGACCATAGACGACGACCTAAGGATCACCGGGGGAACGTCGAACTTCTCTGCCGTCTGAACCACATCATCACCAACCGGGTCCACAAAGAGCAAACCCTTCCCCTTGTCCTGAGCGGGACGTGTCGTCGGGGGGACACTGGGCCTCGGTGACGGGGAATCGCCTAACTCGGGCGCCGGGAAAACCCCAGGCCCCGACGCAGAACCACCTATTCTAAGTGTCGCCATAAGGCAAAGCGAATGGGGCAGAGAAGCAAGAGGGAGAGTTACCTTAGAGAGAATCCGAAGGAAGATAGACGATGGAGGGATCGAAGAAGCTTGCAAGAACAGAATCGGATCGAAAGGCGCGAAAGAATCATACGCGGAGGGGCGACATCCTTATATGAGTGGCAATCCCAGAATCAGGACCGTCTAAAGGAGAGCGCGTGGCAGCATCTGGAAGCCGACGGCGCTTCGAATTCCGCACCTGGAGAAGTTCAAACGGGCTGCGTCATGATGGCCTCCATTTAATGGCCTGGTCTCGACTGACGCGCCTGTCAAAATCCACACAAGTCACATCGCCCGGACCGAACCGGTAGAATTCGAGCGGCCCGAGCGATGGGGGCAATTGATACGACCACTTTAGAGAGGCCCAAAAGCAAGCGGCCCGAGCCCAAACCAGAGGCGGGAGGCCCACAAAAGGAATTCGGCCCAACCGACGAGGCCCACGAAAGGACTTGGAGTCGGATCGACCACAACCTGGCGTACGATCGGTCAGCCCACGCCCGCAGGAGATAACCGCTCCCCTGAGAGCGCGGCACCTTAATGACCATTAAGGAGCCCATTAATCGACCCCCACGACGCACGCAGGCGCCTTGAAGGAGGCGGATCACGGGGGCGTGAATGGGGAGCGATCAGGGGATGTGGCCTGGGGGCGATCGTGGGACGAACCCTATAAAGGGAGTTCGGAGGCAACCGAAAGAGGGATCGAATCCCCGACCTTTACAACGGAGGTATTCTGCTACATAGACCTTGCTTTCCCCATTATCTTCCCTCCCATAGCTCGGTCCGAGGATACGCGTGCCGGCCTCCTTGCGAGCCGTACCGATCCCGCCAAGTATCATTCAGATCCGTTCTGACTTTGGCATCGGAGGGGACTTGGCCGGAACCAAGGTCCGGCCCCCCTGACGAGTTTCTTCGTCTATCCAGGAAGAAGTGGTCCCAAGGCGCCGAGGCTACCCCTCAGCGCGGAACACACCAAAGCAAGGCCCGCACGACAGCAAGCCCGTTCGTCACGAGCGAGCGTTGCCATCGACCGAGCCCAAGTGATAATCAGGACGCCGAGGCTACCCCTCGGCACTTGATTGACCGAGGCCGAGCGCTCACCAAGGTGCCGAGGCTACCCCTCCGCACCCCGCTGACCGCGGCCCAACACTCCAGACAAAGAGCCCGCTCATCTTCGACCCTCCAAGAGTGCCATTTCCCGTGTCGAAGTGGGGCCTCGCTCAACCCGCGTTGAGAATACGCACGCTTGGCGGAACCAAAGGGTTCAAACCGATCCCTTGACCATGTTGATCGTCAAACCGCCTGTCAACGATCCTGTGGTGAGAAAACACCCGTAAACAGAAATGAATTAAAATGTATTGTAGATCAAAGTTGTAGTTGCATTAGGGCACTATGCATAATCCCAACACAAGGGGTTATTTAGCATTCAAATTGGATATTGATGGATATAAAATACTCAGATATTATTTTTGAGCTTGGTTTCATTAGATGTTTTTTCTCCTCACTCGGTAAATTCTTCATGTCATGCGCAAAAGCATTTGCTACTGGCTATGGTCTATGAAGCATGGATAATATAAAAAAGGGACATCCCCGTGTTGGACACGTGTCGATCCACACTTCCATGACACTTGCCCGACACACATCGGGCTTTGAAGCAATGCCTGAGTATATAAAGTAAGAAATTATATGCCGAAGATGCGTCGAATTTGAATAAAAATAAAAGTTGTGTCAAACACATTAAAGTGACACGTCTATAAAAAAATACAATGATCTTGACCATGATGTTACTGTGTCAACAAAGCATAAGTGTGATGTATTGATTAGATTTTTTTGTCATCATCTGATTTTGTCACTTAATTAGAAATTATGAATTTCGTCAATGCAATTCTACAATATTTTTATTTTTATATAATAAAATGTCATGATCACTGTAGGTTCAGATGCATTTACAAATACATATACATGCACAAACACGATTGTTTCGTCGGATCCACATGTCCTATTTTAAAGAATTTGTCTTGTCCCGTTTCTAGGCCATAATTTTATTTTTATTTATAAAATATGTCATGATCACTGTAGGTTCAGATGCATATTCTTTACGAATACATATACATGCACAAACACGATTATTTCATCGGATCCACATGTCCTTTCCTAAAGAATTTGTCTTGTCCCGTTTCTAGGTCATATCTGTGGCCTCTGTCCATGCTTCATTGGTTGTATCTCGTGTAGATGAAGCTAAACTCCACACAATGGAAACAATGTTAATGATAAGCTAAATTTCTTTACATCATATCACAAGGTATTCAAGCATATTATCTTTAGTGTAAATGTCAACCAACCAGTACTGGACACTAGGATTTTTTTCATAATCAAATTTGAATGCATGCAAAGTTCACAGAATAGAAACTACCACATCAACTTGAGATTTGTGGCTAATTTTCGAAAAAGAATGCTTTTGAGTACATGTCAATAACTAACTGAAGCACAATAATTTTTTGGGTAAATTGGAAAACCCCATTCTGATACAATTGGTACACTGTTACTAATCCCACATAACCTAAAAATTAGCACAAAACTACCATGGCTTATTGGTTATGTTAAGTATTAATATTTTCATCTAATTTTGCTTTTTCATCTTATATTGCATTCCCCTCTCTCTCCCCTCTCTCATCTCCATCACTCTCTTCTCTATCATCTCTCATGCTCGCTAATTTCTTTCCTCTTCTTACTCATCTCTCTCATCTTTTCTCTCTCCTGCTCTCTTCTCTCTTATGGTTCCTCTTTCATCCCCCTTCTCATGCTCTATGTACTCTCTCATTGTATCTCTCCTCTCTCAACTCTCCGGTCTCATGGTCCCTCCTTTCATCTCTCCCTCTCTTCTTTATCATCTCAACAAATCGCCCCAGCAAGCTCTGTATCCTAATACATTATCCCTCTTCTTGGGTTTTCATTTTCTCTTCCCCTTGCCGCCACAAAAATAAAATGCAGCTTTCTTTGCTCATTTAAAAACGCTAGGCTTTCTAAAAGCTCTTTCCTTTTGAGGCTTCAAAAACATAAAGTCGTTCTAAGTTTGGAAGCTTGAAGTATATATGCTCTAAGATTCTAACAAGCTAATTTCCCTCATTACATTTTAAGAAGAAACTTCAAACCCATATAAATATGAATTAATATGGACCCAGATTTTGTTTGTTTCTGGCATAATAATGTCATATGAGATGGAGTTCTTTTGATGCATGTTTGTTTTGAATGCAAATGCAAAGGGAAACATAGAAAAATGAGATGTCCTTTCCTCATTTTTATTCATCATTAAACCAAAAATCGAATAATTTTTGAACCAAATTTAGCTTAGCTTTTCAATTAAATACAGAGCAAAAAACTTCAAATTTAGTTTTCTGATGAGAAGAATATATGGAGAGAAAGGAAAGAGGAGAGAGACAAAAGAGGAGAAAATAGAGATGAGATGAGAGAAAGGAAAATGGTAGCATGAGACGAGAGAGGAGATAAAAAGATACGAGCAAAGAACATGAGAGAGAGAGAGAGAGTCAAGATGAGAGAGATAGGAAAGATAGGAAAGATGTAGGAGACAAATAAGAGAGAAAAGAAGAAGAGTGGAGAGGGGAGGGGGGAAAGCATTATATAATGAGAGGAGATAGCAAAGGCAACAACAAAAGGAAGATGGAAAAATTGAAGGTAAAATATAACTTTTAACGAAACCATTACGTCGAGCATAGTTCTAGTCAAAGTCAAGCTCAGTGTTGATTTCGGTCCGGTCCTCTCGAAAAATTTTGATTTTGATAAATTTTGCTAGTCCCATTGGTTTCAACTGTAGTTTTGAATTTGGATTTATCTATATTTTTAAGTATATACTATAGATTTATCTAAATTCATATGAATTTATTTCAGATTATCTGAATTTATTTCAAAACCCAAACCGAAACACATTGTTAACTTAAAACTTGACCGTAAACCCAAACCTAAACCTAAACCCAAACCTTAACTTTAAATACCCCAAAATTCAGATGATTCGATCTCTCTCTCCCCGCTCTCTATCTGTCCCTTCTCAGTTCTCACTATCACCCCAACAGAACAAAGACAAAGATGACGATGTCAAGGAGCCTCGTCGACCAAAGATGACAAATAAGAAGCCTCATCGACCAAGAGACTGAAGATGATTTCGTCAAGATCAAATCTACTAAGATCACTTCTTGATTTCTTTTTTAATTTCACATTGAAATTCAGCTTATATGTTGAATTTTTTAATTTCTAGTATGATTTTAGTGTTTTTATTAAATTATTTCAATTTGTAACCTTTTGGGGGGTTTCGGCCAAACCCAAGATTTGCTCGTTGTTTCGGGTCGGTCTCCTCCAAAACCGATCCGAAACAGTAGAAACTTTTGTGTTTTAACCAAATCATCGATCCTTGATTCCAGTACCACTTTGACATCAAAAGAGGGGTAGTTTTTGCAATTTACCTTAAATTTTTACAAGATGGTCGACGCACTATTTCTTTTGTGAAAAGAAGAAGACTGGGTTTTTTTAAAAGAAAAGGACCCCGTATGAATTCAAAAATGTTAAAGGCCATTGGCATCACAAATACATAAATGACACCGACCTCAGAGATCATGGTGCAAAAAGCAACTGGTATTGCTTCATAGTAGCATGCATGCAACTTTTTCAATCATTTTTTCCGATTAGCTATATTTGCAAGAAATATGAAACAAAAATTAGTGTACATATTTAATATAGTTTTAGGGGAGACCATTAAGAAAGAAAAGAATTTAAAAAAAGTTTTGGAAACATACTGTATGTCAACTCTACCGCAAAATGAGAGTCTTCTGGTCCAAAGCCAAGGAATGCATTGGCATATTTCTCTTCTGGAACATCCCTTTTCCTCAGCAGTTGCATGCCAAAGCACTCAGTATAAAATCTTTTTAAAAATTAGGGAGACGTTGATCAGCCTACATCATATAGCTACATCGACAAGACACGTTAATAATTAAGTATATGAAAATGCTTCATACACAACATACTTTATGGTACGCTCCAAATCACCAACACGGTACACAGCATGCAAGAACCTTCGCTTATCTTTCTGAACCCACTCAAACACATGCTCACTTGGAACAGCCATTTCAGCGTCTGCTCCAGATGCCATATCTATATGTAACAAATGGTTCAGTTCATGACAAATGGAAATAAGTTAAGATCCGGTATACTATTTTCAGGAATATCAACTTTACAATAAAGGACATTTGTTTGAAGAGTAAATGTGAATTGTGGTCTTCTAGAACCAACCACATGTGGTATCAACAATGAATTAAACAGACAACATCCAACAAGTTTTTTTGCAAATATGATTGGTTGTATGATGGTCACCCCCTCAAATCTCTTATCTTCAACTGCGTTAGAGCTTAATTTCCTAAAATTAGTGACGATTCATGTCATTTCAATTCACTATTCCTCAAATTAACCACTAATTACATCAGTCTGAGATCAAGTTTCACTTTGCACAGTCACAAACCGCATCCTCAGATCAAAATATCACTTTCATCGCACTTGTTGTTCTCGATTATGATACACCTGAAGCTCTCTTCTATTCAAAAGCCGTTTAAAAAAAAATGCTAATCCTCGAAAATTCGCATGCAACAGTGAGTCCTAAAAAATTATAAATCTAATTGCAGAAAAGAATTATTAGATTTTTTAAAGGCAACTAGACGATTAGCTTAAGAATCAAATTTAGCTGAATTTAATTTTACAAAGAATCCATCGGTTTACCATGAATTATTCACGATAACAATTATTTGGCACCAAATGGAATATGATCGCGGGCTCGACATGAGCCAATTTTTATTTTAAGAACAATTTAAAGAAAAAAAATATGATTTAAGAAATTGGATCATGGGTCGCTTACCTTGGGAAATAACCCTAGCAAAAGAGTGGAAACGATCAGCAGCACTCTGCGGTGAGTTTGGGTGTGCCCAAAATAAGGGGGCGTATAAATAGAAACAGGAAGGCAAAGGCGTGAACGGTGCTGGACAATGCTAATTATTTTGCTGAATGCCCCCAGATTCTTTTAAAATTATAAAAGAGATGGCAATGTTACCGTACCGTATGAACGGTAACAGACACCGTAATTCTGCGGTGTATTTAACACATCTCTATTAAAAATTCACCCTTTTGTATTCTCTTTTTGCGTTTGAGTGACACATAAAAAAAGGAATTACCACGCGGACAAATTTTTTTGCTCAGTTCACAAGCTTACGTTTCACACACACCAAAAATTTTGAAAATTATTTTTACTCTGCACATATGTATTTACCTAATTTTTGAAAAAGTCATTAGGTAGATGCGCAAGGAGGAGGACGACAAACGAAGGATGGGGATTGGGAGGGACGGACGAGGGGGCTGTGAGGAGGAGGGGAATCATGGGAGAGGGACCGGGGAGCGGACACGGGGGTTAGGGAGACGGCGATTGATGAAGGGGGCAAGGGGGTTCTAGAGAAGATGCGAATGAGCGGGGACGAGGGAGCAATGGACGGGGGAGCTGTGGAGGGGACGGCGGACGATTGGCTGTGGAGACGACGGACGAGGGGATTAGGGGAGGGGGAGACAGTTGGTGGGGGTCTTAGGGAGCAGGCGGACGGGGGTGGGGGTGGCCACGCCAGCGGCAATCGTCTGTCATCCAATTCAGCCTTAAGAGTTCTCAATGGCACATCTGTAAATATTTCAATGGCGCACTTGTAAATTTTGAATGGTAAACTTGTAAATAAGTGGTTCATGAATTGAGCAAATTCGCATAGCAATTCCCAGAGAAAAAATACAAACAATGGAATGGATCTGCTGCTCACGTGGATTTCTTTGTTTCCTTTGTTGGGAGTGAGGTAGTCCTTTGTTGCGGCATCGCTCTATATTATAAACTCTACTAGAAATAACACGTGCACACAGTACACTGTGCCAACAAACTCCCCCACAAACATGATGCGCAAACGAAAGGAGTGAGAAGTGTGAGTGTATGTGTTGGTATCGTCGGGAGATAAAAGGATACATGCAAAAACCTTAGGGTTTTGTTAGGACATGTAGTTGCTACACAATACACTAGAGGGGTGTGAATGGTACAAAGGCAAGCAAGTGCTTAATTAAACGTTACTGAAATTAAAGCACAATAAGAAGCAAAAATTAAAGAGCTTGCTCAACAATAACAATCGCAAAGACAAGATTTTACACTAGTTCCCCAAACTTAGGTGTAACGACCCGATCTCAGGGGCCAGTTACTTATTTGATATTTACGCAGGTCCTGCAGTTAACCAGTGAAACCAAAATAGCTACGATGCAGAGATGTACAAAAATACCCAAATAGTGTCCAATTATTACAATCCATACTGTACAAATGTTCCAACAATGATACATGAAAGAAAGAAAGTACATAGCGAAAATAAAACTGAAAGCTGCGGTCTCAGGGTCGAACTCTAATGCTATCAACTCAAGAGCATCTATCTCCATATGTACGTCGTCTGCGGTGCCACGGAGATAGAACCGTAGGTAAGTCACAATAATTCTAGCAATAGTAGTAAAAGCTGTGTATAAGCATGGGAATGCACAGGCTATGGAACTAACTACGTTCGAAAAGTAAAGGAATAACAGTCATATATGCAAGTGAAATAATTAAAGTATGAGAGCAGCAACGATGACATAGCATATATGACATGGTATTAAAGCAGGTAATGTGACATCAATAGTAAAGTAAACAGGCATGTGGAGTAAAACAAACAGGCAGCAAGGTAGTAAAGTAGGCTAAGCAGGTGAAGTAAAGTATTGGTGACTGTACAGGTGTAGTAGATAAAGTTACTGTGCAAAAGTAACTACACTACGTGACTCAAGTAGGAGAGTAAAATATGTGACCATTGAGTTCATCTCTTGCCTGGGCGCGACCCAGATGAATGCCGAAAACCGGGGCAGCTAGACAGGATGCTGGCGAGCAGCATATATGTTTGCCGAAACACATGCAGCTAGACATGATGCCAAAACCCAGACAGCTAGACATGTAGATTGAACTCCAGTCACTCCCGCACTCTCTCAAACTATGAGTTACCCAAACCCCAGTGATGTGGCATGTTAATCTAGTACATGTTCCTTTCATGATGTTCCACGAGATGTTCCACAAGATATTCTACAAGATGTTTCACAAGATGTTCCACACATGATATTTCATACGATACTTCGTAAGTATTTACTGAGTAGTAAATGGCATGCAGCAGGTGATGTGTCCATGAGCAATCGTTCCACAAGTGTACACAAAGTGTATGTGTAGTTTTGCAAGTGATGAGCATCAAAACATGGTAGACAAGTGTAAAGGAGGGTTATAAGTTTACGTGCAATTGAAGAAACTCATTTGAAGTTAGTTAAAATCAATGTTGTTCTGAGACTATTTATAAGCATCCTAAGTCCATGTTTTTACACTGGCTTAATTTCTAAAACTAGAATTAGAGTGACTTACTATCGATATCGTCGTAGAAAGACGAGGTTAGAGCTAGAGCTTTCAAGGAAGCTGGTGCACGAGAATTGGTACCTGCAAACACAAGAAACAATTGGTCAAAGTACACACTATTTTCTATTTATTAAACTTGATCGTTTTGATTTTTAACCCGATTGAAACGTTGTCGAAAAACGTTCTAAATTTTTCTATATGCTATATATGATGAAAATAATTTTATTGCACGAGGAAATATTTTTCTAAAGCTTATAGTAATTTTTAGAATTTTTAAAAGCTCAAAAACAATTTAAAAACTATTTTTCAATTAGTAACGTATTTATTCAATAATTTCTTCTGGATGCAATATGTATCAAAAAGTTGCAAATGAGCTGTCAAAACGACCGTCTCGAAGAGTTCTATAACATATATTTTTCTCACGTATCAGTTTATGTGAAAATAACAAGTTACGGATTTTAGAATGAATTTTACGTAATTAAGTTCAAGGCTTAAAAATTAATTCTGGAAAAATTAAGCATCTGATTGAGATGAAACTAGCGCCATTAGATCCAGAATATTATTTCTGATTTTCTGGAGCTGGTCTTGTATTTTTCTGACTTGTATATAATTTATTATCAATATTTCATCAAAAACACATATACTTTAATTATTAATATGTTACAGAAATACGTTTAAACTGTAAATATACGCGTATTCCTTTAAAGAAATATGTTTAGAATACTCACCCCTTCGTTCTCGTCTGCGTGCAGGGGTCTGCTTCTCCGTCGGTGACGGCGAGGCTCGGGTGTGTGGCGAAGCGGCGACAGCGCCGACGAGCGGCGGCGTTCGTTGTCAGCAAGCTCGAGGGAGGCGGGGTTCACGTCCATGGCAACGGAGGGTGAACGACGGGCAGGGTCTGACGACGGGGGAGAGGCGTAAGAAGCAGGGAGCTCGCTGTGCAGTGGCTTCGACGTCGGTGGGTTCTGATGGCGTTGGAGCTGCCTCGAGCGGCGAAGCGATGCGGAGGAGCAAGGGCAGCGATGTGCTTCGAGGTGAGCTCGGGGTGTCGTGCGGCATCTGCTGTCGACGGGCATCGCTGGGCTGTCGGCGTGGATGGAAGAGGGAGGCAGCGGGGGAGCGGTGCAGCGGCGGTGGGGTTCACCGGAGGGCAGGGAGCAAGGCGTGCGGCGTTCGTTTGGTGGCGGTGGCTACGCCGGGCGGTGGGTTCGTCGTGAGGCTGTCGGAGGAGGGGCTTGCCGAGGGCGATGGATGACGAACGGCGAAGTTTGCTGGCGGGGGAGGGTGGTGAACGGTTTCGGTGGAGGGGGAGGTGAGAGGGCAGTGGGCTTGGGAAAAATTCGAACGATGGAGGAGAGAGTAAATATGAAACGGGGAGAGAGAGAGAACGTGTGTAATGGGTTTGAGTGTTTCAACCCAAAATAAGAAAGAGAGCGAGAGATAGCTGAGAGAGAGAGAGAGATAGATAGGGGCTATTAATAGGATTATTACTGATGGTGGGGGTAGCTGCATGAATCGGGTAGGGGGTGATCCTCATGGGGGAGTTAGGTACGGGTTAGGTGAGGGTTAAGATTAAAAGGTAATTAGGGGGTAATTACGTTAATTAAAGGAGGTTAAAGATTCATTAGTGAAAGTCATTTTGTAATCGAAATTCCAATTTTGCCCCTACTAGTAAACATGTCTGAAAAATTACGAAAACATACCCACGGGATCGTTTCGTTGCGAGGATCGTGAAATTACGAAGACCATTTCAGGGTTCGAGCTACAGGAGCTCTCTCCTGCTGAACTCTGACTGGTGCCTTCCACGGCTTCTTAGCACTCGGGCAATCCTTCAAAGTATGCGAAGCGTCGCCAAAAACCAGGCACTGGCATAGAAGCCTCCTGCACTGGTCCTTCACATGACCAGTCTTGCCGCAATGATTGCACGTCTTCTGACTAGGCCCACCTGGCCTCTTAAACTGCACGGACTGCTTAGGCTTGAACCCAGGCCTAACCACAGCTCTGGCCTGCTCCATAGGCCTCTTCCCAGCACCTGAATACTGCCCTCTCCTCTGATTGGCAATCATCTCCTGCCTCTTGGCAGCTATCAGCAACTTCTGGTAAGAGTCTAAGTCCGAAGAGGACATCAGACTCTGCAGCTCCAAGGATAAACCATGCAAGAATCTCTGAGCTCGATCTTCAGCGGTCTGAACTAAATTTGGCACAAAGCGGCTCAGTCTGTTGAACTCTTGGTGGTACTGATCCACCGTCAGATTCCCCTGCTTCAGATTGATGAACTGATGCATCAATTCCCTCCAGGCAGCTCGAGGGAAATACTGCTCATTAAATCTCGTCTTGAAATTGGCCGAGTGGGTAGGCTTCACCAACATCTGCTCTTCTGACTCCCACCAACTGCGGGCATTGTCTTTCAGTTGCTTCTTCACCAAGTCAACCCATCCAGCCGGGTTAACCTTCGAGAGAAGCAGATTATCCTCTGTGTTCTTCATCCATTCATCCGCAGCTAATGATCCTTCTGACCCAGTGAAATATGACAGGCCCAGCTCCCGAAATTGCTTCTCTCCCGGCTTGAAGCGAGGGGCATTCTGAAGCATGCCCTGCTGAACCTGCGTCATCTGATGCATCATCATCATCATCTCAGCCGTGGTGGGTTCTCTATCAGCATCCGTAACACGTCCTGCTCCACCACCAGCTCCTCGAGTAACGCGTTCAGATTAGACTTAATCATGACTCGAATGTTATTAGTAATTAATTGGATGTTACTATCATTATTGTTGTTCCGATATTTCGCAGACGCGAAGAGGACCTGCATGGGCCACCACTAAAACCTGTCACGCCTCGCTTCCCAAGTACGGAAGGCGAGACGTGAGGAGGCCCACTCAGATGTGGAGCTGTGAAGCTGCAATCTGATAAGCGTCTGTAAAAATTCCAAACTGTAGCAGGTCCTTGCATTGCGACGAAACAACAATAATAATAATGACACAGATAAAAGAACATCCACCAACAAAACATCCAACAATTATTCCAACATCACAGAACAGTCACAAAAGTACAAGTCTAAACAATAGGCCTAAAGCATGGCCGAAACAAAACTAAAAGTGATAGGTGCTACGCAGCGAAACCTAACAGCAACTAAGGAAAAGCAACAACTAAGGGGAGACTCCAAATGAGTATAGGACTGGTCACCAGTGTCCTCGAACTCGGTCTCTGCAGGGACCTCAAACTCAGCGTCAACAAACTGCTCGTCCTCTGCTACCCGCTCTGTCTCAAAACCTGACATGTGACACCCAAAGAGAAAAGGGCACATATCAGCAAAAGTCCCCCAAGAGGGTGGATGACTTTTGTGCAAGGTACAAATAAAAGTAATGCGACTAGCAGTTCTAACATGATGATATGATATGGCAAATAAAAAATCAACATTTAAGATGACATGATGGAACAAGCATGCACGTCGTAGCAGAAAGCTACGAATCACTATTTCACGATTCACGAATCACTGATCTATCACTTTGTGCACGGAGTTTCCGTCTTTTGGCTGAAGTGGATGTACGGGCTCACTTCTATGCTCAAGCGACCATTTAACCCTACCCCTCCACGTGTATATGGACTAGCATCCATCTTCTGTATCACGAGCCAGGAAGTGTTATTGGCAGAGGGTTGTGCCCGCAAAGCAGGTGCCTAGCCTTAATAGTTACAATTATTGTAGCGCGTGCTACGCAATCACGATAGAATAATTTGATGCCTGACATGACATGTAATGAGCAGTTAAAAGTGCGTACAGTTAATTGAAAGTGAACGTGACATGACAACATGAGAAGATAGCATGGTAAAGGTGTCGGATCTAGCTTCGTTGTCAAGCTAGATCTAGTAAGGACGTCTAGGCGGCTATCATTTCATCGCCTAGTCTCTTTTACGCTACTACACAAATTGGCCTAGAACATGGCCTAAATAATTACTGGCCAGTATCACTTGCCTGTTTTCGGTGGTATTGGTTGTCGTGGGTTCGTTTGGACGGGTATTACGGGTTTGTACTTCCGGTTCTCTGTTTCGGTTAAAGAATTCACAGAATTAGATTTTTCATGAATAAACATATTATCGTAATAATCTCTAAAATGTGTTCGTTTAATTTTATGGGGTTCACTGGCTAGGGTATGGTCTATATTGCGTTACACTAATATGATACGCCTCATTTTTATACTAATATCATTACCCTAACATCATTAAACAATTAATAAATTGCTGATTTAAATAATACGTAACATTTTAATACTTGGATTATACTAACAACTAACCGAACAAGTAAACTTCTAATTAACATCATTACACTAATTATCATGTCAACACAAGGGCACGGTTATAAAAAATTCACCTACTCTTCATCTACTACAACCCTATTATAAAACCTATCTAACATATATCACTAATAAATTCTTTCATTTCATTATTTCCTTATTAACAAGACTAAAGTTGTCACCCACTCTTCATACATTTAATAAGGCCATCACCCCTTCCCTTTAATCTCTGACACTCCCTCTCTTTCTCTCAGTATCTGTCTTCTTAGTTTTCTTTTTTTTAATGTTTGGCAGCCAACAAGCAAAAACGAAAGGGGTCACTCTTTTTCTTTCATTACTGTCATTATTATCCCTACTCCTATTTCTATCTCCCTAATACTTTAGTTCTCTCAGGTTCTCTTTCTTTCCTATTCTACGACTGCCATCATTTTCTTTTTCTTTTTTTGATTGCAAAGCTTGCAGGTCACGGGATTTCCTCGCGCCAGGAAGAGAAAGGAGGAGGCGACTCACCTTTGGCGCGACGACGGAAGGGGGCGGACGACCGGCGGCGGCGCACGGTTGCAGTCGCCCAGTCCGGAGGTCGCCGGCACGTGGGATGATTTCCGGGTGACGGTTCACTTGCCGGGTGGCGTGTGCTGGTGTCGTGCGTGGGGAGGTCGGCCTTTGGACGGAGAAGGAGGAGGAAGAAGGAGAAGAGGTTGTAGGGTTTGGTTTTGATTATTGAAATGGATCTGAAATTTTGAAAGTGATTTGGGTTTTGGATCTTGATTTTTGGTATTTTCAGATTTTGGGTTGTTGTGTTTGATTTCGGATTTTGATTGTTGGTTGGTTTGGGTTGTATGAGGATGGTGGAGAATGGTGGCTGAAGGGGTGATGATGGTGGAGTCGTAAATTTGTTTGCAGGGATTCGGGTGCGAAGGACTTTGCAGGGAAGAAGAACTATTTGCTGGTTGGTTGTTTGCAGGGTTTCGTTTGCAGGAGGAAGGAGAAGACGTTAGATTGCCTTAAGAAGAAGTTAGCAGGGAACCGTATTTCCAATTTGTCAAAGAGAATTAATTAGGTTAGGTTAACGATTAAGATTGTTTTAAATGGTGTTGCTGACTAACGAGGGGAAAATATATGTGAAAGACTTCTCCTCCAAAAAAAACTAAACGTGTTTGTTGAATGAAGAATATTTAATTAGTTAATTAAGTTATAAAATGTAATTATTAAACTAACAAAAGTAATTAGTAAAAATAACAAAAATAATTGACAAAATAATTAAATTAAAGTTTTTAATTAAACGTGATGGTTAATTAACGACAATACGGTAAAAACGAAAATACAGAGTCGCATACGCGTAACATGAAACATACGGACGAAAAATCAACCAGACGACTGAAGGAAAAATACTGGTACACACGAATTAAAGCAAGGCTAAAAATACAGGCCGTTACATTCTACCCACCTTAAGAAAATTCCGTCCTCGAAATTCTTATCAACTAAGGAGCAGGAAATAAATTTGGATAACGCTCTCGTATCGCATCTTCCCGCTCCCAGGTAAACTCTCCTGGCGAGTCACGGCGCCACATCACTCTGACTAGATCAATAATCATGTTTCTGAAGACTTTCTGACGTTGATCTAGGATCTCCACTGGTTGCTGTTCGTTTGTCAGATCTGGCTGAACTGTAATCTCAGAGTAATCCACAGCATGAGAAGGGTCGCTGATATAACGAGGGAGCTGGGACACATGAAAGACATTATGAACTCACTCCAAGGATGGTGGCAAAGCTAAGCGATATACTAATTCTCCAACTCGCTCTAGCACATCGAATGGTCCAATATATCTCAGACTAAGCTTGCCTCTCTTTCCAAATCGAATCACTCCTCGATTTGGTGAGATCTTCAGGAACACATGATCTCCCGGCTGAAACTCCAGAGGACGTCGTTTAGCATCTGCCCAATCCTTATAACGGCCCTGGATGATCCGAATCTTGTCTCTGATATCTCACACAACATCAACTGCTTCCACTATCATCTCTGGCCCCAAGAGCTCTCTATCACCTACGTCATCCCAACTCAGTGGCGATCGACATTTTCTCCCGTAGAGAGCAACAAAAGGCGCCATGCCAATGCTCTCCTGATAGCTGTTGTTGTAGGAAAACTTCACTAAGTGCAGATGATCCTCCCATGAACCCTTGAGATCCAACATACAAGCTCTCAACATATCCTCCAAGATCTGTATGGCACGCTGTGAATGTCCATCCGTCTGCGGGTGATACGCAATACTGAACTTCAGACTGGTACCCAGATTAGTCTGTAGACTTTTCCAGAACTGAGATGAGAATCTCGTATCACGATCTGATACAATGCTCACAGTGACTCCATGCAAGCGCACGATCTCCTACATGACATAATTTACACCACGATTAGTACTAGAAGGAAACTGTTAAGGTATGAGTTAGGTCATTACCTCCATATACTTCCTTGCTAATATCTTCGTGGATTGTCCAACTTGGAAAGGTATAAAGTGCGCGGACTTGGTCAATCGATCAACGATGACCCAAATCGTGTCGTTCTACTTGGTGCTCCGAGGTAAGCCAGTCACGAAGTCCATCGTGATGTACTGTCACTTCCACTCGGGAATCGGCAGAGGTTGTAGTAGTCCAGCAGTGCGATGATGTTCAGCCTTCACTTGCGGACACACACGACACTTGGCAACGCTACGCGCCACACTTCTCCTCATCCCATACCACCAGAAATTCTGTCGAATATCCTTGTACATCTTAGTACCCCCAGGATGAATAGAATAAAGCGAACTGTGAACCTCATTCATCAACTCCTCTCTGATATCTCCTGCAGGTACACAGATCCTACTACCATATCTCAAAGATCCATCCGCGTGAATCAGAAAATCTGTCCGAAGTCCTGCTTCAAGTTGCTCTCTGATCTTCTTCAACTTAGCATCTCCCGCTTGAGCAGTCTTGATTCGATCCACGATCGTCGATTGAATCTGCATGTTCATCAACGACGATGTGACTCCCGGTAGAACAGCTTCAACATCCATCCTTCACAGATCCTACTGCAATCTCCACTGAGCTGTGAGAATCATCACTTTGGACAATCGACTCAAGGCATCTGGTACGACATTTACCTTGTAGAGGAATATGCCCTCGGATCATTTGTATTTGATGCAAATGAAAATTTAAGCCTAGATAGGGACTAATTTGCATATGATGCAAAAGAGATTAAATGTGTTTTAAATTGTTTAAGACTATATTTAATTAAATAAACACGTTGAAAAGGTTACCTAGATGACGGGATCGTCCCGCTCTAAACGCAGGTTCAAACCGCGTCAAAAAACGGAGTCCAAATGCACAAGTTATAGCCAAAACAAGTCAGCCCAAACTGTTGGGCTGAAACCAGCGAAAATGGAGGCCCACCAAGCCCGAATTTTCTGATTAGGGTTTTTTGAAACCTATGATTTTCTTGACGGCTACGTTTCTAAGAGAAGCATGACTTTTGGCTAACTTTGGACAATTGTTTGAAGGGTCAAACGGACTCGGATTGATGAGCCGTTTTTTCCTACGCGTTCACTGTTGAACCCTCTTCGATTTGATAGGTTGTACCAACATTGAAGCTCAACGGTGAGTGAGTTAAAATTCGAGGAAGTTTGCCATTTGTGAAAGGTAAACTAACTTGATTTAATCAATCCCAAATTAATAGTCCCACCTCGGTTGTGGAGAAAAGGGGAGAGTCAGCCGCCTCTATAAATAGAGGCCCTCCCCCTTCATCATAACTCGTCCCAAGCTCTAGATCTGAGCGGCTCTCGTAAATGTTGGAGCACGCTCGGATCTAAGCTAAATTAATATTTCTCCTCTCCCTATAAATTTCTGCCTTGCTCCTGAGGGCTCTAGCAAAGCCGTAAAGGAGTTCGGATTCACGAAATCTAGGCAGAGGTTTCACTCGCGTGAAACTTTCTTCAGCGCGTGGTTAGCTCGGCGACACGGGATTTATCGCCTCGGGATGCGGAGCGGTTCGAGGAGCAGTTCCGGGAGCGGCTCGGCGTGGGACAGGAGCGGCTCGGAAGACGGTGCGGAACATCTCGCCTGCTCCAGGATTGAGATTCCGGGTATGTGTTTATTAGCATTAGTTTAATTTAATCGCAGTAGGCTAGATCCTTCTTGGGATGGTCAGACCCATCCCAAGTCGGCATAGATCTTGGATTAGGGTCTTGGACCTTAGGGTTAAATGTTAATTAGATTAACATGTTTATTTTTCCGCTGCTGTTCTGTCTATGTTCCGTCCGACTTAGGACGGGCATAGAGTTTTTGTGCCCTAAGGGTCCCGAATTCCCTTTAGTGGAATCAGAGCTTAGGTCTGCGTAACGATCTAGCCTACGATTTCTTTAAACACATGAAATGCTTTTAAATACTTTTAAAAAATGTTTTTAAAGTTATGAGATAAATTTTAAAAATGTTTTTGATGTTTAAAAATCTATGTGATAAATTTTTGAATATGGAAATTTTTTAATGACGTTTTAAAAGTTATGTGGTAATTTTTAAAACTAATTTTAAATCTTTTAAAATTTATGCGATAAGTTTAAAGTGCCTAAAAATTTTATATGATAAAATTTTAAGCATGAAAGTTTTTTTAAAATGATGTTTTAATTTTATGCGATATTTTAAAACTGATTTTAAAGGTTAAAATTTTTTATATGCAAATTTGTGATTTTAAAAACAAGTTTTTATGAGATAAAAATAAAATATTTTTAAAATCATATTTTAAATTTAAATGTTAAATTTATGTATGCATGCTAAAATTGTTTATGCGATAAACTTAGTCTATTTAATTGTTAAATAGTTGTGCACTATCTTTATGCGATAAATTAGTGTAGCTTTATTTTAATGGCTAGTTCATCTTGTCCCTTATTTGATAACACACGACACCCCTTTAGGTTAGCCATTAAGAAATGATTAAAATTTATTACTTAAATTTTAATGACATGCTATGTTTTAATAAAATATTAACAACACTTCAAGACCTAATTCCTGATTAGGGTAGTCCCTTTAATGTTTCTTAATTCTAATTGTTATTATTAATTTTCATTAAAGGACTTCGCTTTTAGCGTTGTTAATAAAATTTATTAAAATCCTAAAAACGATTAGGATAGCACGTGAACCTTATAGTTGATAAGGACTTAATAAAAGTTATTAAACAAATCCTAAAATTTTGAATTTAAGGATGCAACTAGTTGATAGGATTAATTAGTTGTTAGTAAAAGCTGTTTAGTCTATGGCACACATATAAAAGTGACAAGCTTCATTCAATGGACCATGATCCAGTCAATGTGCTTGGCTAAGAGTTCTGGATCAACCCTTGCTAGTCCAAGGGGCAGTGATCCTGGCTTAGTCAATTCCCTGCATGTGTTCCGCTGGACCGCAATGTCGCGAATCATGATTGTATGACACCCTGGACTATATCTAGTCAATGCGTTATAAATCTTATTAAAGATTAATCCGTATCCCTCCTTGATTTTGGAGCTTGGTAACTCAAAGAAGACAATTATAGTTGTTGAGTCTCCTCAAGCTATGACATGTTTATCTTTAAGGAACAAACTCCAATATACATGTGATGTAGTATAGACTTGACCCAAATCGATACGTCGGGTCTCCTCGAGCATCGATCTAAGTCAAATCTGGACACAAAATCAAGGGTCTGACTAGGCCAGTCATTATGATTTGTTGAGTCTCCTCAAGATCATAAGTGACTGTGGGTAAAAAACGATAGGGAGTCACATGTGATATGATTGACTACGTGTTAGTCTACCAATCATGGAACCAATCAACTTGTTTAGTCTCCTCAAGGTTGTCAGGTTCAGGATGATTGGATCACTCTTTCACTAAATTTTAAATATTTTAATTCGATTAAATCGTTCGTTATTAAGCTTTGAAACGATCGTAAAAATAGTTGGAGGATATAGATAGATGAATGCCAATCTACCTATATTTAATATTGAACATATGCTAAACTAGGGCAAGACTATGTTTACCGAAGGAATCGAAATATAATATTTTAATGGAATAAGTTAACTGGTCAAATAGGTTGATTAATTGAATATCAAGCTAAATTCTAATTGATAGAATCAAAACTATATTCTCGTTGACATTAAAATGACCTTCTAAATAACAGACTTAAGAAATATGATTTCATTAAGTTCTGGGTCCAACAAATAAATTCACGCAACATATCACTCGTCTCTATATGAGGCAGCTTGAACATATAGGATATTCGAAGTATGTTTTTCCCTACAACTTGTCGAGCTACCCTCAAGGTTATGGACAAACAATTTTGATCCGCAAAGTTCAAGAATTCGATCAAATTGTTTGAGTCGAATACGAGTGCATGAGCGATGCAACACTATGTATCCCAACCGGATCTTGAGACAAGCAACTTCTTGAGCTACACTCAAGATTGCAACTCTCAGGCGTTTGGATACATGAGACGCTTGTGTAGCCATTTATTTATGTTGGGCTATTTAAATATCTAAATGTGATTTAGAAAAGGAAGAAGGCACTCCGGAAAATTCAATTGAGAAAGGTAGTTTAATTTATCATTAATAAAGGCATAAGTAGGAGGATATGAAAATGTGACATATTTTGATGTCACGATTTCATAATTATTGTTATACAAAAGACGTCTAACACAATTTGACGAATGTCGTCACCTTGCTTCCAAAGCAATGTTTTGTGTTAGTAATCTGTAATAACTATACTATATTAAATGTTAATATATAAATACACAAGATAGTAGCAAACTTATATGGCAAAATAGACCAGGCTGTATCGAGAGACTAAGCTTCACAAGTCACATAAAGAGGGGTCTGACATCTCGTATTATGAAGTCTACGGACACTTGTGAGTCTTATCCTCTTAGATAAAATTGGCCGAAACCCATCTGTAAGACAGTGGGAGAATGAGTTGTCGAACTCAGTCTGGTACATACTGATATACCCGAGTCTAGATCAACCAAAATAAGTTATTCGTATATTTTATTAAGACACGTGTTCTTGATGAAACACAAGTCTGAAAAATAAAGAACGAAAAGACAAAAGTATTTAAACTGATTCGATTAGATCGAATGGTTAAATACTTAGCTACATAAAATCTAGCGTAATTAAAAGAAAATGTGATTTTCTCTCAGGTCAAGTCTGTTAACACATCAGTGTGTTAAAAGGTATGAATCACACTTAGTTAGACTCAGTGCGATCCATAACAAGTTACTCTGAGTTAAGTCCTCCCTCTGGGTTAAGTCCCAGATAGTAATGCCTAGGTTTTGATAATGTTCTATGAGGACATTATCAGTAAGATATTCATTAAATCAATTGTAACGACTGGTTTTCTTGTATCTGAATTTATTATAATATAATATATGTTTTGGTGGATTTTCTCCTCTTGTGTGGTTTGCGTCTCCGTAACTTTCATTTTCGATCGATTCGTCGTATTTTCTCGTTTCTTCCTTAGGATCGTCGATTTCGAAGTATGTCATTCGTGACGGGCTTCATAACGGTCATATCTAACTGTTAGATCAAGCATAGGAGTCTTAGGAATCGATCCCGGGGCTCCGCGCTCCGTATCGGAACTTTTGGTGCTTATTAGCCGGTATAAGAAGGGGCACCGACCGACTAGATGACGATCCAGTCGGTCGGCAATCCTTCTTGGACCGACTAGTGAGCTTTCTAAATTTTTCTCAGGAGTTACTGTTTATCGTTAGTCGGTCTAAGAACGTTGGTTGACCGACTAGGTTGCAAACTAGTCGGTCAGCAATGCTTCTTTAACCGACTAACACATCATCTTAATTTTAGTTGAGTTACTGTTTACTCTTAGTCGGTCTAAGAACGTTCATCGACCGACTAGTTGCTAAACTAGTCGGTCAGTACTTGTTCATGGACCGACTAACTCTAAATCCTATTTTCGTTCAGGAGATACTGTTTACACTTAGTCGGTCTGCGTTGGTCGACCGACCGACTAGTTGCCAAACTAGTCGGTCAGTGGTTGTTCTTTGACCGACTAACCTGTGTTAAAACCCTAATTTCTGGGCAGCCGCCAGCCTAGCCTATTTAAACCCAACCCAAACGTTTTCTTCTCCCTCGACATGATCCAAAACCCTAAAATCTTCCCCCTTGAGCCCCCATCTTCCTCCAAGCTTCAATCCTTCATTCCAAGCCCTAAATCCATCATCCAATCCATCCATTCACTCTATCTACCACTCATCTTTCCCAAAATCTCACCAAATCCATCAAAATCCCCAAAATCCCCAAAAACCCTAGTTTCCTCAAACTTCTCCATTGGCTTCCAGATCTGGTCCTAGGGTTCCCCGGAGTGTTCCTTCCGCCTCCTCTCGGTAAGAAATCGATCTACCGTTGTTTTCTTATCCTATTGTAATTTTTATGAAACCCTAATAAAATACTTGTGTTTTGATGATTGTTCCCCATAACAGCGATTCCCCGTAGGCTAGCATTCGCGGAAACGAACTTTCGTAACCGTCATCCCCGGTGATAGGCAAGTGAAACTTGCATCTCTTGAATTGGGCCATGTCTTAGGCCATTTACCATGCTTTAGCGTAAAAGAGACTAAACGGTGAAAGGATAGCCGTTTAGACGCCATTGACCTAGCTTGACAACGAAGCTTGGTCCGTCACCCTCATCATGCTCATATGTCACGTTTAAATTCCATTAACGGTACGCAATTATCTGTTCATGGCATTGCATAGTGATTATTTATCGTGATTGCGTAGCACACGCTACAATCCCATGTTTCCTGGCTCGTGTTCCAGAAGCGAGCCCTGTAGTTGCTAACCCCAACGCTCGGAAGTCAACACACACTTATTTTCCTGGCTCGTGACCAGAAGCGAGCATAATGAGTTGGAAACCCCAACGCTCGACACATATGGGTGGGGTAAGAGATAAGCGGACTGAGCCCGAGTGGCTTGATCCGCCACTCCGGCCAACAGGTGAAATCTCTAGTGTTTAAGTGTTGATAGTGATAGAGATAAACGAGCTGGCCAGTAAGTGGACTCTCTATGCACTAAGTGTTAAGTGTTAAGTGTTAAGTGATAAGTGATTAGTGAATTGGTAGCTTTTGCTACATCGTGCATGCTTGTCACTCTTTTAAACTGTTGCATCATATTCAACTGTCATGCCATTGTTTAACAATTAAATGCTAGGTTATTAGTCACTTTCAGTTTCCTTGCCCAAGTCTTTTTAGACTTACTGACATGTGCCCCTTTCTCTTTTGGGTGATGCATGTTAGACCTTGAGCCTGAGTTGCTCGCTGAGGGTGAGGTGTTTGCGGACGCCGAGCTTGCGCACGTGTTGGACGGGGAGTACGTGGACACTGGGGACCAGTCCTAGTGTCTCCGTTGTGTTTTACTTTTGTTAGACAGTTGTTTTGTTATCGGTGCGTGGCACCTATACTTTTTATGTCGTTGCTTTTGTTTGGCCTTGTTCTGGGCCCTTAGACTCTTTCTTTTAGCCTGGTGGCTTTTCTGTGATGTTGAATATTTTGTGGACAAACTTTGGGATTGGTATTTCATATCCGTCTTAAATCATTATTGTTGTTGTTTCGATTGCAATTACAGGGACCTGCTTATACTAAATTGACGCTTATCGGGTTTGGGGCTTCACCGCTCCACTCCCGTGCGGACCTTTTCACGTCTCGCCTCCATTTTAGGGAAGCGGGTCGTGACATCAATCATTAGGAAGTTGTATAATTACTCGAATTTCGTGAGACGAAGAATCGAGTTAAACATCATAACTGATGATGACTTAGTCAACTTCCGGGATGAAATTCGGAGTAGTAACTCCGATTTAAAACTTGATGCAATCAGAATAGGTCCGTGTGCGTAAATAAATTTTGGAATTTAGTTTATGTGCACAAGGAAAATATTTCCTCACTTTCTGCAAGTAAATCTTTAAGTTGAAAGATTGGTGCAGAAAGGAATATAGTGAAGTGCAATCATGTTGGTCAAGAACGGTTTTCATCCTAATTCCTATAAACGGATTATGTTGAAACCGTCTCGCCAGCAGATGTGCACAGATCTACTCGGACCAAGCTCGATGTAAAATGCTCAAAGTTGACCATGAAAATTGGAACATTCGCTTATAAGTTCGTTTTTCTAAATATGATTTAGACGAACCAACTTATATGAATTAACCAGAAAGTTTTCAAGGTCAGTGGGAGCGTATAAATTACATGCGAGACATCAAAGGGATGGAACATTTATTTTGACAAAGTTATCAAAAAGGTTTGACACTTTATCAAAAATAAAAATTAGCCATTTGAAATGACCAGAAACAAATTTAAAGATTATTATCGTAAGGTACGATGAACTGGATGAGATCCAAGGAAATAAAAATATTATGGATTCCGAGCGACCAAGTGAATTATTTGAATGAGATTCAAATGGTTGGTCTAACATGAACATAGAACCCCCTTAATTCTATAGTGTTGACGGTTTTAGCAGATCCACTCACGAAGGCTCTATCACATGAAGTCAGGAAAACTTATGTGTAAAAACGGTATTAGATACCGAGATAAATGGGCCTGAGTGCAAGTGGGAGATGTTGAGAGATGATACCCTCGAGGCTATCTATCTTCATGTGTGAATAGCACAAACATCTTGTTCGAAATAACAGTAAGTTGTTTGGTAATAATTTATCTAAGTTATATTGTAATGTAGTTAACATTAGATATTAACTTAGGTAAAGTCCTAAGACTTTATGCCAGGTCAAACATGTATCGAGATGAGTATCTCGATCATGGAGAAATGTTTGACCGTCTGTAGCATAAGTCTAAAAGGGTTCGTGGTCGTAGATGTTTCGAGACAAGGATATCGAAACATCGGATAGACCATTGTGTCTTAGTCTTCACCGTTTAGCGGTGGCGATGATCTCATGATCGCTTGACTTGGCGAAGTCGTAGACGAGACACAGGTGCTCATTAGAGAATGAGTTCACTGAACGATCCACAAGAGTTATCATATGGTTATATTGACCAATCTGTCAATGATGACTCTGAGTAATGATAGGCTAGTTGGTCTTTTGACTTGAGGTCATTTTGACGAACATGTGCGTGAACGGTGCCACTTAGATCAAATGACCTAGCTTCGAGGCAAGGCCTGTCGAAAGGTCTTTGATTGGGTGACACTTGAAGCGTATGAGGAGAGTAAGGACCAAGAGAGGATTCGTCTCTCCCGGTCAATGGGAGTTAGTGTCATAGGGTTAGTTCGGTCTTTAGTAAAAACTCTGGCCAGAGTAAGTTGGAAGAAGTCCAATATTTTTTGACTAAAAGATCGATAGAAACTAACCGGAGTCAAGTTATTGGGGTTGACAGTTTGGCCGTACCCTAGACTTGATCTACACGACATAGTTAAGACGAAGAGACTATAACTGCGAAATTCATCACGGAAACAGTCAGGGTGGTCCCGACAATACTCATGTCAATGAGTCAACCACATAATGATGATTCCTGAAGCAGGGACGGCAACCACTGCTCGTGGTCACTGCCATATAGGGCTTCGAGCCCAACCTGTTGTAAGGGTCAGGCTGTAGGGTCTCACACAGAGTGTGACCTTCGTCTAGTAATAGGTAGAAATTAGTTAGGGAGAATAATTTGCATTTGATGCAAGGGATAAAATATTGCAAAAGATGTTTGCAATCATCTCCTGCATTCGGGATAAATGATCCTGAGTGCAAGTGGGAGATGTAGAGGAATATGCCCTCGGATCATTTGTATTTGATGCAAATGAAAATTTAAGCCTAGATAGGGACTAATTTGCATATGATGCAAAAGAGATTAAATGTGTTTTAAATTGTTTAAGACTATAGTTAATTAAATAAACGCGTTGAAAAGGTTACCTAGATGACGAGATCGTCCCGCTCTAAACGCAGGTTCAAACCGCGTCAAAAAACGGAGTCCAAATGCACAAGTTATAGCCAAAACAAGTCAGCCCAAACTGTTGGGCTGAAACCAGCGAAAATGGAGGCCCACCAAGCCCGAATTTTCTGGTTAGGGTTTTTTGAAACCTGTGATTTTCTTGACGGCTACGTTTCTAAGAGAAGCATGACTTTTGGCTAACTTTGGACAATTGTTTGAATGGTCAAACGGACTCGGATTGACGAGCCGTTTTTTTCTACGCGTTCACTGTTGAACCCTCTTCGATTTGGTAGGTTGTACCAACATTGAAGCTCAACGGTGAGTGAGTTAAAATTCGAGGAAGTTTGCCATTTGTGAAAGGTAAACTAACTTGATTTAATCAATCCCAAATTAATAGTCCCACCTCGGTTGTGGAGAAAAGGGGAGAGTCAGCTGCCTCTATAAATAGAGGCCCTCCCCCTTCCTCATAACTCGTCCCAAGCTCTAGATCTGAGCGGCTCTCGTAAATGTTGGAGCACGCTCGGATCTAAGCTAAATTAATATTTCTCCTCTCCCTATAAATATCTGCCTTGCTCCTGAGGGATCTAGCAAAGCCGCAAAGGAGTTCGGATTCAGATCCGAAATCTAGGCGGAGGTTTCACTCGCGTGAAACTTTCTTCAGCGCGTGGTTAGCTCGGCGACACGGGATTGATCACCTCGGGATGCGAAGCGATTCGAGGAGCGGTTCCGGGAGCGGTTCGAGGAGCGGCTCGGCATGGGACGGGAGCGGCTCGGAAGACGGTGCGGAACATCTCGCCTGCTCCAGGATTGAGATTCCGGGTATGTGTTTATTAGCATTAGTTTAATTTAATCGCAGTAGGCTAGATCCTTCTTGGGATGGTCAGACCCATCCCAAGTCGGCATAGATCTTGGATTAGGGTCTTGGACCTTAGGGTTAAATGTTAATTAGATTAACATGTTTATTTTTCCGCTGCTTTTCTGTCTATGTTCCGTCCGACTTAGGACGGGTATAGAGTTTTTGTGCCCTAAGGGTCCCAAATTCCCTTCATACCTTCCCTGGATGATGCTGAAGATCGATGTCGTAGTCTGCCATCAATTCCAACCATCTGCACTGTCTCATTTTCAGCTCCTTCTGAGTGAATACATATTTCAAACTTTTATGATCAGTGAAAATTTTCACTTTCTCACTCAGTAAGAAATGTCGCCAGATCTTCAATGCAAAGATGACAGCGGCTAGCTCCAAATCGCGGGTCGGATAATTCTTCTCATAGACCTTCAATTGCCGAGAAGCATAAGTGTAATGACCCCAAAATTCATATACGTGTATTAATACACATTCTTGGACGTATATATATGCGTATAAATTTTTGGGAGTCCTTATGTATTTTATTTAATTTTGTCAAGCTAAAAATTATTTTTAAATAATTTGTATGACATGATTTTATTAAATGAAGTATATGGTTGGAATACTAATGTCTCGATGAGTAAGTATTGCATGTGTATTAGGTGTGCATAGTTATTTTTCTAAAAAACAAAATCCTAATTTTACCTAAGTGACACCTCACCCTTTGATGTGTCAAGATATCCTTGATTCTTACCTAACCCAAGGCTTGGTGGCATGCTTAGAGGATTTTTGGGAGATGAGGTGGCTACTTTAGGAATTAGAAAGAAAGGTTTCATTCACTCACTCTCTCCCCAAAAGATCAGACCGAATTCATCCCTTCCCGTTGCTTTCTCTTAGACATTAGGGGGACTGAGCACCCATAGGGCTACGCCACCCTCACTCTGCACACACCCGTAGCATCCCTGTCGTCATTTGGGTTCTGTTGCTCATTCTGGGAGCTTGTGAAGGAGAAGAGAAGGTGAAGGTGAAGGTTTGAAGAAGGAGGAGCCATAGGGATTTGGGCTACCCCCTTGTCTCTCATCACCCCTGAGGTAGGATTCCATCTCCAACTAGTATTAGAGTTGCATGCTTAGTTTCATGGTTGTTGTGGTGGGTTTGCCTTTTCTTATGTTAATCCTGAGATTTGTATGGTTGTGCGCGGTGAGCAATCCTGAGATTTGTATGGTTGTGCGCGGTGAGCAATCCTAAGTTTGTATGGTTGTGCACGGTGAGCAATCCTGAGATTTGTATGGTTGTGTGCGGTGAGCAATCCCGAGTTTGTATGGTTATGTGCGGTGAGCAATCCTGAGTTTTGGGTGGTTTTGTGCGGAGAGCAAATCTGGACAGATTTGCATGCTGATTGTTTTGCTTAGTCCTTCCAATCTAGTATTGAGTTTGCTCTGAAACTTTTATGGCCTAAAGATTGGACTGTTACATATAACTTTCAAGTTGTGAACTTTTACTAATTCGGATTGTAATTAGAGCTAAAAATTCTATCTTGCCAACATGCCTGTTTTTACCCAGTCTGAACACATTTTACTAAAACAGTGAGCAGTCCCTCAATACTTGATGAAATTGTATGTTCTTGGTCTCGTTGGAAAGTTAACTTCAAGCTCTAAAACTTTGTAGTTTTTCATTTCTGTTAGTTCTGCCTGCAATTAGTAGTAATCTGGTCATTAAGTTAGTGTAGTTTCTGTTTTCAATTCCAGCACAAGTACACTTTAGTGTAAATTCTGTAGAAAATAGAATACTCATCTAAACTTCATGAAAATTTATATGTGAATCCAACACAACTATAGCTACAACTTTCATTTGTATTGTATATGCATGTTTGATACAAAATTATGGAGAAATGTGCTTCTTAATCTGACTGTTCTGTTTTTCCAGCAAGCTGAAAGATTTGAATGTTGTTTTAAGATCTTTTTGAGGTTAAACTTGCCATTAATGTTCTTAATCATTTCTGTTACATGATGATATGTGGTTTATGTTCTTGGCAATGCAAAATGATGATGTGAACATGGTTATACGTTTTATGAGAAATGAGAAAGGGAATGCACAAGGCGATGCATGTCCCAAATATGTGATGAACTGTGGAAAGAAAAGAAATGGAAGATGTTATGTTTCATGAAAATGACTAAGTCCTCTTAAAGGAGGGTGACATGGGGTTTGGGGGAAACACGGGTAAATTAAAGGAGTTAAGGAGCGGACAGATGATATGAATTCTCACCCGCTGTATCACTCCCAGAAGGGCGAGTTGAAAAGGGTTGGAGAGGCCGCTGGTGTACCCGTGATGCACCATGACGGTAATTGATGGTTTACTCCGTTTGTCCCACAGAAAAACCGAGCAGGTCTCGCTCTAGTGCCTTGCCCCGTTCGGGCATAGAGTTGCGAGAGGCCCCCTCCGGTGCCCGTGTTGCTGGTTGGGGTACCACTTTTTCACCCACCCTGGGTGAAGTCCGCCTCCTTAAGGTCCTAAGATTTACCCGGGTTCCAAAATGACAATCAATGAATTAATTGTTAATCCTTATTACTCTTGTATCAATGGTAAATGTATGCGTTGTTTACTTGTGTTTCTTTACTATGGTTCTTTTATGTTGTATGACATTGTTGTACACCTTACCTGTTGCACGTGCACGCTTTCACATGTTCATAAGTATAGTTGTTACTCCCTTTACTACAGTAGATGTTTATGCCATGACATACACTCTGCCTGTTCACGTGCACCCTTTCCACACTTCATGTAAGGACTAGTTGAGATATGGAATTCCTACTGGGTCACGCGTTGACGTGCCCCACCGTTGACTTTTCAGGTTGGTTCTTTGAGTTGGAGGCCCTTGACTCAGTTGGTTGGAGTTGCGGGTTGTGAGAAGTATGGATGACTTGGGAGTGTTGTTGTATTTGGGTGAGATGTGAGTTGTTGTAGCTTATTGAGATGTGGGTAATATTGTATATGGATTTGTATAAGGAAGTTGTATATGAACAGTTTTATTTATATACATCAGTGCTTGAGTAGTTGGTTCTCTTGTGTTTTGGGTTGACTGGAATTCTATATGTACTATCCCAGCAGTGCGCAGTGGACCTGCTTGTGTTTGTAATTTCGTATTTTCTTCGTAGCACCCGTCTCTTTGGGAATACCTGATACGGATTCGTACTTATCGGGTATCACGGGGAGCGGGGCGTTACAATAAGCGACTACATGACCGTGCTGATGCAGAACACATCCAAGTCCCTTGCCTGATGCGTCGTAGAAGATCTCGCAGCCTTCGCTTCTGTCCGGAATAGTTAAGACTGGTGTAGTAGTCAGTCTCTCCTTCAAGGTAGAAAGAGCTTGCTCACAAGAGTCTGACCAACTGAACTTAACATCCTTCCTCATCAATCTCGGCAACGGCTCAGCTATCCTCGAGAAATCCTTGATAAATCTGCGGTAGTATCCAGCCAATCCAAGGAAACTCCTGATGTCCGATGCCGATCAGGGTGTAGGCCATTCACTGACTACTCTGACCTTCTCCGAATCCACAGAGATACCGGCTCCCGATACTTCATGCCCAAAAATGCAATTCTATCCAGCCAGAATTCGCATTTGCTGTACTTGGCATACAGTCTATGGTGACGGAGCGTTTCTAACACTAGCTTTAGATGTTCTGCATGCTCTTCCCTGCTCTTCGAGTACATCAGGATGTCATCTATGAAGATCACTACGAACTTGTCGAGGAAGTCGTAAAAGATAAGGTTCATGAGATTCATGAACACAATAAGAGCGTTGGTCACACCGAACGGTATGACAACGAACTCATAATGCACGTACTTAGTCCGAAAAGCAGTCTTGAGCACATCTTCCTTCTTGACTCTGAGTTGATGGTATCCGCTTCGGAGATCCAATTTCGAAAATACCCTCGATCCACCAAGCTGATGGAAGATATCATCAATACGGGGCAGCGGGTACTTGTTCTTGTGATCTGATTCAACTGTTGATAATTAATGCACATCCTCCTCGATCCATCCTTCGTCTTTACCAGCAAGACGGGTGCACCCCAGGGAGATACGCTGGGATGAATGAAACCCTTCTGTAGTAGCTCATCCAACTGCTTCCTCAACTCTTCGAATTCTGCAGGAGCCATACGGTACGGCGCCTTCGAAATTGGTTGAGCTCCTGGCATAATATCGATGCCAAACTCCAACGCTCGATCGGGCGGCAATCCAGAAATGTCTTCAGGGAAGACGTCTTCGAAGTCTCTCACTACTGCTGGCTTCTCTGGTTCAGTAATCATAGATGCAACTGTCAATCGGTAAGGCTGGGCTCGAAACTTGACAGGTCCAAGCGAACGTCCTCCGCCGACAAACTCAAACACTGGGTGGTCAGGAATTTCGAACACTACTTTCTTCCGGTGACAGTCGATCGTGGCATAAAAAGCTCCTAACCAATCAATGTCAAGAATAGCATCAAAGTTGGATAGGTCGTGGACAATGAAATTAGCATATAGTTCGTGTCCACTAATCACCAACGGGCATGGTCTACATCCCAGTGCAACCTTTACTACACCATTCCCAGTTGTAATATTCCAACACTTGGGAAGTGTATATGTGGGTATCGAGTGTTCAACTACGAACTTCCAAGATAGGATGCACATGGAAGCTCCAGAATCGAACAGGGTCAAGGCCGGGTGAGATGAAACTAAGATGACACCTAAGGGTTACATGCAACTAGATTAACATGGATCTAACTAATCAAATATAATGCAAAAATAAGGAAGACTAGTATAGAAGTTACCTGCACTAACTCTGTCCTCAGTCTCTGCCTCTACTGCAGTCATCGTGAAGGCTTGCCTCCTAGGCTGTACGGCCTGCTGGAAAGCCTACTTCTGGGGAATAAGAGGCGCTCCACGTCCAACGACTACCGGAGCTCTCTGCTGCTGAACTCCGACTGGTGCCTTCCACAGCTGCTTAGCACTCGGGCAATCCTTCAAAGTATACGAAGCATCGCCACAAACCAGGCACTGGCTCAGAAGCCTCCTGCACTGGTCCTTCACATGACCAGTCTTGCCGCAATGATTGCACGTCTTCTGACTAGGCCCACCTGGCCTCTTAAACTGCACGGACTGCTTAGGCTTGAACCCAGGCCTAACCACAGCTCTGGCCTGCTCCATAGGCCTCTTCCCAGCACCTGAATACTGCCCTCTCCTCTGATTGGCAATCATCTCCTGCCTCTTGGCAGCTATCAGCAACTTCTGGTAAGAGTCTAAGTCCGAAGAGGACATTAGACTCTGCAGCTCCAAGGATAAACCATGCAAGAATCTCTGAGCTCGATCTTTAGCGGTCTGAACTAAATTTGGCACAAAGCGGCTCAGTCTAGTGAACTCTTGGTGGTACTGATCCACCGTCAGATTCCCCTGCTTCAGATTGATGAACTGCTACATCAGCTCCCTCCTGGCAGCTTGAGGGAAATACTGCTCATTAAATCTTGTCTTGAAAGTGGCCGAGTGGATAGGCTTCACCAACATCTGCTCTTCTGACTCCCACCAACTGCGGGCATTGTCCTTCAGTTGCTTCTTCACCAATCAACCCATCCAGCCCGGTTAACCTTCGAGAGAAGCAGATTATCCTCCGTGTTCTTCATCCATTCATCCGCAGCTAATGATCCTTCTGACCCAGTGAAATATGACAGGCCTAGCTCCCGAAATTGCTTCGCTCCCGGCTTGAAGCGAGGGGCATTCTGAAGCATGCCCTGCTGAACCTGCATCATCTGATGCATCATCATCATCATCTCAGCCGGGGTGGGTTCTCTATCAGCATCTACAACACGTCCTGCTCCACCACCAGCTCCAGGTCCACTACCAGCTCCTCAAATAATGCGTCTACCGGCCATCTAAGACGATGAAATGTTCAGATTAGACTTAATCATGACTCAAATGTTATGAATAATTAATTGGATGTTACTATCATTATTGTTGTTCCGATATTTCGTAGACGCAAAGAGGATCTGCATGGGCCACCACTAAAACCTGTCACGCCTCGCTTCCTAAGTACGGAAGGCGAGACGTGAGGAGGTCCGCTCAGACGTGGAGCTGTGAAGCTACAGTCCGATACGCGTCTGTAAAAATTCCAAACTGTAGCAGGTCCTTGCATTGCGACGAAACAACAACAATAATAATGAAGCAGATAAAAGAACATCCACCAACAAAACATCCAACAATTATTCCAACATCACAGAACAGTCACAAAAGTACAAGTCTGAACAATAGGCCTAAATCATGGCCGAAACAAAACTAAAAGTGATAGGTGCTATGCACCGAAACCTAACAGCAACTAGGGAAAAGCAACAACTAAGGGGAGACTCCAAACGAGTATAGGACTGGTCACCAGTTTCCTCGAACTCGGTCTCTGCAGGGACCCCAAACTCAGCGTCAACAAACTGCTCGTCCTATGCTACCTGCTCTGTCTCAAAACCTGACATGTGACACCCAAAGAGAAAAGGGCACATGTCAGCAAAAGTTTCCCAAGAGGGCGGATGACTTTTGTGCAAGGTACAAATAAAAGTAATGTGACTAGCAGTTCTAACATGATGATATGATATGGCAAATAAAAAAGCAACATTTAAGATGACATGATGGAACAAGCATGCACGTCGTAGCAGAAAGCTACGAATCACTATTTCATGATTCACGAATCACTGATCTATCACTTTGTGCACAGAGTTTCCGTCTTTTGGCTGAAGTGGCTATACGGGCTCACTTCTATGCTCAAGAGACCGTTTAACCCTACCCCTCCACGTGTATATGGACCGGCGTCCATCTTCTGGATCACGAGCCAGGAAGTGTTATTGGCAGAGGGTTGTGCCCACAAAGCAGGTACCTAGCCTCAATAGTTACAATTATTGTAGCGTGTGCTACGCAATCACGATAGAATAATTTGATGCATGACACGACAAGTAATGAGCAGTTAAAAGTGCGTACAGTTAATTGAAAGTGAACGTGACATGACAACATGAGAAGATAGCATGGTAAAGGTGTCGGATCTAGCTTCGTTGTCAAGCTAGATCTAGCAAGGACGTCTAGGCGACTATCATTTCATCGTCTAGTTTCTTTTACGCTACTACACAAATTGGCCTAGAACATGGCCTAAATAATTACTGGCAAGTATCACTTGCCTGTTTTCGGTGGTATTGGTTGTCGTGGGTTCGTCTGGACGGGTATTACGGGTTTGTACTTCCGGTTTTCTGTTTCGGTTAAAGAATTCACAGAATTAGATTTTTCATGAATAAACATATTAGCGTAATAATCTCTAAAATGGGTTCGTTTAATTTTATGGGGTTCACTGGGTAGCGTACGGTCTATATTGCGTTACACTAATATGATATGCCTCATTTTTATACTAATATCATTACCCTAACATCATTAAACAATTAATAAATTGCTGATTTAAATAATACGTAACATTTTAATACTTGGATTATACTAACAACTAACCGAACAAGTAAACTTCTAATTAACATCATTACACTAATTATCATGTCAACACAAGAGCACGGTTATAAAAAATTCACCTACATTCATCTACTACAACCCTATTATAAAACCTATCTAACATATATTACTAATAAATTCTTTCATTTCATTATTTCCTTATTAACAAGACTAAAGTTGTCACCCACTCTTCCTACATTTAATAAGGCCATCACCCCTTCCCTTTAATCTCTGACACTCCCTCTCTCTCTCAGCATCGGTCTTCTTAGTTTTCTTTTTTTAATGTTTGGCAGCCAACAAGCAAAAACGAAAGGGGTCACTCTTTTTCTTTCATTACTGTCATTATTATCCATACTCCTATTTCTATCTCCCTAATACTTTAGTTCTCTCAGGTTCTCTTTCTTTCCTATTCTACTACTGTCATCATTTTCTTTTTCTTTTTTTTTATTGCAAAGCTTGCAGGTCACGGGATTTCCTTGCGCCAGGAAGAGAAAGGAGGAGGTGACTCACCTTTGGCGTGACGACGGAAGGGGGCGGACGGCCGACGGCGGCGCGCGGTTGCAGGCGCCCAGTCCGGCGGTCGACGGTATGTGGGACGATTTTCGGGTGACGGTTCACTTTCTGGGTGGCGCGTGCTGGTGTCGTGCGTGGGGAGGTCGGCCTTTGGAAGGAGGAGGAGGAAGAAGAAGGAGAAGAGGTTGTAGGGTTTGGTTTTTGATTGTTGAAATGGATCTGAAATTTTGAAAGTGATTTGGGTTTTGGATCTTGATTTTTGGTGTTTTCAGATTTTGGGTTGTTGTGTTTGATTTCGGATTTTGATTGGTGGTTGGTTTGGGTTGTATGAGGATGGTGGAGAATGGTGGCTGAAGGGGTGATGATGGTGGAGTTGTAAATTTGTTTGCAGGGATTCGGGTGCGATGGACTTTGCAGGGATGAAGAACTATTTGCTGGTTGGTTGTTTGCAGGGTTTCGTTTGCAGGAGGAAGGAGAAGATGTTAGATTGCCTTAAGAAGAAGTTAGCAGGGAACAGTATTTCCAATTTGTCAAAGAGAATTAATTAGGTTAGGTTAACGATTAAGATTGTTTTAAATGGTGTTGCTGACTAACGAGGGGAAAAAATACGTGAAAGACTTCTCCTCCACAAAAAACTAAACGCGTTTGTTGAATGAAGAATATTTAATTAGTTAATTAAGTTATAAAATGTAATTATTAAACTAACAAAAGTAATTAGTAAAAATAACAAAAATAATTGACAAAATAATTAAATTAAAGGTTTTAATTAAACGTGATGGTTAATTAACGACGATACGGTAAAAACGGAAATATAGAGTCGCATACGCGTAACATGAAACGTACAGACGAAAAATCAACCAGACGACTGAAGGAAAAATACCGGTACACACGAACTAAAGCACGGCTAAAAATACAGGCCGTTACATCACTGCTAGCCTTCCTTCCATCAATCTCCATAATATCCCACAATAAGGCAAGATCCAAGCTCTCATCCAGAGCCAAGCACACGACCTACATCCAACTTCAACACCCAAGGCCAATATCACGCCAATAATCATCGTCATCACTCCTTCCATAGACCAATACTTGACATTCGCAACACCCAACCTCACCCAACAAGTAAACAACCAAAAACACACTTTCCCGCAAACCAAAAGGAGTATACGCAGAGGAAGCCTAAACGGGATCTCAACCTGGGTGAGACCCTGGGCAGAGAGCTCAAGAGAAGCCCAAGGATCACAGCTTCCCACGATCTCAGCCACACAGTGGTAGCGAGAGTGACGGCGAGGATCGTCGCCAAGGCCAAAAATCCCAAAACAGAACGTCGAAGGGCCATCGACGGCTGTCGATCCATGGCGGCGACGGCGGCGACTGCTCGACTTGGCAGGGGCCACTAGGATGGGGTGAAGCTGGCGGAGCTTCGGGTGAGGCCGGAGGAACTGGAGGTGAGATGGGTCGAGCTCGCTCGGGGGAGATGCCAGGAGGAGGAGTGGGTGTCTCCGGGGGCGTAGGGAAAGCCACGGGATGGCTTGGTGAGGAAGGAGATGTGGGTTTTAAAAAAGGAGGGGGCACCGAAAGTCTTCGGTTCGGCGGGACCGGGGCTCGAGGTGAGGAAGCGGACAAAAGAAATAAAGAGGGGGGATGGTAGGTGGAAAAGAGGTTTAACTCATGGAGAATCGGGCACAAGATGAAAGTAGGGCTAGAAGAGAAACACGAGCTCAAAAAGACGCAAACAGCCTATACTTGTACGTCAGGTTTGGCTCGTCTCAAAATCTCTAGCACCATCCTCTAATACTTCTGAGCGTCCTTCGATTCGCTTCTGCTGTCGAACTCGAACTTCTGGTGATCGGAAATCGAATGCTACCCTCCTTAAAATAGACTTAGCTAGAGTTCAGGTGAACTAAAAGTAGAAATATTCTAAGAAGGTCAATTGAAAGGTCATCAATCTAATGGCGTTACATAATCATGATTCACGTCCTTGCGGTCCAGCGGACACGGCCAAGGAAGTGACTAAGCCAGGATCACTTACCCCCAGTCTAGCTAAGGTGATCCAACAAACTTAGCCAAGCACATTGATCGGATCATGGTCCATTGAAGGACGCTTATCATTTATATGAGTGCCATCATCAACTGAAGGAAAGGTGATGAAGTGGGTAGATAGTTCAACCTATGAAAAATCACTATAACTGCTAGCAAAAGAGGTTACTAGGGAGGGTATAAACAAGAATGGAACACGAGTTCCTAAGCAAGGGTTAAGAGTTCAAAGGAAGTAAGGAAGACCTAATGAATATGGTAATAAGGATGCTTCACCCGTATATCCAATACAGATGAACACTCGAGACATCCCGTACTCGAAGTTAATTTGAGTATTTTATATTGTATATCTTGATATTGCTATATTGTTCACGAGGTAGTTAGCGCGGACCTGCATGGGCCACGAAACTTGTAACGATCCGCTCTCAGGGGCCAGTTACTTATTTGATATTTGCGTAGGTCCTGCAGTTAACCAGTGAAACCAAAATAGACACGATGCAGAGATGTATAAAAATACCCAAATAGTGTCCAATTATTACAATCCATACTGTACAAATGTTCCAACAATGATACATGAAAGAAAGAAGTACATAGCGAAAATAAAACTAAAAGCTGCGGTCTCAGGGTCGAACTCTGGCGCTATCAACTCAAGAGCATCTACCTCCATATGTACGTCGTCTGCTATGACACGGATATGAAACCGTAGGTAATTCACAACAATTCTAGCAATGGTAGTAAAAGCTGTGTACATCATGGGAATGCACATGCTATGGAACTAACTACGTTCGAAAAGTAAAGGAACAACAGTCATATATGCAAGTGAAATAATTAAAGTATGAGAGCAGCAACGATGACATGGCATATATGACATGGTATTAAAGCAGGTAATGTGACATCAATAGTAAAGTAAACAGGCATGTGTAGTAAAACAAACAGGCAGCAAAGTAGTAAAGCAAGCTAAGCAGGTGAAGTAAAGTACTAGTGACTGCACAGGTATAGTAGATAAAGTGACTGTGCAAAAGTAACTACACTACGTGACTCAAGTAGGAGAATACAATATGTGACCATTGAGTTCATCTCTTGCATGGGCTCGACCCAGACGAATGCCGAAAACCCGGGCAGCTAGACAGGATGCTGGCGAGCAGCATATATGTTTGCCGAAACACAGGCAGCTAGACATGATGCCAAAACCCAGGCAGTTAGACATGTAGATTGAACTCCAGTCACTCCCGCACTCTCTCAAACTATGAGTTACCCAAACCCCAGTGATGTGGCATGTGAATCTAGTACATGTTCCTTTCATGATGTTCCACGAGATGTTCCACAAGATATTCCACAAGATATTCCACAAGATGTTTCACAAGATGATCCACACATGACATTTCATACGATACTTCGTTAGCATTTACTGAGTAGTAAATGGCATGCAGCAGGTGTTGTGTCCATGAGCAATCGTTCCACAAGTGTACACAAAGTGTATGTGTTGTTTTGCAAGTGATGAGCATCAAAACATGGTAGACAAGTGTAAATGAGAGTTATAAGTTTACGTGCAATTGAAGAAACTCATTTGAAGTTAGTTAGAATCAATGGTTGTTCTGAGACTATTTATAAGCATCCTAAGTTCATGTTTTTACACCGGCTTAACTTCTAAAACTAGAATTAGAGTGACTTACTATTGATATCATCGTAGAAAGACGAGGTTAGGGCTAGAGCTTTCAAGTAAGCTGGTGCACAAGAATTGGAACCTGCAAACACAAGAAACAATTGGTCAAAGTACATACTATTTTCTATTTATTAAACTTGATCGTTTTGATTTTTAACCCGATTGAAACGTTGTCGAAAAACATTCTAAATTTTTCTATATACTATATATGATGAAAATAATTTTACTGCAGGAGGAAATATTTTTATAAAGCTTATAGTAATTTTTAGAATTTTTTAAAAGCTCAAAAACAATTTAAAAACTATTTTTCAACTAGTAACGTATTTATTCAATAATTTCTTCTGGATACAATCTGTACCGGAAAGTTGCAAATGAGCTGTCAAAACGACCGTCTCGAAGAGTGCTATAACATATATTTTTCTCACGTATCAGTTTACGTGAAAATAACAACTTACGGATTTTAGAATGAATTTTATGTAATTAAGTTCTAGGCTTAAAAATTAATTCTGAAAAAACTAAGCATCTGATTGAGATGAAACTAGTGCCATTAGATCCAAAATATTATTTCTGATTTTCTGGAGCTGGTCTTGTATTTTTCTGACTGTATATAAGTTATTATCAATTTTTCATCAAAAACCCATATACTTTAATTATTAATATGTTACAGAAATACGTTTAAACCGTAAATATACGTGTATTCCTTTAAAAAATACGTTTAAAACACTCACCCCTTCGTTCTCGTCTGCGTGCGGGGGTCTGCTTCTCCGTCTGTGACGGGGGGCTCGGGTGTGTGGCGAAGCCGCGACAGTGCTGACGAGCGGCGGCGTTTGTCGTCGGCGAGCTCGAGGGAGGCGGGGTTCACGTCCATGGAAACAGAGGGTGTACGGCGGGTGGGGTCTGACGACGGGGGAGAGACATGAGAAGCGGGGAGCTCGCTGTGCAGTGGCTTCGACGTCGGTGGGTTCTGATGGCGTCGGAGCTGCCTCGAGCGGCGGAGCGATGCGGAGGAGCGAGGGCAGCGATGGGTTTCGAGGCGAGCTTGGGGTGTCGTGCGATGTCTGCTGTCGACGGGCATCACTGGGCTGTCGGCGTGGATGGAAGAGGGAGGCAGCAGGGGAGCGGTTTAGCGGTGGTGGGGTTCACTGGAGGGCGTGGAGCAAGGCGTGCGGCGTTCGTTTGGTGGCGGTGGCTACTCCGGGTGGTGGGTTCGCCATGAGGCTGTCGGAGGAGGGGCTTGCCGAGGGCGGTGGATGGCGAACGGTGAAGTTTGCCGGCGGGGGAGGGTGGTGAACGGTTTCGGTGGAGGGGGGAGGTGAGAGGGCAGTGGGCGTGGGAAAAATTCGAATGAGGAAGGAGATAGGAAATATGAAACGGGTTAGGTGAGGGTTAAGATTAAAAGGTAATTAGGGGGTAATTAATGTAATTAAAGGAGGTTAAAGATTCATTAGTGAAAGTCATTTTGTAATCGAAATTACAATTTTGCTCCTACTAGTAAACGTGTTCGAAAAATTACGAAAACATACCCACTGGATCATATCGTCGCGAGGATCGCGAATACAAAGACCGTTTCAGGGTTCGAGCTATGTGGATACTAGTTTTAGGCCAAAACGTTTAGAAAGCGGGATTGCGGGTTCTCTATTGAAATGATATCAGAAAATTACAAAATTAATGTGGGGAGCCCTAAATGATCATAGGATGCTATTGTAGAAGTTTGAAAATGTTTTGAAAATATTTGAATAAAAATAAATTCATTAAGCCAAAACGGTAATAACTGAAAATGAATTTTTATCAGATCTTTTAGAGGTATTTTATGAAATCTGATCTTACTAAAATACTCCATAACCAGTCTGGTACTTCAAAATATTTTTATAAGAAATTTTTGAAATCAGTAAAACTCCTGACAAACCATTACAAAATAGTTTATAAAAATTTGGAAATAGGTTAAACATGTAAATAGTTGTGTTGAAGAAAACAGGCAGTTACATTGGGTACGTCCAGCCACGCCAATATCCACTATAATTCTCATAAAGAAAAATGAATACAATCTTACACAGAGATACTCACACAGATGATTTTGGATTCTCACACAAAGAAATCCTTGTTCTCACATAGAGAAACTCTAACTCTACCAAAGAGAGTACCTAACGCCCACAAAGAGTGTATCTAACTCCCACAAAGAGAGTAAACTAACTTTTACAAAGAAAGTTAGGGTTTCAAAAAACGAAACGAAATAACACTTACATATGCCTTGATATGATCTTACCAATATGACGAAGAAAGCATGCAAGTGAAACCCAAGTGCTTGAGCTGAGTCTTTGATTTTGCACTTGATGATCTTTCTCTCTTCTATGAATGAATTCTAAAACTTCTCACTTGGGTTTATGAAAATGAAGAGAATCAAGATGTTCTCCAAGAAAAGGAATGAGATTGAAATCCCTTGGAAAAATTCCATATAGCTTATGTAATGGCTCTAGTGCCATACACGTAGGGCATGTCTATGTTGTGTATTGTGTAGTGTATTGTGGGAGTATACATGTGTAGAAATATGTATTATGTTGTGTGTAGTAAGTGTTAATGTTTGTCTTAATTATAATATCAGTTTCAATGTTCTGTATGATGGCATTGTTTTGTATGATGGTATAATATTAGTGTATTGTATTAGTTTTGGTTGTAGTATATAAGTACTAATATTGATGTGTAACTAGTGAATTATGCATGTGTTATTATTATTGGTAGTGGCATATGGTTATAGTATATAAGTACTAATATTGATGTGTAACTAGTGAATTATGTATGTTATTATTATTATTGGTCTAACCATAATGAGAGGGTGCGTATTAGGAATGGGGTTAGTGTATGGGAGTTAGTGTGAAAAGGAGTTAAGGTAGTGTCATATGGTGTAATTAAGTCCCAAATTTAGGGGCATTTTATAGGAGAGTGGTATTTGGGTCTCTTACCTATTATGGCATTCTTTTAAATATGTATAAGGCGATGGAAAGTGTCATACTATGGTATGCTTGTAATTAATAAGCCAAGTTGGAGTCATAAAAAGGTGAGGAGTAATGGAAAACTTGTAAATAAAATGACCCTCGGGAGAAATATCTATCTCTAATTAATTCTTTCACTTTTCTCTTTGTTTATATATTCTTCTCTTCTCTTTCTTTTTCTTTTATTTTCATTTTAATGCTCCCTTTTCTTCCTCGGTGGGGTGGGGGGTGGGGGTGGGGGTGGAGGGTGGGGGGTGGGGGTGGAGGGTGGGGGGATTCACCTTAGACAAAAAAGGGAGAGAAAAGGGAAAGAAAGAAAGAAGAAAAGGAAAGAAAAGAAAGGGAAGAACCAAAGGCAAAAGAGGAAAGGAATGGAGCTTTTATGGGAGGAGGAACTTAAGAGGAAAGGAAGAGTAATTAGGGAGGAATTAAGGAGGACTTAAAAGGAAGGAGAAGGCTTTATGAAGAAAAATTGCATAAGGTAGGATTCTCAACTTGTCATGGTAATTATTAATTTGGGTTTGTTGATAATATTGATAGTTTCATTTAGGATTAAAGTTAGGAAATTTCTTACGCACAATTAATTGCAGTATTCATTTGAGGTAAAGTTAGCATCTTTCCCTAATATTATGACAAATTGAGCCTAAAGTTAGCATTTTTCTTTAATATTATGACCAATTGAATCAAAGATGACACCTTGTTAAGGCAAAACTTAATATTATGACAAAGTTAGCATTTTACCTAAAATTCTTGTTTCTGTTGTGAAGGGAAAAGTAGGGAAATAGGTGTAGAGGGGTAAGAGCCCCCTACCCACATATATATAGATTTCAATAGTGGGCTTGGATACCCAATGGGCCTCACGGGCCTATTCATAACACTTCCCCTTATCCAACCAACATTGAATAAGAGGTGGATTCTTCAGGATCCGAGTTAGGGTAACTGCCTTGTTAAAGAAAGAACAGTTAACCCATAACTTCCCCTGTTTTAGGGATGTGTCTAGGGGTGGATACTTCAGGATCCAGAGTCAACAAGGTTGCCTCGTCAAAACCTTGACTACGGAAAACCCAGTGGGAAAAAAACCTGTAGCCAAGGGAAAAGAGTACAACTCTGCAGTTGACTCCCCCTCATCTGACCAAGCTTCAGGCTTGCAGATTTCCTATGAATCTATACATCAGTCTCCTATGTATCTATGAGTTCATAGTTCTCTCATCCTGACCCAGTTTACATTTACTCACTCTCCTCATCCCAATCACATATACAAGTTTCTCAAAGATACTAGTAGGCAGGGATTTGGTAAGCAAATCCGCCAAGTTATTACATGATTGGATCTTCTGTACCTCAATCTGCTTTTGCTTCTGAAGGTCGTGCATCCAGAAGAACTTGGGGGAGATATGCTTTGTCTTGTCGCCTTTGATGTAGCCGTCCTGAAGCTGGGCTATACATGCTGCATTGTCTTCATGGAGTAGAGTAGACACAAGAACGCCGGTCATCAGGCCGGTGGAGGTGAGGATGTGCTGGATCACAGAACGTAGCCAGAAGCATTCCTTGCTCGCTTCGAAGATCGCTAGAAGTTCTGAGTGAGTGGATGAGACGGTCGTCATGGTCTGCTTTACAGATCTCCAGGATATGGCTGTGCCGCGGTATGTGAACATGTATCCGGTTTGAGACTTCTCTGTATGAGGATCGGACCTGTAACCTGCATCAGCATAACCAACTAAACCAGTTGATGCCCCTTTCCTGTAGAATAGACCTAAGTCTATGGACCCTTGGAGGTAGCGCAGAAGATGCTTAACTCCGGTCCAGTGCCGCTGTGTAGGTGCAGCACTATATCTGGCTAGTAAGTTTACTGCAAATGCTATGTCGGGGCGAGTGCAGTTAGCAAGGTAAAGGAGTGCACCGATAGCATTTAAATAAGGCACTTCGGGGCCTAGTACTTCCTCCCCCTCTTCCAGCGGCCAGAAGGGGTCTTTGTGTACATCCAATGATCTGACGACCATCGGAGTGCTGAGGGGGTGGCACTTATCCATCTGAAACTTTTTCAATAAGTTCGATGTGTAAGTAGACTGGTGTAACAGGATCCCATCTTTAAGATGCTCTATCTGAAGACCTAAACAGAATTTTGACTTTCCGAGGTCTTTCATCTCGAAGGTTTCTGTCAGGCTTCTAGAAATCTTTGCGATCTCTTCAGGAGATCTGATGAGGTTTAAGTCGTCTACGTAGATGGCTATAATTACAAATCCTGTTGCCTTTGCTCTTATAAAGATGCAAGGACAGACTGGGTCGTTTGTAAATCCTTGTTTTGCAAGGAAATCGCTCAGTCTGTTATACCACATCCTTCCAGATTGTTTTAGACCATATAATGATCTTTGCAGTTTCACTGAGTAGATGTCACGTTCTCTCTCTTTTAGTGCTGCAGGCAAAGAATAACCGTCAGGCAATCTCATATAGATGTCTCGGTCTAGGTTGCCATATAGGTATGCAGTAACCACGTCCATGAGTTGCATATCTAAACCCTCTTGGGCTGTTAAGCCAATGAGGAATCGGAAGGTGATCGCGTCCATGACTGGGGAGTATGTGGCTTCAAAATCCACCCCAGGACGTTGGGTAAAACCCTGCGCTACAAGCCTTGCTTTATAGCGAACGATCTCATTCTTTTCATTTCGTTTTCTAACAAATACCCATTTATAACCCACAGGTTTTACACCTTTTGGTGTCTGGTCTATGGGTCCGAAGACCTTGCGTTTGGTGAGTGAATCCAACTCCACTCCTATTGCCGCTTTCCACTTTGGCCAATCATCTCTGCTTTGACATTCTGTCAGAGAGCGTGGTTCAATATCATCGTCGCAGCACGCGACGTTGATGGCAATATTACACGCAAATGTGTCATCTATGGTTGTGCTTTTTCTGTCCCAATACTCCCCAGTTCGTACATAGTGTATCGATACTTCATTTTCTCCCGGTTTTACCTCTTCATGAGAGTTTGGGAGAGATGGGTTAGTAGGGCTTATATTAGCATCCTGTGGTGGTATATGTTTACCATTGCCAAGGGTCCTACTCTTTCGAGGGACTTGGTCCTTGGATCCCGGTGGTCGCCCTCTCTTTTTGAGAGGTCCAACCTTTTCTGCTGCAGGCGGATTGCATCCATTTTGCGGTATGTCAATCCTAGTTGGAGTGTTAGCAGCAGGGACGTGTGATTTGACAATCTTCTGGTTGTCAGTAAATTTGTCCGGGAAGAGATGGACAGTGTTTTGGATGTGGAGAATCTTCAGGACCTCCTCCTCACACTGGCTTGTTGGCGGATCAAAGTGACATAATGTCTTTGTATCCCAAGTGATACTTTCTGAAGCTTCGGGCTTCTTTGTCTGTGAGCCTAGTCTTGGAAACGATGTTTCATCGAATTCACAGTCTTCTAGACGTGCCTTAAAGACGTCTCCCGTAAGGGGTTCTAGGAATCTAATTATGGTGGGGGTGTCAAACCCAACATAAATGCCTAGACGACGTTGTGGACCCATCTTTGTCCTTTGCGGTGGTGCTATGGGGACGTATACTGCACAACCAAATATTCTCAAATGTGAGACAATTGATGGGGCTCCAAGTGCTAGTTGCATTGGAGAATATGACTGACCTCCAGAAGGTCTTAATTTTATTAAAGATGCAGCATGCAAAATTGCATGACCCCATGCATTCACTGGCATCTGGGATTGAAGTAATAATGGACGAGCGATCCATTGCAGTCTCTTAATTAGAGATTCTGCTAACCCTTTTTGCGTGTGAACATGCGCCACAGGATGTTCGACTTCAATTCCCTGAGCTTGGCAATAGTCTAGAAAGACTTGTGACGTAAACTCCCCCGCATTGTCCAGACGGAGTTTCTTTATCTGGTAGTTGGGGAAGTGGGCCCGTAACTTGATTATCTGAGCTAAAAGCTTAGATAGTGCTAGGTTACGGGTGGACAGTAGGCACACATGTGACCACTTAGTAGATGCGTCTATCAGGACCATAAAGTACCTGAACGGACCACTTGATGGGTGAATCGGCCCACAAATGTCTCCGTGGATTCTTTCCAGAAAACTGGGGGACTCCACGTCCACTTTCAGTGGAGAGGGTCTCGTGATCAGTTTACCCTTGTAACAGGGTGGACATGGGAATTTGCCTTTTTGAAGAATCTTCAGGTTCTTCAGGTCTATACCCCTGGAGTTCTTTATGATGCGGTATATCATAACAGAACCAGAATGTCCCAGTCTACTGTGCCAGAGTTGGAATTCTGGTGTTTGGGGGCACTGCAGGTGCTCCGCCATGGATGTTTCTGGAGTTTGTATACTTGTTTGGTAGAGTCCCGAGGGGAGTCCCTTGAAACGTTTCACAATGGTTTTTGAACCATTTGTAAGAGACGTTACAAGCAAGTATTCCCTTTTATCTTCCTCGACCGTCTCTAAGTGATATCCGTTTAAACGGATGTCTTTAAAGCTTAGGAGGTTTCGGATGGATTTAGGGGAGTATAACGCATTTTTAAGTGTTATTTGTGTGTTGCCGGGGAGCAATATAATTGCTTCCCCTGATCCTTTGGTTATGTTTGCTGGTCATGAGATTGTTCTCAGTGGGCCAGAATAGCTACTTATGCTCATGAAGTAGTCTGTGTTTTGAAGGATCGAGTGCGTCGATGCACTGTCCACTAGGCAGATAAGTTCCATATCTAAAAAAGGAAGACATTCAAGCAATAAATGAAGAGAAAAGATCCACTTTCATAAAAAAATAAATGCTCAAAATATTGCTTGACATGGAAATAAAACTAGATACGATGCATAAATAGACGATACATTGCTAGTGCATAGAAGTGGTCCAGATCTAGAGTGTGTCATCTCCCATGAAGTCTTCAGGAGTCCATGAGGTCTCTGCCAACGCTGCGCTCTCAATCAGGTTTGTCTCAGCTCGAGGCTTGAGGCTTGCCTGGTAGAGGTCCTGGAGGTGTTTTGCTGTGCGGCAGATTCTGGACCAGTGGCCCGTCATTCCGCATTTAGAGCACTTGTCCTCCCAGTCTTTCTTGGGAGTGCCACCTTTGTTGGGAATCCTCTTTTGCTTCTTGTCCACAAACTTCTGGTTCTGAGGAGGAGATGGGGGAGTGGCCTTCTTCCGCTGCTTCTGTTCTTTCCATTTCTGGAATTTTGCCTTTTTGTCCGTCTTCTTCTTCTGGGAAGACTGGAAGTGAGCCTCTGCAGGAGGTGGCAATGGAGCGGAGCCAGGAGGGCGCAGGTTGTGGGTGGCAACCAACAGGTCTCAGTTCTGTTCAGCCATAAGCAGGCATGAAAGCAGATCAGAGTACTTAGTGAACTTTCTCTCGCGATATTGTTGCATAAGGATCATGTCCTTTTCGTGGAAAGACATGAACGTCTTTTCCAGCAACATTTTCTCCGTCACTGGTTCACCGCACAACTTCAGGCGTGAGGTGATGCGGAAGAGAGCTGATTTGTACTCCGCTACGGATTTGAAGTCCTGTATGCGGAGGTGAGTCCACTCGTACTGTGCACGGGGGAGTATGACATCCCTCTGATGTCTGTACCTCTCCTCGAGTGCGTCCCACAGCTCGTAAGGGTCCTCTACAGTGAGGTACTCGTCCTTTAAGGTCGAGTCTAAATGTTTCCTGATATATATAATGGCTTTCGCCTTTAATATATCGGAAACTTCCTCTGTATGAGGTGCTTCCACTGAAACGTCCTTGTTCGCTGGGGCAGTACTTGTTGTTGCCTTTTCAGTCTGTGTGAGACTGAAACCATGAGAGCGCAGATGGAACTTCAGGTCCAACTGCCAACTCAGGTAGTTTGACCCATCGGCCTTCAGGATCAAAAAGTCGACATTTGCAAGTCTGGCCATTTAATGATCTAGCAATGTAAAGGAAAACAACATGTATCAATAAAACTGAGTAAATTAGACATCCACGCATGTAATGCAAACATTTTTCATAGCATGGATCTAATTAATGTGAATTTAACATACATGCTTTTTACAGATTCATAATGTGAATAACGGTTTAACATTCACGCATGCTGTTAAGTAGTTTCATTGTAACATTAAACATGGTATTAAAGTAATTAACATCCACACAGTTAATGTATAAACAATGAAGCAGAAAAATGACTTAGGACTATGGGGATCAGCCAGCCGACACCGAAATAAAAAGAAGTACAGTCCGAAGTTACATCAAAAAATAATTGCATGAAAGAATAAATTAAAACTCGGGAACTTCAGAGAGAAGCCCCTATCTTCATTGTGCGAACGCCTTCAGCTCCTTTTTGGTGTCCTTCGGTCTTCTTTTTACATTTATATCCTCACGTACAAATTTCTCTCAAAAAAAGAAAAATTGCAGGAAATTAAAAGGTGTCGGAAACCTGGCTGATCCCTAAAAACAAAGCCTAATTTGCACATCCACGTAGATAATATATTTGAAATATACAACTACGCAGATAATCAATCACAGGCATGTACAGATTAATTTAAATAATCTAAAATGTGTGTGACGTGCAAAAAAATTATTTTGAAAACTTTTACCTTTTGATCCATATTTTAATGTTTTGTTTACCGCTTAAAAAAACCATTTTAAAGTTTCTTTTAATTATTTTGGGCTTTTAGGGCCAAAAATAAAAAAGAAAAATTATTTATGTAAATGGGCTAATTTTCTGGCCTTTTGGGCCATGAGAACAACCCATTAGGGTTAATTGGGCCTCCCCAGAAAAAGTTGGCCCGTTTAGGGTTAGGGTTTCGGAAAACCCTAGGGGGGCCCGCGGCGTGCCGCCGCGACGGCTATCCGCGCAGAACGCGGCCGCCGTAGCGGCGGGCCGTGGCCTGCAAGCTGCGGCGACGGGGGCCGCGGCTTCAGGCCGCGGCTTCAGGCCACGGCAACTGGCCACGGCCTATGGCCGCGGTCTATGGCCGCGGCCTATGGCCACGGTGTGAGATCGCACCGGCGGCGCTTTTGAAGCGCCGCCGTTTCGCCCTATGGGCGTGCGGATTTTTGGATCAAAGGTTGGGGGTAAAAACGGATTTTTCGAGTATTTAGATCGCTAAAAACAGATTTTTATTGCTTTTAGGCATGCGGATCTAAAAAAATTGATTTTTTACCGTGTTTTTAAACTTTTTGATCCTAAAACATGCAGATCTAACGTGAAAAGCAAGTTTAGATCTAAAAGTTTTGATTTTTTACCTCTAGATTCGACAAGGGAATCTAGTTGACGGTTGGTGAAGGATGCCCTTTTCGCTCCCCGTTGAGAAGATTACGATCTTCTTGAATCTGAGCGATTGATGGATCTCCTTCCCCGCGAGCCGCCGTCTCCTCCAACGAGCGTGATCGTGCTGATAACGTGTTGTGAAGGGAAAAGTAGGGAAATAGGTGTATAGGGGTAAGAGCCCCCTACCCACATATATATAGCTTTCAATAGTGGGCTTGGATACCCAATGGGCCTCACGGGCCTATTCATAACAGTTTCATATAAAGGCTTTTTGTAATTGGCGATGAGATCTCACTAATTAGTATTTATTTAATCCAATGCACTATGCTTGGTTAGTACATAATTTAGAATGGCATTTGCTTTACTAAAGATTTCATTTTAGGCCAAATATCTTGTAGGTTTTTAAATAAAGTTTGTACCTTATTGTAAATTGTTGTGTAATTCTTTGAAGTTTTCATTTTTAAGAATGTTAATACTTTATGTTGGCATACAAAAAGAAATGATGACATCTTTGTGTTGTTCGTCCAAGTTGCCATTTTTGCTATATTGAGGTTAAGGATGGGGTTCTCCCTAAGCAAAATTAGGCTTTATACCAAGATTAGTTGCATTAGGATGCCAAGGTTCTAATTCTTCATTAAAGCCCGTGCTGAAGCTACTAATGTTGCAAATGTCTGCATTAATATTCATGCCTTTAAAATGGTCCCATAAGAGTTTATTTTTCCTTAAGCTCCTTAAGTGATTCCTTGATTAGTTCAATAAAAGCTTGCATGTCCAATACATGTATGAGTTGCAGTTGCAAGAGTTAATAAGTGGCCATGTTCATTTGAAGTTGCATGTAACTAAAGTGTAGTAGTCATGTTGTGGAACTTTAACTATGGCTATAATGCAAGTGGTTAAAGTGAGGGTGCTAGGTGGAATGTGATTATGATGCTCCATTGCTCCTGTAAATGTGATTGTGAGGGGTGTTCCTTAAGTTCGTCCATAGGCCTTTTCTATGAAATGGGAATGTTGTCCATGGATAGTATGATGAGGAGATGGAAAAGGAAGTGTTACGTTTCTTTGCAAGGAACATTATTCTTTTATGTCATTTTTAACACATGCTAGCTTTGTTGTTCCTTTTATGTCACCTTAATATAGTTGAATGTCACTTTCTTAATGTGGTATGCTACCTTACTTAACTTGAATGTTAATGAACTATATGTATATCTCGGTCTGCCGCATGGCGGATGAGCTCCCTATAAAGGGGTTGTGGGAGAACTGGATACTAGTAGGGTATGAAGACTGGACTGTGTTGTGATGTCGTGATGTACCTTGCTCAGTTTCGGGTACTTGTGGTGTTGACATACCTTGCTCAGTTTCAGGCATGAGGTTTTGTGATGTTGCGGAGTTTCTCAATCGCACTCCGATGCGAGAGGGTATGGGTGGAGTGAGAGGCCCCGTTAAGGAAACAGTGATTGTGTATCACTGGTGGGTGCTCCTTACAATCCCACCTTTGGGGGTGGAGTCCAGTTTCTGATATTCAACGACATGCCCAGTTTTCCAAATAAATGTAACTAAGCACTTAATTACTGTATATTTACTATATGCAGCTGTTGTTTTCTTTTCCTTGCCTAATGAGATTATGCGTCTTTTTATTCCACGGACCAACTTGTGATTAAAAACATCATTCTCTAAATTAATACTTACATGCACGAGTTGGGATTCCTACTTGGACACGCTTTGATGTGCTCCAATTTGTGGTTTCAGGATTATGGAGCTGGAGGCATGGGGATGGAGTTAGAGTTATGGTGGAGAAGTTTAGGTCGTGAGTTGGGTTATGAGGGGAGAGGACGAGAGTTTTGTACTTTTGGGTTTCTTTGGGATATGTTCTGGGGTGAGTTGCTGATGTACTGATGTATGTATAAGTAGATGTACAATGGACTGTTGCATAGAAATATAGTGTTGCCTTGTTTCCTCTGTGCAGTTGTATTTGCAGTTGTTGTTTCGGGCTCCTTCTGTGTTTTCTCTTGGTTGTTTGAATTTAGAAACATTACATGTAGTATCCCAACAGTGAGTAGTGGACCTGCACCTCTCTAGTTGACTCTCCTTCTTTCCCGCTTTTCTTTTTCACACCCGCCTCTTTGGGAATACCTGGGATGGATTCGTACTTTCCGAGTATCCTGGGGAACGGGGCGTTACAGCTTATATGCTTTAGCACAAGATTTAAGCTCTATCAAGAGAATGATGGAGGAGTGGCGTAGGAAAGAGATGAAATGATCTTCAATGCATTTCTAATGATTTCCCAGAGTTCTAAACGAACTAAACCAACTCCTATTTAAAGGAAGCCAAGAAAAGACCATAAAACCAACCAAAACCCAAAGGGAAGAAATCTGCAACGGCTAGATTTTGGCAGCTTACGACAAAGACAATCGACTGATGAACAACTGACACTCGACTGGTCAACGGCTATAAAAATTCTAACGGCTATAATCTGAGCCAGGACAAGCGACTGTAGAAGACTACACAGGCACCTGTACAAGGTGTAGGTACCTGAATATCCTTCAGCAGGCGATTGCCACATGTGATGAAAATGGAGCATTAAAAACACAACTTTCGTACTAGCGCCTTCAGACGATAACTGACCAATTCTCAGGCGCCAGTAATTTGACAGGCGACTAAAAACCTCTCATCAATCGACTGGCTTACAAAGTGGGTTGAAACCCAGGATATACAAGTTATGCACTTTGGCACACAGACGACTGGAGAAAAAATCACAGGCGCCTGATGGAAGACAGGCGCCTGTAAAATGAACGACCGTCAACTGTTTCCAAGAGCTGAAGAAAGAGTCAAGAAATGTTGACTTAAGCTGTGCACATCAGTCGGCTGTAGAAGGCTGGCCAATCGCCTGGAGGTCATCCAGTCACGTGTAATGCCTTCATCAGTCGACTGTGATAGAGCCAAAAACTCCAGTTTGAGTTTAAGGTATGGTGAACATATTGGGATGGTTCCTATGATAATCTTAAGGCTCACTAATGATGGAAAATGCATATGCATGATCGATTTAGTCCATCTATCAAGGCATTACAATAAACAGAGACTCAAAAATAGAAAAGCAATAAATGAAATAATATTAATGGATTACATATTGCATCTCATAGAGTCTAAGTCTTCAAGCACATGATACATTGATGCTCCCAAACTTCTTCCAATCTTTGGTACCTCTTGATGAGCTTTCCTTCATCAAGCTGCAAGCTTTGGCATTGCTCCTCTAGATGTCTATCCATCATCATGCTCCGAGCTTTGGCTTCATTAGATGATATTCATGACTTCATCCAAGCTTGAGCACACCATCACTCTTGGCGGTCTTTAATATATCCATTACATCATCATCCAAGCATTATATTTTGTCTCATCAACATATAATCATTAAGATAAACTGAGGCTAAAACATAAGATTGATTAGCACACTAAAATAATATATTGATCATCATCGAAACAATGTTAGGCTTAAACCAAAGAACTAACAATCTTCCCCCTTTTGACGATGAAACTATTATGTCAAAAATATAAAAAATATTGAAATAAACAATGTGTGCTAATAAACTCCCCCAATCAATATGCAAAAGTGCACAAAATATAGCACAAATCATATTGATGGATGTTATGCAAAAACATACCAAAATATTAAGAATGCATAAAAGAGCATAATGTATATTTTTATATAACCCATTTCTCTCCCCCATTGGCATATCAAAAAGATGGATAATAGCCAAATAGAAAAAACCTAGGGTAAGCGAAATAACCATCCCATATGCACAAAAAAAATGTGAATGACATTCAATGTGACATATGAATGGAAAAACTAATGCTTGTAAACAAGAGTTCCATACTCCCCCATAATCATACAAAACATGCAAAAATTGGAGTAGTGGACACACTCACAAAAATGTGGGTACAAAATATAAACATACAAGTATGGTACACAAGCAATGAATAACAATGTGAGTGAGCTAGTAATGTGGAAACCAAACAAAAGTGGAGTATGGTTTCCGTATATAATCATATGAAAATATAACTTTACAAACATATGAATCTATATCCGAGTTCCTATCAAGGCTAGAAACATTCTTAAGAATCCACAAATAAAGTGATTTGGGATTCTTAAGAAGAGGTTTAGATAGGGCATGAGTAGGAGGCGATGGTGCACACTTATGAGGTGGAACATAAACATTGGCGTGTCCCGTGTGTGAAACATGTAATTTAGCATTAGAAACATTCACACAAACATTTCGACCAAGCATATGAACATGTGAAGTATGCAAAGGTTTATCATCAATTCTAGCATGCAAGCAAAGATAAGTTTTCCTATGAGTAGAAACATCATGCATAGCATTCAAAGAAGAAGCATTCATATCAACATGTTTTTGAATAGGCTTCTTAATATATGCAAGACCGGAATACAAATATGCATGATTTCTCTTTGGCTTGGACATAGCAGCTGATTTTAGGCCAAAAGAGTTGGATGTGACTTTCTTATTAGAATGCTCCCCCATAAAATTTATTTGGGTGCTTCTAAGAGAAGAGCTTGGTTTTGTAATGGCCCTAATGCCATATACAGTAAGTTATGTATTTTGGTTTGATATGTAATGTATGTTTGCCTGTGTGCCTCTGTAGAGTGTATAGTAATTTTGTTGTGTGCATAGTAACTTTCCTACGTGAATGGCTATATAGTTGAATATGTCCTGACTTGTATGTATAAGTGAATACGTATGGATGTATTGGATGTGATGTAGTGAGTGTTATTATTGTTCTTAGTGTGCTTAGTGATGTTTGGTTGGTGGGTGTGTATAGTAAAATGGTATTTTCCTGATAATTATTTTGTTATGTTCTAAAGAGATTGTTGTTATTGTTGGTGGTGGTATTAATGAATGGCATTGTGGTTGATGTTGTTATTATTATTAGTGTTAGCATTTTTATTCTTGTTATTATTGTTGATGTTGATTATTATTACTACTATTGTTTGGGCCTTTAGATAATTTTAGTAGCTAGAGTGGGTTGTTGGGCTTTGTTATTGGGCTTGAATTATTTGTAGATGAGAGGAAAGATTTTTATGAGAATGACAAACTTGTAATTAGAGGGATTCATATGTTTATTAATTCTCTTCTCTTTCTCTCCAAGCTTCTCCATTCTTCTCTCATTCAATTCTTTTTCTTTTCTCTTTCTCCCCCCAACCCAAGCCTGTCGAATCCTCTCCCCTATGGCCGAATCATTCCAGCTGTAACGCCCCGCTCCCCAAGATAGCCTGAAAGTACAAATCCGTCTCAGGTATTTCCGAGAAGGTGGGTGTTACGAAGGGAGAAAAGAAATTCAATTGAGACTGCAGATTCACTGCGCACTGCTGGGATAGTTGACTGGCCTAAAAATGTGCTTCTCTCAAGCGAAAGAGTCCGTACAAGTACTATAATATGGGAGTCCAGATGTCGAATCCTCGGGAGAAAATCTGTTGCAACCACAAAGCTCAAATCAAATAGAAAGCCAACATAAAGAAACTAACCACTTTTGATGATGGTGGTGTGAATGGAGTTTGATCGTGGATTCGAATTTGTGAACAATACGAGCAAAAGAAACTTTCGTGTATGAAAATATCTATGAAAAGTATGCACATGGTATGTGTTCATTAGGATCCATGATTCGTATTAACTTGGTTGATTAAATATAACTCAATGAATTCTCTTTTTGAGAGCAATTCATCGGAGGATACCTGATTCGGGGTATAAATTGCTTATTCCCCCCCATTTCTGGGTATTTTATGTGTATATCGTATTAATTTTGGCGTTGATACGTGCGTGTTCGTGATGTCGTGGATTATTAACGCCTAATATATTTTTATACATAAAATACGATTTCTATGGACTAATTTTAGCTCCTCTTATTTTTCAGGTACGCCTGGAAATTTTCCAGATTTTCTTGAATTTTTCCAGATTTTTTGGGTGCTTGGGGCTATTTTTGGTGAATTTTTGGAGCTATAAGGGAATTTCTGGGAATTAAAACAAAGGAAAAAGGCTTAATGGGCCTTGAGGCCCGCGGCCCGCTTCTGAGCGGGCCGCAGTGTGTTAATAAAATAAATAAATAAATAAACCATTTTATCGCCCAGCGGGCCGGCCCGCCTGGCCGGCCCGCCAGGCGGACGAACGCAGAAGGAGGGGGGGCCCCGCGCCCCCCCAATGTCGCCAGGCGCATGAGAAAAGGGGGGGGGGGCCCTGGAAAATTAAATCCCGCCCCCCTCGACAGAGTATGTTTTTTTGGCCCAAATTTTGCTTGGGTGAACAGAAAAACACAGAAATGAGCAGGGACCTGGTTTAAATTGTTCTCTATTTTTTTCTTTGGTCTGAAGACGTTTTTGGGGAGTTAGTTTTTTTCAGCAGTTTTTTTCGGGCTTGCCTTGGGTATTCTTGCTCTCAAGGAAAAATTTCTAGGGCTTGGAAGATCTTGGAGAAGGGGTGAAACTCAAGAGAGAAGATCAAAGGAGAAGATCAAAAGGGGGTTCTCTTGTGCTTTAGCTTATATTTCCCATTTCTCTTGTTGAATTTTGCTATTTGTAAAAACATTGGGATGTTGATTTTGAAATCAAATATAGTGTTTTTGTTGATCATGAGTGGCTAGTTCTCTTGTGTTTGTTTATGGTGGATGGAGGTATGTTGGGCTTATAAATTTCATTTCTAGCTTGAATTTAATCTCTCATGTGTGAATGAAATGTTGAGTTAGGGTTGATCAATTGGAACCCTAGTGGGAAATCCAAAGAGAGGCTAATCCTAGTGGACCCTCTCTATTGTGCTAATTGTTGATGTTTTCTCATATGTTTCATTCAACATTTTTCGCACTCAATGTGTTCGATGAAATGCCAAATTAGCCGATCGCTCTCTCCTTAGTCGGAAGAGGGATCGTAGTGATTTGAATTGAAGTTATAAGCCCGACTACATCATGAAACCATGAACACTCACATTTCTCATCTTTGTTGCTATCCTACATTTTTCGTTGTTTGCATGCTTAAAGGTAGTGTGTTCTAAAAATTCACTCAACCAATCCTCACTCCAAAGGGTGGTATTTCTCACACCGCTTAAGCTTATTGTGATCATTGTTGATTGTAAGCAAGTTGTCCCCGTGTTCGACCCTAGGCTCACTAGGATATTTACTACTAGGCGACCTCCTACACTTGGGAGTTAGCACGTGCAATCTTTTGTTCACGCCAAGTTTTTGGCGCCGTTGTCGTGTCACCCTTGTGGGGATTAAAGCGAAATATCGAATACGATCGTTGCTAAAGTTATAATCTTTTAAATATAAATATGAAACTCCTTTTTAGAGAGATCAAAACTCACTCTTGTGGGGTAATCATCAACTTAATCACGTTCTTTTGAAAGATGAAAAGATGATTTTAAATCAAAGAATACAACTGTATCAACGTTAACGATTTAGCACAACGATTCAACCAAATAAATACGCATCATATCCCCTAATTACACCATACCATGCACAATGAAAATTTAGCTACTCATACTGAAAATAAACACCAATTTCATCATATAAAGCTTGGTTCTAATCAATACAATCAAATAGAGTTCAAAATACGCAAAAGAGTTCAAGAATATCACCAAATACGCTATCTATTTACCTAAGAAACCCTTCTTCTTCCTCCTAAAAGCCTCTGAAAATTAGCCCAAGTTGCTCTCTGTATTCTCAGGAAAATTCTGCAAAACTCGGCTCCAAAATCGCCCAAATACGCCAAGAATACGGCCAAAAACCCTAATAATACCTTATATAATAGCATTGCGGGTTTACTGTGCTTAACGGGTCGAAACCCGCAACCATCTGCATCCAAACCCGATTCATCTCGCCGGCGCAATTCCCAGCCGCACATCCGTGCGGGATTCAACGGGAGAGCGCCACGTGCGCTGTAAGAATCGTGCCCCGCCCGCTTCGCTTCGACGGATCCGACTTCGTCTCGGGGTTAACAGGGGCCCTTCGATCGCGATCTGACGGTCGAGAACTGACCGCGTCGATGCACTCGTGCGTTCGTTGGATGAGGCGGGAACTCCACCGATTGCCGCCGCGTGGCCTTCAAAATCGCTGCCGCTTGCTTCGTTCATAGGTGAGTGCGGGCCGTTCGATCAGTGATCGACGGCTACCAAGCTGCCGCGTCCTTCGCGTCTGAGAGGCGTTGGATGAAGCTGTGGACGGCTGGGATGCAGCTGCGTGTCGCCAAGATTCGTGCCGGAACACAAACAGCGTCGTATATACGCTGTATTTGCACCGTATTTCCTCCGTATTTCAGCCCTTTAAATGGTATTCTGCATTCAATAAATCACAGAAATTATCACAAATCTCAGAAAAATACAAATAAATAGTGGTTGGAATCGTAAGATCGAGACCTAGCCATGAAAATATAAAAAGTGCAGAAATACTCAGTAAAATTCATATTTTGTGCACAAATCAATGGTTTGCTCTAATAAATGATGATATACAATATACGAATGTATTAGAGACCAATTCGTAACATGTATGCACAAAATAGGGCTAAATATGGTGTTAAATATGCAATATTCACCTCAAATCACACCCCCAAATAGCGTTTTGCTAGTCTCTAGCAAAATGAGCGATAAAGTCGAATGATTAATAAACAATAAATTCTATCAATCGCTTATGACATGGCCCAATAATACCCTTTCCAACATGATCTAGACTATCAATATACACAATCCATGCACAAGATCAATCACATGATATTTTCTCTAATTTAATTTGAATAAATAACATGCAAGCATCGTTTTGCGCAAGCAAAAGTATAACACGTCGTTATGTTCTAGTTTTCTTGTTTCCAAGGAGTTGGCATCTCAAAAAGTAACCGTTCACATCATGTGTATTGAGGTTGCTTAGTGTATTCACCATTTCTTTTTTTTTGTTCCGCGTAACGCGCATCAAGCAACATTTGCGGAAAAATGTATAACTTGGATCGCTCCATCAAATGTGAGTTTCCGGTCATTGGCTCCCAAATCAGACGATAATATGGCATTAGGCCAAAAAGGATCCCTCGGACTATACTACTCGAGCCAACCAAGTTATTTATTGAGTGACACACTTATTCGTTTCACTTTTTTTGTTTCTTCATTTTTTCTCCTTTTTTCTGTTTTTTTTCGTAAGCAACCTAACACCCACTCTTCGAACATAAACATTAATAACAATGGCCAAATTCCTCTTCAACTTGAAGACTATTCTAATAAATTGTGTATACTTAAGCTTTGTCATCACATTAGCATGCATGAAATAAATTCAAACTATTTCGAGATATTAATTATGGCAATTGAAAATTTTCATGAATTGCATATTAACGGTAATTCCATGATGGAAAAATAATTAACTCAAGCCACAAACAATTTTTAGAACTCAATCAATGCATAATCATCCGTATTTGGAGTGTGAAGGAGTTTTAAATGATGATATTTGGTGATTTATTATTCTCTTAGCAAAAAAAATCCTAAGGTCTCATACACAACCCCCAACTAAAGATGGACATTGTCCTCAATGTCGAAAAGGGTACGAGTTTATTCAAGCAAGCATCCTAGAAAGCATATAAAATCTACGCTAATGGAAAGATCACACCGTGGTCAAGTGGCGGATCCCGAATCTTTAATTGTGGAGGAAGTTGTTCAATTTGCTCCTTGCGCTCCTCGGCGAGTGATCTTCCTCCAACAACTAAATTGTATCCTAGTAACGTAACTCCCAGCATCTCTATAAGATGTTCACCTGTATCCTGCAAGAGATGAGTCACGTCAATCCATTTTAGTCTAAGTTTCTTCTCAATAAAAGTATTCCAAACGTAGTCATCAAAATGAGTGAAATAAATTAAAGCATATTGATGACTACTCCCTGAAAGATATTCACTACTCTAGGTATGATGCTCAGTCATTGGGGAGATGGGTAAATGATTTTGGGAAAAAACTGGAGGAGGGGATGGTTCTGGCTCCATGGCGATAATCTCAAAACCCTTGTCCCTAGTTGTGTCCTCCTCCTGTTCATCCAAGATTGCTAGATCGTCCTCTCTTTTGCACACACTTCCTGCCATGTAGATATTTTTATTCGTGTCCTCAACGTGACATGGTTCGCTCGATATACCTGCAATAGAAGATAAACTCGTATTAGATTCTTGAAATTGAGTTTCAAAAGCATTACTTTCTTCTAAGCAAGTGGCAATCAGAGTAAGATTTTCAAAGGATTTCTGAATCTGCTGATTCCGAGTAATGAAATTCTCTTGGAATTGATGGGATGTGGCCTCCTGTGTCTGAATAATCAAGTAAACTTCCTCTTTCAAGGATTGCAAAGGTATGTCTACGCTTTGCTCCCCTTGATCAAGGTATGAAGGCTCCGTTGAATCGCTCTCTGAAGTCTCTTCCATGGTTTCTTCATTTTCTTTCAGAGACCATGTATTTCCACGCTTCTGTCGGCGTTATGACTACCAAAAATTCCTGCAGCTGTGGTCGTAGTCCATCCAGGAAGGACTCCATAAGCTGTTCCTTTGTGTACCCATGCTGCGGATAGCTCGATATTATGTCTGTGAACCTCCTCCAGGCCTGAAAGAAAGTTTCACAGTCAGTTTGATTAAAATTAACGATCTTGAGCTTCTCCGTCCTATGTTTGTGTGCATTAGCGTACTCTGCATTATGCCAATTGTTTGTGCAATATAAATTCATATACTCCATTTTTTAAAAATAAAAAAAACAAAAGTTTATGTACAGTAAAGTGGAAAGATCTCACCGAAGGTCCTCTAAATGAAATAAACTATGGTAACAAACCGTTCTCCCCGGCAACGGCGCCAAAAACTTGATTGGCCCAAAAATGTGCTTCTCTCAAGCGAAAGAGTCCGTACAAGTAATATAATCTGGGAGTCCAAATGTCGAATCCTTGGGAGAAAATCTGTTGCAACCACAAAGCTCAAATCAAATAGAAAGCCAACGTAAAGAAACTAACCACTTTTGATGATGGTGGTGTGAATGGAGTTTGATCGTGAATTTGAATTTGTGAATAATACGAGCAAAAGAAACTTTCGTGTATGAAAATATCTATGAAAGTATGCACATGGTATGGGTTCATTAGGATTCATGATTCGTATTAACTTGGTTGATTAAATATAACTCAATGAATTCTCTTTTTGAGAGCAATTCATCGGAGGATACCCTTGTGGGGATTAAAGCGAAATATCGAATACGATCGTTGCTAAAGTTATAATCTTTTAAATATAGATATGAAACTCCCTTTTGGAGAGATCAAAACTCACCCTTGTGGGGTGATCATCAACTTAATCACATTCTTTTGGAAGATGAAAAGATGATTTTAAATCAAAGAATACAACTTTATCAACGTTAACGATTTAGCACAACGATTCAACCAAATAAATACGCATCATATCCCCTAACTACACCATACCATGCATAATGAAAATTTAGCTACTCATACTGAAAATAAACACCAATTTCATCATATAAAGCATGGTTCTAATCAATACAATCAAATAAAGTTCAAAATACGCAAAAGAGTTCAAGAATATAACCAAATACGCTATCTATTTGCCTAAGAAACCCTTCTTCTTCCTCCTAAAAGCCTCTGAAAATTAGCCCAAGTTGCTCTCTGTATTCTCAGGAAAATTCTGCAAAACTAGGCTCCAAAATCGCCCAAATACGCCAAGAATACGGCCAAAAACCCTAAGAATACCTTATATAACAGCATTGCGGGTTTACTGTGCTTAACGGGTCGAAACCCGCAACCATCTGCGTCCAAACCCGATTCATCTCGCCGGTGCAATTTCCAGCCGCACATCCGTGCGGGATTCAACAGGAGAGCGCCACGTGCGCTGTAAGAATCGTGCCCCGCCCGCTTCGCTTCGACGGATCCGACTTCGTCTCGGGGTTAATGACTGGTCCAAAAAGTTGTACTGATAATCCCAAGTATAGGACGTCGGTCAAGTAGTAAACCTGGTGAGACCAGGATCGTATTCCTCAGGGACAACGCAACCTGCAAATTTCAAAGTTTAGAATTAAGCTAGAAAAATTAATTGATGAGAGATGAACCACCCTTCGAAGGCGATTTTGGATTTGGATTTAGCGTGAGGTAAAAGTCGTTTTAAGAAATACAAAAGTTTAAAACGTGAATGTGAAAATACAATTTATAAAAAACGTGTGTGTGTTGTGTTTCCGTTAGTGTTGAGTAGGTTATGCTATTCATTCTCCATGATTTCTCGATCCCGCATCCATGCCAAGGTATGTGGATCGGAAGATAAAGCTTTAAAAACGATGATTTTCAATTAAAAAGATAGCGTAAAACAAGCGATTTCTTTGAATAATAAATTATAAAAGATGAACCTCGCGGTTCATCACCCTCCTTGGGCTCCTCTACGGATTGATGCACTTAGACAATGCCTCGCGGCACGTCATCCTAAGCGGATTCCTCTACGGATTGTGCGTATTTGAAAAAGTAAAGAAATCGGCGTTTTTAAACGGTTTTGATTTTTGCACAATATATGGAGATATGAAAGCAATACCCTAGCAACACTAACTTCCACACAACACACCCACAATACTTTAGCCAAGCATGGTAACAAAAACAACAAGTTTCATTAATAGAAACATAAGTTTAATACAAACCGTAATACAAAATTAATACAAATGGGTAAAGAAAGGGAGTTTTTCACCACTTTTGAAGCCCAAACACCCCCAAAACTCTTCTTGATCTGAGCAAACTCCTCTGGAATGGATAGAAGAACTCCTTAGCTTCGAAATGAAACGAAAATCACTCAATTTGGAGTTGTGAGTAAGAAGTTATGCCCAAAACCCTCTTTTTATAGCCAAACGGGTCTGCGGGTCAACATTCAGGCTTGGCGGGCGCAGCCCGCGTGCGTCAATGGAGGCGGGCGCGAATTCAGAAGAGGCGGGCGCCGCCCGCTGTGAATACGGGCGGGCCGCCCGCCTGGTCAACAGGCGGGTTTGACCCGCCTGTTGAACAGGCGGGCTTGACCCGCCTGTTGAACAGGCGGGTCGCCCGCCTGTTCAACAGGCGGGCTTGGCCCGCCTGTACACAGGCGGGCCAGCACCCTTTTTTTGAAATAATATTTTTTTTTTACTTTTCTCTCTTTACAACAGATTTATTGGGCCTTTTAATTCGCAGAAATTTGCTCCGATCTCCGAAAAATGTGGAAAAATAGCCGTTGGATTCGGAAAATTGCAAGCTTCTCCTGAAAAATAAAATTGAGACAAAATTAGGCCAGAAAATTGTATTTTGCATATAAACAAGCGAAATACTCTATGATTAAATGATATTACAAAAACACACTTATTAGAGATAGATTATATATTACATATATGCAAAATACAGTCTAAATGATGGGTAAAAAATGTAATATTCTCTCAGAATCAGTTAACAGGGGCCCTTCAATCGCGATCTGACGGTCGAGAACTGACCGCGTCGATGTAATCGTGCGTTCGTTGGATGAGGCGGGAACTCCACCGATTGCCGCTGCGTGGCCTTCAAAATCGCTGCCGCTTGCTTCGTTCATGGGTGAGTGCGGGCCGTTCGATCAGTGATCGACGGCTACCAAGCTGCCGCGTCCTCCGCGTCTGAGAGGCGTTGGATGAAGCGGTGGACGGCTGGGATGCAGCCGCGTGTCGCCAAGATTCGTGCGGGAACATAAACAGCGCCGTATATACGCTGTATTTGCACCGTATTTCCTCCGTATTTCAGCCCTTTAAATGGTATTCTGTATTCAATAAATCACAGAAATTAGCACAGATCTCAGAAAAATACAAATAAATAGTCGTTGGAATCGTGAGATCGAGACCTAGCCACGGAAAATATAAAAAGTGCAGAAATACTCAGTAAAATTCATATTCTGTGCACAAATCAATGGTTTGCTCTAATAAATGATGATATACAATATACGAACGTATTAGAGACCAATTCGTAACATGTATGCACAAAATAGGGCTAAATAGGGTGTTAAATATGCAATATTCACCTCAAATCAATAGTACCTGTAGTGTTCCAAAGCAAACAACCAACATCCAACACAGAAGAACCAAGGAACACAGAAACAACACTGAGATAAGAGAATAAATACTGCCTTTTTAATATATATATCATCAATATCCATATATGACATCATCTATACATCAACTCCCAAGACTAGAAGAAACCCCAAAAGTACAACAACTCCCTATCTCATCAACTCTCCTCACCCCTAAACTCTCAACTCTGCCACTAAACTCCCCTGCTCCACCTGCTACCAACTCCAAGAGCCAACACCTGAAAAGTCAATGGGGGCACGTCAACGCATGTCCCAGTAGGATATCCCAACTCCATGTAGTATATCATTTACAGGCATGAACTACTATGCATGGAATATGACGTACATTACCATAGCATGCAAAGGAAGACGTAGCTACATAATACTAAGGCAATCGTAGGAAAACGTACCTGCTACACTAGTGTGTTGCTGCAAAGGAGAGTTAGTACTACGAATCATATATAAAGTAAAAGAGTCACGGCATGGGCCAAAAAGGAAATACACAAGGTGCCACCAAAAAGGAATTACACAAGTAAACAACATTTACTAATGCTACAAAATAATGAGGATTATCAAGTAGTGATTTGGACCCTAAGTAGTGGGTAGACCCTCTTTGGACTGGACCTCACTCCTAGTTGGGGTGATACAGGCAAACTCCCTCAGTTAGCTGTGGCACTCGGCCCAGTGTGCAATGCTATTAACAAAGGAGCCATGTTTTCTCATTATTTCCCCTTCAAATTCTTCAACCCACCGCATTTTCGCCACTCCCCGCCACTCGGGCAAGAACAGGAGGGCCACCAACCACCACAAACTGTCCAGCCCCTCATGTTTTTTCCACAACTTAGTGTCCCACAATCCCCGTGTCACCCTCCTTAAAGAGGACTTAGTCATTGTCATGAATTTACAAAATGTAAAGACGATCATAAGGAAACATAAAGACACAATGCTTTCATGTAAAAGCTAATTCTCATTCCCATCATCGTATCAAGGTGTTATGCACATCGTGCCATGCCCACCATACCACCACAAACCCAACCACATTACCACGCATGCCATGTCCACCACATCCTTCCCACCATGTGTAGGCAACCATGACCAGAAGTATGCTACAAAACATGCCCACCATTCCATGATTCATACATATTTAAGGGACTGAACATACATATATGCTTCATTGAACGCACATATATGCATGGCTGAACACAGATATGTGCATGGCTGAACATGGATATATGCATAACTGAACACACATATTTAAGGGACTGAACACAGATATACACATGACTGAACACACATATTTAAGGGACTGAACACAGATATATACGTAGCTGAACATGGATATATGCGCAATTGAAGACACATATATACTTCACTGTCCATACATTGCTGAACTTTCGCCAACAGTCACAAACATCAATGGATATCAGACATTTCTAGCGCGAAATTGATAAAACTTCCTAAATGAAAGTTGTAGATGTAGTAGTCTTGGATTAACAGATAAAATTCCAGGCAAAAATATTAAGTAGGTGATTTATGGTGAATTATTTGGTGAAGTGTGTCAATTCTGTTTTTCAGACAGATTTCAGAGTCTATAAAGATAGCTGTTTTTGGACAGTCTATAAAGATTGATGTTTTTGACCAGTCTGGAAAAGCTTCAGACATGTTGTAAATATTGAATTTTTAACCTAACTTCCAGTTTGAATTGGAAAAAGTTGTAAACACGAAAGATGTTAAGGACATCAATATGCATAACATATATTTTTTTCAAGCAATTTCATATAGCCAATTAAGAGCAGATAATCACTAATGTTTCAGCTTTTCAGTACATATGTCCAGTAACAGCTATAAAGACCCTTCATAATATTAAAACATGGATTACACTAATAATCATGCATGTAATGATCCTACTAAGTAGAGTTCAGACTCCTACCTCTCTTAAGATGATGTGAGCTTTTCTCCTTCTTCTCCTTCTTCTTTCTCTTCCTCTCCTTTCCTTAGTTTCCCCAATGATTACTCTTTCTTTTCCTCTTTCTCTCTTCCTTTCTCTCCCCTCTTTCTTTCTTTCTTTTTTCCATGAAGAGCTCGGTTATAAGGAAGAAAAGGAGAAAAATAAATGAAAAAGAAAAATGAAAAGTTAAAGAAGAGAGGAGAAAGTTGTAAAAGGAAATGAGATGAAAATATCTCTTCAAAAGTTCCATGAATTTACAAGTTTGCCATTTCACCAAATAAAAGAAAGAAAAGAAAAGAAAAGAAATGAGAAGAGAAGAATGTAGAAGAATAAAGAGTTAATAAAGAGAGATATTTTCTAAAGATTCCCTTTAATTACAAGTTTGCCATTCTCTACACTCTTCATTTTTATATACACACAACCCATTCTTAATTACAAATGAGCCATTCCTTTATGCACACATCTTTCTAAAATATCTCATCTCTAGAAGTATCCATTACACTTATCACTAATAAGATGACATGAAAGCTACTAACGTAACTGCCCCTTAACTTGGGTATAAAATTACATCCCAAGCCATCCCATACACATCATATGTAAAATCAACCAGTGGTACATACATATACAAGTATCTGAACATACATATATAACAATCTGTACATAGATATACAAGGATCTATACATAGATATGTGAAGATCTGTACCTACAGATCTACTACACAAGCATGTGTACACACACATATATAAGAGACTGTACGTACATATAAACTGCACTGGACGTAGATATATAAGGATCTGTACACATATATACACTGCAATATATATATACATATATACTACAGTGTACACAGATATATGAACAGCTGTAAATACATATAATACAAAGTGTACACAGATATAACCTAGACTACAATATGATCATTCATACAATAGAAGACGAACACACTTATTTTAAAACATGAACACATATATAGCACAATAGAATACGAACACGCTTATAATATAATAAGAACACACACATATTACAATCTGAACACACATGTACTACAATGTTTACTAGCATATACATGCTACATAGACACACACAAGTATACATGCATATACACACTACATAGTACACAGATATACACTCTATTCTCACACAAAAATATAATCCCTACGTATATAGCACTTTAGGCCATTACACCAGCAAAAAAAGGGAAAGAGAGGAAGAAAAAAGAGAAAGAAAGGAAGAAAAGAGAAGAAAAGGGGGAAACCTCAAGAGGAGGAGGAAGGAGCAAGAGGAGATTAGGGTTTTTTTGGAGCTTGAAGATGAATCTATGGTGGAATTCATGGCATTGATGGAGAAGATTTCTCCATCCTAGCTTTGCGGTAGGAATCATACTCCATTTAATGTGATTAGTGCATGGTGGATTTCATTAATGCAAATCTGTTTCAAATTTCAGAAATCTGTTCCCTGTTTAACTGATGATATTTGTTTTTTAAATCAAATAAAAATATAAAAAATTATATTTATGTAGTTCATGGAATTCTACCTTAGGTTCATATATAATTTGACATGTGTTCAGTTCAAGTATTTGGAGAGATATGGTTTTGTTTGCAACCTGGTAGAATTCGGCCTGTTTCGACACCCGTACTAAAATGGTGAAAACGGCCATGATAATTAATGAAATTAGATGATTTGGGATACTCTACAACTCTCATTTTATACATTTTACCCAGTTTTGACTGTAGCTATGCGTAATACACTGATTTAGTTGAGGCAGTTGTGCTGTTTTTCTGTAGATTTGCTCTCTGTTGTTAGATGAATCACCATAAATCACATACACATGATTATTTTATGAAATTTGATGGGCATATGTAAAAAATTCCATATCTACAACTTTCATTTACATTGCATTGTTATATTCCATAGAAAAATATGGAGTAAAATGACATTCAACCTGACTGTTGTGCAATTTCCAGCAAGCTGAAGTGTTTTCTAGTGTTTCAAATGATGTGTTATGGTTAGTTTTGTTACTATCATCAATGAATGTTATCATTAACTAAAAGGAAGCTTCATGATGCTATTTGTTAATGACATTGTAGTGTGTTAATAACCATGTTAATAATGCCCCTCAGGTGTTTGTGGAAATGTTGAGGTGAAATGGTTATTAGTCTTATGTTGAGGTGAAATGGTTATTAATATGTTCATGTTGCTATTAGTCTTATGTTGCTATTAGTTTCATGCTATTAGCTTCATGTTGCTAAAAGAGGATGACATCTTGCTAGTAGTATTATGTTGTTTTCAATTGAATCGAGGACTTTGTCATTATGCCATCCATGTGTTTGTGATAATGTCTACATGTAGTTAATTATGAAATGAGGGAGATGCTTTGCATAATTTGACTACGGGTGAATTGTTGTGGTTGTAATATTATATGTGTTGAGAGGATGGCGTGATGCGGTTGAAATGGTTAGTTCCATATGTAGAAATGGAAAGAGTAATGTTTCATGAACATGTGAGAGTAAGATAGCGTTTCAGTCCTCCTATTGGAGGGTGACACGGGTTGGGGGAATTTCGAAGTATCGGATAGGCCTATGGGATGGACTGATTGTGTGCCTTGTGGTTTTGTTGTGTGGTGGATACACTTGCACTCCTAACGGGCTAGCGCGACGAGGAGTTTAGAGTGGTACCCGAGGCTCCTGATGGGCTAGCGCGGCGGGGAGTCCCTTTTGCTCTCCCATATAGTTGGGAGTGGTCCATTCCCATACGTCGTATTCGATATTAGGGTTCCAAAAGCTAACAATGTATGTAATTGTTTGACTGACTCTCTTTTGCGCTTTAGGCGTACTTGTTGTTAATTGTGGTACTATCGTCGCCCCTCCCCTTACACCTCCTACTATGATTCTATTCTCATTTCATACGTGTGGTACTATTGTTGCTTTCTTTTATCACTCATGCTATGTTTATTTGTAGCGCTTCTACTTGTAGCACTGTGCACCCACTGGTGGCATTAGTGTGTGTTGTGTTTAGGTTGGAGTATGTGATTCCTACTGGATCACGTGTTGGGGTGCCTCCGTTGACTTTTCAGGTGTGGTTCTTGGTGTGTGAAGCAGATGGAGCTGTAGAGATCTCTGGTTGAGACTAGAGCGTGGGGTGGTGAGGGGATAGGAGAGAGCTATGTGTATTTTGGGTTTTCTTTTGGGGTGAGAGATGCTTGTACTATATGAATTGATGCATTGGAATGCTTGAGATGTATATGAAATTGTTCAGTGTTTGGTTTTTAGTATTTCTCCGTGGCTTGGTCTCGTTCTGTGTTTATTGATTGGTTGTTTCGTTTAACACTACATGTATCATTCCCAGCAGCGTGCAGTGGCCTGCCAGTTTCTTTTGTATCCTTTTTTCCTTCGTAACACTCGCTACTTTGGGAGAACCTGGGATGGATTCGTACTTCCTGGGTATCATAGGGAGCAGGGCGTTACATGTTTGTTCATCTAAATGAAGAGGATCCAAAAACATTGTTCTTACTCAATTTGAAAATTTCAATTTGAGTATACAATGGCTCACATTTCTTCAAAAGAGAAGAAATGTTGTGTCATGCCCCATTTTGAGCGACACGTGCATTATACGATACACGGGTGGTAAGGCATACGTTTTGGCGATGTGTGTGCATTGTGCATGTGTGTTGCACGTGTGCAAGTGGGGTATGTAAGAGTATGTGTGGGGTGTGTAGGGGCAAGTGTGAAAAGGGGTTGGGGGTTAATGGCATAATCGTAAATTTTTAGAAAGGTGAGGTGCAAAATGGTCATTTGGACTAAGTGAGGGTGTGTGTATATAGAAGATGTCATCCCCTGTTTTGAAGTATACATGTATTCTATTGTGTACACGCGGTATTTCTACTTATAATGCATACGTAGGCATGAAGTAAACGTAGATATTGATGTATGTAACGTAGTGCAAGGGGGTTGGGCCGTAATGGGTGGCTAAGAGACGAGGAAGCGAGATTGGGTACGGGAAAAGTGCGAGGGACGACGTTGGTGCAAAACAACAGGGATGTGTTTAGACGTGAGTGTGTATGCATGTGTAGGCATGCATGGGTGTGTGTAGGGATGCCATGCAAGTGTGAAAGGGGTTAGGGGTCAATGGCAACCCCCGTAAATTTTTAGAAAGGCCAGGGGCAAAGTGGTCTTTTTGACTAAATTTGCTGGGCGTACATACTTAAGTGGTCGGTGTATAAAGTAATGACAAACTTGTAATTATCTAAAAGTTGAGGGGTATTTTTAGGAGGGTATTTTGGTCATTTAACATGTGGCATGCTTATCCTAAGAAGGTTCTAGAGTTAGATTTTTTTTAAAGGAGAATTCTTTCTTATCCTTCATTCTTCTTTTCTTTTCTCTTCCATTTCTCTTTTCCCTCTTTTCTTTCCATATAGGGCCGGCCACCCCCTCTCCCCTTTCTCCTTCTTTTTCGTTTGGAAACCCTAATTACCCACTCCAAGATTCAAGTATGTCATGTGGTTTGCAAGGGAGAAGAAGATGGAGAAGAAAGAAAGAAGAAGAGAAGGAAAAATCAAATTTTGGAGGTAGGATTCAACTTGGGTTTGGAAATTCAATTAGGGTTTATTTTTATTATGTTTTCACATCTTGTTTACTTAATTTGGATTAGGGAAAATCAAATTCATGTGCCATACTTTAGTTTCTTGCAAAATCCCCTTGAAATTATAATCAACATCACTTCATTTGAAAAGCTGAAATTTTGATGTGTGTTCATGATTGGATTCTGTTTTCTGTGATTAGAATTGAGCTTCGAAACAAATATGAGCTCGTAGATCACAAAGTTCTACCCCAAAATCATATAAATATTGATATATGTTCAATTCTGAAATTGGGAGTAAAAATTCAAATTCTACAGCATGTCTGTTTGATTTCCAGTTTGACACAGTTCAGTAGAAATAGCATAACTACCTGTACTCTCAATGAAATTGTGTGATCTTGGTCTTGTTGGAAACTTAAGACAATTATCTAAAAGTTTATCAGAGTGCCTATATGTCGCAATTCTGACTAGAACATGCTCAAATTTGGCTTTGAACACAGACCCAGAAATCTGTCTGAAAAACAGATTTGACACTCTTCACTGAATAATTCACCATAAATCACACACTTAATATTTTTGCATGAAATTTTATCTGTAGATCCATAACTGATATATCTTCAACTTTCATTTATAAAGTTTTGTCAAATTCGCAAGATAAATAGATGTATTATGTTGATCTTTATGGATGTTCTTGCAATTTCAGCAAGCTGAATACCTTAAGTGCTATTCTTATTCATTAAATGTGATTAATTGGCTTTCATTATTCTTGCTTAATATTGTTGTATGGTAAAAGGAATGTTCATGTCCTCGGCACATGTAAATGTTATTGAGTTGCTTTGATATAAATGACGCCTGCCAGGTGTTCGATGAAATGCCTCAATGAAGGCAAAATCCAATAATTTGAGTAACGTGCACATGTTAGTGTTTGCTTTGTGCCACGGTGATGATTGGTGAAATTAGAGGCTTGAATGGCATGGGAACGTTATGTTTGTGAGTGGATGATGTGTGGAGATAGAGGCATGTCACGTGAGTGCATGACCCTATGTTTGATGATGGACAGTTGAAGTGATATGTGTATACCCATGCCATCAAGACCCCTAACGTATCACTTATGATGTTAACCAATGAAATTGAATAATTCTCAGTCCTCTCTAATGAGGGTGAGTTAGCAAAGCCCGGGTTTTAGGTGGGGTTTGAGTAAATTGTGGATATGAGGCCTGGACTGTGAAGTTGGGAGATGATTATGTGATGTGTGGAGCTTACCCACTCGCCTTTACCGGGAGTGGAGGGGATACTTATACCCACTCACCTTTACCGGGAGTGGAGGGGTCATACGGAGGTTGGGTTATATGTGGATAGCCTCACTCCTGCCAGGGACGGGGGAGGTGAGAGGCCCGGTGTTGTACAGTGCCCGTGTCCACTGCGCCGTGTGCTATATTCACCCCAAATTTGGGGTGAAGTCCAGGTCCTGGTATCACACAGTTTACCCAAGTTCCAATTAACTCAATTATGAAATAATAAAATAAGATTTGTGTGTTACTTCTACTGCTGGCAGCACTTACCCTCCCCTTTGCCCGTAATTTGTGGCTTGGTGTCATGCCTCAGGCACTTGCATTTATCGTATTTGATATTGGTTGCTTGAGCCCTCATGTTATTATTATTGTTACTATTATTATTATTATTATTCGTGCTAACCCCTTTCTTGCAGCAGCTCGTCACTGGACAGCAGGTATGATTCCCTTATTTAACTATTTAATTTACGTTATACCACTTAGTTACATACTCTATTTCACTTGGCTTACCTTGTGAATTGATAACCTTAAAATGGAGTTCCAAACCCAAGTTGGTTTCTACTGGGGCACGCATTGACGTGCTCCCCCCTATTTTTCAGGTAGCAGGGTTAGCTTGGTTGGAGGTGACTTGGAGCTGGGTTCAGGGGTAGCACTTGATGTGAGCTGACTTGTGGAGTGATATAGTTGTCTTGGGGGGTGGAGAATGATGGTGTATTTGTAGTGGTGTACATGAGTTATGTATTGCTAAATATAAAAATGCTGTTGTTGTTGTTGTTGATCTATGTATTCATGAAATCGTTTGATGTTATTGTGAAGCTGTACTTGTACCATCCTAGCATATGCGCAGTGGCCTGCTTATTCAGCTTCTTCTTTCTCTCTCTTTTCCTCTTTCATCACCCTCACTCTTCACGGTACTCGGGAAAAAAAAATTTGATGCCGGGTATTCTGAGGAACGGGGCGTGACAGTAAAGAAGTGTATGCATAAAGTAATGTCATACTTGTAAATACTTGAATATGTGAGGGGTAGTTTGGTTATTTAATAAATGACATGGCTTATATAGCCAAGGAAAATTCTAGATTTTTCTCTTTACTCATCCTTATCTCTTCCCTTCCTTTTCTTTTTATTTTTCTTCCACACTCTTCTCCTCTTCTCCTCCTCCTTGGTCATGTCTATCCTTACCCCCATGGCGGGACAAAATTCATTCATCTAAAAAAGAAGAAAAAGAAAAGAAAAGAAAAGAAAAGAATAAGAAGAAAGGGGAAGAGAAAGAGGAGAATGGGTTATAGCAAGATGGAGTTTCATTGAGGCTAGGAGCTATGAGGAGGTAGAAGTCTTTGAAGAAAGCACGAGGACTTGAAAATTCATCAACTTGAGGTAGGAATCCCTTCTCTAATGGCTTATTATGCTAATCTATGTCAAATCAATTTAGTTTCATGCAAACACCATAGCTGATTTTGTAGATAGATTTTGTTGCTTGTTCATTTGGTTGTCTCTTAATTTAGCTTGATTAAATTTCCGAAAGAATTATACATTTATAGCCTTGAAATTCTACCCCATAATCATATAAAATTTGACATATGTTCGGTGCAGTAATTAAGGGTAAAAATTCTATCTTTACAACATGTCTGATTTCATCCAGTCTGGACACATTTTGGTGAAATAGAGCTTAGTCCTTGCACACTCCATATAAATTGGTGTTCTTGGCCTCATTATAAAGATAACAACATGTTATACAACTTTTCTCTAGGCCATGTTTTCGAGGTTCTAACTGCAACATGACTTAAACGTCAATTGTTACAGCCTTCGAATCTGTTTGAAAAACAGTTTTGACAGGTCTCACCAAATAATTCACCATAAATCACATAGCTCATATCGTTGCATGAAATTTTATATGTGAATTAAGCACTACCATATATACAACTTTCATTTAGAAAATTGTTCCAGATTTCTAACAGAATTGTAATTCCATTAGCTGTTATTGATGAGTTACGCCATGATGTTCATATTTTGCATGTAATTGGATTGCTCTTGCCATGGTTATTGCCATCACTCTTGTTATGGTTATTTGTCATTGCTGTTACTTGACCGCATGTTTATTTGTGTTATTTGAGCTATTTGTCAATGAATTTATATTTATACTACTTACGCTCACTAAGTGTTTGTGAAAATGCCCAAGTGAAGGCAAATGCAAGAAATGTGAGAAATACCCATTTCTATGGTTGCGATATGAAATATGTTATAAACCTGTTGTAATGGCCCTAGTGTCCTATACGTAGGATGAATATAGTAATGTGTGTGAGTGAATCATAATTTTGTTGTGTGCATAGTAATTTCCTACGTGTATAACTATATGGTGACTATGATATGATTTGGGGATATAAGAGAATGCGTGTGGTTGTACAGTAAAATGATATTATTGTTAGTAACTGGGTCAGTAGGTGCTAAGAGATTAGTATCATTGTTGGTGTCGTTATTCTTATTAGTATTAATGAATGTTATTGGTAGTCTTATTGGAGTTATTGTTGGTGTTGATTAGCATTAGTATTAATATTGGTTGGTGTTATGAACGAGAAACAGATTTGGAGAAGGGTTGAGGCTAGGAAACCCCTAGCCTCCTTTATATAGTATTCATAATGGGTACTCATGTGGGTGGATACCCAATAGGCCCAATGTGTCCTATTCATAACACTTCCCCTTATCCAACCAACGTGGTATACTCGACTTTATGAATACTGAATGATTCATTAGTACTACTGAGTATCTTAAGGGGTGGATACTTCTGGATCCAAGTTAAGGGTAACTGCCTCGTTAAAAACCCTTAGCTATGGAAAACCCTGTGGGAAAAACCGATAGCGAAGGGAAAAGAGTACAACACTCCATAACTTCCCCTGATTTGGGGATGTGTCGAGGGGTGGATACTTCTGGATCCAGAGTCAATGTGGTTGCCTCATTAAAACCTTGACTATGGAAAACCCTGTGGGAAAACCCTGTGGATACTTCTGGATCCAGCTCCTTTTTGGTGTCCTTCGGTCTTCTTTTTTACATATTCATCCTCACATACAAAATTTCTCTCAAAAAAGAAGAAAAATTGCAAGAATTTAAAACGGTGTCGGAAACCTGGCTGATCCCTAAAAACATAGCCTAATATTTGCACATCCACGCAGATAATATATTTACGACATACAACCACGCAGATAATCAAAGACACAGGCATTTAAAGTAATTAAAATTGTGTGTGTCGTGCAAAAAACATTTTTTTTTGAAAAACTTTTTGCCTTTTTGATCCATAATATAATGTTTTATTTTACCGCTTTCAACCCTTTCAAAAATTTCTTTTAACTATTTTGGGCTTTTTAGGGCTAAAAATAAATAAAATAATTTCTGTGGATGGGCTAATTTTCTGGCCTTTTGGGCCATGAAAACAACCCATTAGGGTTAATATTGGGCCTCCCCCGAAAAATAGCCCGTTAGGGTTAGGGTTTCTGGAAACCCTAGGGGGGCCCGCGGCGTGTCGCCGCGACGGCTGGCCGCGTAGGGCGCGGCCGTCGTGGCGGCGACAGGCCACGGCTGCTGGCCGCGGCATCAGGCCGCGGCCGCCGCCGCCTGAGGCCACGGCGTTTGTTCTCCGACGGCGGCGCAAAGGGCGCGCCGCCGTTCCGCCCTACGGGCGTGCGGATTTTTATTTTTGGATCAAAGGCGGTGGGAGGTAAAAATCGGATTTTTCAACAAATTTGATCGTTAAAAAACAAGTTTTTATTGTTTTAAACATGCAGATCTTATTAAAAATGTTGAATTTAACCGAGTTTGTAAACTTTTTGATCCTAAAACATGCAGATCTAATGAGAAAAGCAAGTTTAGATCTAAAAAGTTTGGATTTTTACCTCTAGATTCGACGAGGAATCTAGGCGACGGTTGGTGAAGGATGCCCTTTTCGCTCCCCGTTGAGAAGATTACGATCTTCTTGAATCTGAGCGATTGATGGATCTCCTTCCCCGCGAGCCGCCGTCTCCTCCTACGAGCGTGATCGTGCTGATAACGTGTTATGAACGAGAAACAGATTTGGAGAAGGGTTGAGGCTAGGAAACCCCTAGCCTCCTTTATATAGTATTCATAATGGGTACTCATGTGGGTGGATACCCAATAGGCCCAATGGGTCCTATTCATAATAGTTGGGACTTAATTGATTTTTAGTAGCTAAGATTTGTTGTTGGGCTTTGTTGTGGGCTTGGATTATTAGAAATGAGATGAGAGAGATTTAGGATGGCAAACTTGTAAATAGAAATCCCAATTATTTAATTCCCCTATCTTCTACAATTTTCCTCATTTTTCTCCACACTTCTTTTTCTCTCCCCCATTTCTCTTCCCAACACCTGTCAGTCGAAATAACCCAGACATTCCACTTCATTTTGCTGCCGACTTACATTTGTCACCTAAAAAAACAAATATAAAAAAGGGGGATTGCCAAAGCATTTCGGCCAAGGGAATTAAAAGAAAGGAAACAAAAAAAACAAAACAAAAGCAAAGTGGAAGAGAGTGAAGAGAAGGGGGGGGGAGGAGGAGGGCCGAAATTCTCTGCTGCCAAAAAAAAGGGAGAAAGAGATTTAAAGAAGAAGAGAGGAAGTGGAAAGAAAGAGAAGTGAAGCCCTAGCCTTTTTCCCATTCCATCCCTCTCAATTTCTTTCCCTCTCTCTAAAACTCCATGGCCAAAACATTCCCTCAAACCCAAATCTGACCTTGGCCGAATTTCCTGGGCTTTATCTTCAATCTCAAGTGGTTGTGGGAGTTTGGGATCAAGAGGAGTTAGGGCTTGGAGTTGAAGAGGGGGAATTCATGGAGGAGTTGGGGGAATTTTGAAATTGGGGTTTTTGAAGCTTGATGAAGAAATTGGTGGAGCTCTTATGTGGGCTTTTGGAGCTTGGATTCATGGTGGAGTTCTTCTTGGTTGAGGTAGGATTCCAATCCCCTCTCTCATGTTTCACTCATTTCCTTTTGAATTACAAAATTCGCATTTTTAGGGTTTTGTAGAAACACCTGGCCATAATGCAATTGGGTTGATTTTAATTGTTGTAGTGAGTGATTTGATGCCATGATTATAATATAAGATGCTATTGATGCTATTGAATGTCTTGTTTCACTATTCATAAGGAATTTCTCTCATTTGTAATGTAGAATGTTTTAATCCACACTCTCCTTCGCATGAAGAGGAATAAATAAATGAGATATGAAAAATGGGAACAATGAAATGGTATATGTAGTTTGGCCATGAATATGGGATATTGTTCTCATCTAGCGTGTAGGTTATTTATTTCCCATTCTAAAATGCAAGTTATGCTAATTCTATGAAAAATGGGAACAATGAAAATGTTGTTTAATTAGGCTTTCATGAACCAATGTTGCTTTAATAAATAAGAGAAGTAGAAATGAAAATAAAACAAGGCCTCATTATTTTCATGAATCACGATATTAGGTTGAGTTGTTTGTTTGTTGAACTGTTGGGAGCTTAACGCTTAATTACCATGTTGTGTTGAAATTGTATGAAATTACCCTCAACACTTTTGTGGTTGATTTTCATTACGAACTTGTTCTCATTTTATTGGAAGTCTCATGATGCAATTGAAGGCTTAGTTACATTAATGTTGAGAAATTACCCTCATTTAGCATATTGAAGTTTAATTGTCACTTGTTTTACTAGACAAGATTATTTTCGTTACACGAGAAAAATGAAAAGCGATGTGTTGAGCAAAATGTAAATTGGTGCATGCAAAATTGAAAGTATATGATGTGTTGGGCTAAGTTTACTTTAGTACTCATTTTTCATGTGGTGATGAAATTATGTGATGTATTGAAATTCTTGATGCTATGTTTTAGTTGAATTAAGTTAAATTGTTCTTTAAGTTCAATTTTCATGAATTAAGTTGGATTGTTCTCATTTTGCTTTCATTAACTTTGTTGGAAGCTATAATTGCCCATTTTTATGAAATTGCTCTCATTTTGGGGTGTTGAAAACTATTTATTCAATTTAATGTGTAAGAAATGAGAAACATGTGAAAATGAAATGAATTGAAAAATTGTAAAGGTGATGTTGAAAACATGCGGAATATGGAATGTGTGACATGGTCACGTTAGGACACGAAGGTGGAGTGCACGGGCATGGACAAAGTTGCCACGGTAGGAGACGGGTGAAGTCGCCGTGAGCAACCTCTTGATACCATTAGGTGGCTCCACGTTGATAACGGAGTAAAATCACTTGCACGTGCATGCCGGCTCATTCATGGGATCCCATTGCATTGCATTGCATCGCATTACTTGATCATCATATGCATCATGGCATCATTTAGCATTTTGGGTGATTTGTGGTTGTTTGGATGTGATGGTTAACTTTTAAGAATGGATGTTGCCATGGATGTATTTGGTGCTTGAATGATGGTATGTTGGAAAGTGTGGTTTGCTAATTGTTAGTAAATAATGTTATTCTTGTTGTTATTGTTAGTAGTGATATTAATGATATTGATGTTGGTGTTGGTGATAGTAGTAATGTTTCTTAAGAATGAGGTTATGTTGGTATTGTTGGTGTTGTTGGTGTTGTTGGTGTTGTTGGCATGTTATGATTATACCATATTCTCTTTGACATACTACTCATGTTTTCTTTTGAAATACTACTTATGTTGTACTTGGAAACTGTTGATAAATACAAGAGAAACTCTGCCGAAATTTTTATAAGCATTTCCACAATGTCCCAAGCATTAGAAACTAAGCTAGGACTACCACACAAAATGCCACTTGCCAGCTCCCTAAAATGTTCCACGCTTAAATGAATACCCATTTGGAGAATTAGTATGAAAGAAAAGTTAGCAAGAGGGTCTTTGACAACTTCCAAGTTGGAAGTTTTAGAGTGTGTTTTTCCTTAGCAAAGGAGTTTTGGTGAACCTTCAATTCAAATAAGAATTGTAGTTTTCTTATTACTAGTAATGTACTTGGGATGATGTTGTAATGCTAGGTTTCAGTTTCTCGATATTGCAGTTCACTTCTTATCTGTAGCACTCACTTTGTTTTGCAGGATTTCCTCTTACCGCAGGTATGTGTTTTGTTATTGATATTATTTACATTTTCATGTGATTCGCCATGATATGCCATGAGTTAGGCTCCCTTTTATTGCTTAGCGCATTGCATTTTTGTGCACCATGTGAGTTGGGTTTGGGATTCTTACTGGGTCACGCTGTGACGTGCCCCCTTTGATATTTTCAGGTGTTCAGCAGTTGGAGATTCTGGGAGTTGGAAGCCCATTAGCTAGCTGGTTGGATTTGCGGGCTTTTGGGTAAGCGTGTGAGGATCTTGGGTGTGTTTCTTGTATGAGTGTGTGAAAGTGGGTGTGAGCCTTGTAGATTGGGGAGATGGGAGTTATATGTTGTATATGAGACTTGTATAAAGATGTTGTATATAAACTGTTTGAATATATGTAAATATCAGTGGTTCAGTTATTGGTTCTCTTTGTGTTTCTGTGTTTGTTATCTGGAATGCTACGGGTACTATCCCAGCAGTACGCAGTGGACCTGCTTGGGGTGTTCTTTTTGTATTCCCTTCGTAACACCCGCCTCTTCGGGAATACCTGATACGGATTCGTACTTATCGGGCATCCCAGGGAGCCGGGGCGTTACACCTGTGATGTTGGGGGCATGCCATGCATGGTTCCATATATGATGTGATGATGAGTTGATATGGCCATGATGACGGGCATGTCCCAAATTGTTATGAAAAGAAGACATGTTTTAGAAAATGAGGAAAGTGTTGAATTTGGGGAACCATGCAACATGTCTCCTTCAATATTAAATATAATGTTAAATGTGGTTTTTTGGAATGTCTCAATACCCTCTAAGGGGGTGAGCTGCTAAAACTGGGGTTTGGGAGAAATTTGAGTAAATTATGAATATAAGGTCTGAACAATGAAGGTGGTGATGAGAGGATGTGATATGTGATAATTATTCTCACTCGCCTTTACATGGAGTGATGGTTACTTGGCGCTTGTGGTGATGTAGTTTTGGTGTGGAAAGGTGTATGTGGAGATCCGCACTCTCGCTACCGCATAGGGAGGAGGCAGAGAGGTCAGGTGTACAGTGCCCGTGTCCACTGCACCGTGTGTCATACTCACCCCAATCTTGGGGTGGGGCCCGTGAGGCAGGTCCCCTGATGGGTCAAGGTGAGAGGCCCGACGTACAGTGCACGTGTCCACTACGACGAGTGCAGTTTTCCACCCCAATCTATGGGGTGAGGTCCAGGTTCTTATATCTTACAGTTTACCCAGATTTCCAATAAGTTGAGAAATTACATGTTATTTATTCAACTTGTAGTGTTTCCTCTTCCCTCTATTTGTATTGTTGTGACACTGTTTACTTGTAGCTGTTTCTTGTCCTCCTATATTTATTTCTCGTTGTAAATCCTATAGCTGTAGCTGCCATTGTTGTTCCTTTCCTTACATATTATTTGTAGCACTGACTCTCTTTTGCAGCAGCTCACTCCCTCACTGTTCGTCTCCATTTCATACTCTTTTACTTTATACAGTAGTATACCTCACTGTTATGCCGTGTCTATGGTCTCCATGATCTTACTTTAACTTGTAGCCACAGTAATTAAGCAAGTAATAACATGATTTTCTATTAGTGTTGGGATTTCCTACTGGGGCACGCGTTGACGTGCTCCTCCCCATCTTCCAGTTAGCAGGGGCAGCTTGATGCAGGTGACTTGGAGTTGGGTTCTATGGGTAACACTTGGACTGAGCTGTAGCTTTATGTTGAGTTTTGGTTTGTCTTTGGGAGGTCGAGAGTGGCAGTGCATATATGGTGTTGTACCTGGACTATGTATATGTATGAATGTCAAAGTATATATATATATATATTGTGGTTGTTCTTTGTTATGTATGAGGTTTTCTTTGATATTATAGTGGAGCAGTACTTGTAATTTCTCAGCACATCCGTAGTCTGCTATTTCTCTGTACTCTCTCCCCCCATCTTCTTCAGGATTCCCGAGAAAAGTTTAAAATTCCGGGTATTTTGTGGAGCGGGACGTGACAATTTTTGGTGTCATATGCAGGTCACCGCACTGCGATGTGCGTAATGATAGTATGTGTATTGCTCCGATGTGTTTGAGGGTTGATGTGTCCTACGGTGGGTAGGTGTCCAGCCTTAGGATAGATGTTGAGTATTGGTGGTTCATACCAATGTTATTTTGATGATGATCACAACATTATGATTTTGCTAATGACTCTCTTGTTTTAGTCTCATAGTTAATATTTCAAGAATATCATTTTTGGAGACTAAACACTTGGTGCAAGGATGGACATCGAAAGGAGTAATGCCTTAGCTTGGACTCAAGAGGTACCAAAGCTTGGAGATGATGGAGAGTATCAAGGTTAAAGCCATAGACTTTAAGGGAAGCAATGTAATCCATGTAATATTTTATTTTTTGATTTTCTCCTTTTTGAGTCTATGTTTAATGTAATGACTTGATATATGGATTAACTCATTCATGCATATGCATTTTCCATCTTAATGAGCCTCATAATTATCATAGAAATCATCCCAATAGGTTCATCATGCCTTAAAATCAAACTGGAGTTTTTGGCTCTCCAACAGGCGACTGATGAAGGTCTTACATGCGACTGGTTGATTCCAGCCGCCTGTCGAGCCTTCTACAGTCGACTGTAGTGCACTGCTTATGTCAACCTTTTATTGACTCTTACTTGAGCTTATGGAACAGTCGACTGAAGGTCTATTTACAGCCGCGTGTCTTCCAATAGGTGCATGTGAATTGTTCTACAGTCGTCTGTACGTAACTTGCATTTTCTAGGCGTCATCCCAATTTGCAAGTCAGTCGACTGATGAAATATTTACAGTCGCCTGTATATTTACATTCGTTTGTACTTTGGTCATCAGTCGTCTGTATACTCAAGTGCGTAAGTTTCCCTTCTCTGTTTTATTTCCATCCCCTGCAGGAGTCGCTTGTTGAAGGATATACAGGCGCCTATCCATTATACAGTCGACTGTGTAGTCTTCTACAGTCGCCTGTACTGGCTCAGATTATAACAGTTGGGATTTATTTAGCGGTTGATCAGTCGAGTGTTAGATGTTCATCAGTCGACTGTCGCTGACGTTTCAGCCCGGATTCTAATCGTTACAGTTTTTTTTGCTTTATCCTTGGGTTTTGAGAGTTCATATAGGGTTCCTATATATATGAGAGGGATGAGTTTATTAGAACTTCTTGAAACTATTGCAAATCTTTAGAGATTGATTAAGCCACTCTCAAACTCTCGCATTGTCCTCTTAGAGCTCATTCTCTCCTGCATGCATTGAAGTCAAGCTCAAGGAAAATCATCCAAGTGCATTTCAGGTTAATCTCATCACTTGGAGATCCGCTTCCATGCCTTACATTCATTAATGAGCAAGTTCATCTCAAGGCATAGGTAAGAGTATTTGTTTTACGTTGTTATTTCTTTGAAACCCTGGCTTTCTGTGTGAGAGCTAGTTACTATCTGTGTGAGAGTATAACCTTCTGTGTGAGGGTTGATAGAGACCTCTCAATGCGGGAGTTCGAGTCTTTCTGAGTGAGAGCATAAGTCTTTTGTGTGAAAGCAATGTTTTCTCTGTGTGAGAATCCAAATCCTCTGTGTGAGGTATCTCTGTGTGAGATTGTATTCACTTATCTGTGTGAGACTTATAGTGGATATTGGTGTGGCTGGACGTACCCAAGTTTGGGGAACAAGTGTAACATCTCGTGTTTGCGTTTAGATTTTTGTGGTGTTTAAATTTCTCTTGCATTTATAATTCCGCATTTACAAGCTTAATTTTTAAATACGCAATTTGTGCCATTACACTATTCACCCCCCTCTAGTGTGTTATTGTTAGTATTGCAAGGTTAAGACGATCCTTACAATAGAGCCCTAACATTAGAAGCCCGAGGTACGGGGTATTTTGAGGGTAGAAATGGATAGCTGGTTGTATGTATGTGTGTTTCTACCTTTGTGTAGATGTATATATATCCTATTTGAGCATGAGTGGACATGATAGATGTCTAGTCATATGTTGAGTTTACCTCGTATGTTGTATATAAATATGTAGTGCTATATGTTATATTGGTATTTGACTGACCTGTGAAGTGTGCGTTTAATGGAGATATTGGGTAGTTTAAGATGTATGTAGCATAAATGTATATAGTGTGTGGGTCCATGTGCAAATCTTTGCATCCCACTTATGCATTAGTAGGCGTACTATGTGTGTATTATTGTGCCATTGTTGTCTATCGTGTTGCATAAAATTATGTCGTGGTATATGGCATATATATATAGTGATGTATATATGGGTGCCTATCTGATGATATGGATAGTGGTAGATGTTCATACTTATATGTCAATGTGATGGAATTGTGTATGACTATATGGTACATGCATGTGGCCGTATATGTGTGTATATCTAGTTATATGGATGTGGATATGCACGGCATGTGTATAGATACATATTTATATAGGTTGCCTGTATACGGGGTTGGATGTAAATAAGTATACATGTATGACTAATGCGTTTGTGTGAGTACAACTGCTCATCTGTGCATGTTATTAGATAGACATCGTATGTGAGTCTGTTTATATGTGTGTGTCTATAACTCTGTGAATATATGTACGTGTACCTGGCTACAGTTGTGCGTAAACATATAGATGTAGTTAGCCACAAGTTTGTATGTGTATGTGAATGCACTATGGGTATATTCTATATCTCTGTTGAATTGTATGATTGTGTGGTTGTAAATAGTTGTGTACTTATATGTATATACCATTGTGTGATTGAAGATGGCTATATATGTATATTGCATATCTGTGGATATAACCGCGTGTCTGTTTGTTACTTATACTTGGGATGAATGTGCCTTATATATGTGTGGGCCAATCGCATGTGTATTATATGTGGTATATGTGCCTATCTGTGTGAGGCAGTAAGTGCATCGCTATGATGTGAGGTTATGAATATATTTATCTATAGTTATGATTGTGGGCCCTATGTGACTTGATCATGTAAGTGTTAGTACATGCACGTTGGTGTATGTATGGATGTGACTAAATATTGTGTGTATATAAATATTTATGTGCATATAATTGTGAGTGAACTTATATGACTAAGTATTGAGTGTATAGAGATCCGTTGTACATATGGTGTGACACCGTAATGGTGACCATGTTTGTCAAGTTATAATGTGTGGATTGATGTGTGTAGTTGTATGTCTGTGCATGGATATAGACGTAAATGTGTGTGTGTGTGTGTGTATATACAGAGAGAATATAAGTCGTTTATACTTGAATGTATCATGATATGTATGAAAACATACCATAACATGTCATATGTATGAATACCTTATATATCGTGATATGGTTATGATGTGATGTCATATGCATATATGTGTGTATGTTTAATGTGGTATGTGGCCATAAATGTTCATATATGTTCATATGTGAGGCTTAACTCATAGGTGCAAGTATAGTTTATACTTGAAGGTGTGTTTATATCCTATATTGTATTATTATGTAATATGTTCCTTATGCATATTGGTATGCAAATGTTGAAAATGCGTGTATATGCATTATTTGTGCGAGTATATTTCCTTATATAGTGGATTTGTATATGTTTGTATATGTACGTGCATGGTAATTGTATTACCTATGGTATACTGTGTGTAGCATGTAAATAGCTATGGTAAAATATGGTGATATGTATATGTGTGAGTCGGGTAATTCATGTGTACTTGTGTGGATAAGGTGGTAGTGTGTGTATATAACTATTGTATGGATAGTTTAGTAGAGGATTTATGTACTTATTTGTATGTGTATGTTGTGGTTGTAAGTATATGTATGTATATGTGTTTAGTACTTAACATGAGCGGCTATATTGGTAGTGCGTATATATACGCATTGTATATGTATGTATATTGAAATGTCTATGGGGTTGTATAGGTTGAAGGTAAGCTCATGTACACATGTGTGTCTTATATGGTTGGGCGTAGTATCCATGTATATATTTATATGGCTGTGTAGTTCTTGTATATTGTGTGTACAAGGAGCTCTATTGATTTGTGGGTGCCATGCCCTATAGGTAACCAAGTGTATATTATAGTTATGGTTTGTATATTCGTGTATAAATTGTGTATATGTTGAATTATGTAGGTATAGTGTGTATATTCGATTATGTGTTGTGTTAGTATATATATGCTTGCGTGTATCTAGTTTTCTATGTGGTGTCTAGATACATACTAGTATTTCTAGTTGTGATATATGAATATGTGTTGATCTATGACTATTTGGATATGGGTGGCTATATATTTATAGTGTGAATGTATACGAGTATGCTAGTAAAAGTATGTATCGTATTTGTGTTTGTATTGGTAGAGATAGATAGATAGATAGATAGATAGATAGATAGATAGATATATATATATATATATAGATAGATATATATATATATATATATATATATATATATATATATATATATATATATATATATATATATGAGGAGGGATCAAATGACCCCCAAAAATAACCCCCAAAAATGACCCCCTATCAAAAATCCTATGCCCCCCATTTTTTCGGAAGATCCGAACCGTTCATCTTGATCTCCACCCTCTAAATACCTGACCCACCAATTTTCAACCCGATCCCATGTGTTTTGCCCGTTCATCAACCATTCGCAAAAGTTCTGTTCATGCGAAACCGTTAAATTTGGGTCGAATGGATGAACGGGCAAAACACATGGGATCGGGTTGAAAATTGGTGGGTCGGGTATTTAGAGGGTGGAGATCAAGAAGAACGGTTCGGATCTTCCGAAAAAATGGAGGGCATAGGATTTTTGATAGGGGGTCATTTTTGGGGGTTATTTTTGGGGGTCATTTGATCCCTCCTATATATATCTATATATATATATATATATATATATATATATATATATAGGAAAATTTTCAAATGAGAACATTTCGCACCGTGCGAAAATGTTTTTATCTTTTTTTTGAAATTTTTTTTTTCAAAAATTCTTTTTTCCACCCTCATTATATGTTGTTATACCCCCCTCAAAAAATAATGGTTGAGAAATAATGTCATTTGGCCTTCGATCAAGCCATTTCATCAAATTCGCACGTTTTGAGACCGTTAAATTTGTAACGGGTGGATGGGTGCTCTAATGCCCAACGGGTTCACCCATTATTTTCCCTGGTGTATATAATTGTATGGATTAAACATCAAAAAAAGAATTTTTGAAAAAAAAAATTTCAAAAAAATAAAAAAAAGTTTTCGCACGGGCTTTCGCACGGGATTTTTCGCAACCGAAGATCACTATATATATATATATATATATATATATATATATATATATATATATATATATATATATATATATATATATATATATATATATATATATATTAGTTGTATCTGCAGTTGTATAAAAATATCCTGTTTGTAGGTGTATATAGTTGTCGTAGATATAGTAGTTGTATGTACGCATGTAATGGTCATATGAATGTGGGAGTATAATTGTGTATGTTGGCCATCTAGTTTGGTAAGCCCCTTTGTGTAGTTGCGTGATAGGAGATGTATGGAAGTGATACATTTGGACCTTGTCTTATCGCATGGTGTTGTGTATGTATGCCTGGGGTAGAGCGATCCTTATTGTCTAAACCTATCCAGCCCTTGACTAGACCCCTCGCCACAAAAGTCCGAGGACAGACTTTGATTTAAGATGTGTAGGATGTCATGCCCCCATTTTGAGCGATATGTACATTATACGATACAAGGGTGGTAAGGCGTATGTTTTGGCGATGTGTGTGCATTGTGCATGTGTGGTGCATGTGTGCAAGTGGGGGTATGTAAGAGTATGTGTGGGGTGTGTAGGGGGCAAGTGTGAAAAGGGGTAGGGGTTAATGGCACAATCGTAAATTTTTAGAAAGGTGTGGGGGCAAAATGGTCATTTGGACTAAATGAGGGTGTGTGTGTGTGTGTGTATAGTAAAGAAGCGTGTGCATAAAGTAATGGAATACTTGTAAATACTTAAATATGTGAGGGATAGTTTGGTTATTTAATAAATGTCATGGCTTATAGCATAAGCCAAGGAAAATTCTAGATTTCTCTCTTTACTCATTCTTATCTTTTCCCTTCCTTTTCTTTTTATTTTTCTTCCACACTCTTCTCTTCTTCTCCTCCTCTTTGGCCATGTCTATCCTTACGCCCATGGCTGGTCGAAATTCATTCATCAAAAAAGAAAAAGAAAAAAAAAGAAAAAGAAAAGAAAAGAATAAGAAGAAAGGGGAAGAGAACGAGGAGAAGAGGTTGTAGCAAGATGGAGTTTCCTTGAGGCTAGGAGCTAGGAGGAGTTAGAAGTCTTGGGAGAAAGCATGAGCACTTGGAAATTCATCGAATTGAGGTAGGAATCCATTCTCTAATGGCTTATTATGCTAATCTATGTCAAATCAATTTAGTTTTATGCAAACACCATGGCTGATTTTGTAGACAGATTTTGTTGCTTGTTCATTTGGTTATATCTCTGAATTTAGCTTGAATAAATTTCCGAAAGAATTATACACTTATAGCCCTTGAAAGTATACCACATAATCATATAAAATTTGACATATGTTCAGTTCAGTAATTAGGGGTAAAAATTCTATCTTTACAACATGTCTGATTTCATCCAGTCTGGATACAGTTTGGTGAAAAAGAGCTTAGTCCCTGCACAATCCATATAAATTGGTGTTCTTAGCCTCGTTTGTAAAGATAACAACCTGTTCTACAACTTTTCTCTAGGCCATGTTTTCGAGATTCTAACTGCAACATGACTTAAAATAGCAATTGTTACAGCTCTTAGAATCTATTTGAAAAATAGTTTTGACATGTCTCACCAAACAATGCACCATAAATCACATAGTTCATATCGTTACATGAAATTTTATATGTGAATTAAGCACTACCATATATACAACTTTCATTTAGGAAATTGTTCCAGATTCCTAACAGAATTGTAATTCCGTTAGCTATTATTGCTGAGTTATGCCATGATGTTCATATTTTGCATATAATTTGATTGCTCTTGTCATGGTTGTTGCCATCACTCTTGTTATGGTTATTTGTGATTGCTGTTACTTGAACGCATGTTTATTTGTGTTATTTGAGCTGTTTGTCAATGAATTTATATTCATACTCCTTACGCTCAACAATTGTTTGTGAAAATGCCCAAGTGAAGGCAAATGCAAGAAATGTGAGAAATACCCATTTCTATGCTTGCGCTATGAGATATGTTATAAACCTGTGATGTTGGGGGCATGTCATGCATGGTTCCCTATGTGATGTAATGATGAGTTGATATGGCCATGATGAAGGGCATGTCACTTATACGCATGTCCCAAATTGTTATGAAAAGAAGATATATTTTAGAAAAATGAGGAAAGTGTTGAATTTGGGGAACCATGAAACATGTCTCCTTCAATATTAAATATAATGTTAAATGTGGTTTTTTGAAATGTCTAATCCACTCTAAAGGGGTATGAGCTCATAAAACTGGGGTTTGGGGGAAATTTGAGTAAATTGTGAATATAAGGTCTGAACAATGAAGGTGGGGAGGAGAGAGTGTAATATGTGATGATTATTCTCACTCGCCTTTACATGGAGTGATGGTTACTTGGTGCTTGTGGTGATATGGTTTGGGTGTGGAGAGGTGTATGTGGAGATCCTCACTCTCGCTACCGCATAGGGAGGAGGCGGAGAGGCTCGGTATACAGTGCCCGTGTCCACTACACCGTGTGTCATACTCACCCCATTCTTGGGATGGGGCCCGTGCGGCAGGTCCCCTGACGGAGCAAGGTGAGAGGCCCGGCATACAGTGCTCGTGTCCACTGCGTCGAGTGCAGTTTTCCACCCCAATCCATGGGGTGAGGTCCAGATTCTTATATCTTACAGTTTACCCAGATTTCCAATAAGTTGATAAATTACATGTTATTTATTCTACTTGTAGTGTTTCATCTTCCCTCTACTTGTATTGTTGTGACACTGTGTACTTATAGCCGTTTCTTGTCCTCCTATATTTATTTCTCGTTGTAAATCCTATACTTGTGATTGCCATTGTTGTTCATTTCCTTACATATTATTTGTAGCACTAACTCTCTCTCTTTTACATCAGCTCACTCTCTCACGGCATGTACATCTCCATTTCATATTCTTTTACTTTATACAGTAGTATATCTCACCGATAAGCTGTGTCTCATGGTCTCCATGATCTTACTTTAACTTGTTACCACAGTAATTAAACAAGTAATAACATGATTTTCCATTAGTGTTGGGATTTCCTACTGGGGCACGCATTGACGTGCTCCTCCCTATTTTACAGGTAACAGGGGCAGCTTAATGCAGGCGACTTGGAGTTGGGTTCTATGGGTAACATTTGGAGGGAGCTGTAGCTTTGTGTTGAGTTTTGGTTTGTCTTTGGGAGGTCGAGAGTGGCAGTGCATATATAGTGTTGTACCTGGACTATGTATATGTATGAATGTCAAAGTATATTTATATTGTTGTTGTTCTTCGTTATATATGAGGTTTTCTTTGATATTATAGTGGAGCCGTACTTGTACTTTCCCAGCACATGCGCATTGGACATGCTATTTCTCTGTACTCTCTCTCACCCTCTTCTTCATGATTCCTGGGAAAAAGTTTAAAATTTCGGGTATTTTGTGGAGCGGAGTGTGACATGTTGTCATCCCTCTTATATAGACATGACATAAGCTCACAACATTTTGACTTGAGAGCCAATGTCTCATCTCTTAAAATGTTGTAATCACACTCTGAGTGCATTTTCTCTATTTGGAGTTTGAGAGAAGCATTCCAATCTCTCAAGGCACTCAATTAAGAAAGAAGAGTATCTTTCTCGGTATGCAAAAAATTAAGTTCAACATTATGCGATGCATACAGATTCTCTTTCACAGATTTGTGAAAATCACGATCATACTCAATCCGAGCTTTAAGAGAATCATTCTCTTTGCTCAACATGCATACATGAGAATCAAGAGCATCTTTTTCTTGATTCAAAGCAATGAAACGTGTATCATCACAAAGATTGGATGATGAAGATATGTGTGTGTGAAAGCGTCTCTCTTTAAGCTTAAACTTATCAGCTTTAATTGGGAAGTCCATAAACAACACATTATCATTTTCAATAAAATTATAGCGTTGAACGAGATAGTTACGAGATACATCATTACCAACGACGCTCTCATCATCGCAAGATTCCTCTCCACCATACTTTTCATCAAGATAATCCCATGTCTCATTTCCCGTCTCGAAATCTACCACATTTTTTGCAATTTTCGGAGAGAGAGCAAGGAGGAAAGCATTGTAAACATGGGCATTCGAAGTAAAAAGTGACTCTTCATGCTCATCAACCCACCGAAACATGTTTCTTCATCCATTTTGAGAAGAGTTTACCTTTGAAGATGGGAGGAAGGGAGAGGGGTTGTTGAGACTTAGAAGTCATGCTTGCAAAAGCCATCAAAGCAAGGCTCTGATACCACTTGTTAGGACCTGGAGGGGCTACACAATACAATAGAGGGGGTGAATAGTGTAAAGGCAAGCCAAGTGCTTAATTAAAATTTACTGAAATTAAAAAACAATAAGCATCAGAAATTAAAGAGCACGCTCAACAACAACAAGCGCAAATACAAGATTTTACTCTGGTTCTCCAAACTTGGGTACGTCTAGCCACACCAATATCCAATATAAATCTCACAAAGAAAAGTAAATACAATTTCACACAGAGATACCTCACGCAGAGGATTTGGGATTAACACACAGAGAAATCCTTGCTCTCCCTCAGAGAGACTCTAACTCTCACAAAGAGAGTACCTAACTCCCACAAAAAGAATAAACTAACTTTCACAAATAAAGTTAGGGTTTCAAGAAACGAAACGAAACAACATTTACATATGCCTTGATATGATCTTACCAATATGACGAAGAAGGCATGCAGGTGAAACCCAAGTGCTTGAAATGAGACTTTGATTGCACTTGATGATCTTTCTTTCTTCTAGGAATGAATCCTAACACTTCTCCTTGAGTGTATGAAAATGAAAAGAAGAAAGATGTTCTCCAAGAAAGGGAATGAGATTGAAATCCATTGAGAAATTCCTTAGAGCTTAGATGCTTTAGCACAAGATTGAAGCTCTATCAAGAGAATGATGGAGGAGTGGCTTAGGAAAGAGATGAAATGATCTTCAATGTATTCCTAATGATTTCCGAGAGTTGTAAATGAACTAAGACAACTCCTATATAAAGGAAGCCAAGAAAAGCGCATAAAACCAACCAAAAACCCAAAGGGAAGAAATCTGCAACGGCTAGATTTTGGCAGTTTACGGCAAAGACAGTCGACCGGTCAACAGCTATAAAAATCCTAACTGCTATAATCTGAGTCAGGGTAGGCGACTGTAGAATACTACATAGGCGCATGTACATGGTGCATGCGCCTGAATATCCTTCATCACGCGACTGCCACATGTGATGAAAATGGAAAATGGTTTCATTGAATCACCACGCAGTGAGAGAGGGAAAGGAGAAAAAGAGGCGGGTGATGGGGTCCACAAAGAACAAAAAATAGTTTCATCAAACGGTCCACGTCGCGTTGGACGATCAGATGGTCAAATTGCATTCATGTTCAGATGTCATCATGTAAAATCAAATGATGTGCTTAAAACTTCGGAAAATTTTGAAGGGAATATGATATTTTGAGGATCTCGCGGATGCATGCACATGAGAAAAATCATGCATTTATAGACTTTAATCAAATTTTGAAGTTGGACTGCACACATACATGCACGAGTGGGCGATGCATGCATGGATGGGGACTGTTCTGAGACTCCAATCAATATTTGAAGTTGCAATCTTACTTTCAAATTTTTGTTTGCAGACTTCTTTGAAGCTGGGCTTGAGATTATATTTTGAAGTGGGGATGCAAGCTTCAGCATATACGCATGCATGCAAATTTTATCAGTGTTAATTTTATGGCAGGGTGGAATTATTTAGGATGAAGTTTAATGGAATTTTTTTAAGGGGAAAAGCAATCGGTTGTAATTGAATAATTTTTAGGAAGACGGTGAAATTTTTTGTTTGATGAATATAATTGTTTGAAATTTTTTGGGACCCAAAACTTAGGGGTATTTTAAATGGCATATGCCCTACGAGCACACAGGTTATGATTAGTTCATATAATAAGATACACAAGGACTAAAGATATTGCGAGCATCATGCTTTGATTTAGGGTTGAAAATAAACGCCTAAAGATTTGAGGCATGAACGAATACTACCGACAAGAAGTTCTTTTTATGTATTAACTTGAAATAATCCGTGCACACAGTGCACGTCGCGGAAAAAAAAACCTAACGAACAGGATGCGGTGTACGTTCGCAACCATAAAGAAGCGAGAAGTGTGAGTGTGTGTGTCGATATCGTCGAGTAGAAGTGGAAAAAGTGCGGGTTATAATGGAAAAAACGCAGGATGCAAAAGCAAAAAAAGACCAATAATAAATCCCCCAAACCCCATACCAAAACAAGCCCCAGAACCCACCCACCATCCATTGGACCCAACCGAGATGAGGTGGTGTAATCCGGGCAAATCATTTGTCCCAGTCACAAGTTGCTTGTGACTGGGACACACTTGGGACAAACATGAACTGTTGCTTGTGACTGGGACAAACATGGGACAAACATGGACCCCACAGCCCTTGTTTGTATAATAGATGTGTATGACAGGTTGAATCGATAGCATTCTATGCTCAACTTCTGCTACCAAGGGAATTTCTCTGAACAAGAAGAGCTGTGATAATCAGTGTTTCTGCTCTCCAGTCCCAAATGACAGCTCAATTGACAAACGAAAAGAAAAAAAATTAGGGGAAGTGACAACTGAAAATACTTTCAATCAACATTCCAGCTTTATTACAGTTCAAATGCAACAGTGGCTACCACTCCTCTTCTGTGATTGATAGCATGCCATGCTTCGCAAGCATGTCTCTAAAACAATTGTTAGCAGGCAGGAATGGTTCGATTTTGTTCCAATGCTTTCACAAAAACACAAAAACCAAATGTCTGCATGAAATCTGCATTATGCAACTCTTTTATGCTTAAATCAAGTGAAAAGAGAAAGGAATGTCAGGTTACAGCATTCATAGGTAACTCATCGGAAGAAACAAGTGTGGAAAAGATTGGAAGAAATTCATCATTTTCCATCTAGGATGGCTTATAGTATTTGGTGGGAACAAATGGCATCTTAGTGACAACCCCGTCGTAGGACTTCCCTCGAACGGCAATCTTAACCTCGGTCCCTGGCTTGTGGGAACCAGACTTCACATATCCCATGGCAATGTTCTTCTTCAGGCACGGGCTGAACCCACCGCTGGTGACCTCCCCGAGCTTTTCCCCGCTTGGGGTCAGGATTTCGCTGTGGCTCCGAGCTGGTGGGCCCGATGAGAAGAAACCGACACGTCTGATTGCTGGACCATCTTGGAGCTGCTTGAGGATCACATCGGCGCCCAGGAAGCCGCCTTCGGCTCTCCTCCTCTTGCCAATCGCCCAGCTGAGCCCGGCCTCCACTGGTGTGATATGCTGCTCCATGTCGTTGCCGTACAAACAAAGGCCGGCTTCGAGTCGAAGGCTGTCACGAGCACCCAGTCCTGTCAACCTCACCTTACCCTCTGACTTCTCCAAGATTGCTTTTGCAAGGTCCACAGCATTCTCTGAGGGAACCGATATCTCAAATCCATCTTCGCCAGTGTAGCTGAAAAGTTAAACTATAAGGTCAAGCAGACTTCTGACACAAGCAGGGCTTTGGGGATCCCAGCTAAGGACCTTCAACTTCAGTATTCATGAGAGTTACGAAGACTTATCAAAGCTTCAGATAAGACCCAAAAGGTGTAAAACTGAATGTAACATGAACAAATTAAAAAACTGCCAGTAGCAAATACAAAAGACCAAATTTTGTGAAGACGATGAATAGTGAATAAACTGTTTAAAAGCTAGTCTTTTCGTATGGACGTGGTAATAATTTGAGAAGCTTCCGATGGACGAGGATATTTTCTGGTATGGGTAAGGTCGTCGTAGCACTAGGAGAAGAAAAGAGCAGCGACGTTTTTACAATCGCTACAAGAAACCAGTATTAAGTTTGATAATGCCGCTCTGGATATAAAATAGAACCAGGAATTAAACATTGACTCTCTGAATCTTATGGAAAAATAACTATATGTCATTTATAAATGCTATTGTTACTGAAGAAACGGAATTTGTCCTGTAAACTTGCTAGAGAAACAATGAGAATAGGTGGCCAGAAAACAATGTAACATACCCTGTTCTTGTGAGGAAGCAATGGGATCCGTTGATATCCAGTGTCCGGAACTCCCCAAAATAAAATTTGCTTAAATCATCCTTTGTCAGCAACTGAAGAACAGGTGCAGCCAAAGGTCCCTGAGATCATGCAAGAGTTGAAACCAAATTTAGCCATCAACAGCATTAATCACATACATGTATCAGAAATCAGTCACATTTTCAAGAACTTTGGCATAGAGAATGAATGTTGCCATTAGCATCTTGCACCAAGTTAATCATTTACGCTGATCTAGGTAGTAGGGGTGCTTGAACCACAGATTGTGTAAGATGTGTCAGATACATGTCAGGTGTATCTGACATGATACTATGATTGAGTATGCTTTTCAAAGTTTGCTTATGCGTCTCCAAGTTGAACTGTGTCGTCAAACAACATATCTAAGCAAAACTAAGTTCCAAAATGAAGCCAATAGACATCACATTTCTACCTGACACAGCTCAAAATAGTCCAAAAAAAAAAAAAAATCAACACCCAATAACCAGCAGAAAAGTTAAGCCCATCCACCAAGACAAAGTGAGATAATGAGTATCCACTACCATGTAACATGCATATATTTCAAGTAGCAGAGCACAACCGTATGTGATCAGCTGGATTACATGAGTATGTGCATCTTGATCATATCATATGCCATATAATGTCATCTTCGTAGACAGATTCCATATGAATGTGCATCCTATAGTAGTGCTTTCCTGTTACCTTGTACAATGCAACTAAATTTTTTAATTTGTTGATATGATGTTGCCTAATTTCTCATGCAGGCTGTTATGGATTCTTCCACATACAATCACAGTAGACAAGTTTTCCCAAGAATGTAGTAGCTTGTTCATGAAATCGATGGATTTGTAAGAGTCAGATTCCAGTGATTTGGTAAGGTGATATGGATAAATCACATAGCTTTGAGAAACAAGATAATAATGGTGATTAAAATTTGTTTCTCATTCTTCATTTTTTACATTGTCACTTCTTTCTAAAGGATTTTGATAGTATGCTAGGAGTTCCTTCTAGCTGAATTTTAAGTCATGTAGGTCCCAATTAGCTCATTCCATAAACTCAACCAATGTAACCTGATTCGTGATATGCTTCGGTACGTGGTATGTTACTTTAAGCGGTACATGGTACAAGGGAATAGGAAGAGTTGGTTTTCAATTTCGGGTCCCAACATGCTTGGGTTGCGAGCCATATACACACAGGCTGGTGTCTATGTGTATACATATATAATATACACGTATATTTCTGTGTGTACACACACACGCACGCTTACGTATATATACACAGATCAATTTCTTGGTTCGATTTTTAAAAAATCTCAATTGTTTCTTTTCGTTCCATCAATCATCAATTTTTATGTTTTACATATCATGGTAACATTATATTTTCAACTTTTTCCCTCTTATGCATTCGGGTCGATGCTTTTTTCCAATCCCAATCAGGATTGCCTTGCAAATCAGGCAAATCGATCTGGATCGATAATGCCTTGGGAATCAGGCCATTCGATCCGGATCATGAATCCATGAAGTGTAGGGAATTGGGTAACACTGAGCTCAACATAAATACTAGTGAATGGTAAAGGGATATATTTTGCAATCCGATTCACACAATCTTCTAAACACACACAACTTATTTTGACCTTTTTAAACTTCAGGTTTCAGATTAATGCCTTTGAGTGAACCCCTTTCTTAAAGCTCTGTGCATCTTTTCCGGTAGAGCCAATTGTTTCAAACTCAAACCTTGTGAAGAATTTTTTTTCCCTTCTTATTTAATCATAGCCTTGGTCGCGATACTGTCGGTCAGTCAGCAAATTAACATTACTATTTCAATTCGGATACTTTTTTACTTCGGTATCAGGATACACATCTCGCTCAGCAAGGAACGCGCCTCTTTAAAAATGTATATTTGGACAATGCTTCACACTTCATAGACCCGCTCTTACTCAATTGTTTGAAGCGAGGCAAAGCAGAAATTAAGCTCAAACATATATTTGGATGAAAAAATTTCTCCACGTGGCCCAAACTTGAAAAAAATAGGCTCCTCTAAAAAAGGTGGATGTCAGAGTTCCATGAAGGGGGCTTCACTTAACACATTAATTTGGAATCTAAAGATGTGCTATCCATTGACTTCAACGTCACCTCTAAATCGAACAAGGAATGTAAACCCACTTACTACCATGACAATGTTTTTGGGGGTCCGCGTCAATGCTGAATTAACTATTGAGTGATTCCTCCACACGCATGTACCTCATCCAAGTACATTGGTCTCCATCTCCATCTTCAGCGGTGTCAAAATATCTTCATTAGAATCCAAATGAGTGAAGTTTATTTGAGAGCTAATGCTCTCCTAAAGGTGAAAAAGTTCAAAGTCATTTGTGTTTTGCAATAGCATGAATTAGATTGCAAGCTCCATGCCTTTATGCTTCACATTTAGCTATGTTGAGCTAACATGACTGGCTCTCTAAAACATACATTACTCAAAATTCTGAAGGAAGGATCATTAGCCTTTTGGAAAGACATGCACCCCCAACCCACACAATGAAAGAACGAGGCACACACCTTAATCAGCACAATTACCATATTTCCCAAAGATATGTCATTTATCCATATGGTTGACTACTTGACCAAATAATTGGAATCTGATTCATCTTACAAATCCGACGATGTCACAAACATGCTGCTGCATTCTTGGAGAGACTTGTTTACTATGATGGCACATGAGCAAAAATCAATGACCAAGTGGGCGTGAAACAGGGAAACCAAGGTTTCAACAAATTACAAGAATTCGTTGTGTTTTCCACAACATGAAACCACAACTAGAGAAGAGTCAGAGAGGACGGTCAATATGCATGGTGCGTACGATGTTTTCTTTTTTTTCTTTCTTTTTTTCTTCATCTCTATTGGAACATTAATAATGTTAACGTGGACAAAGTAAATTAATGAGCATCCACAACCATGTTTATCATTCAAGTGGAAATGCAACTGGAGAAAGAGAACCGCAAGTCCATGATAATCTGGATGACATGCCATATGAATTCGAGCATCTTCATCGCATGCCTATAAATCTATAATCTCACTGAATATGTCGAGAATATCGATAGCAAATTTACTCATAAGAGCTGTTCTATCATCAAGTCTATAAAATGCCAGACGACGCAAGGCACCCAAACTTAGAGAATGTATATGCACACTAAGCTAGCGCATCATCCTACCACATAAAATGGTTACGTTCTATGATACATCTAGACTAGAGCAAATCAAAGCATAAGGCTATCGTCCTAATGTTCCGTGCACCTCCTTCAATTTTCAGTCAGTTAACAATCAATCCACAAAATGAAATTTGATTTGATTGGATTCAACATAGCATCAAGATCTGAAATCAAGATCTAAATCAAGATCTGAGGTACCTGAAGAGCAAGCAGAGACCGCTCATCGTGGATATGCCATCCAACATCACCACCCTTCGCCTTGAACGCCTCCATATGCTTACCAATGTGATCCAAATCCTTATCCCTGCAGCCCGCATTTACCACCAAATAGACGTGATCGTCCTCCACCTTCGTCACCACCGAATCGTCGATGGCCCCGCCCTTCTCGTTGGTGAACACGGTCAGCGTCCCGGTTCCGGGCTTGAGGCCGGCGACGTCGGCGACGACGAGCTTTTCGAGGAAGGGGACGCAGTCCTTGCCCTTGAGGGAGAGGCCGCACATGTGGGAGACGTCGAAGAGGCTGCCGGCGGCGCGGCAGTTGAGGGTCGAGTCCATGATGGAGTCCTTGTACTGGATCGGCATCGACCAGCCGGCGAAAGGGACCATCTTGCCCCCGTGCTCCACGTGGAAGTCGTGGAGGGCGGTCTTCTTGAGGTCGCCGTCGGCGGCGGCAGCGAATGGGCGGCGGTGGTTAGGGGAGCTCAGGCGGCGGGCGAGGGATTGCCGGAGCTGCCACAAGCTGGTTCCCCTCATTTTTTTTTTCGGTTCTTGCTTTTGGGGTTGGTGAGAGGAGATGGTGGTTTTCAATTATTTGTATATGTGACTGTGTGATGGGAGTGGGTGGTGGGGATGTGCCATCGCCAGTGGGTGGCTGCCTATGTCTTTCTGATCCGATCTCACCCCCGTTTCATTTGTTTCCTTCTTCGTTTTGGTTCGGGGATGGGGCCCACTTTAGCGGGACCAGGGATCATTTCGTTTGATGGGCCTGGGTGATAGTTGTTGGGTTAATTTCAAAGCAAATTCAATCGCACAAAAAGAATGTACCACAGGAAAAGAAAGCCCACGAGCCCACAACAAGCGTAGGCCTGTTGATCAGTCTGAAACTGCTATGGACCCAAACTGGTCTCGTCCTGACGGGAAGAAGCCCGTATCCGAAATATAACTACAGAAAATAATGCATAAATAATTTGATACAAAGTCTATAACTCTCTCTGCAAGAAACAATAGGTAATCTATATATTAAAACACAAAGGTTTTTGAATTCTAGGGCTGACTAGGACAAGCTGATGTCATGCTGATGTATAAACAGGTTGATAGAAGAATGGCTTGGATTTAATCTTGGTAAAAGAAGGGTTGAGATGAGTGTTTGGAAAACCCACCACTTTTTCCCTTTTGTTTTCAAACCCCCCATAATCACTACATTTGCGCATAATACCACCTATTTCCCTTTTTTGCTAAAAAACTCCTCTCATTTCACTTTTTACCCACACACCATACATACACTCTTATGTACTTCCACCCTTCGCGCCGAAGGCGCCCGCGCAATTTTTTTACGCTAATTTGTTGTTCCAACTCAAGGGCGCCCTCGCCGAATTTATTGTTCTACGCCGAATTTTACTGTGTAAATAATGTTTGGAAACAAAGATTTCGCGGGTGAAAATCTTAAATGAACCGTGCCCGCGGGCACGGGTTATGACTAGTGATTTGATAAAACATACAATAATGAAAGTGAAAAAAGTAATCGTTTTATTGAACTCAAATTATGAGGCATATCGGGTTGTAACCCATTAAATCACACCTGAATTCGTTAAGAAGATTGGTATATATTATATATATAGTCGAGATCCCCATCTTCCCAATTTCACATTTCTATCCGCAATCAATCGATTTCTATTTGGTATGCCCACTCTTTTTTCTCGATTAAATTAGGGGTTTCTCTCGAGCGATCATTCATATATTTTATATTTAATCATCGTTTGTAATCGCAGGACCAAAAAGAAAGCGAAGACGAATTCAATGGCAAAGAGTTCATTCAAGTTAGAGCACCCTCTCGGTCTGTGCCCTCTTCCCTAATTTTCGATGAAAGTTACTGATTTGTGACCATCTTTTTGATTCATCTGTGATAGATTGGGGTTTAGATCTTTTTATGTGCGATCTTTATTTACATGAGTCTTTTTGGTAAATTTTCATCGTTTGGATCAATGATATGCAAATTTGAACTTTTGATAAATTTTTGTACTCTGACTTTAAGAAGTTTATGAAATTTCTCTGTGTAATGAGATGAGATTGGATTATGATTTAAGGTTTAGAGAAAAGGTAGAAGCTTCACCTACAAAAGAAAACTTTGCTTCTAATTGTTCCAGCTACATGTATATTTAAGATTAAGCCTAGCTGGTTGCAGCGTATTTAGCATTATGCTGGCTAGCAACTCGTGGTTCTGATATTTAGCATTGCAAAACTGAGGTTTTCATAGTCTCGTGGATAGACGATTGGTGGTTGTCGTTATTTGAGACTTTGTGGTTAAAAAATGTGGTTGCGGCTTATGCTGGTATTGGTACAGTGAGATGTAGAAGCTTTGATGAAGGTTTGATTTTATCTTCTTGAGAATGTGGATTGAATGTTTGTATTGACGGTGATATACCACTGAACTAGTTTTTGTGGACAATTCCTACCATACTTGTAAATTATTCTTTGTTTTTAAAATACAAATGATATCTTTAGGGGTTTCTTTATTTTTTTATCTTTCTTATTCTTTTTTTGGGATCATGCAAAATTGATTATTACTTCTATGCTTATAAAGTAGGGCATGAACTAAGGCTGTTCTTGCAGCTATTATCATCGGGTTTATAGTTGAGACATTCATTTGGGGATCAATGTCTCCCTCATATTTTCCTAACGTTTCCAATATCCATTCTCAGATTTCTGAGTGTCTAGTCTTAAAATTCTTGCTCCTATGCTATGTTGTATGTTGTAATGTGGTCATAGAATCAGTTCTAACTTCTGAATCTCTAACCTTTATTTACTAGAGCTCAAAATTCTGTGTGTATATTGTTCTAAAATTAGCTGATGAATTTCAGAGAGGAGACAGGCTGAAGCTGCCCGTATTAGGGAAAAGTATCCTGATAGAATTCCTGTGAGGCCCTTTGTCTTTATGTATTACATGCCATGAACCATTTTGCTCGTCTTATTAATTGTTATTTCATGTGTAGGTGATAGTTGAGAAGGCTGAAAGGAGTGACATACCAGACATTGACAAAAAGAAGTCAGTTCTTCCTGATGTTTATCAATATCTTTCAGTATTACTTATTTGCATTGTTATACAATTTTAAAACCAGTCACCTTTATTTCTTTGTGATGCATAGTTTGTAGTTTCCCGTTTTTAAACTTATGGTTCTCAAACTATCTATATCCCCTTATTCCAAAAAAACTTATGGTTCTCAAACTATCTATATCCCCTTATTCCATATTTTTATGCGACTTCTCTACACTGTTAGGCATATTTAAATTTTACATCATTTTCTGATTTTTTATTTGCTGAAATGAAGTGCCAAATACAGTCATTATTGTGTATCTTAATTCCTGGTGTGTTAACTCTTAACGATCTTTTGCACTTTGTGGTACGCTCTACGGTCTTATTTGTGAGTTTAGTTGTTTACTTGTTTAGGGGTGGATTAATTGTTGATGTTTGCATCCTTATGATGCATATTTGGTTCTCGGTTTTTGTAAGAACTTTTATCTTCTACTTAATTAATATAGCATTGCTAATTTATAATGTGAGAGAAATGTTTTCAGTATTAAAAATCTGTTTTTACTTCATTTGGCTAATAAGTTTATTATCTGCCAATCTGTGTACTAGTTTGCTTATAGCCTGTTTAGCTCATAGTGGTTATTTGGCAATAGAGCAAAATTCAGCTTACTAATAGCTTAGGTATGGTATAACATGTTATAATGGTGGCCTCCTTTTTAAATGAAAAGTCTATATTTTTCTCATATCATTGATACAGTTTATAGATATTGATGGAACATAAGTTTGGAACTAGCACTGTTCCTAATTGCATATGATTTGTTTAACTTGGTGACATTAAGAGCAGGGTGGGATCGCGGGAGCAAATTCCCTTTTCTTTTTTAATTTTTTCCTTGCCCACATTCTCTGGACTAATTATTTTTTTGGGATGTATCTTCATAACTGGATATATGGCTTTTCATTAACATGTTAAAAATGATAACTATGGTTGCATGCAGACAATGATCACCTTGAAGTGACTGCCATCTGTATTTTCTAATCTGTATTTTCTATTGCTTGGGTTCCTTATTGCAATCATATGACAAACTAGCAGTGTGAGGACATACTGAGATTTATTTTGGGAACAATGTTCTTTTGATTGTCCTAATAAATTTCATATTTCTTCATATGGTTGGGCTGGAGTGGCAAACTCGTTAGATGAGATAACTTGCATTAGCAAGGAAATATCCGTGTAAGCTGGTCTATGGATTTTTATTTTTTTGGATGCATGTATAATTCTAGCTTTTTTAAGAGATGAACTTTGGGATTGGCAGCAAATTAATGATTGGCCAGTTGCTTCTATTTGTTCATTGGATGTGGGCAGTGGCACTAGTGTTAGTGAGTTGTGTGGGCTCTCTATTAGGTATCTGTTTGTTTTAAATTTATTTCAGTATGGGGGATTAACTATAAAATTAATTCATTTAATCTTTCACCAAAATCTGTGGATTATTGGTGCAATGATAGGTATTAGAACATGAAGAAAAAGCTAAACCAAGTGACATGCTTGGGAAAATCATTAAATAAAAATTTGTTTGGTTGGACAACACAATTCATGAACACATTTTCTCGTACAAACATCGACACACTCTATCCATGCCACTCTTTTTACTATAAACTTCAGTTTTGCTTCTCACAGGTCGTTTTGGCTTTGTTGCTGATGCGATATCTCTCTTCCTTCCATTTATATTCCTATACTCTATTTTACTTTATTTTAACTATTTCATCCATTGTTTGAGGTTTGCCTAAAACCAAAAAGTTTCAGTCCCTTCAGATCGGTTTTGGAGGGCACTGATCTGAAACAGCATGTGATTGTAGCTGAAAACTCCATAAAACTTCAAATATCTCAAAAAACTTGAAAAATTACAAATAATCTCATTGTCAAATGAAATCAAGGTTTGATCCAACAAAAAAAGCTGAAAAAACCAGCTTTTAGGAACATGAAACCAAAAAAAGAAAAAAAAGAACGAGAATAAGAAAAAGAGATGAAAGAGACTTCAGATCCAACTTCGCCTTACTCTAGATCCAGTTCCACTTATCTTCTTTGATGCGCAACGTCGTCCCAATCGAGGATTTTTAAGGAAGGTTAAGATCTATTTATATAAAGCAGATCTAATTGGGTTGGGTCGTGAACAATTCAACCTGAACCTGAATTGAGCTTATAATTCTTAAGTGTAAATAGATTAGATTCTGGGTTGAAGAGACCCAAACCCAACCCAATAACTAATAAGTGCAAGTTTTAAACTTAGACCCCTTAGTATTATATGTTTTCACTCATATATACTTAATTCTAATGGAATTTAAGCATATATATCTATTAATATTAAAATTTACATGCACTCGTAAATTAAAATCAAATTATTATTTTTTGTTTTTTCCCGATATTAACAACAATGATTGCTGTTTATTAATAATAATTCTTAATTTCAATTATTAAACCTACTATTAGACATATATTTATAGTATTTTTAACATCAATAACCCAAAACTGAACGTGAAACCATTGAAACAACTGTGACCGATCGAAACTATATTATAAAGGAAGGAGCCAAATCGAAACCGATTCCAAAACCGAAATTGAGTTCTCAAACCTTGATTTCAGATATCACGCATGTGTTTTACATTTTTCTCACCTATAATTTTTGAATAGAACGTGGTTGGCAGCCAACTTATCTTGACATGATCAAACTTATCTTGACAGCCAACTTATCTTGACATAAGATTGACATGATTTTTAGCAATCATGTCAATCTTATGGGACAGTGATCAAACATGCTTGCATTCTGACAATCCCTGCAAGTTTGATTGTGTCCCGTCTGCTCTTGGTTTTTTCGAACGCTTCTGCCCTCAATGAAAGCCTCATGGGCAATTTTTGATGACGTTTTCACATCCAGTGATGCATGCCAATAGCTGATATGGAGGAATTTGTTCATGTCTGGAAAAGTTGTGGTTCTATGTGCTGCAAAGAAGTGAAGCGTGGACTTGGATATGAACATGAATAGGAACGCAAACACAGCAACACGTCAAATTCTTGAAAAAGAGCATGCATGGAAACAATAATGAAACCATGTATGTGTAGAGAGTCTATATATTAGACACATCATAGCAAATAATGATTAGGACCATTTAACCAAAACTAAAAGAATAAACAATATAAAATTTCAATGATAAAAATTCATAACGTTAACGAAATCAAACAAATAAATCAAAAAATGAATCAAGTAATGACTATTTTTTTTGTTGACATAGTGTCCGCTTGAGGAGATCTACTCTACGAATCCCTAAGTAATAAATGGCGTAGAAGTGCCCAACATGCAATCTTTAGATTTTATTTGAGGCTGACATTGATTCGGCACAAATTTTTTGGGGTCTTAAAATCTGACACAGATCAGATGGTAGGATGTTCCATGCATGCCTGGTAAGTATCGTGTAATTATTGGTGTCTACCTGGCACCTGACATGGACATAACACTCAGTTTGAAGTGTTTGTGCTCCTTAGAATACAAGTATTTCAATATAACATACACAATTCATGTTTAATTGTCTATCAAATTTGATGAGCGCAGCACGTCATGCCAATATCTGCAAGTTGCTAGAATATTGAGCTTGTCTTCATTGTGGAAGAAGTATCCACCTAAAAAGCACAAGTTATCATCAAAAAGTGTGTCAACTTCCTTGACCCAACATGATCTCTCTTATTGAGTCTGATAACTGCTATGGAGATTTAAAATAAGATGATATTTTCTTCTTTCCTAACATTGACATCTTCCCCTGTTGAAGAAAAAAGGTATTTGTCATATGATGTTATCTTTCTGTTGCTGCATGCTTAAGGAACAGTTAGCAGCTTCAATACAGGCCCTGTCAACTGTCTTCTAGCATAGTGTTGAGTTTCACATAATATCTCGTGAGCACCCGTTGCTAACTCCTTGGATCCCTGGTTGTTTTCGCTGACCCTCTTTTGAAGCTACCAATTGTTACATGTAAGAGCAGTTGAAACATGCAATCCTATGCTAACTTACATTTTTCTTCGTTGGAGGGAAAATCTGTAGCACGGGTACTTCCATTGTTCACATCCATGTGATGAGACCCGCGTGTACCAGAGGAGGCCGACAAAGGGGACGCGTGCGCAAGGGACTTGGCAGAACCCAACATGAGGCAAATGGCGTTTCGTATCTCTCTAGTTATTTTATATTATAATGGCAAACTTGTAATTAGATAGGAGAGGATTAGTATCTAAGCAATGGTTAGCCGTCATTGACTATTATGCTTGATTTTGATATTTTGCGAGGAAGAGAGAGTTCTCCGTGTTCTTCGGGGAAGGTGCGGACGTCTCTTATCAATCGGCGTCTTAGAAGAGAAGGTTACCTCTTATTTGTAGCCTATTTATTTATCAAAAAATTCAGTTTTTATTCTAATAAATTTCAGTTTCGTCAAGTTTCTATCACATTTCTGTTGACGACCTCAGTCTGGCCATCTGTCTGCGGGTGGTAGGCCGTGCTCCGTCTCAAAACTGTACACTGCAGCCTAAAAAGCTTCTGCCAGAATCTGCTCACGAACACCTTGTCCCTAGCAGAGACAATGGACTTTGGAGGCCCATGCAAGCGAATGACCTCCCTCACAAATACATCCACCACCGACACTGTGCTGTAAGGATGCCGAAGTGGTATAAAGTGTGCATACTTGGTGATGCAATCTACCACAACAAACATGACTGTGTATCCCCCGACTTCGGCAATTCATCAATAAAATCCATGGAAAGGTCCTCTCACACATGCCCGGGCAAGGACAATGGCTGTAGTAATCCACTGGAGCCATCGTCTGGTACTTGTGAGACTGGCAAACGTCATACTCTGCAACCATTCTCGAGACGTCTTTCTTCATCCCCTTCCAGTAGACCTCCCTCGTTAGTCTCTGGTAGGTCTTGAGGACCACAGAATGTCCTCCCACGGTATTGTTGTGAAACTCATGGAGTATGGCTGGAATATGTGTAGAAGTCCTCGAAAGTACCAAGCGCCCCCAATGTAGTAGTTGTCCATCCTGGATAGTATAGCCTGGATGTTCTGTAGATTCCTGCAATAGTGTTGCCCATATGCCTACCAGCTCATGATCTTGCTCAACCTCATGCTGCAGTGGCTACCATTCCTGTAGTACAGAAACTGCCAATGCCGCCCACTCTATATCCTCCCGTCGTGAAAGGATGTCAGCTGCCTTGTTCTCTAATCCTGGGCGATACTCAATCTCAAACATGTATCCCATCAGCTTTCGTAGCCACTTTTGATACTCCTCTACTCCCATGCGCAGCTCTAATAGGTATTTGAGACTCCTCTGATCTGTGCGCACCAAGAAACTCCTCCACAACAAATATAGTCTCTACTTCGGGATGGATAGGACAATGGTCATCAGCTCCTACTCGTAAACCGCCCGCAGTCTGGCTCTAGCTGCTGATGACCATTGTCCTATCCATTTACTGTAATACGCTATTGGCCGCTGATCCTGCATCAACACCGCTCCCAATCCATTCCTCGAAGCGTTCGCCTCCACCATAAAAGGTCTGGAAAAGTCTAGGAACGTCAGGACTGACGCTGTAGTCATGGCCTTCTTCAAGGCCTCAAAAGCTATCGTCGCCTCCTCACCCCAAATGATCTGGTCCTTTTTGAGTAGCTCTGTGAGTGGCTAGGCGATCGTCGCATATCCATATACAAATTTGCGGTAATATCATGTCAAGTCCAGAAATCCCCTCAGCCCCTGAGAATGGTGGGGCGCGGCCAATCCAATATCACAGCAATCTTCACCCTGTCAGCTGCCATCCCATCTGCAGATACCACATGTCCCAGATACTCCACATATGGATGTCCAAATAAGCACTTCTTTCTGTTTGCGAATAGCTGGTGATACTGCAACTCCTGAAAAACGACCTGCAGGTGGTCCAAGTGCTCCTCCAATGTACGACTGTACACCAATATGTCATCGAAAAAGACTAGTACAAATCGTCGCAGGTAAGGACATAATACTTTGTTTATAAGAGCCTGGAAAGTAGCTGGTGCATTAGTCAAGTCAAAGAGCATGTCTAAAAACTCATAGTGGCCCTCGTGCGTTCTGAACGTAGTCTTGGGCACATCCTCCATTCACATCCTGATCTGGTGGTAGCCCAATTTGAGATCTATCTTCGTGAATATGGCTGCCCCGTGCAACTCATCAAGAGTTCATCTATCACCGGTATGTGGAACTTATCTGGCATCGTCTCCTTGTTCAATGCCCTATAGGCTATGGAGAAGCGTCATCTCTCATCCTTCTTCTTCACCAACAGCACTGGACTGGAAAAGGGACTCACATTGGGCTGTATCATTCTAGCCTGCACCATCTCCGCCACCATCCTCTCAATCTCGTCCTTCTGGGCCTGTGGGTAGCGGTTGGACCTCACACTGATGGGGGACACACCCTCCCGCAGGACTATGACATGCTCGTGATCTCTTGGCGGTGGAAGTCCCCGTGGCTCCTGAAAGACCTCATTGAAAAGCTTTATCAGCTGCTGTACCTCCACTGGAATGTGCTGCTCCCCGTTGGCCTCGGCGGTACCCTATCCCGTCCATGAATATAACTCCACCACGTATCCACCGCCCTCCGTCTTAGGAATGGCCTTCCATCCATATCAATCTCCGTCTGGATGATCCTCACCATGGTCTTCAACGAGACCAGTGCTCTGTATAGGCCGGGGTCTCCATGCAGGACTACTACTCTTCCCTACACCTGGAACTCCATCCTGAGTGGTTTCCAATTCACGGTCATCTCTCCCAGCATCTGTAACCAAGTCATGTCTAGGATGACATCGGTACTTCTCAAGTCTAGAGGCTGTAAGTCAGCTATCACCTGCACCTCCCTGTAGTGCTAGCACCAGCCCTCTACAAACCCCACGACTGCTCTCCTTCTTTCCTGTCCCATCACGACACTGAAACTACCATAGTCTATCAGCTGGAGCTCCTGCTGGGCCACCACTCTCCTGGAAATGAAATTGTAGGTCGCCCCTATATCGATAAGTACTGTCACCTCCTGGTCGTCGATATGCCCCCTCAACTTCATGGTATGGTTTGGTGTGAACCTTACCACGGAGTTAAGGAAAACCTCCGTCACTTCTAGCTGATGGCCCTCAGACTCCTCCACCTCAGCGGTCTCTTCCTCCACATCTGCTTCTTCATCCTCATTCTCAAGTAGCAGCACCCGGAGCTTGCGTTCCGCATGTCTGTGGCCTGGTGTGAATTGCTCGTCGCATCTAAAATATAGGCCCTTCTGTCGCTTATTCCTCATCTCTGCATCAGTCATCCGTCTGAATTGCCCCTAGCCTGCGGTGCACTACTCTTTTTCCCACTCTTCTCCTTGGTGGCAGGATCCGCTCCCGTAGTGGCTCTCTGCTGTCCTCATGTCGCTGTCTGGCTACGAAAAAATGGTCCCACTTCAAACACCTCTCGCCTTCCTCTCCTCCAACTGTCAGTCCTCCGCCATCTGAGCATACTCCATGGCCATCAGACTCTGAGGCTTTTGGATGCACACCGCTGCTCGAATAATGACCCTCAGACTCTTCATGAAAGTGCTTTCCATCGTCTCATCAGTCACTCCGTGCACCTGTCCTGATAGGGCCTCGAACCTCTCTAGATAATCTCTCACTTTGCCCTCCTGCCTGAGTGATAGAAGCTGCTCCATCAAGTTTCCCAAGTGGGGATTTTTGAACCTCTCAACCATCTGGTCCTTGATATCCTTCCATGAACGAAAAGGACGCCTCACATCATTCCATTGAAATCAAGCGATGGCCTTTCCATCTAGACAAATACCTGCTGCCTCCAGCTTCTACTCCTCAGTCATGTGAGAGACTCTAAAAAAATCTCTCCGCGCTGTTGATCACCACACTGGATCCACCCCATCGAATACAGGCATCTCAGTTTTCGCAGCCTGTCCATATTGAATGTTCTCTGGTCTCCTCGTCCCCCGTCATATCTGGGCTGATGGTAGTGCTGCCACCTCTCCTAGTGGGTCTCATGCCCTCCAGGTGGCCCTCTCACCCGATCTCTATAACCCCCTCGGTGCCCCTTTCCTCGTCCTCCGTAGCCTCCAGCCTGGCCCTCGTGCTCCTCCTGGTAGTCTCTGTACCCTCTCTTGACGTCTCCAGGGCGTCTCTCATGGGTGTGCGGAGGAGGGCGCAATCTATCATTGCCAAATCGAGGGTCGGGATGGTCCCGAAACACTCCTCCGTCATCATCATACTCCTGAAAAACTCCTGAGTTAAATCCGTCGTTGAATCCACGTGCCGGGTCCTCCGAATAAGGCTTGAAATCACCAAAAGGCTGTCGTTCCTCCTGCCGTGCACCCCACCCCCCCGCGGGGGCTCTTCGCTGATCGACGGGGCCCCAGAGGCTCCGAGAAGGGGTTGCTGGGCCCTGCTGAAGGTTCTCGGGGCCCCAGCGGCCCTGCCGCTGGTCGGCGGGGTTCGCTGGGGCCCTGGGGGCCTTTGTTGGCCCCGGCCACTGCTGGGGGGACGTCGCCCCTGCCGGACATCCTGGGGGCCCGCGGGGGCCTGGGAAGGGACCCACGGCCCCCCAAAGCCCTGTCACGCATCATGGGGGAGGCGGCTAGGGTTGTCGCCCCCCCCGACTCGCCTTGTCCGCTTTTCGACGAATCGATTCTTGATAATCTTCCTTCCACGACCCTCCATCTTTCTCGTAATCATCTTCCTCATAAACAAATCCCTCGTCAATTCTCTCCATCTTTTCCTTCCCTTTGTCTAAAGGTGACACCTTTGTCGCCGCTTTAGGGTTTCCGTCACGTCCTTTTAGATGCGTCGAAATCTCCCCTAGTTGGAAGATGATCTTCGCTAGGGCTTCGACGTTCTTTCAATTGTCCACTATGATTCACTAATGTTTCCTTCACGCTCGCGACCTCGTCCTTGAGGCCATTGATCTCCCCCGTCAATTTCTCCTCTACTTCATCGATCCGATCTTTGGATGTAGCCGTCGCCATGGATCGACGTGCTCTGATACCAAAACGATAGGAACTCGGCGAAACTGAAATTTATTGGAATAAAACTTGAATTTTTTGATAGATAAATAGGCTACAAATAAGAGGTAATCTTCTCTTCCAAGACGCCGATTGATAAGGGACGTCCGCACCTTCTATGAAGAACACGAAGAACTCTCTTTTCCTCACAAAATATCAAAATCAAGCATAATAGCCAATGGCGGCTAACCCTAGGCTTAGATATTAATCCACCCTCTAATCTAATTACAAGTTTGCCATTATAATATAAAATAATTAGAGAGATATGAAAACACCCCTTTGCCTCATGTTTGGTTCGGTCGAGTCCCTTGCGTGTGCGTTCCATTGGTCTGCCTCCTCTGGTACACGTGGGTCCCATCAGAGTGTTGAGACATATCTGCAGTGCTTTATGTCAGAGAGTCCCAAGGAGTGGGCTCGTTGGTTGGCATGGGCGAAGTATTGATACAATACATCTTATTACAGCGCAGCTCAGACGACACACTTTAAGATTTTGTATGGCCGAGATCCTCCACATTTAGTACACTATCAGCAAGAGAAGACACCAGTATCCGATGTAGAGTAATACCTGGCAGAGAGTGATCGGATTTGGAGGAGCTGAAGCTTCATCTAACTAGAGCTCAGCAAATTATGAAGACGAGGGCAAACCTTCACTGCAGAGACGTGCAGTTTGCAGTTGGGGATATGGTGTATTTTAAGCTGAGACCCTACAGGCAGAGATCCTGGGCCCACACGAGGAATAAGAAGTTAGCGCCGAGATATTTTGGACCTTTCGAGGTCGAGGTCAGGGTGGGACTAGTTGCTTACAGCTTATGGTTACCCCCAGGATCAGTTATTCATTTGGTATTCCATGTGTCTCAGCTTTGTCAGGTTATCGGAGACCACACCCCTTCGTCCACACTTCCGGAGAAGTTGACAGATGATATGGAGGTGAGATTGGAGCTCGAGGAGCTGAAGGGGATACACAGAGGGAGCACGTGAGAGTATGAGGTTCTATTGCAGTGGAAGGGCTTGCCAGAGCACGAGAGCACGTGGGAATCTCTGGACGTTATGGCACATTAATTTCCAGACTTCCACCTTTGTCACGCCCCGCTTCCCATTATACTTGGGAGCGAGGACGCGAGCGTGTCTGCATGTGCTTACAGCAAGGAGGTAGTTTTTTTTTCTTTTCTTCCTCATTGGTTTAAGCAGAATAAATGTCTGTGATAACAACCTTGCAGATTCTTGCATGCAAACTCAAACAACACAGATAATTATTTTATTACAATCTCGAAGTCTCAAAAAATGATTTACAATAATGAAGGAACTAAAAGAGGGTCTTAGGCCCATACACACACTCCTGAAAGAATTACAGTTCAGCAGTGGAACTGAGCGTCTAGGTGCACCTGGTCAACTAGCTCAGCCTCAAGGCACGCTCCTCTGCAAAATCTGTCTAACATCTGACATATATTTCACAAGATGGAAATAAGGAATATACGTCAGTGAGGGTCGCTAGGCAAGTTTTAGAATGTTAAGAAAAGTTGACCCTCGGCAAGGTTTTCAAAATCATTTTCATGACAAGATGAGTGATATAGTATGTTTACAATAATGTAAAGCATGTCAGCGTAAGAAGCGTATGAGCATAGCAACGTGCATTGTAAAAAGCAGTGGACATGGCAAGTGTAGTGTACAAAGCAGTGAGCATGGCAATTGTGGTGTACAAAGTAATGAGCATGGCAATTCTGGTATATAAAGTAGTAAGCATGGCATTCGTACATGAGCATGGTAAGAGAAGCTAGCAAGTTACACAATTTTCAATAGTAACAACAACATTAAAGTAGTGCGCAGTTCTGGTGAATTTAAGTAAGCACTATGAACATGACAATTCTAATATGCGAGTAAGGTAGCAACAATAATTTCCAATTCCATGCAAATGTTTTCTATCATGCATAGGGTTCTCACCTTTAAGACGTGGTGAGTGAATCACACCTTCTCACGGGGGTATAACCGTGATTGACGCTACCCACCGCATGCGTGTGGTGCTTTTGAAGGGGACCCTTTCACACGCTTACTGGCCGCTTAACCTTAAACCCATCCCAAACATTGTGCTAGAACACGAGCCATCGTAATCAATGCACGAGTTCACGGATTCAAGATATTCCATTCCATCAAGGTATTCCATCAATATCCATTCAAACAAATGTGTACAAGCATGTTAATTATCAGCATGATAGGCAGTGTGATATAAAACAATATTAGCAGTTCTTGGTTTAACAATTAAATGTAACAATATTTTAAAACATGAAACATGTTCACTTGCCTGATAAAGACGATTTTGGTGTCCGGGTGATCGCAATGAGGACGTGATTATCTGTGTCATTAGATTGCGACATCAAGTTAAAAGCGTTGAACTAATAAAATAATATTAAAACTTATATACTATCACCTACTGTACTCATTTATATACACTGTTCATGATATATGATTTATAAAACTAACTGTATTTATTATATTACTAAGTTAATGATAGTATACATACTAACATCTTATTTAACAAATTGTTATAAACTAAACTTATATATTATATCACTAACGACTTAACATTATTAATACATATTACTAACTCTCATACCAGATGACTTATATATACTAACTTACTTATGTGTTATAAAACCAACAATTAACAGTATTAATAATTAAAGCTTATAATACATTATTCATATAAGGTGATATACATATAATGAGATCTACAGCTCATACACACTAGCATAAGCTACTAATAGTAAAGTACACTATTTGTACTAGCAAGAACTAACATATATAGATGTTTAAATATATACTGACACACACACACACACATCACTTGCAGACAAGCTAACATATTATAATAAACGGTACATATATAGGGTATACATGAGATATACATAACATATATAAAATCAATTTCGTTAAGAACTCATTATATCATCGTCGTCTTGCTACTGCATGGTGTTCGAAGATGAAGTCCGCGGAAGGGAGAGGCGCGGTGGAAGTCGATGGTCGGAGGTGGAGGTCGGCGAGCTCAGGCGGCGTTGGGCGGCGGTCCAGGTGGTGCGTGGTGGCGGAGAGAAGATGTGCACGGTGGGGAGGAAGTCGGTGGGGAGGAAGTCGGATCTGGGTTGGCGAGCTTGGTGGCGCCTGGGTCTGCGGCTTGCCCGGAGGAAGGGGTGAGCGGGGGTTGCGGGAGGGTGCTCGCGGGTGGTGTGTTGGGTGTTGCGGGTTGCAGGTGGAGAGGAGAGGGCGGATGACAGAGGCGCAGTGGGGCTGCAGGGTTTTGGGGAGGCGCTGGAGGAGCGGGAAGAGAGAGAGAGGCTTGGAGGCTCGAAGGGGATGCTGGCGGTGTGGGCTGGGGTTGGTTCGGAGGTGTGCTGGGCGTCGAGCGGATGTTGTGGTCGGGCTGGGCGCCGCTTGGTTTGTGGGCGTGAAACAAGGGAGATGCAGGGGATGAGCGGGCATCGTGTGGTTTGTGGGCGGAGGTGAACGGAGAGGAGGATGGCTTGTGGCGTTGCGGGCGAGCTTGCGGTGGAGGCTGCGGGCTTTGGGCGGTGGAGAGGCGCCAAGGGTTGGTCGGAGGCCGCGTCGGGGTTGCTGGACGATGAGAGGGGTGGTGAAGGGCTCATTGCGGTCGAACGGGGCGCTGGTCGAAGATTTGTGGCATGGGGGGCTTGGGTCATGGCGAGTTGGCGGAGGCTGGGCGACGAACTGCAGGTGATGCGCAGCGCTGGCGGGCGGCAGCGAGGCTGCGAGGGCGGACGACATGGTGGGGAAGGGGTTCGGCTGTCGTCGGGGTGTCGCCGTGCGGGGACAGGGACAACGGTTGGGCGGTGCGGCGGACGTGGTTCGAAGGGAGCTGGGCTTTGAAGGAGGAGAGGAGGGACTTGGGGTATGCCTGCAGGTTGGAGAGTGGGGGAGTTCGACAGGCTGATGAGAATGGGCTCTTGGGTTTTGTTTTGAAGGGGAGAGGGTTGCAGGCTGATGAGAATGAGCTCTTTGAGTTTTTAAGAAGGAGAATAGGAAGAAGAACGAGAGGGAGGAGAGGGCGAACGTGGAGGGTTGCCGCGTCGTGCGTGCTTGCATATGAAGTGGGCGACGTGGGGGAGTTGTTGGGATAATGGGGAAAAGTGAAGGCCTCGTGGAAATGCTGTTACACAACGGACAAGAGAGAGGAACTCAAAAGTATTTTTATTGTTTTAAAAGATTTGAACAGATCCGATTTGATTTTAAAAAGACGATATTAGTTAGGATTTAATAGGATTTAGTTTTTAATTATGAAAAGATTAATTAATGAGGTTCAGATTTTATTAGCTAATTTATCATTAATAACTAATTATAAAATCATTAGCTACTTAATGACTCGTACTAATTATATGCTACACTATTCATGCGACGAAATAATATCATATGCTAGCCAATTAATAATGAACTCACACAGATCGAATAACGACCGGGAAATATTTCATATGATAAAAGATAGATGAGAATTTTGCAGCTTCGGGAAATACTCGTAGCTAACGAAACCGGTCGTTACAACCTTGAGGACAAGGTGGCTCTTTGGGGAGGGAGTAGTGATAGGACCCATGTGTATCAGAAGAGGCGGACCAAGGGGACACACGCGCAATGGACTCGACCGAACCCAACTTGAGGCAAAGGGGCGTTTTCGTATCTCTCTAATTATTTTATATTATAATGTCAAACTTGTAATTAGATTAGAGGGGGGATTAGTATCTAAGCCTAGGATTAACCGCCATTGGCTATGTTTGATTTTGATATTTTGTGATGAAGAGAGAGTTCTTCGTGTTCTTCGGGGAAGGTGCGGACGTGTCTTATCAATCGGCGTCCTGGGAGAGAAGGTTACCTCTTATTTGTAGCCTATTTATCTATCAAAAAATTCAGTTTTTATTCCAATAAATTTTAGTTTCGTCGAGTTCCTATCACCATGCTTCGTTGTCACTGTATTCCATCTCATTGTCCAGGCTTTCTAGAAACTATCTAAATTATATGTTTAAAAAGTATATTGTTTAATATCATGTTTTATTTTATTTGTTGTGTGTATGCATATACAATAATATTTTATATAAGCTCGATCTTTAATTTACCATGACTTGTACCCATATCCATACCGATACCCGTATCCATACATGTGTCTATGCTGCCTAGGGGAAAATGATCATATTGATGGAATATGTGTGTTTTATCTTGAATTGGTTGCTAGACTCAAAGGAAGATCATGTTAAGTCCAAGAACTTGCACACCTTCATTGGGTACTAACTTCTTTCATGGTGTCTTTAATCAACCATTGGTGGATCACCTTTTCTATTATGAAGACAAGCTCAATGTACAAAAATTATGCAAATATGGGCATAGCCAGGGTTTGAAAAATCCCCTACTACCAAGATGCATCGCTTGTAGCATAACATATTTCAAGCATGCCAATATGACTAATTCAAAACTGGCCTATATCACTGGTGAGTAAAAACACCTACTAATACAATAGTAGATTTGTGTGTGCGTGTTTTTTTTGTTTTTGGTTTGGGTGTGGGGTTTGTTTTGTTTTGTTTTGTTTTGTTTTTTGTTTTTTGTTTTTTTTTGTTTTGTTTTGTTTTGTTTTGTTTTTTTTTTTTTTGGGGGGGGGGGGGGGGGGGGCAGATAGTTGGCAGTCTAACCTTTTCAATATACTGACCATCAGTAGAAGTTTGATCCATTTGATAGTGGTGGTTTAATTAGACATATGGCTCTTGTGACATGTTGCTCTTTTGGTAATGGCTCATGCCCAGGTCCTTGTTGTTCAGTAGCTGATTTGTGATATTAATTTCCCATTCATTTGGATTGGATTCTTGTCATCCAATCAATGCAGATGCAAATGTGTAATGAGAAGAGAATGATATGTTGAACGTTGAATCTGCAATTGCGATTATCTAATCTATATGCTGATAAAGTTTAATAAACTTTATAATAATTGTTATTTAGCCATTTGAATTAGTTCTTTAATTTGGATTAATTTTTTTCCATGTACCTTCTCTTCATGTAACAATCGTATGAGCCTACCGGGTATCTTGCTTTACAATATATCATTAAAGTGTGATCAAAGCTCCATCAATTAGCCCAAAAAGACTTGATAAAAATGTATGTATCTATCTAAGATTTTCAAATAATTTTTAATTTTTAAAAACTTTATGTCGGCCGATACCTAACATTTCATAATTTTGCTCTGTATTGACCAAAATTTTCTATGCTACACTTCTGATAGTACAAATTACCGGTTAATAAATCGAGATCGAAACCAAGATTTACATTTAAACCTTGGGCATGACTTAAGTCATTCTTCGAAATTTGGTAGACAATGATCAGGTTGGCTTTATTGCAATATTGGCATTGGCCGAGTCATGATTTTTGGGGCCCGTCAGGCTTTCTTGACATTCGATATCATTATCGGGTTGCACTAGCACTCAAAAATGATGCTTTTTTGTCAGCACGGAGCATTGCAGCGATGTTGTACTTAGCTTATTAGGGGACCGAGTTGCAGGTTGAAGACGTGTTTATTAGTCACATGCCTGTTGCTAGGGGTGGCAAAATGAGCCCGACCCGATCCGACCCGAACTCGGCCTCCTTAACCGGGTATGTGTAGGAGCTAATCCGGGTCAGGTAGGATCCGAATTGACCCGGTCGGGTATGGGGTTGACCTGTCAACCCGGATGACCCGAATTCCACCCGGTTTACTTTATATATATATATATATATATATATATATATATATATATATATATAAATATAAATAATAACTTCAACACACAATTGCAAGGGGAGTTGTTTTTATACGGGTTAAATTGTTATCCTCTTCTTTAAAAGGTCTTGGATTCAATTCCCTTTACCTAGTTAATTTTATTACTTTCGTTAATAAAATGGTAAAGTTAATTATACTTTCCGGCTGTCATCAGTGAGGTTCAAGCGCCGAGCAGCTCGAAATTATACAACAATTAATAAATTGTATGAGGCTCTTAATAAATACCTGGACATCGAAAAACAAGCAGTTGAGTGTAATTCAAATCTTAATCCAACGGGTTTACCCGAACCCGACCCGGGTATTTTTCGGGTCACCTGAACCCGACCCGAATTCAACCCGGGTCGGGTTAGGGTTTACCCTTATCTAGGTCGGGTCAAATCTGATCTGACCCGAACCCGACCCGACCCGACCCGTTTGCCACACCACCCTGTTGCTTTATAAGTGAATCTTGAGTCGCTCACATCATCTTAGGCTCCGAGGAGAAAACCTACTTTCATTGACATGAAGCTGGAGATTACTACTGGGGTTGGCATGTCATTTGTGAATAATTTGATCTTGCTAGCTGCTTCTGGGGAAAATCTTATTGTTGCTGCTGCCGATCCACTTATGCTCCCATAGACAAAGACAAGGGAACTTACTTTTAGCTTTTAGTCGGTTCTTAGATGCTCACTGATACTTAATTTGCTTATGGTCTTTAACTTTGGGTGCACGAACCTGCTATAAGGCTCAGAGGTGTTGGGTATCATACAACCATCATACTCAACTTGCCCTCCCACCACACCCAAACCTTTCCCTTTTTATTACTCCCATTCTGTTTTTTTCATTAGCAATTTATCCTTTTCATTTAATAGAATCTGTTATTCGTCCTTACTGCAGAAAATATGCCAGGTATGCTTTAATTCTCTTTGCCAATTTACTTACTACTTCCCTATTATTTTTCTTCTCAATGTACGATTCTTAATGTTTACTTTCTGTCTTGCTGATGGGGGCAGGTATTTGGTTCCTGCTGATTTAACTGTCGGTCAGTTTGTTTACGTTGTTCGCAAAAGGATCAAACTTAGTGCTGAAAAGGCGATCTTTATTTTTGTCAAGAACACACTGCCACCAACAGGTTGGTCAAAAGCATTCGGCCATTGTAGTAGTTTGACATGTTTTCTGTCTCTCATTTAAATGAGATCTCAATTCCTTGTGGTCATTGCAGCGGCGATGATGTCTGCAATATACGAAGAAAACAAAGATGAAGATGGCTTCCTTTACATGACGTACAGCGGAGAGAACACATTTGGGTCCTTCTAGTGGCATGAAGAATTGAATCATACTCTGTAAATATTTGGAATTCTGTGTATATTCTTGACAACTGCTCTGGCATTCTCCCTTCAGACTTTTGCTGCACATCTCAGTGCTATGTATGAATTGCAATATTCAGGATATTTGAATTTATGGGTTGAAGTAGTCCCTGGATCTCTCTTAAAGTTTGATGGACACAACTGCAAGATTCTATCTGTTCACGCGATTGTGTTGGATATGAATATTTACAAGGTTCTTTTGTTGGGGTTCCTTACAGTGTCATGGAAAATTGCATCTTACACTTACCTGTAAATATGCCAAATACTGTGTATTCTTGACACTATAGCTCTTGCATTTTCCTTTAGAGTTGCTGCACATATACATGTTTTTCTTTTGCAGAATCATGTGTATTATATAATACATGAGGCTAAGTCTCATATACCACCTTCAAAACTCATCTTTTGTTATTTTTTTGTGAAGGATTTGAACTATGTTTATATTTTAAAACCTAAACATTAAATATCGAGTATTAAACATCGAGTGAATCCAATAAATGCAAAAGAAATTTTGCATGTTAATTCAACTGTTGCAAACGTTTTATTTAATTTTTTCTAGTAAAACCTTTAAACTTGTGACAAGAGGAAGAATGTGCAAAACTTGGTTCATCCGATATTTGGTGTTTTGGGATTTTAAAATATGTAGATCACAATGAACGGCTTCGATTCTCCAAAAAATAGCGGATTGTGGTGTTTTGGAGGTGTATATGAGGTCGTATGATTCTCATTATTCTCATGCGTTTTCTTGATCCACCGGAAAGCTTGGTTAAGCGCGCGTGGTCCCTGTGCCCAGCTGGGATCGAACCCTGGTTGTCTCAGCTCAGCTGGGAGGCGGTGGAAATGCTGCTCGACGAGCTTTATATGGATTGCACTATTCGGGATATTTGAATTTATGGTTTAGATTAGTTCCCGGATATTTTGCTTATCTTTGACGGTTACATTTTTCGGGCGGGCAAATGTGGTGTCCAAGCCCGAAAAAAAAAACATTGTACGGACTTGAGCCCAGCCCGAAGCCCGACCAGAGCAAAAAAAGCCCGGCCGATGGGGCCCGCGGGCCGGGCTTTTTTGCAAATCCTAGAGACCTATTGTTATAGGTGTTGATGCTTATTAACCACTCATGGAGAGCATTGTAATGCATGAAGTCGTAAGTTGGATCTTTAAAACGTCATAGACAGGTGGGAGGTAAGCTGTGTGTTGTTTCTAGGTTTTATCTACACGTAATCGTTTTCCTTCATCGTATATGTTTCCCCCCCTCCCCCCCTTCCTAACATCATGCTGATGCAGGGATGTTGATGCTATGCATATGCAAGTAGTCACAGTTGAAGAAACTAATCCCTTTCCTTTTCAAATGCACGTGTTAATATATAAAAGCTTATTGTTGATGAATGACTATTGAGTTCGACGTAGATTTCCCAGCTGAAATATTTGCATGCTGTCGTTTTCTTCGTTCAAACGGCGACTTATCCTGTACTCTGGATGTCGGTGGGCAATTACCAAAGCTCAAACTTCAAACACACGTACATGAAAAGATCATTCTACCAAACGATTGGTTGAGGTTTCCTGGCCGAATAATAACGCTTGGTTGAGATGCAAAATGACCTACTTCATCTGTTCAAACAAATTTCAAATTTCTGTGTGCGTCTCTTTTGGAACCATATATTAATGTATCGTTATGACCTCGTTGTGGGCTTTGCAAGTGCTCAACTGCATTTAAGCTTATTTTTTTTCTCTACCTACATAATTTTAGCCAGAAGTCAGAAGTCATATATATGTTAGTCTATTTTTCTTCGGGATTCAAGAGGTAGTTTATTTCTCACAGAGAAAACTCTCCCCAGAAGCCATAACAACGTTCAAGAACATTTGCAAAGACGATAATATTCCTTTTTCACTGATCAGAAGCCTTAACGACGTTCAAGAACATTTAGGCCCGGTTTGGTTGGAGAGAAAATGAAAGAAAGGGAAAGAAAAGAGATGGGAAAACTGATTTCTTTTGTTTGGTTGGACCGAAAAGCAAAAAGAAAAAAAATGAGAAGGAAAGTGATGGAAAAAAAGCAATGACAGTTTTCTCTCTGATTTTCTTTCTCCAGACCCACGGAAAACATTTTCCCTTTTTGTTCTCAAATTATTACGGACTCCATTTCTTTGTTGATTCTAATGCATGCGTTGGCGCACATGCAAGTGGCCGATAATCGTGATTAGTTTAATCATGGATGACGATGCTTGGATTAAGTAATTAAGTGGGCAAATATGCTTGATGCATGTTATTAGCATTGGGATTTGAGCGTGTAAGGATACAAGTTTGCAAACACAAATGGACAGTATACGAAATAATATACAAATACAATAATTTAGCATGAATATATGTCTCTTAGATCTAATTTCGGAATAAAATTTTAGCCTGATATGATATAAACGTTGCAAAAAATAAAGTAAGTGTTACGACCTAAAGATCGTGATAGTCCGACTTTCTAACCCCGTCCACCGACGAGCGGCAGCTCGCCCCGCCTTCTCAGAAACCACGCCTCGGTTGACGGGAGATGGGAAGTTCGGCACCCCGACCTCATCAGTGCACCGCCCAGATACCCTTCCTAAGCCCGTCAGATCCGAGGTCCGCCACGACCATCGGATAGGGCGCCTGGTCGTCGAGACCGGCGCCCGCGGGGCGTCCATCCCCCCAGAGCTCGCTCGGGGAACAGCAAGGACGCCCGACGACCATCCAGCGCGGCCCGATGGGTCAAGTGCGGACCGCTTACGTTGATGGGATCCCGCAGCCCTTTGGCGCATCGGACACGACAAACAACCTAGTACAAGGACGCCACTGACACTTCTGCCGCTCGACAATCTGACAAAGTACCCTCTGGCCGCTACACCCCCTGACCGTTGGTGCTTTCGGCTCCGACACCCTGACAAAAGCACCCCTGGCCGTTGCTCCGTCTGACAAAAGCATGGCTAACACGCCAGATCCTGACATCCTCGTCCAAAGCTTCCGCTGACAGATGGGATAGCTCAGCACGCCAAGTCAGCATGCCAAGCCAGCCACACACAACCACCCCCGTCAGGTATAAATACCCACTTACCTCCATCGAGGAAGGGGGTTGGTCAATTAGTTCCGAATCTCATTTCTCACACACATAAGGGCAAAGATCCTCCATATCTTTGTTCTTCCACGATAGCTTGTCACGTAAGGTCGACTCACTCTTAGTCCGACCTGCGTGTCTAGCTCCCGTTTTTAAGCCCTAATACTAACTTAGGCATCAGAGAGGCTAAAGGTTGGACCCCAACCCGGCCTTTCTGACAAGCTGCTCCTTGTGCAGGCGAGCTCGTCTTCACAGGTTGCGCTCAACTCCCACCTCCGGCAGTGCGGTTGGTGGGCGGAGTCCTCGCGGAACAGACCCGTGGTCGGCCTTCGCAGCGCGCTCAGCCTCGCCACTACACTCATTACTTGTCAAACAGTCTACCCTAATCACATCCAAATCCTAACCACCGTGCCCTTGGTTCTCCTTAATACAAATTCATTGTACGCGAGTTCTACCCCGCAACAGTAAAAAACAGGTATATCGGAACGAATGTAAGCAGGTATTCTTATAGAGAATAAGATGAGAGAGAATTGGTTTGGCCATTTACACATGCGCGTGTTACACATGCATGCGCATGTTAGAAAGACAAAACAAATGAACTGATGGCTTTTTTGTATTTTAAATACATGAAATGCTAGAGAATGGCATCTACTGGATCACTATTACATTTGTAATCTCAATGCTATTTTTAATTTTGAAAACATCGTTTATTTATACAACTGAATAAGTTAATTTAAAAAATTTTATCATCAAAAAAAAATATTTTTCGTTACTCATTTTTTAATTTTCAGTATGATGGCTTTGGATTGAGGTTAATAGAAAAATGAGACCATTTAAAATATTAATTATAACTAAAATCATATTTTCTATCTAATTTTCCTTTTCATTTTCATAAGCAACCAACTATGAGAAATCATTTTCTTTATCATTTTCCTTTTAATTTTCTTTACAATTTTCCTCAATAGCCAAACATGAAAAAGAATTTAATTTCTTTTTACTTTTCTTTCCATTTTTATTTCTTTTTCATTTCACTTTTCTTTCTCTCGATTTCTTTCAAACCAAACATAGCCTTACAAAGAATCAGTTCTTCGTCTGTACTGTAGAAAATGTGCCAGGCATGAGGCATACTTCACTTCTCTTCGCCAATTTTACTCAGTACTTCAATATAATTTTTCTTCTCAGCGTTCAATTCTTAATGTCTACTTCTGTCTTGCTGATGGTGCAGGTATTTGGTTCCTGCTGATCTACTCCTCCGTAGATCGAGGGCTATACCTCGAAGTTAAAGCTGCACACCTCAGCATGCCGGGTCTCCTCAAGAGCATCCATAATGTGCATGCTGGAACTGTGAGAGACATCTGTCTCCTCTGCAACTGACCGCATCGATACAACGACCGACCGCAACGCCTCCTCGTAGACCGCTGTCCTCTGCACCTCCAACTGAACCGAACCTGGAGCTACATCGTGAGATGCTGGCTGATCACTGACACTGATCACATCGGATGAACTCTGTACCTTGTCTGTTTGCACACGTGTTTGATCACCTGCCTGAGTCTGAATCTGCACCACCTCATCATCTCTATGGACTGGGCTGTCCTCTGTTCTTTGCACACTGTCATGAGTCTGATTCGCCCTAAGCACTGCAGACTCATCAGTCATGACGTGTCGTCTAACAATCACCTCGCAGGTACTAGGACACCATAACCTGTACCCTCTCGCACCTCCACCAACGTACCCGACTAGGACACAATCTTGCATGCACTGTCCTATATCATCATCGTCCCTCTCGTGTGGCGACACAGGACATCCAAACGTACGCAAGTGCGAGAAGTCAACGACTCTGTCCGTCCATAACTCCTCGGGAATAGAACTACTTGCGGCTAGTGACGGTGATCGGTTGATGAGGTATGTCGTAGTAGCAAGGGTCTCCGCCCATAATTCCTTAGGAAGGCCGGATGATCTGAGTAGCCCCCGTGTCTTCTCTACCAACATCGTGATCATGCTATCTGCTACGCCACCGTGAGGGTCTCCATCAGGAATGTTGTATCGGCACGTGATCCCCTCTGACTTGCAAACATCCCGTATCTCAACGTCGTTGGTACAGATCTCTCTTACGGGTCTACCCATCCGCCTCTTGACTATGCTCCTCCATAGCCGCACCTTCTCATGGATCTCCTCCCGAGATCCCATGAGAGTAACCATGACTTTTCTCGAGAAGTCATCTATGAAGGTCACGAAGTACCTCGCTCCTTCCAGGGAAAGAACTGGACATGGACCCCATAAGTCGACGTAGACGCACTCTAGGGGCTCCCTGCTATGTCTGACAGTTGTCGCAAACTGCACTTGCGTCGGCCATTCTGCACTACAGTCACTGCAAGACTGTAACGACCCGCTCTCGGGGGCCCGTTACTTATTTGATAATTGCGCAGGTTCTGCAGTTAACCAGTGAAATCAGCATAGCCACAACGCAGAGATGTACCAACAACACTCAAACCAGCGTTCAGACATTATTACAGTCAATATTAAGATGCAACAACAACCAGCACTCTCTCACACAGATACATGAAAGGAAATACGGAAAGAAAATGCAGAAAAGGAAATACATCTCACAACACACACTCAAGCACAAAATAGCTAAAACTCTGCAGCTTCTGGGTCGTGCGCAGGCTCCTCGTACCCTGGAGCAATCTCCTCGATCAGGGCGTCGTCTGCCGGGTGCCATAAGTGGAACCGAAGGTAAGTCACAACGATTCTAAACAAAGAAAAGGAGTACTGTACAGGTATGACAAGCGGAAGTAAAGTAAAGTACGGTGTAGTGTCTGTACAAGTGCAGAAAGTAAAGTGCAGAAGGTAAAATGCATGACTGTAAAGAAGTAACCGTGCAAGCTCCACTAGAATTACGTGACTCATGTAGGAAAGTATGATATGCAACCATGGGTCATCTCCATTGCCACGGGGAGCAAATCCTGGGCATCAACCACAACATACTTTGGAAACGAGACGAGGCGAGACGAGAGAGAGTGACTCCGGTCATAGCTCCCACACTTTCTCTACAATGAGTTACCCCATACCCCAGTGTCATGTGTATCGATTTCATGCTTTCTTACGAGATATTCCTCATTACATTCCACAAGATGTGCCACATGATGTCATTAGTTCCCTGGTTACGATGATAGTTAAGCTAGGTTCACTGGTTGACTTTCTCAAAGTAAAGTAAGGCAGATGCTAGCAAGTTAGAGGATAAAGACCAGTCCAACAAACATAGCACACAAAAGTTGTTGTTTTTAATAGGTTCGTACGAGGACACTATCTGCTTTTCTAAATCTAGAATCCATTGTGACTTACACTATTGGGTTCGTCGCAGCAAGACGAGGATGGAATTAGAGCACAAGGATTGGCACCTGCAAACACAAGCAGATATCAGTTAACGGCCACACTAAATATTATCTAATTAATTGGTCGTTTTGATTTTTAAAACTTGTTAAAACGGTGTCGGAATTTATTCAAAATTTATATATAAGCCTAAAATAATTATTTTGATTTTACTGCAAGAGAGAAGAATTTTCAGAAGCTTCTGTATTTTTTTATAATTTTTAGAAACTCAAAAATAGCTTAAAACCCCTAAAATACCTAAGTGACGTGTATCTTCTGTAAATTCTCACGGGAGCAATCCTAGTCGGAATTGCTTAAATGAACAGTCAAAATGACCGTCTCGAAGAGTTATATAACATATATTTTTCTCAAGTATTGGTTTACGTGAAAATAAGAAGATACGGATTTTTAAATGAAAATAACGGATTTAACTTAAAGGCTTAAAAATTAATTCTGAGAAAACTAAGCGTCGGATTGAGACGAAACTAGTGCCATTGGGTCCAGAATATTATTTCTGATTTTCTGGGGCTAGTCACACATTTTTCTAGGCCCTATATTATTACTTATGGATTTAAAACCAATAAACTCATTTATTAATTAATTAAAAAAAGAAAATACGAAATATTCACTGAAATTACGATTGTGCCACCGTGAGAAACTCACGCTCCTCCGTTGACAGCAGCGGCGGAGGGGGCTTTGGCCGTTGGCGGCGGAGATGGCGGAGGATGGTGCGACGAAGGCGGCGGGGCGGAGCGGCACCGGAGGCGGCGGCGGAGGCTCGGGCGCTGGGCGGAGCGGCGAAGGTCGGGGGCGGGTGCCGGAGGCCGACGTGGGGTGGAGCCGCGGGCGCACGGCGGTGGCGCGAGACGGCGGAGCGGGGTCGGTTGGCGACGGCGGGTTGGTGGCGGTCAGTCCCCGGCGGCGGGCGGCGGAGGGATTGAGAGAGAGGGTGAGCGGGAGAGAACGAGGGGGAAACGAGAGGGTGACGGGCTGAGAGTGCGATACTGCCTGGGTTTGAAAAATAACGGGAGAGAGAGAGAGAGAGATAGTGTGGGTTATTTTCAAATGGGGAGGGGGGTTTATATAGGTAATTAGAATGGCAAACTTGTAATTATTGGGGGTAGATGAGGGGGTAGATGGGAGGGTAGATGAGGGGGTAGATGAGGGGTTAGATCTGAATGGTTTCAGATTTAACCACAAGGAATGGGTAGATGGGGTTAGATTAGGGTTAATTAGGTCATTAGCGATTGTAATTAACAAAGCGGAGGAATACAAACTCGTTTTCGCAAACGACTCCGAAAAATTACGAAAACGTACCCACGGGACCGTATCGTCACGAGGATCGTGAATACGAAGTCCATTTTGGGATTTGATTTACAGAAATACTAGTTTTTGGCCAAAACGTTTAGAAAGCGGGTTTGCGGGTTCTCTATTGAAATGACATCAGAAAATTACGAAATTAATGTGGGGAGCCCTACATGATCATGTGATGCTACTGCAGAAGTTTGAAAACGTTTTGAAGACGTTTGAATAGAAAATAAATTCATCGAATCAAAACGGTAATTTTGGGAGATGAATTTTAACAGGAATGTTTTGGGCATTTGCGGAAATCTAAAATTTCTGAAATACAATATAATAAGTCTAGTACTTCAAAATATTTTTACCCGAATTTTTGAAATCAGTTTGGTTATAAAACTCTTTACGACCATTTATAAAGTAAAATTAATTTTTTTAAAATACGTAAAAATAGGTAAATTGAAGTGATGAATTTTCAGGTCGTTACATCCTACCCTCCTTAAAATAATTCCGTCCTCGGAATTTCAAACTTAATAAAGTAAGTAATTGATGTTATGAAGAAGCTCAAGCAAATAAATGATAGAAAATATAATACGAAATATAACGTGATATCACAGCATCTAGAAAACAAGAGATGATGTCTAAGAATACATACTATCATCAACATAGCTTCTATAGCTAGTGTCAACATTAGTATTATCATAATAGATGTCTTCATTTCTCAAGTAGCCGAGATTACCAAGATATAATAGCAATGCAAATGGACGAGTATAATATCAAAGCGTTAATTCATACCTCCAATCGCCTGGTCGATGGCTTCGACGTCTCCTGCGACCATGGTGTAGGCCTGTCGTCTCGGTGGTGGAGCCTCTGGTTGCGCTTGTTGGTACACTTTCTGTTGAGGGGGAAGTGGTGGTCGTTGTGGAGCGTTCCTTGCAGGGGCATTGACGGCATATCTGTTTTTATCTTCCGGGCAATCTCTTGCTCCATGATCCTTGGATCCACAAATCAAGCAGAGGTTCAGGTACGAACGACATTCTGCTTTGATGTGCCCAGTTTTACCACAGAAGAAGCACTCTCGATGTTGTTGCGGAGCTGGCCTCTTGAACTGAGTCTGCTGGACTGGGCGATGCAGTTGAGATGAAGGTCGATGACTGGATCCATCGGCAGATGTAGGAGGTGGCGGCCTTCGGGGAGGGGCTGCCAACTCACGCCTTTCTTCCCTCTCCATAAACTCGTGTTCACGAGCAGCAGCTAGAACTTCGGTGTGGGTAGACAATGTACGCCCGACTAAATTCCGGCGGATCTCTATGTTGAGACCCTGCTTGAAGCGTCGAGCCTGGGCTATTGGAGTGGCAACCAACTCAGGAGCAAAGCGGCTCAGCATGGTGAACCGGGCGTCGTATTGTTCCACCGTCATGGAACCTTGCTTCAACCCAACAAATTGCGCCTCAAGTTCCATCTGGGCCTCAGGAGAAAAGTACTGGGTGCGGAAAAGTTCCGTGAATGTCTCCCATTCAATCGGTCGTTGGAGACGCTTTTCTGCAGAGCCCCACCAGACTCTGGCCCCATCCGTTAGTTGGGACCTGGCAGTATCTGTCCAGGCATGCCTCCCGATCTGGGCGGCCCTCAAGTTTTCTTCAGTACTTTCTAGCCATTCATCAGCCTTCATCGGGCCATCTTCTCCGTTCCAGGTCTTCGGGTAGAGGGAGCGAAATTGTCGGATGCCTCCCGTAGGGTGAGATTCGCCTTTGATAGCTTCGACCAGTTCTCGCAATGCCAGATCCGAGATCTGATGCACTGTGGGAGTTGGCCCGTTGTCGGTCGGGTTGTTGGCTCCAGACTGATTGGCTCCATTGGGGGTCTTTGAGGTGCTTCCGTCCATTCTCGATCGTTGAGCACAAAAGACCTGAACATAATGTTTAGTAAGAATTGATGTAGAAAGATTCTAAGAAGATCAAACGAAAGGTCATCAAGATAAAGGAAGGTTGATAGTGGAGAAGATCGATGACGTCACACAATCATGATTCACGTCCTTGCGGTCCAGCGGATATGGTCAGGGAAGTGACTAAGCCAGGATCACTTATGCCCAGTCTAGCTAGGTTGATCCAACAGACTTTAGCCAAGCACATTGACCGGTATCATGGTCCATTGAAGGAAAATTATCATTCATATGAGTGCCACCGACACAGAAAGATTTTCTTCTTTTTTTATACAACTAATTAATCCTATAAAAATTTTGTTAATGACTTTTTATTAAGGCAAGATAGGTCAACTCCATTGGGGCTCTCCGAGATGTTCCCGTTCGCCTTTCGAGTGTCAAACCTGCATCCATAGAAATGTCAGCTTAGTTGAGTATCGTATACGATACACCCTGGTTTTGCTACACTGTTCACGAGGTATTTTGCACGGACCTGCGTGGGCCACCAAACTTGTAACGACCCGCTCTCGGGGGCCCGTTACTTATTTGATAATTGCGCAGGTTCTGCAGTTAACCAGTGAAATCAGCATAGCCACAACGCAGAGATGTACCAACAACACTCAAACCAGCGTTCAGACATTATTACAGTCAATATTAAGATGCAACAACAACCAGCACTCTCTCACACAGATACATGAAAGGAAATACGGAAAGAAAATGCAGAAAAGGAAATACATCTCACAACACACACTCAAGCACAAAATAGCTAAAACTCTGCAGCTTCTGGGTCGTGCGCAGGCTCCTCGTACCCTGGAGCAATCTCCTCGATCAGGGCGTCGTCTGCCGGTGCCATAAGTGGAACCGAAGGTAAGTCACAACGATTCTAAACAAAGAAAAGGAGTACTGTACAGGTATGACAAGCGGAAGTAAAGTAAAGTACGGTGTAGTGTCTGTACAAGTGCAGAAAGTAAAGTGCAGAAGGTAAAATGCATGACTGTAAAGAAGTAACCGTGCAAGCTCCACTAGAATTACGTGACTCATGTAGGAAAGTATGATATGCAACCATGGGTCATCTCCATTGCCACGGGGAGCAAATCCTGGGCATCAACCACAACATACTTTGGAAACGAGACGAGGCGAGACGAGAGAGAGTGACTCCGGTCATAGCTCCCACACTTTCTCTACAATGAGTTACCCCATACCCCAGTGTCATGTGTATCGATTTCATGCTTTCTTACGAGATATTCCTCATTACATTCCACAAGATGTGCCACATGATGTCATTAGTTCCCTGGTTACGATGATAGTTAAGCTAGGTTCACTGGTTGACTTTCTCAAAGTAAAGTAAGGCAGATGCTAGCAAGTTAGAGGATAAAGACCAGTCCAACAAACATAGCACACAAAAGTTGTTGTTTTTAATAGGTTCGTACGAGGACACTATCTGCTTTTCTAAATCTAGAATCCATTGTGACTTACACTATTGGGTTCGTCGCAGCAAGACGAGGATGGAATTAGAGCACAAGGATTGGCACCTGCAAACACAAGCAGATATCAGTTAACGGCCACACTAAATATTATCTAATTAATTGGTCGTTTTGATTTTTAAAACTTGTTAAAACGGTGTCGGAATTTATTCAAAATTTATATATAAGCCTAAAATAATTATTTTGATTTTACTGCAAGAGAGAAGAATTTTCAGAAGCTTCTGTATTTTTTTATAATTTTTAGAAACTCAAAAATAGCTTAAAACCCCTAAAATACCTAAGTGACGTGTATCTTCTGTAAATTCTCACGGGAGCAATCCTAGTCGGAATTGCTTAAATGAACAGTCAAAATGACCGTCTCGAAGAGTTATATAACATATATTTTTCTCAAGTATTGGTTTACGTGAAAATAAGAAGATACGGATTTTTAAATGAAAATAACGGATTTAACTTAAAGGCTTAAAAATTAATTCTGAGAAAACTAAGCGTCGGATTGAGACGAAACTAGTGCCATTGGGTCCAGAATATTATTTCTGATTTTCTGGGGCTAGTCACACATTTTTCTAGGCCCTATATTATTACTTATGGATTTAAAACCAATAAACTCATTTATTAATTAATTAAAAAAAGAAAATACGAAATATTCACTGAAATTACGATTGTGCCACCGTGAGAAACTCACGCTCCTCCGTTGACAGCAGCGGCGGAGGGGGCTTTGGCCGTTGGCGGCGGAGATGGCGGAGGATGGTGCGACGAAGGCGGCGGGGCGGAGCGGCACCGGAGGCGGCGGCGGAGGCTCGGGCGCTGGGCGGAGCGGCGAAGGTCGGGGGCGGGTGCCGGAGGCCGACGTGGGGTGGAGCCGCGGGCGCACGGCGGTGGCGCGAGACGGCGGAGCGGGGTCGGTTGGCGACGGCGGGTTGGTGGCGGTCAGTCCCCGGCGGCGGGCGGCGGAGGGATTGAGAGAGAGGGTGAGCGGGAGAGAACGAGGGGGAAACGAGAGGGTGACGGGCTGAGAGTGCGATACTGCCTGGGTTTGAAAAATAACGGGAGAGAGAGAGAGAGAGATAGTGTGGGTTATTTTCAAATGGGGAGGGGGGTTTATATAGGTAATTAAAATGGCAAACTTGTAATTATTGGGGGTAGATGAGGGGGTAGATGGGAGGGTAGATGAGGGGGTAGATGAGGGGTTAGATCTGAATGGTTTCAGATTTAACCACAAGGAATGGGTAGATGGGGTTAGATTAGGGTTAATTAGGTCATTAGCGATTGTAATTAACAAAGCGGAGGAATACAAACTCGTTTTCGCAAACGACTCCGAAAAATTACGAAAACGTACCCACGGGACCGTATCGTCACGAGGATCGTGAATACGAAGTCCATTTTGGGATTTGATTTACAGAAATACTAGTTTTTGGCCAAAACGTTTAGAAAGCGGGTTTGCGGGTTCTCTATTGAAATGACATCAGAAAATTACGAAATTAATGTGGGGAGCCCTACATGATCATGTGATGCTACTGCAGAAGTTTGAAAACGTTTTGAAGACGTTTGAATAGAAAATAAATTCATCGAATCAAAACGGTAATTTTGGGAGATGAATTTTAACAGGAATGTTTTGGGCATTTGCGGAAATCTAAAATTTCTGAAATACAATATAATAAGTCTAGTACTTCAAAATATTTTTACCCGAATTTTTGAAATCAGTTTGGTTATAAAACTCTTTACGACCATTTATAAAGTAAAATTAATTTTTTTAAAATACGTAAAAATAGGTAAATTGAAGTGATGAATTTTCAGGTCGTTACAAAGACTCAAACCCACGATGACCTCCAAACACACTCATCCTCTGAAGAATGTCAAGGCTCTGCTCATCAGCATGCTCCAATCTGAGATGCCACAGTCTCACTGGATCTTCACTCTCAGATTTCTGTGATCTGCCAGTCTCACCCACTACCGTGTGTCCATCGAGTGCATACAAGTTTCCACGCTTCTTTCCCCTCATGACAACCAGGAATCCTCGGGAAATACGCAGTCGATCCTCCTCGATCATGCCCTGTAGCCCATCCCGGTCAAAGTTCCTATCGATATCAGGCCATTGCGAAGATCAGGAACATGTCTGACGCCATCAAATACACAGACAATTCCATCATGCATCCTGACTCTGACCGTGCCACTCCCAACCTTCTCGCACTCCATACCATTCCTCATGAGAATCCGCTCTCCAATGCATGTAATGTATGAGTCAAACGTACTCCGATCCAGAGTCATATGGAATGAACACCCCGAGTCCAATAGCCACGAAGATTGCGCTTCTCCCATGGAGTATGCCCAAACACCGAGCAATCATCCTCGTCACAAAACATCCCGTCTCGTGCTCCAACATGAGTCGAACTCTGAGCAACCTTTTCCACAGTGATAATCGATGTCCTCGCTTTCAACCTCGGGCAATCCCTCTTCCAATGCCCTCTTTCCTTACATAGAAAGTATTTGTTGTCACCGCGGCCCCTTGACTTGGACTGTCGCCGCTGCCGCCGATTCCAACTCTTGCAACGGCCCGTCTTGGATCTTGGAGTGGGTCCGCCCTCTTGACAAATTCGGATGACATTGTGTACCTCACAACCATCGATGTCACTAACCACCAATCTTTGGAGATCCTCTGTATGCAATGCAAACTTCACCTCATCCAACTTGAGTGAGTCTCGGCTATTTAACATCAAGCCTACAAACTTGGAATACACCTGAGCAAGCTAACACAATAGTGCCATGGCATGTTGCTCGTCCTCTATCACACTTCCTACTTCCCGTAGGTCCATTACTATACGGTCCATCTCACCAACATAGTTCCACAACGAGGTTCCCCTTTTCATCCTGTGAGTATAGAAACGTTGCCACAATTGCAACCTTCTTTCAATGGGTGTCTTGGTCGAACACCAAGCTTCAAGCATCCTCCATAGGTCACTCACAACTTCCACATCAGCAAATTGCCAAAGGATCTCATCCTCCAAGGATTGCATGATCTCGCCGAGGGATTTAAGCTCCACAATTCGCTTATCATACATCGTTGCCTTACATAGCATGCCCGTATCACATACGACATCGTAAACTCCATGGTGCTTCAACAAAGCCGCCATCTTTTGTCGCCACAGAGCATAATTGTCCCGGCCATTAAGCCTCTCTACTTCGTATGAACACCCGGCCGTCTCCTCACAAGAGCAAGACACCATCGCAACACTACACTTCTTCGCAAACCGGAAGCTCTTATACCACTTGTTGGATCCCGTGCACCTCCCGAACACCTAGGGTAGGTACTCAATGGCGTCCAAAACGGTCCCAAGCCCGAATTTCACCGAGGCATCACCTAGGCATAAAACCCAACACCTCACGGGCACAAGAGAGAGTTGTCACCAACAACCAACTCCCTCAACAATCTTGCGATAGATAATGTAAGCACGTAAATATAATACGAAAGTAAGAGCAACACAAAAGAGACAGAGATTTACACTGGTTCGGTTGCGAACAACTTACAACCAGCATCCAATGCACCCGGTTCCACTAATAATCAAGTAAGGCATACACCGACCTCGTCATCATCTTCTTCCTCCACCACAATGAGAGAATAGCTCCAAGCAACAAGACCTAACCCTAGATCTTTCACCAAGCTTACACACTCTCAAACAAATGTGAATCCTTGATAACAAAGCCCCTACAACATGTAGGGCTCCTCAAGGGACCAATCCCACGTCTAGCTAGATCACTCTTTGGTAATATAGCTCCAAACTAGGAAAGCTACCCTAGGGACTCAAGATCTACAAGCTAGAGGAAGAAGCAAGACATACTCACCATGGATCTCATACAAGAAGAAGATCACTAGCTTTCTTCCCCTCCAATTTCAGATCCAAGACGTCTTGGCTCTCGCGAAAAAAGGAATGGCCATAGGCCTTCTTCTTTGCTATCTGGAAAACAAGTCTCTGAAAAATGAGAGAGCCTGCTCTCTGGAAAAATACTACTGTTGGCCTTCTTTATTTGCTGTCGGTGGCAAGAGAGAAACAAGGCACATGCTGCCTTTAATCCCCCCCAACAACTACACTAATGGTTGGACCCCATGAGAACTATTTGAGTGGGGTTTTGCAGCATACCATTAACAGTCTGCGATATACGAAGAAAACAGAGGTGAAGATGGCTTCCTTTACATGACTTATAGCGGAGAGAACACATTTGGGTCCTTCTAGTGGCAATGAAAAATTGAATCATACTCTATCTGTAAATATATGGAATTCTGTGTATATTCCTGACACTACAGCTATGGCATTCTCCTTCAGACTTTGCTGCACATCTCAGTGCTATGTATGAATTGCAATATTCAGGATATTTGAATTTATGGGTTGAAGTAGTCCCTGGATCTCTCTTAAAGTTTGATGGACACAACTGCAAGATTCTATCTGTTCACGCGATTGTGGTGGCTATGAATATTTACAAGGTTCTTTTGTTGGGGTTCCTTCTAATGTCATGGAAAATTGTATCTTACACTTATCTGTAAATGTGCCAAATATTGTGTATTCTTGACACTATAGCTCTTGCATTTTCCTTAAGAGATTACATCTTTTTCATGTGTATTATATAAAATATGAGGCTAAGTTTCATATGCGACCTTCAAAACTTATCTGTTATTTTTTTATTTTTTAAAGGATTTGAACCGTTCATTTTGATGTTTATATTTTAAAACCTAAACATTAAATATCAAGTGAATCCAATTAATCCAATTTTGCATGTTAATTCAACTCTTGCAAAAGTTTTATTTATTTTATTCATGTAAAACCTTTAAATTTGCGACAAGAGGAAGAATGTGCAAAACTTGGTTCATCCGATATTTGGTGTTTTGGGATTTTAAAATATGTATATCAAATGAATGAACAATTTCGGTTTTTCCAAAAAAATAGCGGGTGTTTTGGAGGTGTATATTGTTGTTTTTTGTGATTCAAATCTCGTGGAGCGTTTTTCCCAGGTGGCTCAGTCGAGCAGGAGGCTGCTCGGTCGAGCAGCATGAAGTCTCTGACAGACCGAGCAGGCAAAGAGTTTGGGAAAGTTTTCTCTTTGACTTGGGTGCATGACTCCTACTCGGTCGAGTAAGAAGCTACTCGGTCGAGCAAGAAGCTACTCGACCAAGCAGCATGAAGGTTTAGTTTGCCTGAGCAGCCCGATGGCATTTCGTTTGAAGATGGTTACTGACACTCGGGCCGAGTAGCTAGGCTACTTGACCTAGTCGACTCGACTCTTCCAACGCAGTTGCTAGGGCATGTCAGCTCGGCCTGCTTGTCAGCTCGACCGAGCAGGCCGAGCAGCGCGCGGGGCCAACCCGAAAGCCGACGTTTCGCTTGGGTTTTCTGGGTTTGTTTTGGGTTTGTATTTAAACCTAACTAATGTTTTAGATTAGGTTAAGCTTCTTTTCAGATTGAGAGAGTCTTGGAGAGCCTCTTGCTACCCCATTGGAGATTGAAAATTTTTTTAGGGTTTGTGTTCTTGAGAGAAAGGTTTGGTTTTTTCCTTTTCTTCTTCTTCCGTTGATTTCTTTCTCTTGAGTGGATTCGTGAGGGGTTGTTTTGTTGACAAGTTATTACTCACGCGTGAGGGAGCATTTTGTAACCCTATTGTTGGATCTATCTACTAGTGGAATCGTCTCGGATTGGATTGCTGGACGTTGGTTGTTTGCAACCGAATCAAGGTAAATTCTCTTGTGTCTACGATTGATTTATTTGTTGCTGTGATTTGTTTGCTACTTTCTATTGCAAGGTCAATTGGGAATTTTGTTGGGTCATTGGGATTTGATTTTTGCTAGCCTTTTATATTCCTAATCAGTTTATTAGGGTTGGTTTCCGCATTGATCCCAAGGCGTTTCGGTTTTCACCCCAACATATATGAGGTCGTATGATTCTCATTATTCTCATGCGTTTTTTATCCACCTGAAAGCTTGGTTAAGCACACGCGGTCCCCGTGCCCATGAAGGCGTAAGTTGGATCTTTAATACGTCATAGATCGGTGGGAGGTGAGCTGTGTGTTGTTTCTAGGTTTGATCTACACGTAATCGTGTTCCTTCATCGTATATGTTGCCCCTGACCGCCTCAACTCTCAAACTAACTCACGCAAATAGTTGACACAAAAAGCTCAGCACAGAGATATTTTTTTGCGCTGCAAATTGGTGCAGCATACGGATTCTTTTATCCTCCTTTTATTGATGCGAAAAACAAAACCGAACTAACAAACGTGCCGAGAATTTGGCAGATCGTGCCATGTCATCCCACAGACCTGGTAGTGGGCTGAACACGTTTGTTATGCAATCCTACATGCACGACGCACATTCACGTCGTGGCTTCGTTCTGTTATTTGAGTTTAAACAAACAAAAACAACTAACGGGTAAATAACGAAAACAGCTAGATTATCTAACAAACTCCCCATAATCTAGTTGTTCTGAATGTTGACGATGCCGAGCTTCGCGCGCAGGCCCTGGAACTTGACCCGCCCGAGTGCTTTTGTCAGTATATCTGCCAGCTGATCGTCGGTGTGGACATAGTCGACGGCGATCTTTCCACCTTCGACGCACTGCCTGATGAAATGGTAGCGCGTCTCGATAGGTTTGCTCCGATAATGGAAAACCGGATTCTTACAAAGTTGAATAGCTGATTTGTTATCCACGAGTAGAGTAGCTCCGCCGGCCTCCTTGCAGAGAAGATCTTTGAGCAGCTGTGCGAGCCACACGCCTTGGCATGCTGCAGTAGTTGCGGTAATGTACTCCGTCTCGTAAGACGATAGGGCAACCACTTTCTGCTTCTGTGATTGCCAGCTTACCTGGCTCCCCCCGAGAACGAACACCACGCCGGTAGTGCTCTTTCTGTCGTCGATATCGTCGGCCATGTCGGTGTCGCTGTACCCCACAAGTTTAGCTCCTGAGATGTCCTTGGCGTAGCGACATCTGTAGCTAATAGTGCCAGCAATATACGTGAGTATGTGCTTGACGGCGCTCCAATGCTCGGTCGTGGGCGACTCCATGAAGCGACTGACATAGCCGACGGCGAACGTGATGTCGAGCCGCGTGTGTACCAAGTAGCGTAGACTCCCGATGATACTCCGGTAGAGCGTCGCATCCACCGGTGGGTTTGAGCTCTCCTTGCTCAGTTTCAATCGTGGCTCCATTGGGACGTGGACCGGGTTGCAACCGGTCATGCCCACTTTCTCGAGCACCTTGGCCGTGTACACAATCTGTTGCAGCGTGATCTCACCAGCGCCTTGTCGTACCTCGATGCCGAGATAATAGCTAAGCTTGCCGAGGTCGCTCATATGGAACTTGGCCTTCATCTCCTGCTTAAAATGATCGATGGCCTTCAAATGCACGCCTGTGACGATCAGATCGTCCACGTACACGCCCAGTAGCAGCTTCTCATCACCGACGCCCCGGGTGTATACTGCATGATCCGTTTCGTTCCTGTGAAACCCAAGTGATAACAGTGCGTCATCCAACTTGGCGTTCCACGCACAAGGAGCTTGACGCAGTCCGTACAAAGCCTTGTGCAGCCGCAATACTTTGTGCTCGTGCCCATCTCGAACGAATCCAGGCGGCTACGCTACATACACTTCTTCCTCCAAATCGCCGTTCAGGAATGCAGACTTGACATCGAGATGGTGTACTTCCCAGCCAGCGTGCGCCGCGACCGCCAACAGCACTCTGACAGAGTCCAGTCGAGCCACGGGAGCGAAGACTTCATCGAAGTCGATCCCCGCGCGCTGGACATAGCCCTTCGCCACGAGCCTGGCCTTGTGCTTGATCACTTCGCCGGTGCTGTTCTTCTTCAACTTGAAAACCCACTTTAGCCCAATCGGCTTTTTTCCTGTCGGCAACTCCGTTAGCATCCAAGTGTGGTTTTTGACGATCGAGGCTAGCTCGTCGAGCATCACCTTCCGCCAGCATGCATGCAGCTCAGCCTCCTGGAGCTTCACCGGCTCGTCACCGGTCGCAAGCAGGAGCTCCTCTGGGTCCATCACGTGCTCGCCAGTCGTGGCGTACACATTGTTCATGGTGCGGTAGCGTTATGGCGCCTCGTTATTGCCGATCATGGCTGCAGGTGTTGCATCAGGCGGTGGAGACACAAATTCCACAGCATTCAGCTCCGGGGTCGGTGAAGCGTGCAACGTCGTAGACGTGTCCGGCTCGGGTGTCCGTGCACGTGGCGTGGCCGGCTCAGACGTAGATGGAGTTGCCGCTCCCCATTGTGTTGGCGTGGTGGTTCCCCCGCACGCCGTCGCGATGGGTGGTGTGTACTCCACCGTGAATGAGGACAAACCCGCGTCAGAGCCAACCCAGTCCCAGCACGCCGCTTCATCGAACACGGCGTCGCGTGTCACACACGCGCTTGCTCGTCGGATCATACACCCGGTAAGCCTTGGACACGATGTCATAGTCGATCAATACCATGGGGATGCTGCAATCATCCAATTTCTTCAGGTTAGGCCGTGTTACCTTAACATGTGTGATGCAGCCGAACGTTCTTAAGAAGTACACCACCGGCTTCTTCCCGTGCCAAGCCTCGTACGGAGTCTTGCCACGCACACTCTGGGTCGGTGAGCAGTTCAGGATGAACACTGCCGTGCTAACTGCCTCCCCCAGAACGCACCTGACATCTTCCTCGCCTTCAACAGACAATGCGCCATGGACATGACGGATTGGTTCCGTCGCTCGATGACACCGTTTTGTTGCGGGGAGTACGGCGCCGTCAGCTGCCGGTGCAAGCCGCGATCGACACAGTAGTCCCTGAACTCCACAGAGGTGAACTCGCCACCTCGATCTGTGCGCAGCATGCACAGCTTCCTCCCGGTCTCCACCTCGACAGCAGCTTGGTACTTTTTGATCGCGGCCGCCGCCTCATCCTTGTTTGTCAGCAAGGTGGCCCACATGTAGGGGGTTTTGTCGTCGACGAGGAGGAGGAAGTACTTCCTCCCTCCATGTGTCGCTGGCGTGATGGGCCCGCAAAGATCACTGTGTACGAGGTCGATGCGACCCTCGGCACGATAATTCGCCATCTGCGGGAAGGGTGCGTGCCTCTGCTTGCCGACGAGACACGTGTCACAGAGTTGGTCCACGTGTTCGATGTGAGGAAGTCAGCGCACCATGCCATCGTGCGCGAGCTTGCGCAGTGTCTCGAAGTTCAGATGGCCGAAACGCCCATGCCAAAGCCAAGCAGTGTCCCCTGTACTAGCTGACATGCACACTGGTTTCGTAACATTAAGAGAAATCACATACAGCCGGTTGCTAATCCGTGTTACCTTGACGAGGAGATGTTGTTGTCGATCTCGCACGCGCATGACGCTGCCTCTGATGAGCACCTCGCAGCCCACCTCATCGAGCTGCCCAAGGGAGATGATGTTACTGCGGAGCTTGGGTATGTAGTAGACGTTGGTGAACATGCGGTGCCGGCCACCATGCGCTGTGAAAAGCACAGTGCCACGCCCTCTGATCTCCACCACAGAGCCATCGCTGAACCGGACCGACCCAGTCACGCCTGCGTCCAGCTCGGTGAACGTGGCACGGTCGACCGTCATGTGATTTGACGCCCCAGTGTCTAGGTACCACACGGCGTCCTTCACGTCATCCTCCTTGCCGACCAGGACCTCGACGCATTCTTCGTTGAGAAAAACAGAGCCGTCGCCACCGCCGCGTTCTGACTCGGCGTGTGCCACGGTGAGCGACGCAACTTCAACCATGAGGAGTGCAGGCTCCTCATCCTCCACCTGCACGAGGTTAGCGACCTCGTCGCGTTTCTTCTTCCTGCAATCAGGCGCCCAGTGCCCCAGTTTATCACAGTACCTGCACTTGTCCTTCTTGACGTCGCAGCCGGCACCGAATGCCCTGCCGCCGCCGTCACGCACGACCTCCTTGCCACACGCGTCCTACGCCTTGCCACGGCGCTTGTTTGGGATGAAGCTGCTACCACCACGGCTGGAGGAGCTGTCCTGTTCGCGCTGCCGCATGCGCGCGAGCCACTCCTCCTCCGACAGCAGGAGCTTGCCATTTCCATCCTCTACCACCTCCAGCTCGAACTGTTCCTCGGCCGCTTTGAAACGACCGGTCAGGTCCTCCATCGAGAGAGTGTTCAGGTCGAGCAAGCTCTCCACGGACATGACCAGCTGCGAGTACCGCTTGGGGATGACGCGTAGGAACTTCTGCATGACTTGCTTTTCCTTGATCACGTCACTGAGATCAGATAGTTTACTAACAATGCCAGTTAGACGTAAAGAAAACTCATCGATCGACTCACCAGGTTTATGCTTCAGCTCCTCAAACTCGGTCCTGAGCGTCTGAGCTTTGGCGTCGCGCACACGTTCAGACCCCATGCGCAGGGTCTTGATTGTCTCACACGCCTCCTTTACCGTGGGCTTTACCGCCAGAGTTGCGATCATCTCCTATGGCACGGCACGGAGGATGGCCTCCATCGCCTTGCGGTCATTGCGGTAGCCAGCGTCGTCGGTGACGGCCTCTGCACCCTCGACTACCCGCCACAGGCCTCTCGCCTGCAGGATGACCCTCATCAAGAGGACCCAGTCGCTGTAGTTTGATCGTGTCAGGATGGGGTATGTCGTTGTCCCGCACGGCTCCTTCATCATCTGCGGTAGCGCAAGCACGCGCCCATGGCCGCTTGCCGCTTGATTGGTGGGGATCCGCTCCATCGCGAGGTGCCGAAGAACTCGAACCGGGATCTGATACCACTTGACCGCCTCAACTCTCAAACTAACTCACGCAAATAATGGACACAAAAAGCTCAGCACAGAGATATTTTTTGCGCTGCAAATTGGTGCAGCATACTGATTCTTTTATCCTCCTTTTATTGATGCGAAAAACAAAACCGAACTAACAAACGTGCCGAGAATTTGGCAGATCGTGCCATGTCATCCCACAGACCCGGTAGTGGGCTGAACACGTTCGCTATGCAATCCTACATGCACGGCGCATATTCACGTCGTGGCTTCATTCTGTTATTTGAGTTTAAACAAACAAAAACAACTAACGGGTAAATAACGAAAACACCTAGATTATCTAACAGCCCCCCCACACACGCGCATGTTGGAATAAGCTTGTCACGTTCAACGTTGCATTTTTTTATTGTTTTAATTCTTTTTGGATAAGTACCTTGCATGGTATGTAGGATAGCATGCAGTAACACGTCGACGTGGTGTTTGAACTTGTAAACGCCATGATCCGAGTTAGTTATTTTTGTAATCGTGTGCTAATAAAAGGAAAGGAAAAATGACAGAAAAGTCGCCATGTATTGCGACACAAAAATTGTGTGTTTCGTTTTACTTCCACTGCGTGTTCGCGTGAATCCACTAGAAAGCCTTAAGCGTTCAAAGATCTATGGCTGTCATTTGGTATCAGAGCTTGGCAATGTTAAGAGCAACGCTTGCCCAAGTTTATGCCAAAGGGAGAGAACTCCAGCAAAGAAGTAGTAGTGCACGGTGAAGGGGAGGCGGAGATGGCGTCGGGGAAAGAAGTCTCGGTTCCAACAGTGTATCCGCAACTCACCAACAGCAACTATGTGATGTGGGCAATGCAAATGCGTGTGATTCTGCAGTCGAAGGATGTATGGGAGGCCATCGACGTCGCCGGTGCACCGTATCTGCCAGGAGGTGCTTCGTGAAAGAGATAGAACAATCAAAATGAGATGAGGAGGATGGGTAAAGGTTTTTCTCTTGGATAATTTCATTATCAAAATAGGCTATATTTATAGCCGAAACCTAATTACAAAGTGTCTCTTCATATCCCCCACTAATCCCACTAATAGGTAACCTCCACATGTTGTAAAGGCACCTATTGGTATTCCTAAATAATAAGTAACCTCCTAATTAATTAACAAGATTAATTCCAACATTCACCCCTTTAATCTTGTTGCCGTTTTTGTTTCCTGCAGTCCGATTTTTTGACGCATCTCCAAGAACTTGACTCGTCCAAGTGGCTTGGTCAAAATATCGGCGAGCTGATTTTCCGCGCTCACGTGCTCTACTACAACATTTCCTTGTTTAACACATTCACGAATGTAGTGATATCTCGTGTCAATGTGCTTGCTTCTGTCATGGTAGACTGGATCCTTACAAAGCGAGATTGCGGATTTGTTGTCCACCTTGAGAGTGAATTTGACTGAATCCATCTTCACCAAGTCTGCTAGTAACCGCCCAAGCCATACTCCTTGTTGGGCTGCGGTTGCGGCTGCGATATACTCGGCCTCGCATGAAGACAACGCCACAATCTTTTGCTTCTGTGAGGCCCAACTAATCATGCTAGAGCCGAGGAAGTAAACCCACCCCGTGGTGCTCTTTCGATCATCCACATCCCCAGCAAGATCAGCATCACTAAAACCAATGAGATGTGGATCTTCCTCCTCCTTTGCATAGAAGCAACCGAGGCGCAAAGTGCCCCGTAAGTATCGAAGAATTTGCTTCACAGCTGCCATGTGCTGTGTGGTTGGTGCTTCCATGTAGCGGCTCACTATCCCAACCGCATACGAAATATCCGGCCTTGTGTGCACGAGGTATCTCAACATCCCAACTATGCTCCGATAGTTGGTGGCGTCAACTGGAGGATTAGGACTCACCTTGCTGAGTTTGAGCCTTGCTTCCATAGGGGTCTGACAAGAGTTGCATTCCACCATCCCATTCTTGTCAAGGATACTAGCCGCATATGCCGATTGACACAGCGAGGTCCCTTGTGATGATTGCTCCACTTCAATCCCAAGGTAGTAGCTTAGAAGCCCAAGATCACTCATAGAAAAGAGCTGCTTCATTTGGGTTTTGAACTCTGCTATATCGGCGACATTTGACCCCGTTATGATAAGGTCATCGACATACACCCCAACTAGCAAGTTGGAGCTTCCCACGTTCTTCTTGTAGACCGCATGTTCTTGTGGGCATCTTTCGAAGCCAAGAGTGGTGAGGCTCTTGTCCAACTTCGAGTTCCAAGCTCGTGGAGCTTGGCGCAGTCCATAGAGAGCTTTCCTCAACTTGAGTACCTTTTGCTCATTTCTTTCTTCAATAAAGCCAGGGGGTTGAGAGACGTATACCTCCTCGATAAGGTCGCCATTGAGGAAGGCTGATTTGACGTCCATATGATGTACCTCCCATCCTCTTTGCACCGCCAAAGCCAAGATTAACTTCACGGTTTCAAGCCTCGCCACCGGTGCAAAGACTTCATTAAAATCCACCCCTTGGCGCTGAACATATCCCTTCGCGACGAGCCGGGCCTTGTGTTTAACTACCGCTCCTGTTGAGTCCTTCTTCACCTTGTAAACCCATCTAAGTCCGATAGGTTTGTGTCCAGCTGGTAGGTGTACTAACTCCCAGGTGTTGTTGCTAACAATAGACTCAAGCTCTTCCCTCATCGCAAGCCTCCAACACTCATGTTGTTTGGCTTCAATATGACTTGCAGGCTCCTCTGCAGTCATTAAGAGTATCTCTTCATCTCACTCTTCTTGTTGGTAGATATCTTCGAGAGAGCGATACTTCTGCGGCACCATGGATGAGGAGGTAGGAGTTTCCGGAGAAGAACCACCGGTGAGTGTAGTTGGGGAGTTCGGCAGCGGCTCAGAGGCAGTTGAGATCTCCCGGGTGGGTGACTGGCTGGAGTCAGTAGATGCCGTAGTTTCGCGTCGATCTTCGGGATTTTCTGGGGCTCCTTCGGGTGCTTCGTCTTCATCGTAACCAAGCACAATGAATGATCCCACAGGCCGTGAATCACTTCCGGGCCGTGAATCACTCTCCTCCTCGTTGTGCTTGCGTGGTGTTTGCTCCCAACACCATGCTTTGTCCTCCTCGAATCGCACGTCCCGACTAACATGCAACTGCTTGTGTACCGGATCATACAACCGGTAGGCTTTGGACCCATCTTCGTAACCGAGAAACACCATAGGATTGCTGCGATCTTCCAGCTTCTTTAGATGAGGTTGCACAATTTTCATATGCGCAACGCATCCAAAGACACGAAGGTAGTGGACCTTCGGCTTCCGCCCACACCAAGCTTCATATGGTGTCATCCCTTCGAGACTCTTCGTCGGTGCACGGTTGAGGATATGGACAGCCGTATTCACCGCTTCTCCCCAAAAGAACGAGGGCATGTTCTTGCTCTTCAACAAGCTCCTTGCCATCTCAATGATAATCTGATTCCTCCGCTCTACAACACCGTTTTGTTGCGGTGAATATGGTGCTGTGAGTTGCCTTTTGATGCCCAGGTTTTCACAATAACTGGAGAAGTCCTTTGAGGTGAACTCCCCTCCTCGATCCGTCCGCAACATTTTCAACCGTAGGTCGACCTCCATCTCCGCTAGCGATTTGATTTTCTTAAATGCATTAAAAGCCTCATCCTTGCTTTTGATAAGACTGATCCACATGTAACGACTGAAATCATCTACGCATAGCAGAAAATATTGGTTACCTCCCGGTGTCACCGGTGTGATCGGTCCACAGAGATCGGCGTGAATAAGTTGAAGGGGCTTCTCCGCACGATACGTCGAGGAGGATGGAAATGGCGTGCGATGTTGCTTTCCAACCAAGCACCCATCACACAGTTGATCTTGTTGCCCCAAGACCGGCATGCCTTCAACCATCTTCTTGTGCGCTAAGCTCCTTAGCGCCGGAAAGTTCAAGTGACCGTAGCGTGCATGCCATAGCCACGACTTCTCCTTGAGGTTCACCATCAAGCACATGGGTTCGGCAAGGCGAAGATCAAGAGCATACAACCTGTTTCGACTCCGCTTCACATTAGCCAATAGCCTCCCTGTGTTGTCGAAGATCTTGAGAGAGCCATCCTTTATTGTGCTTGCACATCCGTGTTCATCAAGTTGTCCAATGGACACGATGTTGCTTCGGAGCTTCGGGATATAATAAACATCACACAACGTGAGATGTTGCCCATTTTGGCATTGGAACAAGATAGTTCCACGCCCACAAATATTGACGACGGATTCATCACCAAACTTTACGTTCCCCTTGATGCTTTCATCTAGATCGGAGAACTTCTCCTTGCAACCAGTCATATGATTGCTAGCCCCGGTATCGAGGTACCACGCCTCAACTGCATGAAGATTTGGCATCACCTTCTCCTCGTTGAGCATCAATACATTCTCACGCTCCTCCGAATGTCCGAGTTCACACAACTCGGCTTTGAGAAGAGCTGGCGCATCATCATCCCACTTCGCAAAGTGGGCTTTGTCTCCGGTCTTCTCGGAACGGCACTCATTTGCAAAGTGTCCGAACTTGCTGCACTTGTAACATTGGAGTTTGCTTTTGTCCCGAGTCTTCTCTTGATGAGTTGGTCCATCACCACGCCCATCATTGCGTCCACGGCCACGGCCACGGCCACGGCCTCGCCCTCGCACACGAAAATAATGCCCACCACCTTGTCCCCTTGACGAGCTTGATGCGGCATCATATTTTGCCCTCCATTCGGATTCCGTCAGTAGAACCCGCTCCTCCACCTTCTCATTGGTGGATCTTTGACGGCTAGAGAGCCGTTCTTCATGGGCCTTCAGAGACCCAATGACCTCCTCCAAGGTCATGGTCTTCAAGTTCCCGAATTGTTCCATCGTAGAAACGATTTGCAGGAATTTTTCGGGAACCGCACGGAGAAGCTTCCGGACGACATAGGTCTCTTCGACCTTGTCTCCCAATGCACGGATCCTGTTGACGTTGGTTGTCAACTTCGTAGCAAAGTCATCGACCGTCTCCGCATCTTCCATGCGAAGACGTTCAAACTCCCATCGTAGGGTTTGAATTTTTGCTTCTCGGACGCGCTCCACGCCCATGTGCATTGTCTTTAGCATCTCCCATGCTTCTTTGGCCGTTTTCTTCTCCGAGATCAGCATTAGCGTCTCCTCGCTAATACTTTGATAGATGGCGGCTAACGCCATCGAATCCTTCTTGCTATCCACCGCCTCATTTTCACTTGTTGGTTCGATCGCATCCTAAACTCCATTCACGCCCATGAAAACCCGCATCTTCAATGCCCACGACGAGTAGTTATCCTTCATAAGCAAAGGATAATGGATGGTCATCGACCCATCCTTCATCGAGAACTTCGATGTCGCCGTGTCAGACATTTCTGAGGATGTAGAAGACATTTCTTTTGGCTGAGGAATTTAGGTGTGGCTCTGATACCAAATGAAAGAGATAGAACAATCAAAATGAGATGAGGAGGATGGGTAAAGGTTTTTCTCTTGGATAATTTCATTATCAAAATAGGCTATATTTATAGCCGAAACCTAATTACAAAGTGTCTCTTCATATCCCCCACTAATCCCACTAATAGGTAACCTCCACATGTTGTAAAGGCACCTATTGGTATTCCTAAATAATAAGTAACCTCCTAATTAATTAACAAGATTAATTCCAACACTTCGTTCCTCAAGGATCGGCAGGCCCTCTCCGTTTTATATATGGCCGTGCCGAAGGACTTCCTGCCGAACCTCGCCGGAAAGGACTCGGCGAAGATTGTCTGGGAGGCGATCAAATCGGCGCACATCGGCCACGACCGCGTCCGCGAGGCGAACTTGCAGACGTTGAAGACGGCGTACGAGAATCTCCGGATGCGGGAGGACGAGTCTGTCGAAGAGTTCACCACTCGCATCACGTCGCTAACTAGCGGCATGCGGGCGCTCGATCGGTGAAACGATCCGTGAGATCGATATTGTGCGGAAATTTCTCCGTGCATCGTCGGCACGCTACCATCAAGTGGTGACGTCCATCGAGCAATGCGTACCGCTCGCAACGCTCACCATGGAGGATCTTGTGGGATGCTATAAGGCGTATGACGAGAGGTGCAAGGAGACGTTCGGTGACCCAAAGCAGGGTGAACACCTGATGCTTACAAAAGCACAGTCGGAAGTGCTGAATAAGATGAAGAAACTGGGCACCGGGGAGGCGTCAGGCAGCGGCGGCAAGAAGGAGAAATCATCCTACGTCAAGAAAAAGACAGAGGAGTCAAGCTCTGGACAGAAGCCTAAGAAGAAATTTGACAAAAGCAAGATTAAATGCCGCAACTGCGGCATCATGGGCCACTTCGCTTCTGAATGTCGGAACGAGAAGAGGGAGAGGGCATACGTTGCAAAGAAGGACGACGATGAGCCAACTCTCCTCATGGCGCTGGCCTGCAAAGAAAAGCAGTCCGTCATGGTAGCGACAGAAATCGTCGCGCTGGTCGAAGAAAATGTAAAGCTGCATCGCGGTGCTGAAGAAGAAGTGGACCGTAACACCTGGTTTCTGGATACCGGTGCAAGCAACCATATGTCAGGTTGCAGAGAGCACTTCACCGACCTTGACGACTCTGTGCAAGGGACTGTAAGATTTGGCGACAGCTCCGAAGTCGCTATAGCTGGGCGTGGAACAGTGCTCGTGGGAACTTGATCTGGAGAACACAGATTGATTACTAATGTGTATTATATACCTCGATTGACTAGTAATATTATCAGTCTTGGTCAAATGGAAGAGCATGGATGCCGGGTGATACTGGAGAATGGCTTCCTGCGTATGTATGATCGGCAAGGGGAGCTGTTGGTGCGAGTCAAGCGGTCGAAGAACAGACTGTACGTGCTCAATCTCAAGCCCGCGCGTCCGGTGTGCCTCATGTCACGGCTAGATGATGAAGCGTGGCGCTGGCATGCACGCTTTGGTCATGTGAATTTCCAAGCTCTACAGAAGATGGGCTAGGAGGGCCTTGTGGTCGGGATGCCGCTTGTTTGTCAGATTGAACAGGTGTGCGACGGCTGCCTCATCGGCAAGCAACGCCAAACACCTTTTCCGCATCAAGCAAAGTACAGGGCGGTGAAGCCCCTCGAGCTGTTCCATGGAGACCTATGTGGCCCCATCACGCCGGCTACTCCAGCGGGTAACAAATATTTTTTGCTAATCGTTGATGATTATAGCTGCTTTATGTGGGTAGTTCTGCTAAAGACAAAAGATCAAGCACTTGAGGCCTTTAAGAAAATCAAAGTGGAAGCAGAGGTGGAGATTGAGGCAAATCTGAAGGCACTCAGAACCGATCGTGGAGGGGAATTCACATCCAAGGAATTCAAGGCATGTTGTGAGAGATGGGGGGTCAAACGTTACCTGACAACACCCTATTCTCCGCAATAAAACGGTGTTGTGGAGCGCAGAAACCAAACTGTGGTGGGCATGGCCAGAAGTATGATGAAGAGCATGCAAGTTCCTGGAAGATTTTGGGGAGAAGCAGTTAACACCGCAGTGTATCTGTTGAATAGGCTGCCCACTAAAAGTGTTGAGGGAATGACGCAATATGAGGCATGGCATCAGTACAAGCCGGATATGCATCACTTGAGGACATTTGGTTGTGTAGCTCATATGAAAATAGTCGGTGGACACCCCACAAAGCTTGCAGATCGCAGTGTTCCTGTAGTTCATCTCGGCTACGAAGATGGGTCTAAGGCATATAGGGTGTATAACCCTGTAGACAAGAAAGTCTATGTTACTTGTGATGTGACTTTTGAAGAAGAGAAGCCATGGATATGGGAGTCTGTGGGGGCGGAAAATCATGATGAACTTCGTGGTATTTTTACTGTTGTATACAAAGACTCACCTGCAGGTCAAACAGATCGTGAAGAGCCGCTGGAGCCTGTGCACGAGGAGCCGCAGGAGGCGGAATTTCCAGGCACGCCTCAGCGAGGCATGCATGGTACTGTGCTGGGCACACCGCCTGGGCATGGTACAGTGCCCGACCTACCGGGTGTTACAGCCACTGTGGGAGATGGGCCGAATGCAAATGAGCACATCTCACCTGTTGTGGCGTCGTCGCCTCCTCCATACGCAGCCCCGCCTACACCTCTGTCCGTGCCGCACTCCGCTGCATCTTCGACACACTCCGTCGCGTCAAGTGAGGGCCCGCGAGGCAAATGGGACCTCAGCGATCTGTACAACGAGACTGTACCGGTTGAGCTGGAGTACTTTGGCATATGCATGTTAGGGGCTGAGGAACCTGCGTCATTCAAAGATGCCGAGAAGGAAGAACAATGGCGACGGGCTATGCAGGAAGAAATATCTTGCATCCGTGACAACCAGACTTGGAGTTTGGTGGACTGTCCTCCAGGACAACATCCTATTGGCCTTAAATGAGTCTATAAAGTGAAGAAAGACTCTGATGGGACAGTGGTGAAACATAAGGCGCGCTTAGTTGCAAAAGGATATGTGCAGCAGCATGGAGTTGATTTTGAGGAGGTGTTTGCTCCAGTTGCAAGGATGGAGACCGTGAGGTTGCTGGTGGCACTTGCGGCTCAAGAGGGCTGGGAATTGCATCACATGGATGTAAAATCCGCCTTTCTAAATGGAGAGCTTGGAGAGGAAGTTTATGTGAAGCAGCCACCGGGATTTGTTGAAGAAGGAAGTGAACATAAAGTACTCAGGCTGCACAAGGCTTTATATGGGCTGCGTCAAGCGCCGAGGGCGTGGAACAGTAAGTTGGATAGCACTCTTTTATCACTTGGTTTTGAGAGATGTCCCCTAGAGCATGCTGTTTACAAAAGGGGGAGTGGTACATCCTCATTGTTGGTTGGAGTATATGTAGATGATCTTATGATCACAGGAGCGCTAGTGCAACAAATTGTCAAGTTCAAGGGACAAATGCAAGAATTGTTCAAGATGAGTGACTTGGGGCTCTTGACCTACTACCTTGGGATTGAAGTGCAACAGATGCCGGGTGGTATATCATTGTCACAAGGAGGGTATGCAAAGAAGATACTTGACAATTGTGGCATGGCGGATTGTAATCCATCCCAAGTGCCAATGGAGGCACGTTTGAAGCTGAGTAAAAGGAGTGAAGCTCCACTAGTTGATGCCACCATGTTCAGGAGTATTGTTGGGAGTTTGAGGTACTTAGTGAATACCAGGCCAGATTTGGCTTATTCTGTTGGGATAGTGAGCTGCTTCATGGAAGCACCAACAACAGAACACATGGCGGCAGTCAAGCACATATTGAGGTATGTGAGAGGTACTTTGGAGCTGGGATGCTACTATGAGAAGAAGAACTCAGAAGTACGACCATCTTTGGTGGGATACAGTGATAATGATATGGTAGGTGACCCAGATGACCGAAAGAGCACAACGGGTGTTGCATACTTTGTTGGAATAAACCTGGTTAGTTGGTTGTCACAAAAACAGAAGGTTGTAGCACTATCACCATGTGAGGCTGAGTACATAGCAGCGTCTACAGCAGCATGTCAGGGGGTTTGGATGGGTCGAATTCTTAGAGAGCTCATGAACCGAACTCCTGACACAGTGGTGCTCAAGGTTGACAATAAGTCAGCAATTTCTTTGTGCAAAAATCCAGTCTATCATGACCGCAGTAAGCATATAGACACAAGGTACCATTACATCAGGGAATGTGTGGAAGAAGGGAAGATTACTGTCGAGTATGTGAACACAAATGAGCAACTTGCAGACATTCTCACAAAGCCGCTGTAACGACCCGCCCCCGGGGGCCCGTTACTTATTTGATATTTGCGCAGGTCCTTGATCGACCCCGGGCGTACACCCGGAAGAACAGTTGTAGTTTTACCGTAAGTGCACGGTGTAGCAGCGAGCGGGATATCGAACACAGGGAGGACGAATGACCGTGCTTGTTCCAATCACCCTGGCTTTTCAAGAAGAAAGATTTGCCTTTGGCGATCCTGTCACAATCGTCAGACAAAGTGCGGAAATATCAAATCAAATAAAGAACGTCTAGGGAATGGGGAATCCCCGCTACTCACCGTATCTCATAAATGTGGTTCGTCGGTTTCAAAATTGCTAGATTGAGATTTTGGATGGACTAGTTGCAACTGAATGTAGAACCAAGCTCACGCTCTCGCGCTGTTGCCGGTCTATAGCTATCCTAGGTTTGGGTCCAATCTCTTGCAAACCCTAGCCTAGGAAAGCTAGCATTAGGATCAACATCATCGTCCAATCGCGCACCGAGCCCAATCTCTTGCAAACTCGGCTCGCGATCTAGATTGGGATAGTTCCTACCCGTCCAATCTCTTACAAACGGGTATTGGCACGGAATTGCAACCGGAAACCCTAGTATCGGTCCAATCTCTTGCAAACCGATACTACGGAAATTCGATTCCAACCCAATTCGGATTTCTAGGGTTTCCTATCGAATCGGGATCCAATCTCTTGCAAATCCCGATCGGTATGAACTCCCAGCTAACCGTAGTAAATTAATCCCAACCTAATCCCTAGATATCAATTCTAGCAAGATTTCTACTAATTCATCACAAATATGAAGTTGGGCTTGTAGGGTTCATCCCCACGCCCCAAGACGTGGCGACTACTCACAATTCATAGCAAGATCACAAAAATAATCAATGAAATAAGCAATAGAATTCATCACAATATTGAGATATGCAATAAAAATAGAATTTTTAGAGAAGAGAAAGACAAACCAATGGAGTTCTTCAATCAATCCAACAAAAATCAAACTTTTTCTCCTCTCCAATCTCAAGAATAAAACTAAAAAGCTAATCTAAAAAACTGCAAAAAAATCTAAGGAGAAGCCCTCTAAAACTAGGGTAAAAACAGGGGTTAAATAGCCCCCAAAATCGTCCAAAAACTGTGACCAAAATACCCCTGCGCAGCCTGTTTTCCGCAATTTTCGCTACAGGCAGCGCGTCGCACTCGGCCGAGTGACAAAAGTCGCTCGGCCGAGTGAGAAACCCTGTAATTTTCCAGTAAGTCGGGGCCTTCAGGGGTCTCTACTTCGGGGGAGGCTCGGCCGAGTGAGTTGTCGTCACTCGGCCGATGGCTTCATTGTACTCGGGCGGACGGAATTCTCAACTCGGCCGAGTGGGTCTTCTGAAGCTCAGGCAGCCGAAAAACAGAAACTTGGAGATTTTTGAAGGGCTTCGTCTGGGCGCCACTCGGGCGGACGTGATGTCTTCACTCGGCCGATGTGGTCTCCGTCGCTCGGCCGAGTGCACATAGAAATCGTGTCTGAACTGGTCGGCCGAGCGGTGTCTCGCTGGTCGGCCGAGTGGCTCCTCCACTCGGCCGAGTGGGACACTAAACATGCCCAATCTGCTTATTTTGGCCTCCTCGTCGCTCCTGCGACGTCCGTTCTTCTTCCGCTCCTCTCCAACAGCAAAATACCCCTCGGGGAGGTCGTCGGTGACCCTCTGGAGTAAGCGCATCTCGAGATCACTCCAAATCGCGCCAAATCACCTGAAATGCGACAAAAACAACAAATCGTGAAAAGCATCGCAATATCGTCGATATATCGTGAAAAACATGATTTGGGCGATCTAAATGGCATGCAAACATGCGGGAAAAAGGTGTAAAATAAGGAGTGATCAAAATCCCCCAAGCTTGCCTCTTACTCGTCCTCGAGGAAGATGAGTAAATGGCGAACCCGGTGGAATTTGGAAAACGAAAATGGCGAAAAAATGAAAAAATGAAAAACGGAGAAGAATGGAAAACGAAATGAAAATAAAGAAGAGAGAAAAGCGAAGAGGTAGGCTACTAGATCATTTTCTCAGGACGGGGGTATCACTTACTCATATAGCATGCACCGAATGAAAAACTCATGTCAAAAGATCTTATTCTGATATCATAGTATAATAGTGCAAATAGAAACGGTAAACCCACGAACAACGATATAATCATGAAAAACGGAATAATTCTAAAATTAACATCGTCTGAATCATTTAAAGCGGTATACAAATCACAGATCACACACTTTTCAATTGAATGCTTTCTATCAGGAGTATAAGAGTATCACACAATAGAATAGAGAGAATAGAAAAGTATGGATTTCATGAAATGAACGCTAGGCTTAGATTTCTGGATTTCGTAAAGCTAGAAATAATCTCACCGAGTATAAAATATTACTTAGCCTAGGTTGTCGTGCAACGTCAAGTAGTCACTCTCTCACACATCAATGGATCCCCTCCCCCAAGCTTATCTATAAGCGTGGTGGCAAAAAAAATATTCACATCCCCACTTTTATATAGCTCCAAATGTAATAAGAAGAAAGAAGAAAGGAAGAAAGTGAGATGGGATCTTTTATTGAGGATTTTTCCTCTTTTCTTTTTTTTTTCAATATAGCATATATACACAACGATCCCAACTCAAAGAGAGATAATGATATACAAGAATATTCTTCTCTCTTTTATTTTTATTTTTTTTTCTTTAAAGAATAAGGGATTTGGAGCTGGGAATTAGTTGGGGGGGGGGGGGGGGGAAATGCCATAAAATAGAATCGCTAAGGGGAGATTCACCAATGATTTTAAAAGTAGAGAAATGATGTTCAAGATTTGTGGAGAAAGAAATAAATATATCACTCGGTTCACTCTATAAGACATGCACGACAACTTCAGCAGGGTAATCTAATCTACTCAGTTTCGATCACAAAAAAGCTAACTAATCCAGATTTATCATAGCTAACATCATTCAATCATCCTGAAGTGAAGTGTACAATTCATGCATATAGAAGTGATATAGGAAAAAGAAATCAGTACTCCAGATATAAGCATTCAATGCGTGAATCTTGGTGTGTTTTCTGTGATAGCATACATATGAATATTCAGACTCAACTAATAATAGAACTTCATCCATTTTCATGTGGCAAAAGTGTGGGTTACTATCTCTAGATGCAAAGCAAGTCATAGCATATGATATCAAAAATAAAGTCTAAGACATGACAAATATAGCATGCATATAGAGTAAGCTAAATTCCAACGTCATCATCATCACAGAAAAGTCATCTCTAGCATGAGATGAAAAAGAAATAAAGATAAAGGGAAAAAAAGAACTATTTATAATGCGGCACACAAAAAAATAAGAAAAACGTGATGCATGGCAAAATAAAAGAAAAATGATGAAAAATAAGTGCAAAAGCGAAGAATGGTGTGAAAAACTAAAAATAAAGGTGGCAAATCGAAAAAGAACGTGAGAACTCACTCCCCCAAGCTAAATGGCACAGTGTCCTCAATGTGCAAAGTGCGGCACACGGAGAGACAAGAAATGTGAGGGGCGGGTGAGGATGCATGCATGAAAAATGAAAAAAAAAAAATAAAGAAATGAAAAATATGATGCGGACATGATGCATGCAAAGATAGGAGTGATACAGATATAAAGGTGTCACCAAAACTCTCCCTCTCTCCCAAAAAAGATATATAAAGATATGATCAAAAAGAAAATCCCAAAATAAGTGAGGGGAGGGGGGGGGGGGTGGACAAAAAGGCATCAGGACCCAGCAGAAACGGGCAGCACAACGGCAAAAGGAATCAATGGCATCAAGGGTGCCTAGGAAGGTGGTGCTGCACCGTCTCCGTCCTGAGGCGGAGGTGGTGGTGGTGGCTGGACAGGCCGCTGAGCGGGTGTGGGTGTGGAAGTGGTAACAGGTCGGGTGTGTGTGGAAGTGTGGGCGGGAACCAGCTGGGTGGGTGGGGGTACGCGCGGGAGACGCTCCAGAACCTGGGTGAGACAGTAATGAATCTGCGGTAACAGCTCGAAGCGGCCAGCCATCGCAGAGACGGTGGAGGACAGGGTCCTAAGGTCGCCTCTGAGGCCACTCACCGCCCCCTCTAGAGCACGAATGCTCTGAAGTACAGTGTCAGGGGGAGGTGGTGCAGAGGGACGCACCGGGCGGGGCTGTGCAGGGCGGGGCTGGCGTACTCGGGTCGCGTATGTGACGGGCTCAGCGGGGAAGGGTACGAAAGGTGCTGCACTCGCAAATGTGGGCCTGGCCTCAGTGTGAAGCCGGGGCACAGACTGGTGAGAAGTGGAGGCAGCAGCAGCGAAAGAAGAGTGCAAAAATGGTAGCGAGGCGGCCAGAGAGGTCGGTGGCACAGAAGTGTGGACAGACGCCACGACGCTCTCGGAAAATACAGCAGGGGTGGAGACAGAGGTGACTACCGCTGGGGTGGAAGTGTGTGGACCAAAAGGCACAACCCCAGCGGAGATCATGCTAGCCATGGTCTCCACGACCGCGGCAAACGAGGGCTCTCCACTCTCAACAAAGGTCGATGGGCGCTCGGGGAGTGCGGAGCAAAGAGGCTCGACGGGCAGAGGGCCAGTGGTGGTGGTGGGAGTGGTGGTGACAGCCTCGGAAGTGGTGGAGGTGGTGGAAGTGGGCTCAACAGAGGTGCTCTCGACACCGACAGAGGTGTCAGGAGCAGCGGAAACGTCAGGTATGGGCTGAGGGGCCACAGGGTCAACAGGGGCAGCAGGCTCGGCAGGGTGTGCAACAGGGTCTACAGGGGCAGCGTGGGCCTGCTCGGCCTCCTCGGCCTCGAGCACGTAAGCAGCGGGGATGAGAACATCCATCGCAGGGAGCCAGTCAACGTGGGCTGGTGCAATCTGAGTCCGAGCAGGGCTCGGGAGAATCATGTAGTCGGCCCCGTAAGGGCCGTGCAACCAGACCCAGTGACGCTCACCGTGCGGACGAAGCATCTTCATCCGGGCCATAACATCTATCGACAGAGAAGTGGGGCCTGGGATGCGTCGCAAGTCGTCGGGGAAGTCCTCGCCGGTCATAAGAGCAAGCAAGGTGATCAGGCCGCCGCAGCATATTGGTGAGCGAGCGCCCACCGATACGATGATGCGGTCCAAAAACCAAGCCGCGATATCGATCACGACGGCGGGGACAAGCTCATCGCCATCCCTAGATAGAGCTCTGGGACGCGTCATCGCGTAGAGCATGTAGAGCTTTGGCGTAGACATCGTGCCCGGCACATATCTGGCCAAAAAGGTCGTCGCCATAAGGCGCTGAGCAATGCGGAGGCAGGGATGGACAATGGTCGAGGCCTTGGCCCTACTAGGGTCAAAGGCATCGTGAAGACCCGTAATCCGGGCCCAGAAGGCACCGGCGTCGAAGGAAGGTGGGGGGATATGGGTGGGGCCGTAACCGCGATCGGCACCGGGGACAGCGGGCCACGAGAAAAACGCTCTCATCATATCGAGAGTGACCTGGCACTCTCGATCCATGAACCGAAACGAGCATCCCTCGTCGGTCCGGGCGATCGAACTCAGAACCTCAAGTGTCGGGCGGGTGAACGTGTCCGCCGACACCTGGAAGAAATCTCGCCAGCCCACGTTGTCGTACAACGTGAGCATCCCCTCTAGTACCCCCAGGCATCCTAGGTCAGCGAGGTGTGCAAACCTGGAGGGTACGATCGAGCGCTGGGAGATACGGTCGAAGACGGCGCGGTGTGCGTCGTCTCGGAACGTAATCCCGAGCGGCCCGACCAGTGGAGCCGGAGGCGGTGGCTGTGCAGCGGCAGGGAGAGGCTGTGCGGGCTGTGGGTGCACTGCAGGCTGTGCGGGGGTGTGCGGGGCCTGCAGGCTGTGCTGGGTGGACGGCGTGTGTGGGAGACGGTGGAGGAGAGTCCTCCAACTCGTGGGAGGGGCCAGCATCATCCGACCGCTTCCGCTTGGCGGAAGCTCTCTTCGACCGCGGCCGTGTCCGGGGCGGCATATCGGCCCCGAGCGCGCCGAAAAGTGTAAAAAGTGCGGTGTGTGTAAAAGAGTGGAAGGAGTATACCCAGACACGCCGCGAGTGCTCAGCAATGGAAGCGTGCGAAGTCAGCGCCTCCACGAAGCTCAAATCAGTCCCGAGAAGCTCCCCTGGGCTCCCCTAAGCTCCCAAAAACAACCTGCGCGTGAAATGGAGATATCAGCGGGTAATAATCAAAACGTATGGAGCATTAGGGGTATCATAGATAGATATAGGAATTGATTTGGGTTTGGGGGTCGTTTAACACATGGATCTTCAAAAAATACTCAAAAAGAGGAGAAAAAGGCAAATCAGGCGATACCGGAGGTGGTTGGAGCGGCGGCCGCCGGCGGCGACTCGGGCGAGTCACGGCAGGGGGTCGGTCGGCGATGGCTGGCCGAGCGGTGGCGCGACGACGGCGGTCAGGCGAGTAAGGGGTGCGAACGGGCGAGGGAAGCTGAAAGGTCGGGGGGCGCGATCGGTTTCAGCGTTTCGAAAAACGTGTCCCCCTCGACCCCTTATATAGCAGAAGTTACGACTCGGCCGAGTGACTAGGTCACTCGGCCGAGTGGAATCAATGGAAATTCCTCCCCGCTTACGCATCGGCCGAGTGGCCTTGCCAGCCTCGGCCGAGTGGAGTAAGTCCATTCGGCCGAGTGGCTCAAGCTACTCGGCAAGACTCGCCCTAGGAGCGTATCCGTTTTACTCGGCCGAGTGGGAATATATACTCGGCCGAGTAGCAGTTATATTGAAATCAGGAAAATTAACAGAGAGTTGGGTACAGCAGACTTCCCTCGTTCGTGAGCGGCTCGGCCGGACGAACTTATGTACTCGGCCGAGTGACTAGTATACTCGGCCGAGTGAGCCTTCTGTTCTGCTGTTTGTCTTCGTTTGGGCTCTAAACTCAGTCTTTCTTCCTCCAGTCGATTCCATCTTCCTCCTAAGCGTCGAGCGCCTTCTGGGGGTGCTCCTCGTCGTCTCGTTCATCCTCCTCATGATGGATCTACCTATCTCCTCTCCTGTCAAGAAAAATAGGACCCGTTATCACAAAATTTTTGGGCGAACGACTCAAAATACTAAAAATTTCTAAAACAAAAATAAAGTAAAAGTGAAAATAAAGCAAAAACCGTCGGGTTGCCTCCCGACAAGCACTCGTTTAAGGTCGTGAGCTCGACCCCCTATAATTTTCAATCAATGCGGGATGTTTGGTGCATATGAGATGCACCCATCAAACTTTCCGGGGAGCGCGCTTGGATTTGGACGTGGCGGCGTGTTCTCCCTCGGTGGTCTCCCATCTCGAATAGTGTTGGGGGGAGGCTCCCCCAAGCTAGCATTTGCTCCGGTCAACGGCTTCACCGGTGATGCCAATTTCCGTACCGGAGGAGCTTTCTTTGGAGACTTTAATTTCGAGAGCTTACAGAGCTCTCGAATCCTTGCGACATCAGCGTCGCCTTCATCATCTTCAGCGGAGAGGTCGGGGGAATCATCTTTCCTAAATCCGGGCCTTCCTCGAAATCTTCATCGAATAGAGCGCCAATAGAGTGGGGAATCGCCTCTTCAATTACCTCATCAAGAAGGTCCATGCAGTCAAGTTCCTCGTGGTAAGGCATGTGCTTCATAGCCTTAGGAATGTGAAGCTCCACCTCTATGTTGCCGACGTTTAAAGTTAGTGTACCTTCGCGCACGTCGACGATGACTCCGGCGGTGGCGAGGAATGGGCGTCCAAGTATCAACGAAGTATCTCCCTCCTCCTTAACGTCCATGATCACGAAGTCACATGGCAAGCATATTCCCCCCGGGACTTGTAGCGGGATGTCTTCGGCGATCCCCACCGGCCTTGTTATCCGTCCATCGGCTAATTGAATGCGCATGTCGGTGGGTTTCAACTTTGTCCCGGTGTTTAGCCTTAAGAACATGGAGAGAGGCATGAGGCTCACACTAGCCCCTAGATCAACCAACGCCTTTTGAAGAGGAACGCCGCCCAAGGTGCAAGGAATCCGAAAACTCCCCGGATCTTTAAATTTTGCCGGCTCCTTCTCTCTCTTGGTGAACCAAGAGCCCTCCTCGGCTAGCATGATCTTCTCCTTCCTCTTTCTCCCCAAGATCAAGTCCTTTAAGAATTTAGCATATGTGGGGATCTCCACGATGGCGTCGAGGAAGGGAATATTGAGGCTAACTCCTCTTAGATACTCGAGAAACTTCGCTAGCCTTTTCTCCATTTTCGCTCTAGCGAGCCTTTGGGGGAATGGGACCGGTGGCATGAAGCGCCTCTCCTCGATCAATTGTTCCGCTCTAGATTTCTACTTTTCTTGTGGCTCTTTCTCCTTATCATCTTCAACTACCGGCTCAATTGGATCCAAGCTTTCCTCCACGGGCTCCTCGGTAGGAATCATGGCGGGGGTGGTATCCTTTCCGCCTCTAGTGGTAACGGCAACTACGGCATTGATGTGGCCGGTGTTGCTCCGTGGGTTTTGCTCGGGTTGCGCCGGCAATCATTGAGTGTTCCGATTTAGCAACGCTAATTGCTCCGATATTTGAGCCACAACGGTATTAAGAGAGTCTTGCCCCGCCTTCAAGCTAGCATTGACCTTATTTTGCTCGACCATAAACGCCTCCACTCTAGCTTCGAAGTCGGATCGTTGTTGAGCTTGTGGAGGGTTTTGGTTTTGATTCCTCCACCCTTGATTGTATCCGGGCAGCCTATATGGTGGAACTTGTTGCTTTGGTTGAAAATTTTGTTGAGTGGGCCCCCTTGGTGGATAGTTTTGTTGTTGGGGTGGTAGTGGTGGTCGGGCTTGTTGAGGTGGCGGTTGTGGCGGGTTCAAAGCTCCTTCATTGTTGGCGTAAGAGAATCCGGGATGATTTCTTGCGGCCGGATTGGCCCAATATCCTTGGTTCCCCGCAACATATTGTACTTGCTCCAAGGATCCTTCTCCTTGCTCTCCTCCCGAGTACATGGCTTGAGATTGGTCTTGCCAATCACACATTTGGTTGGTTGGAGCGGAGGTGGAAGGGCTTCCTTGGGGCTCCGTGATAAACTTCTCCAATCTCTCCACTACCTTGTGGAGAGAATCAAACTTGCTCGTAAGCTCCGCTACGGCCTTCGCCTCGTAGATGCTAGTTGGCTTTAAGGAGGACGTAGAGTGTCCTCGCTCATCGCCCCATTGTTGGTTATTTGAGGCCATCTCCTCAATTAGGGCCGTAGCTTCCTCGGGAGTTTTTGACAAGATAGCACCATTCGCCGCGGCATCAATAATTTGCTTGGTCCCCGGTTGGAGACCGTTGTAGAAGCTATGAACTAGCTCCCAATCTTCTATGCTGTGGTGCGGGCATTGATGCTGCAAATCCTTAAAACGCTCCCAAGCCTCATAGAGCGTCTCCTGTGGTCCTTGCTTGAAGGACATGAGAGCGCTCCGGATCTTCACCGTCTTGGATGGCGGATAGAACTTGTCAATAAATGCACTCGCCAACTCGTCCCAAGTGGTGAAGACACCCTCAGCTTGCGTCCTCAACCAGTATAGTGCCTTGTCCTTTAGTGTGAAAGGGAAGAGACGCAGTCTGATGGCATCGATGGAGACCCCCGGCATCTGAAATGTGGCGCACTTTGACAAGAATAATTGGATGTGGTAGTGGGGGTTCTCATGGGCGTTCCCATGAAATGGGTCTTGTTGCATCAAAACCACCAATCCAGTCTTTAGCTCGAAGTTCTTGTCAGCCGCCAACTCCGGCATGGCAATGGATGCGGTAGTAGAAGAGGTCTTAGGCCGAAGCCTATCTCGAATAGAAATTAGCCTCGCCATCCTTGCCGCCAATTGTTCAGGAGTTTCCGGGTTGGTCATAAACTGCCCTTCCGAATTTTGTCTCCTTTCCGCTCTAAGTCTCCGCACGGTACGTTCGATCTCGGGATCAAATAATAAAGCTTCAGGGTCCGCCGTAGATCTCGTGTACATGCACAGGGAAAACAGAGTTTCAAAGAGATGATTAGTACCGTGGAAGGGTTAGGTAAAAAAATGGAAATAATAATGATAATAGTGAAAAATAAAATAAAAAAAGGAAGTAGCTAGGAGTGGTAAGATCAAACGCAATCGCCTCCCCGGCAACGGCGCCAAAAACTCGATCGACCCCGGGCGTACACCCGGAAGAACGGTTGTAGTTTTACCGCAAGTGCACGGTGTAGCAGCGAGCGGGATATCGAACACAGGGAGGACGAATGACCGTGCTTGTTCCAATCACCCTGGCTTTTCAAGAAGAAAGATTTGCCTTTGGCGATCCTGTCACAATCGTCAGACAAAGTGCGGAAATATCAAATCAAATAAAGAACGTCTAGGGAATGGGGAATCCCCGCTACTCACCGTATCTCATAAATGTGGTTCGTCGGTTTCAAAATTGCTAGATTGAGATTTTGGATGGACTAGTTGCAACTGAATGTAGAACCAAGCTCACGCTCTCGCGCTGTTGCCGGTCTATAGCTATCCTAGGTTTGGGTCCAATCTCTTGCAAACCCTAGCCTAGGAAAGCTAGCATTAGGATCAACATCATCGTCCAATCGCGCACCGAGCCCAATCTCTTGCAAACTCGGCTCGCGATCTAGATTGGGATAGTTCCTACCCGTCCAATCTCTTGCAAACGGGTATTGGCACGGAATTGCAACCGGAAACCCTAGTATCGGTCCAATCTCTTGCAAACCGATACTACGGAAATTCGATTCCAACCCAATTCGGATTTCTAGGGTTTCCTATCGAATCGGGATCCAATCTCTTGCAAATCCCGATCGGTATGAACTCCCAGCTAACCGTAGTAAATTAATCCCAACCTAATCCCTAGATATCAATTCTAACAAGATTTCTACTAATTCATCACAAATATGAAGTTGGGCTTGTAGGGTTCATCCCCACGCCCCAAGACGTGGCGACTACTCACAATTCATAGCAAGATCACAAAAATAATCAATGAAATAAGCAATAGAATTCATCACAATATTGAGATATGCAATAAAAATAGAATTTTTAGAGAAGAGAAAGACAAACCAATGGAGTTCTTCAATCAATCCAACAAAAATCAAACTTTTTCTCCTCTCCAATCTCAAGAATAAAACTAAAAAGCTAATCTAAAAAGCTGCAAAAAATCTAAGGAGAAGCCCTCTAAAACTAGGGTAAAAACAGGGGTTAAATAGCCCCCAAAATCGTCCAAAAACTGTGACCAAAATACCCCTGCGCAGCCTGTTTTCCGCAATTTTCGCTACAGGCAGCGCGTCGCACTCGGCCGAGTGACAAAAGTCGCTCGGCCGAGTGAGAAACCCTGTAATTTTCCAGTAAGTCGGGGCCTTCAGGGGTCTCTACTTCGGGGGAGGCTCGGCCAAGTGAGTTGTCGTCACTCGGCCGATGGCTTCATTGTACTCGGGCGGACGGAATTCTCCACTCGGCCGAGTGGGTCTTCTGAAGCTCAGGCAGCCGAAAAACAGAAACTTGGAGATTTTTGAAGGGCTTCGTCTGGGCGCCACTCGGGCGGACGTGATGTCTTCACTCGGCCGATGTGGTCTCCGTCGCTCGGCCGAGTGCACATAGAAATCGTGTCTGAACTGGTCGGCCGAGCGGTGTCTCGCTGGTCAGCCGAGTGGCTCCTCCACTCGGCCGAGTGGGACACTAAACATGCCCAATCTGCTTATTTTGGCCTCCTCGTCGTTCCTGTGACGTCCGTTCTTCTTCCGCTCCTCTCCAACAGCAAAATACCCCTCGGGGAGGTCGTCGGTGACCCTCTGGAGTAAGCGCATCTCGAGATCACTCCAAATCGCGCCAAATCACCTGAAATGCGACAAAAACAACAAATCGTGAAAAGCATCGCAATATCGTCGATATATCGTGAAAAACATGATTTGGGCGATCTAAATGGCATGCAAACATGCGGGAAAAAGGTGTAAAATAAGGAGTGATCAAAATCCCCCAAGCTTGCCTCTTACTCGTCCTCGAGGAAGATGAGTAAATGGCGAACCCGGTGGAATTTGGAAAACGAAAATGGCGAAAAAATGAAAAAATGAAAAACGGAGAAGAATGGAAAACGAAATGAAAATAAAGAAGAGAGAAAAGCGAAGAGGTAGGCTACTAGATCATTTTCTCAGGACGGGGGTATCACTTACTCATATAGCATGCACCGAATGAAAAACTCATGTCAAAAGATCTTATTCTGATATCATAGTATAATAGTGCAAATAGAAACGGTAAACCCACGAACAACGATATAATCATGAAAAACGGAATAATTCTAAAATTAACATCGTCTGAATCATTTAAAGCGGTATACAAATCACAGATCACACACTTTTCGATTGAATGCTTTCTATCAGGAGTATAAGAGTATCACACAATAGAATAGAGAGAATAGAAAAGTATGGATTTCATGAAATGAACGCTAGGCTTAGATTTCTGGATTTCGTAAAGCTAGAAATAATCTCACCGAGTATAAAATATTACTTAGCCTAGGTTGTCGTGCAACGTCAAGTAGTCACTCTCTCACACATCAATGGATCCCCTCCTCCAAGCTTATCTATAAGCGTGGTGGCAAAAAAAATATTCACATCCCCACTTTTATATAGCTCCAAATGTAATAAGAAGAAAGAAGAAAGGAAGAAAGTGAGATGGGATCTTTTATTGAGGATTTTTCCTCTTTTCTTTTTTTTTTTCAATATAGCATATATACACAACGATCCCAACTCAAAGAGAGATAATGATATACAAGAATATTCTTCTCTCTTTTATTTTTATTTTTTTTTCTTTAGAGAATAAGGGATTTGGAGCTGGGAATTAGTTGGGGGGGGGGGAAATGCCATAAAATAGAATCGCTAAGGGGAGATTCACCAATGATTTTAAAAGTAGAGAAATGATGTTCAAGATTTGTGGAGAAAGAAATAAATATATCACTCGGTTCACTCTATAAGACATGCACGACAACTTCAGCAGGGTAATCTAATCTACTCAGTTTCGATCACAAAAAAGCTAACTAATCCAGATTTATCATAGCTAACATCATTCAATCATCCTGAAGTGAAGTGTACAATTCATGTATATAGAAGTGATATAGGAAAAAGAAATCAGTACTCCAGATATAAGCATTCAATGCGTGAATCTTGGTGTGTTTTCTGTGATAGCATACATATGAATATTCAGACTCAACTAATAATAGAACTTCATCCATTTTCATGTGGCAAAAGTGTGGGTTACTATCTCTAGATGCAAAGCAAGTCATAGCATATGATATCAAAAATAAAGTCTAAGACATGACAAATATAGCATGCATATAGAGTAAGCTAAATTCCAACGTCATCATCATCACAGAAAAGTCATCTCTAGCATGAGATGAAAAAGAAATAAAGATAAAGGGAAAAAAGAACTATTTATAATGCGGCACACAAAAAAAAAATAAGAAAAACGTGATGCATGGCAAAATAAAAGAAAAATGATGAAAAATAAGTGCAAAAGCGAAGAATGGTGTGAAAAACTAAAAATAAAGGTGGCAAATCGAAAAAGAACGTGAGAACTCACTCCCCCAAGCTAAATGGCACAGTGTCCTCAATGTGCAAAGTGCGGCACACGGAGAGACAAGAAATGTGAGGGGCGGGTGAGGATGCATGCATGAAAAATGAAAATAAAAAAAAATGTTACCGTAGAAGTTTGAAAACGTTTTGAAGATGTTTGTATAGAAAATAAATTCGTCGAATCAAAACGGTAATTTTGGGAGATGAATTTTAACAGAAATGTTTTGGGCATTTGAGGAAATCTGAAATTGCTGAAATACTTTATAATAAGTCTAGTATTTCAAAATATTTTTATAAGAATTTTTTTTAGAAATCAGTTTAAAACTCCTGATCAACCAATAGTTATAATAATTTTGAAAATATTTGTCTTGACGAAAACAGACCGTTACATTCTACCCTCCTTAAAATAATTCCGTCCTCGGAATTTCTCGAACTTTCTAAAACAAATAACTTTTGTTATGAAGAAGCTCAAGCAAATAAATGTTAATAATGATCTAATAAATCAGGTTGTACATAACATGAAATGTAATGTGATATCATAGTATCAAGAAAAAAAGAGATGATGTTTATGAATACTTACTATTGATATCACCATAGTTTCCGTAACTAGTTTCGTAACTAGCAGGATCATCCGACTCGGTAAATAGGTATGGGTAGCGTTCTCGCATCTCGTCTTCTCGCTCCCAAGTAGATTCTCCAGGTGAGTCGTGACGCCACATTATCCTGACAAGGTTGATCACTCTATTCTTGAGGGTCTTCTGTCGTCGATCCAGGATTTTGACCGGTTGTTGTTCGTAAGATAGATCCGGACGAACAACAATCTCGGAGTAATCCACAACATGACTAGGATCACTCACGTAGCGTCGAAGCTGTGAGACATGAAAGACTTCATGTACTCCTTCCAATGCAGGTGGTAAGGCAAGGCGATAGGCCACCTCGCCTACTCGTTCCAAAACATCAAATGGACCAATGTATCGAGGACTGAGCTTCCCTCTTCGTCCAAAACGAATCATCCCACGATTCGGAGAGATCTTTAAGAACACATGGTCGCCAGGCTGGAACTCCAAATGTCGGCGCTTTGCATCTGCCCAATGCTTGTATCGATCTCGAGCCAACTGCAGCTTCTCTCTGTTGGTCCGGACTACTTCTACTACTTCGACAATCAAGTCTGGACCGATGAGCTCTCGATCACCAACGTCGTCCCAACTCAAAGGAGATCGACACTTTCAGCCATATAGCGCTGCAAAGGGCGCCATACCAATGCTGGCCTGATAACTGTTGTTGTAAGCAAACTCCACGAGATGAAGATGGTCTTCCCAATATCCCTTGAAGTCCAGCATACACGCACGCAACATGTCCTCCAGGATCTGTATGGTGCGTTCCGATTGGCCATCTGTCTGAGGATGATAAGCTGTACTGAAGCTTAAGTGGGTCCCCAGACTCTCCTGTAAGCTCTTCCAAAAGTGAGACGTAAATCGAGTGTCTCTGTCAGAAACAATACTGACAGGAACACCATGTAACTTCACTATCTCCTCCATGTACTTCTTGGCAAGCACTTCGGTTGACTGGCCCACTCTGAAAGGAATGAAGTGTGCTGACTTGGTCAATCGATCAACGATCACCCAGACAGCATCATTATGCTTCGTACTCTTGGGCAATCCTGTCACGAAATCCATCGTGATGTGTTGCCACTTCCATTCTGGAATAGGCAAAGGTTGTAACAAACCGGCAGACCGGTGATGTTCAGCCTTCACCTGTTGGCATACTATGTACTTCGCAACACTCCGTGCGATGCTTCTCTTCATACCATGCCACCGGTAGTGTTGTCGCAAATCTTGATACATCTTTGTACCTCCCGGATGAATGGAATATGGAGAACTGTAAGCTTCCTCCAATAGAGCTTCTCTGACGTCTCCAGATGGTACACAGATGCGGTTGCCGAATCTCAAAGATCCGTCCTCATGGATCTTGAATTCAGGCCTTTGTCCTGCTATTACCATGTCTCTGATCCTTTACAGCTTCTCATCTCCTGCTTGGGCAGCTTTGATCTTGTTCACCAAATCCGACTGGATCTGGAGGTTGAGCAATGAAGACGTTTCTCCGGGCAATATGACATCCATCTCCATGGCTCGAATCTCATGTCGCAACCTCCATTGTGATGTGAGATTCATCACTGCAGGGAGACGACTTAATGCATCTGGTACGACATTGACCTTTCCAGGATGGTACTGAAGGTCAATATCATAATCCGCCATCAGTTCGATCCATCGTCGTTGACGCATGTTGAGCTCCTTCTGGGTGAACAGGTACTTGAGACTCTTGTGATCGGAAAATATCTTCACATGCTCGCCTAGTAAGAAGTGTCTCCAAATATTCAGGGCAAAGATAACTGCCGCCAACTTAAGGTCATTAGTGGGGTCGTTCTTCTCATGGGTCTTCAGTTGTCTGGATGCATATGCAACGACTCGGCCATGCTGATGCAGCACACACCCAAGTCCTTTGCCAGATGCGTCGCAGAAAACTTCGAAACCTCCGGTCCTATCTGGGATGACCAGAATCGGGGCCGAAGTCAACCTTCTCTTCAGCTTTTGGAATGCATCTTCACAAGCCTTTGACCAGACAAATGTTACGTCCTTCCTCGTCAATCGTGTCATAGCTCCCGCGATCTTCGAGAAGTCTTGGATGAATCGTCTGTAGTAACCAGCCAGTCCCAAGAAACTTCGAATCTCAGTCATAGTCTTAGGGACATGCCAGTCTCGAACAGCAGCTACCTTCTCGGGGTCGACAGATATTCCTTCTCTTGATACGATGTGGCCCAGAAAAGCCACCTTGTCAAGCCAAAACTCACACTTGCTGTATTTGGCATACAGTTGGTGTTGTCTTAGCGTTTCCAAGACCTTCCTCAGATGTTCTCTGTGCTCCTGAGCGTTCTTCGAGTAGATGAGGATGTCGTCGATGTAGACAACTACGTACTTGTCCAGATGGTTGTACAAAACCTGGTTCATGAGACTCATGAATACAGCAGGCGCATTAGTCACACCAAATGGCATCACCAAGAATTCATAGTGTCCATATCTGGTCCGAAAAGCAGTCTTGTGGACGTCCTCCTTCTTCACCTTCACTTGATGATATCCGGTCTTCAGGTCCAACTTCGAATATACGCTCGATCCACCAAGTTGGTCGAAAAGGTCGTCGATGCGGGGCAGAGGATACTTATTTTCACCGTCAACTTGTTCAGCTCGCGGTAATCGACGCACATGCGCTGTGATCCGTCCTTCTTCTTCACGAGTAGCACCGGGGCACCCCATGCGGATACACTGGGTCGTATCCATCCCTTCTGTATGAGATCATCCAGCTGGGCCCGAATTTCTTCAAGCTCAGGTTGTGCCATGCGATAGGGTCCCTTGGATATCGGTTGTGCACCTGATACAAGATCAATGGTAAATTCAAGGCCACGATCTGGAGGCAAACCTGAGATTTCGTCTGGAAATACGTCCAAGAATTCTCGTACTACTTCTGGCTTCTCTTGCTCGACGTCCATTGCAGTCGCAACTGCCTCTGAAAGTTTGGCCCGAAACTTCACTGGTCCTTCCGATCGGCTTCCGCTGTGGAATTCGAACTTAGGATGGTTCGGTATTTCGAATTCTACCATCCTTTGACGACAGTCAATGGTGGCATGAAATGTCCCTAACCAATCCATCCCAAGAACAACATCGAAATTTGGCATCTCTATCACCATAAAGTCGGCGAAAAGGTCTCGTCCACAAATTACTACGGAACAGTGAAGGCATCCGCTAGTTATTGGTAGGGAGCCGCCAGCGGTTTCAACCTTCCAACGAGAAGTCAGAGATTCAACGGGAACGGCATGTGTTTTGACGAATCGACTCACCAAGAAGCAATGTGTAGCTCCCGAGTCGAATAAAGTGAGGGCGGGTTTACCGGCTACTAAGACGATACCTATGGTTACGAGAATCTTGTCTAAGTGTATGACTTCTAGATAATAAAACTTAATGCTGAAAAGGGTATCTCATACATGTGATCACTTGGTCTGTAGCTTCGGCCTCTTCTATAGTCATAGTATAAGCTTGACGCCTTGGAGGTGGTGCCTGTGGTCGAGCTTGCTGGAATGCTTGCTGCTGAGGTGGGAGTGGTTGTCGTTGCTGAGCAGGTGGTGGTGGTCGCTGTGGAGCATTCCTGGCAGGGGCATTAGCTGGAGCAGGGTTGGGAGGTCGAGGCTTTCTCTCAGGACAATCCCTTGCACCATGGTCCTTCGATCCACAGATCAGGCAAAGGTTCAGATATAGCCGGCATTCGGTCCGAAAGTGTCCTGGTTTCCCACAGTGATGACACACCAGACGTGGTGGTGGGGCCTGTCTCTTGAATTGAGTCTGCTGGGTAGGCCTGTACACCTGGTTGGATGGAGGTCGACGGTTGGATCCGACAGCAGATGTTGGAGGTGGTGGCCTTCTGGGAGGGGCAGCCATCTCACGCTTTCCTTCTCTTTCAATGAACTCATGTTCACGAGCTGCAGCCAGAACCTCAGTATGTGTGTAAAGTTGGCGTCCAACCAAGTTACGACGGATCTCGATGTTTAGCCCTTGCTTGAAGCGTTGAGCTCGGGTCAGGGGGGTGGCAACCATCCCGGGAGCAAAACGGCTAAGCATTGTAAATTTGGCATCATACTCTTCCACTGTCATGGAACCTTGCTTCAGTCCGACGAACTAAGCTTGCAGTTCCATCTGAGCTTCAGGTGAGAAGTACTGGGTGTTGAAGTGTTCAGTGAATGTTGCCCAATCGATTGGTCGTTGCAGACGGGCTTCAGCAGAGTTCCACCAGATTCTGGCTCCATCAGTTAGTTGGGACTTGGCAGTGTCCACCCAAGCATGTTCCCCAATCTGAGCAGCTCTCAGATTATCTTCAGTGCTTTGCAGCCATTCCTCGGCTTTCAGAGGGCCATCGATGCCATTCCAGGTCTTTGGGCAAAGTGACCGGAATTGTTGAATACCTCCTCCGGGCTTCTGTTCTCCTCGGATAGCTTGAACCATCTCTCGTAATGAGAGATCCGAAATTTGATGCACAGTGGGAGGTGGTCCGTTGTTGGTCTGGTTACTAGCTCCAGATTGGTCAGCTCCGTTGGGACTCTCATAGGTGTTTCCGTCCATTGTTTTGAATGTCACATACCTGCATACATAGGGAGATGTCAGCTTAGTCGAGTATCGTATACGGTACATCCTGATTTTACTATATTGTTCACGAGGTATTTTGCGCGGACCTGCATGGGCCACCAAACTTGTAACGACCCGCCCCCCGGGGCCGGTTACTTATTTGATATTTGCGCAGGTCCTGCAGTTTACCAGTGAAAACAAAATAGCCACAATCCAGAGATGTACCAATACTCAAACCAGCGTACATTATTACAGTCCAAATTAAAATACAACAGCAAGCAGCACTCTCTAACCAATACATCAAGGAAATACAGAAAGGAAATATGGAAAGGAAATACATAACATAGCACACTCACACCAATACAAACAGCTAAAATTCTGCAGTCTCCGGGTCGTACTCTGGCTCTGTAAACTCAGGGGCAATTTCTTCAATCTGGTCGTCGTCTGTCGGTGCCATAAATGGAACCGAAGGTAAGTCACAATAATTCTAAATATAGAAAAGAAGCAGTGCACAAGTATGACAAAAGTAACTACGTACGAGCAAACCAGAGTGAAAAGTAAAGTACTGAGCAACAACTGTACACAACTGAGCAGTAAAAGTAAACTGAACTGGATAGGATAACAACTGTACTATGGTAGAGCAAGTGTGAAGCATGCTAAGCAAGAGAAACATGCTACCGCTGTAGCTAAAGGTACGACAAGTAAGGTATTCTGACTGCACAAGTGTAGTAAGTAACGTACATGGAACGTGTAGGGTAGCGGTGACTGTATTAGCTAAAGATAGGGTGATAGTGATGAAGATCGATGGTGTTACATAATCATGATTCACATCCTTGCGGTCCAGTAGAACACGGCCAGGGAAGTGACTAAGCCAGGATCACTACCCCAAGTCTAGCAAGGGTGATCCAACAAACTTAGCCAAGCACATTGACCAGATCATGGTCCATTGAAGGAAGCTTATCATTTTTATGTGTGCCACCGATAAAAACTTATACGCTAAACTACGTGACTCAAGTCGGAGAGTACAATATGTGACCATCAAGTCCATCTCTTGCCTGGGCGCGACCCAGACGAATGCCGAAACACAGGCACGGTAAATGTATTTTGCCGAAACACAGGCAGCGGGACGGTATGCCGAAACACAGGCAGCGGGACGGGAAGATTGAACTCCAGTCACTCCCATACTCTCTCAAACTATGAGTTACCCCAAAACCCCAGTGAAGTGTTAATTGTTCTGTGTACATGTTTTATACGGGATGTTCCACAAGATGTTCCATGCGATGTTCCACCAGATATTCCACAACATGTTCCACAACATGTTTCTCAAGATGTTATTAATTCCTTGTTCACGATGATAATTAACCAGGACCACTGGTTTTAAAACCAGAAATTAAAGCAAAGTGGATGCTAAGAAAATTTGAGGATAAAGACAAGTCCAACAAACATGGAATACAAAACTGTTGGTTTAAGGGTGGTAGTTTCGGTAGTACACAATTTACCCAAGTTGATGTTTGTGTTTAACAACCACCAAAGTTGAAAGTTGGCAAAGTAATCTATAGTTGATTACTTTCCTATTAGATTAGGTTTCTAGTTTGGTTCAAGTCAAGTAGCCGTTCGGAGGCTATAGTAGTGTCCTAAGTTCATACGGGTACACTTATCTAATTTTCTAACATTAAAATTAGTCGTGACTTACCGATTTCGAGGCTGTCGTAGCTAGTCGGAATTTGATCTAGGTCTTCCTCTGAAGTAGGTGCACAATAGTTTGTACCTGCAACACAAAAACATTGATCAAAACACACAACGTTCCTATCTAAATAATTTGATCGTTCTGATTTTCAAAACTGACTAAACGGTGTCGGAAAATGTTCTAAATTTTTCTATAGCCTAGAAATGATGAAAATAATTTTACTACGGGAGGAAATATTTTTCAGACGCTTCTGTGAATTTTTATAATTTTTCAAAGCTCAAAATCAATTTAAAAAAAATCTATTTTTCAATTACTAACGTATTATTCAATAATTTATTCTGGATACAATCTACATCGGAATGTTGCAAGTGAGCTGTCAAAATGACCGTCTCGGAGAGTTCTTTCACATATATTTTTATCATATATAAGTTTACGTAAAAATAAGAAGTTTTGAATTTTTAAATGAAAATGACGTATTTAAGTTTTGGGCTTAAAAATTAATTCTGGACAAAATAAGCGTCGGATTGAGACGAAACTAGCGCCATTGGGTCCAGAATGTCATTTCTGATTTTCTAGGCCTAGTCTTACATTTTTCTGGGCCATATATTTCAAGTTATGGATTTTTCATCAAAAAACCCAATTATTTATTAGTTAAAATTACAAAAATACGAATTATTATCGTATTTACGCTTTTGCCATCGGAGATTTACGTTCGAAAAAACGCGTCACCTTCGCTTCTCGACGTCGGATGAACGGGGAGGGGCTCTTGCAGCGGCGGGCTCGGGTCGTCGGAGCGGCGGCGGGCGTCGGAGCGACAGCGGCTCGTCGGAGCGGCGGCGACGGCGACGACGACTCCTGGGCGGCGAAGGCGAGGAGAGAGCGACTGGTGCTGCTGGGCTTGCGGGCGGTGACGTGGGAGGTGGCCGTCGATCGGTCTCGTCGGAGATCCTTGGAGCAAGCGGCGGCGGGCTCCTCCAGAGGCGGGCGGCGATCGGGAGAGGGCGGAGCAGCGTCCTCCGGGCACGGCGACTGAGAGGGAGGGGCGCTGCTTGGCGGGAGCTCGTCGGGGCCTGTTGCTTCGGTGCTCGGCGGCGGACGGAGGCGCTGCGGGGCGGTGGCCGTCGTCGGAGAGAGGGTGGCGGCGGTCGGGGCTCGGGGAGAGAGGATGAAAGGGAGAGAGAGAGATAGAGGGAAGAGCGGGAGAGCTGAGAGAGAGATGTGTGAAAATTTTAAAATTTAACTTAGGGATCAATATTTGCGTGATTAACTGGGTTTATTGTTTTAGAGGGGTATTTATAGACTTAATAATCTAATATTAGTCATTAATACGGGGGTTAGGGGTTGTTGACTATCTTAGACATTTTAAATACGGTAGTTAGGGCTTTTTGACTAACTTTGGAAAATTTGTAAAGTGTATAAACGTGTTAAGCATGGGGGGGTTAAAGTAATTAGTAATTAGGTTATGGTAAATAGCTAGGGTAATTAAGTAATGGTAAAATTTGTAACGAGAATTACGATTTTGCCCCTACTAGTAAACGTGTCCGAAAAATTACAAAAACATACCCACGGGATCGTATCGTCGCGAGGATCGTGAATACGAGATCCAATTTAGGGTTTGAGCTACGGAAATACGTGTTTTAGGCCAAAACGTTTAGGAAGCGGGTTTGCGGGTTCTCTATCGATTTGACTTCAGAAAATTACGAAATTAATGTGAGAAGCCCTAAATGATCATAGAATGTTACCGTAGAAGTTTGAAAACGTTTTGAAGACGTTTGTATAGAAAATAAATTCGTCGAATCAAAACGGTAATTTTGGGAGATGAATTTTAACAGAAATGTTTTGGGCATTTGAGGAAATCTGAAATTGCTGAAATACTTTATAATAAGTCTAGTATTTCAAAATATTTTTATAAGAATTTTTTTTTTTGAAATCAGTTTAAAACTCCTGATCAACCAATAGTTATAATAATTTTGAAAATATTTGTCTTGACGAATAGTTATAATAATTTTGAAAATATTTGTCTTGACGAAAAGAGACCGGTACAGCCGCTGGGGAAGCTGAAGTTCCTGGAGATGCACAGCAAGATTGGGATGCAAGTTGTGAAGAATGGGCGACAAGCTTAGGGAGGTGAATGTTGGAATAAGCTTGTCACGTTCAACGTTGCATTTTTTTTATTGTTTTAATTCTTTTTGGATAAGTACCTTGCATGGTATGTAGGATAGCATGCAGTAACGCGTTGACGTGGTGTTTGAACTTGTAAATGCGACGATCCGGGTTAGTTATTTTTGTAATCGTGTGCTAATAAAAGGAAAGGAAAAACGACAGAAAAGTCGCCATGTATTGCGACACAAAAATTGTGTTTCGTTTTACTTCCACTGTGTGTTCGCGTGAATCCACTAGAAAGCTTTAAGCGTTCAAAGATCTGTGGCTGTCATTGTGTGTTTCGTTTTACTTCCACTGCGTGTTCGCGTGAATCCACTAGAAAGCCTTAAGCGTTCAAAGATCTGTGGCTGTTAACGCACACGCACGCACGCACGCACGCACAAAAAACCATCATCATGCTGTTGCAGGGATGTTGATGCTATGCATAGTCATCTGAAAAGCACAGTTGAAGAAACTAATCCCTTTCTTTTTCAAATGCACGTGTAATATATGAAAACTTATTTCTTTTTCAAATGCACGTGTAATATATGCAAGCTTATTGTTGACGTATGACTATCGAGTTCTACGTAGATTTCCCTGCTGAATTTTTTGCATGCTGTCATTTTCTTCGTTTAAACGGCGACTAATCATGTGGCTACTGGCTGGCTATGCTTTATTCAACTCGCTTGCCATCCTTCCTTCCTGTACTCTGGATGTCGGTAGGCAATTACCAAAGCTCAAACTTCAAACACACGTACATGAAAAGATCATTCTACCACCTCAGATGCCGTGACTAAAAGCCCATCTGTTACTTAATTTGTCAAATTGCGACGTACCATTGAGACTGTTTGAGGTTTTCTGGCTACCAATAAAGCTTGGTTGAGACGCAAAACAACCGACTTCATCTGTTCAAACAACATGTTTGCAAATGTCAAATTTCTGTGTGTGTCTCTTCTGGAACTATATATCCTCGTTGTGGGCTTTGCATGTGCTCAACTGCATTTAAGCTTAATTTTTTCTCTACCTAGATAATTTTAGCCAGAAGTCAGAAGTCATATATATGTTAGTCTATTTTCATCAGGATTCAGGAGGTCGCTTATTTCTCACAGAGAAAACTCTCCACAGAAGCCATAACAACGTTCAAGAACATTTACAAAGATGATATTCCTTTTTCACTGATCAGAAACAAATGGACATTTTCTTTGTCTAGGAATTAATCTTGAACACTGTTAAAATTTTTGGCGACTTGATGAAAGGGAAATCATATGCAGTTCTCAAAATTTTTAGGTGCACCTACATTTTATGAAATGAAGCTCAACATGAATAATGGCGACCGTTCAATGAGGAGTGGAGGTAGGCTTTTGGCTGCAACTTGAGGAAATTCTCCATAGATGCCATTTGATGAATGCAATTTTATTTTTTTTAATTCAAATAGGAAGCCCCATAATTTCATGCAACACATTCAAAATAACTCAGACTGTATGTTTCTCTTTAAATGTGATTTACCATTTTACAAACTAAATTAAAATTTCAAAATTTGGTAATTAAAGCTCCAAATATTCTTTTTATTAGTTGTTAGTACGTAGTTGATGTTGTGGATCATAAGAGCATGCTTGATATTCGATACGATATGAGCTATACATATCTGTGTTGGTTGAGATTGAGGACATTGAATAATGTTGTAAGTCTTAAAGCTAATGTTGTGGAAAACCTTAGACCCAAAAGACAAATTTAAGAATACGTTTGTGGGACAAATTTAAAAATGACTAGTCATAAAATTTTGTGGATTGAAAAGAAGAGAACCGCAGATTGACCAGTGCTGTTGTAGAATAACCTACCATTGATATACATTTTGCGGTTTCTTGTTGACAGTTCAAACCCTCTTCCATAAGCAATGGCTTAAGGTTTCAATTATAGGCAAACTTACTAAAGTAACCAGTATACAACTCAAATCAAATGCATTTATTTAAATTTAAATACACTAATAAACACATCATAGCGTGCAACATACAATGAATTAAAGAAGAACGTCAAATGCAAACAAATATTTTCACACGGAGAACTCAATCTTGAGCCCCCCAATTCTGACCGTCCCGGCCCTGGGCACGAGTGTAACGAGCACGCTTTCATCAGCCTCGGCATCAAGATCCTCGAGCAGGTCCGTAATCGCAAGCCTCAGCCTAGTTTTCATTGTCATCGTTGTCTTCTTGTTCCCGTGCTTATGAGGCACGTGCACGAAGCTGCCCGCAAACTCGCTAGACCCAGCCCCGACCCCTTCGTGCCCCGTTGTGTTGACGTACACGTCGAACTTGATGCACGTGTCGCCCTCAAACTCCACATCGTCCACCACCAGCACTTCCTCCTCCTCCTCCTTCTCCTTCTTGTTGCGCGACGCCTTTGGCCTCTGGACTGTTGTGCTCACCGCCGATTGCAGGTCCAGTGGGAACGTGGCATTGGTTGTGGCCTTCTTTGATTTAAGGAGGGGCTTCTTGGTGGCGGCGGCCTTGGCGTTGGGCGTGGGCCGAGCTTTGAGCCATGGGAGATCGACGTCTTGGTAATTATACCCAAGTGTCTCAGTCTCCAAACAATCTCTCACCTTCACCCTGACTGCCCGTGCGTTCTCATCGTAGAACAGGAATTCTGCGTCAAGCCAGTCTCTGTCACCGAAGTCTCTGCGCTTACCTCCGAGTGTCTTCCACACGCTCCACAGGCGATCGAGGTTGGCGTGGTGGGCAAAGAATATTGGATCCCGAGCAGCAGAGTAGAGCATGCCCATGTCCTCGTTGTTCGGCTGGGTTCTGTCTCCGGTCCATATGTGCACCGGCCCGTGCGGGGTGTTCTCAAGGGATCCTGCGCCGGGACTCGGCTTGCCGCCTCTTCGGTATGGAGACCCCATGAATAGCTCCGCAGTCTTTCCGTTGGACACCATTTGCCGATACATCACCTGTTGGGACCACAAGATGTATATCTCACACCTTAATTACACACATATGATAGATAGAATTAGAGTCTTTAACCTATTGATCAGGAGTTTAACACATAACGTATACCGTTAGGTTTTGATCGATTTGTTGGGCTTTGGTGAGCGATGGATCTTTCAAATTATAGTCGAGGTCGATCAGCGTTGGAGGCTGGTGCTTCGCATCCCGCAGCTTGTCGTACAAAGAGGTGGACGCGTCGGTGTACAGGGCAGGCAGCGTCATCCCCATGGGAGCATCCCAATTCCAGAAAGGCAGGGCGAATGTATCGTCTCCGATGAGCTTCCCCAGTATCCGCTCGTGAAAGTAGAGGTAGAAGCGATGCCATGGGAAGAAGATCCAGGAGTTGTGCACCTGAATCTCTAGGTCAGGGAAGCCGACCTGGTGGTAGGCGCCGTCGCAGTATGCGCAGTGCAAGTTGGCTTGCACGGTGAAGCTGCGGGGATCGTCGGCCGGCAAGGCCTTCATGAGCTCGACGGCCCTTTCGTACTTGGCCCGGTACTCGGGCGTGGCGAGGTGTGCCGGACGGCGGGTTCTGAGGGGAGTGGCGGCGGCCGGCGGCTGGAAATCGATGATGGTGGGTTGGTATGGGGGGCAACAGTCTGTCGGCTGTGAGCCCTTGGGGAGATCAGCGGGCCCACATTTGGAGAGATCGGGGGCCTTGATGGGCTGGGCGAAGGCCAGGCGGTCGATCGCGCCGAGCCCCGCGGCCGCACCGACAAGGCCAATTAGGGCGTGCCGACGGTCGAGACGGCCAGCGGGGGATCCGTCATGGTCGGTGGACTCGTGGCCAGCCTTGCATGAGAATTTGGCCTGGAAACGGGATGCAGGCTGGACGTGGGAGGCTTTGTTGTGGAGCGTGCATGAGAAGGAGAGAGGGGAGAGGCTGGCCATTGTATTGTATGCAGATGATCGTTGAGGGCTCATGGGGTGATGAATTTATAGCGAACGTGTGGTTTCGTTAGCATTTCTCATGCGAATGTCGTGACTCGTGAGCTTTGAAAAAAATGGGGTCTGACTAGTACGAGGTGCAATGCTGTTTACGCTAAACTTCTCTTACCACACACATGCACAAACTTTTCCGCCTACACCCGCGCGCGTGCACGCGCACAAAGAAGCTATGACCATGGATGGGATTCCAAATTGTGTTCAAATTAGAATTCTAGCATTTGGGACTTTTTTCGATTTTATTATTTGAGCGACCGTTTAGATATAATAATCTGATACCTTTTGGCATTTCTTTTTTAGAAGTAATTTGGGTCTTTTTAAACCTTCCTTTTTTATATATGATTTTGTTATGAGTAGGGCCCAATGGGCCTATTGGGTATCCACCCACATTATACAAATTAGAAGTATATATATATAAGGTTAGATGTTTCCTAGCCCTGAACCCTTCACAACATGACAACTCGTGGAAAAGGCGACTGCTCATGAGAGGGAGCTGGCTCCCCGTGTAAGCTCCAACGATTTTGTTACGCGACGCGACGCTTCGCGAGACGACGCAGATTTTTTCGGGCATCCTTCATCGAACGTCGCTAGATCTGGAGGACGGATCTAGAGGTTGTTAATACCAAAATTGACCAGTACAGTTGCCGAGCTGACAAAGACTCGAAGCGCTGATCTGGAGCCTAATCAACGGTTGTGGTGGGACACTTGGTTGGAAGAACTAGGGTCGGGTGATTGTAGTTGGGGGTCACCAATTTGAATGTTCGCATATACAGTTCTATATATATGCGAACGAGCAGTGCCACGGCAAGAGACCAGCTCCTAGTTCTCGCCATGATCCTCACCTCTCTGATTGAATTGGGCTTGTTCTTAAGATGTGTGTGGTTTATTTATAGGGATGTGAGGAGAGAGCTTGAAGCAACTAGCAAGAGGAGGAAGAAAAGGCACATGGGATCAATTTTGTCGAACTCCATCAACATAGCAACGCACAGCTCAGCAAGGCACGAAACAATAAAAGAAGAGAACGACGATTGTGATTCACTCTCCGTGTCTCTACATTGAGTACAGGACTGCCAAACCCTAGTTCTAATGTCTTCACTTCGAACCAACATGGGTTGAATCTGATCGAGATCGGCACAAATTGGGCACTTGCCGACTTAAATAAGTTTATTCACGTCATTGACCAAGCACCAAGATCCATGAGATCCTGCCTCGTCGGCCATATTTTTAACTGTGCAGCAAACCCAAGCTAATTAATGGACAGAGATCTCTTGCGAGTGAAGCAATACCCTAAATGAAGCAGCATGTGGCACATTCAGGCGCCTTCAAACCTGGATCCTGCAATCGATGATCCATGAAAGAATAGGATGACCCATAACTAGAACGATAATCTAACAGGCATAATGCTGAGATTGATGACCCCATAAAATCATTATTGATAGAACGTTAACTTATCTGAGGTCACGGGTGGCGGTTGCACGAGACACCTGGTTGCTCTCCGCATTGTCAATGGCACAATATACAGAGCAAACCTAAGTTTACTCGAGCGAAACATGTAAATTTTTCCTACAATATTGACAGTTCTAGTATGATATATTCGTGTATCACATCGGTGTTGCTTTCCTCCCTCAAGTATTAATGCAAAGTCCTTGCCTTCTAGCATTCAAATTGGTTTACGCTGCCCAAAAAGAGAAGTGAACAGTATATGCGAACATTTTTCAGTAAATTGATGTCTGGAAACTGTATCAACACTCAGTCGTTGATCACTCCTTATTTTACATCTTTTTCCCGCATGTTTGCATGCCATTTAGATCGCCCAAATCATGTTTTTCACGATATATCGACGATATTGCGATGCTTTTCACGATTTGTTGTTTTTGTCGCATTTCAGGTGATTTGGCGCGATTTGGAGTGATCTCGAGATGCGCTTACTCCAGAGGGTCACCGACGACCTCCCCGAGGGGTATTTTTGCTGTTGAAGAGGAGCGGAAGAAGAACGGACGTCGCAGGAGCGACGAGGAGGCCAAAACAAGCAATCTGGGCATTTTTAGTGTCCCACTCGGCCGAGTGGAGGAGCCACTCGGCCGAGTGGAGGAGCCACTCGGCCGACCAGCGAGACACCGCTCGGCCGACCAGATCAGACACGATTCCTATGTGCACTCGGCCGAGCGACGGATACCACATCGGCCGAGTGACGAGACCCCGTCCGCCCGAGTGGCGCCCAGACGAAGCCCTTCAAAAATCGCCATGTTACTGTTTTTCGGCTGCCTGAGCTTCAGAAGACCCACTCGGCCGAGTGGTTAATCCTGTCCGCCCGAGTACCATGAAGCCATCGGCCGAGTGACGACAACTCACTCGGCCGAGCAGCCCCCGAAGTAGAGACCCCTGAAGGCCCCGACTTACTGGAAAATTACAGGGTTTCTCACTCGGCCGAGCGACTTTTGTCACTCGGCCGAGTGCGACGCGCTGCCTGTAGCGAAAATTGCGGAAAACAGGCTGCGCAGGGGTATTTTGGTCACAGTTTTTGGACGATTTTGAGGGGTATTTAACCCCTGTTTTTACCCTAGTTTTGAGAGCTTTCCTCTTAGATTTTTTGCAGCTTTTTAGATTAGCTTTTTAGTTTTATTCTTGAGATTGGAGAGGAGACAAAATTGGATTTTTGTTGGATTAATTGAAGAACTCCATTGGTTTGCTTTTCTCTTCTCTAAAAATTCTTTTTTTATTGCATATCTCAATATTGTGATGAATTCTATTGCTTATTTCATTGATTATTTTTGTGATCTTGCCATGAATTGTGAGTAGTCGCCACGTCTTGGGGCGTGGGGATGAACCCTACAAGCCCTACTTCATAATTGTGATGAATTGGTAGGAATTTTGCTAGAATTGCTATTAGGGATTAGATTGAGATCAATTTACTACGGATGGCTAGGAATTCACATCGATTGGGATTTGTAAGAGATTGGATCCCAATTCGATAGGAAACCCTAGAAATCCGAATTGGGTTGGAGTCGAATTTCCGTAGTATCGGTTTGCAAGAGATTGGACCGATACTAGGGTTTCCGGTTCCAATTCCGCGCTAATACCCGTTTGCAAGAGATTGGACGGGTAGGAACTATCCCAAACTAGGTCGCGGACCGAGTTTGCAAGAGATTGGGCTCGGTGCGCGATTGAACGATGATGTTGATCCTAATGCTAGCTTCCCTAGGCTAGGGTTTGCAAGAGATTGGGCCCGAGCCTAGGATAGCTATAGACCGGCAACATCGCGAGAGCGTGAGCTTGGTTCTACATTCAGTTGCAACTAGTTCATCCAAAATCTTATTCTAGCGATTTTGATACCGATAAACCACTTTTACGAAATATGGTGAGTGGCGGGATTCCCCATTCCCTAGACGTTCTTTATTTGATTTGATATTTCCACACTTTGTCTGACGATTGTGACAGGATCGCCAAAGGCAAATCTTCTCTCTTCTTAAATAGCCAGGTTGATTGGAGCAAGCACGGTCATTCGTCCTCCCTGTGTTCGATAACCCGCTCGCTGCTACACCGTGCACTTGCGGTAAAACTACAACCGTCGCTCCGGGTGTGTATCCGGGGCGCGATCAAGTTTTTGGCGCCGTTGCCGGGGAGGCGATTGCGTTTGATCTTACCACCCTAGCTATTTCTTTTTTTTATTTTTTATTATTATTACTATTATTTCCATTTCTTTATTTTTACCTAACCCTTCCACGGTACTAATCATCTCTTTGAAACTCTGTTTTCCCTGTGCATGTACACGAGATCTACGGCGGACCCTGAAGCTATATTATTTGATCCCGAGATCGAACGTACCGCGCGAAGACTTAGAGCGGAAAGGAGACAAAATCCGGAAGGGAGGTTTATGACCAACCCGGAAACTGCTGAACAATTGGCGGCAAGGATGGCGAGGATAATTTCTATTCGGGATAGGCTTCGGCCTAAGACCTCTTCTACGACTTCATCCATTGCCATGCCGGAGTTGGCGGCTGACAAGAACTTCGAGCTAAAGACTGGACTAGTGGTTCTGATGCAGCAGGATCCATTTCATGGGAATGCCCATGAAAATCCTCACTACCACATCCAATTATTCTTGTCGAAGTGCGCCACATTTCAGATGCCGGGGGTCTCCATCGATGCCATCAGGCTGCGTCTCTTCCCCTTCACGCTAAAGGACAAGGCACTCTATTGGTTGAGGACGCAGGCTGAGGGTGTTTTCACCACTTGGGACGAGTTGGCGAGTGCATTCGTTGACAAGTTCTATCCGCCATCCAAGACGGTGAAGATCCGGAGCGCTCTCATGTCCTTCAAGCAAGGACACCAAGAGACGCTCTATGAGGCTTGGGAGCGTTTTAAAGATCTGCAGCATCAATGCCCGCACCATAGCATAGAAGATTGGGAGCTAGTTCATAGCTTCTACAACGGTCTCCAACCGGGGACCAAACAAATTATTGATGCCGCGGCGAATGGTGCTATCTTGTCAAAGACTCCCGAGGAAGCTACGGCCATAATTGAGGAGATGGCCTCAAACAACCAACAATGGGGCGATGAGCGAGGACACTCCACGTCCTCCTTGAAGCCAACTAGTATCTATGAGGCGAAGGCCGTAGCGGAGCTTACGAGCAAGTTTGATTCTCTCCACAAGGTAGTGGAGAGATTGGAGAAGTTTATCACGGAGCCCCAAGGAACCCCTTCCACCTCCGCTCCAACGAACCAAATGTGTGATTGGCAAGACCAATCTCAAGCCATGTATGCGGGAGGAGAGCAAGGAGAAGGATCCTTGGAGCAAGTACAATATGTCGCGGGGAACCAAGGATATTGGGCCAATCCGGCCATAAGAAATCATCCCGGATTCTCTTACGCCAACAATGAAGGAGCTTTGAACCCGCCACAACAACCACCTCAACAAGCTCGACCACCACCACCCCAACAACAACACTATCCGCCGAGGGGGCCTCCACAACAAAATTTTCAACCGAAACAACAAGTTCCACCATATAGGCCGCCCGGATACAATCAAGGGTGGAGGAATCAAAATCAAAACCCTCCACAAGCTCAACAACGATCCGACTTCGAAGCTAGAGTGGAGGCGTTTATGGTCGAGCAAAATAAGGTCAACGCTACCTTGAAGGCGGGGCAAGACTCCCTTAATACCGTTGTGGCTCAAATATCGGAGCAATTGGCGTTGCTCAATCGGAACACTCAACGATTGCCGGCGCAACCCGAGCAAAACCCACGGGGCAACACCGGCCACATCAATGCCGTAGTTGCCGTTACTACTAGGGGCGGGAAGGATACCACCCCCGCCATGATTCCTACCGAGGAGCCCGTGGAGGAAAGTTTGGAGCCAATTGAGCCGGTAGTTGAAGTTGATAAGGAGAAAGATCCACAAGAAAAGGAGAAATCTAGAGCGGAGCAATTGATTGATGAAAGGCGCTTCATGCCACCGGTCCCATTTCCCCAAAGGCTCGCTAGAGCGAAAATGGAGAAAAGGCTAGCAAAGTTTCTCGAGTATCTTAGAGGAGTTAGCCTAAACATTCCCTTCCTCGACGCCATCGTGGAGATCCCCACATATGCTAAATTCTTAAAGGATTTGATTTCGGGGAGAAAGAGGAAGGAGAAGATCATGCTTGCCGAGGAGGGCTCTTGGTTCACCAAGAGAGAGATGGAGCCGGCCAAATTTAAAGACCCGGGGAGTTTTCGGATTCCTTGCACCTTAGGCGGCGTCCCTCTTCAAAAGGCGTTGGTAGATCTAGGGGCTAGTGTGAGCCTCATGCCTCTCTCCATGTTCTTAAGGCTAAACACCGGGACAAAGTTGAAACCTACCGACATGCGAATACAATTGGCCGATGGGCGAATAACAAGGCCGGTAGGGATCGCCGAAGACATCCCGCTACAAGTCCCGGGGGGAATATGCTTGCCATGTGACTTCGTGATCATGGACGTTAAGGAGGAGGGAGATACTTCATTGATACTTGGACGCCCGTTCCTCGCCACCGCCGGAGTCATTGTCGACGTGCGCGAAGGTACCCTAACTTTAAATGTCGGCAACATCGAGGTGGAGCTTCACATTCCTAAGGCTATGAAACACATGCCTTACCACGAGGAGCTTGACTACATGGACCTCCTTGATGAGGTAATTGAGGAGGCGATCCCCCACTCGATTGGCGCTCTATTCGATGAAGATTTCGAGGAAGGCCCGGATTTAGGCCAAGATGAGAAGATAGATGATTCCCCCGACCTCTCCGCTGAAAATGATGAAGGCGACGCTGATGTCGCAAGGATTCGAGAGCTCTACAAGCTCTCAAAATTAAAGTCTCCGAAGAAAGCTCCGCCGATACGGAAATCGGCGTCACCGGTGAAGCCGTTGACCGGAGCAAACGCTAGCTTGGGGGAGCCTCCCCCCAACACTATTCGAGACGGGAGACCACCGCGGGAGAACACGCCGCCGCAACTTCCAAATCCAAGCGTGCTCCCCGGAAAGTTTGATGGGTGCATCTCATATGCACCAAACATCCCGCATTAATTGAAAATCATAGGGGGTCGAGCTCACGACCTTAAACGAGCGCTTGTCGGGAGGCAACCCGACGGTTATTGCTTTATTTTTACTTTTTCTTTATTTTTGTTTTAGAAATTTTTAGTGTTTTGAGTCGTTCGCCCAAAAATTTTGTGATAACGGGTCCTATTTTTCTTGACAGGAGAGGAGATAGGCAAATCCATCATGAGGAGGATGAACGAGACGAAGAGGAGCGCCCCAGGAAGACGCTCGATGCTTAGGAGGAAGATGAAATCAACTGGAGGAAGAAAGACGGAGTTTAGAGCCCAAACGAAGACAAACATCAGAATTTAAGGCTCACTCGGCCGAGTATAATAGTCACTCGGCCGAGTACACAAGTTCGTCCGGCCGAGCAGCTCACGAACGAGGGAAGTCTGCTGTACCCAACTCTCTGTTTATTTTCCTAAATTCAGTATAACTGCTACTCGGCCGAGTATATATTTTCACTCGGCCGAGTAAAACGGATACGTTCCTAAGGCGAGTCTTGCCGAGTAGCTTGAGCCACTCGGTCGAATGGACTTACTCCACTCGGCCGAGGCTGACAAAGCCACTCGGCCGAATCGCAAGCGGGGAGGATTTTCCATTGATCCCACTCGGCCGAGTGACCTAGTCACTCGGCCGAGTCGTAACTTTTATTATATAAGGGGCTGAGGGGCGGCACAATTTTCGAAACGAAAAAATTCCCAAACCGCCCGACCCTTCAGCTCCCCTCGCCCGCTTGCCTCGCTCGCGCCCTCACTCGCCCGACCACCGGTCGCCGCGCCGCTGCTCGGCCCGCCACCGCCGGCCGAGCACCGCCGCGCCGCGCCTGAGTCGCCGGCGGCGGCCTCCGCTCCGACCACCTCCAGTATCGCCTGTTTCGCCCTCTTTCTCCTCTTTTTGTGTATTTTTCGAGGATCCATGTGTTAAACGACCCCCAAACCCTAATCAATTCCTATATCTATCTATTATACCCCTAATGCTCCATACGTTTTGAATATTACCTGCTGATATCGCCATTTCATGCGCAGGTTGTTTTTGGGAGCTTGGGGGAGCCCAGGGGAGCTTCTACGGACTGATTTGGGCTCCGCGGAGGCGCTGTCTTCGCACTCTTCCACTGCTTAGCACTCGCGGCGTGTCGGGGTACACTCTTTCCTTTATTTTGCACACGCCGCACTTTTTACACTTTTTCGGCTCGCGCTCGGGGCCGATATGCCGCCCCGGACACGGCCGCGGTCGAAGAGAGCTTCCGCCAAGCGGAAGCGGTCGGATGACGCCGGCCCCTCCCACGAGTTGGAGGACTCTCCTCCGCCTTCTCCCACACACCCCATCCACCCAGCACAGCCTGCAGGCCCCGCACACCCCGCACAGCCTGCAGCGCCCACACAGCCCGCACAGCCACTCCCTGCCGCTCCACAGCCACCACCTCCGGCTCCACTGGTCGGGCCGCTCGGGATTACATTCCGAGACGACGCACACCGCGCCGTCTTCGAGCGTATCTCCCAGCGCTCGATCGTACCCTCCAGGTTTGCACACCTTGCTGACCTAGGACGCCTGGGGGTACTAGAGGGGATGCTCACGTTGTACGACAATGTGGGCTGGCGAGATTTCTTTCAGGTGTCGGCGGACACGTTTATCCGTCCGACACTTGAGGTACTTAGTTCGATCGCCCGGACCGACGAGGGATGCTCGTTTCGGTTCATGGACCGGGAGTGTCAGGTCACTCTCGATATGATGAGAGCATTTTTCTCGTGGCCCGCTGTTCCCGGAGCCGATCGCGGTTACGGTCCCACCCATATCCCCCCACCTTCCTTCGACGCCGGTGCCTTCTGGGCCCGGATTACGGGTCTCCACGCTGCCTTTGACCCTAGTAGGGCCAAGGCCTCGGCCATTGTCCATCCCTGCCTCCGTATTGCTCAGCGCCTTATGGCGACGACCTTTTTGGCCAGATATGAGCCGGTCACGATGTCTACGCCGGAGCTCTACATGCTCTACGCGATGACCCGTCCCAGAGCTCTATCTAGGGATGGAGATGAGCTGGTCCCCGCCGTCGTGATTGATGTCGCGGCTTGGTTTTTGGACCGCATCATTGTATCGGTGGGCGCTCGCTCACCGATATGCTGCGGCGGCCTGATCACATTGCTTGCCCTTATGACCGGCGAGGACTTCCCTGACGACATGCGACGAGTATCGGGCCCCACTTCTTTGTCGATCGATGTTATGGCCCGGATGAAGATGCTTCGTCCGCACGGTGAGCGTCACTGGGTCTGGTTGCACGGCCCTTACGGTGCCGATTACATGATTCTTCCGAGCCCAGCTCGGACTCAGATTGCACCAGCCCACGTGGACTGGCTCCCTGCGATGGATGTTCTCATCCCCGCTGCTTACGTGCTCGAGGCCGAGGAGGCCGAGTAGGCCCACGCTGTCCACGCTGCCCCCGCAGACCCTGTTGCACCTGCCGAGCCTGCTACCCCTGTTGACCCCGTGGCCCCTCAGCCTATACCTGATGTTTCCGCTGCTCCTGACACCTCTGTCCCCACCTCTGTCAGTGTCGGGAGCACCTTAGCTGAGCCCACCTCCACTGCTTCCGAGGCTGTCACCACCACCACTGGCCCTCTGTCTGCTGAGCCCGTTTCTTCTGCACCACCCGAGCGCCCGCCGACCATAGTTGAGTGCGGGGAGCCCTCTGTTTCCACTGCTGCTGTATTTTCCGAGAGCGTCGTGGCGTCTGTCCACACTTCTGTGCCACTGACCTCTCTGGCCGCCTCGCTGCCACTTTTGCACCCTTCTTTCGTTGCTGCTGCCTCCACTTCTCACTAGCCGGTGCCCCGGCCTCACACTGAGGCCAGGCCCACATTTGCGAGCGCAGCACCTTTTGTTCCCTTCCCCGCTGAGCCCGTCACATACGCGACCCGAGTACGCCAGCCCCGCCCTGCATAGCCCCGCCCGGTGCGTCCCTCTGCACCACCTCCCCCCGAAACTGTACTTCAGAGCATTCGTGCTCTAGAGGGGGCGGTGAGTGGCCTCCGAGGCGACCTTAGGACCCTGTCCTCCCACGTCTCTGTGATGGCTGACCGCTTCGACCTGCTCCCGCAGATTCACTACTGTCTTACCCAGGTCTTGGGGCGTCTCCCGCGCGTACCCCCACCCACCCAGCAGGTTCCCACCCACACTTCCACACACACTCAGCCTGCTACCACTTCCACACCCACACCCGCTCAGCGGCCTGTCCAGCCACCCCCACCACTTCCGCCTCAGGACGGAGACGGCTCAGCACCACCTTCTTAGGCACCCTTGATGCCATTGATTATTCCTGCCGTTGTGCTGCCCGTTTCTGCTGGGTCCTGTTGCACTTTTTGTCCACCCCCTCCCCTCACTTATTTTGGGTTTCTCACTCAGATCGTATCCTTATATATCCTTTTTTGGAGAGAGGGAGAGATTTTTGGTGCCCCACCTTTATATCTGTATCACTCCATTCCTGCATGCATCATGTCCGCATCATATTTTTCGTTTCTTTATTTTTCGTTTATTTTCCTTTTTTTTCCCCATCATGCATGCATCCTCACTTACCCCTCACATTACTTGTCTCTCGGTGTGCCACACTTTGCACATTGGGGACACTGTGCCATTTAGCTTGGGGGAGTGAGTTCTCACGTTCTTTTTCGGTTTGCCACCTTTATTTTTAGTTTTTCACGCCATTCTTCGCTTTTGCACTTATTTTTCATCAATTTTCTTTTATTTTGCCATGCATCACGTTTTTCTTATTTTTCTGTGTGCCGCATTGTAAATAGTTCTATTTTCCCTTTATCTTTATTTCTTTCTTTTTCATCTCATGCTAGAGATGACTTTTCTGTGATGATGATGACGTGGAGTTAGCTTATTCTATATGCCTGCTATATTTGTCATGTCTTAGATTTTATTTCTGATATCATATGCTATGACTTGCCTTGCATCTAGAGATAGTAACCCACACTTTTTCCACATGAAAATGGATGAAATTTTATTATTAGCTGAGTCTGAATATTCATATGTATGCTGTCACAGAAAACACACCAAGATTCACGCATTGAATGCCTATATCTGGAGTACTGATTTCTTTTCCTATATCACTTCTATATGCATGAACTGTACATTTCACTTCAGGATGATTGAATGATGTTAGCTATGATAAATCTGGATTAGTTAGTTTTTTTGTGATCGAAACTGAGTAGATTGGATTACCCTGCTGAAGTTGTCGTGCATGTCTTATAGAGTGAACCGAGGGATATATTTATTTCTTTCTCCACAAATCTTGAACATCATTTCTCTACTTTTAAAATCATTGGTGAATCTCCCCTTAGCGATTCCATTATATGGCATTTCCCCCGCTATTAATTCCTAGCTCCAAATTTCTTATTCAAAAAAAAAGAGAAAAGAGAAAATATTCTTGTATATCTTTATCTCTCTTTGAGTCTGTCACGCCCCACTGCCCAAAATAGGGAGGGTCGGCGTGACAAGCCGCTGTATTAGAGTACCAAGCGCTAAAGTACACACCAAGTCACGCAGGCCACTGCAAACGCTGAGGAAACACAGGCAGTAAAGTACAGACTGAACGATTAACAGAACAGTACAGCTCCAACACAGAAAGATAGTACAAGACACTACAACACAGGCAGTAAGGTAAAATACGACGAACAGAACATCCAAGAGTCACAGAGCACCGCTACTACATGGCCAGTACCGCACAAGTCCACTGTACAACCCCAACAGCAAAAGCTCCCACAAAAGTACAACTCAACCCTACGGGGTACAAAGGGAACAGGGGTACAACACTACGTTCATCACACACACACAACCCAAAACTACACCACGCGACCCACACTAACCACAACACTACGGACCCTGCTGAGACGAGCTGCCCTCCGGGGTCTCCACTCCCGGGCCCGCCGCCAGAGAACCAGTGCCTGGACCTGTAGGGGGGAGGACACGTCACAGCGTGCCCAGTAGGAGCTCCGCAACTCTACTACTCTAATCATAGTGCACAACAAGGAATCACAACAAAGGAAACGGCATCACATTCCAGAGTTACTGTTTTTTTCTTTACAGGTTAGTTTTCATGCATGAATTCGAAACCTCAGTAACGGGTCAGACATCGGGGACTGGACCTCACCCGGTAAAGTGGGTGGAATGCTACGACTTCCCGAGACAAGCTCTTACGAAAGAAGCCGTTCACCAACATAACCAATCTCAACCACAACCGCACCAACTCCCCGCCGCTGAGGGCTCGTCAGGAGTGGTCCACAACCCAGCAGTCCATCCCCGCATGTCCACTCATTACCTTGGTTTCCCCCAACCCTCCTAGGGTCCTCACCCACTTCGAGTGGAACAAGATATCCCTAGGTTATCTTTTAGCTAATCATTAATCCTAGGGTATTGAGCATGTAAAATGACGTATGTAAATGATGTCCAAATTCATTCTTTTCATCAAGATATTCACAACAAACTAGCATGCTCCATAAGCCATGTATCATAACCTCATTGATCATATACAATTCCTCGTGGGTAATACATGTCACACAATTAACAATGCCATTTTCCAAGTTTCTTCAATCTTAAGTTCATTCAGGCATTTTAACAAACATATAATGAGCGCCACATAAATGAAGAGAATCATGTCACCAATTTTTGTAACAAATAGCATAACTAATCTTACATACATGCATCAACATCATTCATGCATTTGGAGTGAAAAATTAGCAATATCACACAAGTCCAATTTCACCCAACACCCTTCAACATACTGAAATTGCATGAACAGATAGAAAAACAGCATTTTTAACCCATGTATTTTGAGAATTTGACAAATATCAAAGAATGAAAGTTGGCGATATTATAGTTCTGAGTTCACCCATAAAATTTCAGACAAAAATATGAAGTATTGGATTTATAGTGAATTATTTGGTAAAGGGTGTCAAAACTGTTCTGCAGACAGATTTCTATGTCTGTGTTCAAAGCCAATTTTGGGCATATTCTAGCCAGAATTTCAACATAAAAATCACTATGGACTTTGAGAAAAACTTGTTAGCTTTCCAACAAGACCAAAATCAACAAAATCTAAGATGTGTGCAGGTAGTGGTGCTCGTTTTACTGAAATGTGTACATCTTGACAGAATTCCTGGCATGTTGCACAATTCGAATTTTTACCCCAACTTCCAGTTCGAATCAGAAAAAGTGATGAACATGAAAGTTGCTCATAACTACGAGATACATATCATATAAAATTTTCAGATAATTCCTAATAGCAAATTAATCCCAGAACTCAGATAAAGTTTCAGCAAATTTCAGGCATGCATCAAGAATCCTAGTTCTACAACATTCTTCCCAAAATTTCAGAGAAAACTCATACATATAAGGTGCTTTCCATCATCTATAATCAGAGTAGGAGAGTGAAGAGTTCCTACCTCTTTGGAGCTTCAAGAATGGTTGATGGTTTGAGTAGTAGCCCTCTCCTTCTCCTTCTCCTTCTCCTCTTCCTATTCTTCTTCTTCTTCTTCTTTTTCTTTCCTTTTTTTCCTATCTAATTTCAGTCATGGGCTGAAAATAATGGAGAGGGGGGGGAGAGAAAAGGGATTTAGGAGAAGGGAGTAGGGTGGGGGGGGGGGGGGGGGGGTTATGGTGTAGGGTGAGGGGAGAGATGGGGGGGGGTTAGGTGTACTTGGTATGGCAAACTTATTGCCATACTCTATTTTTCTTTTCATTTCTTTTTTTTTCTTTCTTTTTTTTCAAAATTAGCCATCCAAAAGCTTGATTTTATTACAAGTTTGCCATTGCAAATATCTCATTTCCCTTTTTCACAATAACCCTTCACTTAAAGAAATTTGCCTTAAGCCCAATCTTACAATGATACCCTCATTTGGGTATAAATGAAAAATCGAGAGGCAATTTGCAAATCTCTCCACTCCCCGGGATTGGTGTGCACATGTACGAGAAACTTGGATGAATTTAACGATTACTTAGTATTTGCACACTAGGGTTGTTACAGAGTCGGGATCGTTGTGTATATATGCTATTGCATCAAAAAAAAGGAAAAAAAAAGAAAAAGAAAAAAAAAAGAGGAAAAATCCTCAATAAAAGATCCCATCTCTCTTTCTTTCTTTCTTCTCTCTTTTCGTGTTCGTTCTTATTACTTTTGGAGCTTTATAAAAATGGGGATGTGAATATTTTTTTATGCCACCACGCTTATAGATAAGCTTGGGGGAGGGGATCCATTGATGTGTGAGAGAGTGACTACTTGACGTTGCACGACAACCTAGGCTAAGTAATATTCTATACTCGGTGAGATTATTTTTTTTAGCTTTACGAAATCCAGAAATCTAAGCCTAGCACTCATTTCATGAATCCATACTTTTCTATTCTCTCTATTCTATAGTGTGATACTCTTATACTCCTGATAGAAAGCGTTCAATTGAAAAGTGTGTGATCTGTGATTTGTATACCGCTTTAAATGATTCAGACGATGTTAATTATAAGATTATTCCGTTTTTCATGATTATATTGTTGCTCGTGGGTTTTCTATTTCTATTTGCACTATTATACTATGATATCAAAATAAAATTCTTTGACATGTGTTTTTCATTCAGTGCATGCTATACGTGTAAGCGGAACCCACGTCCTGAGAAAATGATTTTACCTCTTCGCTTCTTTCTTTCTTCTTTATTTTTATTCCGTTTTTCATTCTTCTCCGTTTTTCATTCTTCTCCGTTTTTCATTTTTCATTTTTCTTCGCCGTTTTCGCTTTTCGAATCCACCGGGTTCGCCTTTTACTTATCTTCCTCGAGGACGAGTAAGAGGCAAGCTTGGGGGATTTTGATCACTCCTTATTTTACACCTTTTTCCCGCATGTTTGCATGCCATTTAGATCGCCCAAATCATGTTTTTCACGATATATCGACGATATTGCGATGCTTTTCACGATTTGTTGTTTTTGTCGCATTTCAGGTGATTTGGCGCGATTTGGAGTGATCTCGAGATGCGCTTACTCCAGAGGGTCACCGACGACCTCCCCGAGGGGTATTTTTGCTGTTGAAGAGGAGCGGAAGAAGAACGGACGTCGCAGGAGCGACGAGGAGGCCAAAACAAGCAATCTGGGCATTTTTAGTGTCCCACTCGGCCGAGTGGAGGAGCCACTCGGCCGACCAGCGAGACATCGCTCGGCCGACCAGATCAGACACGATTCCTATGTGCACTCGGCCGAGCGACGGATACCACATCGGCCGAGTGACGAGACCCCGTCCGCCCGAGTGGCACCCAGACGAAGCCCTTCAAAAATCGCCATGTTACTGTTTTTTCGGCTGCCTGAGCTTCAGAAGACCCACTCGGCCGAGTGGTTAATCCCGTCCGCCCGAGTACCATGAAGCCATCGGCCGAGTGACGACAACTCACTCGGCCGAGCAGCCCCCGAAGTAGAGACCCCTGAAGGTTCCGACTTACTGGAAAATTACAGGGTTTCTCACTCGGCCGAGCGACTTTTGTCACTCGGCCGAGTGCGACGCGCTGCCTGTAGCGAAAATTGCGGAAAACAGGCTGCGCAGGGGTATTTTGGTCACAGTTTTTGGACGATTTTGAGGGGTATTTAACCCCTGTTTTTACCCTAGTTTTGAGAGCTTTCCTCTTAGATTTTTTGCAGCTTTTTAGATTAGCTTTTTAGTTTTATTCTTGAGATTGGAGAGGAGACAAAATTGGATTTTTGTTGGATTAATTGAAGAACTCCATTGGTTTGCTTTTCTCTTCTCTAAAAATTCTATTTTTATTGCATATCTCAATATTGTGATGAATTCTATTGCTTATTTCATTGATTATTTTTGTGATCTTGCCATGAATTGTGAGTAGTCGCCACGTCTTGGGGCGTGGGGATGAACCCTACAAGCCCTACTTCATAATTGTGATGAATTGGTAGGAATTTTGCTAGAATTGCTATTAGGGATTAGATTGGGATCAATTTACTACGGATGGCTAGGAATTCACATCGATTGGGATTTGCAAGAGATTGGATCCCAATTCGATAGGAAACCCTAGAAATCTGAATTGGGTTGGAGTCGAATTTCCGTAGTATCGGTTTGCAAGAGATTGGACCGATACTAGGGTTTCCGGTTCCAATTCCGCGCTAATACCCGTTTGCAAGAGATTGGACGGGTAGGAACTATCCCAAACTAGGTCGCGAACCGAGTTTGCAAGAGATTGGGCTCGGTGCGCGATTGAACGATGATGTTGATCCTAATGCTAGCTTCCCTAGGCTAGGGTTTGCAAGAGATTGGGCCCGAGCCTAGGATAGCTATAGACCGGCAACATCGCGAGAGCGTGAGCTTGGTTCTACATTCAGTTGCAACTAGTTCATCCAAAATCTTATTCTAGCGATTTTGATACCGATAAACCACTTTTACGAAATATGGTGAGTGGCGGGGATTCCCCATTCCCTAGACGTTCTTTATTTGATTTGATATTTCCACACTTTGTCTGACGATTGTGACAGGATCGCCAAAGGCAAATCTTCTCTCTTCTTAAATAGCCAGGTTGATTGGAGCAAGCACGGTCATTCGTCCTCTCTGTGTTCGATAACCCGCTCGCTGCTACACCGTGCACTTGCGGTAAAACTACAACCGTCGCTCCGGGTGTGTATCCGGGGCGCGATCAGTCGTATCCCGCGTAAAGTGTGGGGGAACGGGTCGGGTTTGCGGATATCCAAATCCGGTTCGTATCCATGCACTAACAGAGGTAATCACACAAAAATTCGATCTAAACATATTTTTCGTAGATTATGTTTAGATCTGCTAAATCATGGATTAAAAATCAATATTTTTATGATAAAGATCAAATTTTTATGACAAAAACATTGATTACATAGATAAAAATTGGATTTTTACAATTAAAAAAACAGATCCCATGCATGAAATAAGATCTACTGACATTATTTGTATTTCATGTGTGACATGAGATGTTGTAATGCCATGCTAAGCTACTGCACAAGTACTAGAGGGGGGGGGTGAATAGTACTTTAAAATAATTAAGAGGCTAATTCCTAATTACTTGCAAACTCTACCAAACAATGCGGAAAAGTAAATGTTAGACAACAAAGAAACAATCGCAAACAACGATATTACTGGGTTCGGATCCACCCAAGTCTCCCCGACTTGTTCCCGGTGATCCTACGTCCCAACCACCCGGATCCCCTCCGGATACTTGAGTTAGAAACCCTAACTCAAGATTTCCACTATGAAATACTTGTGAAGAACCTTCACCAAGTCAAATCATACACAAAGTAATTTGTGACTCCCACAACCCGGGATCACAATCACAACTCTCACAACCGAGAGATAAACACTTACAAAATGAAAGTAAATGAAATAGAATAATTTACCACAAAATACCTATGCCTTGAGTACACTTACGAATTAGGGCAAGGATGATTTTGAGGAAGAAGAAGGCACCAAACCCTAGCTCCAAGATGTAGATCAGCGATGGAGAGCTATGGGGTTGTTGGTGACCTAGGATCACGCACTTGGCTTGGAAGGCTTCACACTCAATGAATCACTCTTTGGAATTAAGAGTGAGGAGAGATTATTGAATGGAATGAAAGAGCTTTGAATGAGCTTGGAATGATTTCTCTTGATCTCTAAACTTGCAATAATATCAACCTTTTGTGCAATGAATGCAGCTCAACAAGTATTTATAGGATAGAGGAGAGAGAGAAAGAAATTCGAGTCATTAAATGCTCCAACGGCTCTTTTCTGAACCCAACTAGTCGGTCAAAGAACAACCACCGACCGACTAGTTCATCAACTAGTCGGTCGGTCATTTAACGTAGATCGACTAATGGAAGAACAGCCAAAAGGTCGAAGCGCAGACAAAAGGAACTAGTCGGTCCAAGAAGAGTAGCTGACCGACTAGTTTCACAACTAGTCGGTTGGTTACTTAACTGAGACCGACTAAGAGATAAAACTGAAGTCTGAGCACAAATTGATTTAGTCGGTCCAAGAACAAATGTTGACCGACTAGTTCATCAACTAGTCGGTCGCCAAATGTGCATAGACCGACTAACGATAAACAGTAAGTTAGGTGAAAATTGGCATGTACAGTAAAGCTCAACTAGTCGGTCCAAGAAGGAAAGTTGACCGACTAGTTCATCAACTAGTCGGTCGATCAATGAACACAGACCGACTAATGATAAACAGTAACTCAGGCTCAAAGTTGCATGTACAGGGAAAGCTCAACTAGTCGGTCACAGAAGCATCACTGACCGACTAGTTCACAAACTAGTCGGTCGGTGAGTCAACGTAGACCGACTAACTGTAAACAGTAAAGAGCTTAGAATTAACTGACAGAAACTAGTCGGTCCAAGAAGCTTTGCCGACCGACTAGATCACCATCTAGTCGGTCAGTTCTTCTTCTTGAACCAACTAACATGCACAAGAAGTCGCGAATCGAAGCGCGAAGCTTCGGGAAAGTTTGTATGGACTTCTACTATGATCCTAGAGCTAAGATAGGAGCGTTATGAAGATTTAAACTGTAAGACCTACTCAAGGCTTAACATTCTACGAAAGAAGCTTAAAGACTATAAATAAAACTTGACGATATCGTCTTCAATAGCTTCAATCGAATCTTCATGACTTCTAAGATGGTCCATAATCTTCAACGAAGCTTTAGGCATACGATCACGTGCTTTGAGAAGTCTCGAGATGTCGCTTTGGATGTTCATATGAATTTGGCGACGATCTCCATAACTTCGCTCACAAATTGTTAGTTCACGATATATTTATATTTGTTCATCATCCAAAACCAAATCTGGGGAGTCCAATATCCAACATTCTCCCCCTTTTTGGTGATGACAAACCAACATAAATAATAATCAAAAATGATAATTCAAATGAAATTTACTTACTCCCCCTGCATTGATGACACGTTAAATTCCAAATTAATCAATAATAATACGCATCAAGCAGACGAGTAAAGTATATCAATGAGAATCGATTATTGAAATATCGAATACCAAATGTTGGTTATTGAAATATCGGATTTGAAAATCCATTTATATATCTTAACTCCCCCTGAATCTAACATATTAAATTAGATTTTTGGAATAATGCTTTAAATTATCATTTAGCACATCGTTATTATTATATCTCTCCCCCTTTGGCATTAGCAAAAAGAGCGGGAGGAGATCAACGACAACAACAATGGCTTCAAATAAAAGCACGGGAGTCGTAGAATATGATGACGGTTCAAGTGACACCAAGGAAAAATACGAAGAAAATCAAGGCGTGTCAATGAAACCATAGTCGAAAATCGTAAAACGAAATCATCAAAAACTCAAATCAATTTTACGGATTGAGTTATGGAATATACTCTTCAATATCAACATTCTTGGTTAATTTAGTGCATGGAAAACAATTCTATGTTTTCATAAATTGAAATCTATTTAACCAAGTTAATATCGTCGAGCGACGAAATTAAACATCAGAGACATAAAAAAATTATATAATGTGCACAGTAGAATGAAATGTCAACTGCGATGTATATATATATAAAATATGAACCAGAGTACATCAAAAATATACATCACTGACATACAAAACATCGATCCAACGATCGGGGCACAAAATACAGCATCATATATCACAGATATCAGAGTGACACAAAACATACAACATCATCAAAATGCATCAAGATACATCATCAAAATGATCCAAAAACAAATAGCCACACTCACTATCCTACCCAATCTCTCTCACAACTAGATATGTCATCCAATGTGCATCGGGAGAGGCCTCAAAGAAGCTCAAGATGCAGCGGGAGGATCAGAAGCAACTGCAGGCTCTGCAGGAGCGGAGGCGGTAACTGGATCAGCTGGAATGTCAACGGGAGCGACGGCAGAAGTCTCAGGCACGACAGAAGAGACGATCTCAGGGGCAGAAATGGTAGTGGCCTCGGGAGCACCAGTCGGAGCATCCACCGCAGGAGCGGTGGCAACAGGTGTGCTCTCGGGGGCACCAGCAGACGAAGCAGCAGCAACATCACCAGAAGTGCCCTCAGGGGCACGAGTAGAAGCACGAGCAAGCTCCTCAATGTCCTCCTCATCCAACTCATCCTCGTCAGAAAAAGACAGAGGGACCTCAATATCAAGGTGACGAGCAATACAGCAGAGAATCTCCTCAGAACGAGCCTGACGAGACTCCAAACGTCGCAGAGAACGAACGAGCTCGGCAAGAGTGGAAGAGGGAGCAGCTGAGGCAGAGGCAGAGGCTGACGCTGAAGGTGTCGTCCTCTGAATGTGACGGAACGCCGCAAGAGACTTCTTGACGGCCGTCGCATTCAGGGGAGGACCAAGGGGACGCTCATCGTCAGGAGGAATAGTGACACGGAAGTGACAAAATACCAGAGTTAACAAGCACGGAAAGGGGATATGAGCCGACTTCGTGGACTTGAGAATACACTTGAAAGAGTCCATCTTATCGAGTATAATGCGAGCCCAGTTAATCGAGCTCCCCATGAAAATAGCATAAATCAACTTCAAGAAAGGCTGGGACGGTAGAGAAGAGGAGCCGTACTTGGGAAGCAAGCACGACTTCAGAATCAAATTGAGGACCCAGGCATTAGGCTTGAAGGATTTAGAGGGCACGCCAATCATGGCGGGAGGAATCTGATGGAAAATCTGAGAGAGGACGACCTGATCAAGGGAGGTGATATCATCAACAGAAATGTCAGAGGGGGCCAGACGAGGAGATACCCAAAATCTCTCCTAAGATTTCTGCCGTGAGGACTATAGGAGTCCCCAAGACAGTCGTCTCAATCGAGTGGGTCGCATCGTATTGACCCCGGATCCTATTGGCATAGAAAAGTTTTACTAGGTGAGGGTAGGGGTGAGGGTTCTCCTTCGGGTCATATCGAAGGTAATCGAGAAGACCGGAGGACGAAAGAAGATCGGCGAGGCCTAGGAAGTCACTAAACTGGACGAAATGCTCCAGAAGCAGTGGGCAGTGTTCGATACGGTTGTAAGCCGCGCGACACAAAGGGTCGTCGCGACACAATGAAATATCGACACCGCCAACCGGCATCGGAGCCTTTCCCTTAGGCTTACGGGTAGATGTACGTGGTCGGGAGCTAGACTCAGGATGCCTAGGAGGAGTGGGTTCCTGATCACTCCTTATTTTACACCCTTTTCCCGCATGTTTGCATGCCATTTTGATCGCCCAAATTATGTTTTTCACGATATATCGACGATATTGCGATGCTTTTCACGATTTGTTGTTTTTGTCGCATTTCAGGTGATTTGGCGCGATTAGGAGTGATCTCGAGATGCGTGTAATCTAGACGGCCACCGACGACCTCCCCGAGGGGTATTTTGCTGTTGGAAAGGAGCGGAAGAAGAATGGACGTCGCCGGAGCGACGAGGAGGCCAAAACGACCAGTTTGGGCATTTTTTGTGTCCCACTCGGCCGAGTGGAGGAGCCACTCGGCCGACCAGCGAGACACTGCTCGGCCGACCAATCCAGACACGAGTTACTTGTGCACTCGGCCGAGCACAGAAGACCCACTCGGCCGAGTGACGAAACCACGTCCGCCCGAGTGGCGCCCAGACGAAGGCTCTCAAAAGACCGAAGTTACTGTTTTTCGGCCTCTGAGCTTCAGAAGACCCACTCGGCCGAGTGGCAAATCCCGTCCGCCCGAGTGAAGTGAAGCCATCGGCCGAGTGACGACAACTCACTCGGCCGAGCCGCCCCCGAACTGAAGACCCCTGAAGCCCACGACTTACTGGAAATTGACAGGGTTTTCACTCGGCCGAGCGACTTTCGTCACTCGGCCGAGTGCGATGCGCTGCCTGTAGCGAAATTTGCGGAAAACAGGCTGTGCAGGGGCGTTTTGGTCAGGATTTTTAGACGATTTTTGGGGCTATTTAAGCTCTGTTTTTACCCTAGTTTTGGGAGCCTCCTCTCAGATTTTTTGCAGCTTTTTGAGTCTACTTTTTAGCCTTATTAATTGTGATTGGTGAAGAGAAAAACTTGGATTTTTGTTGGGTTGATTGAAGATCTACATTGGTTTGCACTTCTCTTCCACAAAAACTCTATTTTTTATTGTTTATATCATTGTTGTGATGAATTCCATTGTCTATTTCTCCGCCAATTATTGTGCTATTGCTATGATTAGTGAGTAGTCTCCACGTCTTGGGGCGTGGGGATGAACCCTACAAGCCCAATTTCGTGTTTGTGTTGAACCGGTAGAAATTGAGCTAGGATTGTTATTAGGGATTAGATTGGGATCGAATTACTACGGATAGCTAGGTATTCACATCAATTGGGATTTGCAAGAGATTGGATCCCAATTCGATAGGAAGCCCTAGAAATCCGAATTGGGTTGGAGTCGGATTTTCGAAGTATCGGTTTGCAAGAAATTGGACCGATGCTAGGATCTCCGGTTGCAACTCTGCGCCGATACCCGTTTGCAAGAGATTGGACGGGTAGGAACTATCCTAATTTAGATTGTGGACCGAGTTTGCAAGAGATTGGACTCGGTGCGCAATTGGACGATGATGTTGATCCCAATGCTAGCTCCCCTAGGCTAGGGTTTGCAAGAGATTGGACCCAAACCTAGGATAGCTATAGACCGGCAACAGCGCGAGAGCGTGAGCTTGGTTTCACATTTAGTTGCAACTAGTTCATCCAAATTCTCATCCTAGCGATTTCGATACCGGCGAACCACAATTGTGAAATACGGTGAGTAGTGGGGATTCCCCATTCCCTAGGCGTTTTCTATTTGATTTGATATTTCGCACTCTTGTCTGACGATTGTGACAGGATCGCCCAAGGCAATTATCCCTCTAAATAGCCAGGTTGATTAGGAGCAAGCACGGTCATTCGTCCTCCCTGTGTTCGATACCCGCTCGCCGCTATACCGTGCGCTTGCGGTAAAACTACACCCGTCGTCCCGGGACGTGCACGCCGGGGCGCGACCAGTTCCCTATGAGTCTCAGTTTCGGGTATGAACTCGGTATCAGAATCGGTAGGAGTATGAAAAGAGGAGGGAGAGGCAAGTTCCTTGGTCTTGGGCTTAGGCTTGGGCTTGGGTTGAGCACGGGGCTTCGCTTTCGTCGTCCTCTTACGCTTAAGAGGAGGCGAAGACGAAGAGGGTTCGGTAGGCTTCGAACGGCGTTTCGGATGTGGGGGGTCCGAGGGTGCGAATCGACGGTCATGGGCGAAGGACCAGAGGGGGTGATCAGGATACGTGTACGAGTCATAAGCGTGGCACGACATAACACAAGCGATCGAAATAACCCTAGAAAGTCGAAATAACTAGAAACCCTAGCCGAAATCAAGTGAAAACCTAACCCTAAGCGCAGGAAATGAACCCTAGAGCTAAGAGAGGGAGGAGAGATCACCTAGGGGGAGAGGGCGACGGTCGGCGACGGAGGAGATGGCCGGAATCAGGCCGGAGATCGACAGACACGAAGGAGGAAGTCGAAGGGTCGGGGGGTTTTTGGAGTTGGAGTGAGAGAGAGACCGACTAAAAATGAGTATAGTCGGTCGGGGCTGAGATTTAATCGACTGGAATTCGAAAAGACAAAACAGTCCCCGTCACAACTAGTCGGTCACAGTTCAAGTACTGACCGACTAGATCACGATCTAGTCAGTCGGTCAATGAGCTTGAACCGACTAGTTGTAAACAGTAACTGAAGGCAAATTTCCTGACAAGATTTAGTCGGTCTAAGCTCATTCACTGACCAACTAGAACTGAATCTAGTCGGTCTGCCAATGAACTTGGACCGACTAAGAGAGTTCAAAAATTGAAAATCTTTGAAATTTGATTTCTCTCCTAATCACACTTGGACGAAACATCGAAATACTCTCATTAAACATTATACTACCCCATTAAACATCGAAAATCTAAAATTTGACGTTTACGAACAAATCGAGCGAAAATTCCGAAAATTCAACAAAAAATCCAGAAAATTCCAATAAATCTAGCATGAGCAAATATAAAGAATTGAATAGCATGCAGGATTATTGAATAAAAATGAATCCTAAATCTCGGATTCACCCATAATCCCCAATTCTCGACGTAACCGCACAAAGGAGTCTTCCTTTAGGGGTTTCGTGAAAATATCGGCGATTTGCTTCTGGGTTTCAACGTACACTAATATGATGTCCTTTTTAGTAACATGATCATCTAAGAAATGGTAATAGACATCTATGTGTTTCGAACGGGAATGGTGTACCGGGTTCTTCGAGAGACATATTGCATATTGGTTGTCAACCATGATAGGGCAAGTATCACATTTTATACCAAAGTCTTTAAGTGTGTGTCTCATCCAAAGAACTTGAGCACACGCGGCACCGGCGGCAATATATTCTGCCTCGGTGGTTGAAAGTGATACGGAATTCTGCTTCTTGGAAAACCAAGAGACAAGAGTATTTCCTATAAAATGGCAAGTGCGACTAGTACTTTTCTTGTCGGATTTGCATCCCGCATAATCTGCGTCACTATATGAGATTAACTCATACGTGCTAGATTTTGGATAAAGTAATCCAAAATCAAGTGTATAAATTAGATAACGGAAAATACGTTTTACCGCTACTAAGTGAGACTCCTTAGGTTGAGACTGATAATGAGCACATACACATACGGCAAACATAATATCGGGCCTACTTGCGGTAAGATAAAGTAAACTACCAATCATACCTCGATATAGACGAATGTCTACATCTTTACCGCCCGTATCCTTATCAAGATGCGTAGTCGTGCTCATTGGAGTCTTTTTCCCGGAGGCATTCTCCATTCCAAATCGCTTAAGCAACTCCACTGTATACTTCGTTTAGTGGATGAAGATTGCATCGTCCATTTGGCAAATTTGGAGACCTAAGAAATATTTGAGCTCACCCATGTGGCTCATCTCAAATTGATCCTTGATCACATTAGAAAACTCTTCGCAAAGAGCAAAGTTAGTAGCACCGAAAATGATATCATCAACATATATTTGAACTAAAATTATATCATTATTCGAATACTTAACAAATAATGTGGAATCAACTTCTCCCATTTTAAATCCTAAATCCAAAAGAAAATTCTTTAGACGGTCATACCAAGCTCGAGGAGCTTGTCTCAAACCGTAAAGAGCTTTCTTAAGTTTAAAAACATGATTTGAAAATTTTTCATTTATAAAACCCGGAGGTTGAGAAACGTAAACTTCCTCAACAACATCTCCGTTTAAAAACGCACTTTTAACATCCATTTGAAATAATTTAAAATCCTTATGGCATGCAAAAGATAATAGTAATCTAATTGATTCTAATCTAGCTACCGGAGTGAAGGATTCTTCGAAATCAATACCTTCCTCTTGACGGTAGCCTTGAGCAACTAACCGAGCTTTGTTTCGGACGACGACTTGGTTTTCGTCGATTTTGTTCTTGAAGATCCACTTTGTCCCTATGACGGTGTGGTTCTTCGATGGCAATGGAACAAGCTCCCAAACCTCATTCCTCTCGAATTGAATGAGTTCCTCCTCCATGGCTAAGATCCAATCACTATCTTCGCACGCTTCATTAACATTCTTTGGCTCTATCGAGGAGGCAAAGGCACAATGAGCGAAGTAGTTCACTTGCGATCTCGTCTTGACACTATCATGTATATTGCCAATGACTTGCTCATGAGGATGGTCATGAACGGCATGAAGCCGTTTGAGAATACCTTGATCACTAGGAATATTCTCAACAACTTCATTAGACGGGTTAGTCTCAATAGAATCAATAAAATCATTAGAGTTAGAATTACCAATTGAATCACATAAGACATCCATAGATACATCATCATTAGTAATTCTAGTTGGAACAAATCCTTCATTAAATGACACATGAAGTGATTCCTCGATCGTTAAGGTTCGTTTGTTGAATATCCGGTAGGCTTTACTACGTGAGGAATACCCCACAAAAATCCCCTCATCGGATCTTGGATCGAATTTGTCCAAACTACCATACGTGTTCTTAATAAAACATTTCGAACCAAAAACACGAAAATGTTTAACTTGAGGCAACCTACCAAACAACAATTCATAACAAGTTTGTTTAGTGCCGGGCCTCAAAAGTATTCTATTAAACACATAGCAAGCGTTATGTACCGCTTCCACCCAAAATTGATGGCCAAGTTGGCTATCATCAAGCATAGTGCGAGCACATTCCATTAGCGTCCTATTCTTTCTCTCAACAACACCATTTTGAGGAGGTGCGCGAGGGAATGAAAAGGTGTGTGTAATACCAACTTCATCACAAAATGTCTCAAAAGACTCATTCTCAAATTCACCTCCATGATCACTACGAATAGTGACAATGGTGGTTCCTAAGAGATTTTGGACTTTCTTAACAAAAATTGTGAAGTTTTCAAAAGCTTCATTTTTATTACATAATGAAAATACCCAAGTAAACCTAGAAAAGTCATCAACGATGACAAGTCCATATCTAGCATTACCTAATGAAGCAACTCTAGTTGGCCCAAATAAATCTAGATGTAATAGCTCTAGAGGCCGCTTAGAAGAAATGCTTTTCTTAGGTTTAAATGAAGATTTTTGAAGCTTGCCTCGTTGACACTGTTGGATCCTGTGGATGGCAAACAACACTAGAAGGGGGGGTTGAATAGTGTTGTGTATATAATAAACTTTTTCGCTTGTTAATGTTAACACAAATAAATTCCTTCTAATGTTGCCTAAGAAACCAAGTAGAGTGATCTACGCTTGGTTCTTAATCAACAATACAATCTTAAAATTACACAGAGCAATTTCACAGCAGACAGTCGACTCCCTGAGAGAAGTAGTCGACTCCCTGAGTATATATAGGCACAAATAAGATTGCGAATAATATAAATTTCTGCGGATACAAATAGTTTAATCTTTGCAGAAGATTGAAAATGCTTCAACAAATATTAAAAGATAAACAAGCACAGAAAAACAAACGCAGAGACAAGCGATTTTATCCTGGTTCCCCGCAACCCGGGTACCTCCAGTCCCCGACCAATCCGGTACAAGATTTTCCACTATCTGCCTTGGCAAATACAATTACCTAACTTCACTCGTTAGGATTTCCAACGACCTAGTCTCAACCAGGATTTCCGACTGGCAACACCTAGACTTGTCTAGTGTTCCAACAACCGACACAATGAGATTTTATCCAATACACCACAATAAATGATGGAGATTGGTTCTTACACCCGATTCTATAGCCAATCAAAGATAGACAAATTTGTCCAGTGGCTTAATAGAATAGAAGTCTAGATCACACAAAGATACAAGATAAATTCTTTGTGATCTAGATCTATAGCTTTTTCAAAAAATCCTTTAAACAAAAATAAAGAGAATCGTAATAAGGATTTTGAAAAAATGTTTTAGCCAATAAAAATAAGAGTATGATCTTAAAAGAATTGATAAGAGAATATTGCAAGATCACAAAATAAAATCAAATTGGCTAGAAAGAAATGTGAGCTTAGAATTCAAGAGCGTTTTCACAAGAGGTTTTTGATTTTCAATTGTTGTATTTTCACAAAAGAATTTAGCTCTTATTTATAGGGAAAAAACTAAGATTTGAATTTGAATTTTCGTTTGACTTTTGTCCCAAAAATTACGGAGTAAATTGCTCAACGAATTTCAAAATTCAAATTCAAAAACGTCAGAATTTTACAGCTGGTAGTCGACTCCCTCAAGTAGGTCGTCGACTCCCAGAGTGTTTCAGGGAATCTCGAATCTCAGCTGGTAGTCGACTCCCTACTGTTGGTAGTCGACTCCCAGAGGAGTTTTTCCTGCAACACTTCTAGTCAGAAAGGTAGCTAACTCCAGGGTGTGTGGAGTTTCACTACGGAAGTTATAGGATGACTAGAAAAAGCTCTCTAAAATATTTTGAAGATAATTTAAAAGATTTTCAAAAGATGTTTTCAAAACGTTTGTGTGCGTGTGTTTTGTCTATATGATTTGGCTTTGACAAATACCCTAAAGAGACACGATACACTCACTATAGACTCAGAACATGTCTTCGGAAGTTTGATCAATTTGGTGAAGCGAAACGAGCTTCTCTTTGTGCTTCTTGTTCTGTTTGAGCTTGAGCTTCATCACTTGAGTTTAGTCATGTTCGTCTTTGTCTTTGAGCGTTGAAGTGTGCTTCTTTGAGTATGAGTAGAGCTTCGCAAATTCTGCACATCTTGAGTGTAGTGTAGTTTGTACACTAAGCTTTCATTTGGTGTGCTCATCATCAAAATCACTTGGGGTGGAATTCAATTTCCATCACTCTCCCCCCTTTTGATGATGACACCCAAATGAAAAAAAATGAAGTAAGTTAAAGATGAAAATACATTTAAGTATACTTACTCCCCCTGCTTTGATGCGGTTTTCCCCCTGCATCGAAGCTGTTAGCGATACAATTCATATAATTTCATTTTTGCATTTCATATATTTTTCTCCCCCTTGTCATCAACAAAAACAAAAAAAAAATTTCTACAGAACATAAAATAATTAGGAGAGGAATTCAATTTCATGTGCCTGCAAGGGAGATGTTAGTTCATAGGAACAACTAAGTATTGCATAGTAGATAGGTTCATAATAGGTAGCATCACACGATAAAAGTTATTACAAGCCATAGTTCTTAGAGAATCATTGTTTTGAAAGAGAACCATTGTTTATGAAGCAAAGTTCATGAAGCTAAGGATGACCGCTGTTCTTCTTCAGTTCCTTGATCTCTTCAAGGATCATAACAAGCGTTTCCTCAGTCATCTTGTTGCTTTTCACGACGATCTCCTTGAGGTCGTCCACCTTTTGATTGAGATCTTCAAATCCTTTCTCTTGTGAGATCTTCAATTTTCCAATCTTCTTCAGGAGCATTTCCTGAAGTGTAACGACCACTTTTCGTTGTACGTTGTTCGTGCACGTGCTTTTGTCCGTGCACGTGTTTGTTTTAGACTTTGGTTGTTTGTGAACACTTTCGTGTGATATGCCGTTGTGAACGTCTCTGAGAGTATTAAATAGTGGCACTATCTTGGAACGACACTTCTCGAGTCGTTTTTCCACAATTTACACTTACTCGATGAGACGTGACGATTCTCACTCTTGACGGGAGACGTTTCTATTTTTAGTTTCGTCGTCCGACGTCGAATTTGAGATCCGTCTTCTTAGTTAGCTCACATTCGTCGTCACGATCACCACGATATTTATTTTATAATTTTTGGAGTTTATTTGACCACTTTTATATTTTTAACAAGTTTTATATTATTTTTAATAATTAATTTATAAATTATTTTCGGCCAAATAAAATTTATTTAAGCTTTAAACGTTTTAAATAATTTTTGAGCCAATTTCCAGCTCATTTGGACCAAGTCAAACCCTTGGGTGAGTTGGAGTAGTTTTAATTCAAATTTTAAATTATTTTAATATTCTAATCCTATTAGATTTAGCCCTAGACCAAGTCAACCCATCTACACTATATAAACAACCCCTAGGAAGACCTATTTTTGCAAGAAATTAGCCCTAGCCTCTTCCAAAACCAAAATTGGACGTTGCGACGATTCGTCGCAACGTTGCGACAAGTTTCCCCCGCTCCGACCGAGAGAACGGGCTCCGTTCCCCCGCTCTGACCGGTCGCCCGCTCCGCTGCAACCGTCGCTCCGCATCTCCCGTGCCCGACCGAGAGAAGCTCTCGGTCAGACCGAGAGCTGTCGCCCGCCATCGTCGCTCCCCGCATCGCTGCAAGCCCCGCAGCTGTCGCCCGCATCGCTCCGCATCTGACCGAGGCGCCCGCCCACCATCGCCGAAGCCCGCAACGTTGCAACACTTGCAACGTTGCAACGCTTGTCGCCCCGCTCCGCACCCCGCACGACCGACCGCTCCCATCGACCTGACCGACGGAAGCCCTCGCACCACAGCCTCCGCAGCCGCTGCACACACCAAATCGTCGCAGCCCCGCATTCTCAGCGCACGACCGAGGGATTCTCCCGCATTGGAGGGGTACGACCGAGAGCCACTCGTCGCAACCCCGCATCCGTCGCACCGCTTGCCTCCGTGGGCCCCCCAAGTTCTCCAGAGTTATTGTGGGTCCCCCAAAGGCCCCTAGGACTACTGTGGGCCCCACCTAGGTGCTTGCTCTTTGAGGATTCGTCACGTACGACGTCGTCGCACGTCGTAGCCCGTCGTCGCACGTGCGAGCTTTGGAATCTGGAATCGTCGCCCCGGTCGATTGCTCTGAAATTTCCAGCGAGGAATCTAATTGGAATCTGGACTTGGAGCGCGATCTTTTATTCCAACCCCCGGCGTCGCTACCCGACGCCGGTGTAGCTTTCGTGTCGTGTTGAGGTAACACTTTGCACCCCTAGGACCCCCAACCCAATGCATGCTAATCAAGACTAAAATCAGTATTTTCAAAGTATTTTAAATGTTTTAAATTCACTAATCAAGATTAATAATATGGACTTTAGGCCGGTGGACTTGTGCACGTAGGATAATTGTGATTATTGGACTCATTGGACGGTGTGCTCAGACGTCGTGCTTGCAGGCAAGTGAAACTTGCCAACTCTTGTGTAGGGCCATGTTTTTAGGCCACTTACTTGTTTCTAGCGTAAAAGAGACTAGTCAGTGAAATGATAGCTGGCTAGACGCCTACTTGATCTAGTTTGACAACGAAACTAGATCCGTAACCTAATTGATCTAGCTTGACAACGAAGCTAGATCCACCCCTTAAACTTGTTGTTCATGCATACTAAACTGTCACGTTTACTTTCCTTACTTGTACGCTTTACTACTTGCCATGTCATGTCATCCATGCATTGAATGTCGCATTCGTAGCACACGCTACAATACTTGTACTCGTACTACTTGTCCGGCTAGGTGCACCCCTACGCCATACTTGTTTAAACACTTCCTGGCTCGTGGTCCAGAAGCGGGCCTCATGTGTTGGCTAGAAACCAATGCCCGATACACGTGGAGGGGTAGGGATAAACGGTTACTTAAGCTTAGGAGTGGCCTGATCCGCCCTCTAGCCAAAAGACGGAATCTCTGTGCACGAGGTGCTTACTTTTCTTGTCTTGTACTTGTCTTGAGAATGATTCATGCAATACTTGTCATCCATGCCATGTTTAAATGCCATGCTCGTACTTTACTTCGCTTTACTTTACCTGTTGCACTCATTACTTTAACTGCCATGTCATTGCATCATGCTAGAACTTTTAGGTTGCTTTTTCTTGTACTATCAGTTTCCTTGCACAAGCCTCTTGTAGACTTGCTGACATGTGCCCCTTGCTCTTTTGGGTGTCACATGTTAGACCTGAGCCAGAGACCGTTGCTGAGTACGTGGCGTTTTGCTGACGCTGAGCCTGAGTCCATGATAGCCCAGGAGGATATTGGTGGACACCGGTGACCATTCTTTGAGTCTTTGTTGAGCTTTATTTTGTTTTAGGCCTTTTGTTAGTTGTTGGTGCGTAGCACCGTTGTTTTGTACTTTGTACTTTTGTTGGCCATGTTTGGGCCTTTAGTCTCTTTTCTTTTAGCCTGGAGGATTTTCTGCGATGTTGGAATTTATATTTATGGATATTCTGAGATTATTCTTTTGTCTCATTTAATTATTATTATCTTTGTTTCGCTCGCGTTGCAAGGACCTGCAGTTTTAAATTTTATTGACGCTTATCGGACTTGCAGCTTTGTAGCTTCAAGTCTGAGCGGACCTTCTCACGCTTCGCCTCCATATTTTTGGGAAGCGGGGCGTGACAGGTTTTGTTGGTGGCCCATGCAGGTCCAATCTTGCAATTACGAATTAACGGAACAACGATAATAACGGAATGTCCATTAAATAAATTGCAACATCCGAGTCATAAGCCCTGAGTTTAGTCGTTTTCTTATGACACTAGGTGATAAGAAGACTTAGTTAGACGCCTTTGCTTGTTAGTTAGAGGCCCCTAATTGATAGTTAGGCTCCCTGTCAGCAATTGATCGCCGTAGGAGTTACCCTAGTGGTCCTTGCCTAACCCTGACCATATTAGACTTCTAGATTTTCCTTCGGTCGTTCGCTTTTGGGTTCATCGATTTCGGACCAAGCTGAACGCATTTCTTTACCGTCTAACCTTTAGAAGTCTTAGCGCTTAGTTTTTAATCTTTAGTTGGTCGACCGTAGGAGTTTCCCGTAGACTCTTCTGATTCATAACCTAGGCATATGAATGTTTTGATCATCCGACCAATTTCCTTGCCTCGATTCACGAGATCGCCCCGTGACGATCGTCGTCAATTTTCAAACATCGCCATTGCAAAACTTGAATCTTCTGAAAGTGTTTTTTTTTCAATCTTCTCTTCCACTAAGTTTAATTTTGTTCAAAATATACCTATACTTCATACTCCCTCATTGATTTAAATTTTTTAAAACGTCTGTTGGAATTCTTTTGAATACTAGCTTATAGTATTTTCCCAGCCTATGTTTTTCGTACTTATGTAATTGTGTTTCCCCTTCATATACTAATTTATTTCTGAACCGTACTTTTATTTTTCCCAATACGATTTGTAATTTTGTGACACATGGAATTGCAGCTTTCAGCAAGTTGGTTTTTGCTCGTCATTCCCGCTATTTCAGATTTTTGCAAAATTACTATTTTCATAACCACTTCCTGATTTAGACCCTCCATGATTTGATTTTAAAGACTTGCTATTCGATCTTGATAATTCGTATACTAAGTCATTATTAGTATTTTTTTTTTCCGTGCACCATACATACTTTCAATTATTTTTATATCCGTGCCAGACTTGTTGTGCTCGTATATTAAGAACCCTGTGTAAATCAGTTTTTCATTTTTGGCAAACCCTGGTTCTCTAAAAGCAGTTTCAAATTGATCATTTTAAAATTTTCCATAGCCTAAAGTTTTGAAGCACTTAAAACGAGTTTAAATTCTCCCGTTACTTGACTTCATTCTTTGACTTACAAAACTTTTTGACAACATTATATTAAATTACTAACGTATAAGATTTCTAAAACCTTGTCCTTAATATTCGTGTAAATAATTTTACTTCCTTTTACATTGATTTTATATAAACCAATAAAACATTTTCTCTTATTATGAATATTCGACTCAAACTTATTTCAACTCGCTTTATCGATCTTCAAATATTTTACAGATGAGGAATTCCAATTTTTTTGAAGTACAACAGTTTTCAATTTTGCGTATTTTAGCTCATTCTATTTACCCTATTTTCTTTTTCCCCTCCTATATAAGCATCACTACATCTCCCTTTTCCCTCAACCTAAACATCACCATTGAGTCAATGTTTCGTTCTAACCGAGCTGTCTCCTTGTATTCGTCCTATCTGAACTCGTGCTTATCGATCCTTCCCTCGTCACGCTCTCGACCTCTCTTTATTGCTTAGGCCTTAGGGTCCGTCAATGTCTGTGTCAACCCTTAATTGTTAGTAGGCCCTTGGACCTTGTGAGGTAGTCGTGGTGCACGTACCTAAGTTGTGTACGTGGGCTTGAATGAGTGTGCCCCCATAGTATATTGACGCTCGTCTATTGTGTGGTATATATATATATATATACTCGAAGTTAATCGTGATAGTATGAAGTTGTTGTGAGTTAGTAGTTAAAGATTTTTGTGTGGATAGCTATACTATACTAGGGATGCCTGTGTATATAAGAGTTAGCGTTGAAATATCTAAGTTATGTATGTAGTTAGAGATACTTACAATGGTTGAAATAAATGATTGGTAAAGCTATGTGTATGTTAGTAGTGATAATAATAAGAGTACGTATGGATAAGAGGGTAGGCCTATTATGTGATCTATATGTTAGCACGTATGAGTGTGTGCTCGTATGTGGGTATGTATTGGACGTAAGTAGTTATGTTTTGTTGCCTGAGTATATAGGTGATATACATATGGCAGTAGGAGTATAATTTTGATTGGTATTACTTGCTTTTCGGGATGTTGCATGCGTGCATACCGTAAGGTATACACGACTATTGCACATCTTAATTATGTATGTGTGAATGTGTTAGTATACTAATTATAGGTAGTAGGTTATGGTGTGAATATATACATTATTTATGTGTGACTATATGGTGAATGTTTGTACTAGAGAGGGTATTATAAATATGTGGGTGCTGATGTCTGTAATGTTATTATTATGGTATATAATTAGATTGAACTATGTGGGTGTTACCTGACTAAATATTAAGTGTGATTGATTTATGGAATGTATATGGTTGTATTGGTAGATGTATATATATGGGAGTGGTATTGGTATAGGTATGAATGTCGTGTTACGTATATAGAATATTCTAATATGTGTATTGAGTCTCACTCAAGCTTGAGTGGGTATACTCTATGTATATTGAATGTATGGTTGTAGTTTGAATATAGCAATGCTTGATGTATGTATAGTGATAGAAGTGTTTGTGCCTGGTTGAGTTACGCACATGATTGTGGGTCGCTACGCCAGTATATAGTTATAGGTGTTGGTCTTGTGGTATAGTTAATTACTAAGGACTTGCTAGTGTGAACATATGTGTACTAGCTAAACTAGGTGTGTTGGTGTGCTAGTTATATATAATGGTGTGAATGGTATGCGTAAATGAAATGTTAGCGTGTATGGGTGTGCACCATGCACGGGTAAGTATGTGCTTAGTTACAGGTATTGATGACTATGATATATGTGGCGTGTCGTAAACACAGTTATAGGACCGTACGTGATGTGAATATATGGTGAACTATTTGCATGTATTTGAATGACTATGTACTGTGAAACTATAGAAGTGGTGAATATATATATATATATAGTGAAATTTGATTTAATAATGGTATGGTGTGACTACACGTGTTGAGATGTTTGGTATTGGATAAATATTAGGGAGTTGTATACCCATATTGTTTGTGCATAGGTAGCTATCCATATGTAGAGTAATGATTGTGTTTGCTAAGTGTGAGACTATCCTTACATGAGTACCTGAAATATTGTTTTGTGTTTAGGTAAGCAGTAGATATATAAGGGATGTATGCTTATATATATGATTGAAATACATGTATAAAGTTGACGGACTATAATAGGTATTAATGTATAACGTACGTGAATGTATATATATACATGTTGGTAGTGTTAATGTTTGACTACCTAGTGCATATATAAGCACTTGTAATGACTATACCTGGTTGAATTATTATATGACTTGATTGGGGTAGTTACTAGAGCGACTAGATATATTAGAAAGTCCGAGGACGGACTTTATTCTAAGGTGGGGAGGATGTAACGACCACTTTTCGTTGTACGTTGTTCGTGCACGTGCTTTTGTCCGTGCACGTGTTTGTTTTAGACTTTGGTTGTTTGTGAACACTTTCATGTGATATGCCGTTGTGAACGTCTCTGAGAGTATTAAATAGTGGCACTATCTTGGAACGACACTTCTCGAGTCGTTTTTCCACAATTTACACTTACTCGATGAGACGTGACAATTCTCACTCTTGACGGGAGACGTTTCTATTTTTAGTTTCGTCGTCCGACGTCGAATTTGAGATCCGTCTTCTTAGTTAGCTCACATTCGTCGTCACGATCACCACGATATTTATTTTATAATTTTTGGAGTTTATTTGACCACTTTTATATTTTTAACAAGTTTTATATTATTTTTAATAATTAATTTATAAATTATTTTCGGCCAAATAAAATTTATTTAAGCTTTAAACGTTTTAAAGAATTTTTGAGCCAATTTCCAGCTCATTTGGACCAAGTCAAACCCTTGGGTGAGTTGGAGTAGTTTTAATTCAAATTTTAAATTATTTTAATATTCTAATCCTATTAGATTTAGCCCTAGACCAAGTCAACCCATCTACACTATATAAACAACCCCTAGGAAGACCTATTTTTGCAAGAAATTAGCCCTAGCCTCTTCCAAAACCAAAATTGGACGTTGCGACGATTCGTCGCAACGTTGCGACAAGTTTCCCCCGCTCCGACCGAGAGAACGGGCTCCGTTCCCCCGCTCTGACCGGTCGCCCGCTCCGCTGCAACCGTCGCTCCGCATCTCCCGTGCCCGACCGAGAGAAGCTCTCGGTCAGACCGAGAGCTGTCGCCCGCCATCGTCGCTCCCCGCATCGCTGCAAGCCCCGCAGCTGTCGCCCGCATCGCTCCGCATCTGACCGAGGCGCCCGCCCAGCCATCGCCGAAGCCCGCAACGTTGCAACACTTGCAACGTTGCAACGCTTGTCGCCCCGTGGTCGGTCCTGAGTATACACCCAAAGAACGATTGTAGTTTTACCGCAAGCGCACGGTATAGCGGCGAGCGGGTATCGAACACAGGGAGGACGAATGACCGTGCTTGCTCCTAATCCACCTGGCTATTTAAGAATAGAGAGATTTTTGCCTTGGGAGATCTGTCACAATCGTCAGACAAATATGCGAAATATCAAATCAAATAAAGAACGTCTAGGGAATGGGAATCCTCGCTACTCACCGTATTTCATAAATGTGGTTCGTCGGTATCAAAATTGCTAGAATGAGAATTTGGATGAACTAGTTGCAACTAAATGTAGAACCAAGCTCACGCTCTCGCGCTGTTGCCGGTCTATAGCTATCCTAGGTTCGGGTCCAATCTCTTGCAAACCCTAGCTAGGAAAGCTAGCATTAGGATCAACATCATCGTTCAATCGTGCACCGAGTCCAATCTCTTGCAAACTCGGTCCACAATCTAAATTAGGATAGTTTCTACCCGTCCAATCTCTTGCAAACGGGTATCGGCACGGAATTGCAACCGGAGATCCTAGTATAGGTACAATCTCTTGCAAACCGATACTTCGAAAGTCCGACTCCAACCCAATTCGGATTTCTAGGGCTTCCTATCAAATTGGGATCCAATCTCTTGCAAATCCCAATTGATATGAATACCTAGCTATCCGTAGTAATTCGATCCCAACCTAATCTCTAATTATTGATTCTAGCACAATTTCTACCAATTTATCACAAATACGAAATTGGGCTTGTAGGGTTCATCCCCACGCCCCAAGACATGGAGACTACTCACAAATCATAGCAATAAGCACAAAAATAATCAATGAAATAGGCAATGGAATTCATCACAACAATGATATAAACAATAAAAATTGAGTTTTGGGGAAGAGAGATGCAAACCAAAGTAGTTCTTCAATTAATCCAACAAAAATCCAAGTTTTCCCTCTTCTCCAATCACAAATAATAAAGCAAAAAGTAGTCTCAAAAAGCTGCAAAAAATCTAAGAGATGGCTCCCTAAACTAGGGTAAAAACAGGGCTTAAATAGCCCCAAAATCGTCCAAAAATCCTGACCAAAACGCCCCTGCACAGCCTGTTTTCCGCAAATTTCGCTACAGGCAGCGCATCGCACTCGGCCGAGTGACAAAAGTCGCTCGGCCGAGTGAAAACCCTGTTAATTTTCCAGTAAGTCGGGGCTTCAGGGGTCTTCAGTTCGGGGGGGCGGCTCGGCCGAGCTGAGCTATCGTCACTCGGCCGATGGCTTCACTGCACTCGGGCGGACGTGGTTTACCACTCGGCCGAGTGGGTCTTCTGAAGCTCAGATGGCCGAAAAACAGTAACTTCGATATTCTGGAGGGGCTTCGTCTGGGCGCCACTCGGGCGGACGTGGTATCGTCACTCGGACCGATGTGGTCTCCGTCGCTCGGCCGAGTACACATGGAAATCGTGTCTGAACGGGTCGGCAGAGCGGTGTCTCGCTGGTCGGCCGAGTGGCTCCTCCACTCGGCCGAGTGGGACACAAAAGATGCCCATTCTGCTTATTTTGGCCTCCTCGTCGCTCCTGCGACGTCCATCCTTCTTCCGCTCCTCTCCAACAGCAAAATACTCCTCGGGAGGTCGTCGGTGGCCGTCTAGAGTGAGCGCATCTCATGATCACTCCAAATCGCGCCAAATCACCTGAAATGCGACAAAAACAACAAATCGTGGAAAGCATCGCAATATCGTCGATATATCGTGAAAACATGATTTGGGCGATCTAAATGGCATGCAAACATGCGGAAAAAAAGGTGTAAAATGAGGAGTGATCAAAATCCCCCAAGCTTGCCTCTTACTCGTCCTCGAGGAAGATAAGTAAAAGGCGAACCCGGTGGATTCGGAAAACGAAAACGGCGAAAAACGAAAAAAAATGAAAAACGAAGAAGAATGAAAACCAAATGAAAATAAAGAAAGAAAGAAAGAAAGAAAGTAGGAAAGAGGTAGGATGCTAGATCATTTTCTCAGGACGTGGGTTTCACTTACTCTTATAGCATGCACCGAGTGAGAAATACATGTCAGAGAATCTCATTTTGATATTATAGTATAATAGTGCAAGTAGAAAATAGAAAACCCACGAACAACGGTATAATCATGAAAAACGGAATAATTTTAAAATTAACATCGCCTGAATCATCTAAAGCGGTATACAAATCTCAGATCACACACTTTTCAATTGAACGCTTTCTATCTGGAGTATAAGAGTATCACATCATAGAATAGAGGGAATAGAAAAGTATGGATTTCATGAAATGAATGCTAGGCTTAGATTTCTGGATTTCGTAAAGCTAGAAACAATCTCACCGAGTATAGAATATTACTTAGCCTAGGTTGTCGTGCAATGTCAAGTAGTCACTCTCTCACACATCAATGGATCCCCTCCCCCAAGCTTATCTATAAGCGTGGTGGCACAAAAATATTTACATCCCATTTTTATATAGCTCCAAAGGCAAAGAAGAGAGGAAGGAAGAAAGAAAGTGAGATGAGATCTTTTATTGAGGATTTTTCTCTTTTTCTCCTTTTTTTTTCTCTTTTTTTTTCTCTTTTTTTTTCTTTTTTTAATCATATGTACAATGATCCCAACTCAAAGAGAGATAATGATATAAAAGAATGTTCTTCTCTCTTTTATTGTATTTTTTTTTGGAATAAGAGATTTGGAGCTAGGAATTAATAGCGGGGGAAATGCCATAAAATAGAATCACTAGGGGGAGATTCACCAATGTTTTTTAAAGGTAGAGAAATGATGTTCAAGATTTGTGGAGAAAGAAATAAATATAACTCTCGGCTCACTCTATAAGACATGCACCGACAACTTCAGCAGGGTAATCTAATCTACTCAGTTTCGATCACAAAAAAGCTAACTAATCCAGATATATCATAGCTAATCATCATTCAATCATCCTGAAGTGAAGTGTACAATTCATGCATATAGAAGTGATAAAGGAAAAGGAAATCAGTACTCCAGATATAGTCATTCAATGCGTGAATCTTGGTGTGTTTTCTGTGATAGCATACATATGAATATTCAGGCTCAGCTAATAATAAAATTTCATCCATTTTCATGAGGAAAAGGTGTGGGTTACTACTCCTAAATGCAAAGCAAGTCATAGCATATGATATCAGAAATGAAATCTAAGACATGACAAATATAGCATGCATATAGATATAGCTAACTCCACGTAGACATCATCACAGAAATTCATCTCTAGCATGAGATGAAAAAGAAAGAAGTAAAGATAAAAGGAAAATAGAACTATGCAATGCGGCACACAGGAAAGTAAGGAAAACGTGATGCATGCAAAATGAAAGAAAAATAAAAGAAAAATGAGTGCAAAAGTGAAAAACGGTGTGAAAAACTGAAAATAAAGGTGGCAAATCGAAAAAGACGTGAGAACTCACTCCCCCAAGCTAAACGGCACAGTGTCCTCAGTGTGCAAAGTGTGGCACCCAGAGAGACAAGTAATGGGAGGGGGCAAGTGAGGATGCATGCATGATGGGAAGAAAAAAAAATATAATAAAAGGAAAAATAAAGAAATGAAATATGATGCGGAAATGATGCATGCACAGATAGGAGTGATATGAAGATAAATGCGGCACCAAAAACTCTCCCTCTCTCCCAAAAAAATATATAATAGATGTGATCAAAATGAGAATCCCAAGTAGATATGAAATGATATGCACAAAAAGATATGATCAAAAATATAATACCAAAATAAGTGAGGGGAGGGGGGTGACAAAAGTGCATCAGGGACCAGCAGAGACGGGCAGCACAACGGCAGGAATGGATCAAGGCATCAAGAGTGCCTAAGAAGGCGGTGCCGGGCGCCGTCTCCGTCCTGAGGCGGAGGTCGTGAGGGTGGTGCTGGGCTGGATAGGCTGCTGAGCTGGGGTGGGTGGGGGTACGCGCGGAAGACGCTCTAAGATCTGTGTCAGGCAGTAGTGGATCTGAGGGATCAGGTCAAAGCGTCCAGCCATCGCAGAGACGGTGGAGGACAGGGTCCTAAGGTCTCCTCTAAGACCAGCTCACCGCCAACTCAAGAGAACGTATGCTCTGCAGTACAGTGTCGGGCGGGGGTGGTGGCAGAGGGACGCACCGGTCGGGGCAGCGCAGGGCGAGGTTGGCGTACGCGAGTGGAGTATGTAAACGGGCTCAGCAGGGAAGGGGACGAAAGGTGCCGCGCCTGGAAATGTGGGCCGGGCCTCAGTGTGAGGCCGGGGCGGGCGGTGAGAAGTGGAGGCAGCGGCAGCGAAAGAAGAGTACAAAGCGGCTGCGAGGCGGCTAGAGAGGTCAGTGGCACAGAAGTGTGGACAGACGCCACGACGCTCTCAGAGAATACGGCAGCTGTGGAGACAGAGGACTCTACCGCTGGGGTGGAAGTGTGTGGACCGAAAGGCGCTATCCCAGCGGAGATCATGCTAGCCATGGTCTCCACGACCGCGGCGAACGAGGGGCTCTCCACTCTCAACAAAGTCTGCGGGCGCTCGGGGAGAGCGGAGCAAAGAGGCTCCACGGACAGAGGGCCGGAGGTGGGCAGCGGGAGTGGTGGGGACAGACTCGGAAGTGGTGACAGTGGTGGAAGTGGGCTCAGCAAGAGTACTCTCGACACTGGCAGAGGTGGGGACAGAAGTGTCAAGAGCAGCGGAAACATCAGGAACAGGCTGAGGGGCCACAGGGTCGACGGGGTCAGCAGCAGGCTCGGCAGGGTGTGCAGCAGGGTCTGCGGGAGCAGCCTGGGTCAGCGTGGGCAGCGTGGGCCTGCTCGGCCTCCTCGGCCTCGAGCACGTACGCAGCGGGGATGAGGACATCCAGCGCTGGGAGCCAGTCAACGTGGGCTGGTGCAATCTGGGTCCGAGCTGGGCTCGGGAGAATCATGTAGTCGGCCACCGAAAGGGCCGTGCAACCAGACCCAGTGACGCTCACCATGCGGACGCAGCATCTTCATCCGGGCCATAACATCTATCGACAAAGAGGTGGGGCCCGGGACGCGTCACAAGTCGTCGGGGAAGTCCTCGCCGGTCATAAGAGCCAGCAGGGTAATCAGGCCGCCGCAAGCATATCGGTGAGCGATCGCCCACCGATACAATGATGCGGTCTAAGTACCATGCCGCGTTATCGATCACGACGGGCGGGGACAAGCTCATCTCCATCCCTAGATAGAGCTCTGGGACGTGTCATCACGTAGAGCATGTAAAGCTCTGGCGTAGACATCGTGCCCGGCTCATATCTGGCCAAAAATGTCGTCGCCATAAGGCGCTGAGCAATGCGAAGGCAGGGATGTACGATGGCCGAGGCCTTGGCCCTACTAGGGGTCAAAGGCGGCGTGGAGGACCCGTGATACGTGCCCAGAAAGCACCGGCGTCGAAAGAGGGTGGGGGGATATGTGTGGGGCCATAACCGCGATCGGCTCTGGTGACGGCGGGCCAAGAGAAAAATGCTCTCATCATATCGAGAGTGACCTGGCACTCTCGATCCATTGAACCGGAATGAGCATCCCTCATCGCGTCCGGGCGATCGAACTCAAAACCTCAAGTGTCGGACGGGTAAAAGTATCCGCCGACACCTGGAAAAAATCTCGCCAGCCCACGTTGTCGTACAACGTGAGCATCCCCTCAAGTACCCCCAGGCGTCCTAGGTCAGCGAGGTGTGCAAACCTGGAGGTACGATCGATGCGCTGGGAGATACGCTCGAAGACGGCGCGGTGTGCGTCGTCTCGGAACGTAATCCCGAGCGGCCCGACCAGAGGAGCCGGTGGTGGTGGCTGTGCAGCGGCGGGGAGTGGCTGTGCGGGCTGTGGGTGCGCTGCAGGCTGTGCGGGGTGTGCGGGGCCTGCAGGCTGTGCTGCGTGGACGGCGTGTGTGGGGGAAGGAGGAGGAGACTCTTCCGCCTCGTGGGCGGGGCCGGCGTCATCCGACCTCTTCCGCTTAGCGGGAGGTCTCCTCGTCCGAGGCCGTGTCCGGGGCGGCATATCGGCCCCGAGCGCGCCGAAAAGTGAAAAAGTGTGGCGTGTGCAAAAAGAGTGGAAAGAGTGTACCACGAGTGCTAAGCGGTGGAAGCGTGCGAAGTGCCGCGCCTCCACGTAGTCCTGAGCAGCTCGTAGAAGCTCCCCTGGCCTCCCCTAAGCTCCAATAAGCAACCTACGCGTGAAAAAGCGATATCAGCGAGTAATAATCAAATGTATGGAGCAATATGGGTATAATGGATATATATACGAAATTGAATTGGGTTAGGGGGGCGATTAACACACGGATCCTCGAAAAATACGCAAAAAGAGAGGAGAAACGGGCAAATCGAGCTATACCGGAGGCTATCGGAGACGAGGCCGCCGGCGGCGACTCGGGGCGGGGCGCGGCGACGGTCGGCCGGCGGTGGCTGGCCGAGCGGTGGCGCACGCGGGCGTGGTCGGGCGAGTGGGGGTTTGGGGCGAAAGCGAGTTCGGGCGAGGGTAGGCGAGGGGGCGCGGGCGGATTTGGGAATTTTCGATTCGAAATCCGCGCCCCCTTCGTCACTTATATAATAGAAAGTACGACTCGGCCGAGTGACGTGCTCACTCGGCTCGGAGCGAGGCAATAGAAATTTTCTCCCCAATATCGCTTCGGCCGAGTGGCTTTGCCAGCCTCGGCCGAGTGAGTAAGTCCATTCGGCCGAGTGACTCAAGCTACTCGGCATGACTCGCGACCTAGGAGGGTATCCGTTTCACTCGGCCGAGTGAACATTTATACTCGGCCGAGTAGCAGTTATATCGAAAATCAAGAAAATAACAGAGAGTTGGGTTCAGCAGACTTCCCTCGTTCGTGAGCGGCTCGGCCTGGACGAACTTGTGTACTCGGCCGAGTGACTAGTATACTCGGCCGAGTGAGCCTTGTGTTCTGCTGTTTGTTTTCGTTTGGGCTCTAAACTCCGTCTTTCTTCCTCCAATCGATTTCATCCTCCTCCTAAGCGTCGAGCGCCTTCTTGGGGCGCTCCTCGTCGTCTCGTTCATTCTCCTCATGATGGATCTACCTATCTCCTCTCCTGTCAAGAAAAATAGGACCCGTTATCACAAAATTTTTGTCGGATGACTCAAAACACTAAAAATTTCTCAAACGAAAATAAAGAAAAAGTAAAAATAAAGCAAAAAACCGTCGGGTTGCCTCCCGACAAGCGCTCGTTTTAGGTCGTGAGCTCGACCCCCTCTAATTTTCAATCAATGCGGGATGTTGGTGCATATGAGATGCACCCCGTCAAACTTCCCGGGGAGCGCGCTTGGATTTGACGTGGCGGCGTAGCGTTCTCCCTCGGAGGTCTCTTGTCTCGAATGGTGTTGGGGGGAGGCTCCCCCAAGCTAGCATTTGCCCCGGTCAAACGCTTAACCGGCGATGCCGATTTCCGCACCCGGCGGGGCTTTTCCTTGGAGACTTTAATTTCGAGAGCTTGCAGAGCTCTCGAATCCTTGCGACATCAGCGTCGCCTTCATCTTCATCAGCGGAGAAGTCGGGGGAATCGTCTTTGTTCTCTTCATCTTGGCCTAAATCCGGGCCTTCTTCAAATTCTTCATCAAAAAGAGCGCCAATTGAGTGAGAGGAATCGCCTCCTCTATCACCTCATCAAGGAGGTCCATGTAATCAAGCTCCTCGTGGTAAGGCATGTGTTTCATTGCCTAGGAATGTGGAGCTCCACCTCGATGTTGCCGACGTTTAAAGTAAGTGTACCTTCGCGCACGTCGGTCCTGAGTATACACCCAAAGAACGGTTGTAATTTTACCGCAAGCGCACCCGGTATAGCGACGAGCGGGTATCGAACACAGGGAGGACGAATGACCGTGCTTGCTCCTAATCCACCTGGCTATTAAGAATAGAGAGATTTTTGCCTTGGGCGATCCTGTCACAATCGTCAGACAAATATGCGAAATATCAAATCAAATAAGAACGTCTAGGGAATGGGGATCCCCCACTACTCACCGTATTTCATAAATGTGGTTCGTCGGTATCAAAATTGCTAGAATGAGAATTTGGATGACTAGTTGCAACTAAATGTAGAACCAAGCTCACGCTCTCGCGCTGTTGCCGGTCTATAGCTATCCTAGGTTCGGGTCCAATCTCTTGCAAACCCTAGCCTAGGAAAGCTAGCATTAGATCAACATCATCGTTCAATCGTGCACCGAGTCCAATCTCTTGCAAACTCGGTCCACAATCTAAATTAGGATAGTTCCTACCCGTCCAATCTCTTGCAAACGGGTATCGGCACGGAATTGCAACCGGAGATCCTAGTATAGGTACAATCTCTTGCAAACCGATACTTCGAAAGTCCGACTCCAACCCAATTCGGATTTCTAGGGCTTCCTATCAAATTGGGATCCAATCTCTTGCAAATCCCAATTGATATGAATACCTAGCTATCCGTAGTAATTCGATCCCAACCTAATCTCTAATTATTGATTCTAGCACAATTTTCTACCAATTTATCACAAATACGAAATTGGGCTTGTAGGGTTCATCCCCACGCCCCAAGACGTGGAGACTACTCACAAATCATAGCAATAGCACAAAAATAATCAATGAAATAGGCAATGGAATTCATCACAACAATGATATAAACAATAAAAATTGAGTTTTTGGGGAAGAGAGATGCAAACCAAAAGTAGTTCTTCAATTAATCCAACAAAAATCCAAGTTTTCCCTCTTCTCCAATCACAAATAATAAAGCAAAAAGTAGTCTCAAAAGGCTGCCAAAAAATCTAAGAGATGGCTCCCTAAACTAGGGTAAAAACAGGGCTTAATTAGCCCCAAAAATCGTCCAAAAATCCTGACCAAAACGCCCCTGCACAGCCTGTTTTCCGCAAATTTCGCTACAAGGCAGCGCATCGCACTCGGCCGAGTGACAAAAGTCGCTCGACCGAGTGAAAACCCTGTCAATTTTCCAGTAAGTCGGGGGCTTCAGGGGTCTTCAGTTCGGGGGCGGCTCGGCCGAGTGAGCTATCGTCACTCGGCCGATGGCTTCACTGCACTCGGGCGACGTGGTTTACCACTCGGCCCGAGTGGGTCTTCTGAAGCTCAGATGGCCGAAAAACAGTAACTTCGATATTCTGGAGGGGCTTCGTCTGGGCGCCACTCGGGCGACGTGGTATCGTCACTCGGCCGATGTGGTCTCCGTCGCTCGGCCAGAGTACACATGAAATCGTGTCTGAACGGGGTCGGCCGAGCGGTGTCTCGCTGGTCGGATCCGAGTGGCTCCTCCATCTGACCGAGGCGCCCGCCCGCCATCGCCGAAGCCCGCAACGTTGCAACACTTGCAACGTTGCAACGCTTGTCGCCCCGCTCCGCACCCCGCACGACCGACCGCTCCCATCGACCTGACCGACGGAAGCCCTCGCACCACAGCCTCCGCAGCCGCTGCACACACCAAATCGTCGCAGCCCCGCATTCTCAGCGCACGACCGAGGGATTCTCCCGCATTGGAGGGGTACGACCGAGAGCCACTCGTCGCAACCCCGCATCCGTCGCACCGCTTGCCTCCGTGGGCCCCCCAAGTTCTCCAGAGTTATTGTGGGTCCCCCAAAGGCCCCTAGGACTACTGTGGGCCCCACCTAGGTGCTTGCTCTTTGAGGATTCGTCACGTACGACGTCGTCGCACGTCGTAGCCCGTCGTCGCACGTGCGAGCTTTGGAATCTGGAATCGTCGCCCCGGTCGATTGCTCTGAAATTTCCAGCGAGGAATCTAATTGGAATCTGGACTTGGAGCGCGATCTTTTATTCCAACCCCCGGCGTCGCTACCCGACGCCGGTGTAGCTTTCGCATCGTGTTGAGGTAACACTTTGCACCCCTAGGATCCCCAACCCAATGCATGCTAATCAAGACTAAAATCAGTATTTTCAAAGTATTTTAAATGATTTAAATTCACTAATCAAGATTAATAATATGGACTTTAGGCCGGTGGACTTGTGCACGTAGGATAATTGTGATTATTGGACTCATTGGACGGTGTGCTCAGACGTCGTGCTTGCAGGCAAGTGAAACTTACCAACTCTTGTGTAGGGCCATGTTTTTAGGCCACTTACTTGTTTCTAGCGTAAAAGAGACTAGTCAGTGAAATGATAGCTGGCTAGACGCCTACTTGATCTAGTTTGACAACGAAACTAGATCCGTAACCTAATTGATCTAGCTTGACAACGAAGCTAGATCCACCCCTTAAACTTGTTGTTCATGCATACTAAACTGTCACGTTTACTTTCCTTACTTGTACGCTTTACTACTTGCCATGTCATGTCATCCATGCATTGAATGTCGCATTCGTAGCACACGCTACAATACTTGTACTCGTACTACTTGTCCGGCTAGGTGCACCCCTACGCCATACTTGTTTAAACACTTCCTGGCTCGTGGTCCAGAAGCGGGCCTCATGTGTTGGCTAGAAACCAATACCCGATACACGTGGAGTGGTAGGGATAAACGGTTACTTGAGCTTAGGAGTGGCCTGATCCGCCCTCTAGCCAAAAGACGGAATCTCTGTGCATGAGGTGCTTACTTTTCTTGTCTTGTACTTGTCTTGAGAATGATTCATGCAATACTTTTCATCCATGCCATGTTTAAATGCCATGCTCGTACTTTACTTCGCTTTACTTTACCTGTTGCACTCATTACTTTAACTGCCATGTCATTGCATCATGCTAGAACTTTTAGGTTGCTTTTTCTTGTACTATCAGTTTCCTTGCACAAGCCTCTTGTAGACTTGCTGACATGTGCCCCTTGCTCTTTTGGGTGTCACATGTTAGACCTGAGCCAGAGACCGTTGCTGAGTACGTGGCGTTTTGCTGACGCTGAGCCTGAGTCCATGATAGCCCAGGAGGATATTGGTGGACACCGGTGACCATTCTTTGAGTCTTTGTTGAGCTTTATTTTGTTTTAGGCCTTTTGTTAGTTGTTGGTGCGTATCACCGTTGTTTTGTACTTTGTACTTTTGTTGGCCATGTTTGGGCCTTTAGTCTCTTTTCTTTTAGCCTGGAGGATTTTCTGCGATGTTGGAATTTATATTTATGGATATTCTGAGATTATTCTTTTGTCTCATTTCATTATTATTATCTTTGTTTCGCTCGCGTTGCAAGGACCTGCAGTTTTAAATTTTATTGACGCTTATCGGACTTGCAGCTTTGTAGCTTCAAGTCTGAGCGGACCTTCTCACGCTTTGCCTCTGCATCGAAGCTGTTAGCGATGCGGTTTTCCCCCTGCATCGAAGCTGTTAGCGATACAATTCATATAATTTCATTTTTGCATTTCATATATTTTTCTCCCCCTTGTCATCAACAAAAACAAAAAAAATAATTTCTACAGAACATAAAATAATTAGGAGAGGAATTCAATTTCATGTGCCTGCAAGGGAGATGTTAGTTCATAGGAACAACTAAGTATTGCATAGTAGATAGGTTCATAATAGGTAGCATCACACGATAAAAGTTATTACAAGCCATAGTTCTTAGAGAATCATTGTTTTGAAAGAGAACCATTGTTTATGAAGCAAAGTTCATGAAGCTAAGGATGACCGCTGTTCTTCTTCAGTTCCTTGATCTCTTCAAGGATCATAACAAGCGTTTCCTCAGTCATCTTGTTGCTTTTCACGACGATCTCCTTGAGGTCGTCCACCTTTTGATTGAGATCTTCAAATCCTTTCTCTTGTGAGATCTTCAATTTTCCAATCTTCTTCAGGAGCATTTCCTGAAGTTCAAGAATGTATGCCGGAACTTCTTCTTCTTCTTCTTCTTCTCCGCTTCCTCTTTCTTCTTCTCCTTCTTCTTCGGAATCTGAAATAACAACTTTCTTACCTCTCCTTGAGGATGATGATCCTCATTCGGCAGCAATTTGTTCTTCAGGGACATTTTCATCAAGGTCATGGTGGAGATTTATTCTCCCAAGTGCACGCACATCAAAAATACGAGCAGGTTCTAGAATAGATGTTTGATGATCCAGTGGTACATTGTAGCTAATGAATAGTATAGTAAGATAGTGCCCATGAGAAAGAGTGGAGGATGGTCTATCAGAAGAAGATGAGGCTATGATAGAGTCCATAATCACTTTGGCCCAATTAATGCGAATGTTACCTAGGATGGCATAGATACACTTAGCTTGTTTCTCAGATAGGATTGCATGGCTCCCAGACTTTTGAGTTATGTTATAAGACTATATATTAGCCAAGATCCTTGCCGGATAGCGAAGATTGTTACAAGGAAGTTTGGTTTGAAAGTGTCTACCGGGCAAATACATTCTTTCTAGAATGTTCTCATCAGTCATTTCGACTTTGTCAAGAAGCATGCCAGAGTATGGGATTCCTAGGGCTTCTCCTAGGGATTTGACAGTAATAGCAAGTTTGGTGTCAAGGAATTTTGTTATGAAACGACTTTTAACAAGATCATAGTCCATGTTTGCATAGAATAGATGAACAAGCCTAGGATAACAGAGGTATACATTTTTAGAAGAGAACAAGTTTGCTAAGTTTTGAAAATCTAACAGACTGTCAACGCCATAATTGATAACATCATTAAGTTTGACAAATCGTTCATGCAAGATAGGTTTCTTTGAGATCTTAACAAATTGCTCATAGGTAGTAGTTTTGAAAAGATAAGGTAAGATAGTCTCCTTTTCAGAATCAATTTCTGTAGTAGTTTTTCTCTTCTTGGAGAAAATCCCCTTGATAGGCATCTAGATAGAGTAAAAAGAAAAAAAACATTTTTACACTACTAGATAACCAAGAGAGAAGAAATAATAAAGATCATGAAGTAAGAAAAAAAATTTACCTTGAGTAACTTGTGAGAAAGGTGAGAAAATAGCTCCAAATAACCAAGCACCAAGGTGAAAAATCAAGAGGGGAGGGGGAAGAAGAGGGGTAGTCGGCTACCCTTAGGGTTTTTCTTGGGGTTTTGATGTTTGTATGAAGAGGTGGGGAGAGAAGAGGGCCTTTAGATCATGTTTTGGATGGCTAGGATGAGTTTTAGGCTTATTGGGTAAGTTGCCTTAGTGGATCTGAACCCATCCACTCAATAGAACCCAATAGGAGTTAGTCAAAAAACAAGACAAGCCCAGAAATTTACGCACAGGTAGTCGACTCCCTCCTGTAGGTAGTCGACTCCCTGCTGGGTTGAGTCGTTTTCTCATCCCGGGGAGTTTTTGATCCAGGTTGAGTGTGCTTTCTGAACAAGAAATGTTTTTAGGAATAAAACACAATCATATACACATATTTTAACACATTTAAGCATTTATATATATATATATATATAATAATTTAGTTAAAGAAAACTTTTGTTCTGATTCAGCCGTTTGACTCCTTGTTTTCTCCTCTTTGATTTTCCCTTTTTAGAGTACCTGAAAAAAATAAGCGTTTTATGGTACTCTTTGGTTTTGAGTCCGAGGAGTTAGTCTTTAGGAAGCCAAACCCAATACGGTTTAGTTCCTTCATGAACAACATATTTATAATTTTTGTTAAAATAAATTTGTTGAATAAAGTCAGTAGCGTACCTTTTTCTTCGCTGATCATATAATTTCTTTGGTACCCAGATGCTCAAGACATTATCGTTAGAATGATGCATCCTAGTATGCTTAACCCGTTTCTTGGTATGATGTGAATCATAGCCGAGTCCGGTTTTGCTAGATGAAGCTTTTTGATTATCTAATATACTATCTAGCTTCCCTTTTCCTTTGTTGAAATTCTCAATAATTTTCATCGTAGCGTCATATTTATCTTTGACAGATACGAGAAGATTATTTAGATTTTCAACTTTTTCATTTACTAGTGAAATATCTTTTTGCAGAAGATCATTCTTTTCTTTGAGAAGACTATTTTCTTTAATGACTTCTTCTTTTTCTTTAGTATCTCTTTTGATATTTCTAAGTGTTTTTCTATGTTCTTTAATGAGCTTTTCATGCATTTTGCATAGCTCCTTATATGCTCCCCTATAGTCCAAGTCTTCATCATCGCTTGACGATGACTCATTGTTGCTAGATGAATCATGATGCGAGCTTACCTTGGAGGATGTAGATGCCATGAAGCACATGTGTGCCGTCTCTCTTCTTTCTTCATTATCTTCTTCTGAGGGTTCATCGGATGAAGATTCGTCGTTTTGGTCGAAGGCTACATAGGCTTCTTTCTTTGGTCATCGGAACTTGTTTCTTGCATTGTTTCGCCTCTCATTATTGTCTTTGTTCTTCCCACGATCTCTGGAATCACAGTTGTTTCTCTCCAATGGACAGTCTCTCTTGACATGCCCTGGTTTATTGCAACCAAAAAAAATAATACCGTTAGTGGGTCTAAAAGATCGTTTTCCATACTTACTAGTGATGAACTCTTTAAAGTTCTTTGTGATGAACGCGATATGGTCTTCTTTGTCCGTGTAGTCGGAATCTTCCTCTTGTGCTTTGAACGCAAGATTCTTCTTCTTTGGCTTTTCTTCGATTTTCTTGTCTTCTTCAAGCTCAATCTCATATGCCATGAGATTTCCCATTAGTTCTTCGATGGTGAGGTCTTTCACATTATGGGCTTCTCGAATGGCCGTAGTCTTTCCCTTCCACTCGGGTCGGAGGGATCTTAGTATCTTCATTACCTGTTCATACTCGGAAAGTTTCTTTCCTAGTCCTGCAAGCTCATTCGTAATATTAGTAAAACGAGTATTCACATCGGTGATACTATCTCCTTCTTCCATTTTAAAAGATTCGAACTTTGAATGTAAAACGTTTATGCGAGATTCTTTTACCTTTTCAGTTCCTTCGTGACTTACCTGAAGAGTATGCCATATTTGATGTGCTGTCTCACATTGGGAGACTCGATTGAACTCATTTCCTGTAACAGCGCAAAACAAAGCATTCATTGCTTTTGCATTGAGATTAGCTCTCTTCTTGTCGTCGACAGACCATTTCCCAAACTCAACGTTGGTGGGTGCGATGTACGGGACTTTGGTAATAGTCCAAGCTTCAATGTCTAATGACTCTAGGTGAGTCTTCATTCGGATCTTCCAGCTAGCGTAGTTGGTTCCGTTGAATAGAGGTGGTCTCATGGTATTCAGTCCTTAAGAGTGAAAAGATGTTGACGCCATCACTTTTGTAGCCTCGATCTGATACCAAGTGTTGGATCCTGTGGATGGCAAACAACACTAGAAGGGGGGGTTGAATAGTGTTGTGTATATAATAAACTTTTTCGCTTGTTGATGTTAACACAAATAAATTCCTTCTAATGTTGCCTAAGAAACCAAGTAGAGCGATCTACGCTTGGTTCTTAATCAACGATACAATCTTGAAATTACACAGAGCAATTTCACAGCAGGTAGTCGACTCCCAGAGTATATATAGGCACAGATAAGATTGCGAATAATATAAATTTCAGCGGATACAAATAGTTTAATCTTTGCAGAAGATTGAAAATGCTTCAACAAATATTAAAAGATAAACAAGCACAGAAAAACAAACGCAGAGACAAGCGATTTTATCCTGGTTCCCCGCAACCCGGGTACCTCCAGTCCCCGACCAATCCGGTACGAGATTTTCCACTATCTGCCTTGGCAAATACAATTACCTAAATTCACTCGTTAGGATTTCCAACGACCTAGTCTCAACCAGGATTTCCGACTGGCAACGCCTAGACTTGTCTAGTGTTCCAACAACCGACACAATGAGATTTTATCCAATACACCACAATAAATGATGGAGATTGGTTTTTACACCCGATTCTATAGCCAATCAAAGATAGACAAATTTGTGCAGTGGCTTAATAGAATAGAAGTCTAGATCACACAAAGATACAAGATAAATTCTTTGTGATCTAGATCTATAGCTTTTTCAAAAAATCCTTTAAACAAAAATAAAGAGAATCGTAATAAGGATTTTGAAAAAACGTTTTAGCCAATATAAATAAGAGTATGATCTTAAAAGAATTGATAAGAGAATATTGCAAGATCACAAAATAAAATCAAATTGGCTAGAAAGAAATGAGAGCTTAGAATTCAAGAGCTTTTTCACAAGAGATTTTTGATTTTCAATTGTTGTGTTTTCACAAAAGAATTTAGCTCTTATTTAGAGGGAAAAAACTGAGATTTGAATTTGAATTTTCGTTTGACTTTTGTCCCAAAAATTACGGAGTAAATTGCTCAACGAATTTCAAAATTCAAATTCAAAAACGTCAGAATTTTACAGCTGGTAGTCGACTCCCTCAAGTAGGTAGTCGACTCCCAAAGTGTTTCAGGGAATCTTGAATCTCAGCTGGTAGTCGACTCCCTACTGTTGGTAGTCGACTCCCAGAGGAGTTTTTCCTGCAACACTTCTAGTCAGAAAGGTAGCTAACTCCAGGGTGTGTAGAGTTTCACTTCGGAAGTTATAGGATGACTAGAAATAGCTCTCTAAAATATTTTGAAGATAATTTAAAAGATTTTCAAAAGATGTTTTCAAAACATTTGTGTGCGTGTGTTTTGTCTATATGATTTGGCTTTGACAAATACCCTAAAGAGACACGACACACTCACTATAGACTCAGAACATGTCTTCGGAAGTTTGATCAATTTGGTGAAGCGAAAGCGAGCTTCTCTTTGTGCTTCTTGTTCTGTTTGAGCTTGAGCTTCATCACTTGAGTTTAGTTATGTTCGTCTTTGTCTTTGAGCGTTGAAGTGTGCTTCTTTGAGTATGAGTAGAGCTTCGCAAATTCTGCACATCTTGAGTGTAGTGTAGTTAGTACACTAAGCTTTCATTTGGTGTGCTCATCATCAAAATCACTTGGGGTGGAATTCAATTTCAATCACTCTCCCTCCTTTTGATGATGACACCCAAATGAAAAAAAATGAAGTAAGTTAAAGATGAAAATACATTTAAGTATACTTACTCCCCCTGCTTTGATGCGGTTCTCCCCCTGCATCGAAGCTGTTAGCGATACAATTCATATAATTTCATTTTTGCATTTCATATATTTTTCTCCGCCTTGTCATCAACAAAAACAAAAAAAAATAATTTCTACAGAACATAAAATAATTAGGAGAGGAATTCAATTTCATGTGCCTGCAAGGGAGATGTTAGTTCATATGAACCACTAAGTATTGCATAGTAGATAGGTTTATAATAGGTAGCATCACACGATAAAAGTTATTACAAGCCATAGTTCTTAGAGAATCATTGTTTTGAAAGAGAACCATTGTTTATGAAGCAAAGTTCATGAAGCTAAGGATGACCGCTGTTCTTCTTCAGTTCCTTGATCTCTTCAAGGATCATAACAAGCGTTTCCTCAGTCATCTTGTTAGTTTTCACGACGATCTCCTTGAGGTCGTCCACCTTTTGATTGAGATCTTCAAATCCTTTCTCTTGTGAGATCTTCAATTTTCCAATCTTCTTCAGGAGCATTTCCTGAAGCTCAAGAATGTATGCCGGAACTTCTTCTTCTTCTTCTTCTCCGCTTCCTCTTTCTTCTTCTCCTTCTTCTTCGGAATCTGAAATAAAAACTTTCTTACCTCTCCTTGAGGATGATGATCCTCATTCGGCAGCAATTTGTTCTTCAGGGACATTTTCATCAAGGTCATGGTGGAGATTCATTCTCCCAAGTGCATGCACATCAAAAATACGAGCAGGTTCTAGAATAGATGTTTCATGATCCAGTGGCACATTGTAGCTAATGAATAGTATAGTAAGATAGTGCCCATGAGAAAGAGTGGAGGATGGTCTATCAGAAGAAGATGAGGCTAGGATAGAGTCCATAATCACTTTGGCCCAATTAATGCGAATGTTACCTAGGATGGCATAGATACACTTAGCTTGTTTCTCAGATAGGATTGCATGGCTCCCAGACTTTTGAGTTATGTTATAAGACAATATATTAGCCAAGATCCTTGCCGGATAGCGAAGATTGTTACAAGGAAGTTTGGTTTGAAAGTGTCTACTGGGCAAATACATTCTTTCTAGAATGTTCTCATCAGTCATTTCGACTTTGTCAAGAAGCATGCTAGAGTATGGGATTCCTAGGGCTTCTCCTAGGGATTTGACAGTAATAGCAAGTTTGGTGTCAAGGACTTTTGTTATGAAACGACTTTTAACAAGATCATAGTCCATGTTTCCATAGAATAGATGAACAAGCCTAGGATAGCAGAGGTACACATTTTTAGAAGAGAACAAGTTTGCTAAGATTTGAAAATCTAACAGACTGTCAACGCCATAATTGATAACATCATTAAGTTTGACAAATCGTTCATGCAAGATAGGTTTCTTTGAGATCTTAATAAATTGCTCATAGGTAGTAGTTTTGAAAAGATAAGGTAAGACAGTCTCCTTTTTAGAATCAATTTCTGTAGTAGTTTTCCTCTTCTTGGAGAAAATCCCCTTGATAGGCATCTAGATAGAGTAAAAAGAAAAAAAACATTTTTACACTACTAGATAACCAAGAGAGAAGAAATAATAAAGATCATGAAGTAAGAAAAAAAATTTACCTTGAGTAACTTATGAGAAAGGTGAGAAAATAGCTCCAAATAACCAAGCACCAAGGTGAAAAATCAAGAGAGAGGGGGGAGAAGAGGGGTAGTCGGCTACCCTTAGGGTTTTTCTTGGGGTTTTGATGTTTGGATGAAGAGGTGGGGAGAGAAAAGGGCCTTTAGATCAAGTTTTGGATGGCTAGGATGAGTTTTAGGCTTATCGGGTAAGTTGCCTTAGTGGATCTGAACCCATCCACTCAATAGAACCCAATAGGAATTAGTCAAAAAACAAGACAAGCCTAGAAATTTACGCACAGGTAGTCGACTCCCTCCTGTAGGTAGTCGACTCCCTGCTGGGTTGAGTCGTTTTCTCATCCCGGGGAGTTTTTGATCCAGGTTGAGTGTGCTTTCTGAACAAGAAATGTTTTTAGGAATAAAACACAATCATATACACATATTTTAACACATTTAAGCATATATATATAATAATTTAGTTAAAGAAAACTTTTGTTCTGATTCAGCCGTTTGACTCCTTGTTTTCTCCTCTTTGATTTTCCCTTTTTAGAGTACCTGAAAAAATAAGCGTTTTATGGTACTCTTTGGTTTTGAGTCCGAGGAGTTAGTCTTTAGGAAGCCAAACCCAATACGGTTTAGTTCCTTCATGAACAACATATTTATAATTTTTGTTAAAATGAATTTGTTGAATAAAGTCAGTAGCGCATCTTTTTCTTCGCTGATCATATAATTTCTTTGGTACCCAGATGCTCAAGACATTATCGTTAGAATGATGCATCCTAGTATGCTTAACCCGTTTCTTGGTATGATGTGAATCATAGCCGAGTCCGGTTTTGCTAGAAGTAGCTTTTTGATTATCTATTATACTATCTAGCTTCCCTTTTCCTTTGTTGAAATTCTCAATAATTTTCATCGTAGCGTCGTATTTATCTTTGACAGATACGCGAAGATTATTTAGATTTTCAACCTTTTCATTTACTAGTGAAATATCTTTTTGCAGAAGATCATTCTTTTCTTTGAGAAGACTATTTTCTTTAATGACTTCTTCTTTTTCTTTAGTATCTCTTTTGATATTTCTAAGTGTTTTTCTATGTTCTTTAATGAGCTTTTCATGCATTTTGCATAGCTCCTTATATGCTCCCCTATAGTCCACGTCTTCATCATCGCTTGACGATGACTCATTGTCGCTAGATGAATCATGATGCGAGCTTACCTTGGAGGATGTAGATGCCATGAAGCACATGTGTGCCGTCTCTCTTCTTTCTTCATTATCTTCTTCTGAGGATTCATCGGATGAAGATTCGTCGCTTTGGTCGAAGGCTGCATAGGCTTCTTTCTTTGGTCGTCGGAACTTGTTTCTTGCATTGTTTCGCCTCTCATTATTGTCTTTGTTCTTCCCACGATCTCTGGAATCACGGTTGTTTCTCTCCAATGGACAGTCTCTCTTGACATGCCCTGGTTTATTGCAACCAAAACAAATAATACCATTAGTGGGTCTAAAAGATCGTTTTCCATACTTACTAGTGATGAACTCTTTAAAGTTCTTTGAGATGAACGCGATATGGTCTTCTTTGTCCGTGTAGTCGGAATCTTCCTCTTGTGCTTTGAACGCAAGATTCTTCTTCTTTGGCTTTTCTTCGATTTTCTTGTCTTCTTCAAGCTCAATCTCATATGCCATGAGATTTCCCATTAGTTCTTCGATGGTGAGGTCTTTCACATTATGGGCTTCTCGAATGGCCGTAGTCTTTCCCTTCCACTCGGGTCGGAGGGATCTTAGTATCTTCATTACCTGTTCATACTCGGAAAGTTTCTTTCCTAGTCCTGCAAGCTCATTCGTAATATTAGTAAAACGAGTATTCACATTGGTGATACTATCTCCTTCTTCCATTTTAAAAGATTTGAACTTTGAATGTAAAACGTTTATGCGAGATTCTTTTACCTTTTCTGTTCCTTCGTGACTTACCTGAAGAGTATGCCATATTTAATGTGCTGTCTCACATTGGGAGACTCGATTGAACTCATTTCCTGTAACAGCGCAAAACAAAGCAATCATTGCTTTTGCATTGAGATTAGCTCTCTTCTTGTCGTCGACAGACCATTTCCCAAACTCAACGTCGGTGGGTGCGATGTACAGGACTTTGGTAATAGTCCAAGCTTCAATGTCTAATGACTCTAGGTGTGTCTTCATTCGGATCTTCCAGCTAGCGTAGTTGGTTCCGTTGAATAGAGGTGGTCGCATGGTATTCAGTCCTTCAGAGTGAAAAGATGTTGACGCCATCACTTTTGTAGACTCGCTCTGATACCAAGTGTTGGATCCTGTGGATGACAAACAACACTAGAAGGGGGGGTTGAATAGTGTTGTGTATATAATAAACTTTTTCGCTTGTTGATGTTAACACAAATAAATTCCTTCTAATGTTGCCTAAGAAACCAAGTAGAGCGATCTACACTTGGTTCTTAATCAACAATACAATTTAAAATTACACAGAGCAATTTCACAGCAGGTAGTCGACTCTCTGAGAGCAGTAGTTGACTCCTAGAGTATATATAGGCACAGATAATATTGCGAATAATATAAATTTCAGCGGATACAAATAGTTTAATCTTTGCAGAAGATTGAAAATGCTTCAACAAATATTAAAAGATAAACAAGCACAGAAAAACAAACGCAGAGACAAGCGATTTTATCCTGGTTCCCCACAACCCAGGTACGTCCAGTCCCCGACCAATCCGGTACGAGATTTTCCACTATCTGCCTTGGTAAATACAATTACCTAACTTCACTCGTTAGGATTTCCAACGACATAGTCTCAACCAGGATTTCCGACTGGAAACACCTAGACTTGTCTAGTGTTCCAACAACCAACACAATGAGATTTTATCCAATACACCACAATAAATGATGGAGATTGGTTTTTACACCCGATTCTATAGCCAATCAAAGATAGACAAATTTGTGCAGTGGCTTAATATAATAGAAGTCTAGATCACACAAAGATACAAGATAAATTCTTTGTGATCTAGATCTATAGCTTTTTCAAAAAAATACTTTAAACAAAAATAAAGAGAATCGTAATAAGGATTTTGAAAAAATGTTTTAGCCAATAAAAATAAGAGTATGATCTTAAAAGAATTGATAAGAGAATATTGCAAGATCACAAAATAAAATCAAATTGGCTAGAAAGAAATGAGAGCTTAGAATTCAAGAGCGGTTTCACAAGAGATTTTTGATTTTCAATTGTTGTGTTTTCACAAAAGAATTTAGCTCTTATTTATAGGGAAAAAACTGAGATTTGAATTTGAATTTTCGTTTGACTTTTGTCCCAAAAATTACGGCGTAAATTGCTCAACGAATTTCAAAATTCAAATTCAAAAACGTCAGAATTTTACAGCTGGTAGTCGACTCCCTCAAGTAGGTAGTCGACTCCCAGAGTGTTTCAGGGAATCTCGAATCTCAGCTGGTAGTCGACTCCCTACTGTTGGTAGTCGACTCCCAGAGGAGTTTTTCCAGCAACACTTCTAGTCAGAAAGGTAGCTAACTCCAGGGTGTGTGGAGTTTCACTACGGAAGTTATAGGATGACTAGAAAAAGCTCTCTAAAATATTTTGAAGATAATTTAAAAGATTTTCAAAAGATGTTTTCAAAACATTTGTGTGCGTGTGTTTTGTCTATATGATTTGGCTTTGACAAATACCCTAAAGAGACACGACACACTCACTATAGACTCAGAACATGTCTTCGGAAGTTTGATCAATTTGGTGAAGCGAAAGCGAGCTTCTCTTTGTGCTTCTTGTTCTGTTTGTGCTTGAGCTTCATCACTTGAGTTTAGTCATGTTCGTCTTTTTCTTTGAGCGTTGAAGTGTGCTTCTTTGAGTATGAGTAGAGCTTCGCAAATTCTGCACATCTTGAGTGTAGTGTAGTTAGTACACTAAGCTTTCATTTGGTGTGCTCATCATCAAAATCACTTGGAGTGGAATTCAATTTCCATCACTCTCCCCCCTTTTGATGATGACACCCAAATGAAAAAAAATGAAGTAAGTTAAAGATGAAAATACATTTAAGTATACTTACTCCCCCTGCTTTGATGCGGTTCTCCCCCTGCATCGATGCTGTTATCGATACAATTCATATAATTTCATTTTTGCATTTCATATATTTTTCTCCCCCTTGTCATCAACAAAAACAAAAAAAAAATAATTTCTACAGAACATAAAATAATTAGGAGAGGAATTCAATTTCATGTGCCTGCAAGAGAGATGTTAGTTCATAGGAACAGCTAAGTATTGCATAGTAGATAGGTTCATAATAGGTAGCATCACACGATAAAAGTTATTACAAGCCATAGTTCTTAGAGAATCATTGTTTTGAAAGAGAACCATTGTTTATGAAGCAAAGTTCATGAAGCTAAGGATGACCGCTGTTCTTCTTCAGTTCCTTGATCTCTTCAAGGATCATAACAAGCGTTTCCTCAGTCATCTTGTTGCTTTTCACGACGATCTCCTTGAGGTCGTCCACCTTTTGATTGAGATCTTCAAATCCTTTCTCTTGTAAGATCTTCAATTTTCCAATCTTCTTCAGGAGCATTTCCTGAAGTTCAAGAATGTATGCCGGAACTTCTTCTTCTTCTTCTTCTTCTCCGCTTCCTCTTTCTTCTTCTCCTTCTTCTTCAGAATCTGAAATAACAACTTTCTTACCTCTCCTTGAGGATGATGATCCTCCTCCGGCAGCAATTTGTTCTTCAGGGACATTTTCATCAAGGTCATGGTGGAGATTCATTCTCCCAAGTGCACGCATATCAAAAATACGAGCAGGTTCTAGAATAGATGTTTCATGATCCAGTGGCACATTGTAGCTAATGAATAGTATAGTAAGATAGTGCCCATGAGAAAGAGTGGAGGAGGGTCTATCAGAAGAAGCTAAGGCTAGGATAGAGTCCATAATCACTTTGGCCCAATTAATGCGAATGTTACCTAGGATGGCATAGATACACTTAGCTTGTTTCTCAGATAGGATTGCATGGCTCCCAGACTTTTGAGTTATGTTATAAGACAATATATTAGCCAAGATCCTTGCTGGATAGCGAAGATTGTTACAAGGAAGTTTGGTTTGAAAGTGTCTACCGGGCAAATACATTCTTTCTAGAATGTCCTCATCAGTCATTTCGACTTTGTCAAGAAGCATGCCAGAGTATGGGATTCCTAGGGCTTCTCCTAGGGATTTGACAGTAATAGCATGTTTGGTGTCAAGGACTTTTGTTATGAAACGACTTTTAACAAGATCATAGTCCATGTTAGCATAGAATAGATGAACAAGCCTAGGATAGCAGAGGTACACATTTTTAGAAGAGAACAAGTTTGCTAAGTTTTGAAAATCTAACAGACTGTCAACACCATAATTGATAACATCATTAAGTTTGACAAATCGTTCATTCAAGATAGGTTTCTTTGAGATCTTAACAAATTGCTCATAGGTAGTAGTTTTGAAAAGATAAGGTAAGATAGACTCCTTTTCAGAATCAATTTCTGTAGTAGTTTTCCTCTTCTTGGAGAAAATCCCCTTGATAGGCATCAAGATAAAGTAAAAAGAAAAAAAAACATTTTTACACTACTAGATAACCAAGAGAGAAGAAATAATAAAGATCATGAAGTGAGAAAAAAATTTACCTTAAGTAACTTGTGAGAAAGGTGAGAAAATAGCTCCAAATAACCAAGCACCAAGGTGAAAAATCAAGAGAGGAGGGGGAAGAAGAGGGGTAGTCGGCTACCCTTCGGGTTTTTCTTGGGGTTTTGATGTTTGGATGAAGAGGTGGGGAGAGAAGAGGGCCTTTAGATCAAGTTTTGGATGGCTAGGATGAGTTTTAGGCTTATCGGGTAAGTTGCCTTAGTGGATCTGAACCCATCCACTCAATAGAACCCAATAGGAGTTAGTCAAAAAACAAGACAAGCCTAGAAATTTACGCACAGGTAGTCGACTCCCTCCTGTAGGTAGTCGACTCCCTGCTGGGTTGAGTCGTTTTCTTATCCCGGGGAGTTTTTGATCCAGGTTGAGTGTGCTTTCTGAACAAGAAATGTTTTTAGGAATAAAACACAATCATATACACATATTTTAACACATTTAAGCATTTATATATATATATATATAATAATTTAGTTAAAGAAAACTTTTGTTCTGATTCAGCCGTTTGACTCCTTGTTTTCTCCTCTTTGAATTTCCCTTTTTAGAGTACCTGAAAAAAATAAGCGTTTTATGGTACTCTTTGGTTTTGAGTCCGACGAGTTAGTCTTTAGGAAGCCAAACCCAATACGGTTTAGTTCCTTCATGAACAACATATTTATAATTTTTGTTAAAATGAATTTGTTGAATAAAGTCAGTAGCGTACCTTTTTTTTCGCTGATCATATAATTTCTTTGGTACCCAGATGCTCAAGACATTATCGTTAGAATGATGCATCCTAGTATGCTTAACCCGTTTCTTGGTATGATGTGAATCATAGCCGAGTCCGGTTTTGCTAGATGAAGCTTTTTGATTATCTATTATACTATCTAGCTTCCCTTTTCCTTTGTTGAAATTCTCAATAATTTTCATCGTAGCGTCGTATTTATCTTTGACAGATACGCGAAGATTATTTAGATTTTCAACTTTTTCATTTACTAGTGAAATATCTTTTTGCAGAAGATCATTCTTTTCTTTGAGAAGACTATTTTCTTTAATGACTTCTTCTTTTTCTTTAGTATCTCTTTTGATATTTCTAAGTGTTTTTCTATGTTCTTTAATGAGCTTTTCATGCATTTTGCATAGCTCCTTATATGCTCCCCTATAGTCCAAGTCTTCATCATCGCTTGACGATGACTCATTGTCGCTAGATGAATCATGATGTGAGCTTACCTTGGAGGATGTAGATGCCATGAAGCACATGTGTGCCGTCTCTCTTCTTTCTTCATTATCTTCTTCTGAGGATTCATCGGATGAAGATTCGTCGCTTTGGTCGAAGGCTGCATAGGCTTCTTTCTTTGGTCGTCGGAACTTGTTTCTTGCATTGTTTCGCCTCTCATTATTGTCTTTGTTCTTCCCACGATCTCTGGAATCACGGTTGTTTCTCTCCAATGGACAGTCTCTCTTGACATGCCTTGGTTTATTGCAACCAAAACAAATAATACCGTTAGTGGGTCTAAAAGATCGTTTTCCATACTTACTAGTGATGAACTCTTTAAAGTTGTTTGAGATGAACGCGATATGGTCTTCTTTGTCCGTGTAGTCGGAATCTTCCTCTTGTGCTTTGAACGCAAGATTCTTCTTCTTTGGCTTTTCTTCGATTTTCTTGTCTTCTTCAAGCTCAATCTCATATGCCATGAGATTTCCCATTAGTTCTTCGATGGTGAGGTCTTTCACATTATGGGCATCTCGAATGGCCGTAGTCTTTCCCTTCCACTCGGGTCGGAGGGATCTTAGTATCTTCATTACCTGTTCATACTCGAAAATTTTCTTTCCTAGTCCTGCAAGCTCATTCGTAATATTAGTAAAACGAGTATTCACATCGGTGATACTCTCTCCTTCTTCCATTTTAAAAGATTCGAACTTTGAATGTAAAACGTTTATGCGAGATTCTTTTACCTTTTCAGTTCCTTCGTGACTTACCTGAAGAGTATGCCATATTTGATATGCTGTCTCACATTGGGAGACTCGTTTGAACTCATTTCCTGTAACAGCGCAAAACAAAGCATTCATTGCTTTTGCATTGAGATTAGCTCTCTTCTTGTCGTCGACAGACCATTTCCCAAACTCAACGTCGGTGGGTGCGATGTACGGGACTTTGGTAATAGTCCATGCTTCAATGTCTAATGACTCTAGGTGAGTCTTCATTCGGATCTTCCAGCTAGCGTAGTTGGTTCCGTTGAATAGAGGTGGTCGCATGGTATTATGTCCTTCAGAGTGAAAAGATGTTGACGCCATCACTTTTGTAGCCTCGCTCTGATACCAAGTGTTGGATTCTATGGATGGCAAACAACACTAGAAGGGGGGGTTGAATAGTATTGTGTATATAATAAACTTTTTCGCTTGTTGATGTTAACACAAATAAATTCCTTCTAATGTTGCCTAAGAAACCAAGTAGAGCGATCTACGCTTGGTTCTTAATCAACAATACAATCTTAAAATTACACAGAGCAATTTCACAGCAGGTAGTCGACTCTCTGAGAGCAGTAGTCGACTCCCAGAGTATATATAGGCACAGATAAGATTGCGAATAATATAAATTTCAGCGGATACAAATAGTTTAATCTTTGCAGAAGATTGAAAATGCTTCAACAAATATTAAAAGATAAACAAGCACATAAAAACAAACGCAGAGACAAGCGATTTTATCCTGGTTCCCCGCAACCCGAGTACGTCCAGTCCCCAACCAATCCGGTACGAGATTTTCCACTATCTGCCTTGGCAAATACAATTACCTAACTTCACTCGTTAGGATTTCCAACGACCTAGTCTCAACCAGGATTTCCGACTGGAAACACCTAGACTTGTCTAGTGTTCCAACAACCGACACAATGAGATTTTATCCAATACACCACAATAAATGATGGAGATTGGTTTTTACACCCGATTCTATAGCCAATCAAAGATAGACAAATTTGTGCAGTGGCTTAATAGAATAGAAGTCTAGATCACACAAAGATACAAGATAAATTCTTTGTGATCTAGATCTATAGCTTTTTCAAAAAATCCTTTAAACAAAATTGTAATAAGGATTTTGAAAAAACGTTTTAGCCAATAAAAATAAGAGTATGATCTTATAAGAATTGATAAGAGAATATTGCAAGATCACAGAATAAAATCAAATTGGCTAGAAAGAAATGAGAGCTTAGAATTCAAGAGCGGTTTCACAAGAGATTTTTGATTTTCAATTGTTGTGTTTTCACAAAAGAATTTAGCTCTTATTTATAGGGAAAAAACTGAGATTTGAATTTGAATTTTCGTTTGACTTTTGTCCCAAAAATTACGGAGTAAATTGCTCAACGAATTTCAAAATTCAAATTCAAAAACGTCAGAATTTTACAGCTGGTAGTCGACTCCCTCAAGTAGGTAGTCGACTCCCAGAGTGTTTCAGGGAATCTCGAATCTCAGCTGGTAGTCGACTCCCTACTGTTGGTAGTCGACTCCCAGAGGAGTTTTTTCTGCAACACTTCTAGTCAGAAAGGTAGCTAACTCCAGGGTGTGTGGAGTTTCACTACGGAAGTTATAGGATGACTAGAAAAAGCTCTCTAAAATATTTTGAAGATAATTTAAAAGATTTTCAAAAGATGTTTTCAAAACGTTTGTGTGCGTGTGTTTTGTCTATATGATTTGGCTTTGACAAATACCCTAAAGAGACACGACACACTCACTATAGACTCAGAACATGTCTTCGGAAGTTTGATCAATTTGGTGAAGCGAAAGCGAGCTTCTCTTTGTGCTTCTTGTTCTGTTTGAGCTTGAGCTTCATCACTTGAGTTTAGTCATGTTCGTCTTTGTCTTTGAGCGTTGAAGTGTGCTTCTTTGAGTATGAGTAGAGCTTCGCAAATTCTGCACTTCTTGAGTGTAGTGTAGTTAGTACACTAAGCTTTCATTTGGTGTGCTCATCATCAAAATCACTTGGGGTGGAATTCAATTTCCATCAGACACGAGTTACAAAAGCTTTTCTTTTGAAAGACAAGCTTAGGGAAGCCTCTAATAGATTTAACTTGGAAAGCTTAAAAAGTGTTCCAAAGTTCACATGACCAAAACGTCGATGCCATAAGTGTTGTTCACTTGTGTTGGTAATGAGACATTGTTCATGTGATCTTGGAAGATCTAGGATATATATATCCTTATGGCGTGTGCCGGAAAACAATAATTCATTATTATCTTTTCTTAAAATATGACACATTCCTTTCGCAAAGTTAACTTTGTAAACTTTGTCACAAAGTTGACTTATTGAAATAAGATTGTGGTTTAATCCTTTAACAAGGTAAACATCACATATAATGGGTTTAGAAGGATTACCCACTTTACCAACACCTATGATGGTTCCGCTCTCGTTGCCTCCACATACGACGCGGTTTCCATTTACAATGGGAACCACTCCGGAGAGCAATTGAGCGTCACCCGTCATGTGTTTTGAACACCCGCTATCGAGTATCCAATTCCCCTTGGAGCTAAATTTAAATTTATTGCTCATTTTCTTTTTCTTTTCCTTGAGTACCTAAAGATAGAAAATTTCATATCATGGTACCCAAGGTCATTGGGTCCAAAAGATTAGACCTTTGGAAGCCAAGTCCAATTGGACTTAGACTTCCCCACATAATTTCTACTATGCACAACATCCGAAAAATAAGCATTCATGTAAACTTTTTTTTTATCCATGCTTGTGTCCTTTGGGCTCCAAATTGTGAATATTTTGGGAGCCCTCATCCTATTGGGTGCATGCATGCGTTGTTGGTTTCTACGTGATGCATGTCGTGGATAGGCATAAGGAACATGATGGAATGGTGCATGTGGATAATTATTCATACGATGATGTGGGTGAACATATGCATGTGGAGGAACACGTGCGTGAGGGTGTCTCACATGGTGTGCACGTGCCCGTGAACGTGTAGCATAGAAATCATCATATGTGTGAGCCGGTGGAGTAGGACGTGTGTTCCTATGTGGCATAGTATTAGTGTACATATAAGCATGCCCCTTCTTTGGAGGTCCACCCAAAGTGGGTTTCTTTCCGAAAGAGGGTGTGGACGAGGTGGAAGCACCATTGGTAGATGAACTACCAATAGAGTGTTTGCTACCACTCGTTGAGTCACCGGAAGTTGGCCTAACAAAAGTAGTGGCCGATTTGGATGAACTTCCCATTGTATACCCCAAGCCAATGTGGTGATTGGCCGGAAGTAAGTCACTTAAGATTTTATCCAAATGGTCCTTACCCTTATTGAATTTATTAATTCGGCCTAATGTGTTCTCATATTTCTCGGTGAGAGAACGCATAGAAGCATCCAAAGTGGATACTTGCGATGTGAGCACAAAAACACGAGATTTAAGATTCTCATTCTCAATACTCAAAGTCGAGTTTTGAGAAGTCAAATCCGCTATTTTGTGTTCCTCCGGATCCTCAATGCTAACATGTTCAAGTTGAGTCTTGAGATTAACAATCTCATTCTTCAACCCTTCAACAACGGTGTCGTTGTTGGTGATGATAGTTTTAGGCGAGGTTTGAATGCTAGCTAAGTCATCTTTTACTTTAGTATACATATTTACTAATTTAGTATACTTAGACCACAATTGAGAATTAGCATTCCTAAGGTCATCCATGGTTACCTCATCGCCTTCGTTGTCGCTATCATCGGAAGAGGAAGATCTTGATCATGCTCATCTCTTGCCATGAAGCACATGTGTGCTTGCTCCACTTGCTCATCGTCCGACTCTCCGCTTGAGGAATCCTCGGAGTCGGTGAATGTTGCCCCGACAAGCCCCTTTTTGTATCCCTTTTTGTACTTCTTGGATTTGTCGAATTTAGGCGCCTTCCACTTCTCCTTTTGCTTGTTTAGAGGACACTCCGCTTTCATGTGTCCTGGCTTGTTGCATTTAAAGCACAAAGAAGAAGAGGCGTTAGAAGAATTGAACTTTGACTTGTTTTTGAAGTTACCTTTTCGAAAGAACCGGTTGAACTTTTTGGCCATGAGTGCCATAAACTCCAAGTCCAACTCGTTTTTCGAGTTCTCATCATCGGTTGATGTGGAAGTAGATGGAGCGGCCTTGAAAGCAATAGCTTTCTTCTTTGGCTCTTCTTGTTGTAGGTAAGACTTCATCTTTTCCTGCAACTTTAACTTGCTATCCTTGCGTACCTCATAAGACATCAAGGTACCCATTAGTTGAACAACGGTATACTTGTTCATATCATTACCTTCCTCGATGGCAAAGGTGCGCTTTTCCCAACTAGAAGGAAGTCCTTCTATAAGCTTCGAACATTTCTCTTTTTGGGTGTAGGATTTGCCGAGAGCCTCTAACTCGTTTATGATGTCGACGAAGCGAGCATAATACTCCTTCATCTTCTCACCCTGTAGCATATGAAACATCTCGTAATCTTTATTAACTACAACAAGTTTAGAGTCTCTTACCCTACTCGTCCCTTCATGTAAGATGAGGAGGGAGTTCCAAATTTGATATGCATTCTTACATGTGCATATCTTGTTGAAATCCTCGGGCTCCAAAGCACATTGCAAGGCGTTCATTGCCTTGGCAGTGCTTACCTCCGCGGCGACCTCCGCGGGAGTCCATTTCTCGAAATCTTCTTCGGTGGGCTCGACATATTCCTTCATCGTGGTCCTCCATAGTGAAGCACTCCGGAGGAAAGTTTCCATCCGGCATTTCCAGTACCCGTAGTTGGTACCGTTGAAGAATGGAGGCCTTGTTGAGGAATGTCCTTCCATTACCGAAGAAGCTCCTTCACGGTTCTTGAAGGTGCTATAATCGGAGGGTGGACGAACGGTCTTGTTGTCGTTGGCAGACATAGCTATAGACTTGGCTCTAATACCAAATGTAATGCCCTGCTAAGCTACTGCACAAGTACTAGAGGGGGGGTGAATAGTACTTTAAAATAATTAAGAGGCTAATTCCTAATTACTTGCAAACTCTACCAAACAATGCGGAAAAGTAAATGTTAGACAACAAAGAAACAATCACAAACAACGATATTACTGGGTTCGGATCCACCCAAGTCTCCCCGACTTGTTCCCGGTGGTCCTACGTCCCAACCACCCGGATCCCTTCCGGATACTTGAGTTAGAAACCCTAACTCAAGATTTCCACTATGAAATACTTGTGAAGAACCTTCACCAAGTCAAATCATACATAAAGTAATTTGTGACTCCCACAACCCGGGATCACAATCACAACTCTCACAACCGAGAGATAAACACTTACAAAATGAAAGTAAATGAAATAGAATAACTTACCACAAAATACCTATGCCTTGAGTACACTTACGAATTAGGGCAAGGATGATTTTGAGGAAGAAGAAGGCACCAAACCCTAGCTCCAAGATGTAGATCAGTGATGGAGAGCTATGGGGTTGTTGGTGACCTAGGATCAAGCACTTGACTTGGAAGGCTTCACACTCAATGAATCACTCTTTGGAATTAAGAGTGAGGAGAGATTATTGAATGGAATGAAAGAGCTTTGAATGAGCTTGGAATAATTTCTCTTGATCTCTAAACTTGCAATAATATCAACCTTTTGTGCAATGAATGCAGCTCAACAAGTATTTATAGGATAGAGGAGAGAGAGAAAGAAATTCGAGTCATTAAATGCTCCAACGGCTCTTTTCTGAACCCAACTAGTCGGTCAAAGAACAACCACCGACCGACTAGTTCATCAACTAGTCGGTCGGTCATTTAACGTAGATCGACTAATGGAAGAACAGCCAAAAGGTCGAAGCGCAGACAAAAGGAACTAGTCGGTCCAAGAAGAGTAGCTGACCGACTAGTTTCACAACTAGTCGGTCGGTTACTTAACTGAGACCGACTAAGAGATAAAACTGAAGTCTGAGCACAAATTGATTTAGTCGGTCCAAGAACAAATGTTGACCGACTAGTTCATCAACTAGTCGGTCGCCAAATGTGCATAGACCGACTAACGATAAACAGTAAGTTAGGTGAAAATTGGCATGTACAGTAAAGCTCAACTAGTCGGTCCAAGAAGGAAAGTTGACCGACTAGTTCATCAACTAGTCGGTCGATCAATGAACACAGACCGACTAATGATAAACAGTAGCTCAGGCTCAAAGTTGCATGTACAGGGAAAGCTCAACTAGTCGGTCACAGAAGCATTACTGACCGACTAGTTCACAAACTAGTCGGTCGGTGAGTCAACGTAGACCGACTAACTGTAAACAGTAAAGAGCTTAGAATTAACTGACAGAAACTAGTCGGTCCAAGAAGCTTTGCCGACCGACTAGATCACCATCTAGTCGGTCAGTTCTTCTTCTTGAACCAACTAACATGCACAAGAAGTCGTGAATCGAAGCGCGAAGCTTCGGGAAAGTTTGTATGGACTTCTACTAAGATCCTAGAGCTAAGATAGGAGCGTTATGAAGATTTAAACTGTAAGACCTACTCAAGGTTTAACATGCTACAAAAGAAGCTTAAAGACTATAAATAAAACTTGACGATATCGTCTTCAATAGCTTCAATCGAATCTTCATGACTTCTAAGATGGTCCATAAGCTTCAACGAAGCTTTAGGCATACGATCACGTGCTTTGAGAAGTCTCGAGATGTCGCTTTGGATGTTCATATGAATTTGGCGATGATCTCCATAACTGCGCTCACAAATTGTTAGTTCACGATATATTTATATTTGTTCATCATTCAAAACCAAATCCGGGGAGTCCAATATCCAACAGATGTCACAATAAAAATCCAATTTGTATTTCATGCGTTATTTGTATCACACGCATGAAATAACGCGTCCTGATGTTATTTGTTTTTCACGCTGACATGAGATGTCACAATATAAACCACTATGATAATAATTTTCAAATAGTTTGTTGTAAGTCGACGCACGAGATTAGCTCCCCGTTGCAAAAGAGGTCGGCTCCATGGTTGCATATCATACTCTTCTACGTGTGTCACATAGTTAGCTAATCATTATGAGCACCACAGTAACTATTTCGTTTAATGCACATCTTGTTTAGTACTTCGCATGTTTACTATTGTTACAGATCATGCCTACTGGTCTTACTATTGTTATCACCATGGTTGCTCTTGTACGTTACTTTTTGTACCTGCACATTCACCTTCTCATTTACTTTTTGTACTTGCATGCATGTTTACTTTTACTGCTACACTTGCATGATCATCCTTAGTTACTTTCATAATCTGTTCCTTGCTTTTGCATTACTTTATTTCTATTGATAGGATTGTTGTGACTTATCTACGTTCCATCTTCATGGTGCCGTCAGACGACACCCAGGTTGGAGAAGAGGTTCCTGAGTTCGAGGAGCCAGAGTTCGACCCTGAGACTGCCGACTTTTAGAGTTCATATTGTGTCATGCCCCGCTTCTCATTAGGATTGAGAGCGAGGACGCGAACGGGCCCGCTTGTGCAAGTCAGGAGGAGGTACTTTTGCCTTTCTTTCCTCCTTGCCTTAACACAATAAGCGTCTGTGTGAAAAGCCGCATGTTCTTGCTTGCATTACTCAAAATAACACAGATAAGTAAAGCATTTATTACAACCTCAAATGTCTCAACGGAATTACAGCAAATGTAGAAAAGAAGAGTGGGTCTTATGACCCGTACAACGAATGAAAAAGAAGTGCAATGAAAGCTCTCTAGCTAACAATTCTTGGTCCACTGGTTCAGCTATCTCAACTAGTCCTCCTGGTGCTATAGCTCGGGATCTGACATACATCCAAAAACATGAATGTATGTCAGCAAGGGTCTGCAAGTAGAGGTTAGAACCCAAGGCAAGGTATATAATAATTTATACTGGATTTAAGAGGCGTTAATAATTTAAATGAGATAATGACAACATGCCGATTTAAAATGAAAATAGAGTAAAATACTCCTAGTATGCAGTTCTAAGCAGTTTAACAAGTAAAGTAAATTTTCTCATTGGTTCATTAGCATGTCAATATAACTGAGATGACAAATCCAAGTTGCAAGTTTCATCTTAGCATTTCACGATTGTTAGCATTCACGATTGTTAGCATTTACGATTTGTTAGCATTCACGATTGTTAGCATTCACTATTTGTTAGCATTCACATCTATAATAGGGTTCTCGCCTTTAAGTCGTGATGAGTGAGTCGTTCTTCTCACGGGGGCTTACCGTGATTGGCGCTAACCCACCGCATACGGGTGGTGTCCTTGAAGATAGTACCCTTTTCATACGCCTAGTAGCTGCTCAACCCTAACCCCACCCAAGATTTGTGCTGGAACACGAGCCAGCATAGTCATATCACAAGCACGAATTTGTCAACTCACATGACATCACGAAAGTCACGATTTCGCCTTCGAGGCGCATGATTTCATGATGTCACGCGCTAGTTAATTATTTCAAGGCATGCAGCAAAAAAATCATTTATTTCCCAGCAGCATTTTCCATGTTACAAGAGTATCGAAACAACATTCACAATAATTTAGCAAAAAGGTGAACATGTGAGTTTAATGAATACGAACAGAAAGTTGATTTTTCTTGTTATTGTCCTAAACTAAGGTATAACAAGTTATATGCCGTTGGATCACATTTTTAGCCACGGATGTCATGGTAATGATTTCACGCGTCATTTCACATGCAGGTTTTGAGTTATACAACTTTATATTCGAAACTACTTTAACATCCAACTTCGAAAATTCATTATAAATCGTATACTTGCCTGATTCCGGTGATTTTGGTTTGGATTCGTCTCGACGGGTATTACGTATCGGTACTGCTGGTTCTCTGTTTTGATTAAATAATTCATCAAATTAGATATATTGTTATATAATCAAAATACCGATTTAATCCCTAAATTGGGGTTGTCTAATTTTATTGCGCTCTCTGGCTAGGGTGATGTCTATATTGTGTTACACTAACAAGATACGCCTCATTTATTTAATCACTACTGGAAAATTGGACATTAGCCACGGACAAATCCGTGGCTAATACCCCAAATTCAGTGGCTAATACATAATAGCCACGGATTTTTATAAATTCCGTGGCTATTGTTCCGTGAGGGAAAGTGGTATTGCAAATGTGAAAAATCCGTGGCAAATGGAAGAAATTCCGTGGCGGAAAAGTTAGTCACGAAATTATAGCCACGAAAATTTCGTGGCAATTGTTTCGCCTATTGCCACAGAAAATCCGTGGCAAAAGTATATTTGCTTCGGAAAAGTTCAGAAAATATTTCCGTGGTAAACTACATTAGCCACGAATATTCCGTGGCTATTGTTCCACATATTGCCACAGAAATTCCGTGGCAAATATTTATTCGTTACGGATGATTTCCGAAAATTTTCCGTGGCTAAACTGCATTAGCCACGGATATGCCATGGCAAGATTGTTTTATTTGCCACGGATTCTCGATGGCAAAAGGTTTTTCGCGACGGACATTTTCCAAATACAATTTTGTGGCTAAAAACATTAGCCACGGACCGTTCGTGGCTAATGTGTTTATTTATTTTTTAAAAAATCCAAAAATTTTAAAAATTTGTTTACAATCAAAATTACCATATATATTAATAACAAGAAAGAAACATCGATGTACAATCAAAATTCCCATATATAAACAATATCAAAAAATCCAAGTAAAAAAATTCTCATCCATCAACAAATTCTCAGAAACTATATGAATACAAACTTTCCACATACATCAACATACCTCAATAGAAAAGTTTTCCACATACAAAAGGTTTCCACATACAAATACACAACGGCCCCTTGGCCCACTCAATACAAAAAGTTTCCACACATCAACAGAATGGCCCCTCGGCTCCTCAATACAAAAAATTTCCACACATCAACATAACGGCCCCTCGACCCCTTCAATACAAAGTAAACTCTCAATCTCATCATAACGGCCCCTCGACACCCTCATCACTCCCCCAAACACCAAGTAAAAAACAATTAAACTCTCACCTCATGTCTCCACCCTCCGGTCCTCCACCGGCTCCGCCTTGCGAGCGCGATTCCTGAAACAAAAATTAAAATAAATAAGTATTTGCTAAAATTAATAAACAAATAACTATTATTTGTTAGAGGCAAGATATGCTTATTAGGATTCTGCAAACTAGTTTTTGGTAAGAATCATGTATATCAAATTTCCATCACAAAAATGCATAGTACAGCTTAGAACGTTAAAAATGTTTCGTCATATGTATTTACACATCAAAATTAACACGTTCATGGTTTTTTTAGAATCCAGTACAATATATTATCCTACACAAGCGCATTTATGTGCCAAGTAAACGAACAACAAGAGAAATTCAAGACAGAAACATAGATATATTTATCATGACAACAACCTAGATGAATACAGTTCTATAAATTCCAAACCGAATGTCTGAGAAACCAGAGAGAAATTAAATCACACAGCATCAAAATTGATGGGTTAAGTGATCCCTGCAGATGAAACCAGCACAGCAGGGCTAAACAGAAATATTATGCAATACATACTTATGTCTGTCTTTTATACCAAGAACTCAGTTGATTTTCTGATACAACACTCTACTTTTTAGAATAGATATGACATTATATGTAGAAAAAAATTAGCCATAACCACTAAGTCTGAGTTCAACTGTTTTCCAATTCCGTGAATCACCAAAATAGGATGTATCGTATGCTTGCACTTTAAATCGTACAAGTTTATGCAATGGATGTATATACAAAAGGATTTAAGGTATGTGGTCTGATCTGGAACGAAGCTATGATTGAATAATATTGCACAACTAGCAGATGATACTGATGCATAGATGAGCCTGAAAGGAATACGACAACTGTTACATATGCTGGTGAAAACATACGCTAGACTCAACATAAATGGCAGCTTATCATAATACAAACAAAACATGTTCATAAAAATCACACAACTATGTTGCCATATCAAACGTAAAGGCTCCAGGAAAAAAAAATGTAAAAATGCGCTTAAGTTGTGATATAGCATATAAGTAAACTTGGGTTCTTGCCAGGAAAATTGACATGCAGTTCCCCCAATGTAGAAAAAAATAGTCTTGATAGAGACGACATTTGATTTAAATTGGAGACCTAACAAGAGGTACATGTTACAAATTAGACAAAATACCGGGAGAAAACGTTCTAATCGTGCACTTGAATGCTCTGGGCCTTGGCCATCATAGCCATGAGGAAGCAATATTACAACAAGCCCAGTTTGGCGAAGCCACTTTGACTTTCCGCTACTCAGGAACTGATCGAATATTACTTGAGCACCATTTGAAAAATCAACAAATTGAGCTTCCCATAGTACCAAGGAATTGGGATTCTCCATTGAGTAGCCCAATACAAACCCAATGCTAGCAAACTCAGAAAGTGAGCTGCAAAGAGAAATTTGGTTAATAGATGTGCTTGCCCATGATAGAATTCAAGTAGTACATGCTGCTACATATGTAGCAGTAATTTGGTGTGTTTCCATGCAGATTGTTGGATATAAATTATAATTTCCTCGAGGCACCCAACTAAAATAACAAGCAGCAAACCGTATTGGACAAATATCTAACAGGAACATGTGAAGATAAAGAGCTACAAGAAAAACAAATCAATAAAAGACCAAAAGTAATTTTTCAATGAATAAATTTCTCTCGACCTGCCTGAAGTATAAAATTTGGGAAACAACAGGAACAAAGACCAGTGCAGTTTTTGGTCATGCAGGACCATCAAGTGCGCTCTAATTCTAAAAACCATCAGCTTCCATCCACTAATGTTGTAACATATCAATGCTACAAAATGGCAGCAAGACATATTTCAATCATGCTTTTTTCATATAGGCTAAAAACTGCATTACACTAATGTTCTCAATTTTTTTTCTGCTAACTAAAAATAAGTAATATGATTTCATTTAGATGGTAAAGTAAGACTTGCAATGGTGAGACAATGTATGAACAATACTTCTCTTTAAGCATTACACTCAAAACACCCATATTAGTTTAACTTATCAACTTGTAACCATCTTAGTCTATATATGCCCATGCCATTTCCTACTAAATAATGGAAATTTCCAGCATTTTCCTAAGAAACAATATTATTTTTCTCTTGGCCAAACTGAGTAGAACCATGAAAATGTGTCATTGATGTCCTCAGCTGTTGCAGCAACAGCTTAACAAGATCTTAGAAGTCATGCACTATAACATTGACCAAAAGAGGGTAACATGTCCTGCAAATGTGAAAACTAATGAAACTATGGATGTAAAGGGGCACAAGAAGGAAACTAACCAGACAATCATGTGTTTTAGTCTCCCATGGATGTCCGCATTCATCAAACCATGCATTTTAGTCTCCCATGATACCAATTATAAAAAAACTAACCAATTATTGTGCAATGTCCGAAACTGCCCAAATTTCCAAGCTATAATAAGATAACATTGAAGAAGGCAAAGAATGCATAATATAATTTGAGAAAAAGGGTGAAAAGAACTCTAAGAGAACCTATACATTTTATTATTAAACAAACATTATGTAATATAATTGTTGGGATTTAGAAAATTAAATAAACAATAGACTTAGCCTCATCAAAAATCTACTCATCTTTAATTTAATGAACTGTACATATCTAAATAACAGTAACCTTTCTCCTAACATAAACTACATATTCTTTCAGTGTAACGACCCGGTCTCCGGGATACCCGATAAGTACGAATCCGCATCAGGTATTCCTGAAGAGGCGAGTGTTACGAAGAGGAATACAAATAAAACCAGCAGGCCACTGCGCACGTGCTGGGAAGTACATGTACTGCTCCAATCATACAAAAAAGAGAACAATGAACAAATAAAACATCATTCATATATATTAAAAACAAAGTTCAGTTACAAATTTACATACAACTCCTCAATATACAATCCTCGTATACAACATATCACCAACACCATATCCAAGTACAACTGAACACCATAAACTACCTCAACACTTCTAGCTCCATACTAACACCATTTCGGGAGACTCCATAACCACCTGAAAAACAACGGGGAGGGCACGTCACAGCGTGTCCAAGTAGGAATGCTAATTCTATGTGGCATATTATTTACATCAATTTTTCCATCTACTAAAGAGACATGTAAAGTATGCAAAATTATGAAATTGATACAAGTAATGTCAATTAATGATATGCATGCATATTCTACAAGTGATGACAACTAAATACAAAGCTAAAAAAATATTAATGAACAAATCATAAGCCATAACTAAATCTCCCAATTAAATAACTTATGAGGCTAAAATACAACAATGATGAAATTGACAACCATTGCATATTCAACAATTAGAGTGGAATATATTTAATTCTTAGACATGGTTATGAGATCGTATTGTTATGCATAATTAAGTCACGAAGTATGGTGGCATGGCTTCATATATGTACTTTTCTTTCTTGCATTTCTCATTTCCATTCACATTAGGCCATGCATCTCCTTGTGCATGCCTTTAACCACTTTCTCATCATATAAATCCATGCCCTCATACTCCCACACTTCTCTTATACATGTCAATACCATTCTCACGACAATGCCCACCTTTCATTATCGTCAATTCCCACAAATTGTAACTTGTCAATCCTTCCATTTTCATATCTCCTTTCTTTCATTCATGGTAATTGCATCATTGCATAAAAATGGCACATGGCCTAAACTATAAAGGAAATCTTTTATACATGGTTCTCAAGCCATAAAGAGTTTCATGATCATTCATGTGAAATTCATAGGAATTAACCTAACATGAGCCCCTTTGTATAACCATTAACAACAATGGCATCTAACAACGATTAACAATTAAAAATATTAACACCAACATTTAACAATTAGCAATTAGCAACCATGATTATGAATACTACCAACAGAATAATGAATAATGAAATTGGCTACAACATTATATATGAATACTTACCAAAAAGAAGAATTTACAAAGAAACTACATAATATACCAAATAGGATTAGATTCCTACCATAAAATGATGCCTTAACTTCATGGCTCCTCCCAAAAACCTTCCTTAAAGGGCTTCCCTTAATTCCTCCTCTAATCAAGCCACACCTCTTCATTTCCTCTTAATTCCTTTCCTTTTTTTGATGTCACAGAAATTAAAGAAAGAGAGATGGGGAGACAAACAAGTCACGGCCAAGAGAAATGGAAAGAAAAAAAAAATTAAATAAGGAAAGAAAACTTACGGCCAAAAGAGAGAGGGGAGCCAAGAAAACTTACGGCATGGCAAATGGAAAATTAAGGAAAGAAATTAATAGGGAATCTTCTCATCTTATACATTTTATTTTCCTTTTTCTTATTTCCTAAACCCAATCATCCATGAATAAGACATGTGTCCCAAGACTCATCCAAGAGGCATGCTTAGTGTCATGCTAGGTGTCTTCTAAAGAAAATTAGGAATTTAGGAATATTCTAATTATCATGACATAATGGAAAATACCTGTATACCCCTCACCAACTCAAGGAGTCTAAATAACCATTCTACCCTCACTCTTCTAAATATTCACAAGAATACCATTATAGAAAAATACCCATCAACTTAGATATCTAATTACCTTCATGCCATTATGCATACATTCAACAATATATATCCATATACAAATACATACACATATAATATATAGGTAGACACACTAGTAGGTATACCAATACATATAGGAATACATTCATACTAAATATATGCAATCATATAAACAACAATATTTGCATACAATATCCAATTCAAATATTCCATACAAATATCTTATACAAGTATTTAATACACACACAAATATCCCCTTATTCTACACACACATTCAAATACACACACCCTAAATATAGTATAATACACATACACACATACATCTATACATACCACTACATACATACACTTACACAGTACACACACATATATATACATTCATACACAAATATAAAATACATCCAATACCACTTTCATACAATTATTCACTGCCATATACATCAATACATACAAGTATACTTACATATACAAATATATACTTTTATAGAGGTATATCACACACAGGGTATTACATTCAGCAAGCATAATAAATCCATAAATACTAATAATCGGCAGTGGGTAGTAAAACTAGAAGGTCGGGCCAAGCAATACTGGAGGAGAATGTCAACTGGACGGTGTTAAGCATAAGCCAACAAATTATAACTACAATGAAAACAGGATTTGCATAATACAGTCAAATATAAGATGTCATTGACAGATAATTAAGGCAAGTCCAGATGGCAGCCTAATGCCCCTTGGAGCTTGGCAAGAGTATCATCAAACTATACCTCTTACGATGTCTATAAGCATTAATTGCTTCTACTTCTATATCAATCCAAATCGGAATGATATATAATCTTCAATGGACCAGATTAATATCCACAGATATCAAGAGACTTTAATCTCTTTATTTAGGCCATACTTTGAACGTCATATCTCAAATGAACCAAAATAGCAAAGGAGATGGAATATAGTGACGATGTTGTATAAAACACAGATCAAGCATTCTCATACTTCTTATTGTATCGACATATTTCAACACTTAAATAATCAAGTTCTCAATGAACAGCAAAATGTGGTTTCCCAACCTGACCTTCTACTCCACTGTGCTGCGTACGCCTGTGATGAAAAGGAAAATGAAAACCCAAGATGCAGACATCTTCTTCTTGTTAAATGTGTGTTGGTAACTCAAAAATGCGCCAGGAATGCAATCTTCCTTGCTCTGCAGCAAGTTAGGAACAGTGTAAAAGAACCAAGTAGGAAGGCAACAAGCCATCTGTAAATTTATACACTACAACAGATCATACAAGGCAATCAAAGAGATACAAGGCAATCAAAGAGATAGAAGCACATGACCAAACAACAATGTTGTTCCATTGTCTATTATAAAGAACATGCAACACCATCAAAAGAAGAAAGGTTAGCACATCATGCAGATTTAGGTCCATGGCATGTTTCTTAATCAAATTGAGCAAACTGAGCATCCGAAGCTTGTTCTTAGAAGTAGAATCCTCAATGACATGTTCTTGGGTGGATGTTGTGGATGATTTGATTCCCAAATGAGAACTAATTATAAACTCATAACTTCATTTGCAATTGAATATTGGTTGAACACGTGGTCAAGGGTTTCAAATCCTGAAAAACATTAACTGCAATCTGTTTGGCCTTGCCAACCTTTTTTAATTAATCTGTCATTGGTGTGCAATCCTCTCTTTATGAAGATCTAGAAGAAGATTTTACACTTTAAATTGAGCATATGGATTCAGGTCCATGCCTCTTAAAAGATTCACACAGAAGAATAATTAATGACAGTTAAACAGACCCAAAAGATTACGCAAAAGTGGAATGAGCAATGAAATCTTCGACTTCCAAGATAAGCATGTCATTCTTGAGTTGTATACTTCATATGCGAAAGAAATGAACCATATATGCATTCAAAACATATAGCTTACATCTTTGGGATGAAAGCCTTCAATCCCAGAGCTCATCCGGGAATTGACAGCTTCGAGCTTCATTAATAGGAACTGCAAAATCAAAGAACAACATTGATTCCACATACATCTAACGGCCCCTCGGCCCCCTCAATACAAAAAGTTCCACACATCAACATAACGGTCACTCGGGCCACTCATCACTCCCCCAAACACCAAAAAACAATTAAACTCTCACCTCATCTCCACCCTCCGGTTCTCCACCGGCGCCACCTTGCGGATGCGATTCCTGAAACAAAAAGTGAAATAAATAAGTATTTTCAAAAAACGAGTGTTAAGGAAGCAAAAGGCCACTCCATTCCATCCATAACACACGCACACACACTCACATTGGCATGCAACAGCCTGCCTCAGCAATTTGCCAAAATAAAAATACACCATCAGCAATTCACATGTTTATTTGTGCATTATATGAGAAGTGTTATGCCTAATTTTAAAATTTCCATCATGTATATGAATTATTAGCAACCCAAATGTTATACACAATATTATGTTCCTCGTGTATGTATTTCGGAGAATAGTCAGAACCAACACCCAATGTCTTCATTTTATTTGATACTTGAAAGTTTTATCCATATACATGTCACATGTCAAGAGAACTGATAATGATCTGATATTACTATTGCAATAAGCCATTCAGATATTTAAAAACCATGAATGTTGACTAAAATTATAATATCTAATAGAGATTAATATACATTACCTATGTATATATATATAGTAGAGTAACCATGTAACTCAAATTTTCTTTTTTGCACTCCAGTTGGTGAAAACCTTTCTGGATCAGATGATAGATTATGGATGCATAAAGCTCCATCCAATTGCCCAGAGTTCTGAAAAGCAAAGAAAAAACCAGAGGGCCAAAACAAACCAGAGGGCAGTTGGATGATAGCAAAGCTTCATTTTATGCTCCTTCATTTATCCCAAACATTTTATGTCACAAAATTTAGTTTAGCCAACAGTTTGATAGCAAGGCTTCATTTTTGCAAAGCAAATCCATTCTGCAATCATGTAGATACAATGTTTGGGATAACAATTGAATTTTTGGAATAATAATTGAATTTTTACCAAACATTAACAGGATGTCATATATACACAATGTTTTTTTGGAAGAACAATTGAAACTATCAAATTTCCCAAATGGCCATATTTCCCAATCTCAAAATATTTCCAGTATGACATATTTCCAGAGTATTGCTCACAAGATGCAATAACTGGACCATATACAAATGAAGATACTGAATTAGGAAAATATATGCAGAGAATTGTATTTGTAGTATACATTTAATAGGAATATGAGATGATGAGTTGCCATTCTCTAAAAGATGGACAAAGAATGGGTATGTTTTTTAATAAATAAGAAGTGGACATATTATGATCCTTCAAAATTATCCATATACATGTCACATGTCAAGAAAACTGATAATGATCTGATATTACTATCACAATAGGCCATTCAGATATTTAAAAACCATGAATGTTGACTAAAATTATAATATCTAATAGAGATTAATATACATTACCTATATATATAGAGTAGAGTAACCATGTAACTCAAATTTTCTTTTTTGCACTCCAGTTGGTGAAAACCTTTCTGGATCAGATGATAGATTATGGATGCATAAAGCTCCATCCAATTGCCCAGAGTTCTGAAAAGCAAAGACACAAACCAGAGGGCCAAAACGAACCAGAGGGCAATTGGATGATAGCAAAGCTTCATTTTATGCTCCTTCATTTTATCCCAAACATTTTATGTCACAAAATTTAGTTTATCCAACAGTTTGATAGCAAGGCTTCATTTTTGCAAAGTAAATCCATTCTGCAATCATGTAGATACAATGTTTGGGATAACAATTGAATTTTTGGAATAATATTTGAATTTTTACCAAACATTAACATGATGTCATATATACACAATGTTTTTGTGGTTTCTTATCATTTAGCATGCAAATGATTGATGCCCTTGAAATCGTTACCTAATTCAATATGTTTAAGTTTTAAATCTATGAAATAAGCCTTTTAGTGTACTATACTTGCTAATATGGCCTTTTAGAATAATAATTGCTCACAAGATGCAATAACTGTACAGTCATTGTGGTTTCAGTTGATCTCCATAGGTTAAAATTATTGACATAGATATGTCAAAATCACTTGTACTTTCTTATGCAGAGAGTGTGATTTGTCTTCCTGCAAGCTCATGCTTATAGTAGATAATGGGATGTCCATACTGCATCAGGACTGCTCTTAATTCCAGTTCCACTGGCATCACTTTTTATAACATACTATGATAAATCAAAGCTATGGAAAACGGGAAGTACAAGAGAAAAGACTGAAAGATGCATAATTATACAGGAATTGATCATATCACATTAACTGAACACAGTCGCATGCATTAGCACTGCCTTTTCATGATTTTGCATCCTTTATATTATATGTTTTTTTGAAAGTACTCGCACAGTTTAAAATTCCAACACTAAAAACATGCAGATTTTGCATGTGGTCAATCATGCATCGGAAATACTCGGGGTAGCAGTAAACCAAGAAAGCAAAAAATGCACATTTACATCCATTAAATATTGGCTACTTCTCTAGATTAGAAGTTGGAGCAAAAGTTAGCATGTCATTATTACCCCAAACGGCATTCTTGTCCAACATTTGATCATGTACATAAGATTTCATCCAACTCTATTATTTTCGTTGGGCAGGTTACATGTTTATTGGTTGATTATATGGTACAATAGTCTTTTTTAGAAGGACAAAGACAAACTCAAGCATGCATATATTTACATGTGGTCCGCATGCATGTTCATTGATGTTGACTACCAAAAAGTATAGAACAAGAAAGAAAACAAATATGTAAGCTAACTGCAGCAAGAAAGAAAACGAATACTTAAGATAACTGCACCAGGAAGGTTTCATTCTATCATTTTGAATGAAACTTATTTAACAAATTTTATAAATCATCAGTCTTGTCTTCTTGACATGTGACAATCGTATTGAATTACTGTCCTAGAACGCTAAAAATGTGTCTGTCCCATCTTGGTATTGTTGGTTTTTATGCCTATCTTCATTTGATATTTTCATAAACGATGTAACGACCCGCTCTCCAGGATACCCGGAAAGTACGAATCCGTCCCAAGTATTCCTAGATCAACGAGTGTTACGTAGAAAGAGAGAAAGGAAGAGAACAAAAGAATGCTGCAGGTACTACGCACGTGCTGGGAAGTACAAGTAAAACTCGATCACAGATAAAAACACTGAGAAAATAACAAAAGTACAATATTCCATTTTATTGATACATTGATATATCTTATACATACACCAACATCTTCATTTTCACAACTCTAAGTACAAAGGTCCACCCGAAAAGAAACACCAAAAGTACAAGTCTCTCATCATACCCCTCACCACCCAATACTACAACTGATCACCAACTCCGAAGCTCCAGCCGCTATCTCTAACCTCCAACTCACATGACCTGAAAGTCAACGGGGACACGTCAACGCGTGACCCAGTAGAAACTCCTAACACTCTAGTAGGACCCAGTTTTAGAACTAGTTTGTCTATCTAGGGAGGGTAGTCTAACAAGTAAGGTTCATGGTGCGTAAAAGTAATCACATTCCAACATGCAAACCTAGTTATGAGAACGTGCAAAAACATGCATATGAAACCATATTATGAAATGCAGCTATTGAAAGGAAGCGTAAGAACATGTTACCATGGGACAATAGCATTAAAGTACACAAAAATAAGGAGACATGAGATAACAAAATTTATAAATTAAAGACAATTACTATAAGTTGTTGATTCACATATTTGGAACCCGTGTAAACCGTAGGACGCTAAGGATGCGGACTTCACCCAGGGTGGGTGAAAAAGTGGTACCCCAACCAGCAACACGAGCACCGGAGGGGGCCTCTCGCAACTCCGTACCCAAACGGGGCAAGGTACTGGAGCGAGACCAGCTCGGTTTTTCTGTCGGACAAACGGAGAAAACCATCAATTACCATCATGGTGCGACACGGGCACACCACCGGCCTCTCTAGCCCTCTCCAACTCCCCTTCTGGGGGTAACACATCGGGCGAGAAATCATAATTCATACGTCCGCTCCTTAACTCCTAAAGTTTACCCGTTTTCCCCCAAACCCGTGTCACCCTTCTTTAGGAGGACCGATACATTCCTCATTCTCACTCTCAGTTTTTAAGATGTTACTTCGTTTGTCAACGAACCATCTAGCGGTCTTGAATACCGCTTTTAACCAACTTTTAACAAATATCATCATCATCTTAATTAAAAAATTGCATAGAATATCATCACAAACTCATCGTTATGAACATACTAATGTGAAAGCATAAACAAATTGAACTTAAATATTATTGACATAACGAATATTTCATGAACCATCTGCATAACTACATGTATCAAGAGCATGTCATTGAGAATATGATTAGCACAAACAAACTTAACTTCAAACAAAACTACACCATGATAAGTACTAACCAAAATTAGCATATGAATCTGTCAAAACCGTTACAGCAGAAAGAATATCACTTTTAGCCTATCTACAGTCAGAATTGGTGTCTGGTCCCTTCACGAAAGTTGTAGATATGGGTGTTTTCCATTTACTGACCAATTTTCATCAGCTCAGTTGACATATGTGATTTATGGTGGATTTTCTCCTAACAGGTATAATTTCAGCATTCTGAACCAGAAACTGAGTTCAGTTCAAGTCCATTTTTCTACAAGTTACAGACAGAATTAAAATCTAAGAAAATTATGTGTTGAAGATATTGAAGTCAGGTTTCCAACGGCATCAAGATCATAATAATTTATAAAGTATGCATGGCTCGTTTTACTGAAAGGTGTCAAAACTGTCTTAAAACAGACCAGTTTTAGAAAATGAATTTTAACTCTTCTTTTCAGTTCGAATTTGCAAAACTTGTAAAAATGAAAGTTGTTAAAGACTACAATATGAGCAACATATTTTTTTTTCATGTATTTCTATTTAGCCAATTAAGTGCAGCAAGATACCAAAGTATCAGTCAATTCTGTGTAAATTTCAGCATGAAGTTCAAAACTTATTTTTTACACAAAATCTAAAGAACTTGCTAATTAATTAAACCCTTAATTCTAAAACTAAACCCTACTAAGGTGATAAGAATTTCTACCTTAACAAGTCCTCCAAAATTTTCTCTTGCCCTTCTTAATCCTTGATGAATCTTGGGCTCCTAGTCTCCTTCTCCAACTTTGGCCTCCAAAAGATGGATTTTGAGGAATTTAGGTGTTAGAATGATAAAGAAAAGCCATGATTTCTTGGTGGAGGAGTGGGTGGTGATTTAGGAGGAGGTAGGTGATGGGATGGTGGAGAAATGGGGATGAAAGGGGGAGAATTTTCAGCCATAGCTGAAAATGAGATGGAGAGAGAGAGATTTTGGTTTTTGTTTCATGCCTTGAAAATTATATTTCCCTAAAATCCTCTCCTCCACAAATCTTAGTGAAAATTAAGCCATGTGTACTCTTATTAGCTCATAAGATGGCACCTAATGTGTTGTGTTGTCATGGTAAAGAAAATTGGGATTTTGTATTTTTAAGAAAATAGAAATACATGAAGAAATACTACCTACACTTCAAATACAAGTATTCCTCCAAATACTCTCATTTACTAAATTCAATTAATGAGTTTAAAACCATTTAAAAATAATTATTACACCAAATAATTAAGGGAAAAATACAATCATATTCCCGAAAAATATACGTACATATTTACTCCCAAAAATACGTAGATATATACGTATATAGGGATATGGGGTATTACATTCTACCCACCTTAAAAACAAAGTCCGCCCTCGGACTTTATATGCTAAGGGTCTGACCGGAGATTAAAAATAGTCCAAGGGTCTCTCTACCTACGAAATACATACCACGCTATATGGATATACTACATATTCATATATACATACACTATACCATAAATCACACACATATGCATACCCATTCTTATCCAAGGATACATGTATAAAGACAAATCATCACAACTCATACATAGTATTATACATTCCACGTCCTTCCATGTGCTCACAAATATATCTATATTGCATAAGAAAACTCATATATGTATGTATGTATGTATGTATGTATGTATGTATGTATGTATGTATACAGACTAATACGTACACACATACTAGTACACATATACACATGGACACATGTATCAATGTCGTACATAGCAACAAGTAGAAATATGTATAGATACTCCCAAGGCATTAATATATATACACTAATATTTATTCACTTATTCACTCAACATATATGTTGTAACGACATGAATTTTTCCAAAACATTTAAGCTAAATATTTGAAGTAATTTCATTTTTAATTGTGTTTTGTAATGGTTGATCAGGAGTTTTAAACTGATTTCAAAAATTCTTATAAAAATATTTTGAAACACCAGACTTATTATAAAGTATTTCAGCAATTTCAGATTTTCTCAAATGCCCAAAACATTTCTGTTAAAATTCATCTCCCAAAATTACCGTTTTGATTCGACGAATTTATTTTCTATACAAACGTCTTCAAAACATTTTCAAACTTCTACAGTAGCCTCCTATGATCATTTTGGGCTCCCCACATTAATTTCGTAATTTTCTGATATCATTTCAATAGAGAACCCGCAGACCCCCTTCCTAAACGTTTTGGCCTAAAACTTGTATTTCCGTAGCCCAAACCCTGAAACGGACTTCGTATTCGCCATCCTCGCGACGACACGATCCCGTGGGTATGTTTTCGTAATTTTTTGGACACGTTTACTGGTAGGGGCAAAATTGTAATTTCGTTGCAAAATTTCACTAATGACCTTCACAAATTACTTTTTAACTTAACTTAATTACATTTTACCATGTCCTAATTACCCTACCTAACTTACCCGATAGCAGCCCATGTGTTTCATGGGTTAGCCTAATTTCTACTCTTAGTCAAAAAGCTAACATCTAATCACCTAACCCCATTAATGATTTTGACTAAACTAAGTACTATATTAATAATTTTAATCAACCTATATAATTACCCCCTCACGTTCATCAATCACACACAACTCCTCAGGCCAAAATAAAACCCCGACCCCTCACCCTCTCATTCCCGCTCTCTCCCTCTCACGCAACCGCCGTCGACGGCCTCAACCCACGCCCGCTCGCCGCCCTCCGGCCCCGCCTGACGCCGCCGCCGCGCTCCGCCGCCGCCCAGCACACACCGGCGAAGCCCCCTGCCTCGACCGCCGCCCTACCCGCCTCCGTCCGCCGTGGGATCCGCCGCCGTCGCCGTCGCCATCCGCTGCAGGAGCCGCGGCCGACCGCTGCCGAAGCCGCCGCCCCGCCTCGCCGCTGACGCCCTCAGCCACCGCCGTCGACGTGAGGAGATCGGCGGGTGCGTGAGTTTGCCTCAGGGGAAAACTTGTAAATATGTATTTAGTTCGTATTTTAATAATTTTAATTGATTAATAATAGGATTTTAGGGTTTTTAATCCATAACTAATTTTACAGGGGCTAGAAAAATGTGTGGATAGCCCCAGAAAATCAGAAACGACATTTCGGAGCCATTGGCTCTGGTCTCACCTTGACCAGACGCCTACTTTTTGCGGAATGATTTTTCGAACCTAAAGTTTAAATAGGTTTAATTCATTCTAAAAATCGTAACTCGCTGGTTTTACCTACACTAATATTTGATAAAATCATATGTGACAATAGACTTCGAGACGGTCATTTTGACTACTCATTCATGTAATTCCGATTTGTATTGCTCCCGTAAGAAATTACGGAAGATACACGTCCCTTAGGTTTTTGGGATTTTAAGCTATTTCTAAGTTTCTAAAAATTATAAGAAATTACAAAAGCTTCTGAAAATTTTCCCCTCTTGCAGTAAAATCTATATAATTATTTTAGGTTTATATAAAAATTTTAAATATTTTCCGACACCGTTTTAACGAGTTTAAAAATCAAACTAACCTAATTATTAAATAGGAAAAAGTCGTGTTTTTCTAAAATAAGTATTTTGTGTTGCAGGTACAGACTCTGGTGTACCAACTTCTGAGGAAGCCCTAGATCCTCTTCCAGCTTACTACAACGGTATTAATTTTGGTAAGTCACGATAGGTTCTAACCTTAGAAATCTAGCCACTGTGCTCGTACGAACTTGTAGCACCGCACTACTACGTGCTCGAAGCACGGAAACATACGCCACTTTCTTGTGTTGGACTTGACTTGGAACATTTCGTGGAACGATCATGTAAAGAACTTGTACTTGACACATCACCGGGTTTTGGGGTAACTCATAGTTTACGAGAGTACGTGAGTGACTAGAGTTTGGTCTACCTGTCCTGTCGCCTGTGTTTCGGCGCCCTGTCCTGCTGCCTGCGTTTCGGCAAACCATACTGCTGCCTGGGTACCGGCATTCGTCTGGGTAGCACCCAGGCAAGAGACAAACTGAACGGTCACATATTATACTCTCCGACTTGAGTCACGTAATTTTAGCAGAGCTTGCACAGTTACTTCTTTACAGTCATGCACTTTACTTTCTGCACTTGTACAGACACTACACCGTACTTTACTTTACTTCTGCTTGTCATACTTGTACAGTACTTCTTTTCTTTGTTTAGAATCTTTGTGACTTACCTTCGGTTCCACTTGTGGCACCGGCAGACGACGACCTGATCAAGGAGGTTGCCCCAGAGTACGAGGAGCCTGCGTACGATCCAGAAGCCGCGGAGTTTTAGTTACTTTTCTGTCGGAGTGTGTATTATACTATGCATTTCCTTTTCTGCATTTCCTTTCAGTATTTCCTTTCATGTATTGGTGTGAGAGAGTGTTGATTGTTGTTGTACTGTAATTTGGACTGTAATAACGTCTGTAAGCTGGTTTGAGTGTTGTTGGTACATCTCTGCGTTGTGACTATGCTGATTTCACTGGTAAACTGCAGGACCTGCGCAAATACCAAATAAGTAACAGGCCCCCCCGAGAGCGGGTCGTTACAGGTTTGGTGGCCCACGCAGGTCCGTGCAAAATACCTCGTGAACAGTATAGTAAAACCAGGATGTATCGTGTACGATACTCGACTAAGCTGACATTTTTCTATGAATGCAGGTTTGACACTCGAAGAATGGATGGAGACCCTTCGGAGAACCCCAATGGAGTTGACCTATCCGGCCTTAATAAGAAGTCATTAACAAAACCTAAATTTTGATAGGATTAACTAGTTGTTAATAAATATCTTTCTGTATCGGTGGCACTCATATGAATGATAATCTTCCTTCAATGGACCATGATACCGGTCAATGTGCTTGGCTAAAGTCTGTTGGATCAACCTAGCTAGACTGGGCATAAGTGATCCTGGCTTAGTCACTTCCCTGGCCGTGTCCGCTGGACCGTAAGGATGTGAATCATGATTATGTGACGTCATCGATCTTCTCCACTACCAACCTTCGTTTATCTTGATGACCTTTCAATTGACCTTCTTAGAAACTTCTATCTCTAGTTTGCTTGAACTCTAGCTACGTCTATTTTAAGGAGGGTAGTGTTCGAGTTTTCGGTCATCAGAAGTTCGGATTCCTCAACTAAAGCAGATCGAAGGACGTTCAGAAGTATTCGAGGATGATGCTGGAGATTTTGAGACGAGCCAAACGTAGCGTATAGGCTGTTACGTTTTTGAAACTCGTATTTCTTTTCTAACCCTGCTCCCATCTTGTACCCGATTTTTCCACGTGTTGGAATTCTTTCCCGCCTACCACCTCCCCTCATTATTGCCTTTGTCCTCATCCTTGCCTCGAGCCCCGTTCCCGCCTACCCTATACTACCTACCCATGACTTTCGGCGCCCCTATTTATTTCCTTTGTCCGCTTCCCCACCTCGATCCCCGTTCCCACCTAACACCGATGACTTTCGGTGCCCCCCTTCTCTTTTAAACCCCTCTTCTCCTTCCTTCCCAAGCCACCCCGTGGTTCCCTTTTCGCTCAGACATCGCCCCCCTCCTCCCGGCCTCTTCCCCAAGCGAGCTCGCCATCTCACCCGAAGCCCCGCCAGCTTCTGCTCCACTCCATCGGAAGTCCCTGCCATGGATCGTCAACCAGCCGCAGCTCTCATCGCCGAGGACCCGCAACCACCAATGGCCCTTCGACGTTCTGTTTTGGGATTTTTGGCCTTGGTGACAACCCTCGTCGCCACCCTCGCTACCGCCGCTTGGCTGAGATCTTGGGAAGCCATGATCCTTGGGCTTCTCTTGAGCTCTCTGCCTTGGGTCTCACCCAGGTTGAGGTCCCGTTTAGGCTTCCTCTTACGTCTACTCCTTTTGGTGTGCGGGAAAGCGTGTTTTTGGTTGTTCATTTATTGGGTAATGTTGGGTGTTGCGAATATCGAGTATTGGTCTACAGAAGGAGTGATGGCGATGATTATTGGCATGATATTGGCCTTGGGTGTTGAAGTTGGATGTAGGCCTTGTGCTTGGCTCTGGATGAGAGCTTGGATCTTGCCTTATTGTGGGATAGTATGGAGATTGACGGAAGGAATGCTAGCAGTGAGTACTGACTTAGAGTGTTGGCCTTGTACTTACCTTTGGGCGGTGATTTGGACGTTAGCATGTGGTTGGGCATTATGGAAATTGATGTTGTTGGTGGATTAGTCGATACATGCTATATTATGAACACCATCTGTGGCTAGACCCCGTTAGTCACCAGTAGCACGAATAAACTTTATAGTCTTCCGGTTTATGTGGTTTAAATAGCTTGCTACTGGCTTACCACCTCAGGGTCAAAGTTCGAACAGATGTTGTCATCATAATAGCCCTCATTTTCATATGATATTATTATCTCATGTTGGGCTACTTGAGAAGGTAGGGTAACTATTGTAATGATACTGGTCTCAGGAATAGTTACAGAAACTATGATGATGTCAATAGTATGTATTCACATATAACATCTCTTGCTTTCTTGATGCTATAATATCGCATTGTATTTCATGTTATTTACAACCTGATTTACTTGATTACTATTTTTTTCCTTCTATCATTTATTTGCTTGAGCTTCTTCATAAATCCAATTATTTTCAACAGAGATTTTTAAATTCCGAGGACGGAATTATTTTAAGGAGGGTAGAATGTAACGACCTGAATTTTTCCAAAACATTTAAGCTAAATCTTTGAAGTAATTTCATTTTTAATTGTGTTTTGTAATGGTTGATCAGGAGTTTTAAACTGATTTCAAAAATTCTAATAAAAATATTTTGAAACACTAGACTTATTATAAAGTATTTCTGCAATTTCAGATTTCCTCAAATGCCCAAAACATTTCTGTTAAAATTCATCTCCCAAAATAACCGTTTTGATTCGACGAATTTATTTTCTATACAAACGTCTTCAAAACGTTTTCAAACTTCTACAGTAGCCTCCTATGATCATTTAGGGCTCCCCACATTAATTTCGTAATTTTCTGATATCATTTCAATAGAGAACCCGCAGACCCCCTTCCTAAACGTTTTGGCCTAAAACTTGTATTTCCGTAGCCCAAACCCTGAAACGGACTTCGTATTCGCCATCCTCGCGACGATACGATCCCGTGGGTATGTTTTCGTAATTTTTTGGACACGTTTACTGGTAGGGGCAAAATTGTAATTTCGTTGCAAAATTTCACTAATGACCTTCACAAATTACTTTTTAACTTAACTTAATTACATTTTACCATGTCCTAATTACCCTACCTAACTTACCCGATAGCAGCCCATGTGTTTCATGGGTTAGCCTAATTTCTACTCTTAGTCAAAAAGCTAACATCTAATCACCTAACCCCATTAATGATTTTGACTAAACTAAGTACTATATTAATAATTTTAATCAACCTATATAATTACCCCCTCACGTTCATCACTCACACACAACTCCTCAGGCCAAAATAAAACCCCGACCCCTCACCCTCTCATTCCCGCTCTCTCCCTCTCACGCAACCGCCGTCGACGGCCTCAACCCACGCCCGCTCGCCGCCCTCCGGCCCCGCCTGACGCCGTCGACGTGATCCGCCGCCGCCCAGCACACGCCGGCGAAGCCCCCTGCCTCGACCGCCGCCCTACCAGCCTCCGTCCTCCGTGGGAGCCGCCGCCGCCGCCGTCGCCATCCGCTGCAGGAGCCGTCGCCGACCGCTGCCGGAGCCGCCGCCCCGCCTCGCCGCTGACGCCCTCAGCCACCGCCGTCGACGTGAGGAGAACGGCGGGTGCGTGAGTTTGCCTCAGGGGCAAACTTGTAAATATGTATTTAGTTCGTATTTTAATAATTTTAATTGATTAATAATAGGATTTTAGGGTTTTTAATCCATAACTAATTATACAGGGGCTAGAAAAATGTGTGGATAGCCCCAGAAAATCAGAAACGACATTTCGGAGCCATTGGCGCTGGTCTCACCTCGACCAGACGCCTACTTTTTCCGGAATGATTTTTTGAACCTAAAGTTTAAATAGGTTTAATTCATTCTAAAAATCGTAACTCGCTGGTTTTACCTACACTAATATTTGATAAAATTATATGTGACAATAGACTTCGAGACGGTCATTTTGACTACTCATTCATGTAATTCCGATTTGTATTGCTCCCGTAAGAAATTACGAAAGATACACGTCCCTTAGGTTTTTGGGATTTTTAAGCTATTTCTAAGTTTCTAAAAATTATAAGAAATTACAAAAGCTTCTGAAATTTTTTCCCTCTTGCAGTAAAATCTAAATAATTATTTTAGGTTTATATAAAAATTTTAAATATTTTCCGACACCGTTTTAACGAGTTTAAAAATCAAACTAACCTAATTATTAAATAGGAAAAAGTCGTGTTTTTCTAAAATAAGTATTTTGTGTTGCAGGTACAGACTCTGGTGTACCAACTTCTGAGGAAGCCCTAGATCCTCTTCCGGCTTACTACAACGGTATTAATTTTGGTAAGTCACGATAGGTTCTAACCTTAGAAATCTAGCCACTGTGCTCGTACGAACTTGTAGCACCGCACTACTACGTGCTCGAAGCACGGAAACATACGCCACTTTCTTGTGTTGGACTTGACTTGGAACATTTCGTGGAACGATCATGTAAAGAACTTGTACTTGACACATCACCGGGTTTTGGGGTAACTCATAGTTTGCGAGAGTACGGGAGTGACTAGAGTTTGGTCTACCTGTCCTGTCGCCTGTGTTTCGGCGCCCTGTCCTGCTGCCTGCGTTTCGGCAAACCATACTGCTGCCTGGGTACCGGCATTCGTCTGGGTAGCACCCAGGCAAGAGACAAACTGAACGGTCACATATTGTACTCTCCGACTTGAGTCATGTAATTTTAGCAGAGCTTGCACAGTTACTTCTTTACAGTCATGCACTTTACTTTCTGCACTTGTACATACACTACACCGTACTTTACTTTACTTCTGCTTGTCATACTTGTACAGTACTTCTTTTCTTTGTTTAGAATCTTTGTGACTTACCTTCGGTTCCACTTGTGGCACCGGCAGACGACGACCTGATCGAGGAGGTTGCCCCAGAGTACGAGGAGCCTGCGTACGATCCAGAAGCCGCGGAGTTTTAGTTACTTTTCTGTCGGAGTGTGTATTGTACTATGTATTTCCTTTTCTGCATTTCCTTTCAGTATTTCCTTTCTTGTATTGGTGTGAGAGAGTGTTGATTGTTGTTGTACTGTAATTTGGACTGTAATAACGTCTGTAAGCTGGTTTGAGTGTTGTTGGTACATCTCTGCGTTGTGACTATGCTGATTTCACTGGTAAACTGCAGGACCTGCGCAAATAGCAAATAAGTTACGGGCCCCCCGAGAGCGGGTCATTACATATGTACTTACATAAAGATTCACACAAGAACATGATCACAGACGTATACTATTTCATGGATACGTATAGATATATCTAAATACATACACCTTTATATGTAATCACACACTCCTTGTATTTATATATCTACTTACATACATGTTCGCATGATATTTAAACACACCCTACTCATAAGTCACAAAGCTAGCATACTTATACATACACATACCTATGGGTATACCTAAATACATCCGAGTATAGTTCAAGTGTACATCCATTTATAGATACACATACTACTATATACATCACATCCAATATGCATACAACCTCACTAACATACATATGCAAATAGGTATATCCAAATATCGATACAATTATAGTAGGTAGTCACACACCAATACTTTACACACCGATATGATGCATCACATATCCAGTGGGTAACCATACACAAACATATTACTTAAGCACGTAAGGATAAACACCTTCTACTATATTGAGAATTATATATAATAGTTTGCATTCAAGTATGCACACAGTACATATCACTATAGTAAATAGTCCTGACAGTATGTATGTATAGTATATCAACCTTCTAGTACACACTCACTTTATATATGCAAGTATACATTCCTATGTATTCATATCCAATATTCACTCACGTAAGTCTATATTTATTCACCTATATACAGTACAAATATACTTACATACAAGCCGTCATCGTAACATATATTCAATGTAGTATATATATACACACACAATACTACGTATAAATAATAGCACAAGAATTATATCAATACGGTATATGTATATATATACACACAATTTAGTAAGCCAATATATTTCACACACTACTTATGATACACCTCCAATAGTAACTATACTCAAATATACATATCTCACTATATCAATTTACACAACCACATTTCTACACGTCATTACATAGAGTCTCATACAATAATACCAACACACACAAATATTCACATAATGACATATCCATCCAACACAGGTGTAAGCGTATCAGCTTACAGTCAGACAGGCAACCATATACATCTTTCATATATGTATCGAATACACAACTCTAGTATATCTAGGGCATGCTCACTCATGCTTGAGTGGAGCACAAAAATCCGCGCATGGACTTACATAATCAGTATGTACATATACAACACATATTACCAATACATACGGTATATCGTATCTATACATCGCCTAGAGCTCAATCAACTATATATGTCCATGATACACACTTCTTGTAGGTTACCATATGTACACATATATACGCATGCACCTCTATACTCAGACATACAATCATGTATGTCTCCTAGTACCCATCCAACATTCACAGATATATCATTGCACAAGATCTACCATATCAATATCAATACACATAGATAACCATACAAAATTATATTCATCTATACACAGGCGTAAGCGTACCAGCTTACAGCCATACATGCATTATATACTCATCACATACATCAACTCATAACACTAATACTCTTAAGACATATCCACACATACATGGATGGAACTCAAGGATCCACACATGCATGCTATATATCACACTATAAATATATATACATACTTACTACTTACATCTCAATCAATACAATCACTCTATTGCACCTACATCTGATAGTGCAACCACATACTAACACATATACTTATAATATCACATACTAACGTATAGTCACACAAGTAGCTAAGGTAGTAGTATATACATGTATGTATAGCTACAGATACACACATAAGTATAGCACACAGATACATTCGACAACAGACATACAATACTTGTATATTCATACAAACATATAACCGCATACACATATAGTTATTCCATGTATACCGTCATACACTCTTATACATCCAAATGTACATCCACCCAGACGTACAAGTAACATTCATATACCAACACATACATCACGAATTTAGTTATACACTAATATTTATACACACAAATACTCCATATATATAAACATCCCTCAGATATCCATATACAAATTATCTCCTTTCACCCCTTAAATATATAATTCAGTATCTATACTTACAACTATACATAAAATCACATAGTCATCCATATACACTTAATGCAGATAAAACGTATATTAGCACATCTTTATATACGACACACAATACTTCATTACACAGATAGTATGTATTACACTTAGATTTACACATCATATATTATCTACTCCTCAATTCATATAAACAACATTTCTATACATACACCTCATAGTTCGTCCATATACGAACGCTTACAATATGGCTTATAAGGATACACACAAATAGTCATACGAGTATCTTTAATGTAGCGTACATCCAGGTATAGTTATAGATACATGCCTATAAGAATATATGCCAATATACTTGTAATACTTATATATCTATGCGAACACATAACCGCCCACACATACTAATATATTCTACCTATGAACACATACTATTGTACTTTACTAGCTCTATTACTAATGCTTCTATATTAGAGTTATATATATACCTTACACATGAGTACATTCTAACTACACTTATAAATGTCGAGGTACAACCCAAAGGTGACAATCTGTCCACTCTGGACTAAGTCCTTTCTTAGCCTTCTAAAACTAGGCTCTATACTACTAATGGCTCACTTGAGATTCTAAGGCTACTACCCACCTTAAGATACGACTACTCTTATGGAGCATTACCCGCACTATCCTTACGCACGCCGCAGTGCGGAGACCTGCATGGGCCACCAACTGTAACGACCCGCTCTCCAGGATACCCGGGAAGAACGAATCCGTCCCAAGTATTCCTAGATCAACGAGTGTTACGTAGAAAGAGAGAAAGGAAGAGAACAAAAGAATGCTGCTGGTACTACGCACGTGCTGGGAAGTACAAGTAAAACTCGATCACAGATAAAAACACTGAGAAAATAACAAAAGTACAATATTCCATTTTATTGATACATTGATACATCTTATACATACACCAACATCTTCATTTTCACAACTCTAAGTACAAAGGTCCACCCGAAAAGAAACACCAAAAGTACAAGTCTCTCATCATACCCCTCAACACCCAATACTACAACTGATCACCAACTCCGAAGCTCCAGCCGCTATCTCCAACCTCCAACTCACATGACCTGAAAGTCAACGGGGACACGCCAACGCGTGACCCAGTAGAAACTCCTAACACTCTAGTAGGACCCAGTTTTAGAACTAGTCTGTCTATCTAGGGAGGGTAGTCTAACAAGTAAGGTTCATGGTGCGTAAAAGTAATCACATTCCAACATGCGAACCTAGTTATGAGAACGTGCAAAAACATGCATATGAAACCATATTATGAAATGCAGCTATTGAAAGGAAGCGTAAGAACATGTTACCATGGGACAATATCATTAAAGTACACAAAAATAAGGAGACATGAGATAACAACATTTAGAAATTAAAGACAATTACTATAAGTTGTTGATTCACATATTTGGAACCCGTGTAAACCGTAGGACGCTAAGGAGGCGGACTTCACCCAGGGTGGGTGAAAAAGTGGTACCCCAACCAGCAACACGAGCACCGGAGGGGGCCTCTCGCAACTCCGTACCCGAACGGGGCAAGGTACTGGAGCGAGACCAGCTCGGTTTTTCTGTCGGACAAACGGAGAAAACCATCAATTACCATCATGGTGCGACACGGGCACACCACCGGCCTCTCTAGCCCTCTCCAACTCCCCTTCTGGGGGTAACACATCGGGCGAGAAATCATAATTCATACGTCCGCTCCTTAACTCCTAAAGTTTACCTGGTTTCCCCCAAACCCGTGTCACCCTCCTTTAGGAGGACCGATACATTCCTCATTCTCACTCTCAGTTTTTAAGATGTTACTTCGTTTGTCAACGAATCATCTAGCGGTCTTGAATACCGCTTTTAACCAACTTTTAACAAATATCATCATCATCATCATCATCATCATCATCATCATCATCTCAATTAAAGAATTGCATGGAATATCATCACAAACTCATCGTTATGAACATACTAATGTGAAAGCATAAACAAATTGAACTTAAATATTATTGACATAACGAATATTTCATGAACCATCTGCATAACTACATGTATCAAGAGCATGTCATTGAGAATATGATTAGCACAAACAAACTTAACTTCAAACAAAACTACACCATGATAAGTACTAAGCAAAATTAGCATATGAATCTGTCAAAACCATTACAGCAGAAAGAATATCACTTTTAGCCTATCTACAGTCAGAATTGGTGTCTGGTCCCTTCACGAAAGTTGTAGATATGGGTGTTTTCCATTCACTGACCAATTTTCATAAGCTCAGTTGACATATGTGATTTATGGTGGATTTTCTCCTAACAGGTATAATTTCAGCATTCTGAACCAGAAACTGAGTTCAGTTCAAGTCCATTTTTCTACAAGTTACAGACAAAATTAAAATCTAAGAAAATTATGGGTTGAAGATATTGAAGTCAGGTTTCCAACGGCATCAAGATCATAATAATTTATAAAGTATGCATGGCTCGTTTTACTGAAAGGTGTCAAAACTGTCTAAAAACAGACCAGTTTTAGAAAATGAATTTTAACTCTTCTTTTCAGTTCGAATTTGCAAAACTTGTAAAAATGAAAGTTGTTAAAGACTACAATATGAGCAACATATATTTTTTTCATGTATTTCTATTTAGCCAATTAAGTGCAGCAAGATACCAAAGTATCAGTCAATTCTGTGTAAATTTCAGCATGAAGTTCAAAACTTATTTTCTACACAAAATCTAAAGAACTTGCTAATTAATTAAACCCTTAATTCTAAAACTAAACCCTACTAAGGTGATAAGAATTTCTACCTTAACAAGTCCTCCAAAATTTTCTCTTGCCTTTCTTAATCCTTGATGAATCTTGGGCTCCTAGTCTCCTTCTCCAACTTTGGCCTCCAAAAGATGGATTTTGAGGAATTTAGGTGTTAGAATGATAAAGAAAAGCCATGATTTCTTGGTGGAGGAGTGGGTGGTGATTTAGGAGGAGGTAGGTGATGGGATGGTGGAGAAATGGGGATGAAAGGGGGAGAATTTTCAGCCATAGCTGAAAATGAGATGGAGAGAGAGAGATTTTGGTTTTTGTTTCATGCCTTGAAATTTGTATTTCCCTAAAATCCTCTCCTCCACAAATCTTAGTCAAAATTAAGCCATGTGTACTCTTATTAGCTCATAAGATGCCACCTAATGTGTTGTGTTGTCATGGTAAAGAAAATTGGGATTTTGTATTTTTAAGAAAATAGAAATACATGAAGAAATACTACATACACTTCAAATACAAGTATTCCTTCAAATACTCTCATTTACTAAATTCAATTAATGAGTTTAAAACCATTTAAAAATAATTACTACACCAAATAATTAAGGGAAAAATACAATCATATTCCCGAAAAATATACGTACATATTTACTCCCAAAAATACGTAGATATATACGTATATAGGGATATGGGGTATTACAAACGACTTGACAATCGCATTTGATATTTTTTTCACTCCTCGCTGGTTTTGTTAGAGAATCTGAAGAAACTGGTCTTAGAGAGGAATGTTGTTGTTTAATGTTATTTATAGCAGCAGGGTTTTGATTTGGATGTTTGCTTTGTATTATTGGCATACATATCACAATTATGAATGTGAGAATGTAAATGTTTTAAATTTAGCATGCATCATCATTCGATGACTAATAAAATCCAGAAAAGATGTTTCTGATTGTGGAAGCATGGTTCAGTTTTAGTACGCCGAATTGTGCATGTATTGGCAAGAGTTTTATTCTATGCTAAGCTAGAGACTTGTAACCCTTCCCTCTTTCTATTTCTGTTTGATAATGCAGAGAAACTAGGTAATGAAATGAATGCATAATAGCACTGCATATTCACAGGCAAGAAGAATGGCAGTTGTAGCTAAAGCAAAGGAGAAGATGACAATGAAATTGCACAGAAACTTCATCGTAAGAATGTTCAGTAATTATTTATACAACAAGTAACAAAAGCCAACTTATTAAATTTTGTGCCACGTTACAAGGTTCAGCTGATCCAGGGTTCAAGTATCAAAAGATTCAAAACTCATCTTGCATTTATGGCCATCCATGAGAATCCAATAGCATGTCCAAAGATTAAATAAGAAACACTGTACTTCGATGATTGAGTGTGAATTTCTAAGTAGCACAAACACTCCTACCTGGAAGAACATGATGATTACATTATTTTGATATGCTAATTTTAAGTTGGTGGGCAGTGAATTCGCATATGGCTTAAACTTTAACTTCGGATATACGCATAAAACTACTAATTATGTACAAGGTCAGCGCATGCACATGTAAAACTCTTCAAGTATATATATACATATCTAGTATTGCTACATTTGAGCAAAAGCTCTCACACCAACAACAAGTCAGCATGTTTCTCAGATTAGCACATTTGTCATGCACACTAGTTCAGCCTTTCCAATGCAAAGTTGTCAATCATTATCAACAAGCAACCCAATCTCATTATGGACGAACAAATCAAAACGTATGGAGAACTCTAATCCTAAAAATCCCTAACATTAATAACTACTATATAAGCTGGACTCCAAAGAATTTGGTATTGCTGAATGTCTAGTGAGTTTAAGGGAATGGCAGTTGGAACGAAATGAATATGTAGTGCTTAAAATGCAGCACTAAATAAAGAGAGAGGAAGAGAGAAACCTGCACTCCTCTTGCCTCCTAATCTTTGTGGAAACAAGAGGAGTCAGCCATCACAACAACTTAAAATTAGCATGTTTTCTATTTATATAATCTTATATATGGAATGCACATCTTTTTATAAGAATTTTGTTTCTAGGCTTCACATGGGCATGATCGATATGTTCATATTTTATCAGGATCCGAAGAACATGATGAGCTCTAAATTGTGGTTATGATTCGTGTATTATTTTCTTGTGTTTAACAATGAAGTATTATGCAATAGAGCTAGCGTTTTGTTTGTCTAAAATAATTAGGCAGCAAAAAGATTAACACCATGCTTAATATAAAAGTTAATGTGCATGATGAAACTATTGTTGGCCTAAAGGAGAGCGATCAATAGAATATAAAAAGGCAGTTCAAACAATCAAATCGTTGACTGAAGCTAGGAGTCAGATTTTTCCCTAAGGAATCAGTATATTTTAACGAAAAAATATGAAGTTTGTATTGAACAGCTAGAATCAAAACATTTTGTCAACCCGTTCAAAATTTTCGTTAACCAATTAATTAAATCTAGCCGTGTCCGACATAACCTAACACACGTTTTCATATACGAAGTAAAATACAAGGAAATCTATGTACTCTTTGGACACAATTATATATTATATATATTTTTTCATCTCCATTTTGTGTACCAAATGCGTATTAACTTCATACTAAATCTTTTGCCAGGTCATACATGACGACAAACGATGTGGGTGTACCAAAATTATGTACATAACGCTATAAATGAGATCATGGATAAATTTTTCCCAAACATTGAGTAGTCTTGTCGTAAAATCTAACAGAGTTGAGACTGTAATTTTCAGAAATTTCAATAAATTAAGCCAACAATTCATATTCGTTAAGGCAATTTCCTGCGGCTCTGCAGTCTTAGTTTAGAAGCATAACGACAGTAGGAATGAATATTGATAAAAGAATCGATGCGATGGCAATGTTTGAGGAACATGCACTTTTAATCTCGAATACGAACAAACCCAAATCTCCTATTGATGCTCTCACATCTGAACAGTTTCTCAAAAGACCATACAAGTGCATTTCTGAGTTTCACAAAATTCCCAAACCGATGTCATGATACAATTAATTTTGATCTCATTGCGAACTTAAGAGAATAGTAGATATTATATGTTTTGTGATTGTTATATCAAGGTCCAAAAAATTCACACATCACATTTTTCTTACAATGAGCATTGTCCATCCTGATCTAATACACCAAAAATGTTTTGAATTTAAAACATTTTTCTTGTTATTGTTAAACCAATTCATTTCTAAATAACTAGATTAACAAGCAAAATGTTTTGCATTTACAAGATATTTGACTTAATTGTGTTTTTAAATATAAAAATTACAATGAACTGAGATCGACAAGATTAATTGTGAAGAATAAACTTTAGAACTATGATAAAGATATTTTGTCAATATCACAACTAAATTTGAGGTATTTCCATACAATGAAGGAAAAATCAAAATCAGAACCTTATCATCATCGTCGGAGAATAGCGTCACCGGAGTTATCAAAGTCAAAAATCTCTAGTTCGATCGGCTCGTCTGCGGAAATAAAAAGCCCTAATTTGTTAGAATCGATAGAGATAGAGAGATAGATAGGTAGAGGGAGGTATATAGCTACCGGCCGCCTGAATCCACGTAACCTGAGCATATGTATATCGTCGGCGGAAAGCAGACCTAATTTTTTTCGCCTGAATTAGGTTTCGTCGAGATCGTCGGATCGTCGAGCTTTGATCATCGATCGTCGCTGATCTCGTCGCTCGCTCGAGAGATAGATTTTTCGAATGAGCTTTGATTACGCCGAGTTTCGTCGCTCAAGAGACTGATCGTCGCCGGGGTTCGTCGCTCGAGAGACAGATCGTCGCCGGCTTCGAGAGAGAGAGAGAGAGAGAGAGAGAGAGAGAGAGAGAGAGAGGCGCGCTCGAGAGAGAGGGTTTATTTTTTCGTTTGCCGCTTTTGATACGGTTTATTTTTTTAGGTCTATATTTTTTAAGTTATATTTTTAATTATATTTTTTGTTTGCCGCTTTGTCGTTATATTTTTCGTTTGCCGCCAGAATTACGCGCCAAAGGATTTCGATGAGTCCGTGGACCGTGCCAAATAAACATTTGTCAGAGATAAATACTGGCAGTTAGAATTATCAGCCACTGATTATTTCCGTGGCACTTATATTGCTCTAACGACAAGTCTAATGATGATATATCCGTGGCCATTTACTATTTGCCACGACAAAATTCGTGGCTATTACTATATTAGCCACGGAATAATAGCCACGGAATCGTTTGTGGCTAAAGATGAAACAATTGCCACGAAATCGTTCCGTGGCAGATGTCCCGTGGCTGTTGCTATATTTTCTAGTAGTGAATGTTATCACCCTAACATGTCAATACTAATATCTAACTAACGAGTAAAGTTTCACTAACAAGTTATCATACTACACTACAAACTAAGTTAATCTACATGGTTAACATAAGGTTTAAAAATATATTCATTGCCACACCTACTCTACCTACTCTTCATTATTTAACAGGGTTAGGCTGTCACCCTCTTTATTTATTCAACATGTTTAAAAAATATTACTATCAAATGTTAATATCTTTATTATCATTACTCTCTTATTAATAACCTAGCTATCTTATTAATATCTAACTTTAACATGGCACACTCTCTCTTTATCCTCACACTCTTATTAATATCTAACTTTAATAACCATTCCCATTATCTCACTGTCACTTTTCCCCTCTTCATTTTAATATACCCATATTTAATACTGTCACAACTCTCTCTTTCATTTTAATAGGTTCCGACTAACTGCACCGCACCCCTACGGTGCATGTGATGATTCTAAGCCAAATATGGATAAAAATAGGGGGAGAGAGATAATGAGAAGACCAACGATTTTGAGGTCTTTTCCATTTTCGGAAAACAATTATTACCTGCACCGCAAGCATTCGGTGCAATTAGTCCGATCCTTTTAATAACACCTCTTGATTTCTCTCAGGCTCTCTCTTTCTCTCCCCACTGTCTTTCTCATTTCGTTTTTTAACATCTCAAAGTTTGCAGGCCATCCATGGGGGCTCAAGAATAAAAAAAGGAGAAGGGTACTCACAGCGCATGGCGTCAGCAAGCTGGGGAGGGCGGCGCTTCTAGGCAGTTTTCGACCAGGCGGCGGCACTGGGGCGGTTTTCCAGCGGAGGGGCGGCGACCCAAGCGGTGGTGGCGTGCGCGGCTGTTCCTCTGGCGGCGGCCTGCAGGTGCTTGCGCGCGGGCTGCGACGCCAGGTGGGCGGGGAGATGCGGCCAAGGGGAGGAGGAGGAGGAAGAAGGAAAATTAGATTTTGGTTTTGATTCTTGAATCTGAAATTATTGTTTCAGATCTGATGTTTGCCCCCCGGTTCTTCATCTAACTGATTTCAGATTTCGGGTTGATTTTGAATTTTGTCGGGATTCGTTTGAGGGTTTAGAGAAATTTGAATTTGTGGGGATTTGTTTGAGGATTTAGAGAAATCACATGATGGCTTCTTGTTGATGGGATTTGGGTTGGGTTGATGATGATTTGGGACTATTTTTGATGGGGAATTTGGGTTGATTGTTTGATCAGAAACTGTTTTGGGTTGCTGGTTTGATTTGGTGGAATTTGCTTGGGAACTAATTTGTTTGAGGGATGAACAGATTGTTGGCTTGGGTTTGTAGGTTAATTTGGCAGGGGAGAAGACGATGATGGGTTATGAAGATGAGCAGGGGAGGAAGACATTGCTGTTCTTAAGGAGGTTAGTAGGGGACAAGCTTCCCATTAGTCAAAGATTAGCTTAGGATTTAGACAGGATTAATTGCAGCTTTTGACTAAGGAAGAGACGTGTTGGGTGTGTGTGTTGATTTTAATAGGTAGAGGAGTGAATCTGCCGACGTGAGTGTGTGTTTGATTAATCGAGAAATTAATGCTAACTTGACTAATGGGTTTGTGGAGACGTGTCTGTTTGCTTAAGCGAAAGTGAAATGCCAACTTTGACAAATTTGAGGGGAGGAACATGGTTTTATTAAACGTGTTTGTTGTTTGTAGTGATAGGTAAGAGATTATGGTAATTAAGTAATTAAGTAAAATTAAAAGTAACTTGTAAAATAATTAAAGTATTAGTAAAAGTTAAAAGTGATTTGCAAGTCGTAATTAGCAAGATAATTTAGTTAAAGTAATTTGTTAAACCTGATAGTAAATTAATGTTTGACACAGTAAAAACGAGAACAGGGACGCGCTCGCGTCGACTCGTAGCAGAGAACGCATGGACGAAAAGATTATTCGGACGACTGAAATAAAATACCAGCACGCACGATCTAAAACACGTCTAAAAAATACAGGCCGTTACATATTGTCTATGTGCTATATTCACATATGTATTTCCTTCTTGTCTCTTTCATGTTACCCAGTGTGAGTTTTATCGATCTTTGATGTATTTGGTATGAGAGCTTGCAGTTATGGATTGTAATAATAAAGATGCTGGTTTGAGTATTTTGTACATCTCTACATCATAAGCTATGTTGTTTTCACCGGTAATCTGCAGGCATGCAACTATATCAAATAAATAATGGCCCTTGAGAGCGGGTCGTTACACTTCCTCTTCCATGTCCTCTTCTAGAAAAGTCCTCCCCTTTTTTGGTATCACTATTCACGTGAGAAGCTTGAAATGTCTTTTCTTCATTCCTCTCCACTGATCTGTTTTGCCTTATCTCATGAGCTTGCAAAGAACCCATTAGTTCATCAAAGGAAAAAAAACCAGAGAGATCTTTAGTCTCCTTAATTGTAGTTACTATATAATCATATTTTGGAGTCAGGCTAAGTAGAACTTTGGACATAGTAATTGCTTTAGTAATTTTTTTAATAAGACCTCATCTAACTAACAACTGAAATTACTCTAGATAAGAAATCTTGCAACGTTTTTTACCCTTCATGAGCAAGCATTTAAACTCATTTCCAAAAAGGGGGTTTCTCATATTAGTCCATTAAATTATGCGTAATTTGATATTAGTCCCTTAATTCTTCGTATTTTGAGTTTAATCCCTCAAATCTTAAGCCGTTAACCTAAATAGTCCCCACATCCTATATTTTGTTAAATAGTTAGATTAATTAACGATTAATTAATAATTAGTGTTAATTAACTAAAAATTAAGCCCTAAGGGGAAGGGAGGAGGGGGATGAGGAGGCGGGAGGGGGAGGCAGACCTCCTTCCCACCGCCCCCTCCTCCCCGCCGCCGCTCTCCCCCTCACCTTCCCCCTTCAGCCCCCTCCTCCTCTCCCTCATCCCCCTCCTCCCCACCGTCGCTCCCCCCTCCTCCTCCCCCTTAATCCCCCACCACCTCCCCCTCATTCCCCTCATCCCCGCCATTGCTCTCCCCCTCCTCCTCCCCCTTCATCCTCCTCATTCCTGTTGTCGATAAACCCCCAATCCCCTTCATCCCCGCTGCTAATCCCTCATCCTTCGCCCCCCTCATCCCACCTCCTTCCTGCCACCGATCCCCCCTCCCGTCCTCCTCCCCATCATCCCATTCCCCGTCGATCTCCCCCCTCCTCCCCCTTCATCCCATCATCCACCAACCTCCTCCCCCTTCATCCCCCTCCTCCCCCTCCTCCCCGTCTCTGGGAGAGCTCTCCCCCCCCTCCGCCTCACCCCCTCCTCCCCGCTATCGATCCTCCCTTAGGATACTCTCCAAGATAGAGAGAGTGATCCCTTGTACTGACTTGTCTTGTGCAGTTGAGTTGGGTAGGGTTGAGCGATCGCACGGTTTAGAGGGTTTGGCCGCCCTCTAACCGTAAGGCGTGAACCCTTTCATTACACATACGCCTTGTCATGTCTTGTCCTATCCTGTAGCCTGTAGCACACGCTACGGTCATTACCATGTCATGTTTTTACTTTATTGCACCGTCTTTACTTTCCTGTCATGCTGTTGCATTTTATAACTTGTCATGTAAACAATATTTATATAGCTGTCTTTTAATTACATACACCTTGCAGTAGAGTTTTCTTACCTTTACTTGTAGAATCTGCTTGACACACAACACCTTTTCTCTTGGGTGTTTTTATGTCAGTTACCGAGACAGAGTTCGTAGACGAGGAGACCGTATCTATAGACTTGGACCAGGAGGACGTTGCTCAGGAGTACGATGACCAGGAGGACGTTGACTAGGAGGACGTTGCTTGTTGGACTTCCTGTAGCTATGCACGGCTGAATCTGATGGCCGTTGGAGATGGCGTTGGACGGGAGATCTTTCATTCAGCTGGTGTTGCGTTGGAGATCTGGCCGTTGGAGGGGAGAGATGGCGTTGGAGGGGAACTGAGAAGCTTGTCGTTGATGGAGGAGAGGGGTTGATCTTGTTTTCTGCTTCTTGGTTTTTTTCGATGGCGGGGAGATGCCGCTTCCGATGGCCGCTGGAGTGGAGATGCCGCTTCCGATGGCCGCTGGAGTGGAGATGCCGCTTCCGATGGCCGCTGGAGTGGCCGTTGCAGGGTTGCCGCGAGGATGATGGGGAAGAGAGGGGAAGAGAGGGGTTGATGGAGAGAGAGGATGACGGAGGGAGAGGGCAAATTATTTGTGAGCTGCAATTTTTGTGAGCTTCAATCACTCTCCCGTGATTTCATTCTGATTATTTTAAGAGAACGAATGACGGGTCAGTTAATGCGTGCGCATTTTCTAAAGCGCTGAAATCGGGTGGTTTTCTTCGTAAATAACACAAACTTTCCGATTTAACTCCCCATCGGTGGATTAGATCCGAGGGCTGATAGCAATTTGTGCGCAGGGATGTTGCCTGAGATCATTCTCAGGCACATTTAGCCATGTGTGTGTGTGTGTGTGTTGTGGTCTATTTATATCAGGAATCAAGAGGTTGCTAATTTCTCACAAAGAAAACTCTCCACAGAAGCCACAACAACGTTCAAGAACATTTACATAGACGATACTCCTTTTTGCTTCTTTTAGCTTGTTTTTTTTAGCTCATACCATGTTTCATTTGTACCTTGCCATGGTTTCATGTAAAATAATTGCATTTTCATAAATAGCATACTAGTGGAAGTTGGCAATTCCTACTGGGTCACGCGTTGACGTGCCCCGTTGATATTTTTCAGGTAGCAGGTTGTTGGTGATTCTTGGAGTTGGAGTTGGAGGCTTTGGGTAGTTGGAGGGTTGTATGTATAAGAGAGTTGTCTTGGTGTTGTATCTGAGAGTGGGTGTATGTGTTGTATATTGGGATGTTGTATGTAAAGCTGTAAATGAACTTGGTCTATTATATAAATGAATGATGTTTCGTTTCTATATTGTTCTTATGTGTTGGTTTTAGTTTGATGGAACTTTGGAGTTGCATTTAATTATGGAGCTTTACGTGTACTGCCCAGCACGTGCACAGTGGACCTGATAGTGTATTCGTATTGTATTCTCTTTTCATTTCGTAACACTCGCTTCTTGGGTATCCTGGGGAGCGGGGCGTTACAAAATTTGAGGGGAGGAACCTGGTTTTATTAAACGTGTTTGTTGTTTGTAGTGATAGGTAAGAGATTAGGGTAATTAAGTAATTAAGTAAAATTAAAAGTAACTTGTAAAATAATTAAAAGTATTAGTAAAAGTTAAAAGTGATTTGCAAGTCGTAATTAGCAAGATAATTTAGTTAAAGTAATTTGTTAAACCTGATAGTAAATTAATGTTTGACACAGTAAAAACGAGAACAGGGACGCGCTCGCGTCGACTTGTAGCAGAGAACGCACGGACGAAAAGATTATCCGGACGACTGAAATAAAATACCGGCACGCACGATCTAAAACACGTCTAAAAATACAGGCCGTTACATATTGTCTGTGTGCTATATTCGCATATGTATTTCCTTCTTATTTCTTTCATGTATCCCAATGTGAGTTTTATCGATCTTTGATGTATTTGGTATGAGAGCTTGCTGTTATGGATTGTAATAATAAAGATGCTGGTTTGAGTATTTTGTACATCTCTACATAATAAGCTATGTCGTTTTCACCGGTAATCTGCAGGCATGCAACTATATCAAATAAGTAATGGCCCTTGAGAGCGGGTCGTTACACTTCATCTTCCATGTCCTCTTCTAGAAAAGTCCTCCCTTTTTTGGTATCCCTCTTCACGTGAGAAGCTTGAAATGTCTTTTCTTCATTCTTCTCCACTGATCTGTTTTGCCTTATCTCATGAGCTTGCAAAGAACCCATTAGTTCATCAAAGGAAAAAAAACCAGAGAGATCTTTAGTATCGTTAATTGTAGTTACTATATAATCATATTTTGGAGTCAGAACTTTGGACATAGTAATTGCTTTGGTAATTTTTTTACTAAGACCTCATCTAACTAACAACTGAAATTACTCTAGATAGGAAATCTTGCAACGTTTTTTATCCTTCATGAGCAAGCCTTTAAACTCATTTCCAAAAAGGGTTTTTCTCATATTAGTCCCTAAAATTATGCGTAATTTGATATTAGTCCCTTAATTCTTCGTATTTTGAGTTTAATCCCTCAAATCTTAAGCCGTTAAGCTAAATAGTCCCCATATCCTATATTTTGTTAAATAGTTAGATTAATTAACGATTAATTAATAATTAGTGTTAATTAACTAAAAATTAAGCCCTAATGGGGAAGGGAGAAGGGGGAGGAGGAGGCGGGAGGGGGAGGCGGACCTCCTCCCAACTGCCCCCCTCCTCCCCGCCGCCGCTCTCCCCCTTACCTTCCCCCTTCAGCCCCTCCTCCTCTCCCTCATCCCCCTCCACCCCACCGTCGCTCCCCCCTCCTCCTCCCGCTTCATCCCCCACCACCTCCCCCTCATTCCCCTCCTCCCTGCCATTGCTCTCCCCCCTCCTCCCCCTTCATCCTCCTCATTCCCGCTACCGATAAACCTCCAATCCCCCTCATCCCCGCCGCTGATCCCTCCTCCTCTGCCCCCTCATCCCACCTCCTTCCTGCCGCCGATCCCCCCTCCCGTCCTCCTCCCCATCATCCCCCCTCCCTGTCAATCTCCCCCGCCTCCTCCCCCTTCATCCCCATCCTCCTCCCGCCTCCTCCCCCTTCATCCCCATCCTCTTCCCTCCTCCTCCCCCTTCATCCCACTCCTTGCCACGCACCATCTTCCAAAATACGGAAGACAGAGGTGACAGGCCTCGGTATGGGGTACCAAGCGTAAATGTGCTGTTAGGGAAAATATGCAGGCCACTGCAACAGCTAGAACAACACAGACTAAGAGTACAATGTACTGCAGAGGAGTACAAAAGGTAAATGCTCCAGTACAACAGAATAAGTACAGCTAAGCGGCGGCAAACAAACAACGGGAGCGTCTAGTGTCACCCACACAAGGTTCTACTAATCACATCACAACAACATCATTACATAAACTGTACAACCCAGAAAGTATGACATCAATCACTCAGGGGTACAAAACTGAGGGGGGAAACAAAAGTAACTACATCTGCTTTCACTCACCCTCGAAACCCAAAACCCATGACAACCACTTACAGCCTAACTACCCTGTGACTCAGACTAGAAAGTGCCGCCCTCCTGGCGTCTCTGCTGAGGCTGAGGACCCACCGTCTCAGGACCTGTACCTATGGAAAAGAGGGACACGTCACATCGTGCCCAGTAGGAAACCTCAACCACACCAAAGTTCTATCTAAGGGTTCATAGGGTCAACGCTACAGTCAGGAAACACAACAAGAAACAACACTGAGGGTAGCAGTTATTGAAATTTATTTATTTATTTATTTAAATATCGATTGTTGAAAACCTAGGCACTGAGTATAGCATAAGGGACTGGAACCTCACCCAGTAAGGCGGGTGGTAAGAACTAGGACTCCCCGCTGCGCTAGCCCGTCAGGAGCCTATGGTAACACCTCCGTCCACTCCCCGCCCCGGTAGCTCGACAGGAGTGCGAGTGTACCCAACACAAACCAACACAGACCAACACAGCCAGTCCCGTCCCTTGTGCCAACCCAATGCTTTGGTTTTCACCCACCCCTCCCTCAAATGCTCACCCACCTCAAAGGTGGAAGTAGACACCCGGTTGTTGATTTAAATAATTTTCGATTCTACAAGCATTTATGGCATGTCAAGAATGGCTCTGGAAAAATACCCATTCCAGGTTCATATAATGCGGGTATTGAAGTTAATGCCAGGTAATTCGTTCATATTTGACAGACATATCAATATTCATTCCTTTTTCCATGTGCTAAACAAAAAGTAATGTATTAATGGGTAGTGAAGTTAATGAATGCATACAGGTGAGCGATCCATCATGTCTTAATATTGAGTTTCGTGGAGGACTGTGTTATGGCAATTTCTTAAGAAATCGTAAACTAATCATGAGTTCCAACAACAACTACTATGATGACGGTAATAATAATACTGTTAATATCCCATTAGCAACACATTATCCACTATTACATCTACTCTGAGAATTTCGCCTTCGACATTCAACCACACACGGGGGTGTATGGTTCTCATAGACTGAACGAGCATGTTATGCGCGAAAATGTTTGCAAAATGTGTAAATTGCATATGTAATTAATTGGACAGACACACTGCATAGATTGTAAATTATCCACATAATGACAATGGTACATCAAACATATTTTTATAGGAAAGGGCATAATTTATTTCCTCCTAGTATCCTTAATCATACAGTTAATAAAAGTTCAGCTAGTCTGTTCTACGAGCTTAAGATGCTTGAACAAGTTAAGACAGCCTAGATTGAGGTACTATACAAAACCAGGATGAATCCTTGTTAGGGTACTTAAAACTACATGAAATATATCATCCACGACCCAAAGTTGACACCCAATTAAAAGTTGACACCCAATTAAGAGCAAATAGGATAAAATTGACAGTTAGTGGAGTCTTGTCTAAAACTTCCATTTGTTTTTTTTTCTTTTGTAGTGCATGGTGAGCATCTGATAAGGAGAGAACGTAGGATAAATAACCATGAAAAAGAAGCACATTAGTCATACGAATTGGAGACGGTAGGGCAAATTGAAAATTCTAAAAATGGCAAGAAACAGCATATTAGCAAGTAGGTTAAGATTCCCTACCTGGATCCTTAGATGTGATGCTTAGAAATCCCTCCTTTGCCCTGAACTTAATCCTTTCTCCTTCTTCCCTCTTCTCTCTTTTCTTTTTTTTTCTAGCAAGTTTCGGCCCTAGCGGGTTTCGGCCATTCCAGTCAATGGGAAAAAACGAAACCAATGGAAAAAAAGTGACAGAATGTGGTAGAAACAATGAGGAAGGTGTAGAAGCTCCCCAACATTTACAAATTTGACAGTTCCCATTTTAGTTTTTCTTTCCCCTCTCGTTGTAATTTGTTTTGTGTTTTTTTTTCCTGTTTTTGTGTGTGTGTGTTGAACTTGAAATTTAACTTACCCAGAAGGGCAATTTCTCTCTTTTGTTTTTTTTTTGTGCATGGGTAGATAAGTAACATAGTAGGAGGTTTACACTTTCCATACTTTCCTGTTATCACACCATATTAAATCATAATCATTGGAACTAAATTCATTTAAAAGTTATCCGATCCTTTCAAAGAATCAATGGTGATAATCAACACACGACTAGCTTCCTCTCAGTAGCCCACCTTACTTGTAAAATACCACATGGATTATATATATGTTCCAAGAAAAAGCCTACATTCATATCATTTATGTAAAGTTCGGTCATGAATGCGAACTTCCTCAAACTTTGGCTAATGCACGAATTACCACTAAGTAAAAGAGAAAAATTTGTATTAGCACTTGTAGATGTTACACTCCTCCCCCCTCCTCCCTGTCTCTGGGAGAGCTCTCCCCCCGCCACCTCACCCCTCCTCCCAGCTATCAATCCCCTCCTTAGGGTACTCTCGAAGATAGAGAGAGTGATCTCTTGTACTGACCTGTCTTGTGCATTTGGGTTGGGTAGGGTTGAGCGGTCGCACGGTTTAGAGGGTTTGGCCGCCCTCTAATCATAAGGCGTGAACCCTTTCATTACACATACGTCTTGTCTTGTCTTATCCTGTCCTGTCCTATAGCCTGTAGCATACGCTACGGCCATTGCCATGTCATGTTTTTACTTTCTTGCACCGTCTTTACTTTCCTGTCATGCTATAAAATGTCATGCTGTTGCATCTTATAACTTGTCATGTAAACAATATTTATATAGCTGTCTTTTAATTACATACACCTTGCAATAGAGTTTTCTTACCTTTACTAATATGCTTGACACACAACACCTTTTCTCTTGGGTGTTTTTATGTCAGTTACCGAGACAGAGTTCGTAGACGAGGAGACCGTATCTATAGACTTGGACCAGGAGGACGTTGCTCAGGAGTACGATGACCAGGAGGACGTTGACTAGGAGGACGTTGCTTGTTGGACTTCCTGTAGCTATGCACGGCTGAATCCGATGGCCGTTGGAGATGGCGTTGGACGGGAGATCTTTCCTTCAGCTGGTGTTGCGTTGGAGATCTGGCCGTTGGAGGGGAGAGATGGCGTTGGAGGGGAACTGAGAAGCTTGTCGTTGATGGAGGAGAGGGGGTGATCTTGTTTTCTGCTTCTTGGTTTTTTTCGATGGCGGGGAGATGCCGCTTCCGATGGCCGCTGGAGTGGCCGTTGCAGGGTTGCCGCGAGGATGATGGGGAAGAGAGGGGAAGAGAGGGGTTGATGGAGAGAGAGGATGACGATACTCCCTTTTCACTGATCAGAAGCAAAATGGACATGATGAAAGGGAAATCATATATATGTAGTTCTCAAAATTTTTGGTGCACCTACATTCGGTGAAATGAAGCTCAACAAATATGAATAATGGTGATCGTTCAAAGAGGAGTGGAGGCTGGCTTTTGGCTGAAAGTCTCCCTAGCTAGATGTCATTTGATGAATGCAATTTTCCTTTTTTATTCAAGTAGGAAGCCCAAAAAATGTTTCATGCAGCACGGTGGTCAAAGTAACTCAGACTGCAGTACTATATAACTCAAACCAAATGCATTTATTTAAATTTTAGTACAATATATAATAAGCACATCATAGGGTGCAAGTGGAACATAGAATCTACAACATGAAATGAAGAACGTCGAAAGATAATTATCTTAGCCGCCCTCCAATTTTATTACTAACACACATATAGATATAGATATGTATATCTTCAAGCGGAGAAGTCAATCTCGAGGCCCCCAATTCTGACCGACCCAGTCCTTGGCACGAGTGTAACGAGCACGCTCTCATCAGCCTCGGCATCAAGATCCTCGAGCAGGTCAGAGATCCCAAGCCTCAGCACGGTTTTCATTGTCATCGTCTTCTTCTTCTTGTTGTGCTTATGGGGCACGTGGACGAAGCTGCCAGCAAACTCGCTCGACCCAGCGCCGACCCCTTCGTGCTCAGGTGTGTTGACGTACACGTCGAACTTGATGCGCGTGTCGCCCTCGAACTCGATATCGTGCACCACCAGCACTTCCTCCTCCTCTTCCTTCTCCTTCTTGTTGCGCGACGTTTTTGGCCTCCGAACTGTTGTGGTCACCGCGGATTGCAGATCCAGTGGGAACGTGGCATTGGTTGTGGCCGCCTTCTTTGATTGAAGGAGGGGGGTGGCCTTGGCCTTGGCCTTGGGGGTGGGCCGAGCTTTGAGCCAAGGGAGATCGACATCTTGGTAATTATACCTTAGTGTCTCAGTCTCCACACAATCTCTCACCTTCACCCTGACCAGCCGTGCATTCTCATCGTAGAAGAGGAATTCTGTTTTAAGCCAGTCTTTGTCACCGAAGTCTCTGCGCTTACCTGATCCGAGTTTCTTCCACACGCTCCACAGGCGATCGACGTTGGCGTGGTGGGCATAGAATATGGGGTCCCGAGCAGCAGAGTAGAGGATGCCCATGTCCTCCATGTTCGGCTGGGTTCTGTCTCCGGTCCATTCGTGCACCGTTCCGTGCGGGATGTTCTCAATGGATCCTCCGCCGGGAGCCGGATTGCAGCCTCTTCGGTATGGAGACCCCATGAATAGCTCGGCAGTCTTTCCGTTGGACACCATTTGCCGATACATTACCTGTTGGGAGTTGGGACCACAAGATGTATATGTCACACCTTAATTACACACATATGATATGAATCATATGATAGATATATATGACAGAGTAGTACTCTTAGGTCATGGTTGACCTATATATTCAGTAGTTTAACACATGCATAGCATAGCATAACGTACGGTTAGGTTTTGATCGATTTGTTTGCCTTTGGTGAGCGATGGATCTTTCGATTTATGATAGTCGAGGTCGATCGGCGTTGGAGGCTGGTGCTTCGCATCCCGCAGCTTGTCGTACAAAGAGGTGGACGCGTCGGTGTACAGGGCAGGCATCGTCATCCCCATGGGAGCATCCCAATTCCAGAAAGGCAAGGCGAATGTATCGTCCCCGATGAGCTTCCCCAGTATCCGCTCGTGAAAGTAGAGGTAGAAGCGATGCCATGGGAAGAAGAGCCAGGAGTCGTGCACCTGAAGCTGTAGGTCAGGGAAGCCGACCTGGTGGTAGGCGCCGTCGCAGTATGCGCAGTGCACGTTGGCCTGCTGGGTGAAGCTGCGGGGATCGTCGGCCGGCAACGCCTTCATGAGCTCGACGGCCTTTTCGTACTTGGCTCGGTACTCGGGCGTGGCGAGGTGTGCCGGGCGGCGGGTTCTGAGTGGCGTGGAGGCGGCCGGCGGCTTGAAATCGATTATGGTGTGTTGGTATGGGGGGCAACAGTCTGTCGGCCGTGTGCCCTTGGGGAGATCAGCGGGGCCACATTTCGAGAGATCGGGGGCCTTGATGGGCTGGGCGAAGGCCCCGCGGCCGTCGATCGCGCCGAGCCCCGCGGCCGCACCGACAAGGCCAATTAGGGCGTTCCGACGGTCGAGATGGCCAGCGAGGGATCCGTCATGGTCGGTGGACTCGTGGCCAGCCTTGCATGAGAATTTGGCTTGGAAACGGGATGCAGGCTGGACGTGGGAGGCTTTGTTGTGGAGTGTGCATGAGAAGGAGAGTGGGGAGAGGCTGGCCATTGTATTGTATGCAGATGATCGTTGAGGGCTCATGGGGTGATGAATTTATAGCGAACGTATGGTTTCCTTTGCATTTCTCATGCGAATGTCGTGAGCTTTGAAAAAAACATGGTGTCTGACTAGTAATAGTTCTCTTACCCCACACACGCGACTAGTAACAGTTGCATTGCTGTTTACGCTAAACTTCTCTTACCCCACCCACACATGCACAGACTTCTCCACCGACACCACCGCGTGTGCACAAACTTTACTAATTACCTTAACTACCCCCTAATTAACCCCTCCCCGTCGGTAGCTCTTCCCTCCCTCCATGTGTTAAATGCTTAATCCACGTTTTCTCCACTCCTCTCAGGTTCATCCCCCCTCCTAACCACCCCCCACTGTAATTCTCCATCTAACCCCTCAGCTTACCTCCCCAACTACCCCTATTTATTTACTTGTTTAAATTAATATTTTTTTAGTTCGTTATAAACTCTCCCGGCCTCTCACTCACAGAAAACTCACAGCAAGCGCCCCCCTTTCCTTTCAAACACACGAACCCCATTCATCTTGCCCCTTACTACTTGCGGCTTCTTGATGCTATCTCTTTTGCTTATGCTACTACCTACCTACTCCTCCTGATGTCCCTTGTCGCTTCTTTGCGATTTACTATTACCCTCTACTTTTGCTCTCCCTTCTACCCCTTGCTACACACACTATTGCTTTTGTTTGCTTGCTTCTGGCTTGTTTGTCTTATATTGGCGGCCCTCTGCAGGAATTGAAACTTGTTTTTTTAGTTCTTGGTAGCTTCTAGGTGTTCGGTTTTACATTTTGATATCATAGTAAATAGAAAATTGTCCTACTTTTTGTTGATATAATCGATGGAACCGATGTGATTATTGGCATTCTTAACATTGGTGCCACCCAATGTCTAGGATCGTTTGCGCCAAAGTTTGGATCACCCTGCTTGCGGAGATAGTGACCTGCTTGGCCAAACCTGACTGGCCGTGTATGCATAGATCATTGTTAGAATTCCAATTATCATCTGTTCGAAACCATTTATTCTAAATACCTTCCAATAAGTTTCTTTAACCTTTCATCGCATGTGTTGCGGCGTAAAACCCACGTACAATGAATTTGTATTAAGGGGAACCAAGGGCACTGTGGTTATGTGGATGATGGGATTAGGGTAGACTATTTGACAGGTGATTAGTGTAGTGGAGAGGCTGAGCACACTACGAAGGCTGACCACGTGATGGGTTCTTTAGGACTTTGCTCCTCACCTGTCGCACTGCCAGCGGTGGGAGTCAAGTACGACCTATTGAGACGAGCTCACCTGCACAAGGAGCAGCTGGTCAGAAAGGCCGGGTTAGGGTCCAACCCTTAGCCTCTCCGATGCCTAAGTCAGTGATAGAACTTAAAGCGGAGGCTAAGCACGCAGGTCGGACTGCGAGTGAGTCGACCGTACGTGACGAGCTATCGTTGTGGAAGAACAAAGATATGGAAGACCTTTGCTCTTGTGTGTGAGTAATTAGATTGAGAGTAAATTTGCCAACATCTTCCCCGTTGGAGGCGAAGGGGTATTTATACCTGGTGGAGACTATTAGGTGGGGCTGACTTGACATGCTGAGCTGGCCCTGCTATCATCGGAAGCTTCGGATGAGGATGTCAGGATCAAGGGTGTCAGCCACGCTTTTATCAGACGGTGCAACGGCCATGGGTGCTTTTGTCAGGGTGGTCGGGCGGTGATAGTGTCAGTAGCGTCTTTGTACTAGGTTGTTTGTCGTGTCCGATGAGCCAAAGAGTCGTGGGAGTGCGTCGGAGGAACGGGGCTAACGATTGGGTCGCCAGGTCGTCTCGGATGGAAGGCACGCTGTCCGGTCGCGCTCCTTACGCGTTGTCCCCGACGAGCTGATGGGAGGACGAGCGTGCGAAAAGCTGGGACCGCGACGGAGTCCGGCCCCGTCCCAGGCCACAGCGGGGTGCGCCCTTCCTTCGGTCGTGTCGGACTCCCGAGTAGTCTGGAGCCCCGACGCTGGAGGAGTAAGCGAGCGGTCCTTGAGGTTGCTGCGCTCGGTGCCCTGTCGCTGGGTTAGTTGGCCTCTGGGGAGGAGAAGCGAAGTAGGTAGGGTTTTTGGTGGACTGGGATAGAAAGTCGGGCTGCTACGATCTTTAGGTCGTAACAATTGCCCCCGGCATTCGGGTCCGAGACGGAAGCCCGGCTCGGCTCGGATGATGTATCGTCTTCCCTTCTCGAAAAAGGCAGTTCGGATCTTGTCCCGCTCTAGGAAGCGACGACTGTTGTCTCGGTGTTCCCGCCCTGCCAGCCATTACTACGATTTGAAAGGGTGGGGGAAGTCGAGGCGTCTCCGCTGCTGAACAGAGGACGCGTGGCTGAAGCGACTGTCACGCCAGTCGAGGCTTCAGAGGCGCTCGGATGGGCACCGCGTGTCGTCCAAGCGACAGTCGGGATGGTCTGATGTTTACTATAAGTATGGGGAGGAGAGGGCCGATCGAACGTTTCTCCCGATTTTAACTTCCCTTCGCGCTTTCCAGTTTCCGTTTGTCGCTCGCCGACATTGTCTCCGTCGCCGGGGATTCGGTTCCAAGCGTCGTCATCGCTTCACCTGCTTTGTCAGGTAATTTTTCGATCCTCAGGTCCAACGGCTTCTCGTTTTAAGTGCGGAAGCGGTAGTGGGATTGGGAAGGAGGAGTCAACGAAAGAGGAGAGCAGGCAATGGAGGGCCCGAATGGGCACACCGAGGTCAATTGCGGTTATCCCATGTAGGTCGGACCGGGTTAACATTCGGGAGATCCGCGTGAGGTTCATTCGTCTGCCCTATGAAGTGCGGCTGCCCGTGCCTGACGAGAGGGTATATTGGCCCCACGACAACGAAGTTGGAGTTTATGTTCGGTCCTTTGAGTTAGGGCTCCGCTTCTCGATCCATCCTCACCTTCTCCATCTTCTGAATTTCCTGGAGCTACCGATCTGCGCGCTGGTGCCCAGCTCCCTTGGGTTGTTGGTCGGATTCGTCGTCTTATGTCTCACCAGCTCCCTGAGTCCGTCCTTAGCGCTGTTCCAGTACTTCTTTGGGGGTGAGGAAGTGGGGGATGTATTATTGCGTATATGCGAGGAGGGGGTGAGAACTCATTGTCGGGGTGCCGGACAACGCTAACGGTTGGGCGGAGAGCTTTGTTTTTGACACGACAGCAGTTGGAGTGGGAGCCTCGTCAGCAGCGTAGACTCAAAGCGCTGAGTTGGAGCCTCGTTAGCAGCTGGAGTGGGACCCTCGGTTGGAGGAACCAGGTTCGAATGATGGTAGTTGGAAGTGTTGCGACCTTCGACCGACCTTCGGGCGGGCGTTGCATCGATCATTCGAGGTTGGAGAGCTCGACATAGATCTGCACCTTCGATGTTGGACGACGATCGTCGATCTGCACCACATAGTACAAGTGAAGCTTCACAGTAATATCAAAACAACACCACAAGTAACTTAATACAGCTGTCACGCCCCGCTTCCCAAAACGACGGAAGCGAAACGTGACAAGGCCCGCTTAGGCCGGAGCTGTGAAGCTCGGACCCAATAAGCGTCTGTGTGGTACTCCAAGACGAAGGAACAGGTCCATGAAGGTTAGTACGGAACAACAAAAGTATTAAAATGGATGCATTCATTTTATTCAACAGATATCCAGAAGAGTACGGAGAGTCTAAGCAAAAGCCAACACGACTACAAAACATCTGAAGGTAAACTAATGGTGCAAGCACCCAACCTAGACAGAAAGTAAACGGTGCTACGCACCCAACTAAACTGCAATAAAACCTCTGAATCAGCAACATGAAGATCTCTAGCTCTGGTCCACCTCGGGCACGTACTCTGAATCTGCGTCCTCCGGCTCTACGTACTCTGGCAGGTCCGCCTCGTCAACATACTCTGTCTCGACACCTGACGTACATCACCCAAAAGAAAGGAACTGTACGTCAGGTAAAGTCTACAAAAAGGGTCAGACTCTACTGCAAGTGTACCGAACTATTAAACAATAATTTACTGGTTGATTAGCATGCTGGGGTTATAACAGAGTGACGAAGAAAGTAAACACATCAGGAAAGTAAAACGTAGCAAGCAGTAGTCGTAGCGTATGCTACCGACTACGGGACTAACCTAAACGGGTCGTGACAAGACGTGACAAGACAAGCAAGACAGGACAGGACAAGACAAGACGAGACACGTGTGACTCGAAGAGTTCACGCCTTACGGTTCGAGGGGGATCAGACCCTCTCCACGTGCGCATGCTCAACCCTACCCCAAACCCAAGTGCTCAAGACAAGACAATATTAGTCCACTCACTCTGCTAGGTGAGTGCCTCTAACCCCACGATCGGTAGCGTATCTCTCACTCTGCTAGGTGAGCGACAGACGCCTCGTAGGTGAAACTTGCACTACTGTATAGGACCACTCACTCTGCTAGGTGAGAGTCTTTATCCTCTCGATCTGCTGGGACACTCACTCTGCTAGGTGGGTGCCGAGCTTCCTGTAGGTGTTCCGTAACAAAGATCACCCACTCTACTAGGTGAGCGTCTCATTGCCCACAGGCTATACAAGACACGACGTGCAAGATGTTCATGACATGACACGGGCAAAGTTGCTCTAGGGTGTCCACACACACGCACACGCACACGCACATGCAGATGAAACCTATAGTAGCAGTTGTTGTTGATTCTAGGGGTTCCACACACACGCACACACAAGATAACCCTACGGTGTCAAAAGTTGTTGTTACGCCTAGACTTCGTCGTCAAGTCTAGGTCGTCAGGGCGTCCCGGACGCTATCATTTCACGTCTGGTTCTATTTGTTCACAGTCTAACAGTTCTAGCAGTTTAAGACCAAGGGACGGCCAAAAGCGCAAGTGAGTACACTTGACTGCGGTGGCGAGTGTGTCGTCTAGCCGGGTCGTCTTGTCCAGTTGTCGCGTCCGCGGCAGTCCGTCTGAAACAGGGTCACGGCGACGGTGTCAGGTCGCGATTTTCAATAGATCCTATTTAGGTTCGTTTCTAGGTTGTCGGGGCTACCCTAATCGTCCAAGTCACGTTTTTGGTGTTTTAACAGCCTAAATCGACTACTACCCTATATGCACAGAAAATTGTCTGATGGTCGATTTTTACAGTGAGCAGCGTTTTACTGGTGCAGAAAAGTAAATTTAATTATTGTTGTCCAGTTTTAGTTAGGTTTTCAGTTTCGCTACGGGTGGGTTGTGCTACGAGTTTCGAGAACCAACCTCTTCGGTGTCTGGAGTAGTGCGGACGTAGCGTCTGGACTGCAGGAGATCTGCAGCGTCTACATCGTCTCGACTACGGGTGGCGTAGTAGGACTCGTCCGGGCAACGAACGAAGTGTGGGCAGCGAGCACGATTCAGTCCAACGGCAAAACAGCGAGTTACAGAGCATAATGGCGACGAAAAACCCATTGGAAATGCTAGTCCAAGGGCCGTTCGGACTAGAAGTCGTCGCGGGGTGCCTCCAGCCAAGGGGTGTGGCCGGTTGGAATCAAGGGGCCACCGACGGTCTGCATTGGCACAGCGACGGCGGGAGTGCAGCCGAGGTCACGGGGCTGTGCGGGGCTGCGCGTGACGCGGGGTGCGCAGCAGGCGGCGCAAACGCTGTGAGGGGCGGCCATGGAACGTGGAGTGGGGTCAGGCGGCAGTCGGCTTCGCTCGGAAAGGGGATGCGGCGGCGCGCGCTGTTGGCTGGAGCGAGGGCACGAGCGGAGGGAGATGGCGGCAGTGGGGGGCTTGTGCGGCGACGCGGGATCTGCGGCGTGGGCAGCGGCAGTCGGGGATTTGCAGCGGCGGCGCGCTGCGCGGGAGCCGTGGAGCGAGGGCACGGGCTCACGGTGGTAGTCGGGAAAGGGATGCGGCGGCGGAAGGCCGTGAGGGCGGCGCTGCGCGCGGATGGGGCCGTGGAGCGAAGGGGGAAGGCAGCGCAAGAGGGGCTCTGCGCGCGCGCTGAGAGGATGCGGCGGCGGCTTGGCCGTGGATGCGAGGGGGACGGTGCGACGGTCGGGATTGCGACGACGGCTGGGAGGGGAGTTGCGGCGGCGGAAGACTGTAGGCTGGAGCGAGGGGGATGCGAGGGGAGGAAGGAGAGAGAGAGAGAGAGAGAGAGAGAGAGAGAGAGAGAGAGAGAGAGAGAGAGAGAGAGAGAGAGAGAGAGAGAGAGAGAGATCGGGGTTGGGGGGAAAAATAGGGCCGGCAGCTGCTTCAAGATAGCCCTAGGGTTAAACGTGAATAGAGAAAGGGTTAGGTCGGGTTAGGGTTTATAATAATAATAAAATTGATATATATCTATAAGATTTATAGTTAAAAGGGGATAGATAAAGAGGTATAGGGTGTACAATTAGGGGTAAGTCTAGGGGACCATAGAGGAGAAGATTAGGAAAGATATTATGAAAATAATTAGGGATATAAAACAGATTTGATATCAAATTCGAAATTTGAATCTGATGGGGAGATCGACGGTCGAGATTCATCCGGGCGATAACTCTCAGTCCGGGCGTCGGAAAAATAGTCCGAAAATACCGGGGTGATCGTGGAGACGAGACGCACAGATCTACGGAGCCTGATCATGCGCTACGCCTACCAAAAATAAATGTAAAATTGGAAATGGCGTTTTGAGTCAAATGACTAAAACGCCCCTATCATTCAAAGTCGTTTTGCGAGAAAACGAGTCGTGAAACGACGTTCCCAAAAATTACAAAAAAATTCTACACTCCCTAACAACTACAATGACATAACACATCGCTTATATCAGAATCCAGAAAGCCAAATAAAATACGTGCACGATAACGTACGTGCACACAGAAAATCTATAAGGTCAGAAAGCGATCGTTACACAGTAACAACATGTCATATATACAACTTCCATTAATTTACATAGCCCAGGTACACCACTACATCTACTCCATCACTCTCCACCTCCCAATACCACCATATCACACCATAAGACAACTCACATCAAATGCTATCTCTGAACCCGGCTCCAAATCACTTCCAACCAAGCTAACCCTGCTACCTGAAAAATAAGGAGGAGCACATCAATGTGTGCCCCACTAGGAAACAACTTGGGTTTGGAACTCCGATTTAAAGTTATCAAATCACAAGGCAAGCAAGAGAAATAGAGCAAGTAGCTAAGAGATATAATGAAAATTAAATGGTTAAAACAAGGAAATCATACATGCGGTCCAATGTCGAGTTACTGCAAGGAAAGAGTTAGCACAAATAATAATAATAATAACAACAATAATAATAACACGATGGTTCAAGCAACAAATATCACATAAGATAAGTGCAAGTGCTTGAGGCATGACACAGAGCCACAAAGTACGGGCAAGGGGGAGGAAAAGTGCTGCCAACAGTAGAAGTAACACATAAATCGTATTTTATTATTTTAGAATTGAGTTAATTGGAATTTAGGTAAACTGTGTGATACCAGGACATGGACTTCACCCCAAATTTGGGGTGAATATAGCACACGGCACAGTGGACACGTGCACTGTACAACACCGGGCCTCTCAACTCCCCCGTCCCTGGCAGGAGTGAGGCTATCCACATAACCCAACCTCCGTATGACCCCTCCACTTCCGGTAAAGGCGAGTGGGTATAAGAATCCCCTCCACTCCTGGTAAAGGCGAGTGGGTAAGCTCCACACATCACATAATCATCTCCCAACTTCACAGTCCAGGCCTCATATCCACAATTTACTCAAATCCCACCTAAAACCCGGGCTTTACTAACTCACCCTCATTGGAGAGGACTGAGACATTCAAGAGTTTCATTTCATCATTTTAGTAATGAAGGAGTCATGTTGCATTGCATCACATTTCATATTCATATCAACATGGGTCATACACCGAAGTGTCATGCCCACCATTAACTTCATATTAACTCATCATCACATCACATCTAGTGCCATGCATGACATGCTCCCAATATCACTATTCCATATCAAATTTCATTTCATAACTATATGATGGAGCAATTCTCACAATTTTGACATTTGCCTTCATTCAGGCATTTCATCGAACACCTGACGGGCACCACTTATAACAAGGCAACACAACAACATTTACATGTGCCAAGGACATGAGCATTCATTTCAACATACAAGAATAATAATGGCCAATTAACCACATTTAATGAATAAGAATAGCACTTAAGATATTCAACTTGCTGAAATTGCAAGAACAACTATAAAGTTCAACATATTTCATCTATTTCTATTAGGAATTTAACAAAACTTTATAAAGGAAAGTTGAAGATATGGAAGTTATGGATCTACAGATAAAATTTCATGCAAAAATATGAACTATATGATTTATGGTGATTTATTTGGTGAAGTGTGTCAAATCTGTTTTTCAGACAGATTTTAGGGTCTGTGTTCAAAGACAGTTTTGAGCATGTTCTAGCCAGAAATTCGACATAAAAGTATCCCGATAAACTTTGATAAAAACTTGTTAGCTTTCCAACAAGACCAAAATCGTAAAATTCCGAGATGTGTGCAGCTCTGTAGGACAATTTTACTAAACTGTGTCAACACAGAAATTCAAGCAGACATGTTGTAAAGGTGGATTTATTACTCCTAATTCCTGAATTGAAACTATATCAAATTTTATATGATTTTGGGTAGAACTTCAAGATCTACATGCTCATATTTTTTCGAATCATGATTCAAGCTACAGTAATCAGAATAAAGGAAAAATCAGACATCCAAGTTTCTGAAATTTAAAAGAGATATGTTTGCTAAGAATTTCAAGGGGAGAATTGTGAAATTGAACATAATACATGGAGTTTTGATTATCCCTATCACATATTAGGTGAATCATGCTATAAAAACATAGTAGCAAGAACAAATTTTTGGAATTCCAAATCCAAGTAATTCCTACCTCAAAAACTTTAATTTCCTCCTCTCTTCCTCTTTCTTTCTTCTCCATCTTCTTCTCTCTTGAAGTAAGCTTGAACCCCTTCTTTTTGGAATTAGAAATTAGGGTTTTTGGGTTGAAGAAGGAGGGGGGAAAAGGGAGCACAGGTGGTCGGCCCTATTTGGGGAAAAAAGAAAAGAGAAAGGAAGAAGAGGAGAGAAGATTCAAGAAAGAAAAGAAAATGATTTCTCTTTCAATTTCTACACACTTCTTACTTACTCCATAAGCCATGTTTAACTTAAAAAGACTAAAATACCCTTCCAAAAATTGCCCCTCAACTTTTCCTTATTTACAAGTTTGCCATTACTTTACGTGCACACCATTTAAGTATATACACACAGCAAATTTAAGCCAAAAGACCATTTTGCCCCTGACCTTTCTAAAAATTTTCGGGGGTTGCCATTGACCCCTAACCCCTTTCACACTTGCATGGCATCCATACACACACCCATGCATGCCTACACATGCATACACACTCACGTCTAAACACATCCCTGTTGTTTTGCACCAACGTCGTCCCTCGCACTTTTCCCGTACCCAATCTCGATTCCCCGTCTCTTAGGCACCCATTACGGCCTAACCCCCTTGCACTACGTTACATACATCAATATCTATGTTTACTTCATGCCTACGTATGCATTATAAGTAGAAATACCGCGTGTACACAATAGAATACACGTATACTTCCAAACAGGGCATGACATCACGCGCTAGTTAATTATTTCAAGGCATGCAACAATAAAATCATTTATTTCCATGCAGCATTTTCCATGTTACAAGAGTATCGAAACAACATTCACAATAATTTAGCAAAAAGATGAACATGCGAGTTTAACAAATACGAACAGAAAGTTGATTTTTCTTGTTATTGTCCTAAACTAAGGTATAACAAGTTATATGCCATTGGATCACATTTTTAGCCACGGATGTCATGGTAATGATTTCACGCGTCATTTCATGTGCAGGTTTTGAGTTATACAACTTTATATTCGAAAGACTACTTTAACATCCAACTTCGAAAATTCATTATAAATCGTATACTTGCCCGATTCCATTGATTTTGGTGTCGTTGGATTCGTCTCGATGGGTAATACGTATCGGTACTGTTACGACCTAAAGATCGTAAGAGTCCGACTCCCGCCCCGGATCCGCTGACATACCCCATTAACTCTCCCCTTCACGAAAGGGCCGCCACCCCGGAAGACCGAAGCTACACGGGAACCGGTGCACCTCGCAGCACTCCCCCCACCCGGCCGAGGCATACAACCACCGTTGCTCGGCCCGCCAAGGGCAGGGCGCTTGGGGAGCGCCCGGACAGTACCGTCAGGTATGCTGGCATAGGCATGTGCGTATCCTTCCGTGCCAGCGGCCCACAACCCACGACCGAAAAGGGGGCGCGGCCGGGCCGGACAACCCCCGAGCCGGTCGACCCGGCCGGTCCCCATGAACCGCGGCGCCAGGGATAGCATAGCCAGACCTTTAGTTCGTCACCAACGACAAACAACCTAGGATAAGGACACGACTGACACTAACGCCGCCCGACCATCTGACAAAGCACCCCCTGGCAGCTGAGCCCCCTGACAATTAATGCTTTCGGCCCTGACATCCTGACAAAAGTGCCCCTGGCCGTTGCGCCGTCTGACAAAAGCAGGTCAGGCACTCCTGTTCCTGACATCCTCGTCCGAAGCTTCCGCTGACAACCGAGCCAACTCAGCACGTCGAGTCAGCATGCCAGGTCAGCCCCACCTAGTCATCTCCCATCAGGTATAAATACCCCCTTACTTCTTACGATAAGGGGGTTGGCAAATTCCCTCTCTCAATCTATTATTCACACACGAGAGCAAAGGTCGTCCATATCTTTGTTCTCCCACTTATAGCTCGCCACGTACGGTCGACACACCCTCAGTCCGACCGGCATGCCTAGCCCCTGTTTTAAGTCCTATTACTGACTTAGGCATCGGAGGGGCTAAGGGTTGGACCCCAACCCCGCCCTTCTGACGAGTTGCTCATGCTGCAGGAAAGCTCGCCCCTTGGTCGACATCAGCTCCATCCTCCCGCCACACGATCTTCTGCTGCCGTGTCCGGTGAGATTTGACTCCGTGGCCACCCCCGGCGCAAGTCCAGCCTCCGCACCACATTAATCACTTGTTAAATTGCCCACCTAAACCCTCTTGTCAATAGAACCACCGTGCCCTTGGTTTCCCTCAATACAAATTCATTGTGTGCGAGTTCCACCTCGTAACAATTGGCGCCGTCTGTGGGAACAAAGGGTCACACCCATGTTAGACTCCATGCCGATCACTCGGAATACTGACCACGACAAGGATCCCGTGGGTCAGGAGCCGCTCTCTCTACTAATCACCCCGGCGCCCGACCCCCCTCCGGGGATGGGCACCGAGATAGACCCTACTTCGGCCCACGCAGTCCTAAAGAGCTTCAAGGCCGTTACTCAGGCGATGGGAAACTACCCGGCGGCGGGGGCAGAGCCACAGCCCGGCCCCTCGGAGCCCCCGAACGTGAGACGGAATCTCCACCCTCAGTTCGAGGAGGAGGGGGAAAACAGGGGGCTCGCCAAGGAGGTTGCGGCCCAGCAGAAGCTCCTGGAAGAGGGAATGGAGGTCGAGCGGCTGTGGAGGCGTCGGGAGGAGGCGGCCGCCGCGCAAAGGCATTTGGACGAAGCGGCCGAGACCGCCCGAAGGGCCTACCAGGACGAAGAAACCAGCCGTCACCAGCTCCGCTTCATCATCGCGGAGCGTGAAAGGCTAAGGAGGGAAAACGAAAGAAACCGGGAAATCCTGGAGGTGACGGCGACGGGCCGGGTGCTTGGGGACGGGCGGGGCCCGTTGTTGGCCAGGTCCCCACTGGGAGGAGGCAGCCCACATCGCCTACACCACCACTCCGATCGCCTGCACGAGAAAGCCGTTTGTCGACAACTACGCTTCCTCACCGCCGAGCGCGAAAGGCTTCTGCGGGAGAATCAGGAGCGGATGGAGGCCCGAGGGGAGCCGGCCGGGAGGCGATGGTACTGGGAGAACCGTAGCCCACAACCCGTCGAATCCTCGACCCGGGGAAGGAGCCCCGCCAGGCGACCATCAGGCTACTCCCCGGGGCCGGAGGACCGTCGGCAGCCGAGGCGCGACCGAAGCCAGACCCCCGAGTGGCAGAGAGGGGATGCGCCTGATCGCCCTACCTATCCGGAGGAGGCCACGCTGCTTGCACGGTGGATCACGTCTGCCCCAAGGCCCATAAGGTTCAAACCCCCCCACTTGGCCACATACAACGGAAGAGGCGACCCCCTCACGCACGTGCAGCAATACCAGGGGGCAATGGAGGCACAGGATGTTGATGAGGTGTTCCTATGCCGGCACTTCTCCCAAAGCCTGAGGGACACCGCGTTGGACTGGTACTTCGGCCTACCCACGAGATCCATTGGGAGCTTCGGCGAGCTATTCCAAAAGTTCTGCCAAGAGTTTCGGGTTGGACGGACGAAGAAGAAGCCCTTAGATTATCTCAGCACGATAGTCCAAGGAGAAGGGGAGACAACGGGCAGATACTTACGCTGCTTTCAGGATGAGAGACGGGCGGTGGTGACCTGCAGCGACGAGGTACTTATGCTGGCCTTAAAGACAGGGTTGCGGACGCGGAGCCTCCACAAATCCCTGCTCCGGGATCCGCCGATCGACTATGAGGCGCTGGTTGCTATGGCGGAGAGGCATGCGTTGGCCGAAGAGACTCTCGGCACAAAGGCCCTATTTCCCCCGGTGAAGCCACTCCAAGGCGAGCCCCGGTCACACCCTCAGCCGAGGTAAGAAGAGGGGCACCGAGGTCGCGACCAGTTGACCCAACCAAGGTGTGAACCAGCGTTGCGACGCCCGCAAGATCGCCCAGGCCCGGCGCGCGAGTCCGCCCCGGACCAAGGCGCCACCCGAGCCCTCCCAAGATAGGAAGGCCCCCTGCGGGCGCACTACACGCGGCTCAACGCCCCCATGTTGGAGGTTCTGGCCGTGGCGACGAGGGCCGGATTACTACCGGAGCCTCCCGGGGGATGAGGACGGATCCGACGAAGCGGGATCTCCGGAGGTATTGCTGATATCACCGTGACCATGGTCATGATACCGACCGTTGCTACACTCTTAAGAGAGAGATCGAGCGGCTGATCCAGGCGGGCCACTTGGGAAACTTTGTGGCGGACATGCGGGCAGTAGAAGGAGAGAGAGCCCCCCCGGAGTCGCGGGGGCCAGAACCGCCACCGGACCGCGATCGGGGGGAGCCGCGCCCCCCCGGGGCGATCATGCGCATTGAGATGATAAGCGGGGGGCCGTCCCCAGGGGGCGACGTCGCCCACGATCTCGGAGGCCGGTGTCCGACAGGTGATGGTGGCGGGCGCCAGCAGCCGGCCGAAGCGGAGAAGGACACACCGACCCCCTATCACCTTTACCGAGGGAGATCAGCGGGAGGTTGGGAGCCAGAGCGATGACGCACTCGTCGTCGAGGCTCGGATCGGGGCGGTCGTCGTCGGTCGGCTCCTGATTGACACCAGTAGCTCCTGCGACATCCTGTTCCTGTCAACGGTCGAAAGAATGGGGTGGGGGCGTGCAGACCTAGAACCCTGCGCGGGCCCCATTGTCGGCTTCACCGGCCATATGATCCCCATAGTGGGGACGATCACCCTGCCGATGACTCTGGGGGAGGAACCAAGGGTCGTCACCAGGGGGACGCGTTTCGTCATCGTCGACGTCGCATCGGCATACAACGGAATCATAGGGCGTCCATACATGACGGCCATAGAGGCGCTCCCCAGCCTGCTACACCAGATGATGAAGTTCCGGACCCCACAGGGGTGGGACTGGTGCGAGGAGACCTGGAGGCGCCTGGGGGCCGCGACAAAGGGCCAGCCCGGTGCGGGAGCCCGAGGCGGGCCCTGACGGTTCTCATCCCCGACGAAAGGGAGGACTTCTGCGACCAGCGGCCGACCCCGGCTGAGGAGGTCGAGGAGGTTCCCGTGGCCGCGGATGAAGAGAGAACCGTCTCCATCAGGACGAAACTCCCGGCCGCCCTGAGGGCGGCCCTCGTTACCTTGCTCCGGTAAAATGCAGATATATTCGCATGGTCACCCGTCGACATGCCGGGGGTTGACCCGACGGTGATCTCCCACAGGTTGAACGCGGACCCAGAAGCCCGATCAGTCCGACAGAAGAAGAGAAGCGCGGGGGGCGAAAAGAAGAGGTCGGCCGAGGAAGAAGTAGAGCAGCTCCTCGAAGCCAAGTTTGTCCGGCCGGTGGATTACCCGGACTGGCTCGCCAATGTCGTTTTGGTGAAGAAGCCCAGCGGAAAGTGGCGCATGTGCGTCGACTTCCCGACCTCAACATGGTATGCCCAAAGGACAGTTTCCCCTACCCCGGATCGACCGCTTGGTGGACCAGGCATCCGGCTACGAGTTGTTAAGCTTTATGGATGTCTTCTCGGGGTACAACCAGATACCGATGGCGGAGGAGGACGAGGAAAAGACGTCCTTTGTCACCGACAAGGGCACCTTATGTTACACCAAGATGCCCTTTGGACTGAAGAACGCCGGGGCGACCTATCAGCGGATGGTAGACCGAATATTTGGCCCTCAGGTGGGGCGAAACTTGGAGGTCTACATCGAAGACATGCTGGTAAACAGTAGGAGGGCCCTAGACCACCTCGCCGACTTACAGGAAACTTTCCAAAGGGTCCGCCGATACAACCTAAGACTGAACCCCGCGAAGTGTATCTTCGGCGTGCAGTCGGGAAAATTCCTGGGCTTCATGATAACGAAGCGGGGGATCGAGGCGAACCCTGACAAGGTGAAGGCCCTCATCAGTATGGCGGAACCCCGGACGATCCGGGACTTGCAGCGACTGAACGGCCGGATCGCTGCTCTGGGGCGATTCCTGTTGAAATCTGCGGAGAAGTCGCTCCCCTTCTTCAGGGTCTTGCGCATAGCCTTTGGCGAAGCCAAGGACAAGAGGAAGGTGATCCCGTGGGACGACGACTGTGTGCGGGTGTTCGCGGAGCTGAGGGCTTACCTACAGAGTCCACCGCTCCTCACACGGCCGGAAGAAGGCGAACCCCTAGGGTTGTACTTGGCAACCAACGAGGAGGCCGTTAGTTCCGTCCTAATCAAGGAAGAAGGGGGGTGCAGCGCCCTGTTTACTACGCCAGCCGGATCCTCCGGGAGGCGGAGACTCGTTACAGTCCCATCGAGAGAGCCGCCTACTGCCTAGTCACCACAGCCCGAAAGCTCCGACCATACTTCCAGGCCCATCCCATAGCCGTCCACACCGACATGCCCCTCGAGAAAAACCTGAAGAGACTGGAGCGGTCGGGGATGATGCTCAACTGGAGTGTCGAGCTCAGCGAGTTCGACATAACGTACAAGGCCCGGACGGCGATCAAAGGCCAGGCGCTGGCCGAATTCGTGGTGGAATGCACCGCAGGGGGCACACCGGGGGACCGGCCAGAGCCCCCATCGGCGACCGCGTCCCCGCGGGGGACGGGGGTGGGTGAAACCTCAAAGCCCTCCCAGATGGATGTGGACGAATTGTGGACCATCCACGTCGACGGCTCCGCGACGGGATCTGGGACATGTGCGGGTATCGTCATTCAGACCCCCGACAGGTGCTCGTTGGAATACGCCCTACGCTTCAACTTCCCGGTAACTAACAATGTCACGGAGTACGAGGCCACGGTTAATGGGTTGAAACTCGCTAGGGCGGTGGGGGCGACGAACGTGTTGCTCCTAAGTGACTCACGGCTCGTCGTCCAACAGATCCTAGGGAGCTTCGAGGCTCGAGAAGAAACAATGAAGCGTTACCTTAAGTGCATCCAGATCGAACTCCGCAAGTTCAAGAAGGCGGACGTCCAGCACATGCCCTGCTCCAACAACCTCCGGGCGGACGCCCTGTCTAAGCTGGCTTCCTCCTCCGCGGCCGAGATCGGGAAGGCCATCTACGTCGAAAGCCTATTGACCCCAACCATTGACGAAGAAGAACTGATGTGTGCGGGCACGGTGACGACGTGGATGACCCCCATTATGAAGTACTTGGAGACCGGGGAACTGCCTGAGGAGCGGATGCTGGCTAAACAGGTGGAGAGGCGGGCCCTGTCATTCGTACTCCTCGACGGAGTGATGTACTGCCGCCGTCGTGCCAATTTTGACGTCCTGCCCTATCTGAAATGCTTGGGCCTGGAGCAGGCTGAGCAAGTCATCCGTGAAGTGCACGAAGGCTACTACGGAAACCACCATGGCGGTCGCACCATCACCCACAAAATAATGTGCCAGGGGTACTATTGGCCGACAATGATCCAGGACGCGGTACAATACGTCAAGAGGTGCGAGGCGTGCCAGAAATTCTACCGACGGACGACTGCACCTCCGGCCAACCTGATGCGCATCGTGAGCCCGATCCCCTTCGCCAAATGGGGACTCGACATCCTTGGGCCTTTCCCAAAGGCCTTCGGAGGAAGGAAATATCTAGTCGTCGCCGTGGACTACTTCACGAAGTGGGTGGAAGCGGAGCCGCTAGCGCATATCACTTGGACGGACATGAAGGGCTTTATCTGGCAATTCGTTATATGTCGCTTCGGGATTCCCCGCTCGATAGTCACGGATAACGGAAGGCAGTTCGATTGTGAAGGCTTCCGTGACTTCTGTTCGGGCTGGGGGATCAAACTCCAGTTCGCGTCAGTCGCCCACCCACAGTGCAACGGAATGGCGGAGGCCGCGAATAAATGTATCTTGAACCCAATGAAGAAAAAAGTGGACGTCGCCCTTGGGGCATGGGTCGACGAGCTGCCGGGAATCCTATGGTCCTATCGCACCACCCACAAGGCCTCGACAGGAGAAAGCCCGTTCATGCTAGCATACGGATTGGAGGCGGTCGTTCCCGTGGAGATTGGCGAAGAGACGCTCCGACTGAAGCTCTTCGACGAAGAGATCAATGGGGAGGGACTCGGCCTCAGTCTTGAATTGATAGACGATGTAAGAGACCGGGCCCTGACGAGCCTCGTCAAACACAGCCAGAGGATGGCACGACACTACGACTCCCGGGTGAAGCCGTGGACTTTCAGGATCGGTGACTTGGTCCTCAGAGACGCCACCTTCCGCCCCGAGACCGCCCAGCGGGGAAAGCTGGCCGCCAAATGGGAAGGGCCCTACAAGGTCATCGATATCGTCGGACCAGCCACGTACATCTTGGCAACCCCCGAAGGGAATGAGCTGGCCCACCCCTGGAACGCAAAGCATCTGCTAAAATTCTACCAATAGTTTGCAAACCTCCGAACCTCTGGGGCAGGGCCAACCCTAGCCACCCAAACCAGAGAAGGGCACGGGCCAGGCCACGCGCCCGCTCCCCCCTCAAGACCTCTGGGGCAGGGCCAACCCTAGCCACCCAAACCAGAGAAGGGCACGGGCCGGGCCACGCGCCCGCTCCCCCCCCCCTCAAGACCTCTGGGGCAGGGCCAACCCTAGCCACCCAAACCAGAGAAGGGCACGGGCCGGGCCACGCGCCCGCTCCCCCCCTCAAGACCTCTGGGGCAGGGCCAACCCTAGCCACCCAAACCAGAGAAAGGCATGGGCCGGGCCACGCGCCCGCTCCCCCCCTCAAGACCTCTGGGGTAGGGCCAACCCTAGCCACCCAAACCAGAGAAAGGCACGGGCCGGGCCACGCGCCCGCTCCCCCCTCAAGACCTCTGGGGCAGGGCCAACCCTAGCCACCCAAACCAGAGAAGGGCACGGGCCGGGCCACGCGCCCGCTCCCCCCCCCCCCTCATGACCTCTGGGGCAGGGCCAACCCTAGCCACCCAAACCAGAGAAGGGCACGGGCCGGGCCACGCGCCCGCTCCCCCCCTCAAGACCTCTGGGGCAGGGCCAACCCTAGCCACCCAAACCAGAGAAGGGCACGGGCCGGGCCACGCGCCCGCTCCCCCCTCAAGACCTCTGGGGCAGGGCCAACCCTAGCCACCCAAACCAGAGAAGGGCACGGGCCGGACCATGCGCCCACTCCCCCCCTCAAGACCTCTGGGGCAGGGCCAACCCTAGCCACCCAAACCAGAGAAGGGCACGGGCCGGGCCACGCGCCCGTTCCCCCCTCAAGACCTCTGGGGCAGGGCCAACCCTAGCCACCCAAACCAGAGAAGGGCATGGGCCGGGCCACGCGCCCGCTCCCTTCCTCAAGACCTCTGGGGCAGGGCCAACCCTAGCCACCCAAACCAGAGAAGGGCACGGGCCGGGCCACGCGCCCGCTCCCCCCTCAATACCTCTGGGGCAGGGCCAACCCTAACCACCCAAACCAGAGGAGGGCACGGGCCGGGCCACGCGCCCGCTCCCCCCCTCAAGACCTCTGGGGCAAGGCCAACCCTAGCCACCCAAACCAGAGAAGGGCACGGGCCGGGCCACGCGCCCGCTCCCCCCCTCAAGACCTCTGGGGCAGGGCCAACCCTAGACACCCAAACCAGAGAAGGGCACGGGCCGGGCCACGCGCCCACTCCCCCCCTCAGGACCTCTGGGGCAGGGCCAACCCTAGCCACCCAAACCAGAGAAGGGCACGGGCCGGGCCACGCGCCCGCTCCTCCCCTCAGGACCTCTGGGGTAGGACCAACCCTAGCCACCCAAACCAGAGAAGGGCACGGGCCGGGCCACGCGCCCGCTCCCCCCCTCAAGACCTCTGGGGCAGGGCCAACCCTAGCCACCCAAACCAGAAAGGGCTACGCGCCCGTGAACCTTGAAAAATCGAAAGAAGACAAGGGCACATAAACCGGGACGAAATGGCGTCAGTTCCCGAGGAGGCGGCCCCGATGTGACTCGACGAAACGAAAGGATGCTCGAGAAATACGCCAGCATTAATGGTACACTCCAAAAGAGGTTCCGTAAGAGCCACCTGGCAAAAGCGTTTTCCCACGGGCATGAATCCGAGGAGCCCATTAATAACGCCAACTCATCGCAATAATTACAGAGGAAACCGTCAGCAAGATCCCCCTATAAAGACACCACTCACCCTTCCGAAAGAAAAAGAACAACGAGTCAGAAGACATGAGAAATCAACACTTATCCCCCCCCACCCGCTGGGAAACGGGCCGAGATACAACGCCCTAACAAGAGAGAGGTCACCGGCCATCAGTGGTTCCCTCCGCCCAGGGTGGCGATACCCGCATCTCCACCACCTCCGATAGGATATTCCTCTTACAAACGGATCGCCAACAGGATATTCCACTTACACAAGGGAAATCCACCTTTCACGCCTCCGTCTGCCCTAAACAAGGACGAGTCAGAGAAAGGTAGGCATCCGACCCCCGCCGGCAGGAAAAGCGAGAGCCCCCCGGGCTTGCAAGCCAACACCTCCTCGCCGTCGACCTCCGGACGGGGACCTTGACAAGGCTGCATCCCCGATGAGCCCAAAAGGTGAGTCATTGCATGTCAGCCCGCCCCAGCACAATCGGGACCTGAACCCCGCCCTCAAACCCAAACCACGAGGCTGGAGGGGAAGCGGCCCGATTGTCAAGACCTCCCCCCGTCCTCAAACCCAAACCGCGAGGCGTGGAGGGAGATGACAAAGCAATGGAGGGGAGGTGGCCCGACCGTCAAGATTCCCCCCCGGGCCAAACGCCACTCCAAGATGGCTTCCCTACCCCATCCACCTGGCCGAGGAGGCCTTGCAACCCTTCAGCACAGAGGGCGGTCGCTCACCTATGCGCCAAGAACAGCTCGAGTTACAAGGGCCCACTCGGCAGAGGGTAACCCCTAAATCCGGAGGTCGTTCACCGCAGGCGAGGACTGGTTGACTCGGAAAACGTGCAAGTGCACGCCTTCCGCTCCCAAGCGTAGGAGCGTCAATGCAATATAAAAATAACCGGTGAGTACCGGGTCGGATCACAGGGACAAGTCGTTCTATATTCACAAATTTTGATTGATAAAGAAAATTAAAGTGTTTTACAACTACCTAAATTACGGCGGAAATGTCGGAAACGTGGTGAAAAACGTGAAGTGAAACTAAAAATCCTAACCTATATTGGTAGGGTTAGAGAGCCAAAGGGAGAAATTAGGGTAGCAAGGCGAGGAGCATGGGTTGTGAATTCACTAATGTTGGTGTTAATTAAGCACAAATTACCCTCATATACTTCAATTGGTCATCCGGCTAAGGAAGCCCAATCGGAGAATTTAACATTAAAGGACATCACAATTAGCAATAGGGATGGACGTATAATCGAACACTAATCAAATTACGAGCATGACATTTTCTCAAATTGCCCTCTCGGGACTTGGCCAATGAAATTGTGCCCTAATTATACATCCAACATTAACAATATAATAGGCAAGAGGGAGTTAGGGCAATAATTAACACACAACATCAATAAATCAGATCCCAAGCAATCTTACACTACTCAATCATTATGAAATCAAAGATGGAATTCTCATTCAAAAATAACCCAATATTCAATACAAATTGAGAGATATGAAATTACAAAAGGGAGAGGAATGATTTCACCCAAATCTCTCCAAATGAAGCATCCCCTTCCACTTTAGCTCCTCCTCCTAGCTTCCTTCATCCTTTAATGGCCTCTTCCCCCTCCAATCACTAGAAAATTGAAGCTAGGGCTCCAAGAACCCTAAAAACGCAAGCAAAAACCCCCAAAAACCGAGATATCCTTCAAAATTCGCACCCAGGCCCTTTTTGAGGCATTGCGGGTCGGGCGCAGCCGCGCCCGACCCGCGTGCGCGCTTGGCTGAAGGGAATCGGGGCCGGATCGGGTCGGATCCGGCCCCAGGGGCCCGCCGCCCGCTCGTCGAGCGGGCGGGCTGAGAGCCCGCTCGTCGAGCGGGCGGGCTGAGAGCCCGCTCGAAAAAAAGAGGCGGGCCGGCCACAGCTGGGCCGGCCCGCCAAAGTTTTAAAAAAACTTTTTTTTTTATATTACAGCGCGCGCGGGGTGCAGCAAGCGGAACGGCCGGTGGCGCCACGTGGCGCCATCTGATTGGGCCACGTGGCGCCCCTGATTTCTTATGTTTTTCCTGGATTTAAACCCCCATTTCTCCTCCAATAAATTCACGAAAAATACCTAGAAGCCCCAGAAAAATCCCAAAAAATTCTGGAAAATCCCCAAGACTCCTAGGGGTACCTGAAAAATAGGAGAAGCAAAAATTAGTCCATTTGATGTGAAAATAAATATAATGACTATTAAAAACACAATATTTACCTCCAATAAGCTATATGAATTATCCACATGCTCAAATAATTACCAAAAAATGGCAATATAATCACAATAATACCAGGAGCATATGAAAAATACTAGAAAGCCAATAACGACGATAAAATCCGTATTTTGTGCCAAGAATGAGAATAAGCTCTAAAATTGATATGAAATGAAAATATACCCAAAAAGAGCACAATTAAGCCTAATCTTTGGCACAAAATGGGGATAGTTAGGGGGGAAAATATGCAATTTATATCCCGAATCACACCCCCCAACTAGCTTTTTGCTAGTCCCTAGCAAAATTTGCGAAAAATTCGGATTAAATTGAAAAACATGCACCAAATCCTCGATATCTTCATGGCACAACCCAAATGATATTTCCAATTGATTTCAAAACCAATATACCAAATGTATGAAAGTAAACAACAAATGACATTCTCCTCAATCCAATTCAAAGAAAAGTAAGGAAATAAGCCCCGTATCACACGTATCGGGATATATCACGATGTCAAAATTTCCAACTTTCATGAAAATGGCCAAAACGAAAAAAATTTCATCTAAGTTGTGGGAGATGAGATTGCATCATTCATGAAGCTTATTCATTCATTTTTTTTTTTTTCTTTTCTTTTTCTCTTTTTTTTTTGTTTTTGGATTTTTCATGTTTATGTTTTGCATTCACGCGATAACGCCATAAATGCAAACACCGACCACATTTGCATACACGCGATAACGATATATATGCAAATGGATGGAATGATCTCCTAAATCTCATTCTTTGGCGTCCTCCCCAATGTTTCGTGGGGCACCTGCTACTCGATTCGATTAGAAAGAAACATTCACTTATACTAACTCTCTTTTTCATTCCAACACAAATTAGCAACTCATCCACCCACTTCTAAGAAGAAAACAAAGCATACACAGATGGCCAAATCCAATCCAATTAAAAACCACACCGTTCATCCCAACAAATGCAATCACTTACACCAAACTTTTCCCAAATTGTTTCAAAGAGATATCACGACGTATAAAATAGCTTTATACATGGTATATTAACATATGAATCCAAAATGGAAAAGAAATGAAAACATACCAATCCAACATCGAGAAATCGATACCAAAATGATAATCCGAAAAAATCGCATGGCATTAAGCAAGTAGGGACTAAACAAAGCTAATGGCGTAAGGACAAGGAGGCCAAAATATGATATGCAATGACATTCATGGAATGAGGTGAAACATGGAGGAATCTCAAAAAAAAAATTTAGGTCAAAATCCTAACTATCCTAAAGATTCTAACACTCTCCCCCCCAACTTAAAATAAGCATTGTCCTCAATGTTGGGAGAGTACTAGATCTCGGCAAAAGATCCTAGAAAAGAAAAAGAAAAGCATACGAAAGCAAAATGCAAAAGCAAACTAACTTTTAATTTTATTTATTTACACTACATGGAAAGAACACACCGTGGCAAATGGCGGATCTCGAATGTATAACGGTGGTGGCAACTGCTCGATCATATCCTTTCGCTCCTCCGCGAGCGTCGCCACTTCCAATGCCCTACCTCCATTGCGGGCATCACTGGCAAGCGACACAACCCCAAGCATCTCCTTGTGATGGATTCCTGCAAAATGGGGGAGATGGGTCGTGTCAAAAATAATTGGGCGAGAGCGCCCATCCAAATGAAAAGCTTGCCAAAATGGGTCGTCAAAATGAATAAATGAATTTACGATCAAATGACGACAATCCGAATCATTATGATATGGAATTAAATAATTGGATTCGGGGGTGGAGGAAAAAGTAAGATGGGAACTTCCCTGAAACGCGATGCTAGGCTCGGAATGATGCACGGCCTCAAGAGGAGGTGGAAGTGGCTGCAGAGAGCAAACTGGAGTAAGAGGGAGCTCGGGCTCAATATATACCATCTCGCAATCCCTGTCGCTATCCTCTTCCTCGAAATCAATATCAACACCAACAGTCTCTGCGGCACTCCCCACAACTGGTAAATGCTCCTGACAAACCTCCTCGATGACTGGCAAGTGCGCATCCTGAGGCGAGGGAAGTGACATCTGTGATAGGACTGGAGGTAGACACGTCTCGGGCAAATCCAAGCACGCATCATCCTCGCCATCCCAGAAATAGCTCAACTCAGTCGTCCTCCCAAAATACTCAACCGCCTCGACCTGTGAAGCTAACTCTGAAGTGGCATGTGGCTCAGGCTCCATGGTGTCCTCAATCTGCTCTCGGCCATCATGCACATCCGCTTCATCCTCAACCTCAAAGTGAAAATGCATCGTGTCACCGTCGTGGTCGACACGCACTCCATCATCTATCTCATCCGACTCAACAATATATAATCTGTCAATATCCTCTACCTGGCTCTCATGCAACCCATCCTCATGCTCTGCTCTGTATCCTGAAGTGGAAACTGGGACTGGCCATCATCCTCATATCCAAGTGACTGCTCTCCAGATGGCACAGTCTGCTCCCACTCTGCAAGGTCCCTCAGGTAACACCAGGAATCCTCGGTCGAATAATCAAAGAACTCCCCACCACAACTCGTCTGCACAAAATCCCGCCCAGATGGCAATAATCCTGTGTAGAAGATCTGCAGAAGATGATCCTCGTGAAAGCTCTGGTGTGGGCACGCAAGCACCAAATCTGTGAACCTCTGCCAAGTCTGATGGTAGGCCTCCCACTCAGCCTGGGTAAAGCTCGCTATATGCTCCATAGCCTGCCGCCCCTGTACCTGCTCCAAAAAGATAGGCAAAAATACCCGGAGAAATTCAGCCTGAAATGATAACCAGGTAAAATGTGAGTCCAGAGACAATGAATCAAACCAAAGTCTAGCATCATCCTGTAAAGAATCGGGAAAGAATCTAAAATATATGCAATCATCATCGATATTCCCACCAAGACATGAATGCATCCAATCTTCAAAATTTTTAATATGTAAATGAGGGTTCTCCCATTCCGTGCCATGAAAGTATGGCGGAAGTGGAATATCCTCCAAATCAACGTCCGAAAAATCTGAAGATGATGTCATGGTAAAAAAAATTTTCCAAGAAAATGAAAATAACAACCAAAAGATTCAATAAAAGGAAAATAAATAAACGAAAAGACACACACTAAAAGATAGAAGTATCACACTAAATATTTCAAAATCAATCAAAGATTGCTAATAGTAGAAACCGTTGTCCCCGGCAACGGCGCCAATTGGTTGACTCGGAAAACGTGCAAGTGCACGCCTTCCGCTCCCAAGCGTAGGAGCGTCAATGCAATATAAAAATAACCGGTGAGTACCGGGTCGGATCACAGGGACAAGTCGTTCTATATTCACAAATTTTGATTGATAAAGAAAATTAAAGTGTTTTACAACTACCTAAATTACGGCGGAAATGTCGGAAACGTGGTGAAAAACGTGAAGTGAAACTAAAAATCCTAACCTATATTGGTAGGGTTAGAGAGCCAAAGGGAGAAATTAGGGTAGCAAGGCGAGGAGCATGGGTTGTGAATTCACTAATGTTGGTGTTAATTAAGCACAAATTACCCTCATATACTTCAATTGGTCATCCGGCTAAGGAAGCCCAATCGGAGAATTTAACATTAAAGGACATCACAATTAGCAATAGGGATGGACGTATAATCGAACACTAATCAAATTACGAGCATGACATTTTCTCAAATTGCCCTCTCGGGACTTGGCCAATGAAATTGTGCCCTAATTATACATCCAACATTAACAATATAATAGGCAAGAGGGAGTTAGGGCAATAATTAACACACAACATCAATAAATCAGATCCCAAGCAATCTTACACTACTCAATCATTATGAAATCAAAGATGGAATTCTCATTCAAAAATAACCCAATATTCAATACAAATTGAGAGATATGAAATTACAAAAGGGAGAGGAATGATTTCACCCAAATCTCTCCAAATGAAGCATCCCCTTCCACTTTAGCTCCTCCTCCTAGCTTCCTTCATCCTTTAATGGCCTCTTCCCCCTCCAATCACTAGAAAATTGAAGCTAGGGCTCCAAGAACCCTAAAAACGCAAGCAAAAACCCCCAAAAACCGAGATCCCCCTCAAAATTCGCACCCAGGCCCTTTTTGAGGCATTGCGGGTCGGGCGCAGCCGCGCCCGACCCGCGTGCGCGCTTGGCTGAAGGGAAGCGGGGCCGGATCGGGTCGGATCCGGCCCCAGGGGCCCGCCGCCCGCTCGTCGAGCGGGCGGGCTGAGAGCCCGCTCGAAAAAAAATAGGCGGGCCGGCCACAGCTGGGCCGGCCCGCCAAAGTTTTAAAAAAAACTTTTTTTTTATATATTACAGCGCGCGCGGGGTGCAGCAAGCGGAACGGCCGGTGGCGCCACGTGGCGCCATCTGATTGGGCCACGTGGCGCCCCTGATTTCTTATGTTTTTCCTGGATTTAAACCACCATTTCTCCTCCAATAAATTCACGAAAAATACCTAGAAGCCCCAGAAAAATCCCAAAAAATTCTGGAAAATCCCCAAGACTCCTAGGGGTACCTGAAAAATAGGAGAAGCAAAAATTAGTCCATTTGATGTGAAAATAAATATAATGACTATTAAAAACACAATATTTACCTCCAATAAGCTATATGAATTATCCACATGCTCAAATAATTACCAAAAAATGGCAATATAATCACAATAATACCAGGAGCATATGAAAAATAATAGAAAGCCAATAACGACGATAAAATCCGTATTTTGTGCCAAGAATGAGAATAAGCTCTAAAATTGATATGAAATGAAAATATACCCAAAAGAGCACAATTAAGCCTAATCTTTGGCACAAAATGGGGATAGTTAGGGGGGAAAATATGCAATTTATATCCCGAATCAAGGACAGCTCAATAGCCCACCCCAGGGCCGGATCTTACCCCACAACGGGCGATAATCTAAGTACTCGTGTACAAGCCATAGAGCAGTTATTGTAAATTTAAATGAAAACATTCATCCTTGTCAGATTCGCTTTGACTTTCTGAGAATGCCATAGCGTGAAGCGATCCCCCTGCCAAGTGCCGGGCGAGCTCACCACCCCTCGCGGCGTGGAAAGTAGGAACGTTGCATCGCACTCCCCAGACTAGCTTAGGACGCCCAGTAAGTTTTCACCACTAGTTCGAACCCCTCGATACTACGCTTCGAACCAAGACCCCTCGCCAACTAAAGACAACGACAACTTTCGGTCAAAGGGGAAAGAGGTGAACTGAGGCCCGCCTTGCGGGACCACCTCCGCCCGAGGCCAAATCATGATAGGGCGGCAGGTCTCATCCCGAACCTATTCGGCGATTCCCCGCCCCGCCCAAAGACAACACAAACCATCAACACCCCTTCCCCCAGACCTCGCGCTCTCGGACAAGGGAATGTTGGGGGCATAATTAGTAATTGTGTGACTCACGCAAGAAACAAAAATAGGCAACCCCAGCGGTAAAACACGGCGAAGACCGACGTTCCCGTAACGCCTCGGTTCAGACCGCACAGCGACCAACTACCCAGGGCCGGCCCCCCAAACCACATCTGGATTCCCCCAGATTAGGCCCAACATCCTCAAAAACTCAGCTCGGGGGACAAGGACAAGGACACATGACCCGGGACGGACCGGTCGCAAGCCAGAAACCGCGAAACAATACCTGTCGAATATACGCCTATTCTCGACGAGGCAGCGCCACGATACGACTCGACGTAACGAAAGGACGCTTGAACAACACGCCATCAGTAGCAACACGCCCCCCGAGAGGCCAGAACAGACAACCTGTGTCAGGTACCGTCAGGAAAAAGCGGTTCCCAAAGCGCGTGATTTAGCGGAGCCCATTAATGGCGCTAGTCCCTCACGTTATCCACGGAAAACCCTTCCGCAGAATCCCACTATAAACACCCCCTTCAGAAGTTAGGGGGAAGGGGAGATAGACAAAAGGGATTCGCATCCCCTCACACCAGATATGAAACGGCCCCGAACGCCCCACCGAGCTACGAAGAAGGCCGATGACCATCGACGGGCCTCACTTCCCCCGACGGTGACCGCCTCCGCTCCATGACCCCTGATAGGATATTCCCCTTACACATGGGAGGCCCCGCCTGCCAGCCTTCCTCCTGCTCGTTACCGGATTAAACGGCAGGTCCGGAAGACTAGCCGCGGGCCGCCACAGCCCAATTCACACCCACCCTACGGCGATCCCTACCGGGCGTGAGGGCGGAAACCCCCAACGGGTCTCCCAGCGACCCACCTGCCTGTCGGCCCCCCAACCTTCCCCGCGACGCCAGCCCATCAGACTCCCCCAGGGAGGGCGACGCCACCACCGCTACCTCGTCCTCCGCCTCCCCCGGGGTTCCCCCTCGGTGCGCGGGATCCCTGGCGAGGCCGGGCAACCCTCCAGCACGGCGACGGCGAGGCAGAACGCGAGGAAGCGAGGAAAGGGAAAGGAAGAAGATCCACCTGACAAACGAGGGTCAGCCCCCCCGAAGGGGGGACCACCACGGGGCTGCATCCCTGATTAAACCAAATGGTGATTCACGGCGCGTCAGCTCGTCCCCGGACAATGAGGCAGAAGGAATTCAGCGGTCAGTAAAAGGGAAGACCGCCCCGCAACGGGGATCTGCTCACCCCGATGTAGCGGGCGACGAGTGTAAACAACCTGCCGTCCCGACCACAGGTTTGGTCACACCTGCCCTATTGTTGTAAATATCATCTAGATCTTCGGTAAAGGTTGATGAATAATATTCCTCCTTATGGACTCCTCCCCTGAGCCCAAGCGCACAACAGCTGGGAGGTCCACCAGGCACAGTGCGGCTGAAGTCCCGTGAAAATTACAAACACGTCCGGTAAACACATCTCAGCAAAAACCATAACCTTCTCAAAAAGTCGGGTTCCCCCAAAATCCGACCCAGCCGCCACATACAACGGCACGTCGTTATGGGGCAACGCCCCACTTGGTTCCCACTCGGGATGAGACCTCGCGATCCCGCAACAGCGAGCAATACCCTGCGGGAGCAGCGTCGCCACCCCTGAGGTTGGATCCAAGTCCGAGTCAGGTTAGAAGGTAGTGTTACGCCATCCGAGCCGAGCCAGGCTTCCGCCAAACACTCAAATACCGGGGGCAATTGTTACGACCTAAAGATCGTAAGAGTCCGACTCCCGCCCGGATCCGCTGACATACCCCATTAACTCTCCCCTTCACGAAAGGGCCGCCACCCCGGAAGACCGAAGCTACACGGAAACGGGCGCACCTCGCAGCACTCCCCCCACCCGGCCGAGGCATACAACCGCCGTTGCTCAGCCCGCCAAGGGCAGGGCGCTTGGGGAGCGCCTGGACAGTACCGCCGGGTATGCTGGCATAGGCATGTGCATATCCTTCCGTGCCAGCGGCCCACAACCCATGACCGAAAAGGGGGCGCGGCCGGGCCGGACAACCCCCGAGCCGGTCGACCCAGCCGGTCCCCATGAACCGCAACGCCAGGGATAGTATAGCCAGACCTTTAGTTCGTCACCAACGACACACAACCCAGGATAAGGACACTACTGACACTAACGCCGCCCGACCATCTGCTAAAGCACCCCCTGGCAGCTGAGCCTCCTGACAATTAATGCTTTCGGCCCTGACATCCTGACAAAAGTGCCCCTGGACGTTGCGCCGTCTGACAAAAGCAGGTAAGGCACTCCTGTTCCTGACATCCTCGTCTGAAGCTTCCGCTGACAACCGAGCCAACTCAGCACGTCGAGTCAGCATGCCAGGTCAGCCCCACCTAGTCATCTCCCATCAGGTATAAATACCCCCTTACTACTTGTTGAGTATTGGACTCTCCACCTTGATTTTGATGATGATCAAACACAAATCATTGTAACTAACTCTTGTGATTGCAGTTAGCTAAAAAGTCACCAATTAGATTCAAGAAGATCAAACGTGACTACACGTGTTGATTCAAGTGGAGAACTTGGAGATCAACAAAAGTGAAGCATTGGCTTGAAGAACTCAAAGGCTACTTCAAACCTCAAGCCAATGGCATCAACAAATGAATGGAGATTCAATCCAAAGAGAAGAAAGGAATGGATGAGTCAAAAGCTTCGAAGACTATGACGTTGAAGATATTCAAGTCATTCAACCAAAAGACTCAAGTCCATGAAGAATTATGGAGATCGTCGCCAAAGTAATTTGTTCATCTCAAGCGACGTCCCAAGACTTCCTCAGAACGCGTGATCGTTGTGCCTGGAGCTTCGTTGAAGCTCAAGGAGTATTCATAAAGTCAAGGGATTCGGATTCTCCATGTTGAAGCTTTGAAGACGGTTTGTCGTGTTTAATTTTATGTATTCTAGCTTCGGTTTAGTGGAATGTTAAGCCTTGAGTAGTACTTGCCTAGAAATCTTCATAACTTTCATATCTTATCTCTAGGATTGCCTTAGAAGCCATTAGAAACTTTCCCGTAGCTTATCGCTTCATTTATTGGCTTCTTATGCATCTTAGTTGGTTCAAGTAGAAGAACCAACCGACTAGATGACGATCTAATCGGTTGGAAATCCTTCTTGAACCGACTAGATATCCTAGCTCAACTCAGCACATTCACTGTTGGTCAATTAGTCGGTCCGAGAAGGTTCACCGACCGACTAGATGACGATTTAGTCGGTTGGAAATCCTACTCAGACCGACTAGTTATCCTAATCAATTGAAGACAATTTGTTGACCAATTAGTCGGTCCAAGAAGGCTCATCGACCGACTAAATGACGATCTAGTCGGTTGGTGTTTCTTCTCAGACCGACTAGTTTTCCTTGTGAAATTCAACCTTTGCACTGTTGACCAGTTAGTTGGTTCAAGAAGGATGGTTAATGTATTAAATGACAATCTAGTCGGTTGATGATCCTTCTTAGACCGACTAGTTTCAAATCTAGTCGGTCCAAGAAGGTTCACTGACCGACTAGTTATCAATCTAGTCGGTTGATGACCCTTCTTAGACCGATTAAGCAGCTTCAGAAATAGATCCGTTGGGCATTTAATGCCACAAATTTTGTGACCGTTTTCTCTCTTCCCTATATAAGTTTGTGTGCTTCTAACCAGGGATCCAAGGCTGAAATTAGAGACATTTTCACACCTTTGAGAAGTGCCATTCATTCTCATTTCCAAGCTCTCTCATCTCACTAGAATCTCTCCCTCTACTCTTTGAGCCTAATTCCTCAAGAGATTCTCATTCCTTGTGAGCTTCTCAAGCTAAGAGCTTGAATCCAAGTCACCAACTCCTCTCTAGCCATCTATTACTGCTCATCTTGGTGGAGCTAGGGTTTGGTGATCTCATCTTCCTCAAAATCCATTCTTGCCCCAAATTGGTAAGTATTTCTCAAGGCATATGATTTTGTGGTAAGAAGTTTTATATTTCATTCTTTATACTTCTTAATTGTTGTATACTCACGGTGGTGAGAGGATTGGCTTGATCCCAAGTTGTGGGAGTCAAGATTTCAGTTTTACTCTCGGTTTGTGAGAGTTTGCTTAATCCCAAGTTGTGGGATTAAGGTTTTACGTGTTCCCAGGTTGTGAGATACACGGACATCGATTGTAGGTCGATTGCACTTGTTGGAGGTTTTCCACAAGTGGGCTAAAGAAAATCTCTAGCGGTTTGCTAGAGTATCCGGAGGGGATCCGGGTGTTGCTGGAGTAGGGCACCGGTAACAAATCGGGAAGACTTGGGTGGCACCGAACCAGGGTAGATTGCATGTTTGCATTGCATTGTTCTTTGTGTTGTTGTTCACTTATTGTATTCCGCATTTGTTGGTTAATTAGGGTTTTATTTGACGTAAATTCCTTATAATTCTATAAAACACTTTTCACCCCCCTCTAGTGTTTGTTCCTTATAGCACAGGGTCACTACAATTGGTATCAGAGCGAGGTTATAGCTATGGCAACCAACAACAACATCACACGAAGTCTTATTCCACCATATCTCATTGGACCCAACTATCAAAGTTGGTGTGTGAAGATGAAGGCCTATATTCAATCCATCGATGAGGATTATTGGAAGCTTGTGGAAAAGCCCCTTCGTGCACCTACCACTTCCGAACATGAATGAACAAATAACCAAAAAGAATTGGTGAAGAAACATCAAGAGGTAATGGATATTTTGCTTGAGTATTTATCTCATAACATTCTTATGCGTGTGTCCAAGGCAACAACGGCATATCAAATATGGCACATGCTAGCGGAGCAAGAAGAATCAACCTCGGAGTGTTCTTCCTCAAATGATGAAAGAGATTCATTCATGGGCTTGATGGCACGAGAGGACGAATCTAGTGACGAATCAAGCGACTCAAGTGAAAGCGATAGCGACGATGAAGAGGTAACAACCGATGATCTTAAAATTGAGCTTAAGCAATTATTTGGTAAATATCAAAATCTTATGCATAAATATTGTGATGGTAAGAATAAGATTGCTAGTCTCTCTAACACATCTTCATGTAGCACCTCTAACAATGACACCATTGTTGAGACACTCGCTATTGAGAAAGCAAGTTTGCTTACTCAAAATGGCATGATGAGAAATGAGGTGGAGTCCCTCAAATCTCAACTTGATCGTGTTTTCATTGTGGATAGTAACGATCTTGAGATTGAAAATATTCAATCTCAAAACACTTGTTTCGGCATTGAGAATGAGAATCTCAAATCCCAAGTGCACGAGCTCACCACACATGCATCCATCTTGAATGCACACACCTCCTATAGTGAAGCAACTATAGATTTAGTGAGGCCATCCTCCGGTGCATCCACGAGTGGTGTCTATAACAACTTGGGTAGTTCTACTACTAAGGAAACCACCACTCCTATTCCTCCCTCATTTGGAAAGAAACCCACTTTGGGTGGACATCAAAGGAAGGGACATGCTTTCATGTACACCAATACACGTAGGAATGCATTCACTCCTCACATTTCTACAAATGATGGTTTTTATGTTCCACACCCACGAGCACGTGCAAACACACATTTGAGACACTCTCATGCACGTACTCATGCTCATGCACCTTCACATGCTTATGATCACACATCACATCCACATGTGCATGCTTATTCTCATGATCATCCTCATGTATACACACCTCATATTCATCCTCGTATGCATGCAACACCACATCATGGATCATATGCCCATCATCATGCTTTAGCACAACACAATGTTCCTCATGTTCTTGCTAGATCTCATGTGTAACGGCCACTTTCCGAGTGTACGTATTTTAGCGCGTAGCTATGTTTCTTGTGCGTTTTGTGTATTTGATTTTTATTACTGTTGTCCGTAGCTCAAACGCGCGACCGAACCCCGTATCCATGACCCTCTCGGAGGCGCGATCGCCCCAGTATTTTCCTTGTAATTTATGGTCAACTTGGGACCAATCTGCTTAGTCCACCACTAATTTATATATATTATTTTTATAAAATTTAAAAAAAGGGGGGGGCTTAATGTTCTGTGCGTTTTATGAAATTTCATATGTGCGTTTCATTTCTTTCAAACGATTGTAATATTAATTATTAGCCAACCCACTATCCCTAAAACTGGTGATAATGATCTTAGTATAAAAAGGGGGAAGAAACAAATCTGTTTGGAATTCTAACTTAAAATATTAACAGAGTTTTTAAATCAAAATTTTGGTTAACTAACTTTATTAATAAAAAAAAAATTCAAATCCCACTAAATCCTACCAGACTTCTCCCCTCAATCCCACGTCAGCACCCCACTCCCCAAACCGTTATCCCCACATGATGCCCTCATCTACTCTAATATATGTAGTAACCTAGGGTTTTTGTCCCTAGAACTTTGAGCCGCACAAAACAGAGTGCCCAGTTTTTATTGAAAATCCTAGTGTACTTTTAACTAGAGGCCGAAACCCATGAGCCCCTCTTGTTGATCTCTCCCCCTCGAGTTCGCCTCACGGCCAAGCTTCGGACGCAGACCCTCCTTCCTCCCGACCTGTGCCAACATCAACCTCATCATGGCGCTTCCGACGAGCTCGCCCCACGACAGCCTCATCTCCCCTCGACGACCCTCCACGAAGCCACGGCGACGACGACAACATCGCCTGAGTAGATCGGCTTCGAGCCCGCCTGAACCCCGTGCCGTCTACCGTGAACCCCGCAGCTGACGCCGCTGGGGCCTCCAGCTCCGCCATTTTTCGCTACGCGCTGCCTGCAGTTCGTCGCCCGGACCCGCCGTCTGCCCTGCCTGTGAGAACCCCTCTCCTTCCGCCCTTCCTCCTCCTCCAGTTCATGCCGCACGACCCCCTCTCCCACCTGCCAAACTCGCGTACAACGATCGCCCAAGGCTGAGGTTGTTTTGCTTTCTAGCCTGACATTCAGATCCCGGGCGATCTCACCCTTTCGTTTTCCTCTCCGACGCCCTCCGGCCACACAATCCTCCCGCCATCACCGAAGTCTTCAATGCCTCGTCACCTCAGGCACCGCGCCGCAGTGGTCGTCGCCTCCGTCGGGGAATGCCGCTGCAGGGTTGAAGTACAAGTACTCAGGTTAGCTTTTATAATGATAACAGTCTTTTAAATGGTTCGGTACAATATTTGTTTAGATAAGTTAGTGCTAATATAACTGCATGTAGGATAGTACGATTGAGACTTGTTATTAACTTTATTAAATGAGTTTAGTTATTATAATAACCTTGAGCTACACTGGTATGAGTTACCATATAATATCACTACCTAATACGTAATGACAGTTAGTTAATTTGGGGTATAACTTATGTTAGTGTTATAATACTGTTAAGTTGCTTGGTTTTGACTGTTTGCTAATTAAGATGTTAGTCTAATAATTTTATAAACACATTAACGAGCGATAATCTTCTATAGCTAGTTTAATTCTTTTAATTGATATCGTTAATCTAATGACGCAGAGTCAGTCACGCCTTCCGTCCGACCACGTGAACACTAAAGACTGGTGACGAGACGTTCCGAAAATTGAAGTCGCGACACACTCCGCCACCGTTCCCAGACCCGACGACAGATTAGTGCGCGTTCCTCGCACCAGGTTAGTCCCCCTAACTCGTAGAAACCCCCACAATAGCTGACTGAACCCTAAACTAAAAACCGTCAACTTGAACTAAATTTATTTTCCAGCACCTGTAAAACGTTGTACGAACTTAGTAAATCGACGAATGGACTTGGTTGACTGTGCACATAGGATAGATCGTCGATTAGGCTGAAACATCAAAAATTGACTTTTGACGAATATGATAGTCCCGAAAACCTAGAAACGAAACCTAATAGGATTTGATGAATTTGAGACCTGACATCGTCACCGTGGCGATATTTCAGACGGACTTCTACGGACGAGACGCTTGGACGAGACGCTTCGAGAGGACAACACACTCGCCATCGTAGGCAAGTGTACCCACTTGCGTTTTTGACCGTGCTTTGGTCTTAGATTACTAGAACTGTTAGACTGTGAATGTATAGAACTGGACGTGAAATGATAGCGTCCGGGACGACTCCCGACGGCTCAGACTTGACGACGAAGTCTGAGCCTGACAACAACAACTTTTGATGCTGTAGGGCTATCATGTGTGTGCGTGTGTGTGGACACCCTAGAATAACTCTTCCCGTCTTGTCACGTCCCGTCCCGTCTTGCACAGCCCGCTGGGCAATAGGGCACTCTTCGAGTGATCCCTTGTACAGATTCACAGCCCGCTGGGCAATAGGGCACTCTTCGAGTGATCCCTTGTACAGATTCACAGCCTGCGGACAATAGGGCACTCTCCAAGCTAGAGAGAGTGATCCCTTGTACGGATACACAGCCCGCGGGCAATAGGGCACTCGCCAAGCTAGAGCGAGTGATCCCTTGTACGGATATCTTGTCTTGTCTTGTCTTGTCTTGGGGTTTGGGGTTGGGTTGAGCGTGCGCACGGCAAGAGGGTCTGATCCCCCTCGAACCGTAAGGCGTGAACCCTTTCGTGTCTCACTTGTCTTGTCCTGCCTTGTTTCTGTCACGTCCCGTCTTGTCTTGACACCTGTAGGTTAGTCCCGTAGTTGGTAGCACACGCTACGACTACTACTTGTCCCGTTTTACTTTCCTGCTGCGTTACTTCCTGTCGTGTTACTCTGTTATAACCACAGCATGCTAACCAACCAGTAAACCGTTGTTTAAAGTTCGGTACACTTGCAGTTTGGTCTAACCCCTTTTTGTAGACCTGACCTGACGTACAGTTCCTTCTTTTGGTGCTGTACGTCAGGTGTTGAGCCAGAGTACGTCGACGAGGCAGACTTACTGGAGTACGTGGAGCCGAGGACGTCGTCACCAGAGTGCGTACCTGACAAGGACCAGACCTTGAGGTCTTTTGTCGCCACTTTCAGAGGTTACTACTTTCAGTTTTCTTTTAGATAGTTTGTTTCCATGCTTAGGCTTCCTTTTTAGACTTTGTACCAGTTGGATATTATATCTCTATTTAATGAATGCAACTTCCCTTCCGTACTTTCTGTTGTTTCGAACTATAATAATGCAAGAACCTGGAAATCTTTTAAAATGGTACCTCTACAGACGCTTATTGGGTCCGAGCTTCCCAGCTCTGGCCTAAGCGGGCCTCGTCACGTTTCGCTTCCGCCCATTTTGGGAAGCGGGGCGTGACATCATGTTCCTAGGCCACATGCACCACGTAGAGATCAACCTTTTGTGCATGCAACCACTAGGAAGAGGATTCCCAAATCATACACTATTTGGTGTCCTAAGAACACTAGCATTCATGCTAAGGATATGTATGTGCAATCTTATATTAATGATATTATTATGAATGATGATTATGTTGGGAAATCACGGTCCTCTTGGACTTGGTTTCCGAAGGGTTAATTTTCGTTGACCCTTCATTGCTTGGTACCATAAGTTTATATTCATTTTATGGGTACCAAAGCATTTGTGTTAAGAATTGATTTATTCTTTTGTTTGCATTTTGGCCTTACATGCTCATGTGTGATTAGAAACGTAAATTCATATTGAATTTAATTTCCATTGCATGATTATTTGTAAATCATTGTGTTTATGATTTTCATATTTAGAATATTTAATATTTCTTCTTGCAACTCATGCGTTGGCTCATATTCATGTTTTGTTGCATGTGATACATGTCATGCGTTTGGATTATAATATATATATATATACTTATTTTTGGTATAATTGGTATATGCATGTATTTGGTTAAATATTTATCGTGTAACATGATTACATGTTTCATTAATATTGTGTATGATAATACTAAGATATGGATTATATTAATTTGAATTTAGTTTGTTAAACTTGTTGACTAACCCATAGGATCTAAAAAGGTTTTTGGATACCAAAATTATGTTTTCTAGGTTCAATCCACATTGGGATACCAACCCTACCAACTCCTTGATTTGCAAAGATTTTCATTCAAATGGAGTTGTTGGTGCGTAAGTGATGCACCAAAGTAGGGGGAGCTTAATGTTGTAAGTATATTCTTACATTTGGTTTCCATGTGTGTTGGATGCATGTAGATGTCACTTTGTGTTTGAGACTATCTCATGCATATTCTATGTTTGCATATTGTGTGCCTCGTATGTCATTCATGTCTATGTGTTTCACGTGTGTCAAATTCTTGATCAATGTGCATTGTGTATTCATAATCCTTACTCATATGTTTATTCGAGGATTATTTATAACATGTGGCTTAAATATTTTCATGTTAGAACTAATGCTCATTTGCATGTTTCACACACGGGACACGCTTATATTTATGTTCCACTTCACAAGCGTGCATCCCAACTTCCTACTCATGCCTCTACAACCTCTTAAGAATCCCAAATCACTATCTTTTGGATTCCTAAGATTATTTCTAGGCATGGTATGAACACACATAGAATCGTATATTAGGAATGACATATTCTCATGCGACTCATATTGCGTTTCACTGCTTGGGTACCATGCTTGTATGATTACTTTTTGTACCCATATTTATATGCGAGTTCGTCCTCTACTCCCAAGTTTGCTTAGTTTGTATGATTTTGAGGGAGTATGACATGTTTGATTGCTATCACGACATTACATTTGGTATCAGATTAGTTGAGTTCATCCACTACCCCCAACATCATTATATGCCATTACATTTCTCTCATATTATGTTGTGCATATAGATTAGTTGATTTCTCTAACCCTTGGTGATTTTCTATCTTGTTGATATGCCAAAGGAAAGAGAAATTTGGTTTTGAAAATTAATACCTTATGCTTTTCATGCACACTCTTTGTGGTATTACTTTTCATGCCTTCCTTCAATATGTGTTGTACCGTGAATGTTTATTTTGTGCACATATGCATATTAAACGAGGAATCTTTCTAGCACAGACACTATTGTATTAGATATGTGTATTCATAATGATGTTGCTTGACTAAATCATATGCATAGAAATTATTAGTCTAAGTGTACCTAAATTTCTAATGGTTGAGAATTGTTAATTCCTGATTTGCATGATTTTCATGATTATCTTAACTCATTTCAATGTATGTCATGCATTTCTATTGATGAGTGTTATTTACAATTGGTAAATGATTGGTCATTGGACTACTTGATTTTGTTCATTAACCTATTGGATCCAAAAAGTTTTTGGATACCACCAATTGTTGAATTGTCAGATTGTTGTGCAAGATGCCTACCCTACACACTCCTTGGTTTACAAATGATGGATTAATTCAAAGGAAAGGATGGTGCATTGGAGATGCACACATATAGGGAGAGCTAAATGGTTGTAAGTATGTGTTTTGTACAATTGGTATTTTAATATATTGGTTTTGACTACCATGTTTACAATTGGTATTTTAAAATATTCGATTTGTGTAATATAGCATACTTCTTCATTAGCTCATTCTTGTCAGAGCCTCATGAAAATTGTTTGTTTATGTGACTGCCATGTTCATGTATGTCATGTATGTCTTATTACGACTCATGTATCATGGTAGCTATAACATTCATATAATGATTTGGTTAGTTGTTTCTTAATGTTCATATCTTTGGAACACGTTGTCATCACACATCGTATTCCTCACATGCATGCTTCTGTGTGAAGATTGTTATATGTTCTGGATATTATAACTGATATGTATGACATGCTTGCTTGTTTATTAGACTGTTTTAAGTATATTGATCTTAATCTTCATTGAAAATTTTCAATTCCTTCCTTTAAGATTCATTTCTTGCTGGCATGCTATACTTCATCACGTTATACATAATTCATGCCATGTATAAGATTAATGATTTAGGATCTTTATGTGTATTTGTTCATTGTATCACCACACATCTCATACTTTTCTCATAGTTTGTATGATTATCTTTATGAGACGTATTGATATGATTTGGGCTGATCAATGTATGTTACATGTCATTTTAATTACTTCATGACTGATGTTTAGCTATAATTTTATTCAAGAGATCCTTCATGTCTATAGCTAAATCTCTCATGTATGATATTTTCACAAGTGACATAACACTCATGCATATTGGTTAGTGATCTTCATGCTATATTTTTCGCATTGATTATCTCTCATCACAAGCTCATTTTTTATGATATATTGGAGATACTTTTGCTATACAAGATCATATAAGTTATGTTTGATGATATGTATATTCTGTCATAGATATTCTTCCATGAATATATCTTGATGCACTATGACTTCTTTGATGCTACCTTCGACTATATTGTGCTTACTCAAGTTTTTATTCTATTCGCACAATTGGTATGCATGCTTGCGATGTTCATGATAACTTTATTCGTAGACTATCTTCATGCTTTTGCTCAAAAGATGTTTTGTCACATTATGCTTCATGTTGAATTCTTTGTGATATTTGAGCTAGGATGAGATCTTGTCTCTATTATGTTCAATTGGTTTCCTTCTCAAGTGAGATCATGATCTTGACATTATTTGCCTGCTTTGCATACTTTCTTAGACTACATTTGGTATCATCTCTACATATCATATCTACATTTGGTACCATATTTACAATTGTTAGACTATTGATATTGGATATCATCTTTTCATGATCTTGCTTGATGCTAGTTTTTGAGCTTATGATATAGTGCTTATCTTCTTTATGCTCATGGATTTCCATGCTTTTCATTGACTCTTTATGTGAGTATCTATTCTGGAATGCATGCTTGTACTATGGTTCTTTTGAACATTGTTTCAATTAGTATCCTAGTGTGCTAGAATTGTGTATGCCATACGTTTTATGATGTTTCTATCTCTATTTGGCATAATACCTTTGCATGATATAGATATTTGTGTATGCCCACATCGCACACTTCACTTAAATTTTGGCTGGAGATACTTTTGGAGATGATTTGGTATGACTACAATTTGTATCTCATGCCATTTTACTTAATTTGTGTTATTATTTAATAACATGACTTTGTACACATGGTTATTAATGATATTTCCACAATTGGTATCTGATATTTACTTCGTCGCTCGACGATTATATTGATTTGATAGCTTTGTTTGTATGAAAACATAGAATTGTTTTCCATGCACTCAATTTGCTAAAATATTGATCTATGTCAATATGATGTTTTTGATTCCACCATGATGTATTTAATCATGTTCATGTCATTTGTCATGCTCATTGCTCAAGGACAGTCTATCACATTATGCTTAATGTTATAAATTTTGTGATAATTGAGTCTGTTTGGGTATTTGACGCTATTTGATCACTTGTTTTTCTTTCACAAGTGATGTCATGATTTTTGCAATTGTCACTTTTCTAACACTGCTCACACTACTCTTTACAATTAGTATCTATTGTAATCGTTTATCTCATATGCTTATTGCTTATCTTTTTGTGATAATTGAGGGTGGTTGAGTTGTTGGATATATGCTCTTGCAATTGATATCTTTATTTTGATATAATGTTTTCAATTGGTAACTTTACATTTGAGAACTTTACAATTGGTAACTTTTCATTTGTTATACATTTTTGTTTTCCACTCTATTGTTGCATTTGTTGTTTCTATACCCCCATATCTTTTTGTTAATGACAAAGGGGGAGAGAAATAAACAAGATGTGCTTATTAAATGTTGAGTGTTAAAGAAATAAACAAGATGTGCTTATTAAATGTTGAGTGTTAAACAATCACTTGAATCATATAGACTTTATGTATGATCGTTCATGTATATGATTCAGGGGGAGCATTGGTGATTACCTTAGTTTGTATAGATTACATTTAATATATGTTGGTAATCATGCTCATGTTTATGATGTGTATCACCTCCATGATTTGTTTTGTGTATGCATATTATTTCTGGTCATTCATGCGATATATACACAACCTCATGTGATACACACACTATTAACTGCTGAATGATGCTATGGATTATTGATATTAACTTGATTGGCATCATTGCAGGGGGAGTAAGTATATTTAATGCACAATTATTTGGTTTGTTTATATTTGGTTTGTCATCATCAAAAAGGGGGAGAATGTTGAGTATTGGACTCTCCACCTTGATTTTGATGATGATCAAACACAAATCATTGTAACTAACTCTTGTGATTGCAGTTAGCTAAAAAGTCACCAATTAGATTCAAGAAGATCAAAAGTGACTACACGTGTTGATTCAAGTGGAGAACTTGGTAGATCAACAAAAGTGAAGCATTGGCTTGAAGAACTCAAAGGCTACTTCAAACCTCAAGCCAATGGCATCAACAAATGAATGGAGATTCAATCCAAAGAGAAGAAAGGAATGGATGAGTCAAAAGCTTCGAAGACTATAACGTTGAAGATATTCAAGTCATTCAACCAAAAGACTCAAGTCCATGAAGAATTATGGAGATCGTCGCCAAAGTAATTTGTTCATCTCAAGCGACGTCCCAAGACTTCCTCAGAACGTGTGATCGTTGTGCCTGGAGCTTCGTTGAAGCTCAAGGAGTATTCATGAAGTCAAGGGATTCGGATTCTCCATGTTGAAGCTTTGAAGACGGTTTGTCGTGTTTACTTTTATGTATTCTAGCTTCGGTTTAGTGGAATGTTAAGCCTTGAGTAGTACTTGCCTAGAAATCTTCATAACTTTCATATCTTATCTCTAGGATTGCCTTAGAAGCCATTAGAAACTTTCCCGTAGCTTATCGCTTCATTTCTTGGCTTCTTATGCATCTTAGTTGGTTCAAGTAGAAGAACCAACCGACTAGATGACGATCTAATCGGTTGGAAATCCTTCTTGAACCGACTAGATATCCTAGCTCAACTCAGCCCATTCACTGTTGGTCAATTAGTCGGTCCGAGAAGGTTCACCGACCGACTAGATGACGATTTAGTCGGTTGGAAATCCTACTCAGACCGACTAGTTATCCTAATCAATTGAAGACAATTTGTTGACCAATTAGTCGGTCCAAGAAGGCTCACCGACCGACTAAATGACGATCTAGTCGGTTGGTATTTCTTCTCAGACCGACTAGTTTTCCTTGTGAAATTTGACCTTTGCACTGTTGACCAGTTAGTTGGTTCAAGAAGGATGGTTAATGCATTAAATGACAATCTAGTCGGTTGATGATCCTTCTTAGACCGACTAGTTTCAAATCTAGTCGGTCCAAGAAGGTTCACTGACCGACTAGTTGTCAATCTAGTCGGTTGATGATCCTTCTTAGACCGACTAGTTCTTACCCAGATTTCACCATCTTCTCTGTTAACCATCTAGTCGGTCCAAGAAGGTTCACTGACCGACTAGTTGTCAATCTAGTCAGTTGATGACCCTTCTTAGACCGATTAAGCAGCTTCAGAAATAGATCCGTTGGGCATTTAATGCCACGAATTTTGTGACCGTTTTCTCTCTTCCCTATATAAGTTTGTGTGCTTCTAACCAGGGATCCAAGGCTGAAATTAGAGACATTTTCACACCTTTGAGAAGAGCCATTCATTCTCATTTCCAAGCTCTCTCATCTCACTAGAATCTCTCCCTCTACTCTTTGAGCCTAATTCCTCAAGAGAGATTCTCATTCCTTGTGAGCTTCTCAAGCTAAGAGCTTGAATCCAAGTCACCAACTCCTCTCTAGCCATCTATTGCTGCTCATCTTGGTGGAGCTAGGGTTTGGTGATCTCATCTTCCTCAAAATCCATTCTTGCCCCAAATTGGTAAGTATTTCTCAAGGCATAGGATTTTGTGGTAAGAAGTTTTATATTTCATTCTTTATACTTCTTAATTGTTGTATACTCACGGTGGTGAGAGGATTGGCTTGATCCCAAGTTGTGGGAGTCAAGATTTCAGTTTTACTCTCGGTTTGTGAGAGTTTGCTTAATCCCAAGTTGTGGGATTAAGGTTTTACGTGTTCCCGGGTTGTGGGATACATGGACATCGATTGTAGGTTGATTGCACTTGTTGGAGGTTTTCCACAAGTGGGCTAAAGGAAATCTCTAGCGGTTTGCTAGAATATCCGGAGGGGATCTGGGTGTTGCTGGAGTAGGGCACCGGTAACAAGTCGGGACGACTTGGGTGGCACCGAACCTGGGTAGATTGCATGTTTGCATTGCATTGTTCTTTGTGTTGTTGTTCACTTATTGTATTCCGCATTTGTTGGTTAATTAGGGTTTTATTTGGCGTAAATTCCTTATAATTCAATAAAACACTATTCACCCCCCTCTAGTGTTTGTTCCTCATAGCACAGGGTCACTACACTTCTTACGATGAGGGGGTTGGCAAATTCCCTTTCTCAATCTGTTATTCATTCACGAGAGCAAAGGTCGTCCATATCTTTGTTCTCCCACTTATAGCTCGCCACGTACTCGACACACCCTCAGTCCGACCGGCGTGCCTAGCCCCCGTTTTAAGTCCTATTACTGACTTAGGCATCGGAGTGGCTAAGGGTTGGACCCCAACCCCGCCCTTCTGACGAGTTGCTCATGCTGCAGGAAAGCTCGCCCCTTGGTCAACATCAGCTCCAGCCTCCCGCCACCCGATCTTCCTCCGCCGTGTCCGGTGAGATTTGACTCCGTGGCCACCCCCGACGGCAAGTCCAGCCTCCGCACCCCATTAATCACTTGTTAAATTGCCCACATAAACCCTCTTGTCAATAGAACCACCGTGCCCTTGGTTTCCCTCAATACAAATTAATTGTGTGCGAGTTCCACCTCGTAACAGGTACTGCTAGTTCTCTGTTTTGGTTAAACAATTCACCGAATTAGATATATTGTTAAATAATCAAAATACCGATTTAATCCCTAAATTGGGTTTGTCTAATTTTATTGGGCTCTCTGGCTAGGGTGATGTCTATATTGTGTTACACTAACAAGATATGCCTCATTTATTTAATGTTATCACCCTAGCATGTTAATACTAATATCTAACTAACGAGTAAAGTTTCACTAACAAGTTATCATACTACACTACAAACTAAGTTAATCTACATGGTTAACATAAGGTCTAAAAATATATTCATTGCCACACCTACTCTACCTACTCTTCATTATTTAATAGGACTAGGCTGTCACCCTCTTTATTTATTCAACATGTTTAAAAAATATTACTATCAAATATTAATATCTTTATTATCATTACTCTCTTATTAATAACCTGGCTATCTTATTAATATCTAACTTTAACATGGCACACTCTCTCTTTATCCTCACCCTCTTATTGATATCTAACTTTAATAACCATGTTAGGATTTATCCTGGGTATCCTTGAATGCGGGCTTGTCATATGTGGCACTGGAAGATGTTGGACATTTTGTTGAACAGGTTGTTGTACCAGGATGTTCAACAGGCTAAGTTCTTTTGCATATATTGTCTGCTCAAAAGGATGTGCATTTGGCGTCCGCGTATTCTGTTAGTTTCCTACCTAACTCATCAGACCCTTATGGTGGTTATTATCTGGTTTAGATTTGATTGGGTACAATCTCTTGTTACCTTATTGCGATATGGTTGGAGAGAGATTTTCGCCAAAAACAATTCCCTAGTAACTACCACTTACGGATCTTTAGGGATCTCGTTCCATCTATGGGAGTTGCGGTTATTGCTGTTATTGAGTTGCTTCTAGATTGATTGATCTAGCGCTGATTATTCGGCGGTTGTTTTAGAGGACCGCTTAAAAGGGGTTGAGGGCATTGGCGGCTAGGTTAAGGACTTTGGCGAAAGAAGTTCTTGTTGATACACTCTGGGAGGGAGGCCGACGACGGCGCACGCAGGATCAAGGGAGTTGATCTAGTCGGTGGTGCAAGGGGAGCTTGCAGGCAAGGGGAGCTTGCCAAGAATACTTCACGGGGTTGATTGCGATCACCCCTCACGGTTTGTTTTTAAGGATGAGTGTGTTCTTCCTTATAGAAGGGTGAATTGTAGAATCTGTATTCTCTGATCTTTATAGTGAAGTATTCTATTTTTCTGGGCGTGGCCCCGCAGACGTAGGTGTGCGCACCGAACTGCGATACCAAGTCTCGTGTGCCCTTGCGTGCTGTGTGTCTTTATTGTTGTTCGTTATATTCTTTACTGCGTACTGAATTTCAATTGGTATCAGAGCGGGTCATCCACAATACTTTGACTGTCTTTCAAAGTGGGTGTGATCCTGTGTGTCAGTACGCTGATCATGAATACAAAAGAAGGTGCTTCAGTTACTCGCCCCCCTTGCTTACTGGATCAAACTACACTTATTGGAAGTCCCGTATGCGAGCTTTTATCAAATCCTTGGATGAAAAGGCTTGGTTTGCTACAGTTGAAGGATGGAACCCTCCGGTTGAAGTCAACAAAGAAGGGAAGGAATGCTCCAAACCAGTGAGAGACTGGAGTTCTGATGAGGAACGTGCTGCCTTAGGAAACTCGAAGGTGGTTAACGCCATCTTTACTGCTGTGGATGAAGAGCAGTTCAAGCTTATATCAACTTGTGAGCAGGCTAAAGAAGCTTGGGACATTCTTCAAAACGTGCATGAAGGAACCAGCACTGTTAAGGCCTCAAAATTGCAGATGCTCGCCAGTCAGTTTGAAAACCTGAGGATGAATGAGAACGAGACGGTTGCTGAATTCAATGGAAGACTGAGAGATATTGCAAATCAGGCATTCCAACTGGGTAAGAAGTATTCACAAAAAAAACTTGTTGAAAAGACCCTGAGGTCCTTGCCAGATAAATTTTCAGCAAAGATTGCTGCAATCGAGGAAGTAAGGAACACATCGACCATGAGATTGGACGAACTCATGGGCTCTCTACAGACCTATGAAATGAATCTCAAACAAAACAAAAAGGAGAAAGGTGTGGCACTGAAGACTGAAGCCAGTGAACTGTCAAAATCTGATAATGAGTCAGACCTCGAAGATGATATCGCTCTTCTCACCAAAAACTTTAGCAAGATGATGAGAAAGATCAGCAACAGAGGTCAGAATTTCAAAGCCACTAATAAAAAGGTGCGGTCAGGACCTCCTGCTGGTGAAAAGAGTGCTGGTCGTCCTATACAAAGGTATGAGTCTAAAAACAAAGGAAAGGGAATACAGTGTAGAGAATGTGAAGGGTTCGGACATATACAGGTAGAATGTGCAAACACCCTTAAGAAGCAAAAAGGGAAATCCCTCGCCAGCACCTGGAGCGATGAAGACTCTGGAGGTAGTGTGGAAGATGAAGACATAACTAGTAATTATGTTGCTTTCATAGCTATTCTGAATAACAAATCTGAAGGCAAGTCCTTCAGTCATGTTGAACGTAATGTTGCAACATGTGCTGCAACATCCAAGCACAAGGGAGTAAATGTTGTACGAAGTGTTGTAACAGATGATGCCAGTTCTGACAGCGAAGTTGGATCAGAAATTGGAAGTGAAGAAGATATTGATGATGAGGAAATCCGCACAGCCTATCAAACTATGTTCTACAAATGGATGGAAATCTGTGAAATCAACAAGAAACTGAAAGATGAATGCTCTAAGTTGAGAAGTGAGAAGGATGCAACTCAAGCCAAACTTCTGAAGACTGAAACTAGTCTCCGAAACTGTGAGAGAGACATGAAGAGAGCTTTACTAAGAGCTGAAAAGGCAGAAAGCACTGTTAATAGGTGGAACTCAGGAAAAAACCAAACTTGATGACATCCTCAACATGGGAAAAATGGCTGGAGATCGAACTGGAGTTGGTTATCACAGAGGAAGTCATCTACACACACTCAAGACAAGGAGTAGTCTCAATGCTAAGGAACATGTTAAAAGGAGTTCACAGGATGAGGCCAAGACAAGAGGAAAGAACAGAAAAGGTACTACTTTTAGGCAGCCTATATGCAGTTACTGCAAACAAATAAGACACAATGATTGGAGGTGTTTCAGACGCTTGAAGCATGTGAGTGAAGGAAGAATTATTATTCATCCGCAACAGCGAACAAGCATGAAATGGATTAAGAAGTCAGAGCTGTTCAGTATGGTTGCGTACACATCTTTGGCTACCTTTGCAGAAAATCAGTGGTATTTTGACAGTGGGTGCTCTCGGCACATGACAGGGAACAAGGGTCTTCTATCTGAGTACACTGCTGGGAATAAAGGTCATGTCACCTTTGGGGATGGACAGAGAAGCAGAGTTATTGGAAAAGGAAATCTGAATATGACAGAAACTCTGAAATTGAAAGATGTAATGCATGTTGAAAATTTAAAGGCTAATCTCATTAGTATTAGTCAGTTGTGCGATCAAGGTCTGCTGGTTCGATTCAACAAAAATGAATGCCTTGTGTTCAATGGTGATGAAGTGTGCATTCTTTCTGGAAAAAGATCTAGTGACAACTGCTACTTGTTGCAAGAACCTGACAGATGTTTGAGTATCACCACGGATGCTTCTGAACAGTGGCATCAGAAGCTAGGACATGTAAATTTCAAGATCTTAATGAAAATCTCCAAAGCAAGGGCTGTCCGTGGAATGCCTACTTTAATCAAGAAGAAAGAAGGAGTGTGTGAAGCCTGCCAACTGGGAAAGCAGAAGAAAGTTAGTCACAAACAAATTCAGAATATTACAACTTCAAAAACTCTGGAGCTGCTACATATGGACCTGATTGGACCCACTTCAGAAACAAGCGTCGGAGGTAAGAAATACATCTTTGTTTGTGTTGATGATTTTTCACGTTTCACCTGGGTGGATTTTCTGAAGGAGAAGTCAAATACTTTCGATGCTTTCAAAAAAACTGTGTATTCGTCTTCAAGTCGAAAGAGGAGACAACATAGGGAAAGTCATTCGGATCTGAAGTGATCACGGAAAAGAGTTTGAGAATCACTCATTCTCTGAATTCTGTGAGGCACAAGGCATAGGACATGAGTTCTCGGCTCCTAAGACTCCTCAGCAAAACGGAGTTGTTGAAAGGAAGAATCGAACCCTTCAGGAAATGGCTCGAGTCATGCTGAATGCCCGAAAAGTGAATGTTAAGTGGTGGGCTGAAGCGATTAACACTGCATGCTACACCATCAACAGAGTTTACCTTCGACCACAGACTGAGAAAACTCCATATGAAATTTGGAAAGGTCGAAAGCCGGATGTCTCCTACTTTCATATTTTTGGAAGCAAGTGCTACATCTTGCAAGATCGGACACCAAGGCGGAAGTTCGACACCAAGAGTGACAAAGGAATTTTCTTGGGGTATTCTACAAGGAGTCGTGCTTTTCGTGTGCTGAATGAACGAACAGATGTCATGATGGAATCCATTAATGTTGTGGTTGATGATTTTAATCAGGGAGAATCTATTCTAACTGGTGAAAAAGGAGTTCAAGAAGACAGAAATGAAGATGATGTTCGTGTTGAAAGTGATGTTGCAACAAACAAGACCAAACAGAACAGTGTTGAACAAATTGTTGCAACACAGGATACTGCCACCATGGAGTCGGTTCAAGTAGAAGCTAATAATGCTCAAGATGCTGAGGGAGTTACAAAGATTATACGAGACCAGCCGCCGGAGCTAATCATTGGTGATGTTCACGACAGTCGTCGCACCAGAGGTACCAGTCGTGTTAATTACAGAGATCTAGCTGGGTATGCCTGCTTTCTTTCTACTATTGAACCCAAAAATGTGAAGGAAGCAATTGGTGATGATTTCTGGGTCTCAGCTATGCAAGAGGAACTAAACCAATTCCAACGAAATGATGTCTGGAGTCTTGTGGAGAGACCAAAAGGAACAAATGTCATCGGGACAAAATGGATATTCAAAAACAAGATAGATGAGAAGGGAAACGTTACCCGCAATAAAGCCCGGCTCGTTGCTCAAGGGTATACTCAAGTGGAAGGCATTGACTTCGATGAGACATTCGCTCCTGTAGCTCGGTTGGAATCTATCAGACTATTACTAGCAGTTGCATGTAGTTTAAATTTCAAACTGCACCAAATGGACGTGAAAAATGCCTTTCTGAACGGGCTGTTGAATGAAGAAGTGTATGTTGAACAACCCAAAGGCTTTACTGATCCATTTCTTCCAAATCATGTGTATAAGCTGAAGAAGGCGCTTTATGGTCTGAAACAAGCTCCAAGGGCCTGGTATGAAAGATTGACCACATATCTCCTCAAGAAGGGATACGAAAGAGGAGGGGCTGATAAGACCTTATTTGTTCAAAGGACAAGGTCAAGTGTGATGGTTGCCCAGATCTATGTTGATGACATAGTCTTCGGTTCAACATCGCAACAACTAGTGCATGAGTTTATTAATCTCATGCAAAGGGAATTTGAAATGAGCATGGTAGGTGAGTTGAATGTATTTCTTGGCCTCCAAGTTAAACAGTGTCCAGATGGTCTATTCATCTCGCAGAGCAAGTATGCAAAGAATCTTGTCAAGAGATTCGGTTTAGAAGGTGCTAGACATGTTAGGACTCCCATGAGTACATCCGAAAAGCTCTCTAAGGATGAAGGAGGAAGAGATGTTGAAGTTACTCTTTACAGAAGCATGATAGGTAGCATGTTATATTTAATAGCTAGCAGACCGGATATCAGTTTCAGTGTTGGAGTCTGTGCTCGTTACCAAGCAAGCCCTAAGGAATCTCATATTACTGCCGTAAAGAGGATTATCAGGTATATCAGCGGAACAGCAGATTATGGTATATGGTATAGAAAGGATACGAATACTCTTGTCTCAGGATATAGTGATGCTGACTGGGCAGGAAATACAGATGATCGGAAAAGCACCACCGGAGGATGTTTTTATGTTGGGAACAATCTGGTGTCATGGTATAGCAAAAAACAGAACTCCATATCGTTATCTACAGCAGAGGCTGAGTATATTGCTGCAGGAAGCTGTTGTACACAATTGCTCTGGCTGAAGCAAATGTTGATAGACTATGGACTGGAACAAGGAGTTATGACTATTTTATGCGACAACCAGAGTGCTATAAATATCTCCAAGAATCCTGTCCAGCATTCCAGAACGAAACACATCGACATCCGACATCACTTTATTAGAGAGCTGGTTGAGAAGAAGTCCCTAGTCATGGAGTATGTTGCTACAGCTAATCAACTAGCGGACATTTTTACAAAGCCTCTTGATTCTGCCAGATTTGAGGAATTGCGGCAAGCCCTAGGGCTGTGTCGTATCTAATGTTGCTTTTTGTGTTGAGAACTTTGTTGCAACATCATGTTGCAACATTATGAGGGTCTACCGACCTCTGTTGTTGGGTTGTTTTTTTTCTTATATCCTTACCCGATATTTATTACTCTCAGATTCTTTCCGTTCCCAAGGCGCATTTTCGTATTTTCCCTCAACTCAAATTTTCTTCAAGATTCTTCTAACCTCCAAACTAGGGTTCTTGAAATCGACTTGGTTGAAGCTTCTCCCATTTAATCTGCAATGGCAAGAGATGAGTCGGAAAAGTCTTCGCTGCCCCCTCGTCGGTCTTCTCGACGAACGACATCCGCTCGGAAAAGTGCTCCGCCGTCTTCATCTTCTTCTTTCAAACGAAAAGGAGTGTTTTCCCGTCCTGTGCAAAGATCCTCCAGTGGTAATTCTTCTCCAACACTCTCCTCTTCCCCGTTCGGTGACATGCATCCTTCTAGAGTCTCAAATTTAGAGTTGGTAAACTTTTCCCCAATTCTTGAAATTCCCCTCCCCCAAAAATCCGAGGATGATGAAGTGTCACGACCCGCTTCCCTGAAATGGAGGCGAGACGTGAAAAGGTCCGCACGGGAGTGGAGCTGTGAAGCCCCAAACCCGATAAACGTCCACAATACATAAACAGGTCCCTGTAACCACAACAGAATAACAATAATAACGCAAGGAGAGACTGATATAAAATTCCACATCTCACAAATTGTCCAACATCAAAATAAGTTCAACATCCAGAAAAGCCACCAGGCTAAAAGAAAAGAGTCTAAAGGCCCAGAACAAAGCCAACAAAAGAAACGACAACAACAAAACAAGGTATAGGTGCCACGCACCGATAACAAAACAACTGTCTAACAAAAGTAAAACACCACGAAGACACGAGGACTGGTCCCCAGTGTCCACGTACTCCCCGTCAAACACAAGCTCGGGCTCGGCGTCAGCAAACACCTCGTCCTCAACGAGGTACTCGGGCTCAGGATCTAACATGTGCACCCATGTTATAACTGCCATGCCATGCATCATACTAAACTGCTAGGTTGCTAGTTGCCTTACTTTCAGTTTCCTTGCCCAAGTCTTTTAGACTTGCTGACATGTGCCCCTTTACTCTTTTGGGTGACACATGTTAGATCCTGAGCCCGAGTACCTCGTTGAGGACGAGGTGTTTGCTGACGCCGAGCCCGAGCTTGTGTTTGACGGGGAGTACGTGGACACTGTGGACCAGTCCTAGTGTCTTCGTGGTGTTTTACTTTTGTTAGACAGTTGTTTTGTTATCGGTGCGTGGCACCTATACCTTGTTTTGTTGTTGTCGTTTCTTTTGTTGGCTTTGTTCTGGGCTATGAAGTACGTCGTTTGTGACGGGCTTCATAACAGTCATATCTAACTATTAGATCAAGCCTAGGAGTGTTAGGATTCGATCACGGGGCCTCGCGCTCCGTATCGGAACTTTTCTGTGCTCATTAGCCGGTGTAAGAAGGGCCACCGACCGACTAGATGACGATCCAGTCGGTCGGCAATCCTTCTTGGACCGACTAGTGAGCTTTCTAATTTTCTGAGGAAGCTACTGTTTATCGTTAGTCGGTCTAAGAAGGTTGGTTGACCGACTAGGTTGCAAACTAGTCGGTCGGCGATGCTTCTTGAACCGACTAACACATCATCTTAATTTTAGTTGAGTTACTGTTTACTCTTAGTCGGTCTAAGAACGTTCATCGACCGACTAGTTTCTAAACTAGTCGGTCAGTATTTGTTCATGGACCGACTAACTCTAAATCATATTTTCGTTCAGGAGTTACTGTTTACACTTAGTCGGTCTGCGTTGGTCGACCGACCGACTAGTTGCCAAACTAGTCGGTCAGTGGTTGTTCTTTGACCGACTAGTCTGTGTTAAAACCCTAATTTCTGGGCAGCCGCCAGCTCAACCTATAAATACCCAACCCAAACGTTTCTTCTTCCTCCAACACGACCTAAAGCCCTAGTTTCTCCCCCATTGAGCCCCCATCTTCCTCCAAGCTTCAATCCTTCACTCCAAGCCCTAAATCCATCTTCCAATCCATCCATTCACTCCAACTACTTCTCAAATCCCCAAAATCTCACCAAAATCCATCAAATCCCCAAAATCCCCCTAAACCCTAGTTTCTCCAAACTTCCCCAATCATTTCCAGATCTGGTCCTAGGGTTCCCCGGAGTGTTTCTTCCGCCTCCTCTCGGTAAGAAATCGTTCTACCGTTGTTTTCATAACTTATTTATAATTTTTGTGAAACCCTAATTAATTTCATGTGTTTGATGTTTGTCTCCTCCAAAAAACAGCGATTTCCCCGTAGATTAGCATCCGTGTGACGAAGTGGTCGTCATCCCCGGTGCTAGGCAAGTGAAACTTGCCACTTAGGGTTTAGGCCATGTTTTAGGCCATTTGCATGTTGTAGGCGTAAAAGAGGCTAGGCGACGAAATGATACTCGCCTAGGCGTAAATTGGGGAACTAGCTTGACAACGAAGCTAGTTCCGACATTTAGCATGTTGCACGATAACCATGTCATGTTTACTTTCCATTAACGGTACGCAAATTAAATGTCATGTCATTGCATTCTTTAAGTGTTTATGTGATTGCGTAGCTTTGCTACAAATGCTTGTGTTCCTGGCTCGTGTTCCAGAAGCGGGCCATGTGTTGGTGGATAGCCAATGCCCGAATTGCGTGTTTCCGGCTAGGTGCACCCCTACGCCAAATGTTTAAGAATGCGAGCTCAATGTGCGGGGCAACCCCAGGCTCACTAGCTGAGTTCATTGTGCGGGGACCCTGGCTCCATTACGTGTGGGTATATGGGGTGAGGGTTAAGCGGCCATTCAACTGGGAGTCTGTTTGATCAACAACTGCAGTTGTAAGGCGTAAACTCTTTGGGGTGGGGTAGTGTTTGGGGCCGATCGGACTGACATGCTAGCCATTCAGCGAAGAGCGCAAACATCTACAAAACAACCGTGAAATGTGAATCGTGTTTAGTGCCGATCGATCTGAATGTTTACCATTCAGCGAAGGGCGTAAACACCAACAATGTGAATTGATCGAGATTGATAGTAGCGTGGCTACTCTTGTCTTGTCTTGTCTTGTCCTGTCTTGTCCCGATGATTGTTCTCTTGTACAACCGTCTTGCCATGTTTTAGATTGTGCACCCATGTTATAACTGCCATGCCATGCATCATACTAAACTGCTAGGTTGCTAGTTGCCTTACTTTCAGTTTCCTTGCCCAAGTCTTTTAGACTTGCTGACATGTGCCCCTTTACTCTTTTGGGTGACACATGTTAGATCCTGAGCCCGAGTACCTCGTTGAGGACGAGGTGTTTGCTGAAGCCGAGCCCGAGCTTGTGTTTGACGGGGAGTACGTGGACACTGGGGACCAGTCCTAGTGTCTTCGTGGTGTTTTACTTTTGTTAGACAGTTGTTTTGTTATCGGTGCGTGGCACCTATACCTTGTTTTGTTGTTGTCGTTTCTTTTGTTGGCTTTGTTCTGGGCCTTTAGACTCTTTTCTTTTAGCCTGGTGGCTTTTCTGGATGTTGAACTTATTTTGATGTTGGACAATTTGTGAGATGTGGAATTTTATATCAGTCTCTCCTTGCGTTATTATTGTTATTCTGTTGTGGTTACAGGGACCTGTTTATGTATTGTGGACGCTTATCGGGTTTGGGGCTTCACAGCTCCACTCCCGTGCGGACCTTTTCACGTCTCGCCTCCATTTCAGGGAAGCGGGTCGTGACAGGTTTTAGTGGTGGCCCATGCAGGTCCTTCTGTAACTGCGATCTTTGGAATAGCGATAATAATATTAGAATGTCCAATAAATTAAGTTCGACGTTCGAGTCATAAGCTATGAGTCTAATCTGATTTGTTTTCTGTGTCACTAGATGGCAGGAAGACGTTTCACCCGCGGTGGTGGTAGTGGTGCGCTCCCTCATGATGAGGAGCCTGAGCGGGAACCCACCAGCGGTGAGATGATACGAATGATGATCCAGATGATGCAAGTGCAGCAGGGCGTGCTTTTGCAAGTCCAGAATGCTCCACCTGCTCGAGCTGCCCGGGCTCTTCCGGATGCCCCTCGCTCTGAGCCAGGAGCGAAGCAATTTCGGGAGCTAGGTCCCGCATATTTTGATGGTTCTGAGGGTCCTCTGGCTGCCGATGAGTGGATTCGGAACGTCGAGGACAATCTGAAGATGGCCAAGATCACCCCGGCTGGATGGGTTGATTTGGCGAAGAGGCAGCTCAAGGATAACGCCAGGAATTGGTGGGATGCGGAAGAGAAGTTGTTGGTGGAGCCGATAGCTTGGGCTACCTTCAAAGCCAGATTTGAGGGTGAGTTCTTCCCGAAGGCTGCCAAGGAGGAGATGCTGCAGCGTTTTATCGATCTGAAGCAGGGGAACTCGTCGGTGGACATGTACCACCAGGAGTTCATGAGGCTGAGTCGGTTTGCACCAAAGATGGTGCAGGACGCTGAGGAGAGAGCTCAGAGGTTCCTGCAGGGGCTTGCTTCAGAGCTCCAGAGTTTTGTGACCTCTTCTGACCGGGAATCTTATCAGAAGGTTCTGGTCGCTGCCAAGAGGCAGGAGCTGCTCGTGAACCAAAGGAGGGGGTCTGTTATTGGTGCTGGGAAGAGGCCTGTGGAACAGGCGAGAGCTGTGGTTAGACCTGGATTCAGGCCTAATCAGTCCGCTCAGTTTAAGAGGCCAGGAGGGCCTATTCTGAAGACTTGCCATTTCTGCGGCAAGCCTGGCCACATCAAGGATCAGTGTCGGAAGTTTTTGCGCTAGTGCCTGGTTTGCGGTGATGCTTCTCATATTGCGAAGGATTGTCGGCATGCGGGTCCGCTGCGGAGGGCTCCTGTTGCAGCTCAGCCGTTGCAGCAGCGAGCGTCTGTTCCTGCTGGGTGTGGAGCGGCTCTTGCTCCGCAGGGGCAGGCTTTTCGGCAGGCTGTTCCGCCGAGGAGGCAGGCTTTTCTGATGACCGCTGCGGAGAGCGCGGCTGTGGATGAGGTTATCGCAGGTAATCCTCATTCTAGCTATTACTTTCCTATTTGGTCTTGATTGCTAGATTATGTTGTTTGCTTGAACTTGCTTGTTTGCTAGACTAGGGTTTGATTGTTAATTGATTGATTAGGGGTGAATTTGGTGTGCACATTTCCTGCACGAGTCCTCTTTGACTCTGGTGCATCGATGTGCATTATTTCTCGGAGCTTCGTGGAGAGACATTCCTTGTCGACGTCCCCTCTCCCCAAGAGTTGGAATATCATTACAGGGAATGGTGTGGTCTCGGTGCATCGTGGTTGCAATTCTTGCTCGCTGGTGGTCTGTGGACATGAGCTTTTCGCTGACTTCATTGTCCACGACATCATCAACTATGATGCAGTTCTTGGGATGGATTGGCTGGCGAGCTTCTATGCTACGATTGACTGCAGGAGGAAGAAGGTGGTGTTCGAGATTCCCGGACATCCAGTATTTGAGTTCAGTCGTGGTAGCGGTTCGCTTGGTCCTGTCAGATTTCGGGCCAGGCCGGTGGAGGCTGTGGCTATGCAGATGGAGCTGGAGTGGCCAGCTGTGGTGCGAGATTTTGGTGACGTCTTCCCCGAGGAGATGTCTGGTTTGCCGCCTGATCGGGCTCTGGAATTTTCTATCGACCTCGTTCCAGGTGCGCAGCCGATTTCGAAGGCGCCGTATCGTATGGCACCTGCAGAGTTGGAAGAGTTGCGGAAGCAGTTGGATGAGCTTTTGCAGAAGGGTTATATTAATCCTAGCGTGTCTCCGTGGGGAGCACCGGTGTTGTTGGTTAAGAAGAAGGATGGTTCGCATCGCATGTGCGTGGACTATCGGGAGTTGAATGCGGTGACCATTAAGAATAAATACCAGTTGCCTCGCATCGATGATATTTTTGATCAGCTTGGAGGTTCGAGGGTGTTTTCTAAATTGGATTTGAGGAGTGGTTACCATCAGTTGAAGGTGAAAAAGGGAGATGTTCCGAAGACAGCGTTCAGGACGAAGTATGGACACTATGAGTTCGTGGTTATGCCATTTGGCGTAACTAACGCGCCCGCAGTTTTCATGAATCTGATGAACCTGATTTTCTACGACTTTTTGGATAAGTTTGTCGTTATCTTTATTGACGACATTCTGATCTATTCGAAGTCGGAAGAAGAGCATGCCTCGCACTTAAGGACGGTGTTGGAGATTTTGAGGAAGCATCGTTTGTATGCTAAGTTTTCGAAGTGCGAGTTTTGGCTGGATCGAGTTGCTTTTCTCGGGCATGTGGTGACTGGAGATGGTATCTCATTGGATCCCGAGAAGATTCGGGCCATCAGGGAGTGGCCTGTTCCGTCGTCTGCGTCTGAGATTCGGAGTGTTCTTGGGCTTGCTGGTTATTATCGGCGATTCATTAAGGACTTTTCTCGTATTGCTAAGCCGATGACCAGGTTGACGCGGAAGGATGTTGCTTATGTTTGGTCGGGTGATTGTGAGGGTGCTTTTGGTGTTCTGAAGGAGAGGTTGACGAGTGCCCCTATTCTTGTTGTGCCTGATCGCAGCGGTGGATTTGAGATCTTTTGCGATGCCTCTGGCAAGGGTCTCGGTTGTGTGTTGCATCAGCACGGGCACGTTGTGGCGTATGCGTCTCGTCAGCTTAAGGTTCATGAGAAGAATTACCCGACGCATGATTTGGAGTTGGCTGCCGTGGTGTTTGCTCTTAAGATTTGGAGGCACTTCCTGCTGAGTGAGAAAGTGAAGATTTTCACCGATCACAAAAGCTTGAAGTATATTTTCACTCAGAAGGAGCTCAACATGCGACAGCGTCGATGGTTGGAGCTTATGGCGGATTATGATATTGATTTGCAGTTTCACCCTGGCAAGGTGAATGTGGTTCCGGATGCTTTGAGTAGGCTTCCAGCGGTGATGATTTTGACCTCGCAGTGGAGATTGCAGCAGGATTTTTGCGAGTCTGGCGTGGAGATTGTTCTTCCTGGAGAGGCTTCGTCGTTGATGTACATGCAGGTGCAGTCGACGATCGTGGATCGGATTAAGGCTGGCCAGGCTGAGGATCTGAAGCTGGTGAGGATTCGGGAGATGGTGGAAGCCGGTCTGCGGACTGACTTTTTGATTCATGAGGATGGCTCGCTGAGTTTTGGAGCCAGGTTGTGTGTGCCTGCTGGGGATATCAGAGAGGGGCTGATGGTGGAGGCACACAGTTCGCCGTATTCTGTGCATCCTGGTGGCACCAAGATGTACCAGGATCTTCGTCTGAATTATTGGTGGCATGGTATGAAGAGGAGCGTGGCTCGGAGTGTAGCCAAGTGCTTGGTTTGCCAGCAAGTGAAGGCGGAGCATCAGCATTCGGCCGGGTTGCTACAACCGCTTCCGATTCCGGAGTGGAAGTGGCAGCACATCACTATGGATTTCGTGACTGGACTACCTCGGAGTCCGAAGCAGAATGACGCGATTTGGGTGATCGTAGATCGATTGACCAAATCTGCGCACTTTATTCCGTTCCGAGTAGGACAGTCCACTGAGGCGCTAGCGAGGAGATATATGGAGGTAAATTCTTTTACTCTCCGTTTTATTTCCTCTTCCTAGTTTAGATAGTGATGTAACGTGAATCGTGCAGGAGGTTGTGCGACTTCACGGAGTCCCCGTGAGTATCGTGTCTGACAGAGACACGAGGTTCACATCTCAGTTCTGGCAGAGTTTGCAGAAGAGTTTGGGTACGCGTCTGAGTTTCAGCACGGCGTACCATCCGCAGACGGATGGCCAGTCCGAGAGGACAATTCAGATTTTGGAAGACATGCTGAGGGCGTGCATGTTGGATTTCAAGGGTTCGTGGGAGGACCATCTACATTTGGTGGAGTTTTCCTACAACAACAGCTTCCAGGCGAGTATTGGCATGGCGCCTTTCGCCGCTCTTTATGGGAGGAAATGTCGATCGCCATTGAGTTGGGATGACGTTGGTGATCGGGAGTTGTTGGGACCTGAGATGATCGTGGAGGCCGTGGAGATCGTCAGGAATATTCGGGAGAGGTTGAGGATTGCTCAGGACCGTTTTAAGCATTGGGCGGATGCTAAACGTCGTCCTTTGGAGTTTCAGCTGGGCGACCATGTGTTCTTGAAGATTTCCCCGAATCGTGGTGTGATTCGTTTTGGGAAGCGTGGGAAGTTGAGCCCGCGATACATTGGACCATTTGACGTTTTGGAGAGGGTTGGCGAGGTAGCATATCGCTTGGCTTTGCCGCCATCTTTGGAAGGAGTTCACAATGTTTTCCATGTGTCGCAGCTTCGTCGATACATTAGCGATCCATCTCATGCCGTGGATTTCTCGGAGATCGCCGTTCGCTCAGATTTGACATATGACCAGTATCCGGTGCAGATTCTGGACAGGCGTCAGAAGTCACTTCGAAACAAGGTCGTCGATCTTGTTAGGGTGATGTGGCGGCACGGTTCGCCGGGAGAGTCTACTTGGGAGAGAGAAGATGAGATGCGAGAGCGCTACCCACTTTTGTTTCCGGACTCGTGAGTATACGGAAATTCCGAGGACGGAATTTTTCTTAAGTTGGGGAGGATGTAACGACTTGTTTCCTTGTATCTGAATTTATTATTATATAATATATGTTTTGGTGGGTTTTCTCCTCTTGTGTGGTTTTCGTCTCCGTAACTTTCATTTTCGATCGATTCGTCGTATTTTCTCGATTCTTCCTTAGGATCGTCGATTTCGAAGTACGTCGTTTGTGACGGGCTTCATAACGGTCATATCTAACTATTAGATCAAGCCTAGGAGTCTTAGGATTCGATCACGGGGCCTCGCGCTCCGTATCGGAACTTTTCTGTGCTCATTAGCCGGTGTAAGAAGGGCCACCGACCGACTAGATGACGATCCAGTCGGTCGACAATCCTTCTTGGACCGACTAGTGAGCTTTCTAATTTTCTGAGGAAGCTACTATTTATCGTTAGTCGGTCTAAGAAGGTTGGTTGACCGACTAGGTTGCAAACTAGTCGGTCGGCGATGCTTCTTGAACCGACTAACACATCATCTTAATTTTAGTTGAGTTACTGTTTACTCTTAGTCGGTCTAAGAACGTTCATCGACCGACTAGTTTCTAAACTAGTCGGTCAGTATTTGTTCATGGACCGACTAACTCTAAATCATATTTTCGTTCAGGAGTTACTGTTTACACTTAGTCGGTCTGCGTTGGTCGACCGACCGACTAGTTGCAACCTAGTCGGTCAACCAACCTTCTTAGACCGACTAACGATAAACAGTAGCTTCCTCAGAAAATTAGAAAGCTCACTAGTCGGTCCAAGAAGGATTGCCGACCGACTGGATCGTCATCTAGTCGGTCGGTGGCCCTTCTTACACCGGCTAATGAGCACAGAAAAGTTCCGATACGGAGCGCGAGGCCCCGTGATCGAATCCTAAGACTCCTAGGCTTGATCTAATAGTTAGATATGACCGTTATGAAGCCCGTCACAAACGACGTACTTCGAAATCGATGATCCTAAGGAAGAATCGAGAAAATACGACGAATCGATCGAAAATGAAAGTTACGGAGACGAAAACCACACAAGAGGAGAAAACCCACCAAAACATATATTATATAATAATAAATTCAGATACAAGGAAACCAGTCGTTACATGAAGTGTATGATGACGATGAAATTTATCCTGATCCGGTAACGATTCAAGACTGGTTCTGGTATTTGCGGAGAACAGGAAAGATATTGGATCTCTCTTCAGTGGATGTATCTCATATTCATTTTAAAGGTCTCATGCGTAAGAAGATTTTGGGGACGGTCATGAGTGTTGAAGTGCCTCGAGATAGAAAAGTTGTTATTCGAACCTGGAATCCGAAATCTTTTGTTAAAATCTCTGAAGTTGAAGTGATAGATATCTCAGATTCTGAAGACTCTTCAGTGTTCGCTGAATTGCCTAGGTCAAGGGGGACTACAGGAGCGTCTTCGTCTAATATTCCTTCTGAGATACCTATTGTGCAGAATGATGTGCATGTAACCAAGGAAGATGTGGTGAAAGGTGATCCAAGTGATGAGAAAATGTCTGATGTTCCATGTCAGGAAGAGGTACCTGTCTCTGCATCTCCCATGTGTGTGGATGAAGGTTCTCAGAACATGACCAATGATCTTAACAGTGGTGTGAATGAGTGTTCTCAGAATGTGCCTAGTTCCTCATCTCAAGATGTTTCTGAGCCTGGAAAAGAGTCTGTAATGGGTGATCATGAATATGTTGACAGTATTGAGGAGCCCTCTCTGAAGGACACAGTGGAAGTCATGTGCCTCGTCTCAAATGATGTGAGAACTACTCCCAAGCGCAGGAGATCGTGCAAGTAATATCCTGGTGAGTCCAGGTATCGAATCCGCGGGACAACTGACCTGCAAAACTACGAACGTCAATCTGAAAAGAGTAATAATACGATGTTAACCAACCACCTATCAAACACGAAGATATAGGATCAAGAGTATCAAATAGCAAAAGAAAACGATATTTACGGTGACTTGGAGAGGGATACAAGTATAGGGAGTATGTGTTGGGTTTGATTTCGCTAGGATGTGTGCAATCAATGAATATCAATACCTTTTCTATAACTCAACGTTTCGTCCGGTCAGGGCACGAGAACGTCGGAAAGTATGGCGATCAAGCGTATGAAAACGTGCCAAAGAATTATACAATTAAGATAGGGCGAAAAGTTATAGAAACCAATGATTACGACACCCTAACTACGTCAACTCCAACACGTATGAAGTGAATGTGCTACGGTTGTGAGTTCATTAGGAGTTAATAATCGCTGAAATATCATGTCTTTTATATAACTCAACACTTCGTCCGGTCAGGGCACGAAGACGTCGGAAGATGAAACAATGAAAACTAGTCAAAGTGGCCGTATACGCATCACTAGCAACATTGATTTCATTAAACGATAAAAGCAACAATAAGTTCAGATTAGTGAACATGAATTGGCTAGCCTTGTCAGGGCTTAGCCATATGGGATGTAAATAATATCGACAATAAGCAAATACCCAACAAATACGTTGTAGAAATCAATGTTACGAGTGATTTTGACATGAAAATAGGGCTAAAGACATGAAATTCATCAATTAAATACTCCTAATTACTTCACAACCATAGCACAAAGATCTTAGCCACGCATGGTGCAAAAACAATCAGTTTTGATAGCCAAATACATCGTTATACTAGCCAAATACAATGAAATACACCAAATACGGGGTATAAGTTCAAGAAATTATCACCAAATCTCCACTTTAGAACCCAAAACTCCTTTAGAATAGGAAGAATAGCCTCTGGAATTTTTCAGAATTTTTCCATGGAGAAATACGCACAGTAGCCGCTCCAAAAGTCCCAAAATACGCCAGAATTTCCCCCAAAAACCCTAAAATACGCTTATATATTAGCATTGCGGGTTTAGAGAGCTTAACGGGTCTACACCCGCACCCGAACCGCCTAAAACCCGATCCGCGCGTCGTTTCGCATCTCCACCGTCCATCTAGATGCGGGATCGCATATGGAAGCGCCACGTGGCAATGCGGGTTGCGAATCTCGCCCGCTTCGTTTCAATTCGAACCCAGATCAGCTTTCCTCCTTGCCATTGGATGTAGATCAAGCGGACGTCGCTTGGCCACGTCTACCGCTCACGTTTGAAATCAGCGGAGTCCATCGCCATCGTCCATTCGAGCGGCGAACTCCTGGATGCTCGCCACGTGGTCATGCGGGTTGCCTCCGCTCCGCTGCTTCGGCGTTGCTGTCGACCGTTCGATCGCGATCGAACGGTGCGTATTGAGCCACGTCGACCGCTTGATTTCGATCTGATCTGCTGCGTTTTCCGCCATTAGATAATGATCGTGCGGACGACATTAAGCCACGCAGCTCTGTATCTGAGTTTGAAGCGGCCTCGTCGTGGCCGTTGGATGCGGCGGGAAGCGATAGATCGCCGCCACGTGGAAGCTTGTGATTGGCCATCGAACGTATTTTGATGCGTATTTCTCCTTTTAAATAGTATTCTGCATTCAAAAATACATAGTAATTAGCACAGATCTCAGAAAAATACAAATAAATAGTCGTTGGAATCATGAGATCGAGACGATGCTAGGAAAAATATAAAAATGCAGAAATACTCAATATAATTCATGTTTTGTGCATAAATAGAGTAATTTCTCTAATAAATGGTGATGTAGAAAATACAAATGAATTAGGGAACATTATAGCATTATATGAGCACAAAATAGGACTAAATAGGGGGTTAGATATGCAATATTCACCTCGAATCACACCCCCCAACTAGCGTTTTGCTAGTCCCTAGCACAAAGAGCGATAAATACGGATGATAAAAAAAAATAATTCTATCAATGGTTTATGGCGTGGCTCAACACTACGCTTTCCAACATGATCTTCACCATCAATATACACATCCATGAACAAAATTAATCACATGATATTTTCTCTAATTTAGTATGAATAAATAACATACAAGCATCGTTTTGCGCAAGCGAAAGTATAACACGTCGTTTTTCTCTAGTTTTCTTGTTTCCAAGGAATTGGCCTACAAAACAATCATTCAAGACATGAGTATTGAAGTTGCTTAGTATATTCACCATTTCTTTTCTTTTATTCGTTCCGCGTAACGCGCATCAAGCAACATTCGCAGAAAAATGTATAACTTGGATCGCTCCATCAAATGAGTGAGTTTCCTGTCAATGGCTCCCAAATCAGACGAAAATAGGGCATTAGGCCAAAAAGGACCCCTCGGACTGTACTACTCGAGCCAACCAAGTTATTTATTAGTGACATACTTTATTCATTCATTTCATTCACTTTTCCTTCATTTTTTCTTTTCTCTTCTTCATCTTTTTCTCTTTCTTCTTTGTAAGCAACTCAACACCCATTCTTTGAATATAAACATCAATAACCGAGGCCAAATTCCTCTTCAACTTGAAGACTTTTCAAAAAAAAATCGCGTATACTCAAGCTTTTTCATCACATTAGCATGCATGAAATAAATTCAAACTATTTCGAGATATTAATCATGGCAATTGAAATTTTTTTATGAATAGCATATGAACGATAATTCATGAAGGAAAAAATTAATTCAAGCCATAAACAATTTTTAGAACTCAGTTAATGCATAATCATCCGCATTTGATGTATATGAAGGAGTTTAAAATTGTGAGATTGGTGGTTCATTCTTTCCTCACATTAGCATGCATGAAATAAATTCAAAATATTTCGAGATATTAATCATGGCAATTGAAAATTTTTCATGAATAGCATATGAACGATAATTCATGAAGGAAAAAATTAATTCAAGCCATAAACAATTTTTAGAACTCAGTTAATGCATAATCATCCGCATTTGAGGTATATGAAGGAGTTTAAAATTGTGAGATTGGTGGTTCATTCTTTCCTCATGCCATGCTTTTTGAAAAAAAAAATTCCTAAGATCTCATACACCCCCCAACTAAAGATGGACATTGTCCTCAATGTCGAAGAGGGTACGAGTTTATTCAAGCAAGCATCCTAGAAAGCATATAAAATCTACACTACTGGAAAGAACACACCGTGATCAAATGGCGGATCCCGAATCTTTGATGGTGGAGGAAGTTGCTCAATTTGTTCCTTGCGCTCCTCGGCGATTATTCTTCCTCCTTTAGCTAAATTGGACCCCAGCAACGTAACTCCCAGCATCTCTATAATCTGGTCACATGTATCCTGCAAGAGATGAGTCACGTCAATCCAATTTATTTTAAAATTCTTCGCCATAAACACATTCCAAATGTAGTCATCAAAATAGGTGAAGTAAAATAGAGCATGGTGATGACAACTCCCTGAAAAATGTGCACTACGCTCGGTATGATGCTCAGTCAATGTGGAGAGGGGTAAATGATTTTGGGGAAAAACTGGGGAAGGGAATGATTCGGGCTCCATAGCGATATTCTTTAAACCAATGTCCCTAGTCGTCTCCTCCTCCTGTTCATCCAAAATTGCTCGCTCATTCTCTACTTTGCACACACTTCCTGCCATGTCAATGCTTTCATTCGTGACTTCATCGTGACATGGCTCGCTCGATATACCTGCAATAGAAGATGAAGTCAAATTAGATTTTGAAAATTGAATCTCAAACGATTTATATTCTTCTAAGCAAGTGGAAATCAGCGTAAGATTTTCAATTGATTGCTGAATTTTCCGACTCCGAGCAAGGAAGTTTTCTTGGAATTGATGGGATGTGGCCTCCTGTGTCTGAATAAGCAGTTGAACTTCCTCTTTCAAGTGTTGCAAAGGTACGTCTACGCTTTGCTCCTCTGGATCAAGGCTTGAAGGCTCCGTTGAATCGCACTCTGAAGTCTCTTTCATGATTTCTTCGTCCTGTTGCAAAGACTCCATATAATTCCACGCCTCTGTCGGCGTCATGACTCCCAAGAATTCCTGCAGCTGTGGTCATAGTCCACCTAGGAAGGACTCCATAAGCTCTTTCTTCGTAAACCCATGCTGCGGATAGCTCGCAATTATGTCTGTGAACCTCCTCCAGGCCTGAAAGAAAGTTTCACAATCAGTCTGATTAAAACCAACGATCTTGAGCTTCTCCATCCTATGTTTGTGTGCCTTATAATATTCTGCATCATACAAATTGTTCGTGCAATAGAATTTCATGTATTCCATATACTCCATTCTTTAAAAAGAAAACAAAAAACAAAATAAAAAATCCTAGACTATAAGATGGAAGGATCTCACCGAATGTTCCTCCAAACGAACTGAAATCGTAGATCGCAAGTACTGTTATCCCCGGCAACGGCGCCAAAAACTTGCCTCGTCTCAAATGATGTGAGAACTACTCCCAAGCGCAGGAGATCGTGCAAGTAATATCCTGGTGAGTCCAGGTATCGAATCCGCGGGACAACTGACCTGCAAAACTACGAACGTCAATCTGAAAAGAGTAATAATACGATGTTAACCAACCACCTATCAAACACGAAGATATAGGATCAAGAGTATCAAATAGCAAAAGAAAACGATATTTACGGTGACTTGGAGAGGGATACAAGTATAGGGAGTATGTGTTGGGTTTGATTTCGCTAGGATGTGTGCAATCAATGAATATCAATACCTTTTCTATAACTCAACGTTTCGTCCGGTCAGGGCACGAGAACGTCGGAAAGTATGGCGATCAAGCGTATGAAAACGTGCCAAAGAATTATACAATTAAGATAGGGCGAAAAGTTATAGAAACCAATGATTACGACACCCTAACTACGTCAACTCCAACACGTATGAAGTGAATGTGCTACGGTTGTGAGTTCATTAGGAGTTAATAATCGCTGAAATATCATGTCTTTTATATAACTCAACACTTCGTCCGGTCAGGGCACGAAGACGTCGGAAGATGAAACAATGAAAACTAGTCAAAGTGGCCGTATACGCATCACTAGCAACATTGATTTCATTAAACGATAAAAGCAACAATAAGTTCAGATTAGTGAACATGAATTGGCTAGCCTTGTCAGGGCTTAGCCATATGGGATGTAAATAATATCGACAATAAGCAAATACCCAACAAATACGTTGTAGAAATCAATGTTGCGAGTAATTTTGACATGAAAATAGGGCTAAAGACATGAAATTCATCAATTAAATACTCCTAATTACTTCACAACCATAGCACAAAGATCTTAGCCACGCATGGTGCAAAAACAATCAGTTTTGATAGCCAAATACATCGTTATACTAGCCAAATACAATGAAATACACCAAATACGGGGTATAAGTTCAAGAAATTATCACCAAATCTCCACTTTAGAACCCAAAACTCCTTTAGAATAGGAAGAATAGCCTCTGGAATTTTTCAGAATTTTTCCATGGAGAAATACGCACAGTAGCCGCTCCAAAAGTCCCAAAATACGCCAGAATTTCCCCCAAAAACCCTAAAATACGCTTATATATTAGCATTGCGGGTTTAGAGAGCTTAACGGGTCTACACCCGCACCCGAACCGCCTAAAACCCGATCCGCGCGTCGTTTCGCATCTCCACCGTCCATCTAGATGCGGGATCGCATATGGAAGCGCCACGTGGCAATGCGGGTTGCGAATCTCGCCCGCTTCGTTTCAATTCGAACCCAGATCAGCTTTCCTCCTTGCCATTGGATGTAGATCAAGCGGACGTCGCTTGGCCACGTCTACCGCTCACGTTTGAAATCAGCGGAGTCCATCGCCATCGTCCATTCGAGCGGCGAACTCCTGGATGCTCGCCACGTGGTCATGCGGGTTGCCTCCGCTCCGCTGCTTCGGCGTTGCTGTCGACCGTTCGATCGCGATCGAACGGTGCGTATTGAGCCACGTCGACCGCTTGATTTCGATCTGATCTGCTGCGTTTTCCGCCATTAGATAATGATCGTGCGGACGACATTAAGCCACGCAGCTCTGTATCTGAGTTTGAAGCGGCCTCGTCGTGGCCGTTGGATGCGGCGGGAAGCGATAGATCGCCGCCACGTGGAAGCTTGTGATTGGCCATCGAACGTATTTTGATGCGTATTTCTCCTTTTAAATAGTATTCTGCATTCAAAAATACATAGTAATTAGCACAGATCTCAGAAAAATACAAATAAATAGTCGTTGGAATCATGAGATCGAGACGATGCTAGGAAAAATATAAAAATGCAGAAATACTCAATATAATTCATGTTTTGTGCATAAATAGAGTAATTTCTCTAATAAATGGTGATGTAGAAAATACAAATGAATTAGGGAACATTATAGCATTATATGAGCACAAAATAGGACTGAATAGGGGGTTAGATATGCAATATTCACCTCGAATCACACCCCCCAACTAGCGTTTTGCTAGTCCCTAGCACAAAGAGCGATAAATACGGATGATAAAAAAAAAATAATTCTATCAATGGTTTATGGCGTGGCTCAACACTACGCTTTCCAACATGATCTTCACCATCAATATACACATCCATGAACAAAATTAATCACATGATATTTTCTCTAATTTAGTATGAATAAATAACATACAAGCATCGTTTTGCGCAAGCGAAAGTATAACACGTCGTTTTTCTCTAGTTTTCTTGTTTCCAAGGAATTGGCCTACAAAACAATCATTCAAGACATGAGTATTGAAGTTGCTTAGTATATTCACCATTTCTTTTCTTTTATTCGTTCCGCGTAACGCGCATCAAGCAACATTCGCAGAAAAATGTATAACTTGGATCGCTCCATCAAATGAGTGAGTTTCCTGTCAATGGCTCCCAAATCAGACGAAAATAGGGCATTAGGCCAAAAAGGACCCCTCGGACTGTACTACTCGAGCCAACCAAGTTATTTATTAGTGACATACTTTATTCATTCATTTCATTCACTTTTCCTTCATTTTTTCTTTTCTCTTCTTCATCTTTTTCTCTTTCTTCTTTGTAAGCAACTCAACACCCATTCTTTGAATATAAACATCAATAACCGAGGCCAAATTCCTCTTCAACTTGAAGACTTTTCAAAAAAAAATCGCGTATACTCAAGCTTTTTCATCACATTAGCATGCATGAAATAAATTCAAACTATTTCGAGATATTAATCATGGCAATTGAAATTTTTTTATGAATAGCATATGAACGATAATTCATGAAGGAAAAAATTAATTCAAGCCATAAACAATTTTTAGAACTCAGTTAATGCATAATCATCCGCATTTGATGTATATGAAGGAGTTTAAAATTGTGAGATTGGTGGTTCATTCTTTCCTCACATTAGCATGCATGAAATAAATTCAAAATATTTCGAGATATTAATCATGGCAATTGAAAATTTTTCATGAATAGCATATGAACGATAATTCATGAAGGAAAAAATTAATTCAAGCCATAAACAATTTTTAGAACTCAGTTAATGCATAATCATCCGCATTTGAGGTATATGAAGGAGTTTAAAATTGTGAGATTGGTGGTTCATTCTTTCCTCATGCCATGCTTTTTGAAAAAAAAATTCCTAAGATCTCATACACCCCCCAACTAAAGATGGACATTGTCCTCAATGTCGAAGAGGGTACGAGTTTATTCAAGCAAGCATCCTAGAAAGCATATAAAATCTACACTACTGGAAAGAACACACCGTGATCAAATGGCGGATCCCGAATCTTTGATGGTGGAGGAAGTTGCTCAATTTGTTCCTTGCGCTCCTCGGCGATTATTCTTCCTCCTTTAGCTAAATTGGACCCCAGCAACGTAACTCCCAGCATCTCTATAATCTGGTCACATGTATCCTGCAAGAGATGAGTCACGTCAATCCAATTTATTTTAAAATTCTTCGCCATAAACACATTCCAAATGTAGTCATCAAAATAGGTGAAGTAAAATAGAGCATGGTGATGACAACTCCCTGAAAAATGTGCACTACGCTCGGTATGATGCTCAGTCAATGTGGAGAGGGGTAAATGATTTTGGGGAAAAACTGGGGAAGGGAATGATTCGGGCTCCATAGCGATATTCTTTAAACCAATGTCCCTAGTCGTCTCCTCCTCCTGTTCATCCAAAATTGCTCGCTCATTCTCTACTTTGCACACACTTCCTGCCATGTCAATGCTTTCATTCGTGACTTCATCGTGACATGGCTCGCTCGATATACCTGCAATAGAAGATGAAGTCAAATTAGATTTTGAAAATTGAATCTCAAACGATTTATATTCTTCTAAGCAAGTGGAAATCAGCGTAAGATTTTCAATTGATTGCTGAATTTTCCGACTCCGAGCAAGGAAGTTTTCTTGGAATTGATGGGATGTGGCCTCCTGTGTCTGAATAAGCAGTTGAACTTCCTCTTTCAAGTGTTGCAAAGGTACGTCTACGCTTTGCTCCTCTGGATCAAGGCTTGAAGGCTCCGTTGAATCGCACTCTGAAGTCTCTTTCATGATTTCTTCGTCCTGTTGCAAAGACTCCATATAATTCCACGCCTCTGTCGGCGTCATGACTCCCAAGAATTCCTGCAGCTGTGGTCATAGTCCACCTAGGAAGGACTCCATAAGCTCTTTCTTCGTAAACCCATGCTGCGGATAGCTCGCAATTATGTCTGTGAACCTCCTCCAGGCCTGAAAGAAAGTTTCACAATCAGTCTGATTAAAACCAACGATCTTGAGCTTCTCCATCCTATGTTTGTGTGCCTTATAATATTCTGCATCATACAAATTGTTCGTGCAATAGAATTTCATGTATTCCATATACTCCATTCTTTAAAAAGAAAACAAAAAACAAAATAAAAAATCCTAGACTATAAGATGGAAGGATCTCACCGAATGTTCCTCCAAACGAACTGAAATCGTAGATCGCAAGTACTGTTATCCCCGGCAACGGCGCCAAAAACTTGCCTCGTCTCAAATGATGTGAGAACTACTCCCAAGCGCAGGAGATCGTGCAAGTAATATCCTGGTGAGTCCAGGTATCGAATCCGCGGGACAACTGACCTGCAAAACTACGAACGTCAATCTGAAAAGAGTAATAATACGATGTTAACCAACCACCTATCAAACACGAAGATATAGGATCAAGAGTATCAAATAGCAAAAGAAAACGATATTTACGGTGACTTGGAGAGGGATACAAGTATAGGGAGTATGTGTTGGGTTTGATTTCGCTAGGATGTGTGCAATCAATGAATATCAATACCTTTTCTATAACTCAACGTTTCGTCCGGTCAGGGCACGAGAACGTCGGAAAGTATGGCGATCAAGCGTATGAAAACGTGCCAAAGAATTATACAATTAAGATAGGGCGAAAAGTTATAGAAACCAATGATTACGACACCCTAACTACGTCAACTCCAACACGTATGAAGTGAATGTGCTACGGTTGTGAGTTCATTAGGAGTTAATAATCGCTGAAATATCATGTCTTTTATATAACTCAACACTTCGTCCGGTCAGGGCACGAAGACGTCGGAAGATGAAACAATGAAAACTAGTCAAAGTGGTCGTATACGCATCACTAGCAACATTGATTTCATTAAACGATAAAAGCAACAATAAGTTCAGATTAGTGAACATGAATTGGCTAGCCTTGTCAGGGCTTAGCCATATGGGATGTAAATAATATCGACAATAAGCAAATACCCAACAAATACGTTGTAGAAATCAATGTTGCGAGTAATTTTGACATGAAAATAGGGCTAAAGACATGAAATTCATCAATTAAATACTCCTAATTACTTCACAACCATAGCACAAAGATCTTAGCCACGCATGGTGCAAAAACAATCAGTTTTGATAGCCAAATACATCGTTATACTAGCCAAATACAATGAAATACACCAAATACGGGGTATAAGTTCAAGAAATTATCACCAAATCTCCACTTTAGAACCCAAAACTCCTTTAGAATAGGAAGAATAGCCTCTGGAATTTTTCAGAATTTTTCCATGGAGAAATACGCACAGTAGCCGCTCCAAAAGTCCCAAAATACGCCAGAATTTCCCCCAAAAACCCTAAAATACGCTTATATATTAGAATTGCGGGTTTAGAGAGCTTAACGGGTCTACACCCGCACCCGAACCGCCTAAAACCCGATCCGCGCGTCGTTTCGCATCTCCACCGTCCATCTAGATGCGGGATCGCATATGGAAGCGCCACGTGGCAATGCGGGTTGCGAATCTCGCCCGCTTCGTTTCAATTCGAACCCAGATCAGCTTTCCTCCTTGCCATTGGATGTAGATCAAGCGGACGTCGCTTGGCCACGTCTACCGCTCACGTTTGAAATCAGCGGAGTCCATCGCCATCGTCCATTCGAGCGGCGAACTCCTGGATGCTCGCCACGTGGTCATGCGGGTTGCCTCCGCTCCGCTGCTTCGGCGTTGCTGTCGACCGTTCGATCGCGATCGAACGGTGCGTATTGAGCCACGTCGACCGCTTGATTTCGATCTGATCTGCTGCGTTTTCCGCCATTAGATAATGATCGTGCGGACGACATTAAGCCACGCAGCTCCGTATCTGAGTTTGAAGCGGCCTCGTCGTGGCCGTTGGATGCGGCGGGAAGCGATAGATCGCCGCCACGTGGAAGCTTGTGATTGGCCGTCGAACGTATTTTGATGCGTATTTCTCCTTTTAAATAGTATTCTGCATTCAAAAATACATAGTAATTAGCACAGATCTCAGAAAAATACAAATAAATAGTCGTTGGAATCGTGAGATCGAGACGATGCTAGGAAAAATATAAAAATGCAGAAATACTCAATATAATTCATGTTTTGTGCATAAATAGAGTAATTTCTCTAATAAATGGTGATGTAGAAAATACAAATGAATTAGGGAACATTATAGCATTATATGAGCACAAAATAGGACTAAATAGGGGGTTAGATATGCAATATTCACCTCGAATCATCATGCCACTTGCTGATGATATGTCCCAAGAGGTTCAGCCTCTAAATGATTCTGAAGAAACTGATATCACTCCTATGGATTTAGGATCTTCTGAAATCCTTCAGGATCTCTCCAACCCTTCTTGTGAAACTGGTGTTGGTGAGATGCAATTTGTTTCTGATAAGGTCACTAATGATGTTGTGTCTGGATGTGGCTCAGCCGGGTTAGAGGTAAATGATGAAGTGATTGTAGAAAAATGTTCTATGAGTCAAGGCACTTGTGCGGTTGGTATTGACAATGAGGGGCTTAATGTTGAAACTGATATCGAGCCTGATTCCTTCAATGACGCAAGTGTTGAACATATTGTTGCACAAAATGTTGCAACACAGGGTGCATCACCTGAGACCTCTGGTCCTACAGAACCTCCCCTGTCCTCCTTTATGCGCAAGGCTCGATCGTGCTCTAAGAAGCGCTCTGCTCCTTCCAGTAACACTGAGGCTTCTCCTCCCAAGAGGTCTAAAATTTCAGCTTCAGGTTCCTCTCGTTCTCCGTCATTCACTTCCTCGGATGCCTTTAGCAGAATTTTCTTCGACAAAGCTCGCAAGAACCGATGGGTATCCTACTCAGAGAGATCGATACTTCCTGAAAAGGTTCTGAACGTGGCCTCCTTTGACAAGACCCAGATAGCTACTATATTGAAGAATCTCGGACTGTACCATGCTGCCACCTGCTTCAGTTCCTACTATCCTGTGTTAGTCAGGGAATTTTACTGTAATTTATCCAAAACGGCTGGAGATGGCTCCTCCCGTTGGCATTGCAGAAATTATGTTCGGGGCAAGATTATCACTTTTTCTCCTTCCACTCTGAACAAATTACTGGAATGGAAATGTCATCAATCTGCTCCTGCTTACGGAGAGACTACAGGAGTGGAGTTTGCTAGAATGATTCGAGTTGTGACTGCGGAGAAGCTTCAGAATTGGCCTAAGAAATCATCTGTCTTTCCTTCATCTGCTCTTACGGCCAAGTACTTTATTCTCTACAGGATAGCCACGAGGAACTGGCTCCCTACTTCAAATGTTTCTGTGGTTACTCGAGACATGTGCAGACTATTGTTCTCTGCGGGAACCTCTCAGGCCTTCAATTTGGGTAGGATTATCTTTGATTCTATCTTATCGTTTGCTGAATTATCCTCCTCAGGGACTTCTTTACCACACGGAGCTCTTATATCTATGATGATGCTGGGTCAAAGGGTGCCCCTGTCCTTGTCAGACCTTCCTTCATCTTGTGACAGCATTTCGTATACAGCAAAGTCTGTGGCTGGAAAAATGGATGACATCTCTGACTTGATACCCTCACTTCATGGTGTTTCTTCGACTTCCTCTCCACCTCCAAATGATGAACCTTCTGTCACAGTGCCCCCTGCATCTCAGTCTCCTCCACTCAGTTCTGCTACTGCTACCACTTCTTCCTCAGCGAGTCTGGTTGATATCGAGTTTCTCGAGAATGCTATTCAGAATATTGATGATCAACTTCTGTTTCTCGACAGCCAGCGGGTCCTTCTGAATCGCCACAAGGTGTTGCTGCAGAGCAAGCTGTCCTCTCTACGTAGTGGTCCCTCTGTGGATCCCTGAAGTTTTTGTCCTTTGTGGCGCAAAAGGGGAGAACAGGTATGATCTGATGGTTCTGTTGATATGATGTCTGTTGGATGCTTTGTTGGGAGTTTTGTCTGGGAGTTTTGTTGGATGCCATGGAAGCTTTGTTAGGAGTTTTGTTGGATGCCTGTTGTTGCTATGCAATGTTGGATGCTTTGTTGGGAGTTTTGTTGGATGCCTGCTGTTGATATGCAAGTTCCTGTTGTGGGGTATGGTTGGTGCTGGTTGGTGCAACTCGTGTGACTCGTGTGACATAACTTGTTTTGGTCTTTCTTGTATTGGTCCGGTCTTTGCAGTTTCTTTTTGAAAGGTCTTTATGAAAGGTAGGTTATACTTTTGGCATCTTTTTCTATCATACCGTATGTTGTGCCACCAAATGACAAAAGGGGAGATTGTTAGGATTTATCCTGGGTATCCTTGAATGCGGGCTTGTCATATGTGGCACTGGAAGATGTTGGACATTTTGTTGAACAGGTTGTTGTACCAGGATGTTCAACAGGCTAAGTTCTTTTGCATATATTGTCTGCTCAAAAGGATGTGCATCTGGCGTCCGCGTATTCTGTTAGTTTCCTACCTAACTCATCAGACCCTTATGGTGGTTATTATCTGGTTTAGATTTGATTGGGTACAATCTCTTGTTACCTTATTGCGATATGGTTGGAGAGAGATTTTCGCCAAAAACAATTCCCTAGTAACTACCACTTACGGATCTTTAGGGATCTCGTTCCATCTATGGGAGTTGCGGTTATTGCTGTTATTGAGTTGCTTCTAGATTGATTGATCTAGCGCTGATTATTCGGCGGTTGTTTTAGAGGACCGCTTAAAAGGGGTTGAGGGCATTGGCGGCTAGGTTAAGGACTTTGGCGAAAGAAGTTCTTGTTGATACACTCCGGGAGGGAGGCCGACGACGGCGCACGCAGGATCAAGGGAGTTGATCTAGTCGGTGGTGCAAGGGGAGCTTGCAGGCAAGGGGAGCTTGCCAAGAATACTTCACGGGGTTGATTGCGATCACCCCTCACGGTTTGTTTTTAAGGATGAGTGTGTTCTTCCTTATAGAAGGGTGAATTGTAGAATCTGTATTCTCTGATCTTTATAGTGAAGTATTCTATTTTTCTGGGCGTGGCCCCGCAGATGTAGGTGTGCGCACCGAACTGCGATACCAAGTCTCGTGTGCCCTTGCGTGCTGTGTGTCTTTATTGTTGTTCGTTATATTCTTTACTGCGTACTGAATTTCAAACCATTCCCATTATCTCACTGTCACTTTTCCCCTCTTCATTTTAATATACCCCTATTTAATACTGTCACAACTCTCTCTTTTATTTTAATAGGTTCTGACTAACTGCACCGCACCCATGCGGTGCATGTGATGATTCTAAGCCAAATATGGATAAAAATAGGGGAAGAGAGATAATGAGAAGACCAACGATTTTGAGGTCTTTTCCATTTTTGGAAAACAATTATTACCTGCACCGCAAGCATTCGGTGCAATTAGTCCGATCCTTTTAATAACCCCTCTTCATTTCTCTCAGGCTCTCTCTTTCTCTCCCCACTGTCTTTCTCATTTCGTTTTTTTAACATCTCAAAGTTTGCAGGCCATCCATGGGGGCTCAAGAATAAAAAAGGAGAAGGGTACTCACGGCGCATGGTGGCAGCAAGCTGGGGAGGGCGGCGCTTCTGGGCGGTTTCCGACCAGGCGGCGGCGCTGGGGCGGGTTTTTCAGCGGAGGGGGCGGCGACCCAGGCAGCGGTGCGCCCAGCTGTTCCTCTGGCGGCGGCCTACAGGTGCTTGCGTGCGCAGGTTGCGACGGCAGGTGGGCGGGGAGATGCGGCCAAGGGGAGAAGTAGGAGGAAGACGGAAAATTAGATTTGGGTTTTGATTCTTGAATCTGAAATTATTGTTTCAGATTTGATGTTTGCCCCCCGTTCTTTATCTAGCCGATTTCAGATTTCAGGTTGATTTTGAATTTTGCGGGATTCAGTTGAGGGTTTAGAGAAATCTGAATTTTGTGGGGATTTGTTTGAGGATTTAGAGAAATCACATGCTGGCTTCTTGTTGATGGGATTTGGGTTGGGTTGATGATGATTTGGGACTGTTTTTGATGGGGAATTTGGGTTGATTGTTTGATCAGAAACTGTTTTGGGTTGCTGGTTTGATTTGGTGGAATTTGCTTGGGAACTGATTTGTTTGAGGGATGAACAGATTGTTGGCTTGTGTTTGCAGGTTAATTTGGCAGGCTGGGAGAAGACGATGGTGGTTACGAAGATGAGCAGGGGAGGAAGACATTGCTGTTCTTAAGGAGGTTAGCAGGGGACAGGCTTCCCATTAGTCAAAGATTAGGCTTAGGATTTAGATAGGATTAATTGCAGCTTTTGACTAATGAAGAGACGTGTTGGGTGTGTGTGTTGATTTTAATAGGCAGAGGAATGAATCTACCGACGTGAGTGTGTGTTTGATTAATTGAGAAATTAATGCTAACTTGACTAATGGGTTTGTGGAGACGTGTCTGTTTGCTTAAACGAAAGTGAAATGCCAACTTTGACAAATTTGTAATGCCCATATGTGTGTAATACTTGGATGAATACGTATATGTATTTATGTATGTATATTTGGATGAATACATATATGTATGCATGACTAATTGTTTTGTATTGGGTAATTGAATTGGATGTTGGTAATAAATATTTGTATGTGAGTATATAAATCTTGGTTGATATGGTGTTGGTGATGTATGAATAATAACTGGCTAGGTGAATGTATAATCCTATGGAGTTATGTATGAATATTGGTATAAGAATATTGGTGAATGGCTATTGGCTAATATGGTGATGCATGGAGTATTAGTACTAAGTGCTACTAGTGAAGTATTTTGTTATAGTTGCTAGTGCTAAGTACTATTTGGGATGGCCTTGTGTATTGGTAGTGACGTATTATTAATGATAGTAGCATGTATTATTATTATTAGGTTGTAATTAGTATTGTTGTTGTGGGGGTTAGTGGTGGTATTAGTAGTATTGTTGTTGTTGGTATTATTATTATTCTTTGGTCCTTAGTTAATTTTATTAGATAGTTGGTTGTTGGGCTATGCTTTGGGCTTGAGTTATTAGAGTTAAGAGTGTTGAGGATGGCACTCTTGTAATTAAGTTTTAGGAGTGGGTGTGTAGTAGCATGCCATGTGTAGGAGTGGCATACTTGTAATTAGAATGGGTTGTGTGTATAGGAGGGATGAGAAGAGTGTAGAGAATGGCAAACTTGTAAATCCCTAAGCTTCTAGAAATGAGATTTTTATTTGATTTTTTTCTTCATCTTTCTACACCCTTCTACTCATTTCTTTTCTCTTCTTTTCTTTTCATTTTGATGCTTATCCTCTCTCCCTCTCCCTCTCCCTCTCCTATGGCCGAAATTATCTCCAAGCAAAAAAAAAAGAGGAAGGAAAAAGAGGAAGGAGAAGAAAGAAAGAAAGAAAGAAAGAAAGAAAGAAAGAAAAGGAAAGAATGGGAAAATTGAAAGAGAAGGCGAAATCAAGAGAAGGATTGGGGTCTTGGTGCTTGAAGAGGGTGATCCATGGGGAATTTCTTGGAATTGGAAGAGGATTTTGGAGTCACCTAAGAGGTAGGAAACCAATTTCCTCTAGCATGCTATTTAGTTGTCATTTGTAGAATTGATTAATGTTTAATTTTGAGCTTAATACATGATTAATTCCTTGAAGCACTTTTGTCCTTGATGCTGAAAGTTTAATCCTGAAAATCTGAAACTTTGACTAAGTTCTGGGCTTAATTGACTATTAGAAATGCTCTGAAAATTTTATATGTTGTTTATTTCGTAGTTATGAACAACTTTCATGTTCACCACTTTTTCTAATTCAAACTGTAAGTTAGGTTAAAAATTCAATGTTTACAGCTTGTCTGAAATTCTGTCAAACTGGTCGCTGTTTAGAAAAAAGAAGTTTATTACATGTACACTCCATGGAATTTTCTGTTCTTGGTCTTGTTAGAAAGCTAACAAGTTTTTCTCCAACTTCATCAGAGTGCTTAATTTTCGTAATTCTGACTGCAATAGGCCCAAAATCAGCACTCAAGACATGCCCTGAAATCTGTCTGGAAAACAGATTTGGCATCCTTCACTAAATAATTCACTATAAATCACCTTCTTAATATTTTGCCTGAAATTTTATCTGTGAATCCATAACTATCATACCTACAACTTTCATTTACATTGCATTGTTATGTTCCATACAAGAATATGGAGTAAACTGCTATTCTACCAGACTGTTGTGCAATTTCCAGCAAGCTGAATTATTGGATGTTGAACTTACTTTTATTTGTAGTTATTTTCCATGGCTTTGTTGCGGGTTTGATGTTGATTGGTTGGTATATGGAAGATGAGAAGGTGTAAGTGAAGTACTTGCCTCTCTTTATGAATTATGGATCTTAGTCTTTATGTTTTGTAACATGCTTTTGGACATGGATGCTTATACATGGTGGGAAGGATGTGGTGGACATGGCATGCATTTGTGTTGGGTGATAATGTGGTATGGTTTGTGGTGGTATGGTGGGCATGGCACGATGTGCATGACACCTTGTTATGATGTTGGTAATGAGATGTTGGAAATGTGAATCAATTTACATGAAGGCATGCCATGAGGACCCATGAACCATGCATGTATAAGGCCATTGTCCCATAGCCATTGGAGACCCTCTTGTACTCTTAAAACTCATTTTGTAATTTGGATTCATGATGTAGCTCACTTCACCTTTGTAGCTCTTATAACTTGCCTTAGGTTTCATTATGTTGCCCATTATTTATTGTACTTGCCTTTTCTTACATTATGCATTGAAATTCATTAAGCCATGCTCATGCTTCTTTTAGCTTGTTTTTTTAGCTCATACCATGTTTCATTTGTACCTTGCCATGGTTTCATGTAAAATAATTGCATTTTCATAAATAGCATACTAGTGGAAGTTGGCAATTCCTACTGGGTCACGCGTTGACGTGCCCCGTTGATATTTTTCAGGTAGCAGGTTGTTGGTGATTCTTGGAGTTGGAGTTGGAGGCTTTGGGTAGTTGGAGGGTTGTATGTATAAGAGAGTTGTCTTGGTGTTGTATCTGAGAGTGGGTGTATGTGTTGTATATTGGGATGTTGTATGTAAAGCTGTAAATGAACTTGGTCTATTATATAAATGAATGATGTTTCGTTTCTATATTGTTCTTATGTGTTGGTTTTAGTTTGATGGAACTTTGGAGTTGCATTTAATTATGGAGCTTTACGTGTACTGCCCAGCACATGCACAGTGGACCTGCTAGTGTATTCGTATTGTATTCTCTTTTCATTTCGTAACACTCGCTTCTTGGGTATCCTGGGGAGCGGGGCGTTACAAAATTTGAGGGGAGGAACCTGGTTTTATTAAACGTGTTTGTTGTTTGTAGTGATAGGTAAGAGATTAGGGTAATTAAGTAATTAAGTAAAATTAAAAGTAACTTGTAAAATAATTAAAAGTATTAGTAAAAGTTAAAAGTGATTTGCAAGTCGTAATTAGAAAGATAATTTAGTTAAAGTAATTTGTTAAACCTGATAGTAAATTAATGTTTGACACAGTAAAAACGAGAACAGGGACGCGCTCGCGTCGACTTGTAGCAGAGAACGCACGGACGAAAAGATTATCCGGACGACTGAAATAAAATACCGGCACGCACGATCTAAAACACGTCTAAAAATACAGGCCGTTACATATTGTCTGTGTGCTATATTCGCATATGTATTTCCTTCTTATTTCTTTCATGTATCCCAATGTGAGTTTTATCGATCTTTGATGTATTTGGTATGAGAGCTTGCTGTTATGGATTGTAATAATAAAGATGCTGGTTTGAGTATTTTGTACATCTCTACATAATAAGCTATGTCGTTTTCACCGGTAATCTGCAGGCATGCAACTATATCAAATAAGTAATGGCCCTTGAGAGCGGGTCGTTACACTTCATCTTCCATGTCCTCTTCTAGAAAAGTCCTCCCTTTTTTGGTATCCCTCTTCACGTGAGAAGCTTGAAATGTCTTTTCTTCATTCTTCTCCACTGATCTGTTTTGCCTTATCTCATGAGCTTGCAAAGAACCCATTAGTTCATCAAAGGAAAAAAAAACCAGAGAGATCTTTAGTATCGTTAATTGTAGTTACTATATAATCATATTTTGGAGGCAGAACTTTGGACATAGTAATTGCTTTGGTAATTTTTTTAATAAGACCTCATCTAACTAACAACTGAAATTACTCTAGATATGAAATCTTGCAACGTTTTTTACCCTTCATGAGCAAGCCTTTAAACTCATTTCCAAAAAGGGTTTTTCTCATATTAGTCCCTAAAATTATGCGTAATTTGATATTAGTCCCTTAATTCTTCGTATTTTGAGTTTAATCCCTCAAATCTTAAGCCGTTAAGCTAAATAGTCCCCATATCCTATATTTTGTTAAATAGTTAGATTAATTAACGATTAATTAATAATTAGTGTTAATTAACTAAAAATTAAGCCCTAATGGGGAAGGGAGAAGGGGGAGGAGGAGGCGGGAGGGGGAGGCGGACCTCCTCCCAACTGCCCCCCTCCTCCCCGCCGCCGCTCTCCCCCTTACCTTCCCCCTTCAGCCCCTCCTCCTCTCCCTCATCCCCCTCCACCCCACCGTCGCTCCCCCCTCCTCCTCCCGCTTCATCCCCCACCACCTCCCCCTCATTCCCCTCCTCCCTGCCATTGCTCTCCCCCCTCCTCCCCCTTCATCCTCCTCATTCCCGCTACCGATAAACCTCCAATCCCCCTCATCCCCGCCGCTGATCCCTCCTCCTCTGCCCCCTCATCCCACCTCCTTCCTGCCGCCGATCCCCCCTCCCGTCCTCCTCCCCATCATCCCCCCTCCCTGTCAATCTCCCCCGCCTCCTCCCCCTTCATCCCCATCCTCCTCCTGCCTCCTCCCCCTTCATCCCCATCCTCTTCCCTCCTCCTCCCCCTTCATCCCCCTCCTTGCCACGCACCATCTTCCAAAATACGGAAGACAGAGGTGACAGGCCGCGGTATGGGGTACCAAGCGTAAATGTGCTGTTAGGGAAAATATGCAGGCCACTGCAACAGCTAGAACAACACAGACTAAGAGTACAATGTACTGCAGAGGAGTACAAAAGGTAAATGCTCCAGTACAACAGAATAAGTACAGCTAAGCGACGGCAAACAAACAACGGGAGCGTCTAGTGTCACCCACACAAGGTTCTACTAATCACATCACAACAACATCATTACATAAACTGTACAACCCAGAAAGTATGACATCAATCACTCAGGGGTACAAAACTGAGGGGGGAAACAAAAGTAACTACATCTGCTTTCACTCACCCTCGAAACCCAAAACCCATGACAACCACTTGCAGCCTAACTACCCTGTGACTCAGACTAGAAAGTGCCGCCCTCCTGGCGTCTCTGCTGAGGCTGAGGACCCACCGTCTCAGGACCTGTACCTGTGAAAAAGAGGGACACGTCACATCGTGCCCAGTAGGAAACCTCAACCACACCAAAGTTCTATCTAAGGGTTCATAGGGTCAACGCTACAGTCAGGAAACACAACAAGAAACAACACTGAGGGTAGCAGTTATTGAAATTTATTTATTATTTATTTAAATATCGATTGTTGAAAACCTAGGCACTGAGTATAGCATAAGGGACTGGAACCTCACCCAGTAAGGCGGGTGGTAAGAACTAGGACTCCCCGCTGCGCTAGCCCGTCAGGAGCCTATGGTAACACCTCCGTCCACTCCCCGCCCCGGTAGCTCGACAGGAGTGCGAGTGTACCCAACACAAACCAACACAGACCAACACAGCCAGTCCCGTCCCTTGTGCCAACCCAATGCTTTGGTTTTCACCCACCCCTCCCTCAAATGCTCACCCACCTCAAAGGTGGAAGTAGACACCCGGTTGTTGATTTAAATAATTTTCGATTCTACAAGCATTTATGGCATGTCAAGAATGGCTCTGGAAAAATACCCATTCCAGGTTCATATAATGCGGGTATTGAAGTTAATGCCAGGTAATTCGTTCATATTTGACAGACATATCAATATTCATTCCTTTTTCCATGTGCTAAACAAAAAGTAATGTATTAATGGGTAGTGAAGTTAATGAATGCATACAGGTGAGCGATCCATCATGTCTTAATATTGAGTTTCGTGGAGGACTGTGTTATGGCAATTTCTTAAGAAATCGTAAACTAATCATGAGTTCCAACAACAACTACTATGATGACGGTAATAATAATACTGTTAATATCCCATTAGCAACACATTATCCACTATTACATCTACTCTGAGAATTTCGCCTTCGACATGATGATTCAACCACACACGGGGGTGTATGGTTCTCATAGACTGAACGAGCATGTTATGCGCGAAAATGTTTGCAAAATGTGTAAATTGCATATGTAATTAATTGGACAGACACACTGCATAGATTGTAAATTATCCACATAATGACAATGGTACATCAAACATATTTTTATAGGAAAGGGCATAATTTATTTCCTCCTAGTATCCTTAATCATACAGTTAATAAAAGTTCAGCTAGTCTGTTCTACGAGCTTAAGATGCTTGAACAAGTTAAGACAGCCTAGATTGAGGTACTATACAAAACCAGGATGAATCCTTGTTAGGGTACTTAAAACTACATGAAATATATCATCCACGACCCAAAGTTGACACCCAATTAAAAGTTGACACCCAATTAAGAGCAAATAGGATAAAATTGACAGTTAGTGGAGTCTTGTCTAAAACTTCCATTTGTTTTTTTTTCTTTTGTAGTGCATGGTGAGCATCTGATAAGGAGAGAACGTAGGATAAATAACCATGAAAAAGAAGCACATTAGTCATACGAATTGGAGACGGTAGGGCAAATTGAAAATTCTAAAAATGGCAAGAAACAGCATATTAGCAAGTAGGTTAAGATTCCCTACCTGGATCCTTAGATGTGATGCTTAGAAATCCCTCCTTTGCCCTGAACTTAATCCTTTCTCCTTCTTCCCTCTTCTCTCTTTTCTTTTTTTTTCTAGCAAGTTTCGGCCCTAGCGGGTTTCGGCCATTCCAGTCAATGGGAAAAAACGAAACCAATGGAAAAAAAGTGACAGAATGTGGTAGAAACAATGAGGAAGGTGTAGAAGCTCCCCAACATTTACAAATTTGACAGTTCCCATTTTAGTTTTTCTTTCCCCTCTCGTTGTAATTTGTTTTGTGTTTTTTTTTCCTGTTTTTTTGTGTGTGTGTTGAACTTGAAATTTAACTTACCCAGAAGGGCAATTTCTCTCTTTTGTTTTTTTTTTGTGCATGGGTAGATAAGTAACATAGTAGGAGGTTTACACTTTCCATACTTTCCTGTTATCACACCATATTAAATCATAATCATTGGAACTAAATTCATTTAAAAGTTATCCCAATATATTAAACTCCTCCTCGTAGTCTCCTTTCAAAGAATCAATGGTGATAATCAACACACGACTAGCTTCCTCTCAGTAGCCCACCTTACTCGTAAAATACCACATGGATTATATATATGTTCCAAGAAAAAGCCTACATTCATATCATTTATGTAAAGTTCGGTCATGAATGCGAACTTCCTCAAACTTTGGCTAATGCACGAATTACCACTAAGTAAAAGAGAAAAATTTGTATTAGCACTTGTAGATGTTACACTCCTCCCCCCTCCTCCCTGTCTCTGGGAGAGCTCTCCCCCCGCCACCTCACCCCTCCTCCCAGCTATCAATCCCCTCCTTAGGGTACTCTCGAAGATAGAGAGAGTGATCTCTTGTACTGACCTGTCTTGTGCATTTGGGTTGGGTAGGGTTGAGCGGTCGCACGGTTTAGAGGGTTTGGCCGCCCTCTAATCATAAGGCGTGAACCCTTTCATTACACATACGTCTTGTCTTGTCTTATCCTGTCCTGTCCTATAGCCTGTAGCATACGCTACGGCCATTGCCATGTCATGTTTTTACTTTCTTGCACCGTCTTTACTTTCCTGTCATGCTATAAAATGTCATGCTGTTGCATCTTATAACTTGTCATGTAAACAATATTTATATAGCTGTCTTTTAATTACATACACCTTGCAATAGAGTTTTCTTACCTTTACTAATATGCTTGACACACAACACCTTTTCTCTTGGGTGTTTTTATGTCAGTTACCGAGACAGAGTTCGTAGACGAGGAGACCGTATCTATAGACTTGGACCAGGAGGACGTTGCTCAGGAGTACGATGACCAGGAGGACGTTGACTAGGAGGACGTTGCTTGTTGGACTTCCTGTAGCTATGCACGGCTGAATCCGATGGCCGTTGGAGATGGCGTTGGACGGGAGATCTTTCCTTCAGCTGGTGTTGCGTTGGAGATCTGGCCGTTGGAGGGGAGAGATGGCGTTGGAGGGGAACTGAGAAGCTTGTCGTTGATGGAGGAGAGGGGGTGATCTTGTTTTCTGCTTCTTGGTTTTTTTCGATGGCGGGGAGATGCCGCTTCCGATGGCCGCTGGAGTGGCCGTTGCAGGGTTGCCGCGAGGATGATGGGGAAGAGAGGGGAAGAGAGGGGTTGATGGAGAGAGAGGATGACGATACTCCCTTTTCACTGATCAGAAGCAAAATGGACATGATGAAAGGGAAATCATATATATGTAGTTCTCAAAATTTTTGGTGCACCTACATTCGGTGAAATGAAGCTCAACAAATATGAATAATGGTGATCGTTCAAAGAGGAGTGGAGGCTGGCTTTTGGCTGAAAGTCTCCCTAGCTAGATGTCATTTGATGAATGCAATTTTCATTTTTTATTCAAGTAGGAAGCCCAATAAATGTTTCATGCAGCACGGTGGTCAAAGTAACTCAGACTGCAGTACTATATAACTCAAACCAAATGCATTTATTTAAATTTTAGTACAATATATAATAAGCACATCATAGGGTGCAAGTGGAACATAGAATCTACAACATGAAATGAAGAACGTCGAAAGATAATTATCTTAGCCGCCCTCCAATTTTATTACTAACACACATATAGATATAGATATGTATATCTTCAAGCGGAGAAGTCAATCTCGAGGCCCCCAATTCTGACCGACCCAGTCCTTGGCACGAGTGTAACGAGCACGCTCTCATCAGCCTCGGCATCAAGATCCTCGAGCAGGTCAGAGATCCCAAGCCTCAGCACGGTTTTCATTGTCATCGTCTTCTTCTTCTTGTTGTGCTTATGGGGCACGTGGACGAAGCTGCCAGCAAACTCGCTCGACCCAGCGCCGACCCCTTCGTGCTCAGGTGTGTTGACGTACACGTCGAACTTGATGCGCGTGTCGCCCTCGAACTCGATATCGTGCACCACCAGCACTTCCTCCTCCTCTTCCTTCTCCTTCTTGTTGCGCGACGTTTTTGGCCTCCGAACTGTTGTGGTCACCGCGGATTGCAGATCCAGTGGGAACGTGGCAATGGTTGTGGCCGCCTTCTTTGATTGAAGGAGGGGGGGGTGGCCTTGGCCTTGGGGGTGGGCCGAGCTTTGAGCCAAGGGAGATCGACATCTTGGTAATTATACCTTAGTGTCTCAGTATCCAAACAATCTCTCACCTTCACCCTGACCAGCCGTGCATGCTCATCGTAGAAGAGGAATTCTGTTTTAAGCCAGTCTTTGTCACCGAAGTCTCTGCGCTTACCTGATCCGAGTTTCTTCCACACGCTCCACAGGCGATCGACGTTGGCGTGGTGGGCATAGAATATGGGGTCCCGAGCAGCAGAGTAGAGGATGCCCATGTCCTCGTTGTTCGGCTGGGTTCTGTCTCCGGTCCATACGTGCACCGGCCCGTGCGGGGTGTTCTCAATGGATCCTCCGCCGGGACTCGGATTGCAGCCTCTTCGGTACGGAGACCCCATGAATAGCTCGGCAGTCTTTCCGTTGGACACCATTTGCCGATACATTACCTGTTGGGAGTTGGGACCACAAGATGTATATGTCACACCTTAATTACACACATATGATAGATATCTATATATATATGACAGAGTAGTACTCTTAGGTCAAGGTTGACCTATATATTCAGTAGCTTAACACATGCATAGCATAACGTACGGTTAGGTTTTGATCGATTTGTTTGCCTTTGGTGAGCGATGGATCTTTCAAATTATAGTCGAGGTCGATCGTCATCGGAGGCTGGTGCTTCGCATCCCGCAGCTTGTCGTACAAAGAGGTGGACGCGTCGGTGTACAGGGCAGGCATCGTCATCCCCATGGGAGCATCCCAATTCCAGAAAGGCAAGGCGAATGTATCGTCTCCGATGAGCTTCCCCAGTATCCGCTCGTGAAAGTAGAGGTAGAAGCGATGCCATGGGAAGAAGAGCCAGGAGTTGTGCACCTGAAGCTGTAGGTTAGGGAAGCCGACCTGGTGGTAGGCGCCGTCGCAGTATGCGCAGTGCACGTTGGCCTGCTGGGTGAAGCTGCGGGGATCGTCGGCCGGCAAGGCCTTCATGAGCTCGACGGCCTTTTCGTACTTGGCTCGGTACTCGGGCGTGGCGAGGTGTGCCGGGCGGCGGGTTCTGAGTGGCGTGGAGGCGGCCGGCGGCTTGAAATCGATTATGGTGTGTTGGTATGGGGGGCAACAGTCTGTCGGCCGTGTGCCCTTGGGGAGATCAGCGGGGCCACATTTCGAGAGATCGGGGGCCTTGATGGGCTGGGCGAAGGCCCCACGGCCGTCGATCGCGCCGAGCCCCGCGGCCGCACCGACAAGGCCAATTAGGGCGTTCCGACGGTCGAGATGGCCAGCGAGGGATCCGTCATGGTCGGTGGACTCGTGGCCAGCCTTGCATGAGAATTTGGCTTGGAAACGGGATGCAGGCTGGACGTGGGAGGCTTTGTTGTGGAGTGTGCATGAGAAGGAGAGTGGGGAGAGGCTGGCCATTGTATTGTATGCAGATGATCGTTGAGGGCTCATGGGGTGATGAATTTATAGCGAACGTATGGTTTCCTTTGCATTTCTCATGCGAATGTCGTGAGCTTTGAAAAAAAACATGGTGTCTGACTAGTAATAGTTCTCTTACCCCACACACGCGACTAGTAACAGTTGCATTGCTGTTTACGCTAAACTTCTCTTACCCCACACACGCGCACAGACTTCTCCACCGACACCACCGCGTCTGCACAAACTTTACTAATTACCTTAACTACCCCCTAATTAACCCCTCCCCGTCGGTAGCTCTTCCCTCCCTCCATGTGTTAAATGCTTAATCCACGTTTTCTCCACTCCTCTCAGGTTCATCCCCCCTCCTAACCACCCCCCACTGTAATTCTCCATCTAACCCCTCAGCTTACCTCCCCAACTACCCCTATTTATTTACTTGTTTAAATTAATATTTTTTTAGTTCGTTATAAACTCTCCCGGCCTCTCACTCACAGAAAACTCACAGCAAGCGCCCCCCTTTCCTTTCAAACACACGAACCCCATTCATCTTGCCCCTTACTACTTGCGGCTTCTTGATGCTATCTCTTTTGCTTATGCTACTACCTACCTACTCCTCCTGATGTCCCTTGTCGCTTCTTTGCGATTTACTATTACCCTCTACTTTTGCTCTCCCTTCTACCCCTTGCTACACACACTATTGCTTTTGTTTGCTTGCTTCTGGCTTGTTTGTCTTATATTGGCGGCCCTCTGCAGGAATTGAAACTTGTTTTTTTAGTTCTTGGTAGCTTCTAGGTGTTCGGTTTTACATTTTGATATGCTATTTGGTTCATGTTGTCATCCTATATATATCTTGGCGCTCTAATGATTCTTGATCGAGAGACACAGTAGATAGCTTTTGATGAAGTTGTTAAGGGAAGCTGCACGGAAGGTGATTGCCTATATCAGGCAAATATATATTTGAATTATGATATAGTTTGAGCTTTCAAATGGTTATATACGTTTTGCTGCCTGTTTGAGTTTAAGTCCTTAACTGAGGGTAGATGAAGATAGGAAATCTAGCAGCAAGGATTGACCGAAGTTTTAAATTTTGGCGTGGTGCGCCTACCTCCTCCGACGGACTGACCATGCCATTGCCCCTTCCCACAGCTTGCGCGCGCAAAGGAGCAAACGAAGCAAAAAAAAAAAAAACATAGGACAGCAGCTCACGCAGGCTAAAGAACATTTAAAGAATTAATAAAATATTATTATTATTATAAAGTTATATAAGTTATATGTATTAATAGGAATAGTGACTTTTGATATATGTAGCAGAATAATGTACGGATATGACTAGAAGATCCGCGCCTTCGTAACGAACATGTAGACACCGGTTTCGTTGGAATCAGGCAAGTATATGTCCCGTAATAAATTTTTAAAGCTATCCGATTCATCCTAATAAATTATTTCTTCCGGATTTTATGTAAACTTAGGTGTGATATAATTGTCTATAAATATACTAGGTAAGACGAACATTTTGACATTTCACATAAATTTTTTTGACGCGTATATATTTTTAAATAAATTGTTTAACATTAAGATAGTCATTTAATAATTTAGAAAATTAATTTTAATTCATTTTAATAACTAAAAATCGTTTTAAAGATTTCAAAAATTACGAAAAATACCCATGGGCTTCATAAAATTATTTTCTTACTATATAAAATTAATTACCTCTCTTCTAGCCTATCTAAAAATTATAGAGACGTCTTTTGACTGGGTTTAAGCTATAATAAAAATACAAAACAGTTAAGATAAATAGATAGAAAATAGTGTGACCTATAACAGATGATTTCTTATGTTTGCATGTACTGTTTCACGTGCACGAGCGTCCCAGATAGCCTTAGCTCTAGTCTCGGCTTACTACAACAATCTCGAAACCCGCAAGTCACTCTAATTCTAGATTTAGAAGTATTAGTTAGTGTACCTGTATGAACTTAGGATTTCATAAATAGCCACAGAACAGCTATCGACCTGAACAAACAATTAGAGACCTAACTAATCAGGAAACTAAACTTATCATCTCAGAAGGACTATTAACTTAAGTTTACGACATTGCCAACTTTCAACTTTGTTAGCTGCAGCCCGCAACCCTCTACTTGGGTAAATTGAGTACTAATGGAAATACCACATACTCAAAGCATGGAATTAGCATCGTATTTGTTGGACTTGTCTTTATCCTCAAATATCTTAGCATCCGCTTTGCTTTACTTTCTGGTCTTTAATAAGAAAGTCAACCAGTGGTCCTGCTTTAACTATCATAGTAAATAGAAAACTGTCCTACTTTTTGTTGATATAATCTATGGAACCGATGTGATGGTTGTGCTTTAACCAGTGGTCCTGCTTTAACCAGTGGTCCTGCTTTAACCAGTGGTCTTCATATGTACATCGTCTGCGGTGCCACGGAGATGGAACCGAAGGTAACTCACAACAATTCTAACTAAAGAAAAGAAATATTGTACAAGTATGACAAAGATAACTACGTAAAAGCAGACCAAAGTGAAAGTAAGGTACGGTGCAACAATTGTATACAACTGAAAAGTAAAGGCAAACTGAACTGAAAGGAGAGAACCACTGTACGGTGGTATTGCATGTGTAAAATAGGCTAGGCAAGTGAAACATACTACTGATGTAGCTAAAAGTACGACAAGTAAAGTACTGTGACCGCACAAGTGTGGTAAGTAACGTGCATGGAACGTGTAAAGTAAATGTGACTGTAATGTGTAAAGTAAAAGTGACTGTGCAAAAGTAACTACGTGACTCAAGTCGGAGGGTACAATATGTGACCGTTGAGTTCATCTCTTGCCCATGTGCGCTTACCCAGACGAATGCCGAAAACCCAGGCAGCTAGACAGGATGCTGGCAAGCAGCATATATGTTTGCTGAAACACAGGCAGCTAGACAGGATGCTGGCAAGCAGCATATATGTTTGCTGAAACACAGGCAGCTAGACAGGATGCCGAAACCCAGGCAGATAGACATGTAGATGAACTCTAGTCACTCCCGCACTCTAACAAACTGTGAGTTACCCCAAAACCCCGGTGATGTGTCAAGTACAAGTTCGTTACAGGATGATCCACATGATATTCCACACGATGTTCCACATGTTACTAGTCAACCAAGACAAGTGGTTGACTTTCTTATTAAAAACCAGAAAGTAGGATAAAGACAAGTCCAATACCAAAAGCTGTTACTTCCGTGCTTTGAGCACGTAGTAATGTGGTATAGCACACAATTTACCCAAGTTGATGGTTGTGTGCTACAACCACCAAAGAAAGTTGGTAAAGCAATCTTTGGTTGATTACCTTCCTATTAGGTCTCTAGTTCGGTTCAAGTCAAATAGCCGTTCGAGGCTATAGGGGTGTCAACGAGTTCATGCAAGTACAATAGCTGATTTTTTAAATCTAGAACCTGTCGTGACTTACTGTATTCGAGGCCGTCGTAGTAGGCCAGGAATGGATATAAGGCTTCCTTTGAAGTTGGTGCACAAGAGTTTGAACCTGCAACACAAAAATAATCAGTTAGAGATCACGACTTTTCCTATTTAAATTATTAGATCGCTTTGAGTTTTAAAACTGGTTGAAACGGTGTCGGAAATCGTTCAAAATTTTTATATAAGCTGAAAATAAATATTATAATTTTACTGCAAAAGAAAAATATTTTCAGATGCTCCTGCTATTTTTTGTAATATTCAGAAGCTCAAAAATAACAGTAGAAACTCAAATTATTTAAGTAACATTTAACTTCCGAAATTTCTTCCCGGTGCAATACTAGTTGGAAATGTTCAAGTGAGCAATCGAAACGACCATCTCGAAGATTACTAAGACATATATTTTTATCATGTATCAGTGTATGTGAAAACAGAGAGCTACAGATTTTAAAATAGGTCAATTCACTATATTAAAACAGAGAGATACATACACAATTCACTATATTACAACAGTGCCATTGCAAAATTAATCAATAATTAAGAATAAAATAGTAATAAGAATATTCTCTTTAAAATAGGCTTCACCAAATTAGCATCATAAAATAATAAGCATCATAAAATTACAAGTATGACATTCTCTTTTAAAATAGGCTTCACACGACACAATTGTTATGCACTCTACTCAATATTCATCACTAATTACAAATACTATACACACATCCGTTAATATGCATACCCTAGGTATATAGGCACTAGGGTCATTACATTCTACCCACCTTATAATCAAGTCCGTCCTCGGACTTCCCAAACTAAGAATCCACTTAAGGAGGGACAGACTTAGATATGAAGGTCACTATACCCCGTGCATAAATATACTATCACTAAAGCAAGGCATACCCATGTACATTCACTTACACATATATCAAATAGGCATACACATAACAGGGCATACACTCCCCCATGCATGGGCACACACCCATACAGATCATACCAACATACATGTACATTTGATTATAAACACATTAGGTACATCCAAATACTTATATACATATAGTAGAAAGTCGTACATCAAGGTTTACACACACAGCTATCCATATCATTGTATATTCGTCACACACATGCATAAGCATAGGCGCTTACCACTATATACATAACATATCACATACGTCACCATATATGTATACGCAATACAATAGAGAAACATAATATACTAATATACTCAGAGTATGCCCATTTACTCATGAGTGGGACACGGGGATCCACACATGGATCCATACTCTATACATCCACACTACATACATCTCGATCAATATAATAGCCCTACTATACAAACAACTATAGATCCACCCTCTTCAGTCACATACACTACACAATATCAGCATACCGACCCATACTCATATAACTATCTAGAATAGCAGCTATAGCTATAAATTTAGCGGTAACTGCACACACGTGTATATGACAGAAATCTACTCGACGATAAATATGGTAGATCTACCGATAAATACATAAGTATATACATCATATACACATACATATGTACATACATACTCATAGACGTCATCACACATATCAATATGCACAAGTATTCATATGATGGTACATCCATCCATTCACGGGTAAGTGTATCCGCTTACCACCATACATACAACCGTATACATTTTCCAAATATATATCAAGCACACAACATGCATACATCTAGGGCATGCCCACTCAAACCTGAGTGGAACACAAAGATCCGCACATGGATCTACACACACAATCAGCGTATACACATATACTTTGGCACACCATATCTATACATTGCATAAAGTTCAATCAATTATATAATTCTATGTTACATACTACTCATAGGCTACCATATATCAACACACACATGCACCTCCACACTCAGACATACGATCAGATATGTCTCCTAATATCCATCCAACATTCGCACATGTATCATCACACGAAGTCTTACATATCAAGACCATTACATATAGATAGCCATACAATAATATATCCATCCATCCACAGGTGTAAGCATACCCGCTTACGGCCATACATGTATTATATACTCATCACAGACATCAACTCATAACACTATCGCCTTTAAAACATATCCACACATACATGGATGGAACTCAAGATCCACACATGCATCTACACACTCGACATTTGCATATCACATACAATATATAGCCACCACGCAATACATCTATACACTACCTGTATCTCAATCAAGTAGATAACTCAATTTTACACACTACTCATATGTCAACTATTTAGTAACACATGCAATTCAAATACAATCACATAACCATATAATATTTGTACATATATTACAATCATATGCACATGAGCATATCATCCCAATATACTCAACAAGCCATATGCAACACTTATAGAAATATAGATATGTATATGTACACATACCTACAAACATAAAGATGTACATACATTCATATTGAATCAACACTCGAATCTCAACCCCCAGGGTTTTATACCTCAAGCTTCTGATATCTGACCCATCCTAAGGCTGGACTCTACCCACCTTAGGACTCAATTACCCACAAACACACGAACACTACTCGTACTATTCCATACACAACCGCAGTGAGGGGACCTGCGTTGGCCACCACCTGTCACGACCCGCTCCCTGGGATACACAGGGAGGCAGGGTGCATTGTCACGTCCCGCTTCCTGTAACGGCCTGTTTTCTAGTTGCATTTTGATTGTTGTGTGCCTGTATTTTACCTTGCCGATTCTGTTATTTTCGTCCGAGTGGATATTCATCTGCACGTTGACGCGAGCGCGTCGTCGTTTTCAGTTTACCGTAGCGTGATTTTAAGCCGTAAATCGTAATTATTACTAAATTATTAATTACTTTTAATTAAGAATTAATCTCTAATTAATTTATTTCTAGTAATCGCTAATTACCAGTTAAATTATAATTAACTTATTGTTATTTTAACTAAGTCTTTTTACTAAATTACTTTCACTAAGTTATTTTACTATATTATCCTAACCCTACCTCAATGAAATCTCACCAGTATGTTGGTGAGATCCAACATCAGCCTTCAAGCCTCCCTCCACCTCCCAACCATCCCCTTAAACTTGTCCTCCCCCGACCATCAACCAACCCTATTCAACCTGTCTTCCCATCCTCCCCTTCTTAAGCGAACTACAGAGAAAACAATCAGGCAATCCAAGCCAACAACCAACAACACATCCCTCCACCGTCAACAACCCCATCTCCATCAGCAACACCCCAACATCACCAACACCTCCTCCTCCACAAATCAGCCATCCAAATCCTTACAACCCAATCGAACAAAGCAGAAATCCAAAACAAAATCTGAAAACAAATCACAAACCCAACCCCAAACTGGATTGCAAACCAAACCCCCAAACAAATCAAACCCCCAGCATCACCCTCCTTCAGATTGCACGCGTCGACGCTCCGATCTCGTCGAAAGCCGCACAGCCCCCTGGTGGCGTCGCTGTGACCCTCTCGAAGTCGCCGCCGCCGTTCCCAGAGCCCCCGCCCGTACGCCGCTCGACCCGCCGTCCCGATCGTCGACCCGACGCCCCAAGCCCCGATCCCGCAGCCTCGCCGTGCCCCGGATCGCGCCCGAAGCCTCCGCGAAGCGCGCCGCCCGCCCGTCGCCTAGGGACCGCTGCCCGCCCCGATCTCGCCTGCGCTGCCCCTTGCCGCCGTGACCGTCGGAAGTCCGATCCGCCGTCGCCCCGCCTCCGATCCGACCGCCGTAAGCCCCTGCAGAGAACGAAAAAAAAAAAGAAAAAGAAAAACGAAGAAGAGGAAGAAGTCGAGAGAAAGGGAGAGGGAGAGAAGATAAAGGGGGGATGGGGTTTTGTTATTTATTAATTATTATTATTATTATTATTAACAGTTTAAGTTTAAGTTTAAGTTTAAGTTTAAGTTTAAGTTTATAAAGTTATTAAGTATTATAACTTAAGTTAAGTAATAGATGTTTACCTTGTTAATAAATTTATTTAAATAAGTTTAACTAAGTGGGTTAAGATTATTATAAATAGTTAAGATTAAATTAGTGCTAAATTAAGGTTAGTTCCTTTAAGTTAATGAAATATTTTAATTGGATCTTTAAACTGATACCACAATTCCACGATGCAGATAAAACGTGCCTCACGTCACCACCACCTGGACGCCCACACCCGCGTCAAGGCAAGTATTTTGAGTAAATGAACTGCAACCCTGACCGTTGAAACTTATTGCTAAATTTGTGGTGTTTGTCAAACTCTGGTAGTCAGATATCATATTCCACATTGCTTAATGTTTTTACTTAACTATACTGCCTCTACCATTCGCCATGCTAACGAAATAAACAATTGGAAAAGATGGATGTGTTACAAACACATCTGAGATGACCATCGAATACAGATGGGGTGAAACCTAGTCGGTGACTAGACATACACTTTGGGCGGGGTTGGTTCTTGTAGTAGAGTCTGTAATTGTTGCTTGAACACCTTACGGCTACCCCCAAAACCACACTAACGGAGGCAAGCAGCTTGACCATATTCCAGGTTGGAATGGCAAGAAGCGTCACGGTAAGCCCCCGATGATAGGGTGTATCGAGAACATTACTTTCTCAGACATGGACTTATCACGAGCACAAATACTCAATTTACCACTACCTTACTTTTAAATCTGCAAAACTCATGCATGCTTGTACTTTACTTTCTGCACTTATTATTCATAACTGTGTACTAACGCTTTTTGTCCCTTATAGTTGTTCTTCATTCATTGCTTTAAAATATCTTGCCGAGCTTATCGCTGACATATATTTCAACGTGTTTTGAAATATATGTTAGGTTTAGAGACAGAGTTACCCAGAGGACACCACTCTTGAGGATCCCACCTTAGAGGTGGACCCCGCTGACCAGAGTTACGAGGATACTGAGATCATCCCCGCGGAAGACTAGAGCGGGACTTTTATATTTCAGTATTGTTGTATTTTATTTTCAGGTTGTGTTTGCTTCAGCAGTTTGGTACGACGGCCTGCTAGGGCCTAAATTATCTGTGTGTTTGTTTTTGACGCTGGTACTGTAATGTAATGAATGATTGTGCTGCTTGTGAAGATTCACGTGCATGGACCTGCCTTCGCTAAAATCACGCTTAGTGTGCTTAAGTCAAGGAAGAAGGGAAAGAAAAAAAAGTACCTCTTCTTTGCTTTAAGCACATGCGGACCCGCTCACGTTCTCGCCCCAAGTATAATGGGAAGCGGGGCGTGACAGGTTTTAGTGGTGGCCCACGCAGGTCTCTGCTCTCCTTTCTGCGAAGTACTTCAGAAGCAGTGTGAACATCATTACTGACCAGAGGGTTTGAATAACTTTGTACAAAAAATGTTTAAACTTGTTTATCTTGCAGCATGGCAGGAAGACCGAACACTCGCAAACGGGAATGGGACTAGCGGGAATGATACTCCCGACCTCCTTGGACTCATGAATATCATGAGAGGAATGTTGGAGACTCAACAACAGCTGATTCGACAGGGTCAGCAGCTTGCACCCCCCTGCACCACCTGCACCACCCCCACCTCGAGCTGAGCCCGGAGCGAAACAATTTCGAGAGCTTTTCCCGAAGAGCTTTTCTGGGAGAGAAGGCCCCCTTTAGCAGCAGAAGAATGGGCCCGAACTACCGCGGAAGACCTGAGTCTTGCCCGCATTGACCAGGCAGGCTGGGTAGAGATTGCCAAGAAACAGCTGACTGGAAATGCCCGAAACTGGTGGGACAATGAGGAAGCTCGTCTTATCAAGCCCATCAACTGGACCATGTTTCGAGAGCGTTTTGACGCTCAGTATTTTCCTCGATCAGCCAAGAGGGAACTGCAGCAACGTTTCGTTAACCTGGAAACAAGGCAACATGACTGTTGACGAATACGAGGCAGAGTTTTCGATGCTTAGTCGATTTGCCCCAAATCTGGTGGAAGATCCCGAAGACTGTGCTTATCAGTTCTTCCAGGGGCTAGACCTGGACATTCAAGGATCAATGTCTTCGGTAAATCTGACTACACATCAGGAAGTGTTAGATGCTGCTAAGAAGCATGAAATTAATGTGAATCGCAAGAAGGCACTTCAGATTGGAGGAAGTAGGTGTCCATCGGAGCCACCCAGGGGAAACCTCCCGACCTACTCAAACTGCACAGTTCAAGAGGCCCGCTGCCCCTACCAACAATCGACCCCAGCTGGTGTGCTTCCACTGCAAGCGCACGGGTCATGTCAAGAAAGACTGCAGAGAGCTGCTGAATCTATGCATGATATGTGGAGGCATCTGCACATGCTACCAGAGACTGCCCTCGCCCGCACCAACAAGCCGATGACTGCTGGACCTTCTGGGACCCGTTCAGCGTGGAGCTCCTGGACCTACTCTGCACGGACCACCTCTGACCCCACAACAGAAGGCTTTTGCACAGGCGAGGCAGAACCAGCCGAGACGTCAGATCTTCACCATGACAGCCGCGGAGGCTGAGACGGATGAGCAAGTGATATCAGGTATTACTTGAACTCTTCTTTTAATGCTTATATTATATGCATGTGTTGCTTGTTTATCTTTTGCTAAGATATTTCCTATGCACTAGGTGTTATATTAATAGCCTCCCATCCGGCCCTATCCCTTTTTGATTCGGGAGCCACTCACTGCTTCATATCCCGAGGATTTGTAGAGAGACATTCTATTCATGTCGACCCTCTACCGAATCACTTGAGCATCACTACTGCGAGTGGAGTAGTGAGGACTTCTTCTGGCTGTCGATCTTGCTCTATTGTGATTTGTGGACACGAGTTGTTCGCAGATTTTAATGATAGTCGACATGTCTAATTTCGATGCGATATTCGGCATGGATTGGTTAGGAAATTTCTACGCTACTATCGATTGTCACAACAAGAAAGTAGTGTTTGAAATCCCTGATCACCACTGTGTTTGAATTCATGAGTGGAGACCGTTCACTTGGGCCTATCAAGTTTCGGGCCAAGCCGAACGAACTAATCATTGCATCGATGCAGGTTGAGCCTGAAAGACCTAGAGTGGTTCGAGACTTTGCAGACGTATTCCCGGAAGATATTTCAGGATTACCCGCCTGATCGAGCTCTGGAATTTACTATCGACCTTATACCGAACACACAACCTATTTCGAAGGCTCCTTATCGCATGGCTCCTGCTGAACTGGAGGAACTTCGAAAACAGCTTGACGACTTGTTGCAGAAGGGATTGATTCATCCGAGCGTATCTCCTTGGGGTTGCGCCAGTTCTTTTGGTCAAGAAGAAGGATGGTTCGAGAAGGATGTGCGTGGACTATAGAGAACTGAATAAGGTAACCATAAAGAACAAGTACCCGCTGCCGCGAATTGACGACATCTTTGATCAACTTGGCGGATCGCGAGTATTCTCGAAGCTGGATCTCCGAAGTGGTTATCATCAAGTGAAGGTCAGAAGCGGAGACATCCCGAAGACAGCATTCAGGACCAAGTATGGGCACTATGAATTTGTAGTCATGCCATTTGGTGTGACTAACGCCCCAGCAGTATTCATGAACCTCATGAACTTGATCTTCTATGAGTTCTTGGATAAGTTCGTGGTGATCTTCATCGATGACATCTTGGTCTACTCGAAGGATGAAGAAGCGCATGCCGAGCATCTGCGGATTGTACTGGAGACATTGCGACATCATCGGTTGTACGCCAAGTTCAGCAAGTGTGATTTCTGGCTAGACCGAGTCGCCTTTCTTGGGCATGTGGTATCAGGAGACGGTATCTCTGTTGATCCGGAGAAGGTCATTTCAGTCAGGAACTGGCCGACTCCTCGATCAGCTACCGACATCAGGAGTTTCTTAGGATTGGCGGGTTATTACCGTCGGTTCATCAAGGACTTCTCGAAAATTGCCGAGCCTATGACTCGCTTGACGAGGAAGGATGTCAAGTATGTATGGTCAGACTCTTGTGAACAGGCATTTGGAATATTGAAGGCCAAACTGACGACTGCCACCAGTGTTAGCTATACCAGACAGGACTGGAGGATTTGAGGTCTTTTGTGACGCATCTGGCAAGGGACTTGGATGTGTCCTGCATCAGCATGGTCATGTGGGTCGCCTATGCTTCTCGACAATTGAAGATTCACGAGAAGAATTATCCGACTCACGACCTGGAGTTGGCTGCTGTCATCTTTGCTCTGAAGATTTGGAGGCATTTTCTTTTGAGCGAGCAAGTCAAGATCTACACCGACCACAAGAGCCTGAAGTATATTTTCTCTCAGAAGGAGCTCAATATGAGGCAACGCAGATGGTTAGAGCTTATGGCTGATTACGACATCGACCTCCAGTATCATCCAGGGAAGGTGAATGTCGTACCTGACGCATTGAGCAGATTACCAGCGATCATGACTCTTTCAGCTCAATGGAGACTTCAACAGGCTATCCGTGAGATGGAGGTTGAAGGTTATTTTACCTGGGACTTCTGCATCATTGATGAATATGCAAGTTCAGTCTACTATTGTGGATCGAATCAAAGTTACTCAGACTGGAGATGCGAAGTTACGAAAGATCCGGGAGCAAGTCATTGCTGGACTGCGGACGGATTTTCTGATTCATGAGGATGGTTCCCTGAGATACGGCAGTAGGGATCTGCGTACCTTCAGGTGATATCAGAGAGGAGTTGATGAAGGAAGCTCATAGCTCTTCCTACTCTATTCATCCTGGTGGCACCAAAATGTACAAAGATCTTCGTCTGAATTTTTGGTGGCATGGAATGAAGAGAAGCGTGGCTCGAAGTGTTGCTAAGTGCCTTGTGTGTCAGCAAGTGAAGGCTGAACATCATCGCATAGCTGGACTACTTCAACCCCTGCCGATTCCAGAGTGGAAATGGCAGCACATCACTATGGATTTCGTGACTGGACTACCTCGGAGTACTAAGCAGAATGATGCGATTTGGGTGATCGTTGACCGATTAACCAAATCAGCGCATTTCATACCCTTCCGAGTGGGACAATCTACGGAAATACTTGCTAAGAAGTATATGGAGGAGATTGTTCGATTGCATGGAGTTCCGGTGAGCATCGTCTCTGACCGGGACACTAGATTCACTTCCCAGTTTTGGAAGAGTCTGCAATCCAATTTGGGTACCAGTCTGAGTTTCAGCACTGCGTATCACCCGCAGACGGATGGCCAATCAGAGCGTACCATACAAATATTAGAGGACATGCTGCGAGCTTGTATGCTGGATTTCAAAGGTTCGTGGGAAGACCATCTACACCTGGTGGAGTTTTCCTACAACAATAGCTACCAAGCCAGCATTGGCATGGCCCCATTCGCAGCACTCTACGGAAGGAGAGTGTCGATCCCCCGCTGAGTTGGGATGACATTGGTGATCGAGAATTATTGGGCCCGGAGATGATCGTTGAGACTGTGGATGTAGTGCGTAACATCAGGAGACAAGTTACGCATTGCACAAGACCGGTACAAGCATTGGGCTGATGCCAAGCGTCGCCACTTGGAGTTTCAACCAGGGAGATCATGTTTTCCTGAAGATATCCCCAAACCGAGGAGTGATACGCTTTGGGAGACGAGGCAAGCTCAGTCCAAGGTTCGTTGGACCCTTTGATGTGTTAGAGCGAGTTGGAGAAGTGGCTTATCGTCTAGCTCTACCGCCATCATTAGAGGGAGTACATAATGTTTTCCATGTCTCCCAGCTGCGTCGTTACATCAGTGATCCTACTCATGTGGTCGATCATTCCGAGATCACGGTGCGACCAGACCTTACCTATGAGCAGCAGCCTGTTCAGATTCTTGATCGACGTCAGAAGGCGCTCAGGAATAAGGTTTGTCGAACTTGTGCGAGTGATGTGGCGCCACGACTCGCCAGGAGAATCCACCTGGGAGCGAGAGGATGAGATGCGAGGACGTTACCCCTACCTCTTCCCTGCTCTGTAGAGAATTCCAGGGACGGAATTATTCTAAGGAGGGTAGGATGTAACGGCCTGTTTTCTAGTTGCATTTTGATTGTTGTGTGCCTGTATTTTACCTTGCCGATTCTGTTATTTTCGTCCGAGTGGATATTCATCTGCACGTTGACGCGAGCGCGTCGTCGTTTTCAGTTTACCGTAGCGTGATTTTAAGCCGTAAATCGTAATTATTACTAAATTATTAATTACTTTTAATTAAGAATTAATCTCTAATTAATTTATTTCTAGTAATCGCTAATTACCAGTTAAATTATAATTAACTTATTGTTATTTTAACTAAGTCTTTTTACTAAATTACTTTCACTAAGTTATTTTACTATATTATCCTAACCCTACCTCAATGAAATCTCACCAGTATGTTGGTGAGATCCAACATCAGCCTTCAAGCCTCCCTCCACCTCCCAACCATCCCCTTAAACTTGTCTCCCCCGACCATCAACCAACCCTATTCAACCTGTCTTCCCATCCTCCCCTTCTTAAGCGAACTACAGAGAAAACAATCAGGCAATCCAAGCCAACAACCAACAACACATCCCTCCACCGTCAACAACCCCATCTCCATCAGCAACACCCCAACATCACCAACACCTCCTCCTCCACAAATCAGCCATCCAAATCCTTACAACCCAATCGAACAAAGCAGAAATCCAAAACAAAATCTGAAAACAAATCACAAACCCAACCCCAAACTGGATTGCAAACCAAACCCCCAGCATCACCCTCCTTCAGATTGCCACGCGTCGACGCTCCGATCTCGTCGAAGCCGCACAGCCCCCTGGTGGCGTCGCTGTGACCCTCTCGAAGTCGCCGCCGCCGTTCCCAGAGCCCCCCGCCCGTACGCCGCTCGACCCGCCGTCCCGATCGTCGACCCGACGCCCCAAGCCCCGATCCCGCAGCCTCGCCGTGCCCCGGATCGCGCCCGAAGCCTCCGCGAAGCGCGCCGCCGCCCGTCCGCCTAGGGACCGCCGCCGCCCCGATCTCGCCTGCGCTGCCCCTTGCCGCCGTGACCGTCGGAAGTCCGATCCGCCGTCGCCCCCGCCTCCGATCCGACCGCCGTAAGCCCCTGCAGAGAACGAAAAAAAAAAAGAAAAAGAAAAACGAAGAAGAGGAAGAAGTCGAGAGAAAGGTGAGAGGGAGAGAAGATAAAGGGGGATGGGGTTTTGTTATTTATTAATTATTATTATTATTATTATTAACAGTTTAAGTTTAAGTTTAAGTTTAAGTTTAAGTTTAAGTTTATAAAGTTATTAAGTATTATAACTTAAGTTAAGTAATAGATGTTACCCTTGTTAATAAATTTATTTAAATAAGTTTAACTAAGTGGGTTAAGATTATTATAAATAGTTAAGATTAAATTAGTGCTAAATTAAGGTTAGTTCCTTTAAGTTAATGAAATATTTTAATTGGATCTTTAAACTGATACCACAATTCCACGATGCAGATAAAACGTGCCTCACGTCACCACCACCTGGACGCCCACACCCGCGTCAAGGCAAGTATTTTGAGTAAATGAACTGCAACCCTGACCGTTGAAACTTATTGCTAAATTTGTGGTGTTTGTCAAACTCTGGTAGTCAGATATCATATTCCACCATTGCTTAATGTTTTTACTTAACTATACTGCCTCTACCATTCGCATGCTAACGAAATAAACAATTGGAAAAGATGGATGTGTTACAAACACATCTGAGATGACCATCGAATACAGATGGGGTGAAACCTAGTCGGTGACTAGACATACACTTTGGGCGGGGTTGGTTCTTGTAGTAGAGTCTGTAATTGTTGCTTGAACACCTTACGGCTACCCCCAAAACCACACTAACGGAGGCAAGCAGCTTGACCATATTCCAGGTTGGAATGGCAAGAAGCGTCACGGTAAGCCCCCGATGATAGGGTGTATCGAGAACATTACTTTCTCAGACATGGACTTATCACGAGCACAAATACTCAATTTACCACTACCTTACTTTTAAATCTGCAAAACTCATGCATGCTTGTACTTTACTTTCTGCACTTATTATTCATAACTGTGTACTAACGCTTTTTGTCCCTTATAGTTGTTCTTCATTCATTGCTTTAAAATATCTTGCCGAGCTTATCGCTGACATATATTTCAACGTGTTTTGAAATATATGTTAGGTTTAGAGACAGAGTACCCAGAGGACACCACTCTTGAGGATCCCACCTTAGAGGTGGACCCCGCTGACCAGAGTTACGAGGATACTGAGATCATCCCCGCGGAAGACTAGAGCGGGACTTTTATATTTCAGTTGTATTGTTGTATTTTATTTTCAGGTGTGTTTGCTTCAGCAGTTTGTACGGCCATGCTCCCTGGGATACACAGGGAGGCAGGGTGCATTGTCACGTCCCGCTTCCCATTAGACTTGGGAGCGAGGACGCGAACGGGCCTGCTTGTGCAAGTTAGGAGGAGGTACTTTTGCTTTTCTTTCCTCCTTGACTTAACACAATAAGCGTCTGTGTGAAAAACCGCAGATTCTTGCTTGTATTACTTAAAAACGACACAGATAAGTAAAACATTATTACAATCTCAAATGTCTCAACGGAATTACAACAATGCAGAAAAGAATAGTAGGTCTTATGACCCGTACAATGAATGAAAAGAAGTGCAATGAAAATTTCACTATGTCAACAAGTCTTGGTCCACTGGTTCAGCTATCTCAACTAGTCCTCCTGGCACTATAGCTCGGGATCTGACATACATCCAAAAACATGAATGTATGTCAGCAAGGTCTGCAAGTAGATGTTAGAACCCAAGGCAAGGTATACAAATTTATACTGGATTTAAGAGACAATTATAAATTAAACGGATAACAATAAAGTTTAGGCATGCTGATTTTAAAGTAAATACATCCTAACATGCAATTTTAAGCAGTTTAACAAGTAAGGTGAGAAGTTATGACCTGGTAGTTTTAACGAATTAAAGTAAGCACTATAAACATGGCAATCTTAATATGCGAGCAAGTGTCAACGATTGTTACAATTACAATGCAATGCTTTCTATCATGCATAGGGTTCTCGCCTTTAGGTCGTGATGAGTGAGTCGTTCTTCACACGGGGGCTTACCGTGCTTGGCGCTAACCCACCGCATATGGGTGGTGCCATTGAAGAGATATCTACTGGAAAATTGGACATTAGCCACGGACAAATCCGTGGCTAATGCCCCAAAATCCGTGGCTAATACACAATAGCCACGGAATTTTATAAATTCCGTGGCTAATATTCCGTGGAGGAAAGTGGCATTGCTAATACGAAAAATTCCGTGGCAAACAAAAGAAAATCAGTGGCAAAAACATTAGCCACGGACCATTAGCCACGGAATATCCGTGGCTACTGTCAAAAATTAGCCACAAAAAAATCTGTGGCTAATACCAAGTAGCCACGATCAATCTGTCGTATAGGGCTGTGGCTAATTAACATTAGCCACGGAAAATCCGTGGCTAATGTTTTAATTTTTTTTAAAAAAATTAAAAATTCAAAAAGAATTCATGCACAATTAAAATTCCCAGAATAATAAACAACCAAAATATCCATGTATAACCATCAACTTTATCATCTCAATCCAAATAGAAATATAAAATAATGTTGTTAACAAAATTCTCATAAAAACCGAAAAACCCATCATCTTCATCAACAATGTTGATGCGTGTATATACAAAACCATCATACAATCATCACTCATCAATTCAATGTTTCAATACATATATACAATATATGAAAGCTCATGGTATCGCCAAATGCTTCATATGCGATGATTCAGACATAGAATCCATCTTTTTTCAACCTGGGCTATGTCCTTGCTTTGCAGCTCTTGGTATCGAGGCTCAATCCTACATACAAGAAACAATTCAAATTAACTGCCTAAAGTTTTGGGAGGATTATTGAGACTCAAAAGGCTTCGAATTTTGATTACATTTTGTCCTTTGAAAAGAGATTGGTCCAGAGCTGCAATCCGTTCTGGACTCCGTCACCGGCAGGCATCTCCGAGTGAACAATTCCCCCGCAGCAGCCATCCACTGCATAAAAATATGGAAGTTTCATCAAGTTTTAATCCATCCAAGCATTCGTGATTGTTTGGCTAATTGAGCATCAGCAAATACCTGCAAATCTCCAGCTCGGATAGTGCCCTTGTAGCCGGAGAAATCTTGGTGGCTGAAAGGTCCCTGAATTTCGTTACAGAGAACAAACTAAGCATCAAAATACCTTTTTCTCCTCAGTATTAATAATACAAGGCAAATTTAAAGAGGGACACAATTCAGGGGATGGGGTGTAGCTTTATATATGCGGATGGAAGGAGGAGAGGGGGTGTAGCTGTTTGCTTTTGATATGGGCTTGACAGTGTCAATGTTTTTATTTGCACATTGCTGTCAAAGGCACTTTTGTCTTCATGCACTGGATGTATTAATTCTTCATATGCAAATCCAATGTTGATACATGTAACTAGACAAGTAGCTGTAGTTATGTCAGATACATTCACAAAAGAGTGTGTTTTGAGGATATTATTCACTGATCAGTTGCCATCTTGATTAGCCCGTGAGGAACCTTTTCCATGCTACCATGGCATAAATCCACCCGCAACAAGGCAACAACCACTGTCAGCTTGATTTTGCCCAAGGCTAAGATCAACGATTCTTTATCTCAAAAGAAAGAAAGCTTTGGCATCGCATATATTGTGTGTGTATACCACAATTGGGGCATCACATATAGACATCGCCTTTGAGTAGCAGACCTGATCCTCCACAAATTTCGCATTTTCTCTATGCTATCTGAAATAGGCAATAACACTCGTGCATGCATTAATAGGTTCCAGTAGTGTAGTGAACACAAGCGGAAAAGAGAATGATGCAAGTATGCATGATCTGGTTGTAAAGCTCTGGAATATTCAGTCTAAACATTAATATTCATTCGCCAGCCTATCATCTAGTTTTATTACCTTGTGTACAATTCAGTCTATTCATACATGTTGATGACCTGGAAATTAGCATCCTTTACATATGAACGAATTAATGAATTACTGCTTACCCAAATTTACACAGTACCTTGGTTGCTCTACTCAATTAAATGTGTATGCTATCAGGAATGATATGTGAATAAGATGTCTCTCGGTTAGGAGAGAGTCTGTCGCATGAACTGAAAATGTTGTGATGCAAGGACATGAAAAACTAATAAATATGGGCTTACGATTCGTTTGCTCAATTCAATGCATGCGACGAAGAAGGGGGAAAACGTATTATTAATACTGAACCCCCAACCCTCACCTATAGAATATGTGTACCTCACCTGCATGATTTACAGAAAGAGCACAGTATAACAGATCGAACTATCCATTCTACTAAAAAGGAAAAGGTTATCAATGGTTGTGAAATTTATATAATTTGCAAATTTCATAATACATAATACCATAGTTAGGTAGTATAAACCTGACTGGGAAAGGCTCATGATCACGCAATCCTACACGGGAAAGAATAGTAACTGCAATGCAAAGACAGTTGTCTTTAATAAGATTTGGTCTTGCAAACAGGAAACTGGCTGGTAAGAAATAAAAGCAGTCGGACATTAGCGAGATCTTCTAACAATCATTTGAATGTCTCCTTGGCTTTAAATTATTATAAGTCGGATCTGTGAGCTCATTCCCGATGGCAAATCCCTAATGAAATAATTTGTCGACAATACAAGTATTGAAATGTTCCAGGCAAGAAGTACATGTAAGAGGTACTAAAGGCATCAAAGTTCAGCCGTATAAGTAAGGTATCAGAGTTCATATAAAGTTAAACAATGATAGTAAATCTCAAATAAAATTTCTCTCTTGGAAAATAGTGTTTTGATTTCTCTAATGTAACTAAATCTTGCATCCAAAACAAATACTTCAAGATGTTGACCTAGCAATATTTACTCCAAAAAACAGTAATAAAAAGTAAAAAATATATTGATAAGCAGTGAACAATAACTAATTAACAAGATTTGCACTGTTAAACTTAAGAATTCATCAACAAACAAAGAGGTTATGCCCAAACACAACTAAAGGTAATCAAATGTATCACTGAGAATCCTAGCCTCTCCCACTTGATTATATATGACATTCGCTATTCAAGTCAAGGTTTCAAAGATTCAAAATTACCTGAAGGCATATATCAGAGGAAACATCTTGTTCAAAAACACCTAGTGATATAACGGGCAAGGATGTAAGAACAACATTGAATAATTTCATGTACCAATCATCATATAAGAGCTCCCCTGAGAATCTTGTATAGATCTCATAGTAAAAGAGTGTCATGCCAAATGCTATGTTTTTGTACACAAAATAGAGAATCAGCAAAAGTAGGGTGGAAAAGGAAAAAAACAACCTGATTAGAAACCACATAATATACAAAAGAAATACTGACAGTAAAGTAAAAAACTTCACCATCTTAGCAATTCTCTTATAACACCAATGGCCATGCACTATAAGTAGCCGTTCCAACATGGAGAATTGTGGAAATGAGAAGTCACTTGCCATGACTGCCTGAACATGACAGAAAAGAAAATTTATCAATTATTTTTCACTTCGCACATATGAAATGAAAATAATGCAAAGAAGATAGAAATGTGTAGGATCTACATCATGTAAGTGCTTGCAGACAACAGAATACATGAGAAAATGTTGAAGCTATTCCACATGCTATCAATGGAAATTTCAGAAATATAATGTTGATGAAATATGCTTCGGAGAAAACTGGCCAATTCCAGTGTACCATTGACCCAAAATATGGGATAAGAATCAGTCATGAGGCAGACGCTTAAACAAAATTGGATGTTTTTATGGTTAACACCTAAGACCATCCAACAAACACAACAGCACTTGGCTTTTAATCACCAAGCAGCATGTTTTACTAGATCCACAAAAAACCGACAAGTCACAGAACAACTTCTACAATACATGCAACAAATATGATAATTGTACTGATTATGGTTGTCAACAATACATGCAACAAATACTACATTACAACAGCAATTTGCAAACACATTACATTTCCATGCACATTCATCGAAGAAGCAACAGATTATATTCGACATTTGGAGATGCTGAAGCTACAACGACTTAACTCTCCTTACGGATTGCTAACAGAAGCATATAAGCAAAGCAAAGAATGATATCATTATCATTATATCATGAAAATAGAAAAAGGAAAAGAGTGCAATGCAAGAGTAGAAAATGAATATTGAGGCAATCTATCAATAATGTGATCTATATCAGGCTATGGTGTGGTTGCTCTTGTGCTGTTCGCATGCCGGAAGTCGCATGTGCACAGGCTCTGTGACTCCTTCACAACACGCTGTGAACGTTCGCTGGTGCAACTTGATGTTAACTAATTTACCAGCAATCTAGAAAACAAAATGAAAGAAGGAATCTGTCGCCATTCTGTCCGACAAACAGTAAATGGAAGTACAATTATTAAAAAACAATAATATTAAGAAAAATATAGAACGAAGTGTTGCAGCTCATATGTAATGCATACACACCAACACAAGAAACACACACCTAGAAAAGAAACAACATAAAGTGTAATGCTGAAAGGTGGGAGGTTTAACTCATACAAATCAATTTTTCACTTTTTAGTTTCTTAAGTTCCGACATCTTGTCGAAAGAATAAAATGTAACATAACTCTTTTTTTCTCGCGAGCAATGTTCAGACACCATGAATGGCATTATGAGAGAATAAACACTGACCATTCTCCAAGTTAAATCCTCTGGTCCAAGAGGTTGAGATGGACTTGAGTATAGAAAGTGCCTAGAATACTGGAACATGCAAATGAGGCAACAAACAAACTAGTCAACAAGTATAGAGTCATTCCATTGTGAGCATCACTCATTGATTTTCTAAAGACTTTTATAGAGAGATGCAAACTATAACAATCCAGTTAACAAACCTCAGCAAGATTGGCTAGCATCTCTTTTATTTGTGTGGGATTGATGCTCCTGAGAAAACTCACAAGCCACCCAGGTTGCATAGCATCACTAGATGAAACAAAAAGTGCAATCTCCATAAACCATGAAAATAACAACATTAAGCACCGATATTTTATTCATAACCAAAAGAGGTATACCATCACAAGAAGAGAAAAGGATAAAGAAAAAAGTGGAGGAAGAAAGGCCGATATGCATATCTAATGAACTGTTCAAATAATTAGCATATTAATTTTCTATATGATTGCGGAAGGTAACCAAATAAAAGTCAAGTCTGCATGTCATATTGATAGGTTAGAACTAAGTAGCATTTTCATGTCAGCTAGAGATGTATATTAAACAGAATCAACAATTTAGTCTAACCAAGTAAAAATTCGAACAGAGACATGGGGAGGGACGGAGACATAAACCTTGCGATAATCGAGTATTCCTTCAAAAGGAAGCTCCAATTCATCAATGACTATAACAGGAATACACCCACTTGCTATTGCATCAAAAAGCCAAGCAGAAGATGAAGATGGCTTATCACAAGAGGGATTGAGGGAGAATCCATCCAAATTTAACTTCTTTAGCAGATAATTGACATATCCATATCAAAGTGAGACCCTCCTAATTCGATCTCTGCAAAACCTAAACGACACCACGGCCCCCATCTGGCTGAAGAAATAAAATATCTGCCGCTCGGTCACCGAAGGATTGATATCACCGATGTATAACGTTGCTAAAAGTGCCGGTGCCTTGCAAAGGGCTCGGCGACCTGGGATAGAGCTGCATGAGAGGAGGCGACATGTTCATAAATTAGATAATTACATATATTTTCAACAACATTTGAACTCGTTTGGCACGAAACCCTAAATTTTGATGAAATGGGGGAAGAGGGGTACTGGGTACCTCGAGAATATGAGAAACGCAAGCTCTCGGCTGAGAGACGACATGGCTACTGGAAGATCACCGCTGCTGTCGCCGGAACTCGGATCAGTCGGCGTCGAATCGGAGCGGCGCCCCTCCTCCCCTCATGTTGCCGACAGCCGTAACCCCTAACTGAGATAGAGAGAGATAGTGAATAGAGATAACCGCGAGAGAGCCGCATGATCTTGGATCGATCGACATCGAATCGGATCGGTGCCCCTCCTCCCCTCATGTTGCCGACAGCCGCAAACCCTAACCGAGAGAGAGAGAATAGAGATAACCTCGATAGAAAGGGGGGATGGAGAGGGAGAAAGATACAGCAAAGGGGAGAGATCATGAGGGAGACAAATAGAGAGATGGGAACAACATTATTAGGAGAGGGGGAAAATTCCCGCGCTTGATCTGCGAAAAAATTTCACATATCTATCACGGATCGGGAGAAAATTGGGTAAATGTCACCGGTCAACAAGGGTTTTTAATTTTTACCACCAAATTTAAAAAGTTGGCTAGAATAACACCCTAACGAAAAAAGAGACGAAAATACCCCTAGCATATTCACAAAAATTAAACCACAAAAAAGCAAAAAGTAAAAACCCTGGGAAAAACCAATTACAGCACGTCGTTTGCACTCCTCCAATTTGCCGTCCAAATCGCCCATCTTCCTCCTCTCCGATCATCCCTCCGCCGTTCCCGTCTTGAACCGCATCTCACGTAGCTGCAATGCTCCCAACCAACGCACCCTCAAACCCTTCGCCGCTTCTCCAACTCATACGGCGTAGCCCTCGCAAAGCTCAGACGACGCAGAAATCACAGCACCGTCGGACCAAGCCTCCAGCGCCTTTTTGATTTTTGAACCAGGTAAGTGATTTGCGCATATTTTGCTTCGCATTTTGGAATTTTTTTGTGATTTTGTAAAAGTTTTTTTGGGGGTATTAATTTAGGGTTTTGGGAAGAATACAATTTGAGAAGAATACGAAGATGTTAAGTTATTGCATGTTCAAATAATTCGCATTTTGACAATACTCCTCCCCTTGAATACCCTGTAAAATTAAATGTTAAGTTATTGCATGTTCAAATTTACACAATATCGCAAGTAAAACATAAAATGTTAAGGTATTGCATGTTCAAATTCTTGATGCTCACACTACTCAACTTGCATGTTAAGCAAAATAAGTTTTTTTGAAGAGGTGCATCAATATGCTACAAAATACGTTGGAATACGGTAGTAAACACTGTTTTACTTGAACGAAAGAAGCGTAAAGCAGTGCATAGCAGCGCAAAATGGTGTATATCAGCGTAAAGCAGTGCATATCAGTTAATTTGAGGGAATATTACTACATACCTAACTAGGAAGCAGTTTTATGTGATGAGCAGCATGTTTTTTGTATTTTTTTGTAAAATACGATGTTATACGAAGTTAAACGCTGACTTATTAGGTAATTAATTTGGGTGATTAGTGTTATACGCTGACTTGGAGTTGTGCATACCACTAAACTTGCATAATTGGAGATGAGCATCAATATGCGGTAAAATACGTTGGAATACGTTAGGAAACGCTGGTTTATGTGACATATAGAAGTGCAAAGCAGCGCATATCAGCGCAAATTGGTGTATATCAGCGTAAAGCAGTGCATATCAGTTAATTTGAAGGAATATACTACATACCTAACTAAGAAGCAGTTTTATGCGATGAGCAGCATGTTTTTGTATTTTTTTGTAAAATACGATGTTATACGCTGTTAAACACTGACTCATTAGGTAAATAATTTGGCTGATTAGTGTTATACGCTGACTTGGAGTTGTGCATATCACCAAACTTGCATAATTGGAGATGAGCATCAATATGCGGTTAAATACGTTGGAATACGTTAGTAAACGCTGGTTTACGTGACATATAGAATTGCATAGCAGCGCATATCAGCGCAAATTGGTGTATATCAGCGTAAAGCAGTGCATATCAGTTAATTTGAAGGAATAATACTACATACCTAACTAGGGAGCAGTTTTTTTGCGATGAGCAGCATGTTTTTGTATTAAACGATGAATTATTTGGTAAAGAATTTGGTTTACACTGTAATGTATGTACTAATGCCACCACTCCATTTTTAGGGTTTCAACAAGAATCAACCATATTCTGAGGCCAAAATCCAACTTCGAGCTAATGGATTCGAATAAAGGTGAATTTTTGGATTTGTACTATGAATTTTTTGTTATATCTGACATGTTGTTTGTATGAAACATATGTAAACAGATGTATACGTTGTTATGCATGCATAAACGTTAGAATACATGATTAATTTTCCTGCAGGTCTACTAGTTCCAATTAATTATGGGGGACAGTGGAAAAAAGTTGGTGATGGTTGTTGGACCTATAATGCATTGTTTACAAGTGCTAATGGATAAATTTGGTTGTTTCCGTCCATACAAGTAGCAATGAATAACTTGCCTCTGTAACGTCCCTTCAAGAAGCATGCATCTACAGCTATAACGGGTCGGATGCAAGATTCAAAACCCACAATCGAGGGTCCTAATGCCAAGAAACATTGCACAAAACAATTGTTCACGTCTAACTGATATGCCGAATACGTTCCGAGATTTGCATGCTCCAACAACCACAAGTAAGATGGGAGTCCCATAAAAGATGCTTCCGGACTGCCACGTACCATTTGTGTAGCAATCTCCTTGGCTTTCCAAGCTTTCCAGTAAGATATTTTTATACCATACACCTTTTCTAACATTTTCACAATATCCCACAGATCATTATTATCATCTTTAACCATTTGCGCAATAACTTCGCTTGTTGCACTTCCACGATAACGCTTAAACCTTGCATCAATGGAACAACTGTGACCGTTCACATATGACCGAATGATCCATGACCCATGCTTCTTTGACAATGACCCCCTAAGCCTCCACGTGCAAGACTTGTCAACACAGATAGCAATAAGCCTCATGCGGTCAGAATGTGTAATGCGAAACTCGCAATTCGCCTTCACGGTTATAATACGCAATCAGAACAACAGTTCAACCTTGCTTCTTACAAGTTCACCAACACTGAAATCCTTCATCACATGAACGTTCACATTGGTCGAATGTGCTTCAGAAGGACCATCATTACCACAAGTGATGGTATGATTGTGATTACCTGCACAATTATATACTTTACTACAGTATACACCAATATAACATAGTATAAGCCAATATGCGCCAATATACATCAATGTGCATTATACTACGTAGTGTATATTGGAGTATAGAGATGTATTTGAGAGCATACCTGTAAAATCAGGATCAGTTGGGACTATGGGGAGAGGACGTGAATCTGCAGGCTTGTTTGTATGGCCATCATCATAATTGTCTATATTTTCTGTTGCATGAGCACCCTCTTCTGGATGTACAGCCAGATGTGATTCCACAAATACACCAAAATATGGATCAAACAAACCATCAAATACACAAGCAAATGGATCCTGTCGTTCATACGAATCATCATCACAAACATCATTAAAGGGGTCATCGTTGTCAAATTCGTCATTACAACTATCTTCTTCTTCGACTTCATCTTCGTGCATCGAATACGCTTCATCATTACCACCAAAATTATCTATTGGATTGGTCAGTTTAATGTCCTCCAAACCGATAGGAGAACAACCATCATTGTTGTCTTGGATACCAAATGGGACTGTTTCGGGCTTGTTCACACTCTTGCTTACTGGATGGTCCGCGATGGCCTGCACCTTTATTTTTTCTACCACAACTGGCGGACTAGGGGCTATCACAACCTTTGGTTTTGGCGATGTACTGATACATAAAGGAACGTTGTAATCTCTCTTGGCATTGAGCTCAATGAAAGTTGAAATATCTGAATTCCTCAACATTATAAAGGGTGGCATCACGGTATTCACCGGGTAACTAATCCATGCCTTCACGTCAATTATGCTATCATCCTTACTGATGCCAGTTTCAACACAGATCTGATCAATTAGTTTCGGGTATGTTGTCGACCCTCTAACTCTTACATACCTTGTAAACAATGCATCATAGGTCCAACAACCATCACTACCTTTTTTCCACTGTCCCCCATAATTAATTGGAACTAGTAGACCTGTAGGAAAATTAATCATGTATTCTAACGTTTATGCATGCATAACAACGTATACAGCTGTTTACATATGTTTCATACAAACAACATGTCAGATCTAACAAAAAATTCATAGTACAAATCCAAAAATTCACCTTTATTCGAATCCATTAGCTCGAAGTTGGATTTTGGCCTCAGAATATGGTTGATTCTTGTTGAAACCCTAAAAATGGAGTGGTGGCATTAGTACATACATTACAGTGTAAACCAAATTCTTTACCAAATAATTCAGCGTTTAATACAAAAACATGCTGCTCATCGCAAAAAACTGCTTCCTAGTTAGGTATGTAGTATTATTCCTTCAAATTAACTGATATGCACTGCTTTACGCTGATATACACCAATTTGCGCTGATATGCGCTGCTATGTGCTTCTATATGTCACGTAAACCAGCGTTTACTAACGTATTCCAACGTATTTAACCGCATATTGATGCTCATCTCCAATTATGCAAGTTTAGTGGTATGCACAACTCCAAGTCAGCGTATAACACTAATCAGCCAAATTATTTACCTAATAAGTCAGTGTTTAACAGCGTATAACATCGTATTTTACAAAAAAAATACAAAAACATGCTGCTCATTGCATAAAACTGCTTCCTAGTTAGGTATGTAGTATTATTCCTTCAAATTAACCGATATGCACTGCTTTACGCTGATATACACCAATTTGCGCTGATATGCGCTGCTTTGCGCTTCTATATGTCACGTAAACCAGCGTTTACTAACGTATTCCAACGTATTTTACCGCATATTGATGCTCATCTCCAATTATGCAAGTTTAGTGGTATGAGCATCAATATCCTGTACATTTGCGAAGAATTTGAACATGCATATTGATGCACATCTTCGTATTCTTCTCAAATTGTATTCTTCCCAAAACCTTAAATTAATACCCCAAAAAAACTTGTACAAAATCACAAAAAAATTCCAAAGTATGCGCAAATCACTTACCTGGTTCGAAAATAAAAAAGTCTCGGTATGCTTGGTACGTCGGTGCTGTGAGTTCTGCTTACGAGGGCTACGCCGTATGAGTTGGAGAAGCGGCGAAGGGTTTGTGGGTTCGGTGGTTGGGATCGTTGCAGCTACGACATAGGCGGTTGAAGACGGAAAACGGCGGTGTGGACGGAAAACGGCTGTGGAGGGCTGGTCGAAGAGGAGGAAGATGTGAGGTGTTATGGTTTTCGCAGGAAGGGGGACGATTTAGGCGGCAAATTGGAGGAGTACGACCCACGACCGCTTCGGTTTTCGCAGGGTTTTTTATTTATTGACTGGGGGTATTTTCGTCTCTTTTTTAGTTGGGGTGTTATTCTAGCCAACTTTTTAAACTTGGTGGTAAAAATTAAAAGCCATGTTTGACCGGTGGCATTTACCTAATTTTCTCACGGATCGGTCTGTGGCAGTTGCGCCAGCCACAGAACCGTATGTGACCGATTAACATTTCGACGCAGAAAAGTCCATGTCAAATGTTACTCATGGCAAAGAAACATTGGCCACAGAAAAATCCGTGGCAAATTATGTTCATCTGCCACGGATATGATCTGTGAGAGATGTTTTGTGGCTGTTAGTACCATCAGCCACGGAAAATCTGCCACAGACTGATCCGTGGCAGTTATTTCAATATCTGCCACAGATTGAATCCGTGGCTAATGATCCGTGGCTGATACACCATTTTCTAGTAGCCGCTCAACCCTAACCCCACCCCAAGCTGTAGGAAGATATATGCCCATAAGGCAATTTATCTTGATTATACGTCTTGTTCATACCGTATATGGTACGTATTATTCTAAGTATAAAATCATTTGTATTAATATACTTAGATAATATCCATAGACTTATAGTTAGGTCCTTACATATCTGGATGAGATCTAGATTATGAGTAAGTAAGCGACCGAATAGAAAACATAGGTCTTAAACGGTTCGTGATCATAGATGTGTCGAGAACTGGATATCAACACATCGGATAGATCACTGTGTCTTCGTCTTACCTTCGAGTAATGATGATCTCATAGTCATTCGACTTGGTGAAGTCGGAGACGAGACACAGGTGCTCATTAGAGAATGAGTTCACTGAACGACCAAGTTAGAGTTATTAAATGGTTAACTTTAATGATCTGTCTTTAATAACTCTAGGGTGATGATAGGTTAGTTGATCCTTAAGACATGAAGTCATCTGTACCAACCTGTGAGCAGACGGTGTAGCTTAGACCCATGATCTAGCTTCGAGGACCAGTCCTGATGAAAGATCTTAGGTTGGGTTGCACCTGAAGCTCTCAAGGTGAGTAAATGACTAAGATGGGATTTGTCACTTCCATTAAAGGGAAGTTAGTGTTATAGGCTCAGTATGGTCTTTATGTTAATCCTCGGCCGGGGTACGTTGCAAGTAGTACAACGTGTATACAATAAAGACCGCCGTATGCTGACCAATGTTGTCTAATAGGGTTGACAGTAAACCATACCCTAGGCCAACAATAACACAGTCTTGACGAAGGGATTTTAGCTAACGGAATTCATCACTGACACAGCCAATGCAAACCCTATGACACTTTTGTCAAAGGGTCGATCACGTTATGATGACTCTGAAACAGGGACGACAGCTACTGCTCGTAGTAACCGTCGTCTAGGGGTTTCGAGCCCCAACCTGTAGTAAGGTCAGGCTGTAGGGTCTCACACCAAGTAGTGCTCGTGTCTTAGTAATAGGAATATAGAATAGAGAGAAATGTCATTTGATGATATTCACAAGTTAAGTTGTGAAAGTTAGTCGCATTAGCAATAGGGACACAACGTTGCATTAGATGCTAATTTTGACTAAACGTGTTGTAAATTAGTTACAACGAATTCAGTAGGAACAAAGTTGTTGGAAAGGGTTACCTGGATGACGGGATCGTCCCGGTCTAAACACAGGTTCAAACCGCGTCCAAATCGGAGCTCAAACGAGCCCAGAAACTCAGAAAGAGTTCAAGGGGAAGTGGGTTAGACCCACTGGGCCAAAAGGCTCATGTGCAAAGGCAAACGGGCGTGACCCGCTGCAGCAGCGGGCATGGTCCGCTGTGTGCAGCGGGCGGGCGCCCGCTGCACAGCGGGCGTGGCCCGCTGCACAGCGGGCCAGCGCCCGCTGATGCAGCGGGCACGGCCCGCTGCGCAGCGGGCCAGCGCCCGCTGATGCAGCGGGCACGGCCCGCTGCGCAGCGGGCCAGCAGCCCGTCCTTCCCCCCTTGGGCGGGCGCGCCCGCTAAGTCTAGCGGGCGCGCCCGCAACTTAAGTCAATTAGGGTTTTTTGAAAACCCTAATGACGGCTACGAATTTTGTGAAAATTGCTAAACTTTGAGCAATTGTTTGAGGGGTCAAACGAAGTCGAAATTCGTCACCGTCAGTTCCTACGTGTTCACCATTCCAAGCTTTTCTGATTGATAGCTAGTTTGGTGTCTGAAGTTTAGTATGCGAGGAGAATTAATTAGTTAAAGTTTGACTTTGTGAAAGGCTAACTTTAAAATTGAAATTAAGCCAAATGGCTTAATTGAATTTTCTCTTCATATGGATTGTCCCACATTGCCCGCAACGAGAAGTTGAGTGCTCACTCCCTATATAAATAGGGGTGCACTCTCCTCGTTGAAAAACACACCCGTCAACGATCGAGTAGCTCCAGAATTTTAGAGCAGGCTCGATCGGCGACTAAATCTCTCTCTCTAATTTTCCTATTCTCCGGAGTAGTCCTAGCACGACTACAAAGGGGGTTTGGATCTGATCCGGACGTCTAAGACGCGGGTTCTTCTCAAGTGAAACTTTCTACCGCGTGTGATCGGCTCGGAGGCGAAAGCGGCTCGGGCGGATCGGTGCGAGGGTGCGAGGCGGCTCAGGGAGATCGGGTCAACGCGGCTCGGCTATGAGGAGCTTCTCAAGACGGTGCGGTACATCTTGCCTGCTCCAGGGCCAAGATTCCGGGTATGTGGTTAAGCGTTTTTTAGCGTAATTTTAATTAGTCGCTTAGTGTAGATCCTTCTTGGAGTGGTCAGACCCACTCCAAGTCGGCATAGATCGGGCTAGGTTCTGGCTCCCCAGAGCCTAGCTAAATAGTTTAGCTAGTGTAGAAATATGATTTCTGGTTTTTCCGCTGCGCTTTTGTGCCTCCGTGGTCCGTCCGACTTAGGACGGATACGGATCCGAGCTCTGGGGGTCCGCCAAAACCCCAACAGTGGTATCAGAACCACGGTTATGCTATAGATCTACTATAGCGACTTTTTTAAATTGTTAAAAAATGCTTAGCTTTCATGTACAAACTTTTTTGCTTAATGTTAAAAGGTTTTAAAAATTGTTTTGTGTTTTTAAAAATTGTTTATGCAACACGAAAATTTTATTTTGGACTATTTACTTTATGCGATAAATTTTAAATATGTATCCAACATTTAAATACTGTATAAAATATTTTTTATGAGATATGAAAAATTTTAAAGAGTGTTTAAAGTTTATGTAAACTTTAGAAAAATTTTATTTTTGAAATTTAAGAATTTTTCTTTAGTTACATAAAAGTTAGAGGTCTTTAAAACTTTATTTGAAAGCTTCTAAAAGATTTCTAAAAGTTTTAAAAGAGTTTTAAAATCATTTTAAAAATATGTAAGTAATAGAAATGTTTTTATTTCATGAGATGAAACATAAAATTAATTTCTTTTTATTACATAGATGTTTCTAAAATTTTTATGTGATATTTTAATTTTAGAAATAAGGTTAAAATTTTTTAAAAGGCCTAAGTTTAAAATTATTAGATAATTTTGTACGACCTAGTTTTATGCGATAAAATTTTAATGAAGGCTTTAAAATTTTTTTAATCTTTAATTTTAAGTGTTAAAATTTAGATTTGCATGTTTATATTATATAGATAATTTTTGAACTTGCAAATACCTTTTATATGTCACTAAAAATGAAACTTTCTTTTATGCGGATAAAGTTAGTTGCTTCATTTCATGTTGTATAATGTATACACAAACCTTGTTAGGTTAGCCATTAAAACATGATAGTGACATGCTAAGTTTGATAAAACAAAACAACATTAGAACCTAATACCTGATTAGGATAGTCCCTTTGTTTGTAAATCATTTCATTAAAATGTTTAAATAATGATTTTCATAAAAGACAAAATGTTGAATTGTTTTATTAAAATCCTAATAAGATTGGGGTAGTAAGTTGAACGTAGAACCTTATAGTTGATAAGGACTTAATAAAAGATGTTCAACCAATCTGAAAAATTTTGAATTTTAGGATCCACTAGTTGATAAGGATTAACTAGTTCTTTTAATTAAAAGCCATTTAGTTGTTTGGAAAACATAAGATTGATGACAACTCCTTCAATGGATCATGATGTTGGTCAATGTGCTTAGCTAAAGTTTTTGGACCAACCTAGCTAGACTGGGTAACAAGTGGTCCTGGCTTAGTCAATTCCCTGGCCGCGTCCGCTGGACCGCAAGGAGTCGATTCATGACTATGTAAGTCCATCGACTATACCTAAGTCAATACGATAATAATCTTGTTCAAGATAAATCGTAGCCCTCCTTGTTTTAGGAGTTGGCAACTGTAAGAAACATGTTCCGGTTGTTGAGCTACACTCAAGCCGTGACATGTCAATCTTATAGAAACCGATTTCTTGATTGACATCTTAACCTGACTGAAACCGTTGTCTCATCCCTCGAGCTTCGGCGTAAGTCTAACCAAGAATGTAGTCTAAGACCTGACCCAAACCGGCGCGTCGTGCATACACCGAGCAAAGGGGCAAGTCAGGCTAGACACGAAAACAAGGGTCCGACTAGGCTAGCCATTGTGATCCGGTTGAGCACACTCATGATCACAAATGACTAGGGGTAAAAATCGATAGGGAATCATAGTAAATATGATTGACGACGAGTTCGTCTACCGACTGCAGAGTCGGACAACTTGTTGAGATACACTCAAGGTTGTCAGACTCAGGGTAGTCGGATCCCTCTCTCACAAATATTATTTTATAATAAATTGTTTATTATTATGGCTTTAAATAAATTTAGTGGGAGAATATAGTTTTATTAAAACCATTAAAACTATACTACGAACATATGCTAACTAAAGTATCTATAAAATGCAGAATGGACTTAGGTCTAAAATACATGGTAGAAAAGAACGTGCTGGATGGAACCAACTACAAAGACTGGCTTAGGAACATTAAGTTGGTCCTTTCCCTAGCTGGGATTGGATACATATTATTCGAGGACGCTCCGGACAAGCCCGATGAGGATTCGACCCACGAAGAGAAAGAAGCCTTCAAGTTGTACCAGAGGGATGCTGAGAAGGCAAGATGCCTTGCTCTAGCTTCGATGACCAACGAGCTGCAAAGGAAACATGAACATATGGATGTTCAGAGCATACTCCTTAATGCACAAGAGTTGTATGGCAAGCGATCCAGAGCTGCCAAGTTCGAAGCTACTAGTAACCTCTGGGGCACGAAGATGACGACAGGATCCGTACAAGATCATGTTATCAAAATGATCGGGTACGTGGAGGACGCCGCCCAGTTAGGATTTGTCCTGGACAATGAGATGTCCACGGACATTATCCTAAAGTCTTTAACTCCCGAGTTCAAGCCCTTTATAACTGGCTTTATAATGAACAGCCTTGAGACGGATCTTCCTGGTCTCCTCAATATGCTCCGGCAATTTGAGGAGATTGAGAAGAAGCCGGCTGCACTGGTTGTTGGCTCTGCTACTTCCGACCAGCCGAAAGGCAAAGGAAAGAAGAGGCAGGTCCCTCAACCTGCGAAGGCTAAGAATGGGAAGAAGAAGAACAAAGGGGCCCCGTCGAAATCTGAGTGCTTCCATTGCCACAAGATTGGCCACTGGAAGAGGAACTGCAAGATCTATCTTGCAGAGAAGAAGAAGGGGCATACTGATGCCTCCACCTCAGGTACAAATTAAAATTCAATTAAATGCAATTATTTCCATTCATATAGTATGAGATAATTATAGACATCTGTGTACTGTATACAGGTGGCTGATAAGAACTGGAGATTAGAGAAGCACGGAGATCGGTCGGCAATTAAAGCAACAGTTGCTGCTGGGACCGCTCAAAGACTTCTGGAGACGCTGATCGTGATGGAGATGATATTTTTCTTATTTGAATAAAATGTATCATCTTTAAGGATCGAAAACAATGAATGAGTGCTTTGCACTCAAGGTTTATTTTTGATAAACAAATTAAGGTTCTTTTGATGAACCCGTTGTTTTGGAATGGATGTCTCGTTTGTTGCAATTGAAATTGAATTGGCTTAAAATTCTGTGGATGTGGCTTTTCTGTGATGATTGGGTATATTTTCGAATAATGGTGTATTGCTTCGATAATATTGATTTTGGAGCCGACTAAATGCTAGAAGTCAATCAGTAGTTAAGTGCAGGTTCCAGGGGGGCGTATAAATTGTGTGCGAACACAAAAATACGCAAATCAAGATTAATTCTTGATTACCTGCATTTAGTTATTAAAAGAGTTAATAGTAAATGTGGTTAAAGGAATAAGTACAGTGTAGGACGTTTTGATTGAACGAGTCAATGTCAAGTTTCCTTAAAACGATCTTGACTTGACTCATTCGTCAAACCGAATCTGACACTTGTACATTCCATCTGAGGCACTTACCAAATGGTTAGGTTTTGCACATAAATCTAAATTTGATTTAGATATTATGTTAAAGAAATTTGACCAGGTAATTCTTAAAGTCAGTGGGAGCGAGCTCATATACTTAGTTCCGTTTTTCAGACTAAGTAAAAAGGATTTTTCACTTTAATGAATCTTCTATATAAATCATTAAGTCAAAATTGTTTTGATTTAATAGTATATATATAGAGACTTAGGGTGTCAAATATGTACTTGACATATTGACACAATAAAGAGGAATGAGCTAGAACTGACTTACGGAAATATTAGACCCCACATCTAAACCGTATAAGCCAAATGTTAGCTATACGAAGTTAGGAAAATTGATCCAGATCATTTTTCCAAAGGATCAACCCTGTGTGATCAAGAGATGTAATTTCAATCCATTAAAATTCGTTGTAGATACTTATTAGTAGAACCATTCTTAGGTTTGTCATATCAAATGTCAAAGTGACTGATATGCTATAACGGTATGAGATACCGAGATAAATAGCCTAAGTGCAAGTGGGAGATGTAGGAAGATATATGCTCATAAGGCAATTTATCTTGATTATACGTCTTGTTCATACCGTATATGGTACGTATTATTCTAAGTATAAAATCATTTGTATTAATATACTTAGATAATATCCATAGACTTATAGTTAGGTCCTTACATATCTGAATGAGATCTAGATTATGAGTAAGTAAGCGACCGAATAGAAAACATAGGTCTTAAACGGTTCGTGATCATAGATGTGTCGAGAACTGGATATCGACACATCGGATAGATCACCGTGTCTTCGTCTTACCTTCGAGTAATGATGATCTCATAGTCATTCGACTTGGTGAAGTCGGAGACGAGACACAGGTGCTCATTAGAGAATGAGTTCACTGAACGACCAAGTTAGAGTTATTAAATGGTTAACTTTAATGATCTGTCTTTAATAACTCTAGGGTGATGATAGGTTAGTTGATCCTTAAGACATGAAGTCATCTGTACCAACCTGTGAGCAGACGGTGTAGCTTAGACCCATGATCTAGCTTCGAGGACCAGTCCTGATGAAAGATCTTAGGTTGGGTTGCACCTGAAGCTCTCAAGGTGAGTAAATGACTAAGATGGGATTTGTCACTTCCATTAAAGGGAAGTTAGTGTTATAGGCTCAGTACGGTCTTTATGTTAATCCTCGGCCGGGGTACGTTGCAAGTAGTACAACGTGTATACAATAAAGACCGCCGTATGCTGACCAATGTTGTCTAATAGGGTTGACAGTAAACCATACCCTAGGCCAACAATAACACAGTCTTGACGAAGGGATTTTAGCTAACGGAATTCATCACTGACACAGCCAATGCAAACCCTATGACACTTTTGTCAAAGGGTCGATCACGTTATGATGACTCTGAAACAGGGACGACAGCTACTGCTCGTAGTGACCGTCGTCTAGGGGTTTCGAGCCCCAACCTGTAGTAAGGTCAGGCTGTAGGGTCTCACACCGAGTAGTGCTCGTGTCTTAGTAATAGGAATATAGAATAGAGAGAAATGTCATTTGATGATATTCACAAGTTAAGTTGTGAAAGTTAGTCGCATTAGCAATAGGGACACAACGTTGCATTAGATGCTAATTTTGACTAAACGTGTTGTAAATTAGTTACAACGAATTCAGTAGGAACAAACTTGTTGGAAAGGGTTACCTGGATGACGGGATCGTCCCGGTCTAAACACAGGTTCAAACCGCGTCCAAATCGGAGCTCAAACGAGCCCAGAAACTCAGAAAGAGTTCAAGGGGAAGTGGGTTAGACCCACTGGGCCAAAAGGCCCATGTGCAAAGGCAAACGGGCGTGACCCGCTGCAGCAGCGGGCATGGCCCGCTGTGTGCAGCGGGCGGGCGCCCGCTGCTGCAGCGGGCGTGGCCCGCTGCTGCAGCGGGCGTGGCCCGCTGCACAGCGGGCGTGGCCCGCTGCACGCAGCGGGCCAGCGCCCGCTGCAAGCGGGCGCCCGCCCGCTGCAGCAGCGGGCCAGCGCCCGCTGCATGCAGCGGGCGGGCGGCCCGTCCTTCCCCCCTTGGGTGGGCGCGCCCGCTAAGTCTAGCGGGCGCGCCCGCAACTTAAGTCAATTAGGGTTTTTTGAAAACCCTAATGACGGCTACGAATTTTGTGAAAATTGCTAAACTTTGAGCAATTGTTTGAGGGGTCAAACGAAGTCGAAATTCGTCACCGTCAGTTCCTACGCGTTCACCATTCCAAGCTTTTCTGATTGATAGCTAGTTTGGTGTCTGAAGTTTAGTATGCGAGGAGAATTAATTAGTTAAAGTTTGACTTTGTGAAAGGCTAACTTTAAAATTGAAATTAAGCCAAATGGCTTAATTGAATTTTCTCTTCATATGGATTGTCCCACATTGCCCGCAACGAGAAGTTGAGTGCTCACTCCCTATATAAATAGGGGTGCACTCTCCTCGTTGAAAAACACACCAGTCAACGATCGAGTAGCTCCAGAATTTTAGAGCAGGCTCGATCGGCGACTAAATCTCTCTCTCTAATTTTCCTATTCTCCGGAGTAGTCCTAGCACGACTACGAAGGGGGTTTGGATCTGATCCGGACGTCTAAGACGCGGGTTCTTCTCAAGTGAAACTTTCTACCGTGTGTGATCGGCTCGGAGGCGAAAGCGGCTCGGGCGGATCGGTGCGAGGGTGCGAGGCGGCTCAGGGAGATCGGGTCAACGCGGCTCGGCTACGAGGAGCTTCTCAAGACGGTGCGGTACATCTTGCCTGCTCCAGGGCCAAGATTCTGGGTATGTGGTTAAGCGTTTTTTAGCGTAATTTTAATTAGTCGCTTAGTGTAGATCCTTCTTGGAGTGGTCAGACCCACTCCAAGTCGGCATAGATCGGGCTAGGTTCTGGCTCCCCAGAGCCTAGCTAAATAGTTTAGCTAGTGTAGAAATATGATTTCTGGTTTTTCCGCTGCGCTTTTGTGCCTCCGTGGTCCGTCCGACTTAGGACGGATACGGATCCGAGCTCTGGGGGTCCGCCAAAACCCCAACACAAGCATGTGTTGAAACACGAGCCAGCCTAATTCACGAATTACAAGCACGAATTGTCAAATCACATGACATCATGAAAGTCACGATCTTGCCTTTGATCCGCACGATTTCACGATGTCACACATTTGATAATCATTCCAAGACATGCAACAATTTAATAACATAATCATTTACTTTTATACAACTTTTTCCATGGTTACGAGAGTATCGAGTAACATTTACAAAATTTTAACAAAGGGGTTGGGTATGAGAATTTAACGAATACGACATGGGAACTGATTTTCTTTGCTAATATTCTAAAACAAGGTATATCAAATTATATGCCGTTGGATTACATTTTTAGTCACGGTTGTCATGGTAGCGATTTCACGCGTCATTTCACGTGCAGGTTTCGAGTTATACAACTTTATATGCAATAGACCAAATGAGCAGCTACCTTCAAAAATTCAATATAAATTGCATACTTGCCTGATTTCAGTGATTTTGGTGCCGTTGGGTTCGTCTCGACGGTTACTACGTGTTGGTACTACTGGTTCTCTGTTTTGGTTAAACAAATCAATGAATTAGATTTTTCGTGAATAAACACAATATTAAGATAATTCCTAATTTGGGTTCGTCTGATTTTATCGGGTTCTCTGGCTAGGGTGATGTTTATATTGTATTATATCCTTCTTATATTAACAAGGCAAGACATAGTTTAACCCCTAATGTTATCCTAACATCATTCAACAGTTGATAATCATTCTGAAATTAATACTAACAGATTCTAACAAGTTTAACTTTTAATACTAACAACCTATTAATACCCATCCTTAGCTTAAGCTAATGGTATGTTAACATAAGGTTAATATTATATTTATATCTCCACCTACTTATACCTGCCCCTACATACAATAATATCCTAATATATATTAATATGTATCCCACCTTATCTTTTAACCCTATAACCCTCTCTCTGCCTTTAACTCACTCTCTCTTTAACTCCCTCTCTCTTAGTCTGTCACTCTCTACCCTCTTTTTCTTTATTCTATTTTTTTTCATTTTGATTGCAGCAGGGGGTACTCACGCAAATGGGGGGAAAAAGCTCGGAAACTCACGCACCCATGGAGGCACGCACGCGGGGAGGACGGGGGCGACCGGCGGCGACCTCACGGTGGCCGTGGGCGGCTTCCGGCGAGTGCAGGCGGCCGTTGCTGGCTGGCGGCGGCGCGCGCAGGTGGAGGGCTGCGGGTAGAGGTGGAGATCGGCCTAGGGGAGAGGGAGGAGGAAGCAGAAGGATTGGTAGAGGGTTTGATTTGTGTAAGAATCTGAAGTGGGTTTGAATTTGTTTGATCTGGAATGGAGTTTTGAATCTGAAATTTTTATCCCTCTACTTTCAATTTTCAGTTTGGGTGATGATTTGGGGATTTGATTTTTAGTTTGGGGCTGAAGTTTGGTGTTGGGTTTGATGTGGTTTGATTTGTTGTTTGGTTGAAGGAGGGGTAGATGAATTTGATTCTTTTGGGTTAATGGAGATGTTTTGGTCCTGGTTTGAGAAGTTGGTGGATTTGGGTTAGATTTCAGTTTGGTTTGAACGGAGGAGGAAGATGATGGTGGCTGATTTGAGTTAAATTTTTGCTTGCTGTTTTTAAGAACGTGTAAATGGGTTGCCCGTTGGTGAAGGAAGCTGCAGGTGGGGTTTTAGTTAAGGATGGTGTTGGATCTCACCTGCCAAAGGAGGTGATTAAAGGGGGTTAGATCTAGAATTAACTAGGGATGAATGTAACTAGTAATTAGTAACTAGGAAATGGTCATTAGTAAAAGTAATTAGTTAAAAGTAATTAGTGAGTAAATTCTATAAAGGTTACATAGCAAATGGTTAAAATAATTACTAAAGTTAATTAGTAAGTGATAAAGTTAATTAATGAATAGTAAAACTGACTAGTAAAACTGACTAGTAAATGTAATTAGTAAAAATATTGAGTGGATGGTTGAATGGTAAACATGAGTAGGGAAGAGTAGTTGTTATAATATTGAAATACCGATTTTCATAACCTACTCTGAAAATTACGAAAATGCCACGGGTTCGTATCCTCATGAGAAGTACGAATACAAAGTCCATTTTAAGATTGAACGACGAAAATTGTAGGAAAAATCATTTAGTTCTTATTGAAATCGTTTGAAATAATCTTCGTTACGGGAAAACGTGCACTAAGAAAACTGGCCGTTACATTCTACCCACCTTAAGAGAAATTCCGTCCTCGGAATTCTTATCAACTAATGAGCACGAAAGAAGTATGGATAAAACTCTCGTATTTCTATGAGGTAAATTATGAACTGAATACTTCGAGGCGAAGAAATGAAATTGGTTAGGAAGAGACACAAGTAATGTGATTAAGATTGAGTTCCAAAAAGAGGTTCGGATGACTAATCACCATCGATGGCCTTAATCCGTTAGTAGGCAAGAGAAAAGACCAGGGACGGATACCCAAGATGTGTAGGGATGAGGATGAGGATGAGTGATGAATAACAATGAGTGTATATATATACTCACAACTGCAACTCCCATATTCTAACATGATGCACGCTAAACTTGTAATCTCAATCAAGTATTCCTCAAATAACTCATCACTACTCGTCTCATCACCGAATCATGTTGCAACTATAAGCATATCATAAAACTTAGCTACAGATCCGACCTTATCGTTCGAATTCTAACCCAAGGTACGGTTCTTGCTTCAAAATAATCAATACTTTATACCAAATAACCTTTGAAGGAAAAACACTAAGTATCCTCAACCAATACCATTTGCAAATTTCCTTACTTGTTATTGATATTAGAGCAATAGCATCTCCTATAAAATCTCTAATGTATAGTTCATCTATAGCCAAATTCTCCAAAATTATTTATTCTCCTAAGTGATCTTATCCATTATATATCATCACATTGTCCATTGCATAACCTAACTGGTAACACTACAATTGTGACCTCCCCCAACTCCAATCTTATCTTTATATCAAGCAATCAATATAATGATGATACACCAGTTGCTAATGAATGACGACCATTACAAATACGCCTAGTATACATCACTATTTACAATCAATAATTGTCCTGCTCCCAATACATCCTTCCTCGTGACAACTCATAAAGTTATTCATAATACTTAACAAACTACTAAATCACATCTTGCCATTTCCATTGTATCTTGTTCTAAACAATTTCAATCAATCCACATAACTATCCATCAACATAACGTATCATTTCTAGTACCTTCATCACCATAGTTACTTCCTATCTATCAAGTAGCCAAAATATGAGATAATGGCATTACATGAAAATGATAGCTATTATAATAATGACACCTGTTCGAACTTGGAACCTGAGGTGATAGGTCAGTAGTAAGCTATATTTAAACTACATAGAAAGGAAGAACATAAAGTTTAAAATTTCAATTCCTGTCAAGAATGACTACTGGGTCTTAATCATGTAAATCATTGCCATCACATACAAAAGCGTGTGGACTAATCCAAATGCATCCGCGCTGTTACAACTTAACCAGCCGAGCACAAAAGACATCATCTGTCATGCCACCCAATTGCAAGCCAATATCCAGAACGACACCAAAAGGCAGATATAATGCCAACTCTCAAGGATCAAGATCATTGCTACCACTACTGCCAGCAATCTCCACAACATCCAACAATAAGCCAGCAACACAGCTGTCTCCCAAATCCGAACACAAGACTGGCATCCAATTTCAACACCTAAGGCCAAAAGCAAGTCGATACTCATCCCCAATGATACTCCTTGGCAATACCATTGGTCGACATCTACGGTTATCACCATCAGTCCTAAACAATTCAGCGACCAAAAACCCACGAACCCACAAACACGAAGGAGCAGCCCTAAGAAGGAATCGAAGCGGGTCAGCTCAAGGGGGAGGAACCAGAAAAAGGAGCTCTAAAGAATACCAAGAACGATGAATTCCCAAGAACTCAACCACACGGCAATAACGAGGGTGACGGCGAGGGCTGTCGCTAAGCCCAACAGTCCCCGAGATCGTCGGTGGGCCATCGACGGCTGTTGATCCATGGCGGCGACGGCGACGACTGCTCGACGTGGCGGGAGCCTCCGAGGTGGGGTGGAGCTTCGGGTGAGGCCGGAGGAGCTCGAAGCAAGATGGGTTGGTCTTGCCGAGAGGGAGGCAAGGTGAGGGAGAGGGTGGTATTGGGGCGAAGTGGAAGCCGTGGGGTGTCTTGGTGAGGAAGAAGATGAGGGGTTTAAAAGGGGGAAAAGAGGGGTAAGGGTTTAAAGGGGGGTGCCGAAAGTCATGATAGGGTAGGGTAGGTTAGGCGGGAACGGGGTTCGAGGAGAGGATAAGGACAAAAGACAATAATGAGGGGAAAAGTGGTAGGCGGGAAAGAATTCAAACACATGGAAAAATCGTGTACAAGATAAAAGTAGGGCCAGAAAAGAAATATGAGCTCAAGAAGGATGCAAAAACGCAATAGCCTACACGTGCCCGTCACGTTTATCTCGTCCTAAATTCTCTAGTACCATCCTCGAATACTTCTGAGCGTCCTTTCGATCGGCTTCAGTTGTCGAACTCAAACTTCTGATGATCGAAGATTCGAACGCTACTCTCTGTAGCTAGAGTGCAAGCGTATAGAAAGATTCTAAGTAGGTCAATCAAGTTAAAGGAAGGTTGATAGTGAATAAGATCAATGGCATTACATAATCATGATTTACGTCCTTGCGGTCCAGCGGACACGGCCAGAAAAGTGACTAAGCTAGGATCACTTACCCCTAGTCTAGCTAGGGTGATCCAACAAAGTTAGCCAAGCACATTGACCGGATCATGGTCCATTGAAGGAAGCTTATCATTTATATGCGTGCCATCAACAAAGGTTTTTTTATAGATATATAAATTAACTAATTTATCCTATTAACTAGTTAAATCCTAAAATTCAAAATTTTAGGTTTTGTTAATGACTTTTATTAAGTCTCTATCAATTGTACGGTTTTATTCATATCGAAGATTACTTGGATTATCGACGAAGGAGATTATTAGCGAAAGTAGAATCAGTATAGTAATGTAGATGATCCAAAAAGGATAATGTTGGCTGTCAGGAAGATCACGTGGATCGAGAGTAATGACTAGAATAGGATGATCAAATGCGATAGGAAATGATTAGTGAAGGGCTACGATGGATTCCTAAGGTCATAAGGTGGAAAGTAAACATAAAGGGAGATTAAAAATCAAGGATATACTGATTTGGTTGACTAAGGATCAGGAATCTTAGGACTAGGATGTTCTAATGAATTTGATCGGGGTAAAAGATTTTAGGGAAGGTGTTGTTTGAGAGTCAAGATTGTAATATTATCCATGCTGTTTTAGAGTATTTTGCATGAGCATAGACCTGTATGGGCCACCACTAAAACCTGTCACGTCCCGCTTCCCATTAGACTTGGAAGCGAGGACGCGAACGGGCCCGCTTGTGCAAGTTAGGAGGAGGTACTTTTGCTTTTCTTTCCTCCTTGACTTAACACAATAAGCGTCTGTGTGAAAAACCACAGGTTCTTGCTTGCATTACTTAAAAACAACACATATAAGTAAAACATTATTACAATCTCAAATGTCTAAACGGAATTACAACAATGCAGAAAAGAATAGTAGGTCTTATGACACGTACAATGAATGAAAAGAAGTGCAACGAAATTTTCACTATGTCAACAAGTCTTGGTCCACTGGTTCAGCTATCTCAACTAGTCCTCCTGGCACTATAGCTCGGGATCTGACATACATCTAAAAACATGAATGTATGTCAACAAGGGTCTGCAAGTAGATGTTAGAACCCAATGTAAGGTATACAAATTTATAATGGATTTAAGAAACAATTATAAATTAAACGGGATATCAATAAAGTTTAGGCATGCTGATTTTAAAGTAAATACATCCTAGCATGCAGTTTTAAGCAGTTTAACAAGGTGAGCATTTATGACATGGTAGTTTTAACGAATTAAAGTAAGCACTATAAACATGGCAATCTTAATGTGCGAGCAAGTGTCAACAATTGTTACAATTACAATGCAATGCTTTCTATCATGCATAGGGTTCTCGCCTTTAGGTCGTGATGAGTGGGTCGTTCTTCACACGGGGGCTTACCGTGCTTGGCGCTAACCCACTGCATACGGGTGGTGCCCTTGAAGAGAGTACCCGTTCATACGCCTAATAGCCGCTCTACCCTAACCCCATCCCAAGCATGTGCTGGAACACGAGCCAGCCTAATTCACGAATTACAAGCACGAATTGTCAACTCACATGACATCATGAAAGTCACGATCTCGCCTTTGATGCGCACGATTTCACGATGTCACACATTTGATAGTCATTCCAAGACATGCAACAATTTAATAACATAATCATTTACTTTTATACAACTTTTTCCATGGTTACGAGAGTAACGAGTAACATTTACAAAAATTTAACAAAGGGGCTGGGTATGAGAATTTAACGAATACGACATGGGAACTGATTTTCTTAGCTAATATTCTAAAACAAGGTATATCAAATTATGTGCCATTGGATCACATTTTTAGTCACGGTAGTCATGGTAGCGATTTCACGCGTCATTTCACGTGCAGGTTTCGAGTTATACAACTTTACATGCAATAGACCAAATGAGCAGCTACCTTCAAAAATTCAATATAAATTGCATACTTGCCTGATTTCAGCGATTTTGGTGCCGTTGGGTTCGTCTCGACGGTTACTACATGTTGGTATTGCTGGTTCTGTGTTTTGATTAAACAAATCAATGAATTAGGTTTTTCGTGAATAAACACAATGTTAAGATAATTCCTAATTTGGGTTAGTCTGATTTTATCAGGTTCTCTGGCTAGGGTGATGTTCATATTGTATTATATCCTTCTTATATTAACAAGGTAAGACATATTTTAACCTCTAATGTTATCCTAACATCATTCAACAGTTGATAATCATTCTGAAATTAATACTAACAGATTCTAACAAGTTTAACTTTTAATACTAACAACCTATTAATACACATCCTTACCTTAAGCTAATGGTATGTTAACATAAGGTTAATATTATATTTATATCTCCACCTACTTATACCTACTCCTACATACAATAATATCCTAATATATAATAATATATATCCCCCCTTATCTTTTAACCCTATAACCCTCTCTGTGCCTTTAACTCACTCTCTCTTTAACTCCCTCTCTCTCAGTCTGTCACTCTCTACCCTCTTTTTCTTTATTCTGTTTTTTTTTTCATTTTTATTGCAGCGGGGTACTCACGCAAATGGGGGGGAAAGCTCAGAAACTCACGCACCCATGGAGGCACGCACGCGGGGAGGACGGGGGCGACCGGCGGTGACCTCACGGCGGCCGTGGGAGGCGTCCGACGTGTGCAGGCGGCCGTTGCTGGCCGGCGGCGGCGCGCGCAGGTGGAGGGCTGCGGGTAGAGGTGGAGATCGGCCTAAGGGGGAGGGAGGAGGAGAGAGAAGCATTTGTAGAGGGTTTGATTTGTGTAAGAATCTGAAGTGGGTTTGAATTTGTTTGATCTGGAATGGAGTTTTGAATCAGAAATTTTTATCCCTCTAGCTTCAATTTTCAGTTTGGGTGATGATTTGGGGATCTGATTTTTGGTTTGGGGCTGAAGTTTGGTGTTGGGTTTGATGTGGTTTGATTTGTTGTTTAGTTGAAGGAGGGGTAGATGAATTTGATTCTTTTGGGTTGATGGAGATGTTTTGATCCTGGTTTGAGAAGTTGGTGGATTTGGTTAGATTTCAATTTGGGTTGAACGGAGGAGGAAGATGATGGTGGCTGATTTGAGTTAAATTTTTGCTTGCTGTTTTTAAGAACGTGGAACTGGGTTGCCCGTTGGTGAAGGAAGCTGCAGGTGGGGTTTTAGTTAAGGATGGTGTTGGATCTCACCTGCCAAAGGAGGTGATTAAAGGGGGTTAGGTCTAGAATTAATTAGGGATGAATGTAACTGGTAATTAGTAACTAGGAAATGGTCATTAGTAAAAGTAATTAGTTAAAAGTAATTAGTGAGTAAATTCTATAAAGGTTACATAGCAAATGGTAAAAATAATTACTAAAGTTAATTAGTAAGTGATAAAGCTAATTAATGAATAGTAAAACTGATTAGTAAAACTGACTAGTAAATGTAATTAGTAAAAATATTGAGTGGATGGTTAAATGGTAAACGTGATTAGGGAAGAGTAGTTGTTATAATATTGAAATACCGATTTTCACAACCTACTCTGAAAATTACGAAAATGCCACGGGTTCGTATCCTCGCGAGAAGTACGCATACAAAGTCCATTTTAAAATTGAACGACGAAAATAGTAGGAAATATCATTTAGTTCTTATTGAAATCGTTTGAAATAATCTTCGTTACGGGAAAACGTGCACTAAGAAAAGTGGCCATTACATACATGAAGAGAACTAAAAACGTATCTGCAGATCCACTGCGCATTGCTGGGAATACTACATGTAGTATTCAACAAACAGCCAACCAACAAACACAGAACGACACAAAGTCACAGAGAAATACTGAAAGCCAAACACTGAACAATTTCATATACATCTCAAACATCACATTGCATCAATTCATATAGTACAAGCATCTCTCACCCCAAAAGAAAATCTAAAGTACACATAGCTCTCTCCTCACCCCTCACCACTAATCTAAGCTCCAACTCCCAACAACAGAACTCCAAACTCAACCTCCAGCTCCACCTGCCATCCCCAGGAACCATACCTGAAAAAGTCAACGGGGGCACGTCAACGCGTGACCCAGTAGGAATGCCAACTCCCTCTAGTATGTTATTATGAAATGCAACTATTCTACATGCATTCATTATTCAATAATGGTATGTATGCCATAAGACATGATATGATAACATAACAGAATGAACAAAAGGTATACATGGAAGCTACAATAAGTGACATGATATATCACAATGCGAATGTAACATAACTTAAACATAAAGGCAAGGAAGGGAATACATTTACACAATTTAACAATCCCATAAAAGAAAGGAACAACAGATACAACAGACAATGTGTATAACGAGGGCGTATGATATAAAAGGGCTACAAGTAAAGGACGTGCAAGTAAGCAACATTTAGCAATGCTACAAAAGTAATGAACGTTATCTAATAGTGATTTGGACCCTAAGTAGTGGGTAGACCCTCTTGGGACTGGACCTCACCCCCAGTTGTGGTGGAACATGCAAACTCCCCGAGACACGCTCTTCCTAAAGGAGCCATGTTTTCCCCTTATTTCCCTTCACATTTTCTCCAATTCTCCACATTTCCGCCACTCCCGACCACTCTGCAAGAACAGAAGGACCACCAACCACCGGTCCAACCCCTCATGTTTTTTCCACAACTTAGTGTCCCCCAATCCCCGTGTCACCCTCCTTTAAGAGGACTTAATCATTTCTTTGCCTTTAAGTTAAGTAACTAACAAACAATGCTTTTAAATGTGAACTACATTAAACTACCTGACTGGCATGCATCATTAAGGTTAGCAAAAAGAAGTAACAAGAAGTGACATATAATAAAACGTAAGGACTAGCCTTCAACATGAATCATTGTCAAATTAAAATATTAGTAAACAACATAAATCAATCCCCCACCAACGTGAACCTCCCAACGTAAAGCCCCCAACATTTCCATTATGCCACCACATAAATCATTCTCCAAGGCACAACCTTATAGGACATAACCCATTCCCCATGAACACCAAACTTATGTGTTTAGCATGCAACATAACATTTCACCATGAACCATTCCCCCAAAACATAAACTCAACTCCATTGGTGGGAACTTGCAATATGAACCATCTTCCACATAACATCATTATCCATTTCTCATGAAACGTAGTGCAAACATAGAGGTAGTCTTCACAATGCAACATAAAGACCAAGGAATGAGTATACTTACACAACTTAAATAAAAGTACTAAATGACATTAGGTGGTTACAATCACAAAAATAAAGACTTCCACAGAAATTTCTACTCCAATAGTAACAACTACAACTCTAATTATCATGGCCACAAAGAAATCAACGACAAAAAATAAATTGGCAACCCAACATAGCATACATGTCATAAAGGGAAGCAACAATAGCAAACATATGGCACCATGGCATAGAAATTTATAATTTGCATTAACAATAGCAACTTTGTCATGAAAAGAATTAGTGCCTCATATGAACAACATACTACAATGAATTCCTACTTCAAGTAACACTAATGCACAAGCATAATAGAAGAAAATTTAGCATGAAGTCATAGTTATAGCATCTCTTAACATTGAGCTTGCTTGATTTTACACAGCAGTCACGTTGAGTGGAATTATTCTCCATATTCTTGTATGGAACCTAATAATGCAATGTAAATGAAAGTTGTAGGTATGATAGTTTTGGATTCACAGATAAAATTTCAGGCAAAAATATTAAGTAAATAATTTATAGTAAATTATTTGGTGGAGTTTGCCAAATCTGTTTTCCAGACAGATTTCAGAGTCTGTCCGGATTGCAGATTTTGGGCCATTGTAGTCAGAATTTAGAAAATTATGCACTGAGATGAAATTGTAGACAAACTTGTTAACTTTCCAACAAGATCAAGAACATCAAATTCCATAGAGTGTGCAGGTAATAGGCGCCATTTTTCTAACCTATGTCCAGTGCGACAGAATTCCAGACATGTTGCAAAAATCGAATTTTTAACCTAATTTCCAGTTTGAATTGATAAAGCTTGTGAACATGAAAGTTATTAAGGACATCAATATACATAACATATATTTTTTTTCAAGCAATTTCATGTAGCCAATTAAGAGAAGTTCGTCACTAAAGTTTCAGTTAAACAACACAGATTTTTCCAGCAACAACTATGAACATAAAATCAAATAGCAAGCTATATGGAGATGGATTCCTACCATCTGTAGCTTGATGTTACTCCTCCAAACATTCCTTTTAAGCTCAATTTATTCTTCCTTCAATCAATGACTCCTTCATTGCTCCTCCTTTCATTTTCTTCTCTTTCCTTTAAAGGATTCTCCTTAATCCTCTCTCTTCATCACTCCTCCTTTCTTCTCTTCTCTCATTTGTTTCTTTCCTTTTTTTTCTTTCCTTTTTTTTCTTTCCTTTTTTTGTTGCTAGATAATTCGGCCAACATAGAAAGAAAGAAGGAGAAAAAGAAAAATGAAAAGAAAATGAAGAAGAAGGAAGAGGAAGAATGTAGAAGGGAGAAAGAATGAGAATGAAGTAGAAGAATGTAGAAAATTCAAAGAAATAATTACCAAAAAATATCTCTTCTTAGAATCCATGTATCTACAAGTTTACCATTCCTTAATACATACCATCTTACTATACACACACACACCCTATACTTAATTACAAGTATGCCATTCCCTTTATGCACACCTCTCTAATACATACACTATTCACTATATTACAACAGTGCCATTGCAAAATTAATCAATAAGAATATTCTCTTTAAAATAGGCTTCACTAAATTAGCATCATAAAATAATAAGCATCATAAAATTACAAGTATGACATTCTCTTTTAAAATAGGCTTCACACGACACAATTTTTATGCACTCTACTCAACATTCATCAGCAAACAAGTACAAATACTATACACACATCCGTTAATATGCATACCCTAGGTATATAGGCACTAGGGTCATTACATTCTACACACATCCGTTTTTGGGTTTGGGTGTGCAGAGGCTACGGGAAGTTTGATTGTGTAATCTTAGGGAAGCAAGTGAGAGCTTAGAAAGAAGGCTAATCCTTTTGTTGTGGCCTACGTGAAATCTGTTGATTAGGCCATTGATGTTGTACCACTGCAGTAAAATTCTCCGGTCCAATAGAAACTGTATTCACCCGAAGATGTTGGGAAATTTGATCGGGCAGTTTCTTGATTATAACTATTTTGAACACGTCTCAATGCAATTCCTTTTTTTTGTTCAGGGAATAATGTGCTCGTATATATGTGAACTTTCTGTCATTTGTGCTGGAGTACTAGCTAAATATGTTGGATGTTTTTGTTTACTTTTGATTCATATGTTGACTTGAGGAGAGTGCCCAAGTTTAGGGAGGTCGCCGATTACTGCCTTTTGATGAAGGATGATGAGGAAAAGAAAAGAGTAGGCAGTGGGGGCCGTAGAGGTTTCTGAGACTGACGGAGAGAAAAAAATTCTGGCGTTATCGAAGTAATGTACTACAATATCGCTTATTAGGCGCTATCTTAGTGGTACTTGGTATAGCGCTTAGAAAGTGCTATGCAAGGTCAAAATAAAAATTTCTCGAGTGATCTCTAATAGCGCTTCCAAAAGCGCTAAGGTAGTAAAGCGCTATCTTAGTAAACCACTTAGATAATGCTTAGAAAATGCTATGCAAGATCAAAATCAAAATTTCTCGAGTAATCTCTAATTACGCTTCCAAAAGAGCTATCTTAGTAAACCACTAAGATAGCGCTTATAAAAGCGCTATCCAAGCTACCATAGCGGTAGCTTGAATAGCGCTTAAAAGCGCTATCCAAGTGAAAAAAAAAGCGCTATGCAAGCGTTTTTTTGTAGTAGTGTGGAGTTATCACCACGTATCGTTGCCTGTGTTTCGGCATCCCGTCCCTTTGCCTGTGTTTCGACAACATACATGTACCGCTGCCTGTGTTTCGGCATTCGGCTGGGTAAGCGCATCGAGGCAAGAGATGAATCCAATGGTTGCATATCATACTCCCCGATTTGAGTCACGTAGTTCTAGTATAGTTACTACTTGCACAGTCACATTTACTTTATGCATTGCATGCACGTTACTTATTACACTTGTGTAGCCACGCGTACTTTACTTATCGCTCTTGCATGCATTACATGCATTTTATTTTACTTGTCGCACTTGTATGCATGACTGCATTTACTTTTCTTGTCGCACTTGTCTGTTGCTACTTCTTTAGCCTGCTTCCTTACTTAGCATACTTGTGCACTGCTTTTATTTCTATTTTTGCAATTGTTGTGACTTACCTATGGTTCTATCTTCATGACACCACAAACGACGAACATATTGATGTAGATGTTCCTGAGTTGGCAGAGATAGAGTTCGTCCCAGAGGCTGCAGATTTTTGCGTCCGAGTTGTGTATTTTCATTTGTACTTCTTTTCTTTCATATATCATTGTTGTATAATATGGATTGTAATAAAATAGACACTAGTTGAGTATTTTTGTACATCTCTGCATCGTGGCTATATTGTTTTCACTGGTGATCTGTAGACCTGCAAATGTAATCAAATAAGTAATGGCCCTCTGAAAGCGGATCGTTACATGTGATGTCACAATAAAAGTACAATTTGTATTTCATGCATTATTTGTATCACACGCATGAAATAACGCGTCCTAGCGTTATTTGTTTTTCACGCTAACATGGGATGTCACAATATAAACCACTATGATAATAATTTTCAAAAAGTATGTTGTATGTCGACTCGCGGGATTAGCTCCCTGTTGCCAAAGAGGTGGGCTCCATGGTTGCATATCATACTCTCTTGCATGTGTCACATAGTTCAGCTAATCATTGCTAGCACCACAGTAACTATTTCGTTTAATGCACATCATGTTCAGTACTTCACATGTTTAGTATTGTTACAGATCATGCCTGCTGGTCTTACTATTGTTATCACCATGGTTGCTCTTGTCGTTACTTTTTGTACCTGCACAATCACGTTCTCCTTTACTTTTTGTACTTACATGCATGTTTACTTTACTGTTATACTTGTATGATCATCCTTAGTTACTTTCATAATCTGTTCCATGCTTTTGCACTACTTTATTTCTATTGCTAGAGTTGTTGTGACTTATCTACGGTTCCACCTTCATGGTGTCGTCAGACGACATCCAGGTTGAAGAAGAGGCTCCTGAGTTCGAGGAGCCGGAGTTCAACCCTGAGACTGTCGACTTTTAGAGTTTATGTTGTCTGTGTGCTATATTCGCATATGTATTTCCTTCTTGTTTCTTTCATGTATCCCAGTGTGAGTTTTATCGATCTTTGATGTATTTGGTGTGAGAGCTTGCTGTTATGTATTGTACTTCGATTGTGGATTGTAATAATAAAGATGCTGGTTTGAGTATTTTGTACATCTCTACATCATAAGCTATGTCGTTTTCACTGGTAATCTGCCGACATGCAAGTAGATCAAATAAGTAATGGGCCTTGAAAGCGGGTCGTTACACTTCCTCTTCCATGTCCTCTTCTAGCAAAGTCTTCCCCCTTTTTTGGTCTCCTTCTTCACGTGAGAAGCTTGAAATGTCTTTTCTTCATTCTTCTCCACTGATCTGTTTTGCCTTATCTCATGAGCTTGTAAAGAACCCATTAGTTCATCAAAGGAAAAAAAGTGAGATCTTTAGTCTCCTTAATTGTAGTTACTATATAATCATATTTTGGTGTCAGGCTAAGTAGAACTTTGGACACAGTAATTGCTTTAGTAATTTTCTTTATAAGACCTCATTTAACTAACAACTGAAATTACTCTAGATAAGAAATCTTGCAACTTTTTTTAACCCTTCATGAGCAAGCCTTTAAACTCATTTCCAAAAAAATCTGAAGTTTCACTACAATTACCTTTAAAGAGCCTTAGAATTCGTTCTACAGTGTTTCTCATGCCTACTTTGAAGTGATGGTTATTGCAATTCTTGGAAAAAATGTTGTCATGAACTGCTAGGGCTGTTGACGAACAGAACGTTTGATCGCTCCGGGACGTAACCCTAAAGAACGGTTGTAGTTTTACCGCAAGTGCACGGTGTAGCAGCGAGCGGGTTATCGAACACAGGGAGGACGAATGACCGTGCTTGTTCCAATCAACCTGGCTATTTAAGAAGAGAGAAATTTGCCTTTGGCGATCCTGTCACAATCGTCAGACAAAGTACAGAAATATCAAATCAAATAAAGAACGTCTAGGGAATGGGGAATTCCCGCTACTCACCGTATTTCGTAAAAGTGGTTCATTGGTATCAAAGTTGCTAGAATAAGATTTTGGATGAACTAGTTGCAACTGAATGTAGAACCAAGCTCACGCTCTCGCGCTGTTGCCGGTCTATAGCTATCCTAGGCTCGGGTCCAATCTCTTGCAAACCCTAGCCTAGGGAAGCTAGCATTAGGATCAACATCATCGTTCAATCGCGCACCGAGCCCAATCTCTTGCAAACTCGGCCCACGACCTAGATTGGGATAGTTCCTACCCGTCCAATCTCTTGCAAACGGGTATTGGCACGGAATTGGAACCGGAAACCCTAGTATCGGTCCAATCTCTTGCAAACCGATACTACGGAAATTCGATTCCAACCCAATTCGGATTTCTAGGGTTTCCTATCGAATTGGGATCCAATCTCTTGCAAATCCCAATCGATGTGAATTCCTAGCCATCCGTAGTAAATTGATCTCAATCTAATCCCTAGTAGCAATTCTAGCAAAATTCCTACCAATTCATCACAATTATGAAATAGGGCTTGTAGGGTTCATCCCCACGCCCTAAGACGTGGCGACTACTCACAATTCATAGCAAGATCACAAAAATAATCAATGAAATAAGCAATAGAATTCATCACAATATTGAGATATGCAATAAAAATAGATTTTTTAGAGAAGAGAAAAGCAAACCAATGGAGTTCTTCAATTAATCCAACAAAAATCCAATTTTGTCTCCTCTTCAATCTCAAGAATAAAACTAAAAAGCTAATCTAAAAGCTGCAAAAAATCTAAGAGAGAGGCTCTCAAAACTAGGGTAAAAACAGGGGTTAAATAGCCCCCAAAATCGTCCAAAATCTGTGACCAAAATACCCCTGCGCAGCCTGTTTTCCGCAATTTTCGCTACAGGCAGCGCGTCGCACTCGACCGAGTGACAAAAGTCGCTCGGCCGAGTGAAAACCCTGTAATTTTCCAGTAAGTATCGATCTTCAGGGGTCTTCACTTCGGGTGCGGCTCGGCCGAGTGAGTTGTCATCACTCGGCCGATGGCTTCATGGTACTCGGGCGGACGGGATTATCCACTCAGCCGAGTGGGTCTTCTGAAGCTCAGGCAGCCGAAAAACAGTAACATGGCGATTTTTGAAGGGCTTCGTCTGGGCGCCACTCGGGCGGACGGGGTCTCGTCACTCGGCCGATGTGGTCTCCGTCGCTCGGCCGAGTGCACGTATGAATCGTGTCTGATCTGGTCGGCCGAGCAGTGTCTCGCTGGTCGGCCGAGTGACTCCTTCACTCGGCCGAGTGGAACACAAAACGTGCCCAAACTGCTTGTTTTGTCCTCCTCGTCGCACCTGCGACGTCCGTTCTTCTTCCGCTCCTCTCCAACAGCAAAATACCCCTCGGGGAGGTCGTCGGTGACCGTCTGGAGTAAGCGCATCTCGAGATCACTCCAAATCGCGCCAAATCACCTGAAATGCGACAAAAACAACAAATCGTGAAAAGCATCGCAATATCGTCGATATATCGTGAAAAAACATGATTTGGGCGATCTAAATGGCATGCAAACATGCGGGAAAAAGGTGTAAAATAAGGAGTGATCAAAATCCCCCAAGCTTGCCTCTTACTCGTCCTCGAGGAAGATAAGTAAAAGGCGAACCCGGTGGATTCGGAAAACGAAAACGGCGAAGAAAAATGAAGAATGAAAAACGGAGAAGAGTGAAAAACGAAATAAAAATAAAGAAGAAAGAAAGAAGCGAAGAGGTAGGCGGCTAGATCATTTTCTCAGGACGTGGGTTCCGCTTACTCATATAGCATGCACTGAATGAAAAACACATGTCAGAGAATTTTATTTTGATATCATAGTATAATAGTGCAAATAGAAATAGAAACCCCACGAACAACAATATAATCATGAAAAACGGAATAATTTTATAATTAACATCGTCTGAATCATTTAAAGCGGTATACAAATCTCAGATCACACACTTTTCAATTGAATGCTTTCTATCAGGAGTATAAGAGTATCACACTATAGAATAGAGAGAATAGAAAAGTATGGATTTCATGAAATGATTGCTAGGCTTAGATTTCTGGATTTCGTAAAGCTAGAAATAATCTCACCGAGTATAGAATATTACTTAGCCTAGGTTGTCGTGCAACGTCAAGTAGTCACTCTCTCACACATCAATGGATCCCCTCCCCCAAGCTTATCTATAAGCGTGGTGGCATAAAAAATATTTACATCCCCATTTCTATAAAGCTCCAAAGGCAATGAAAAGAGAAGAGAAAGAAAGAAAGTGAGATGGGATCTTTTATTGAGGATTTTTCCTCTTTTCTTTTCTTTTTTTTTCTCTTTTTTTTGATGCAAAGGCATATATACACAACGATCCCAACTCGAAGAGAGATAATGATATACAAGAATATTTTCTCTCTTTTTTTCCTTTTTTTTATTATTTTTTCTGAATAAGAAATTTGGAGCTAGGAATTAATAGCGGGGGAAATGCCATATAATAGAATCGCTAAGGGGAGATTCACCAATGATTTTAAAAGTAGAGAAATGATGTCCAAGATTTGTGGAGAAAGAAATAAATATATCACTCGGTTCACTCTATAAGACATGCACGACAACTTCAGCAGGGTAATCTAATCTACTCAGTTTCGATCACAAAAAAGCTAACTAATCCAGATTTATCATAACTAACATCATTCAATCATCCTTAAGTGAAATGTACAGTTCATGCATATAGAAGTGATATAGCAAAAGAAATCAGTACTCCAGATATAGGCATTCAATGCGTGAATCTTGGTGTGTTTTCTGTGATAGCATACATATGAATATTCAGACTCAGCTAATAATAAAATTTCATCCATTTTCATGTGGAAAAAGTGTGGGTTACTATCTCTAGATGCAAGGCAAGTCATAGCATATGATATCAGAAATAAAATCTAAGACATGACAAATAAAGCATGCATATAGAATAAGCTAACTCCACGTCATCATCATCACAGAAAAGTCATCTCTAGCATGAGATGAAAAAGAAAGAAATAAAGATAAAGGGAAAATAGAACTATTTACAATGCGGTACACAGAAAAATAAGAAAAACGTGATGCATGGCAAAATAAAAGAAAATTGATGAAAATAAGTGCTAAAGCAAAAAATGGCGTGAAAAACTAAAAATAAAGGTGGCAAACCGAAAAAGAACGTGAGAACTCACTCCCCCAAGCTAAATGGCACAGTGCCCTCAATGTGCAAAGTGGGGCACACCGAGAGACAAGTAAAGTGAGGGGCAAGTGAGGATGCATGCATGATGAAAAAAAATGAAAATAAAAAGAAAAATAAAGAAATGAAAAATATGATGCGGACATGATGCATGCACAGATAGGAGTGATACAGATATATAAGTGTGTCACCAAAAACTCTCCCTCTCTCCCAAAAAAGATATATAAGGATACGATCTGAATGAGAAACCCAAAATAAGTGAGGGGAGGGGGGGTGGACAAAACTGCAACAGGACCCAGCAGAAACGGGCAGCACAACGGCAGGAATAATCGATGGCATCAAGGGTGCCTAAGAAGGTGGTGATGCGCCGTCTCCGTCCTGAGGCGGAAGTGGTGGTGGCTGGACAGGCCGCTGAGCGGGTGTGGGTGTGGAAGTGGTAGCAGGCTGAGTGTGTGTGGAAGTGTGGGTGGGAACCTGCTGGGTGGGTGGTGGTACGCGGGGGAGACGCTCCAGGACCTGGGTAAGACAGTAGTGAATCTGGGGGATCAGGTCAAAGCGGCTAGCCATCGCAGAGATGGTGGAGGACAGAGTCCTAAGGTCGCCTCTGAGGCCACTCACCGCCCCCTCTAGAGCACGAATGCTCTGAAGTACAGTGTCGGGGGGAGGTGGTGCAGAGGGACGCACCGGTCGGGGCTGTGCAGGGCGGGCCTGGCGTACTCGGGTCGCGTATGTGACGGGCTCAGCGGGGAAGGGAACGAAAGGTGCTGCGATCGCAAATGTGGGCCTGGCCTCAGTGTGAGGCCGGGGCACCGGCTGGTGAGAAGTGGAGGCAGCAGCAGCGAAAGAAGAATGCAAAAGTGGCAGCGAGGCGGCCAGAGAGGTCAGGGGCACAGAAGTGTGGACAGACGCCACGACACTCTCAGAGAATACAGCAGCAGTGGAAACAGAGGGCTCTCCGCACTCAACTACGGTCGGCGGGCGCTCGGGTGGGGCAAAAGAAACAGGCTCAGCAGACAGAGGGCCAGTGGGGGTGGTGACAGCCGCGGGAGTGGTGGGGGTGGGCTCAGCTAAGGTACTCCCGACACCGACAGAGGTGTAGACAGAGGTGTCAGGAGCAGCGGAAACATCAGGGATAGGCTGAGGGGCCACAGGGTCAACAGGGGCGGCAGGCTCGACAGGGGCGACAGGGTCTGCGGGGGCAGCGTGGGCAGCGTGGGCCTGCTCGGCCTCCTCGGCCTCGAGCACGTAAGCAGCGGGGATGAGAACATCCATCGCAGGGAGCCAGTCAACGTGGGCCGGTGCAATCTGAGTCCGAGCTGGGCTCGGAAGAATCATGTAATCGGCACCGTAAGGGCCGTGCAACCAGACCCAGTGACGCTCACCGTGCGGACGAAGCATCTTCATCCGGGCCATAACATCGATCGACAAAGAAGTGGGGCCCGGTACTCGTCGCAAGTCGTCAGGGAAGTCCTCGCCGGTCGTAAGGGCAAGCAAGGTGATCAGGCCGCCGCAGCATATCGGTGAGCGAGCGCCCACCGATACAATGATGCGGTCCAAAAACCAAGCCGCGACATCAATCACGACGGCGGGGACCAGCTCATCGCCATCCCTAGATAGAGCTCTGGGACGTGTCATCGCGTAGAGCATGTAGAGCTCCGGCGTAGACATCGTGCCCGGCTCATATCTGGCCAAAAAGGTCGTCGCCATAAGGCGCTGAGCAATACGGAGGCAGGGATGGACAATGGCCGAGGCCTTGGCCCGACTAGGGTCAAAGGCAGCGTGAAGACCCGTAATCCGGGCCCAGAAGGCACCGGCGTCGAAGGAAGGCGGGGGGATATGGGTGGGGCCGTAACCGCGATCGGCTCCGGGGACAGCGGGCCACGAGAAAAATGCTCTCATCATATCGAGAGTGACCTGGCACTCCCGGTCCATGAACCGAAACGAGCATCCCTCGTCGGTCCGGGCGATCAAACTAAGAATCTCAAGTGTCGGGCGGGTGAACGTGTCCGCCGACACCTGGAAGAAATCTCGCCAGCCCACGTTGTCGTACAACGTGAGCATCCCCTCTAGTACCCCCAGGCGTCTTAGGTCGGCAAGGTGTGCAAACCTGGAGGGTACGATCGAGCGCTGGGAGATACGCTCGAAGACGGTGCGGTGTGCGTCGTCTCGGAACGTAATCCCGAGCGGCCCGACCAGTGGAGCCGGAGGTGGTGGCTGTGGAGCGGCAGGGAGTGGCTGTGCGGGCTGTGCGGGCTGTGTGGGCGCTGCAAGCTGTGCGGGGTGTGCGGGGCCTGCAGGCTGTGCTGGGTGGATGGGGTGTGTGGGAGAAGGTGGAGGAGAGTCCTCCAACTCGTGGGAGGGGCCGGCATCATCCGACCGCTTCCGCTTGGCGGAAGCTCTCTTCGACCGCGGCCGTGTCCGGGGCGGCATATCGGCCCCGAGCGCGAGCCGAAAAGTGTAAAAAGTGCGGCGTGTGCAAAAGAGAGGAAAGAGTGTACCCCGACACGCCGCGAGTGCTAAGCAATGGAAGAGTGCGAAGACAGCGCCTCCGCGAAGCCCAAATCAGTCCGTAGAAGCTCCCCTGGGCTCCCCTAAGCTCCCAAAAACAACCTGCGCATGAAATGGCGATATCAGCGGGTAATATTCAAAACGTATGGAGCATTAGGGGTATAATAGATAGATATAGAAATTGATTAGGGTTTGGGGTTCGTTTAATACATGGATCCTCGAAAAATACACAAAAAGAGGAGAAAAAGGGCGAATCAGGCGATACCGGAGGTGGTCGGAGCGGCGGCCGCCGGCGGCGACTCGGGCGAGGCGCGGCGGGTGCTCGGCCGGCGGTGGCTGGCCGAGCGGCGGCGCGGCGGTGGTCGACCGGGCGAGTGAGGGCGCGAGCGAGCGAGGGTCGGGCGAGGGAGCTGAGGGGTCGGGCGTTTGGGAATTTTTTTGCGTTTTGAAAAACGTGCCCCCCCTCGGCCCCTTATATAATAAAAGTTACGACTCGGCCGAGTGACTAGGTCACTCGGCCGAGTGGGATGAAATGAAATACCCTCCTCGCTTACGCTACGGCCGAGTGGCTTTGCCAGCCTCGGCCGAGTGGAATAAGTCCATTCGGCCGAGTGGCTCAAGCTACTCGGCAAGATTCGCCCTAGGAGCGTATCCGTTTTACTCGGCTGAGTGAAAATATATACTCGGCCGAGTAGCATTTATACAGAAATCAGGAAAATAAACAGAGAGTTGGGTACAGCAGACTTCCCTTGTTCGTGAGCGGCTCGGCCGGACGAACTTGTGTACTCGGCCGAGTGACTAGTATACTCGGCCGAGTGAGCCTTGTGTTCTGCCGTTTGTCTTCGTTTGGGCTCTAAACTCCGTCTTTCTTCCTCCAGTCGATTTCATCTTACTCCTAAGCATCGAGCGTCTTCCTGGGGCGCTCCTCGTCGTCTCGTTCATCCTCCTCATTATGGATTTACCTATCTCCTCTCCTGTCAAGAAAAATAGGACCCGTTATCACAAAATTTTTGGGCGAACGACTCAAAACACTAAAAATTTCTAAAACAAAAATAAAGAAAAAGTAAAAATAAAGCAATAACCGTCGGGTTGCCTCCCGACAAGTGCTCGTTTAAGGTCGTGAGCTCGACCCCCTATGATTTTCAATTAATGCGGGATGTTTGGTGCATATGAGATGCACCCATCAAACTTTCCGGGGAGAACGCTTGGATTCGAAAGTTGCGGTGGCGTGTTCTCCCGCGGTGGTCTCTCGTCTCGAATAGTGTTGGGGGGAGGCTCCCCCAAGCTAGCGTTTGCTCCGGTCAACGGCTTCACCGGTGACGCCGATTTTCGTAGCGGCGGAGCTTTCTTCGGAGACTTTTGTTTCGAGAGCTTGCAGAGCTCTCAAATCCTTGCGACATCAGCGTCGCCTTCATCATTTTCAGCGAAGAGGTCGGGGGAATCATCTATCTTCTCATCTTGGCCTAAATCTGGGCCTTCATCAAAATCCTCATCGAAAAGAGCGCCAATCGAGTGGGGGATCGCCTCTTCAATCACCTCATCAAGGAGGTCCATGTAGTCAAGTTCCTCGTGGTAAGGCATGTGTTTCATAGCCTTAGGAATGTGAAGCTCCACCTCGATGTTGCCGACATTCAAAGTTAGGGTACCTTCTCGCACGTCGACAATCACTCCGGCGGTGGCGAGGAACGGGCGTCCAAGTATCAATGAAGTATCTCCCTCCTCCTTAACGTCCATGATCACGAAGTCACATGGCAAGCATATTCCCCCCGGGACTTGTAGCGGGATGTCTTCGGCTATCCCTACCAGCCTTGTTATTCGCCCATCGGCCAATTGTATCCGCATGTCGGTAGGTTTCAACTTCGTCCCGGTGTTTAGCCTTAAGAACATGGAGAGAGGCATGAGGCTCACACTAGCCCCTAGATCAACCAACGCCTTTTGAAGAGGGACGCCGCCCAAGGTGCAAGGAATCCGAAAACTCCCCGGGTCTTTAAATTTGGCCGGCTCCTTCTCTCTCTTGGTGAACCAAGAGCCCTCCTCGGCTAGCATAATCTTCTCCTTCCTCTTTCTCCCCGAAATCAAGTCCTTTAAGAATTTAGCATATGTGGGGATCTCCACGATGGCGTCGAGGAAGGGAATGTTGAGGCTAACTCCTCTAAGATACTCGAGAAACTTTGCTAGCCTTTTCTCCATTTTCGCTCTAGCAAGCCTTTGGGGAAATGGGACCGGTGGCATGAAGCGCCTTTCCTCAATCAATTGCTCCGCTCTAGATTTCTCCTTTTCTTGTGGCTCTTTCTCCTTCTCAACTTCAACTACCGGCTCAATTGGCTCCAAGCTTTCCTCCACGGGCTCCTCGGTAGGAATCATAGCGGGGGAGGTATCCTTCCCGCCTCTAGTAGTAACGGCAACTACGTCATTGATGTGGCCGGTGTTGCCCCGTGGGTTTTGCTCGGGTTGCACCGGCAATCGTTGAGTGTTCCGATTGAGCAACGCCAATTGCTCCGATATTTGAGCCACAACGGTATTAAGGGAGTCTTGCCCCGCCTTCAAGGTAGCATTGACCTTATTTTGCTCGACCATAAACGTCTCCACTCTAGCTTCGAAGTCGGATCGTTGTTGAGCTTGTGGAGGGTTTTGATTTTGATTCCTCCACCCTTGGTTGTATCCGGGCGGCCTATATGGTGGAACTTGTTGCTTCGGTTGGAAATTTTGTTGTGGAGGCCCCCTCGGCGGATAGTGTTGTTGTTGGGGTGGTGGTGGTCGAGCTTGTTGAGGTGGTTATTGTGGCGGGTTCAAAGCTCCTTCATTGTTGGCGTAAGAGAATCCGGGATGATTTCTTGTGGCCGGATTGGCCCAATATCCTTGGTTCCCCGCGACATATTGTACTTGCTCCAAGGATCCTTCTCCTTGCTCTCCTCCCGCATACATGGCTTGAGATTGGTCTTGCCAATCACACATTTGGTTGGTTGGAGCGGAGGTGGAAGGGGTTCCTTGGGGCTCCGTGATAAACTTCTCCAGTCTCTCCACTACCTTGTGGAGAGAATCAAACTTGCTTGTAAGCTCCGCTACGGCCTTCGCCTCATAGATACTAGTTGGCTTTAAGGAGGACGTAGAGTGTCCTCGCTCATCGCCCCATTGTTGGTTGTTTGAGGCCATCTCCTCAATTAGGGCCGTAGCTTCCTCGGGAGTCTTTGACAAGATAGCACCATTCGCCGCGGCATCAATAATTTGTTTGGTCCCCGGTTGGAGACCGTTGTAGAAGCTATGAACTAGCTCCCAATCTTCTATGCTATGGTACGGGCATTGGTGCTGCAGATCCTTAAAACGCTCCCAAGCCTCATAGAGCGTCTCCTGGGGTCCTTGCTTGAAGGACATGAGAGCGCTCCGGATCTTCACCGTCTTGGATGGCGGATAGAACTTGTCAATGAATGCACTTGCCAACTCATCCCAAGAGGTGAAGACTCCGTCAGCCTGCGTCCTCAACCAATAGAGTGCCTTGTCCTTTAGCGTGAAGGGGAAGAGACGCAGTCTGATGGCATCGATGGAGACCCCCGGCATCTGAAATGTGGCGCACTTCGACAAGAATAATTGGATGTGGTAGTGAGGATTCTCATGGGCATTTCCATGAAATGGATCCTGCTGCATCAGAACCACTATTCCAGTCTTTAGCTCGAAGTTCTTGTCGGCCGCCAACTCCGGCACGGCAATGGATGAGGTCGTAGAAGAGGTCTTAGGCCGAAGCCTATCTCGAATAGAAATTATTCTCGCCATCCTTGCCGCTAATTGGTCCGCAGTTTCCGGGTTGGTCATAAACCGCCCTTCCGGATTTTGTCTCCTTTCCGCTCTAAGTCTCCGCGCGGTACGTTCGATCTCGGGATCAAATAATATAGCTTCAGGGTCCGCCGTAGATCTCGTGTACATGCACAGGGAAAACAGAGTTTCAAAGAAATGATTAGTACCGTGGAAGGGTTAGGTATAAATGAAGGAATGGAAATAATAATAATAAATATAAAAAAAGGAAATAGCTAGGGTGGTAAGATCAAACGCAATCGCCTCCCCGGCAACGGCGCCAAAAACTTGATCGCTCCGGGACGTAACCCTAAAGAACGGTTGTAGTTTTACCGCAAGTACACGGTGTAGCAGCGAGCGGGTTATCGAACACAGGGAGGACGAATGACCGTGCTTGTTCCAATCAACCTGGCTATTTAAGAAGAGAGAAATTTGCCTTTGGCGATCCTGTCACAATCGTCAGACAAAGTACAGAAATATCAAATCAAATAAAGAACGTCTAGGGAATGGGGAATTCCCGCTACTCACCGTATTTCGTAAAAGTGGTTCATTGGTATCAAAGTTGCTAGAATAAGATTTTGGATGAACTAGTTGCAACTGAATGTAGAACCAAGCTCACGCTCTCGCGCTGTTGCCGGTCTATAGCTATCCTAGGCTCGGGTCCAATCTCTTGCAAACCCTAGCCTAGGGAAGCTAGCATTAGGATCAACATCATCGTTCAATCGCGCACCGAGCCCAATCTCTTGCAAACTCGGCCCACGACCTAGATTGGGATAGTTCCTACCCGTCCAATCTCTTGCAAACGGGTATTGGCGCGGAATTGGAACCGGAAACCCTAGTATCGGTCCAATCTCTTGCAAACCGATACTACGGAAATTCGATTCCAACCCAATTCGGATTTCTAGGGTTTCCTATCGAATTGGGATCCAATCTCTTGCAAATCCCAATCGATGTGAATTCCTAGCCATCCGTAGTAAATTGATCCCAATCTAATCCCTAGTAGCAATTCTAGCAAAATTCCTACCAATTCATCACAATTATGAAATAGGGCTTGTAGGGTTCATCCCCACGCCCTAAGACGTGGCGACTACTCACAATTCATAGCAAGATCACAAAAATAATCAATGAAATAAGCAATAGAATTCATCACAATATTGAGATATGCAATAAAAATAGAATTTTTAGAGAAGAGAAAAGCAAACCAATGGAGTTCTTCAATTAATCCAACAAAAATCCAATTTTGTCTCCTCTTCAATCTCAAGAATAAAACTAAAAAGCTAATCTAAAAGCTGTAAAAAATCTAAGAGAGAGGCTCTCAAAACTAGGGTAAAAACAGGGGTTAAATAGCCCCCAAAATCGTCCAAAAACTGTGACCAAAATACCCCTGCGCAGCCTGTTTTCCGCAATTTTCGCTACAGGCAGCGCGTCGCACTCGGCCGAGTGACAAAAGTCGCTTGGTCGAGTGAAAACCCTGTAATTTTCCAGTAAGTATCGATCTTCAGGGGTCTTCACTTCGGGTGCGGCTCGGCCGAGTGAGTTGTCGTCACTCGGCCGATGGCTTCATGGTACTCGGGCGGACGAGATTATCCACTCGGTCGAGTGGGTCTTCTGAAGCTCAGGCAGCCGAAAAACAGTAACATGGCGATTTTTGAAGGGCTTCGTCTGGGCGCCACTCGGGCGGACGGGGTCTCGTCACTCGGCCGATGTGGTCTCCGTCGCTCGGCCGAGTGCACGTATGAATCGTGTCTGATCTGGTCGGCCGAGCAGTGTCTCGCTGGTCGGCCGAGTGACTCCTTCACTCGGCCGAGTGGGACACAAAACGTGCCCAAACTGCTTGTTTTGGCCTCCTCGTCGCACCTGCGACGTCCGTTCTTCTTCCGCTCCTCTCCAACAGCAAAATACCCCTCGGGGAGGTCGTCGGTGACCGTCTGGAGTAAGCGCATCTCGAGATCACTCCAAATCGCGCCAAATCACCTGAAATGCGACAAAAACAACAAATCGTGAAAAGCATCGCAATATCGTCGATATATCGTGAAAAAACATGATTTGGGCGATCTAAATGGCATGCAAACATGCGGGAAAAAGGTGTAAAATAAGGAGTGATCAACGTTCGACGAACTACACGTGAACAAGCTCGATACATGTTCATTTACGTTCGTTTAAGAAGCTTAATGAACAAGCTTAAACAGATTTTTAGAGCTCGGTTAGTAAACGAACAGAGCTTGAACATAACTGTGTTCGTTCATTTATGTTCATGAACAAGCTCGTTAAGTGTTTGTGAACAAGATCGTTTAGTGATGTTCATGAACAAGCTCGTTAAGTGTTTGTGAACGAACATGTACCGAAAATAGTAAATTTAGACAAATACTATATTTTTCACTATGCTTGGAATGGATACTTGTAATGGGATTTATGGAGCTATTATGCTGGATTTGTTTGTTTTTGCAAATATTTAATCCTTTTATTTAATTAATTTAGTCATTGGCAATTATGTTTAAATATTATTATTTCTGATTAAAAAATTGTTGTTCGTCTGTTTGATTGAAAATATGTTCATGAACAAGATTGATTGTGTGTTCACGAACATGTTCCTGAACATGTTCACGAACAAGCTCGATAAGTCTTGTTAACGAACAGAACGTTCGAATAACTACTCGTGAACAAGCTCTGTAAATATTCGTTTACGTTCGTTTACATTTGTTCGGTAAGCTTAACGAACAAGCTTGAACAGGTTTTTTTGAGCTCGGTTAGTAAACGAACAGAGATTGAACATGGATTTTGTTCATGAACAAAACCAAGCTCACTGTTCAAGCTCGTTCAAGCTCATTCGTCAACAGCTCTATGAACTGCCTGTTGAAGGATGAACCATGCTTTTGAATCTTTCTTCCCGTTCTTCCGCAACCGACTTTCATCAGCATCCTTGCCATCGTACCTGCTCTCTATTAAATCCCAAAGATCTTGAGATTCGAATAGAGTTTTCATTTTTATACTCCAAAACTCGTAGCACTCTCTTTTGAAAATGAGAATAAAAGGTTGAAAAATGCTCATTGTATCTCCATTAGCTGTTATTGTCGTAGAACTCACGAGAACTCACCAAGACTCTTTAATGGCTCTGATACCAAATTTGTTGGGAAATTTATTGAAAAATTGGAAAATTTGTTAGAAAAAGAACAAGGTTTTCTTTGGAAACTAGTAAAAAAGAGGAAGTAAAAAAGAAGAGTTATTTGTTTTCTTGAATTGCCTTGCATTTTTTAACGTCGACGTGTGCCCATATACATGCTTACAAAAGAAACTAACTTGACCACACTGTCTCCATTACGAGGGGAAAAAATAGGCTCATGGGCCACTAACCTTGCACATTATCTCCACTATATAAGCTGAGACGGAAGCAACTGAAATCAAACGCACTTAGATTATAAGCTGAGACGCAGCAATAAGGATGCCATGGTGTACACCAAACAATCCCCTGACATGAGCAGGAGAAGGTTTATTTGAAACCCACAATACTATGTCAAAGCCAATAAACCGACTACACGGGGACCAGCTCAATATAAAGCCCTCCAATTTTGGGCTCCCCAATCCTTGGCACCAGCGTAACGAGAATGCTTTTATCAGCCTCGGCATCAAGATCCTCGATCAGGTCGGAGATCCCAAGCATTAGCTTAGTCGTCGTCACCATCGACCCCTTCTTCGTCTTGTGCATCTGCATGTGAGGCACATTCACAAAGCTGCCTGCATATTCGCTTGATCCCGGCTGCGCCGCCTCGCGCTCTGCCGTGTTGACGTACACGTCGAACTTTACGCACTTGTCGCACTCGAACTCGATTCCGTACACCACCAGCACCTCCTCCTCGTCCTCTTTCTCCTCTTTCGGCCGCTGAACTGTTACGGTCACCGTCGAGTCCAGAACCAGTGGGAATGTAGGCTCGGCCGTGGGACTCTCTAATTTCATGGGAGGCTTCTTGGCTGCAGCAGTGCTGGGTGTAGTCCAAGGGATATCGACATGTTGGTAATTGTACCTGTCGATATGTATAACCGAGTTAGTTTGTGTACGAAGAGCCGAAGAGAATCAACAAATTGACATACCTTAGTTTCGCGATATCCAAACAATCTTTCACCTTCACCCTAACTAGTTGTGCGTTCTCGTCGTAGAAAAGGAACGTGGCGTTGAGCCAGTCCTTGTCCTTGAAGTCCCTGTGCTTCCCTCCGAGCTTATTCCAGAGGCGCCACAGGCGGTCGATGTTGCCGTGGTGAGCGAAGAATATGGGGTCCCGAGCGGCGGAGTAGAAGGTGCCCATGTCCTCGAGGTTTGGCTGAGCCCTGTCTCCGGTCCATAGGTGCACCGTCCCATGGGGAACATTCTCTACAGACCCTCCGCCGGGGCTTGGACTGTCGCCCTTGCGGTATGGCGACCCCAAGAATAGCTCCGCAGTCTTCGCGTTGGATATCATTTGCCTATGCATTATCTGTAGGAAACAATATGCTCGACCGTTAATACTAGAATGAGTACTAGGATGTGTGACCTCCTGGAAAGTTCTCGTGTTTTCACGATCTATATGCCTTCCGTCCTGTTGTGTGAGGTCCGTGATATTTTAGTGCTTTCCTATTAACCATAAAACAAAAACAAAAGAGAAAAGATGAGAGCAAATTAAAGAGTGAGATGACCAATTCTTGGCAGCCACTCTATTAACCCTTTGTCTCAGTTGCTGGTATAAAGCAAGTGTGTTTGCAGACTAACATAGCCATACCATGAGATTGAGATCAATTTGTTCTGCAGGGGTGTAGGGTGGATCAGTCAAATCGTAGTCGAGGTTGACCAGCGTCGGGGGCTGGTGCTTCGGGTCCCGTAGCTCGTCATACAAAGGGCTCGACGGGTTGGCGTACATCGCCGGCATCATCATCCCCGGCGGGGCATCCCAGTTCCAGAAAGGCAAGGCGAAGGTGTCGTCGCCGATGAGCTTGCCCAGTATCCGCTCATTGAAGTAGAGGTACATGCGGTGCCAGGGGAAGAAGAGCCAGCAAGAATGCACCTGGATCTCTAGGTCAGGAAATCCGACCTGGTTGTATGCGGCGTCGCAGTAGGCGCAGTGCACGTTGGCCTGCTGCCTGAAGTTGCGGGGATCGTCTGCCGGCAAGGCCTTCATGAGCTCGACGGCCTTTTCATACTTAGCACGGTACTGCGGAGTGACTAGGTGCGCCGCAGGCCGGGTTCTGAGAGGCGCGGCGGGCGGCGGCAGCTTGAAATCGACAATGGTGGACTGGTAGGGGGGGCAGCAGCCCGCATTGGTGCCAACATCATCATTTACGCATTGTGAGAGGTCCCGGACCACGATGGGCTTAGCCAAGGCCTTGTGGTCCATCATGCTGAGCCTTGCGGCCACGCCGCCGAGCCCCAGAAGGGCGTTCCGGCGGTCGAGACGGCCTGGGTTCTTGGTATTGTCTGTAGGGTGTTCATCATCATGACTTGCATTGCATGAGATTTTTTGTCGGAAATGCGATGGCTTGTTGCGAGAGTTTCTGTTGTGGAGTGTGCACGAAAAGTAGAAACAAGAGAGGCTGGCCATTGTTGTATGCGGGTGAATCTTAGAGAGAGGTCGGGGGATGAATTTATAGTACAATCTATCGCGATGTGGTAGTGGATTACAAGCAAACGTAAAGCTTTGTGTCTGTCTGATACTTGACCTTCTTTAATGCATGCAATTCAATTTGAACTTCTCCGACGTTGGCATTTCACTGTTTGGGCATTGCATGACGATTGGTCATCGAGTTTGTTGTGCATATTAAATAGTTACCAAGCTTGTGTAAAACTTTCGCGCTCTGAGCCCTTAAGAGAATACACATATATGTAAATTAGTGAGTCATTTTGAGCTACCTATGATGAAGACCTGAACCTACATCCTGCTCGAAAATGGGCTGATCAACAGATAGGCCAGCTGGGCGTCTCATCTGTTCATATGCATCACGTAAGCTTTGGTATCAACCCTATTCTATCGCCTTTTGGATAGTTCCCCCACTGAACTCGGCCGTTCAGCTCCTACTCCCGCATGGCTCATTTACTTAGCTCGTCTACTTATAGCCCAGAAAATTACAAGTAGGCCTTACAACAGATCGGCCGTAGTTATCCTGGTTTTGCCTTTAACGCGGCTAACTTTGGTATCGGATAGGAGTTGACCGAATCCCAACCTGTGTTTTCTGACACGCTATTATGAGATAGGTCGATCGTTTTAAGTCAGTTAAAGGAGTACCAAGTTTATGCTTCAAATTTCCATTCCTTGAATCTACTATCATCTAGTCGACTATCACCTAGTCGACTAGTACTGTGCAGGTTCTGGAGCTGCTCAATCTGTAGGAACCCAAGAGTTGACTAGTCGACTCGTGCCATGTCATTGGTCGACTAGTACTCACCTAGTCGACTAGTGAGCAGTGCAGGTTCTGGAGCTGCTCAGTTTGCAAAGACTCGAGAGTTGACTAGTCGACTAGTACCAGTATTAATTCCAATCTGATGCGGATTTTGTTTTGTGTCGTTGACCTGATACTTAATCAAATCGAACGGCCACGACTTAAAACAGTCTCTTTAACCCGAATGATGGATTCCTAAGAGATAAACACTCAAATTTTGTGCGGCAAGATGATTGGAAACAGATTTCTGGTTTTCTAGTGGAGATCTATCCATTGTTGAGTGTTCATAAGACTTTGTATTTACTAGAGTTCTAGATTTGCATTGTCAAGAAGATTCACGTGTTATTGGAGGAGAGCTTTATAGTCGATGTAATCTATTGTGCTACATCTCTGATATAGTGGTAACCGTGATAACGGAAGACTAGACGTAGGTGTCACATTGGGCCGAACCAGGTTAAATCCTACGCCTATCTGTGTAATTGCTTGATCTGTGACTGTGATGGTTCATCTTTATGCTTTCTATGATTCCTTCAAGATATTACTCAGTTTGTTAACCGTTGGTTTCGTATTATCTCTTATTCTACTGCATCACATCTTGTGTTTGACATAATACCCCAACCCATCATACCATTCTACACTTCTCGACTGTGAGATCTGAGCTCAAGTCAAGCTACCCAATCAGCGTGAATTCGGATTCCGGTTGATGGATCCTTTCTCTTACCATCTGCAACTTCCTCAAACCAAAGATTTCAAGGTGAGAAAACATCCGAATTAGAAAATTAATTGTAGAGGATTTTTCGTGCACGATTCCATCCACATCTCAGGCCTATTTCAGAATGCTCTCATTTAACGAAATTGTACCGCTGTTGACGTGTGTTGCCTCGTGTGAGCTGTATAGTGTGAAGAAAACACTCAATTTTTTTTTGGCTATGTTGCTGTTTAGATGTTGATGCATATCAACCTATTGACTACTAACTTTAGTATTAATCTAAGACGGATGTGCTCTGGTTGCTCGTTCAATGATATGACTTATATGTAGTTTATATTACTACTCAATTCGATCTGTAGAAAATAAAAGTTTAGTGAAGCATATGGTTATATGGAGCGCAATATTCCTCATGCAACAATTTGTGATCACAGCGGAGGAAGCATACACCGAAACTAATTAGCAATTCACATATGTTTGTTGTGATACTAACATGGAACCTGTAGAAGACTAGAAGTGTATTCTCTCCTTCGGGCTTCTTTTCCCCGTCTTAGTAGCAGTTTCTGGGCCAATAATGAAGCTGTATGGTCGTCATTGATGAGGATGCACCGATGAGAAAGTACTGACCGGAGTAAATATTATCATCTTTGATAAAGAAATGAATGCGCCATGAGTGCATGCTATAATTGCAGGATTAATGGCCATGAAGGCAGGCCATACACTTAGCGTCATGCTAAGGCATAGCTTCTGATATCGTGTGAACGCCATCTTCAGGCACATTTCAGCTATTCGATGGAGTCCTCGGGAAGCTATAGTTGAGAGAAAGAAAAACCAAAAAACAAAAATATAACAAAAAGACAAGTCCAAGGTACTACCAATTTCTTTCAAACATGAGTATTATGAATAAGCTTCTTGTTGATGTCTGACTTTAGACCTTTCGTTTGCATTGTTACGTGTTATGTGGTAATTAGTTGAATTTTTTAACTCTGGATGTTGACAGGCGACCAAATTAGTTTTAAATACCATGTGCATGCATGGAATTTTTCTTATATCATCAAGAGATACCTCAATAATTCAGAATTCATATGTACGGGGTCCAGTTGCAGTGATCCACACAATAAAGATATGAAAAACAACATGCTTGCAAATGTCAAATTTTCCTCGTACTATGCCGTCCAAATCTCATCCTGTTGATTAACTCATCACATCGTTTTCTTTGATTGCATTGTAATCTATCATCTGGCTGGCTGGACTCTCTTAAATCTGAATACTGATAATTAAGTAAGCAAAGTTCATACGCAACTCCTCCTAATTGTCCAACCATGACTGACACTCATTTCTCATGAAATGTGTTTACGGGTGTTTTCTCACCGCTGGATCGTTGACCGGCGACTTGACGGTCAACGTGGTCAAAGGGGTCGGTTGGATCACTTGGTCACGCCCAGTGCGCGTGCACTCGGCGTGGACCGCACGAGGAGCCGTGGACGAGCGGGTGTTGGAACTTATCCAACAAGTTGGATCTTAATCCAACGTTGGGCTAATATGCGGTAAATAATTATATAAGTGCTAACTGTCATATTAAGCACAATATATTAGTGATCTGGTTTTAATTAATTAAATGGGCTAAATGAGTTAAACAGGTTGTGGGGCCTTTATGTGTAGAGACTATTGGGCTTCAACTCGTTGATGGGCCGAGTTGGAAACCCTAGGGCTATGAAGGCTAGCCTATAAATATTAGCGGTCATGGTCCCCGGAATACACGAACAAAGTTGAGCCGTCTTTTCTACGTCCAGTCGCTAGGAGAGAAACCAGGAGAAAGCTAAAGGGGTTCTCCAACGGTTGATTCGTGCTATTCTGGAAGATCGTCCGCCACGGTATCGTCAGGATCTCTTTCAGATTATTAGCGATGGACTCAGGTACGCTTCCGCTAAATCAGAGTACGCAATGATTTAAGATTCTGCATGTTATATATCTAGATCTGTGTTATTCGGTTTGTACACATCTAGATCTTTAGTTTCTACAAGTGGTATCGGAGCCTGCATGCTGTGGATCTTAAATTTTTGCCTGCTCGTTGTAGATCTGATAAAAATCTGATTTTTAATCTGTTTTGATTAATTTGTGCAAAATTTGGGTTTTTGATTAATTTTTTTCCAAAAAAAATAAAAAATTTGTTGGTTTTACGAACCCTAGATCGGGGGCGGCCCGCCGGCCGCCGCCCGACACGGCGAAAGAAGGGGGTGGCTCTGCCGCTCCCGTTGGAAGATCGACGCCGGTGATCACGGCGTCGACGCAGGTCAGAAAGGGGCGGCAAAGCCGCCCCTGTAGGTTGAACGGGGGGGCTTCCAGCAGCCCCCTCCGGCAGGATATGTGGACAGAAGGGGGCGGCTCCGCCGCCCCCGTGAGGGTTTCAGAGGGGCGGTGTTTGCCGCCCCCGGTGGGGTTTCTTACCGGAAAGGGGCGGCGCCCTGCCGCCCCCTTTCCGTCGACATAACAGCCCCCCCCCCCCCCCCAACTGGGAGCCTGCTTCGGTTGTGTAGAGGGGGCAGCACCCGTCGCCCCCAATCGGACCCCCGTTCAGGCGCAAAAGGGGGGGGGGGGGGGCAGCTCCCCGCCGCCCCGGACGGCAACAGAGGGGGCGACGGAAGCCGCCCCCGATCAGGCGCAGAGGGGGCAGCTTCCGCCGCCCCATTGGGATTGATCGGGGGCTGCGGCCCAGCCGCCCCCATCGGTACAAAGTAGGCCCCGATCGGGGCCTGCCGCAGGCTGCAAGAGGCGAAAAAAAAATTTAAAATCAGTAGTGGGCTCAGGCCTGCTTTGGGCCTGTTTGGGTTATTTGGTTGTTTTTTTTTGGGCCTCTTGTAAGGATTATTGCAAACCAGTTTTTGGCCTTTTTTAGGCTTATTGCAAAACAGTTTTGGGCTTAAAAATTGAATATTTTGGCAAGTTTGCACCCAACTTTGGGGATACTATTGTTCTCTTTTAAAGCCCTATTTTGGATAAATTGATGCACTAACAACTAGAGAAAATAAAAGGCTATCTTGTGTATGTTTTCTCATTCAGTTTGTTTGTGCGTTAAAATTAAGTTCATTCCAATTTTAATTCTTTAGGCAAAATTCAGTTGAATATACATTTCAAAATAACTCTAATTTTTGTGAAATTCCACCAAAGTGTGTTCCACTACTAAAATTGTTATTATTTCGGAATGTAAACGTATTAAAATACATACACAGTATGATCAGTTGCCTAGATGAATTTCAAACGGATCGGAGGAAGTAAATAAAAGGTTTTCCTGTAAATTTACATGTTTCATTTAAATTCAATTTTTGGGCGCATTAAAATATATGTTTCAAAATAATTTTAATTATTACAGGACCCCACCAAAGTGGCTCTACGGTTAAATTATTATTATTTCGGAACATAAATGATTAAATACATACTTTTGTATGATTAGTTGCCCAATATTGAAATTTAAAATGGATTGAAGGAGGAAATAAGACGCTTAAATGTATATTTCTCCTCAAAGATAAAATTTTGTGTTAATTGTGCAAAATAAATTTAAATTCTAAGTTTAAGGCTTAAAACCATATATATATATATATATATATATACACTTCGGTATATAACAAGTTGACTTCATACTTTGATATGAAAATTCAGTTAGCCTGAATTTAGATTTAAATTAAAACACAAAATTCAAAAGTTTTCTTCGGGAGTAAATAAAAAGCTTTAACATATATTTCTCCTCAAGAATAAGTTTAAAAGGCCTTAAAGAATTTTTTGTGCACTAACCATCTAGCAAATGGCCTTAAGGAAATTTGACACATTTTAAAGTTATATCTAAAATGGGAAATGGTGTATATTTATATATATGACTTTATAATGTATGTTCATATACACATTAGTATACCTATATACCCCATTTTGAAAAAGAAAATTTGTGATGAATCTATGGTTTTTTTTATTTAACTCAATATAAATGATTAGAAGGGTGGAATAAAAGTATCATATATATATTTCCACTTAGTGTAATCATTTTTTGTGTTAAATTCAGTTTAGTTTCAAATTCAATTTTTGGCACAATTAATTATATATTTCGAATATAGATTGATTAATCATCAACTCACCAAAGTGGGTTTTCTTGTGAAAATTAATTTTATTCTCGAAATATAACAAGTTGAATACATACTTTTGTATGAAAATTTTGGTTGCCTTAAATTTGATTTTGAATAAAAGTAGACTTGAATATCTCCACTTAAAGTATATTCATGTATTAAATTGCGACTTAGATTCAAATTTTGCAAATGTATATATTTTTGAAATGACTTCGTACAATCATCACCTCGCCAAAGTGGTCTCTGTTGATTTGTATTATTTCATTTCATGAATATAAAAGGCATTTTATGTGCCCATGATTTTCGTAAGAATGCTAAATCAGCCCAAAGGAAGATTACCATTCTATACCATTTCATGCGCATCTGTGGCAATAGACAAGGTGATGATTAGTGAGTACAATGCATGCAAATTTAATTTGACCCAAAGGAAGTTTTATTTTTGGCATGTTATTATATTCATTGTCTGATTGCTACAACAAGATGTTAATGGCTAGTCAATAGATTATCCAAAGATAAATATTGGGCTAGTAGGGGGATGTCTTGAGATGAGAAAATAGCATTAATTTGAATTTGGTGTTGCTTTTATTTAATACTCATATGAACATGTTAAAATTGTTTTCTTGTTCTCTTTTTCAGCTATTATTCCTGAAAAATTTCTGCCAACCTCAAATCTATTCCAGTACTTAATGGCACTAACTTGAAGGCATGGAAGGAGAATCTTTTGATAATCCTCGGAGTCAAGGATCTTGATCTGGCATTAATGACTCATTGTCCTCCACCACTCACTGATGAGAGTACCTCTGATGAAAAGAGGGAGATGGAAGAGTGGAAGAGATCAAATCGCATGTGCCTAATGCTTATAAAGAATGCCATTCCAGAATATCTCAGGGGTTCTCTTTCAGAGAAAATTTCCACAGCTAAATGGTTCCTTATTGAGCTTGAAAAAAAGTTTGTCTAGAATAAAAAGAGTGAGATTAGTACACTCTTGACAAACTTATCTTCAATGAAATATGAAGATAAAGGAAACATCAGGAAGCACATATTGAAGATGTCTAATATTGCTTCAAGGTTGAAAGCACTTGAGCTAGACCTCTCTGAGGCTCTGCTAGTGCATTTTGTTTTGATATCTCTTCCATCTCAGTTTGACCAGTTTAAGATGAGCTACAGTCTGAAGGATGAGACTTGGTCTCTGGATGAGCTCATCTCAAACTGTGTAAAGGAAGATGAAAGGCTTGAGCAAGAAATGACAGAAAGCCCTCTCCTGACATCCACCTTCAACAAGAGGAAGAAGGATACTGAAGATGCAGATACAGCTTCTCAAAAGAAACAACAAAGAGAACTGAAAAGTTCAGAACATCATGGTTGTTTCTTTTGTGGAGATGAAGGGCATGTAAAGAAGAATTGCTCAAATTATCACGCTTGGCGTGCTAAAAAGGGTATGTTTCTTTAATTTGGTTTGATTCTAAGTTAATTTTTTTTCATGCAACATTTGGTACTTATAGACACGTGATGGAAAGATTTTGGTATAACCATTCACATCATTGTGTCTATGCAGGATTGCCTAAGATGCCAAGAGCCAAATGATGGTGAAAGATACATCGATATGGGCAATGGCAAGATGGTTCCAGTAGAAGCAAATTAAATTTAGATTATTTCTTTTAAAGGCTAGATTGTATTTGAATTTCATGAGACTATTATGTACCATTTTTAACGGAATTTGGATTTCCATTTCTATTTTTGAACAAATTTGATTATAAGTGTTCAATTATGAATGGAAAATTTGGTTGTCTCTTGATTCAAAATTGGTTTATTCTAGTTCCTTAAAAGATCATTATAATCTTCATTTATTTGAAAATGTTGCTTCATCTATAGAATTCCTGCATTTAAGTACATGTGTTGTAATGAAAGAATTAACAGTTTAGAATTCAGTTATATTGTGATTGCAGCTTATATCCTTAATAAAGTTTCAACAAATGAATCACTTGTATGTTTGGAGATGTCCAACTAAGGTAAGGCTTTATAAGCCTAATAAAGAAATGTGACATAATGCTAATGATTTTCTAATTTTGTTGAATAGTTTTAAAGTTGATATTATTTTGTATGATTTTACATAATCCCACTATTAAGTAGTTTACGAATTAGGAAATGCACACATATTTGAGGATGCTAAGTTTGAAGGGGGAAATTTAGTTAGTGGCATTACTCTTGAAGAGGATTATATCCACACAGGAGTTGTTGGCATTGTTCGGGATCTATTCCTGACATTATTCAAGACACAATAAATTCAAGATAATGTTGCAATTCCTCCCATTCGGGAAATTGTTCATAATGACAAACTCTAGCACCACAAGTAACTAATTGACATTCAGGAAAATCCATCAAAGAGATGACAAGTTTACTGTTGACATTAGGATGATGGAAGTTCGACTTACATCAAGTCATAAAAGTTTTATATCTCTAAATGTATTAATGTATTAATTAAAAAAGTCTTTGAATGATAATTAAAATCTTTTCTCATTGCTATAAGGTTTGAACCCTATTGATTGTAAATAGTCTTTTTATAATCAAAAGGAATTCAAAAGGTTATTAAGAAAAGATTTAAAACGTATCACTCAAAGACCTTATACGGAAAAGAATGCATTAGTTGTAAAGAGACTTTCTATTCAGTTTTCATAAAAGACTCTGTAAGGTTTATAATGGCATTAGTAGAGCATTTCATTATCGTTAATGATATATTAAATTTCATTAAGTGATCACCTCGTTCGGTTTTGAGATGATGATTAATAATGTCATATATCTTAAGTTCTGTGGGAGCATGTAATTTCTATAATATCTATGTGGTAATAAATGTTAAGTTCTGTGGGAGACAAGTTTAGTCTCATTAATTGCCCCGAGAATCTACTTCAGAAGATTCCATGTATCTCACCAAAAGGGAGTCTAAAGTATGCTCAGTTTTATATGCATTTGGTTGTTGCATATATTACAAGTGTGTTGGGCAAATTGTTAAGTTCAGGAGTTGACCATTTAACAACAGCCAAATGTGTCTTACTGTATTTATGGAGAACAAAAGGGTTACATATTCAAGGATCAGTAGTCAAAAAGGTTGAGATCATTTTGGTATACTGACTCTGATCATTTATTGGATACAAAGAATGTATGAAAATCTATGTTAGGCGCCATCTACTAGAAGAGATTTAAATGGTCCCCTTTATATAGTCTCTTCTCACATGGCTTTAGATTTCATATCATATTATGTGACATCCAAATCATGAAATATATCTGCATATTTTGTCACTATGCTGCAAATTAGGGATGGTGTTGAGACACCACACGGTTTATTTAGTGACAATGAAGTCTGCAGTTTTATATTCCAGCAATAACAGGAACTCGACAAAGTTTAGATATTCAGAGATCAAGTTCCTAGATTGTTGATTAATAGGAGTGTATAATTTTCTAATGAGCACATCGGAACAAACCATGTAATTACGGATCTATTATAATAGGGAAATGTCATCCAAAAGGTTTTATGAGCTAGCTACTCATATGGATGTCATTTCATTAAGAACATTCGGTTTTGTGGGAGTTTGTTTTTTTGGGTGCTCATATGATAGACAAAATTAAGTCTCCAGCTTAAGCTTAAGGTTGTTTTCTGATCAGAAATAAAGTTTTTGGTTTCAGTTCGGCTTCACACCGATTTTGGTTTGTTTATGATCTCACTAATGTTAAGGAGGATCAGTTGGAAATAGACATATTAGATCACATTACATGTAATTTCCATGCTACACATCCACTTCATAATCCATGTCATTCTTTTGTATTAGCACAGTGACCACTGATGGGTCGAGCTGCAATTTCTACGGCGAAGATCTCCTTGATCCCTTGCTAATATAACTGATGGACCGGATTGTTCTTGACTCATTAAAGAAATGACAATAAGTTAAGATCTTATTTGGTTGTATGCACTATGAAATATAATTATAAGGTTTAGCATATAGCACAAGTGGGAGATTGTTGGAACTTATCCAACAAGTTGGATCTTAAACCAACGTTGGGCTAATATGCTGTAAATAATTATATAAGTGCTAACTGTCATATTAAGCCCAATATATTAGTGATCTGGTTTTAATTAATTAAATGGGCTAAATGAGTTAAACAGGTTGTGAGGCCTTTATGTGTAGAGACTATTGGGCTTCAACTCGTTGATGTGCCGAGTTAGAAACCCTAGGGCTATGAAGGCTAGCCTATAAATATTAGCGGTCATGGTCCCTGGAATACACAAACAAAATTGAGCCGTCTTTTCTACGTCCCGTCGCTAGGAGAGAAACCAGGAGAAAGCTAAAAGGGTTCTCCAACGATTGATTCGTGCTATTCTGGAAGATCGTCCGTCACGGTATCGTCAGGATCTCTTTCAGATTATTAACGATGGACTCAGGTACGCTTCCGCTAAATCAGAGTACGCAATGATTTAAGATTCCGCTTGTTATATATCTAGATCTGTGTTATTCGGTTTGTACACATCAAGATCTTTAGTTTCTACAGCGGGCTCTTCTTCCTAAGTGTCTGACCTTGGTCAGCGGGGTGCGGAGGGGAAGCCTCGGCACCTAGGTGAGCGCTCGGCCTCTGTCGGTCAAGTGCCGAGGGGTAGCCTCGGCGCCTGGATTTTCCCGGGGCCTCGGTTGATGGCGATGCTCGCTAGTGGCGAGCGGGCTTGGTGTCGATCGGACCTCGCCTCGGTGATCTTCGTGTTGAGTGGTAGCCTCGGTGCCTTGAGTCCATGTTACCCTGAATAGACGAAGAAACTCATCAGGGAAGGCTGGACCTTGGTTCCGGCCAAGTCCCCTACAATGCCTAAGTCAGAACAGATCTGAGTGATACTCGGCGAGATCGGTACGGGTCGAAAGGTGGCCGGCACACGTATCCTCGGACCGAGCTATGGGAGGGGAGATAACGGGGAAAGCTAGGTCTTTTAATGAAATACCTCCGTTGCTGATGTCGGGGATTCGATCATCTTCTTCGTTCGTGCCCATGTCCCTATATAGGGATTCCCACGATCGCCATGTCTTCGTGCCCCCTTATTCCGTCCCCAAGGTCTGCCTCCCTCCGGGCGCCTTTACGCGCCATCAAGGTGGATTAATGGGTTCCCTCGATGGCTATTAAAGGAGAGCGTTTTGGGGAGCGGTTAGCTCCCTCAGTCGTGGGCTGACCAGCGTACGTCTGATCGTGGACGATCCAATGCTGGGCTTCCACGGGGGCCTCCGCGGGTTGATCCGTGAACGTCTTTTGGAGAGCTCACTTCTTTCTGTGTGGGCCTGAGCCGCTTGTATTCGCCATTCGGGCCTCTCTAAAATATATGCACTGTCATGTTCCAAAATAAACAGATTCTTCACGTATCATTCCTGATTGATCCCAGACATATTGATCTACGTTTTTTGGGGGGAAATATTTATATATCTACGCTTTATTAATTACTCCTTTTTAATGGAGAATATTTGACTGATGTTGGCTGATATATGTTGTGTATTATTACTATTATTAGTATTCGAATATCCTCTTACAATGTGAGGTAGCAGGTGGTTATATATGGTTATTGTGTATTATACTTGCACACGCAAATCTTATAGAAACAGAAAAAAAATTTGTTGCACAAGTGTTTTCTCTTTATTGAAATAGGCAAGCCTCATAACTTTATGCAACATCCACAATTGATTGAACATTGTGTATGTACAACCATTGAAAATTCCCTTCTTCTATATATGAATTAACTCGTTTATATCATGAGTTTTCAGTATGTAAAGAACTAATGCATGGTTATGATCCTATGTATTTGAGGAAAGTCTCACATTGGATAAATTAGGAAAAAATATGGATACATACATATTGATAGTGGGGTATTTATCCATTGGTTTAAGCTTTTAGGCTCAACTTAGATTATGTTCTACTCGTCAATTTAACTCCTATAAAGCCAACTCGGTTTTAACACATACCGTATAGACTTGTTTTTAAGAAATAACGGAGAGGTGTCCTAAGTTTGGGAGAAATTATGTATGTATGTATATGGAATTAGGTGGCCAAGGATGATTTTCTCCTGGGTCAGCCACCGGCCAAGTTCCCTCTCCCATTTTATTTTTTTTTCGAAATTTTTTTCCAATGTACTCTACATCTCATGGATGATCACCACACTAAAAATCAAGTGATCCCAACGCTTTTTGCACATCGATCCACCTCTTGCAAAATTAATCGGGCACTTCACAAATGTAATTTGTAAGGAACTGAACATCAACAATAATGCCATAGGGTGCAATAGAATCTGTGGCATAGGTAGGAGAACTTTTATACTACTTGTAATCATCAATTAATTTGTTGACAACCACAGTAATATCAAGCCATTAAACTGGCCGATACCAAATATTTTCACATGGGCATCAGCACAATAGAAAGACCTCCAATTGTGGGCGTCCCAAGCCTTGGCACCAGCGTAACAAGAATGCTTCTATCAGCATCGGCATCAAGATCCTCGATCAGGTCTGTGATCCCTAGCCTAAGCTTAGTGGCCATTCTCATCTCCTCCTTGCGCTTCTGCATGTGAGGCACATTCACAAAGCTGCCTGCAAATTCGCTTGATCCGGGCTGGGCCGCCTCGCGCTCTGCCGTGTTGACGTAGACGTCGAACTTTATGCACTTGTCGCACTCAAACCCGATGCCGGCCACCACCAGCACTTCCTCCTCCTCTTCCTTCTCTTTCTTGCTGCGCGGAGCCTTTGGCCTTTTTACTGTTACAGTCACTTTTGATTGCAGAATCAATGGGAATGTAGGCTCGACTGTGGTCAGTTCTGTGTTAAGGAGAGGCTTCTTGGTTGCAGGTGGCTTGGGTGTGGGCCGAGCTGTTAGCCAAGGGAGATCGACATCTTGGTAATTATACCTGTCAATAAGAATAATCCAGTGAAAATATGATCTCCAAAACAAAAATGATGTCATTAACGTCCAGCATAATGCATGGACATCCTTTATACAATTGACATGGACCGGACATGGACCGGGTTGTCTTTTATGCACAGAGGACCATGTGATCGTCCAACGTGACATGGACAAATTGATCAAATTAACCTCTTTTTCCTTTGTGGGCCCCACCGCCCAGGTGGTAAGGCCCACAAAGAAAAAAAGGTTTGATTGCACGATCCATGTAACGTTGGACGATCACATGGCCATACACGAGTAAGAGCCAACTCAGTCGCTAAAATGTCACATCTCTCGGAAAAAAACACTCAAATTGCACCTAGGGAATCATCCATGTGGGACCCGCGTCCTATTTGTGTGAGTGTGTTTTTTGGGTCAACATGCATGTGCACGTGCACGTGCACGGGTTATTTCTAGTAATGATATGAAACAAGTGCATGATATAGCTAGTCCGAAATAAACGGTGAACATACCTTAGTCTCTCCGTCTCCAAACAATCCTTCACCTTCACCCTGACTAGCTGTGCATTCTCATCGTAGAAAAGGAAACTGGCATCAAGCCAATCTTTGTCATCGAAGTCTCTGTGCCTCCTGCCAAGTTTCTTCCAAACGCTCCACAGGCGATCGATGTTGCCGTGGTGAGCAAAGAACACCGGGTCCCGAGCGGCCGAGAAGAACGCGCCCATGTCCTCGCCGTTTGGCTGAGTCCTGTCTCCGGTCCATATGTGCACCATCCCGTGCGGAAGGTTCTCTATGGACCCTCCGCCGGGGCTCGGCTCGTCGCCCCTGCGGTACGGCGATCCCAGAAACAGCTCGCTTGTCTTCCCGTTGGAGACCATTTGCCTATACATTATCTGCGCATGAAACATAAGCTTATCAATCCTTGCACATTGAGAATCTTGATCAGGCTAACGTAAGCTTACCATTAGATTGCTATCGATTTGTTCGGCCGGGGTGAACGATGGATCGGTGAAGTTGTAGTTGAGGTCGATGAGCGTCGGAGGCTGGTGCTTCGCGTCGCGTAACTTGTCGTACAGGGAGCTCGACGGGTTGGCATAGATGGCGGGCAGCGTCATCCCTAGGGGAGCGTCCCAGTTCCAGAAAGGCAGGGCGAAGGTGTCGTCGCCGATGAGCTTGCCCAGTATCCGCTCGTGGAAGTAGAGGTAGAAGCGGTGCCAGGGGAAGAAGAGCCAGGAGTAGTGCACCTGGATGTCTACGTCGGGTAGCCCTACCTGGTTGTAGGCGCCGTCGCAGTAGGCGCAGTGCACGTTGGCCTGCTGGGTGAAGCTGCGGGGATCGTCGGCCGGCAGGGCCTTCATGAGCTCGACGGCCTTTTCGTACTTGGCGAGGTGCTCGGGAGTGACCAGGTGTGCGGCGGGACGGGTTCTGAGAGGCGCGGTGGCCGGCGGCGGCTTGAAATCGATTATGGTGGGTTGGTTAGGGGGGCAGCAGTCCGCACTCGATCCCGTGGGGCCGTCAGCGGGGCCGCATTCTGAGAGATCCGGCGCCATGATGGGCCGGGCGAAGGCCTTGGGGTCAATCATACCAAGCCATGCGGCCGTGCCGCCGAGGCCGAGTAGGGTTTTCCGACGGCCGGGGAGGTTCTTGTTAACGTCTGTGGGATCATTGCTTGCTTTGCATGGGATTTTACGTTGGGAACGCGGAGAGTAATTTTTGTAGTGGAATGTGGATGGAAATGAGAGAGGGGAGATGCTGGCCATTGCTTGCTTTACGTGTGCACTGTTGATCCATGAGGGAGGGCTTGGGGTATGAATTTATAGTGTGAGGTTTTTTGGAGAGAGTTTGAGTTGGTAATAGATTACAAGCAAAACACTCAATTTGAACGTCTCCCTCATTCTTGACTTTGTTTAAGCAAATACGTATGTAACTCAATTTGAACTTCTCCAACCTCTGTGTGGTTCCCTGCCTCAGTGTTAGCGCAACGATCATCCTCTGATTAGCATCGACAGCCAGATCAAGTACTCGATCGTCGAATTTTGAGTGTAGAGATGACTTTGGATACGTGATGAACTGGGAAGATGATAACATTGAAAGTGATCGGAAAGGAAATCAACATGCAAACTCGGTTAGAAATATTCCTTGGGTTAGCTGAGCTAAACCCATGGCTCGTTGATTTTCCGCCCCTCCAGTCTATTTCAATGCACTCTCAGTTGTTTTTGCGTGTTGATGTGCGTTACCCTGTGTGGTGCACATTGTGAAGAATTAAACGCGATCTTTCTTTCTTTCTTTCTTTCTTAATGGGTACGTATATGTTAGGGTTTAGACATCGATGCATATTAACCGCATCATTGTTAACTTTAATTAGTAATCTTTTGAAAAATAGAAGTTCCGTATGTATAGCTCAAACTGGGATTCTGAACGTTCGCAGTCGGCCTCGTTTCTTTGTTGGAGGATGAAGAGGCCGAGAGATTTGCATTGGGTAGAGGCCTCTCTCTAAGAATAATAGCCAGCCATATATTAGGGTGCAATGACCAAATGCAAGCATCCCCAACGCCTCTCTGTCTCGTGTGTTTCTGGGAAGCTGAAAGAACCTTCTCACTTACTGCACATGCTCCTGCTCGCTCTTTACATATATTAAGGGACAATGAACTTCAAGTAGCTTCCTAGTTGGCACATATTTGTCACTCCCTTGCTATGATCCTTTAACAATAACGAACGTATTCGCCAAATACGACCTAAACAAACGTACAGTATCTGCTCTGTTTACATCCCTACTTTTACATTGTCACTAGATCTCCTCTGTAGAGAAAAAAAAGTTTCATGCATATTCATTTGTGAGCTTTGTTGTCGATTTTGTATCCTACTGACGTCATGAATGCAAGGGAGTGTGTTAAAATAAGTAAATACTGATTAAGGGTATAAGAATAGTCATTTTATTATTTGCTAGGATATATAAACTCTTTTCTTTGTATTTTTTGGTTTTAATTCAATCTATGAGAAACTCTATTTACTTTTTTCTCTTTGTATTTTCACAATATCATCGTATATAATTGCAAAGAAATTAATTTGTTGATATGTGTACAATATTAGTTTTTAAATTATAACAAGCTTATTACTTATAAAGAAAGTCTTTCTTGTTATGAATGGTGTTATGTAGGTCCACTATAGGCCCATGCATGTAGGGCATATCCTATCCTGAAGCAGATTAGGAGTTTGTATCTTACATAAATATTGTATCCTACTATAGTATGAACGCTTCCATATTTCCCTATAAATAAATGCATGTGGTCTCTTCCAGAAAGTGTTTCACAACACGTTATCAGCACGCTCTTCCTTGTGTGTGTGTGTGTGTGTGTGTGTGTGTGTGTGTGTGTGAGCGAGACCAGACGTTGCGAAAGCTTTGACGGACAACTAATTATTGTGAGAATCGTTGCCATTTGGATGTTAAGAACGAGACCTTGTTCGTGCGTGGATGACCAATCGAAATCAATCGTACTCAATCGATCTTGAGGTATACCTTAAAATCCAATAAATCTAATCAGATCATGATTGTTATCGCGCATTGATACTTGTTGAATACATGGACCTAGCCCATTAAGCAAGTAGATAGATTCTACCTGCTGGATGTAGACAGCCCATGAACCATAACGTTTGGGTTCAATGAGTCAACCCAACCTCCCTCATAGCCCATTACTCTTGGGTTTGACAAAGTTAAATCCCATCATTAAATGTCCCATTTTCATAATTAGAGGAATGAGGGGCCAGAATAAATTTTTTTTTTTTTTTTTTGGGGGGGGGGGGTGTTACTCCTTTTGGGGAATAATTCAAAGCCCATTAATGGGGCAATTAGTTGTCACTTAATGGGAAGGAAAGTTACAAAGCAAATGGAGGGAGAATAAATATCCCCATGATCAAAGGAAAGAGGAGGGCCCGATTCTCCAACGAAAGATCTACAAGAATGGCTAAGTACCACACAAAATATATGCCCTCATTCCTCACTCTAATATCTTCCTCTTCATCTTGCTCAATGGTTTTTCATCTAATGGAGACTAATTTGAGCGTCTGATGGGGATCGGACGGGCCCCAACCCCGATCTTCTAACGATTTTCTCATTTGCAAGATTATGTAGATATCACGATGCTAGGGAAACATCCCTCCATGGAGTCCGATCCTAGCACCCTCAACCCGGAGACACTCGTTCATCGGTCCCCTCCCTCAGCCGACAAAGGATCGATTCAACGGAAACATCCGTCATCGGCCCAACAACTGTATCGGTCATTTTTGGCCTTAACAATACCAAGATCAAATCAAATCCAAAAAAATAACGGCAAGAAGGCGGCGGCCAACAGCCGCCGACCCTAAGCGGTGGCCAACTGGCCACCAACCACCAACCCCACCCAGGGGGGAGAGAGCGACGCCCACAGGCCGTCAACTTTAGGCGGTGGACAACTGACTACCAATCCCACCCCAGGGGGAGAGGGCGACGACCACAAGCCGCCAACACTAAGGCGATGACCAACCGGCCAACAACCCCACCCTATCGGCCGAAAACAAAAAAAATGAAACACTACCCACCAGAAAACAAAAAAAATGAAACACTGCCCGCCAGCAACCCAAATGGCGCTGGAACAACCCCCCCCCCCCCCCCCCCCCCCCCCCCCCCCCCCCCCCCCCCCCCCCGTTGCAGCAACGGTATGCTCCTACGCTGGCGGCGACGATTAGAACCCAAACTAGGGTTTTTCGAAAAAATAATATAAATCCCCACCGGTTGGCAGCCCCAAGCCGCTCGATCTCCAACCGTCAATGCAGCGCCAGTGAGTTTCCGCCACTGGCGACTGTGCCCACCCCGATGCGCTGCTGCCACAGGCAGCAACACCCCCACAAACCCCGCTAGGCTTTTGAAAAAAAATACAAACTGTTGCGGGCCAAAGCCCACAGCCCTTGCTGCGAGCCTCGGCCCACAACAAATTTCAAAAAAGGGAATGGAGCGGATGCTACTGGCAGGCCGATGCCTGCAGCTTTTGTTGCAGGCCTCGACCCCCCAAACCAAAAAAAAGAGGGGGTCGTGGCCGACTGGGCGGCAGGGCGAACCCCGCAGATTTTGCTACGGTCCTCGGCCCCAAAACAAATAAATCTTACTAACTGGCGAACTGAAGCCCGCGGCTTTTGATGCGGGCATCGGCCCCTAAAAGGAAAAATGCAAAAGAAGAAAAATAAAAAGAAGAAAAAAGGGGGAGGTGATTGATAATTAATAAAATAAATAAAAATTATAGGGCATTACTGAATGTTTCAAAAAAATTCTGAACTAGACCATTATCAATGCATATATTATTTTCCAGCATATTACTTGACTATGATGCCTAATTTAGGATATGTTTATATACCATATATCTGACATATTGTCTGACATGTTTTTTAGGATATATTTAACTTATTATTTGATTAACTATTCTTAATTCTTAGGATTCAGCCGCCCTGCCATTAGCTACATGTTTTTTATGCTTGTATATTCTCTCGATCAACCTGTTAAGCAGCTAACTCAATCTGAACCCCCGCCACCTTCGCAGTTCCCTGCCTCGGCATCAGCGTAACGATCACCGTCTCGTCGCCATCCACGTCCAGTTCCTCGATCAGGTCAGTGATCCCGAGCCTGAGCTTGGTGTTCACCGCCATGCCGCCATCGCTCCTGTTCGAGTGTGGAATATTAACGAAGCTGCCGGCAAACTCGCTACACTCGGGCCCGGTCTCGCCGGGCTCCGGCGCGTTGATGTAGACGTCGAATTTTACGCAGAAGTGACCGTCGTACTCGATCCCGTCCACCACCAGCACTTCCTCTTGTGCGGATTTCTCATGTTGGGTCCTCGACGTTTTTAGGCCTCTTCGCCGTTGTGCTCACCGCCGACTGATCTAGAGTTACCGGGAACGTAGCCTCCGGCACGGGCTTCTTCTCCGGGGCCGGAGTTTTTGGGGTCGGTGGAGTGCTGAGCCAAAGGATCTCCACGTCCTGATACGTATACCTGCACAACAAATTAAGTTTATTTTTAGGTCATGCCTTTGAAGGGCAGTGGGATACAAGTCTTATTATATTTATATACTAGCAATAAACCGTACACAAAAGGAGAACCAGTATTTAGTTACCGTAGCTTCTCAGAATCCAGACAGTCCTTGACCTTCACTCTCACCAGCCGAGCGTCCTCGTCGTAGAAGAGGAACGATGCATCGAGGAAATCTTGGTCGCCGAAGTCCTCGTGCGCCCCGCCTAGCTTCTTCCAGATATCCCACAGGCGGTCGATGTTGCCGTGGTGAGCGAAAAATATCGGGTCGCGGGCTGCTGAGTAGAAAGCCCCCATGTCTTCCCCGTTCGGCTGCGTTTGGTCCCCCGCCCACCCGTGCACGGGGTTGTGTGGCACGAGCTCCACCGAGCCGCCGCCGGGGCTGGGCCGTTCCCCTGCTCTGTAAGGAGAGCCCATGAAGAGCTCGGCTGTCTTTTCCGTTTGAGATCATTTGACGATACAACGTCTGTTTGAAACATTTCCATATGCAATATGATCAGTTCTTGAAAAGGAACGCGTATTGATGATCATCCGCTACTTATAAATTACCTTGAGATTTTGATCGATGAGCTCCTCTTCGGTGATCGACCGATCCGTCCCGTTGAAATTGAGCTCAACCACCGCCGGCGGCAGGTGGTTCGCACTGCGCAGCGCATCATACAACGGGGACGATGTGTCCGCGTACATGCCCGGCATCGTCATCCCGCGAGGATGATCCCAGTTCCAAAACGGCAGCGCGAACGTCTCGTCTCCGATGAGCTTGCCGAGTATCCTCTCATGGAAATACACGTAGTAGCGGTGCCACGGGAGAAAGAGCCAGGACAAGTGCACTTGCAGCTGTAGGTTCGGGAACCCAGCCTGATCGTAGGAGGCGTCGCAGTACGCGCAGTGCACGCTGGCCTGCTGCGTGAAACTGCGAGGATCGTCGGCAGGCAGCGCCTTCATGAGCCGGACGGCCCTTGTGTACCTTGCAAGGTAGTCCGAGCCGACCAAGTGCGCGGCCGGACGGACCCTGAGGGGTGCGTCTGCAGACGGCGGTTGGAAGTCTATTATGTCGCGCCGGTGAGGGGGGCAGCATTTTGTTGGATTAGCCCCGGCAGGGAGGTCGGCGGGGCGACAGGTGGATACGTTTGGGGTGGCTAATCGGGGCGGCGATGGCCGGGCGGTTGATCGGGCTGAGGGCTGCCGCGGCGGTGCTCAGGCCGACCAGCATGTTCCGCCGGTCCACGAGGTTACTTGCCGCTTTGCATGAGAGTGTAGGATGCAAATACAGTGGTTTGTTTTGGTTGTGGAGGGTGCGTGCAAAGGGCAACGGGGGGAGGGACGCCATTGTTTCTTGATTGTGGCTGAAGAGTGAGGTGTGAGGGGAGTTTATATAAGAAAAATATCACAGGAATCTTGAATAGAATGGTAGATTTGAGTCATGCTATTGCCTGGTCAATTTCTTGCTGCTGAAACATTGAGGCAGGGCTTTATAGCCGGTGTCCAAAAAGAGATGAATGCTTTGAACCTCCATAAACACACCTAAAAAGAAACACATCCACATATTGCATGTACTTGCTGACCCAGCATCTGCTCATGCTAGCCCCTCACCTCCTTGCTTTCATGCAAATTTAGGGCTAGATTATTCTTTCTTGAATGTGGACAGTGGGCCTTAACCACTAACTGAACCAGTGCTGATCACTGTCACTGTTCTTATTTTAGTTCGGGATCCAAGTGACTGCTGTTTACATAGCTGAAAAAATATGGCATGGCACTGGCTGGCTTTGTGCTTGCCGTTTTCAACGGTCAGATGCACGACATGTGTCTGCAGCATCTGCCGTTGAACGACCCATCTTCTCGCTCCACGACTTGATCGCCATTATAGTATACTGTACGTGTACTTTCTATGCAGATCAAGCCATAGATTGCATGGAGAACACTGGATTCATGCAGGAATAATCCATAATGTAGCAATTATAAAAATGAGCAAGAAATTTTACAATAAATAAATTAATGAAATAACTAAACTAGATGAAACTATAAAGATCACCTAGCACAATGTGAGCTCTACATTTTATTCTGGAATGCAATTGTGCAGCTGCTAAACAAAGCAAGCTGCTGCTGCATCATAACCAGCTAACCACCAAGATTTTTTGCACAATAGTCGCGGGAAAGAATGGGAACAAAGATCGCAAGAAACTGTACAGAGAACTTGTCAAAACCCAAGAATGGCTCACTTATCATGAATCTCTTCCGCATTGTTCTTACTTGCGTGCTGAATGGTACAGTTCCACGTAGTCCAAAGCAGGGCGATCCCAAGACCAATCTTGCTCCATGACGCGCTTGCACAAGGAGTAGAACCATTCCCGAGCATTGCACCATGCAGAAATCGCTCTGGAAAATTCGCTACATAGTTAAAACAAATGCATGATTACAGAAATCATCTGATTTCATACATTTGAAGCAAAACTGAGCCTGAATTATCAGATCATTTTTCTAGTTGTGTTTGCTGATAGCCAAAAAATGAATGACAACATAAGCTCAAATGTGAACAGAAGTTAGGGGGTTAAGGGAATTATCAAACTTTAAATCCTAATAAATTCCAACAATACAAACTGAACTGAATAAACACAAATCTGATACTTGCCTGTTGAGAGCATAATCAACAGCACCAGCATCAGCTCCGTCAAAGCTGAATCCGTTTGGTTCAAGACCTAGAGCCCGTGCCCTCTCCTTGTCATTATCGACATCAAATACAGTATCATAGAGTCCTACAACGTCCAGGAGTAACCCATATATCATGCACATGGTACTAGCCAATTTTTCATTAAAAAGCAGATGTGACATCATACTTGCATACTGTACAGAGGTTATATTAATAAACGTAAACCAATAGGTTTAAAGAATCACATCACAGACATTCAAGAATATTTGGATATCTTATATATCTCCCATTTCTAGGACTAGAAGTGAATAATTATATCGTTACATTGATACTTCCACAGATATATTATTTCCCCGACATTAACTAAATAGTTAAACATTGGTACTAGAGATGTAATTAATCAAAGACATGACCAGAGTTTCCTTCTTAAGATTTGTATGTATGGGTCTTCACTCTTCACAAATCACAAATCTTAAGAAGATGCGACTCGCAAAAATATACTGTGAAAACTGAAAACCAACACCATATCTACTCGCATGATGATATTAGATCAGGTAATATTTAAACTAATAATGAAACATGTACTGCGATACGGTATCAAGTTTGGAGATTATGGTACATGCCAAGATAGTGCATCTGTTAAGGACTGCAATTATTAGATCTAATGAGGTTACAACGACCTTGGAACTGTAATTAAGTCGACAATTTTCCCTTTCAAAGCCCACGATCCTTTTTGCAAGTGAACATGAAAGAACCAAATTATTTGGTACTTGTACAGATGGCATAACTTTCTCCATGAATCATAACAAGGCCATACATGTAAACAAGAATAAAGAGAACTGAACACCTTGTTTAGCAGACCATCAAAAGATTTCATTAATTAATATCCATGACTGATTAACTCAACTTGTCCTAACAAATACATCCACTACTCCAATTTAACATTAAGACAGTGCTCCAAAGAACAAAAACACTTTTGTTAAGAAAAGAAATATAGACTACTGAAAAGGCTGATGATAATCAAGCTACCAATAAATACAAAGTGCAAAAAGGTAAATCAGTGTTCTAATAAGGATTACATGAAAAGACACCGCAATAGATATGCATATTTAAATTTTTCATATTAAGCAATCCACTGATTCATGGGGTACATATAAAATCCCATCGTCTGTTTCAGAAGGTTTTGAAGAAAAACATTGGTTAAATTAAAAACCAAGCCAAACATGATATTACAATTATGTACACTAAAAAAATTCAGCACACAATAATGGATGCATAAAAATATGATGGGCACTATCTACAAACTATTCTATAATCAAGTTGTTCATAATATTTTTTTAACGTAAACTACAAAGATTTCTCATATACAATAAAGATGCAAATCTTTGGGCATTCACCTCCAGTTTTACGAACAACCGGGATAGCGCCATACCGCATAGCCACAAGTTGTGTCAGGCCACATGGCTCAAAAATAGATGGAACGAGAATAAAATCTGAACCAGCATATATCTATCAAGAGAAAGAAACAAGTATTAATGATCCATACTTTGAATACAATTTACAGAAACATGGCGGATTTTCTAATATCGTAAAGGATGTTGACAACGGTAGGTGATGTCTTTACCATGTGTGAAAGAGGCTCATCGTAGGCTAAGCACAGGCGAGCTCGATCACTGTGGGAAGAATGCAACTGGTTTGCTAAAATAACAAATTCATTTTGTATTCGAGGATCTGGGGCTGAACCCAGCAAAACAACCTGCAACCAGAGGAAAATTCAAGCAACCACATAAACTAATGCAAATAAAATAATGGTATACACAAAGATTTATGTAAAACTGATTTTAATGCATAGCCTACTTATTAACGGGAACCTTTCTCATAATATAAATGATTTGTACCTGTCCATTGCGCTCAAGTGTTCGCCAAATTGCATGTTTAATGAGATGAATTCCTTTCTGAGCTGTCAAGCGAGTAATAATTCCTACTAAAGGTTGATCGGATCTCCTCAGGCCAAGTCTTTGTTGCAAGGCTTCTTTAGCAGCCTTCTTACCTTCAACAACATTTTCAGATGTATAAGCTTCCTGAAAAGAAAAGAGTCTTTCGTCACCTTTCAAAATGTTAAGGGAGAATTTTCTAGCTGATCCAATGGTGAAGTTCTGAACCTTTATCATTAAATATCAAAGGTTTGTGCAGAGTCTGTGCAGAAAACATAACATAGAATTGTTTTATATTCTATTTGGTGGTTCTAAGATGTAAGGAAACCTGATTTAAAGACCCAGAACTCAAATTTTATGTTCTTCTCAACATGTGAACTGATTTGTATGATTTCCCATATGAGCATTTTAGGAATTCCCTCTAATTTCCTTAGCCTGCATGTACATGCATTTATCAGCTTCTGTCTTTACTCCCTACCCATTCTGCAATCCACCATCATTTTATCCTCTGCTATAACAATAAGCCTTCCTCTCAACACTCTCAAATGCTTCTTTTATGAATGTGTGTGCCATGGGACAATTCTTATCAAACCAGCATTATAGAATTGATAGTATTAACTAACTTGTGTCTAATACATAACATCTCAATGATCATTTCACTGCATTCTTCACTTCATTCCCCATTGAATTGTTTTTTGTTGATCCAATTCTTATACCAGGTTTTTTTTTTCACATACAACTCCTACTGTCTCTAAATTATTCAAAAATGCTTATGCTGATACATAACTAATCAGCAACTTTTCATCTCATTATATAATAAATAACTCTAAGTATATCATGACCACTGATTTTTTTAGTTTAGTTCTTGTACCTGACAGGTTTTTTCACAAATGTAACTCCTACTGTTTCTCGATGGTACAAAAAATGATTATGCTGAAACATAACTAATCAACGAGATTTTACCTAATTTATATGATAAATTATGCCGGTTACATCATGATCTTTTTAAAAATGCTTATCTTAAAATGTGTTTTCACTATAAAAAATAATATATAAATATGACAGAAATTATACTCATTGTGGGAATCCCGGTTACCTCAAAGCAATATAGTGGAGCATAAAATAATGACTAGTCAGAACGCTAATAAACTTTAAACTGTCAAAAGAAATTCAGTGTGAATTAGATGTAACAAACATACGGGGATGAAGTTATCATTGCATGGATCCCATATATCAGGATCAATCCCATTCAAGATGCCATGGAACTTGTGCAGATGAGGGGCAATTGCAGGATTCCCTGAGACCCTCCTTCGAATATGTATTTGATACCTGTTAAGAAAGACAACCCACTTTCAATGTGAACAAACACAGGAATACATGCTCCAGGAAAGGACGTAGACTAACTTGCCGTTATGCATAAACCACTAAGCATAAACGATACCTTATTGATCATACTAAACCAGGTAGAACTACCAGACATAAAATGTAAAGTGTAAATCATTGGTGAGTGTCAAGTATTAGTACCAAATGAATTAAATGAAAGCATAGCCGAGTGTGTTATAGTACAACTGTAAAAAATTCGTAGTTCAGAAGGCATTACAAAAATGAAAAAGAGCTGGGAACTAACCGTTGTAGCCTTATCAGCATGTTGCATTGCTTTAGCAATATGGCCTGCTCCAAACTCGAGATTATGAATGGTGAAGAAAACTCGAGCACTGCCCATCCCATAATGCCTATAGTGTTCTTTGAATAACCATGCAACAGGAGCACTAGACCAGTCATGGCAGTGCAAAATATCCTGTTTCACACGAATAAATGTGTCATTGAGATCTCTGCATGTAAACTGAGTCTGACTACCGCTTGCCAACAAATATATAAATACATGCAAAGAGTATAATGTTGTGAAAAGCTTATTTTATGCTATTTTTTTGAATACAATTGAGCAGTGTTTGGACAGATATCAACTGGAAAACATCCATTAATGAAGGTATCATCAGAAATAAAAAGTCTACCATCATAATTGAAAAAATGCATATAAAACAGACACCATAGAACTATTATTGTAGTGTGTGATATTGGGTGTGTGTGTAAAGAAAGGAGGAAGTTAATATAAATAGAAGTGATAGCCTCTTCTTTGGGCTAATTACACTTTCCCCAAATTACAACATGGTATCAAAGCCATGAAACAACCAAAACTTTAAACCCTAAATCTCCCCACCCACCCTCTCTTCCACCGGCTGCGCCACCCTAAATCTCCCGTCACCCGCCTCCCGTCACCCGCCTGCCCTGCTCCCGCCTCCCCAGCGCGCGCCTGCCCTCGCCACGCCAGCACGCGCCTGCCCGCGCCTCGCCTCGCCCGCGCGCGCCCGTGCAGGCCGCCGCCTGCGCTCGCCGCGTGCGCCGCCGCCTGTGCTCGCTGTTTCCGCTGTCTCCACTTCAAGCTTTGTGATCCCCTCTCTTCCAAGCCCTCTTCTAGCCACCACAAAACCCTAACTAGCTACAAAAGAAAACCCAAAAGAACCCTAACCCTAGATCTATGGTAGAGCCATGAAAAGGACTCCATAGATTTACGGTTAGGGTATGACCTAGAAGAGGAGGAGGAGGAGAAGTAGATCTGCGGATCTAGGGAGAAAGGAGAGATCTGCGGATCTGGAGAGATGGGGGACAACCTTACTTCAGCGGACATGAAGGCCTTCATTGGAGAGATAACGAAGCTGCTTGCTTCGAAGGAGTTGGGATCCTCGAGTGGATCGACGCCTTCTCGTCCCGTGCAGAAGCTGGAATTGATGCCCAATGATGTGAAATTGGAAGGGACGAAGAATTACCTCAGTTGGTCCAGGAGGGTGCTTCTCATTCTGAGATCGAAGGGGTTAGAAGGCGTCGTTCTGGGTTCGTGCAAGGAACCGCTGGACAAGGATGGGGATGATTGGAAAGTCTGGAGCACCACCAACTCACTGGTGGCTGCTTGGTTGATGACATCGATGGTTCCACCCATTGCTGGGATGGTGGAGGCCATAGAGAGTGCTGCGGGGATATGGAGTATGGTGGAGAAAATGTACTCTGGAGCAGGGAATGTGATGCTCATGATGGAGGTTCAGGGCAAGGTCGACACCTTGAAGCAGAGGGAGATGACTATTCTAGCCTACTCTGCGGAGTTGAAAAGGCTTTGGTCAGAGTTAGATCACTATGACCCTATTGATCTGCCTGATCCTAGGAGCGCTGCGATACACAGGAAGTGGGTGGAGCGTAGGCGTGTGACACACTTTCTGAGGAACCTGAATGGAGACTTTGAGGCCAGGAGGGCGAGTATGTGCCACCTATCCTCCATCCCATCCCTGGAGGAGGCCATAGCTGCAATGGCACAGGAGGAGACCAGAATGAGGGTTATGAAGGATGAGGGTACTCAGGTCACTCGGTCTGCACTGGCTGTACCGGCAATGGCAGCAGTGAGCGAGGATCGAGAGTGCTACACATGTGGGGTGAAGGGGCACATGAGCTTTAACTGCCCACAGAAGGGCAGTGGACGAGGACGTGGCACAGGAGGCAGAGGAGGAGGTCGTTGGGGCCGTGGAGGCCGTGGACGAGGTCGCGGCGGCCCACGGGCCAACTTTGCTACCTCTGATGGACGACAGGAGACAGTGATGATTGAGGTTACGCCAGCTGAGGCGTCAGACCTAGAGCAGCGGAGACAGTCCAGGTCTACTACTGAGAGCTCGGAGAGTCATGCAGACCAGACTGGGGATATTGCCTCGCCATTCGGTAACTTTACCCACTTCGCTCACACAGGCTCAGGTAACCGATTAGCTCTTTCATGTAGAGATCATATAGAGTGGATTATTGACTCAGGTGCATCTAGTCATGTGTCAGGAGCATATAGACAATTTTCCACATATAAACCACATTCCATTCATGAAACCGTTCAGACAGCTGATGGCACATCCCAACCCATTAGAGGGATTGGTACTATTCAGTGCACTCCCTCCATACGCCTCTCTTCAGTCCTTCACGTCCCATCATTTCCAGTCAACCTCTTATCTGTTGGCTCTATTGTTGATGATCTCGACTGTAGCATTACTTTTGACTCTACTCATTGTGTGTTGCAGGAAAGGAAGACTGGGAGGAGGCTTGGGACTGGCGTCAGGCGTGATGGATTGTGGTATCTTGACAGAGCTAGTGGTGATGCTGCACTGGCTGTCGTTGGTGGAGAAAAGGAAAGGGATGTACTTTTGTTACATTGTCAGTTAGGACACTTGCCTTTTGATATTTTGAGAAAAATATATCCCGATGTTTTGAATAGAGTGAATGAAATGAATTTGAAATGTGATGCGTGTGAATTTAGGAAACACACTAGGACGTCATATCCTAGTGTAGGGATTAGGAGTGTAGAGAAATTTCATCTTATTCACTCAGATGTTTGGGGGCCCTGCCCAGTGACTTCAGTAAGTGGGTTCAGATGGTTTATCACCTTCATAGATTGTCATTCTCGGATGACATGGCTTTATATGATGAAAAACAAAGGTGAAGCGTTGAAGTGTTTTCAGGACTTCCATAGAAGTGTCAGAAATATGTATGAGGCCAAGATCCGTGTCTTGAGAACGGATAATGGGACCGAGTATGTAAACAGGGAGTTTGCATCTTACCTATCTGAGAGTGGGATAACTCATCAAACCACTTGCCCCAACACCCCCCAACAGAACGGAGTTGCTGAAAGGAAAAATAGACACTTGTTGGAGGTAACTAGGTCACTCATGCTCACCATGAATGTACCTAAGATATTGTGGAGTGAAGCAGTGATGACAGCCACATATCTTATCAACGGGATGCCTTCACGGATCCTTGATATGAAGTCTCCATGTGAGATTCTTATGGGAAAGAACACTTTTGTAGTTCCACCAAAAGTGTTCGGATGCACATGCTTTGTGAGGGATCATAGACCTTCTGTGGGGAAGCTGGATGCTCAGGCAATTAAATGCATATTTGTTGGGTATCCTTCAAATCAGAAAGGATATAGGTGTTGGAGTCCCTCAGAAAGAAGGCTGTTTGTGAGCATGGATGTGACGTTCAGGGAGGCTGAACCTTTTTATGGAGGACTGACAGATTCTACATCAGTATTTGATACTGGGGCCTCTCCAAGCATAGGAGGAGTTGGTCGAGAGGGGGAGACTGATGACAGGAGGGTAGTGGTTGGACTTATACCGTGTCCTGTCAGGCCTACTGGTACTGGTCCTGATAGCAGGGAGGAAGAAAGGACCTTGGTGGAAGAGGAGGAAGATAGGCTGTACGGCAGGAAATATAGCAGGAGACAGAAGGATAGTCTTGGCGATGGAGAACAACAGGAAGGCATCTTCCCCACTGAAGAACCACTAGCTCCACTGCCCCATGTCGAGATTGATCAGTCTATCACGCCTGCTCGAGTCACGACTTCCTTACTGACTTCCTCTCCTACCACGGATGGTAATCTTTCTTTGCCTTCCTCTAGTTTAGATCTTCCACTTGCATCTCGTAGGGAGCCTCGTATCAATGCCGGCAGGCCTCCTGTACGGTATGGATATGAGACTGATATTGCTAATCATGTCTCTTATGCCTCTCTTACACCTGCATATAGGGCTATCATTGCATCCTTACAGTCTATCCATATAACAAGTGATTGGCGAGTGGCAAAGCAACATCCCCAGTGGAAGAAAGCAATGCTCGAAGAACTTGAGGCACTGGAGAAGAACAAGACATGGAGACTTGTCTCACTTCCAGTAGGGAAGAAAGCTGTGGGCTGCAAGTGGGTATTCACAATAAAGCAAACTTCAGAAGGGAAGGTGGACAGGTACAAGGCGAGGCTGGTTGCCAAGGGCTACAGTCAGACTTATGGGATTGATTATGATGAGACATTTGCCCCAGTGGCAAAGATGAGTATTGTGAGAGTACTGATATCCTGTGCAGCGAATTTTGGATGGAAATTGCATCAGTTGGATGTAAAGAATGCCTTCTTGCATGGAGATTTACAGGAGGAGGTATACATGGAGGTTCCACCTGGCTTTGGCACACAACAGACGGTGGGAAAGGTGTGTAGACTGGACAAGTCCTTGTATGGGCTGAAGCAATCTCCAAGGACATGGTTCGACAGGTTCAGGCGTGCAGTCATCACTATGGGCTACAAGCAGAGTAATGGTGATCATACTGTATTCTATAGACATTCAGGACAACGGATCACTCTTTTGGCTGTGTATGTCGATGACATTATTATCACTGGAGATGATGAAGAGAGAATCTCTCACTTGAAGGTAAGGTTGGCGAGAGAATTTGAGGTCAAGGACCTTGGACAGTTGGGATATTTTCTTGGACTGGAGATTGCCAGGTCCAGGAAGGGTATAGTTCTCTCACAGAGGAAATATGCCCTAGATTTACTGGCTGAGACTGGTATGTTGGGGTGTCGTCCAGCAGTTACTCCTATTGATCAGAATCATAGGTTGCATTCACAATCAGGGGAACCAGTAGACAAAGAAAGGTACCAGAGACTGGTTGGACGCCTTATCTACTTATGCCATACCAGACCTGACATTGCCTATGCTATCAGTGTGGTAAGTAGATACATGCATGACCCTAGGACTGGACATATGGAGGCAGTCTTCAGGATACTGAGGTATCTGAAGAATAGTCCAGGAAAAGGCATATTATTTGGTAGTCATGGTCACATGAATGTGACAGGCTACTGTGATGCAGATTGGGCCAGTTGCCTAGATGATAGGAGATCGACCTCGGGCTACTGTGTGTTTGTTGGGGGCAACTTGGTCTCTTGGCGCAGCAAGAAGCAGGATTTGGTGGCTCGTTCCACTGCAGAGGCAGAGTGCCGTGCTATGGTGCTTGGTACTTGTGAGATGATCTGGTTGAGACCACTTCTACATGAGCTACACCTGCTGAGAGAAGGACCATTGCGGTTGTTGTGTGATAACAAGTCTGCAATTAATATTGCCAACAACCCAGTGCAACATGATAGAACGAAGCACATAGAGATTGACAGATTCTTCATTAAAGAAAGATTGGACAAGAAACAGTTGGAGATCTCCTACATTACCTCTGGACAGCAACTAGCTGATTGCCTTACAAAGGGGTTGAACTCTAAAGGAGTGGAGGATGCTTGTAACAAGATGGGCATGATAAATATCTTTTGCTCATCTTGAGGGGGAGTATTGTAGTGTGTGTTATATTGGGTGTGTGTGTGTACAGAAAGGAGGAAGTTAATATAAATAGAAGCGATAGCCTCTTCTTTGGGCTAATTACACTTTCCCCAAATTACAACAACTATCAATAAAATAAGACATGTTGCATAAGATGTGATTGCAAAACTTCTCACATTACAGAACTGATATAAAAATAAAAGGTTACAACCATTTTTTTCACGAAGCTCATTCCAAATCTCAAATCAAATTTTATTTAATAACTATAGTATAAATGCTAAATAGTTAACAACATAACATCAACAATTTTCTATATTGATTACTAACATTATTAATGTTGTTATTATTTAGAAATATAAGTACAGTCTGGTGATACTTGGGTACGATAGCAATGGCGATTAAAATTCCAGGTCATGTTAAATTTCAGTTCAGATTTGCATGTGAACGGAGATGCTTTTTGACTTCAGTATCTTTGATGTATTTTTTGTCCTCTAAAACTGCTTTTGTGTGCATGCATATTATGTACACACACAGACACTATATATATTTCAGATACACTATATGTATGTGTGCATTATATACTCAAACCGTGTTGGCTCCATCCTGGTACTCAAAAACATAGATATATAAATAAATAAAGGAATGACTCACTTACAAAATGAAGATGCCAACAAAATTAAAACTAATTCTGATCTCTTAACAAGTGGAAACATGCATGCTCGCAACTCGCAAGGGGCTAAACTCCTCTTTTAGCATGTTTCAGATTAATTATAAGATCCGCATTTTGATTGCCTACTCAAATTAAAATCAGACTTTTGCATTTTCCTTCAATGTGTTTCATATGACACTATGACACTTTTTTACAAGCAAGGCATAGAGGAAAAAATTTTACAACGAGAAATTAAATGGCAGTTTTGTTTACTATGTTTTGGATGTAAATATTTACTGGTGATATAGATAGATACAACCATATGCCAATATACACATGAAAACCAAGATATAGTTTAGTTAGTAAAGAAATACACTACCAATGCCAAGTAGGTAGAACAAGGTTTGTTGGTTAAGATATTCTTGCACATTTAAGGATAGCACAAGAAACGTACAAAAATCAATGATGATAAATACGATATCATGGGCAAAAATCACTTACAGGACGAATTCCGGTTTGGAGAAGAAACTCGAGAGCAGCATGACAAAAGAAACCAAATCTATTTGAATCATTCCCACCGTATATGCATCCTACCGAAAACATCCTGCAAAAAGAATATTCAAAGAAACACTTAAACTTCATATGCAGTACAACTATCCAATTTTATTAATTTTCACTCGTAAATTTGTAGAATCGCTGTAACTGTATGCGTTTCACTAGCATGTCCTACTACTTTCTATCCAAGGTGAATACAAACTTAAAGATAAGGCAGATTCAAGAAAATAACGACAACAAGAAACGTTGTATAGTTAGTACAATGATTTTCTAGCGGTATCATGTTCACCCTATTGATCAACGAGATATGCAGGGAGAAAGCGATGCATAAATAAAAGATTTAATATATGCATTGCAAACATAGAAGGCCAAGTACTCTTCAGGCTTGGCAAGCGTATATGAAGGTTTAACAGGAATCAAAACTATAAACCAAAGTTGAACATGTAATACTCTGTCCTATGCTGACATATGGCTAAAAGGCGGCTTTAGCTGTGTTGATGCACATGGCATACGATGTGTGGGTCTAGATGCGAGCTCAAAAATGGGGAACTTGATGGTTTTCTATTTTCTTAAAACCGCATGTAACATGAAGAGACATTAAGTATCCACATTGGAAACAGTCATAACATGTGTTCCATGTGCATTAAAAAAATCTAATTTTATTGCTTAACAATGACAAATATAAAGAGAAAACTAAAATGCAACTGAATACTACTTACCCATTTTGAGGTTCTAAAAAGTAGACAGGAAGGCCTTCAACCTTTCCAAACCAGACTTTTATTTCTGTCCCACCCCAGAAAAGGCTTTGGCGGAAATGAAAGTCCTTCACCTAGATTGCAACCGGCTTTGTTAGTATGGAAGTATTCCTCTGTAACATTCATTTGGATACATAAATATAGAAACCATTAGTATAAACTGAACTATTTATTGAATATAAAAGTCAACATGTTAACATTCTTCCTTCAATAGAGTTACTAGCATTTTCAGCAACTAAATAATCATTGCCAACAACTGTGATAAGAAGAGTCCTCAAATCTGCATGAACATCAAACGGATGAATCTAATGTGCGAAAGAGCAAAGGAAGACCAGCATTTACATCACATAAAAACAGGGTTTAAGCCCAATGCCTCAGTCATAAAAACAGACAATGCAGTGTTCTTCTGCAATGTACATGTTAGGCTTTGTTAACTTTTTTATTTCTATTCACCATTTATATGTGACCCCTACCAGATTTAAATTTATGCATCCCTGATAGAATCTTGAAGTCCTGCACTGTACTGGTGATGAGGTCGAGGGATATGATTCTGAATTCTAAGAATGGTAGTGATACGGCGCGGCTATATAGGGAGGCGGGTCACGCGGCTCACGAGGGGGTCCCGGTTCGAGTCTATCAACGGAAGAGGCGACTTGGGTCCACCATGGATCCGGTCCCAAACTTGTAATTTCGCATCCGTAGGGGAGGGTTGTTTTGTAATTCGACATTGGACTAATCCCTCTCCTAATCAAGGGCCAGCCGGCCCTAACTTGGACTTTTATCGAAGAATTGTGAAGGTAATTTTATTTCTCTAGAGCCCTAGATTATTTCTCTCGGTAATTATCTTAATCGTGATTTTAGATCTATTGTTCTAGGTTTAATTATTAATTTCAGATCAGTTCTTCGTCTCTAAACCCTACAATTAGTAGTCCAAAGCCATAAAAATCCCACCTTTTATCCCCACAAAAAGCCCTAGACGTATCAAATTGGTATCAGAGCGGTTGATCCATGGCAAGCACACGATCTATGGAGCAGATCGAAGCGTTGGAAGAGAAAGCTGAACGGATGGAAGCCCAATCAGCAAAGGGTTCATCGACGCGAGGAAGGAAGACGCAGAGATGGCCGCGGAGATCCGAGGGGAGATGAAGGAGAACCAAAAGAAAACGGAGACGAAATTGGCGGCGATAGCGGAGGCGATAGCGGCGTTGTCTGTTAATCTCACCCCGAAGGTGGATCCAAGCAAAAAGGAGCCACCTTTGGCGAAGAACAAGGGTAAAAAGATGATTTTTTTACGAAGAAGTGTCGGAACAAGATGACGACGGAGGCTTCGATCCTTGTGACAAGGAGTGGGAGGCGTATCGCGTCTCCACGCCGCCGCGTGCCGGAGAAGGATCCACCGGAGGGGGTTCCCGCCCCTCCGACAGCCGGGAGGATGGCCGCCGAACCCCCACGGCCATCTTGGGGGGCCGGCGAACCCCCAGAGAGCCGCGGGGGCCCCGCCGTACCCCCAGGAGGGGCGGCCGCAGCCACCGCCCCTCCCTGCGACACCGACGAACCCAGGCGGGAGCGCCTGGGGGCTGCCGGCCCAAAACTGGGGCCGGCAGCCCCAGGCACCCCCTTGGGGGGTTTCGCCCGGCCCCCGGGGAGCCCCGAGCCCCGACAGACCCCGGGGAGCCCCTCCGGCCTTCCAGGCCCCCCGACAGCACTTTTCGAGCACATCCTGGCTTCCGGGGGCCCAACACTGGGTCCAATTGGCACAATTTCCAGGATTTCATCCGTCTGTGGGACCCGACAGAGGATTTCAGCAGCCTAGAGGGCACCACCAGTTCATGGGTGGCCTGTCGACTCAGCCCCCACCCTTCGGGGGAGTGACGGGTGATTGGAGAGCATACCAAGGCGCACCAAGGGGACATTAGGCCGAGTATGGATACCCACCGGGGGATGCGAGAGGTGACTAACAGGGGGGTGGAGCAGATGGAGGAGCCCGAGATTGTGCCGATGTATTTTTTTCCAGACAAAACACAGGGGTATCAGCCGAGGGGATGATTCCATCAGCAGGAGAGAGGTGGATTCACTGGGAAGAGACGGCTGCGGAAGCTCGAGGTGCATATTTTTGAGGGGGGAGATCCTGACGACTGGCTGTACCGGATGGAGAGATACTTTGAGGTATCAGCAATACCAGGGGAGGACTGACTTAGGGCAATAGGGGTCTATTTGGAGGGGGGCTTTGGGCTGGTTTCGGTGGACTGATCAGCGGCAGCCATTCAGACTTGAGAGGAGTTTACATCGCTTTTGATGGAGCGTTTTGGTGCAGGACAATCTGGCGGAGTGTTTGAGAGGCTTTACTCACTGAAGCATGAGGAGAGCGTAGGAGATTATATTAAGAAGTTTGAGTCGCTCTGCCATCGAGTCTGGGGAGTATCTGAGGAATCATTGGAGGGCTGCTTTATGAAGGGGCTGAGGCCTACTGTGAGATCTGGACTGAGACAGCTACAGCCAGTGGGACTGCGCGGGATGATGACATTGGCGAGGAAGGTGGAGGACCATCAGGAGACGGAGCGGAGAGCCCGCGGGACGTGTGGAGGTACCACTTTTCGGGGACATGCGTCTGCTACGGGACAGAGAACTGCGCCTACTCCAGGGGCCGCGCCTGCCCAGGGAGTTACAGCCGTTGTCGGGGGCAACAGAGACAGGAGACAGGAGCCCCGAGCGGAAGGGCAGGTACGGAAAATGACAGATGCAGATGTGAGGGAGAAGCGAGTGAAAGGATTGTGCTTCAGATGTGATGAGAAATTCACTCCAGGACACCGATGCGCGGATCGGACCCTTCAGATACTGTTGGTGAACGATGGTGAGGAGGAGGACGATGTCATCATACTAGAGGCATGGGAGGATGAGGAGGAGACAGAGCACCAGCACTTGGATTTGGCAGAGGTATCCCTCAATTCGGTGGTAGGGTTCACACCAAACCACACCATGAAATTGGTGGGACAGGTGGGCAGTCAGGAGGTGATAGTACTAGTGGACAGTGGGGCCACCTACAATTTCATCTCCAGCAGGTTGGTGGAAGAGCAGGGACTACAGCTGAGTGGCACGGGAATGTATGGAGTGATGTTGGGCACTGGACAGGTGACACACAGCACCGGTGTCTGCCGTGGAGTGATTGTGACGCTTCAGGAAGTACAGATTATCACAAATTTTCTTCCATTGGAGTTAGGGAGCACCGATGTTATTCTGGGGATGAAGTGGCTGCAAACACTGGGAGAGACCAAGACGAATTGGAAGATGCTGAAGATGGAGTACCAGGATGGGAGGAGGACAGTGATTTTGCAGGGGGATCCCAGCCTATGTCGCTTATTAGTATCCTATAAGGCCATGTCTAGAGCGATTCACACAGTAGGAAGTTTTTTGGTTGAGCTACAGGCCGTGGCAGTAGTAGTACAGAGCGAGGACCAGGCCCAGGCGGGGGCACAGGAGATTGAGCAGATGTTGGTTCAGTATGAGGGGGTTTTCAGACACCCCAGGGGCTGCCACCGCACAGAGACCACGAGCATGCCATCGTCTTACGGGAGGGCATGTCTCCCATTAGTGTACAGCCCTACAGGTACCCACAGGTTCAGAAGAACGAGATAGAAATGTTGGTAGAGGACATGCTGCAGGCAGGGGTGATTCAGCCGAGTACTAGCCCGTTCTCCAGCCCGGTTTTATTAGTTAAAAAGAAGGATGGCAGCTGGAGATTCTGTGTGGACTACATGGCCCTGAATAAGGAGAGTGTTGCAGATAAGTTTCCTATCCCGGTGACTGATGAACTACTGGATGAGCTTCACGGAGCAGCTTACTTTTCGAAGATCGATCTCAAGTCGGGGTATCATCAGATAAGGATGAGGGCGGCTGACGTGCCTAAGACTGCTTTCAGAACTCACGAGTGGCATTATGAGTTCATGATCATGGCTTTTGACCTGACAAATGCCCCAGCGACTTTTCAGGCCATGATGAACAAAGTATTCCGACCTTACCTCCGGAGATTTGTGTTGGTATTTTTCGATGACATCCTCGTGTACAGTCGCAGTGTGGAGGAGCATGTGAGGCACCTGCAGGCAGTGCTACATGAGTTACAGGAGTAGCAGCTGTGTGCTAATAAGAAAAAGTGTTTGTTTGGACAGCTGCAGGTGGAATACTTGGAACACGTGGTGTCAGCTGAGGGGGTGGCGGCAGATCAGACCAAGATCACAGCTATGTTGGACTGGCCGGTACCCACCACATTACGAGGTTTGCGTGGCTTTTTGGGCCTGACAGGATACTACAGAAAGTTTGTCCAGGAGCACAGTTCGATTGCTTGGCCACTCACAGAGCAGCTTAAGAAGGACAGCTTCCACTGGGGCGAGGGCTACCAAGGCGTTTGAGGCCTTGAAGCAGGCGATGACGACGGTGCCCGTTTTAGCACTACCGGATTTCAGCGGGCCATTTGTTATAGACACCGACGCTTCTAGACACGGGTTGGGCGCAGTGTTGATGCAGGACCAGAGGCCTATTGCATTTTTTAGCCAGACTCTGTCAGCGCGAGCGGGGATGAAGTCAGTATACGAGCGGGAGTTGATGGTGATCGTTCTGTCCATACAGAAATGGCGCCCTTATTTGTTGGGAAGGAGATTCATAGTGAGGACCAACCAGTAGAGCCTGAAATATCTACTGGAACAGCGGATGGTCACAGAGGAGCATCAGAAGTGGCTCTCCAAACTGGTCCACTTCACCTTTGAGATACAGTACCGGCCAAGCCTGGAGAACAAGGCGGCAGACGTCTTGTCTCGTCGCGAGGAGCTCGCAAAGGTGACAGCCATTTCCGCACCAGTCCTTTTAGACTGGGAGCCGTTGAGCAGTGAGATTGAGGCTGACGCAGATTTGACGAAGATACGGGAGGCACTACACCAGGGATCCGCAGATTTTCCAGGATACACCATGAGCGGGAAGCGACTTCTATATCAGGGGAGACTGGTGATTCCCAGGGGCTCCGCCCATGTTCCGATGATTTTTCAAGAGTTCCACGGCAGTGCCATCGGAGGGCATTCAGGAATACAGCAGACCTACAGGAGGATGGCGAGGGAGCTATACTAGCCAGGGATGAAGAAGGACATTGCCCAGTGGATAGCAGAGTGTGACGTGTGTCAGTGTCACAAGTATATAGCAATGGCACCCGCATGACTTCTCAGCCGTTGGCTTTACCGGAGAGAGTCTAGGAGGATATCAGCATGGAATTTATCGAGGGGCTTCCAAGACCAGTGGGCTACAATTCTATATTGGTGGTGGTAGATCGGCTCAGTAAATATGCCCATTCCATACCTCTCAAGCACCCTTACACCGCATGACAGTGGCTGCAGCTTTTATGCGGGAGGTGGTTCGCTTGTATGGTTTTCCCGCCTCCATAGTGTCAGACTGCGATAAGGTCTTCATCAGCAGTTTCTGGCAGGAGCTATTCAAGGTGCAAGGAACCAAGCTGAGAAGGAGCACAGCCTATCACCCACAAAGGGATGGACAGACAGAGGTGGTGAATAGGAGTGTGGAGACCTACCTGAGGTGTTTTGCGTCAGATGCGTCGAGACAGTGGGCCAGATGGTTAGCGTGGGCAGAATATTGGTACAACACCTCGTACCACTCAGCAGCACAGAACACACCTTTTCGGATCTTGTATGGTCGGGACCCGCCCCATTTGATACACTACAGCAGGGGGACCACACCCATGTCATAAGTGGAGAAGCATCTGGGAGAGCAGGACAGATATCTGGAGGAGTTGAAGAAACATCTGCTGCGAGCCCAGCAAATCATGAAGACTAAGGCAGCCGAACATCGGAGGGATGTGCAATTTGCTGTGGGAGATCGGGTTTATCTGAAACTACGACCCTACAGACAGAAGACCTTGGCCCGTCGGAGCAATGAGAAGCTAGCAGCTCGCTACTATGGACCTTTTGAGGTGACAGCTCAGATCGGGAAGGTAGCGTATCGTCTGCAGTTACCAGCTACCTCCACCATCCACTCTGTGTTTTACGTCTCACAATTGCGGAGAGCCATTAGGAATCATACGCTATCACCGACCTTGCCACCTACCTTGACCGAGGACATGGATGTGCTTCTTGAGCATTAGGAGCTGACGAGGGTTCGACATGCTACAGACGGGATGCAGGAGGTGCTTATTCGATGGAGGGGCCTACCGGACTACGATGCTACCTGGGAGTCAGCCGCGGTGATACGCGACCAATTTCCAGATTTCCACCTTGAGGACAAGGTGGCACTTTTGGAGGGGAGTAATGATACAGCGCTGCTATATAGGGAGGCGGGTCATGCGACTCACGAGGGGGTCCCGGTTCGAGTCTATCAACGGAAGAGGCGACTTGGGTCCACCACGGACCCGGGCCCAAACTTGTAATTTCGCATCTGTAGGGGAGGGTTGTTTCGTAATTCGACATTGGACTAATCCCTCTCCTAATCAAGGGCCGGCCGGCCCTAGCTTGGACTTTTATCGAAGAATTGTGAAGGTAATTTTATTTCTCTAGAACCCTAGATTATTTCTCTCGGTAATTATCTTACTCGTGATTTTAGATCTATTGTTCTAGGTTTAATTATTAATTTTAGATCAGTTCTTCGTCTCTAAACCCTAGAATTAGTAGTCCAAAGCCATAAAAATCCCACCTTTTATCCCCACAAAAAGCCTAGACGTATCAGGTAGTTATTAGAAGCACTGGCATAAGTAGAGAGCTTTATCCATTTATGTATCTGGCCTAAGAGTAGCATGCCGCAGTTACTTATTACTTCATTTATGATAGTTGCCAATATACAAAAATGAATGTCAAAATGGGATCACGGTGTATCAGCTGATGTCTATAGTTTTTCAATAAGATAAAAAGGAAAATTTTCAAATGAGAACATTTCGCACGGTGCGAAAATGTTTTTATCTTTTTTTTGAAATTTTTTTTTTCAAAAATTCTTTATTCCACCCTCATCATATGTTGTTATACCCCCCTCAAAAAATAATGGTTGGGAAATAATGTCATTTGGCCTTCGATCAAGGCATTTCATCAAATTCGCCCGTTTTGAGACCGTTAAATTTGTAACGGGTGGATGTGTGCTCTAATGCCCAACGGGTTCACCCATTATTTTCCCTGGGGTATATATTTGTATGGATTAAACATCAAAAAAAAAAATTTGAAAAAAAAATTTCAAAAAAATAAAAAAAATGTTTTCGCACGGGCTTTCGCACCATTTTTTCGCAATGGAAGATTGCCCAGATAAAAATGTGTACTTTTTGACAGTGATAAATTGAGAAAGCCAAAACAGTAAGTCTTAAAAAGTATATATTCATAACAACAGGTAGTAGACTGTAGACATTTTTGAAAACTTAGTTTGGAACTGAACTTTCTAAGCTAACAGGTTCCTAAACAATTATTTGAATTGATTAAGAATGGTTTCATGTCTCACTATCTCAGAATCGACCTTCATTTGGGTTATATTTGAGTAGCTAAAGACTACACTTATACAGGGTAAACAAATAACAACCCCATAATTTTTTTGTTATTGTTTATTTAAGACAGAAAAATTAGTGTGTAGCAAGAAAGCCAATCTGGAGGAATCTCTCCCTTCCTTGAAAAAAGGATCAAGGCAATTTAGCGTGCAGAGTGAGTTCTGAGGTGCAGAAACCTTTTTATGATACCAAATTTTATGAAGTCATTTTATGCCGCTTAAGTGAGAAAACCATATGTAATTCATGTCCCGGTTAGAAATGTATATATTTATAAAGAGTAGAAAATTTCAGAAATTAAACCATGTCAGTGGTAACTAGTTTCTTTCTATTAAATTTTAATTCTCATTTACCAAAAAAGAATTCTAGAAAACAAGAACTAGAAGACTGTTCGAAACAATATTTCCAATTAAATGGAAGCATGTTTACAGAAGAAAAAAGTAATAACTTTCACTATTTGGAACCAATTTTAATAGTTACCTAGTTTTTAAAAATTAGAAAAAAGAATGTGTTAATTTGGTTGATCCCATGGATCCCCATATCTCCTAAACTTCCCTTTTGGTTCCAGCTCCACAGACCAGAAAAAGAAAAGAAAAGAAAAAAAGCAAAAAAATCAAAATAAATAAAATCATCTCAGAAGCAAACAAATAGGATTAATGCAGTACCTCTTAGTAATCATAATTCAAAAGAAACACAATTTAGATCATTTAGGATCAGAAGCTTACGTTGCTAAGGTTCATACAGTCATATTTCGGAAATATAATATTAACGTTATGTCCTAAGTCTTGGACCGCACGAGAAAGACTAGTGACGACATCACCAAGGCCTCCCACCTGCAGTGAGTTCCAAATAAAAAGGTTAGAGATGATGTCTTCAGTTTAGTTGTAACTTGAAAATGAATACTTAATTCCACAAGAACTTAAAAACAAGTTAGACTTTCCAAACAAACTATCTAAATTATGAATTAATGCAGAGATATATGTAGCACTGATCTTGTGCCAACTCATTCCCTCAAGATAAAATAAGAAAGAAAGAAATTTACCACTCAGCAACCAATGCATGTGATGAGTCAATCTGTTATTCAATATAGGAAATAAGTGGGAATCATTTTAAATTATTTCAATAAATATACAACTCAAACATGCATTTAAAGATAGTAGAATATGTTTGATGCATTTAAAGATCTCACAAGAAAGTTCACTCATATGCAAGTCACAACTCTTGGCCTCTAGCATATACACTATAAGGATATAATAATAAAACCACATGCACATGGAATACTGCAAGATTTATTTAATTTAACTAACGTCCAACCCTAATTGTGACATAAAGAATCCACATACCAGATTTTGCAACAACCTGTTGAAGCTACTTCATACAATAGTGAAAGTGCTCCTTAATCTGATTGATCAAGAAAAACCATTCATTTCAGGAATTTTACATGCCAAGACACCCTTTAACGTCAATAAACTAAAGATTTTATCAGGTGATAACTTTATTATTTTTTTCCTTACTGTAAATACATTTATGATGTTTCGGTCATATTCAATAGAATCAATACTACAAAAACAAAGTTAAATGGACATTCAGAATTACTAGATGGTATAAATACTGTCAACCAGTCAGATATAGAAAATATTATTTTAGATTCAAAAGATTGAATATAAAAGAAGCTAGTTCTGAATGCATTTTTTGGAGACAAGCTTGAGATGCATATTAAGGAAAACGATTTGAAAAATACTGAGATGAACAGCCATGAAGAAGAACAACCAAAAGTGTTTTGTTATTTTTGTATAATTTTCAATACAAGGTATTCATATTTGAAAAATATTTTCATGGGTATCCTAAATAGACTCGTCTTCTTGCTATGTATCCTAAATATTTAGCCGTCCCACCTTAAGACATATGGAGTTCAAAATTCAATTTTGGAACAAACCAGTAGCTCTTTTTTAAGATCCGCTGGATGCCATGTATACATTCCTATTTTGCTGACAACTTGTAATACAAATTCCAGTAAGGTGCTTCCTAATTCTATTAAGCATTTGAAACATGTTAGTGCCAGGAAATGGATAGAGTGCACAATATGTCCTTAGCCAAATAAAAAATAGTCTTAAATATTATATCAAGCCTACCTTTGCAATAGGAGCCATTTCAACAGCAATATGCACAATATGCATCGGAGGCTCCTTCACAGTTCCTCCTACTACAGGAATATGGTAGTCCATCCCTTTTTTATTGTCATAGATACCACCATTTTCCCTCTCAGAGAAAACAAAGTCCATCATGTAGGCATCCTTTGGAACCTTAACTGCAGAAGAAAACAAACAATGTTCACAACTTTAATTTGCGAGATTAGAAAAAACATCATATAACCATCAAATGTACAAAACCGGGCTTCCATAACTAAGAATGTATTATGCACAAAACGCACATCAAATAACAAGTGTTATATTGAAATTCGAAGTCCACAGATCCCATACATTCATTATGATCAATAGAAACGTTAACACCCATGGCCCAGATGGCCCAGATCAAATGTCTACGAGGTTTTTTACAAAGGCAACATATGTCCTTGATGAATCAACTGTGGAGAAGTTGGCTCGATTCGGCGCAGCAGAAGCATGGTCGTACAGACGAGTGCAGAGATAACTCGTATATGCTCGGATTCGACATATCTGACTCTGCACAAGTCAGATACGAGGATGCTGGGTATTTAGCTTCTACAGTGCACTTGGTCGTTCGGTAGTCGGTTCGAGTCAGAGGGTCGATCGTTTAGTATTGGGTCGTTCGGTCGTAACTCGATTAAAGTCCGTGTATGGTCGAAGGGTCGTATGGCGATTCATTGGTCGAAGGCTCGTACGTGTGGCTCGGCTCTTTGGTCTTTCAACACAGAAGAAGGTCGTTCGGTCGAAGGGAACCCACTAGGAAGCGACAGTGGACCCACTAGCATGCGGTGCATTGATTGTGTAGGAGCGGTGATTGGATTGGATGCTGTTATTGTCGGGATCTGTATCCTTTGGAATTCCTAGTCAATAATGACACATATTGTAACATATGGTTATATATAGAGGGTTTTAGGCTAGTGTTTGGTGTGGACGCCATTGTAACCTTTGAGAGAACTGTCAATTGTGAAAGCCAACTTTGAGAGGTTGTATTGTGAGCTTCTGGAAAGATCTTGTGTGCTTCTTCTTCGTTGGACGAAGAGACGATTTGTATTATTCTTTCCTTTCGTAATAAAGCTCATCGGTGTTTTCCCTTGGCCGGTCCACGTCCTAAAGGCAGTTCTCTGTGTGCTCTATTTATCTGCCCATCTTTGTTTCGGTGTTCTTTGGCGATTCTGTGTATTCCGCTCTATTAGGTGTGACCAATTGGGTTGGCCGCACAATAAATTGGTATCGGAGCATTCGGTTCCGAAGATCAACGGATGAGTAGAAGATAAGTAGCGGTGGCAATGATGACTCCTCAAATGCGTCGACTTCTGAGTATTCTTTATCCTCTCGGACTATCGTGTCTAACACGAAGTTCGAAATTGAGAAGTTTGATGGAAAGATCAACTTCAATGTGTGGAGATGCGAAGTCATGGATATCTTGAACCAGCTTGGTCAAGATATCGCATTGGATGAGAAGCCGACGTATATGTCCGATTATGAGTGGAAAACTCTAAATCGGAGTACATGTGATACCATCCGCATGTATTTGTCAAAGGAGAAAAAATACACATATATGGAGAAGACAAGTGCAAGCAAGTTCTGAAAGGAGCTCGACAACAATTACATGAAGAAGAACATCCAGAACCGGCTACACTTAAGAAGAAGATTTTCGGTTTGAATTAGCCGAGGGGGTTTCTATGGAGGAATGCCTCGACTACTACAACAAGCTTCTTATCGATCTGAGGAACGTTGACGTGAAGGTCGACGATGAAGACAATTCGATGATTCTCATCAACTCTCTATCCATCGGATATGAGTACTTGGTGTCGGTTCTTACGTATGGTAAGGAATCGATCACTTTTGAAGAGGTGTCCAACGCTCTAACGAGCAACGGGATTAGGAATAACGATGGGGACACCTGCAGCCGAGCTTCGAGCGACGCTTTTACGGTTTAAGGGGTCGTAGTGGTGAGAAGGGTGGAGATCAAAGGGGGTATTTCAGATCCAAGTCAGAGACAAGACAAGAGGCCCTCAGCGTAAAGTGGCAAAGGACCAATGTAGTTTCTGTAGAGAAAAAGAACATTGGATCAGAGATTGCCCAAAGGCGGAGAAGAAGCACGCCGTAATTGCCAACGTCGCAAAGGGCGTTGAGGTCGAGAAGTACGTATTGGTCGGTACTTCGGAGTGCGTGACGTCGAATGGTTGGGTGCTCAACTTTGGATGCTCGGTTCATATGACGCCACATCGAGAGTACTTTATGACCTTCAGGGAAGATGGTAAGTGTACAGTCTTATTGGGCGATGATCGAGCTTACAGCACGGCAGGCGTTGAGACAGTACGGACGAGGATGAGCGACGGTATTACACGAGATATCGATAAGATGAGCTTTGTTTCCGACCTAAGGCGTAATCTTATATCGATCGGTTCACTCGAATCCAAAGGATGTCGAGTGACCATGGAGAATGGAGCTCTAAGGATAACCCGAAGAGCAATGATTATGATGAAAGGGAAGCATCAAGGCAACCTCTATTACTTGGATGGTTCGATCGTAGCTGGCACAGCAGCTCTGACTCGTGAGGCTGAGGGGGATGGCTCATTGTTATGGCACATGCGCTTTGGTCATGTGGGCGAGAAAGCTTTGCAGAAGTTTATCATTGGTGATCGTCTAAAAGGAGCCAAGACCGGGAAGATCGAGTTACGCAAGCACTGTGTGTTTAGGAAACAGAAACGTGCTTCAATCGGGACGGCCAACCACAGTATGAAGGCAGCGATCGATTATGTACACACCGACGTTTGGAGCCCGAGTAAGATAGCCTCATTGGGGGAAAGAACTACTTTGTGTCGTTCATCGACGATTTCTCACGCATGGTATAGGTGTTTCCGCTAAAGTCGAAGGACTAAGTTCTTAGCACTTTTATCGAGTAGAAGAAACTGGTCGAGACTCAGACTAGTCAACGAGTCAAGCGTCTTCGAAGTGACAACGGTGGTGAGTATAAGTCAAATCTCTTCAAGAAGTTCAACAGATCAGAAGGGATACAGAGACATTACACCGTTGTTGGTACGTCGCAGCAGAATGGAGTAGCAGATAGGATGAATCGGACTTTGCTGGCGAAAGTTCGATGCATGCTGTCAACTGCTGACCTATCGAAGAAGTTTTGGGCATAGGCCCTGGCGTATGCGACCCGTTTGGTCAATCGGCTACCATCTGATACATTGGAAGGAAGACCTCTATTGGAGGTTTGGTCAGAAAAGCCAGTTTCTGACTATAGATCACTTCGAGTTTGGGTCTGTCCAAGTTACTATGTCGTGAAGGAAGACAAACTCGATGCTCGAGCCAAGAAAGCCATCTTCTTGAGCTTCAGCAATGATGTCAAGGAATATCGACTCTGGTGTTCGACACAAAAGAATGTGATCCTGAGCAGAGACATAACGTTTGATGAGTTGGTGTTACTAGAAAGGAGCATGAGCCAAAGGTGGAGGTTGAACAGACACAATTGAAGCAGGTTTTCGACGTGTCTAATACTCCACAACGGTCGTTTGACGACTCAGATCGACCCACACCAGAAGTAGCAGGCGTCAGGCTCTAGACCGATGATGGTGAAGTTGGTGGCTCTAGCTCAGTTGATGGAGATAGCTCGTCTCCAAGGGTCGTTCAATCAAAGGATTCCATAGCAGTGTCAAGATCGAGACGTGAGATAAGAAAACCTGCAAGGTAATCGGAGTTGGTTTCATTTTCCTTTCCTGCAGTATGTATCGATGTTTCCAACTCATTTAGTGAGGTGTAGCATTCCAAAGACCCGAAGCGGTGGAAAAATGTGATGGACGAAGAGATGGAATCATTGACGAAGAACGACACATGCGATCTCGTGGAGCTTCCGAAAGGCAAGAAGGCGATTGAGTGTAAATGGGTCTACACCAAGAAGGAAGGGGTCGAATCAGGAGATATTCGCTACAAAGCTCGCCTCGTAGCGAAGGGCTTCGCACAGAGAGAATGCATTGACTACAATGAGATCTTCTCTCCTGTGATGAAGCATTGCTCGATTCGGATCATATTGGCGTTGGTTGCTCAGTTCGACCTTGAACTAGTGCAGTTGGATATCAAGACGACATTCTTGCATAGAGAGCTCGAAGAGAAGATCTATATGGCTCAGCTCGATGGCTATGGGAATGTTGATAGTCGTGCATGTCGACTAAAGAAGTAGCCCTAGTGGTTAAAGCAATCACCACGATAGTGGTATAAACATTTCGAACGCTTTAAGATGGATGATCAACGATATGTTCGCAGTCCCTATGATCATTGCATGTTCTATCGGAAGTTGGTTGACAGGTCTTTCCTCTATCGTCTGCTTTATGTCGACGATATGCTCATTGCTTCATCGAATAAAGAGGAGATTCGAAGATTGAAGTCTCAATTGAGTTCTGCATTTGAGATGAAGGATTTGGGCGAGACACGAAGGATTTTTGGGATGGAGATAACAAGATATCAAAGTGGAGGTATTGTTCACCTTTCACAGAGTCGCTATTTGAAGTCTCGCTATTTGAAGTCTGTTATACATAGATTTGGCTGTGAGAAGATGAAGTCCGTAGCTACTCCGCTTGCACCTCACTTCAAGCTTAATGTCGAGAAGTGTCCGAAGAATGAAGAGGAGAAGAAGCTCATGACGAGCGTGACCAGTGTTCTAAATATCGGATATCGGTCGCGTATCGGCTTAGTAAATTTGATATCAGATTGCGGATATCGGGGATATATCGGGGATATATCGGAGATATTGACTAAATATCGGAGTGTCATATTAGAGGCTTAAAAATTATGACATATGTCATCATAGATGTATCTAAGAAGATATAAACTATACTAATTCAAATAAAAGTATGTTTTGGTTATACTTATCTCGTTAAACATGAATATCGGGATGTTGACTTAATATCGGAGTGTCATATCAAAGGCTAAAAATGATGTCAAATAAAAGCATAAGAGTCTAAGAAAATATAAACTATAGAAACTCAAATAAAAGTTTGTTTTGTGTATACTTATCTCATTAAACGTGAATACTGGTCATCCACTTGGTGGAATATTTCTTTAAGTGGTCATAAACCAAACGAGTTAAATACCTACAATATATGATTCATGTGGATCAATATTAACAATGTGAAGATGAAAATCAAAAAATTGAAAAAAAATTTATAAATGTAAGAAAGGGAAAAAAATACTCACCTTGATCGGAAAACCCTCTTAAGAACAAACGCTAGACTGAAAAAACCAACTAGGTAGTAAGTACTAATGATGGAAAACACCCAATTGAAAGAAGGTCTCAACTACTCAACTTGATCAGAAAACACTTTCTTGTAAAAATTGAATGCCAGACGTCGAAGCTCAATCAATTGTCGTCGGAAATTTTCACCGGACGGAGCGGAGCAGAGCAGTGTAAGGAGCGGAGCGTCGAGATGAGCGGATCGGTGTGATTAGAATTAGGGCAAAGCAACAATTATCTCTCAAAAATTATGTGATTCCGATCGGATCTTATCCGTCACAGCCCGATATTGCGGAGATATTTCCACAAATGTCGGAAACTGCAATATATAAGCCTATATCGTATCGGCCTAGTGATAAAACCGATATTGCGACCGATATATCGGATATCGAACCGATATTAGAACATTGAGCATGACATATGCCAATGCGATAAGGGCATTGATGTACGCGATGGTATGTACTCGACCGGATCTATCACATGCCGTCAGCATGGTGAGTAGATACATGCACAACCCGGGGATAGAGCACTGGCGAGCAGTGCAATGAATCGTGTGTTACATCAATGGCACAGTCGACGTCGGACTGACATATAGCCAAAGTGTTCATGGTCCGCACATTGTCGGGTATGTCGATTCTGACTATGCATGCGACTTGGATGGAAGGCAATCGACGACAGGCTATGTCTTCACCCTGTCTGGCGCTCCAATATATTGGCGGAGCATCATTCGGGCTACTACTACGGAGGCAGAGTATATGGCATTTACTGAAGCGATGAAGGAGACGATATGGCTGATGGGCTTAATGGATGATCTGAGAGTCTACCAAGAAAGGTATATGTCAATTGTGATAGTCAGAGTGCAGTGCACTTGGCTAAGAATCAGGTCGTCCATGCTCATACCAAGCAAATCGATGTTCGATTGCACTTTGTCAGTGAATATGTGGGAACGATGACATCAACCTGCAAATAACAACCCGGCATGCTGACTAAGGTTCTATCGGGAGTCAAATTCAAGCATTGTTTGGACTTGCTCAATGTAGTTCATTGTTGAAGCTGATATCGATCCCATGAGTGGGTATTGGGCTCGGTGGAGACAGTCGAGGCTCGATAGAGCTAGTCGTAGCTCTTAGGAGCATTATGACTCGAAAGAGTCAAGCCAGTCTCAGAAGGAGACAGTCGTAGCTCGACAGAGCAGTTGGTCCTTTGGGACATTTGGTTCTTCGAAACAAAATGGTGGGGGTGAACACCAGTTAATGCTCTACTAAGGTCGGTGAGGGTCGTTCGACTAGTCGGAGGCAAGATCGTTTGACTGGTCGGAGGCTCGAATCTCGCCAAGGTGGAGATTTGTGGAGAAGTTGGCTCGATTCGGTGCAGCAGGAGTATTAGTCGTACAGACGTGTTACCTTGTATAGAGATAACTCGTCTATGCTCGGATTCGACCTATCTGACTCTGCACAAGTCAGATACGAAGATGCTGGACATTTGGCTTCTACAGTGCAGTTGGTCGTTCGGTCGTCAATTCGTGTCTGAGGGTCGATCGTTCAGTATTAGGCCATTCGGTCGTAACTCGGTTAAAGTCAATGTATGGTTGAAGGGTCATATGGCGGTTCATTGGTCGAAGGCGCATACGTGCGGCTCGGCTCTTCGGTTGTTCGACACAGAAGAAGGTCAATCGGTCGAAGTAAGCCCATCGGGATGCAGCTCACTAGGAAGCGACAGTGGACTCACTAGTGTGCGGCGCATTGATTGCGTAGGAGCGGTGATTGATTGCGTAGGAGCGGTGATTGGATTGGATGTCGTTGTTGCGCCTTGTCGGGATCGATATCCTTTAGAATTCCTAGCCAATGATGACACCTATTGTAACCTAGGATTATATAGGGGTTTTAGGTTAGGGTTTGGTGTGTACACCATTGTAACCTTTGAGAGAGCTGTCATTTGTGAGAGCCAACTTTTAGTGATTGTATTGTGAGCTTTTGGAGATATCTTATGTGCTTCTTCTTCGTTGGACGAAGAGAAGATTTGTATTGTTCTTTTCTTTTGTAATAAAGCTCATCGGTGTTCCCCTTGGCCGGTCCACAGCCTAAAAGCAGTTCTTTTTGTGCTATGTTTGTTTATCTGCCCATATTTGTTCCGAAGTTCGGCGATTTTGTGTATTCCGATGTGTTAGTTGTAACCAACTGGGTTGGGCGCACAACATCAACAGCTGTCTTAGCTATTGCTGATCAATGTTGTAACAACTTGATACACAAATAATACAATTCTTTAGCATTCATCTCCGCTACATTAATGTTCTGCCTTTCTTTCATCATGATAAACTTGTAGATCGTCAATTCTGAATATCAACCATGCATTGAAAGAAGAGGAGAAGGTCCTTTTCAAAATCTTCCGGTTCAATTGTTGGATCATAACCTTTCCAATCTCCTTAAATGCGATCATATGCTAACATAGAGTTCTGGTGTGAAGATCAATATCAGCTAGAGCTTGCTTGATACCAGTAAACCTTATAATTTATAAATAATATGTGAGTGCCTTGTAAGCACAAAATCCCCATCTGTGTGTCCTAGATTCTATGCATGCAAATATATTATGAAATCGGCAAGCATAATGAAGATGCCCAAAAAAATTCTAACATACTAGTACGACTCTAAGTGAAGGAACAATACACTTTTATAGCGTCTAACAAGAAAAGTATAAACTATAAACTAAACCCTTATTAAATGGAGAAGTCGGTTGATTTCATTTGGAAATCCAGTTTCCTACAATAGAACCGCCTGAAAGAACCCCTTAGTGAATAAAATAGCAGAAGCGATAACAAGTGAAACTGAAGGTTATACTGAAGGTTACAATATACAAGTTGCATTGTAGGAACACCATAAAATATTTAAGGAAACTTTGCAGGCAATAAAGAAGTTAGCACCAGTCACTTTGAGGAGTGTCATGTTATCTGCGTGCTCCATTTTCTGTGGGGCTAATGCGCCATTGCGGTGAGTCCAGCGGTTAAAAGAGCATCTGAACCAAACTTCCGGTTTCCCATTTAAAACTGTGCTGGAGGGATTGTATAAAACTGTAACCATATTTCCAGCTTGTACTTCAATTGGTTCGGTATAAACAATATTCTTTTGTGACAGCAAGAACCTTTTCATGCTTCTTTCCTTTCTTTCAGCTTTGATCTGCGCGGTTTTCTCAGCCTGCAAAACCCACAAACATATGAGCAGTTCGAAAAAAATTTGAATGGACTTTGCTCATGAGAAAGCCTTACAATTTGGCCAATGGGCTTATATATTGAACATAGAGATAAAATGCAACTTGCCATAGCAATCCCACCACATACTACCTTTATTGAGACAGATTAGGTGGGACTTTTTAAAGCTTGTACCGTTGTTTCAAGCCCTTAAATTGCATGAATAATAAGTTATATCTGCCAACCAAGTGGCCTTCTATGTTTTATAGAATCCCTCTTATCCGGAGTTGCCTCTGTCAGAATCTGGACAGTAACAAAGCAAACGACATCCACGTGATACTATTGTAACATCGTGTTCGATGTTTCCAGTAGAACCTTCTCAACATGGAGTTGTTACCAATGACAAACCCTTCATGTGAAAAGGCTTGAATAACAATGGTAATAAATGAGATAATTGATGTCTGCGGTTAAACAAGAATGGATGTAGTCGAATTAAATAAAGCAAAATGATGTCATCTTTCAGACTCACCTTTTTTCGTGCAGCCTCCTCTTTTTGTTTCCTTTCTTCCTGAAGATTTATATAGATTATATGTTCTTCTTCAAACCAAAAGAGTTCTTCAGATGTTGCATTTGGTATAATGGCATGGAAATCCACAAAGTTGTTGTTGTCATACACTGTAGCACTCCGTGGTGGGCCATCAGCAAAAACCCAGTCCAGGACTAGAGCTCGATCAGGTACAACAACTACAGAACAATGAAAATCAATATTTACATTCAAAAGTAGGCCCCATGACATCAAGATGTGCATATTATCCCTAAAAGGCTTGATTGCAGCAACATAGAAACAAATAATTAGCATCAATTTGTTACCATTTATAGCAACATGCAAGAGCCAAAGTAAATGTGTGTGTATCTTTCTACAAGATATAACTTTCACTAGCAATCATGACTAACTACCCGTATCGTAAACTTTTCACAAAAAATATAAAGCAGATGTATCGATTATAAGAATATTAAAAGCAGTAATAATAATTAATATGGGAAGTTAATCCCTACCATGAATCAGATTCAGTATCATGTACCTGCATCTTGTTACAAGATATATTCCAGGGAATCTAAAAGGAACATCTTAACGTGTATCATCTTTCAACATAAGTATATGAATGGTTCCCACATGGTTGATAGTCACCAACGCATAAAGATCTATTTCAATTCAAACAGTCCACAGAAAAAAATGGGTGATTTTCCAAAACTAAGGGCATATCTAAAGGAACATCTTAACGTGTATCATCTTTCAACTTAAGGATATGCATGGTTCCTACATGGGTGATACCACCAACGCATAAAGATCTATTTCAATTCAAACAGTCAACAGACATAAAACGGTGATTTTCCAAAACTAAGGGCATGTTTGTCTGCACCGAAGTGATCCCGAAGTTCACGAAGTGCCCCCCTTAAGCTTTCCGGTGTTTGTTTTGTCTGGAAAAGAGAGTCTGAAGAATGTGAAGTGACTTCGGTGAATCTACGTAGATCCTACATTGCACTTGCCACTTATGATCACGTCTGTATTTGTGCATGGAGGAAAAATGGTCGGGAGATGCATTAAAAGGGGAGGAAAGATCTATTTTGGATTTTAAAAAAAATTCAAAAAATGATATCTTACCAAAGATCTTAAAATCAAGCATTCAGTTAATTTGCATTTAAAAGAATTTTTGCATGGTACAAACAAACACACGAAGTATTCACCGAAGTACTTCAAGTCCCTTAAAATACTTCAAATTTATAGAAGATACTTCAAGGACTTCAAGCACTTTCATGCAAACAAACAGTCCCTAAGCCTCCTTTGTGTTAATATCATGGTAAAACAGAGTACATGTTCTTATCATAAATAAACTCAAAGTTATTATCGTAAATAAACTCACAACTGAACCAGTTCTTTAACACAATGTGTTTTGGATCAGAATAGCAAATCATTTGTACTATCAGAATATAGCAGATCATTTTATCATAAAAGATTAAGTTATCAGTAAATTTCTTGAATTGTTGATAGGTTCCGCTAGGACTTTGATGGATAAAATTAGGGGTTTTGGTGGAAAGGTGGGATTTTTAGTGGAAAGACACGATTTTTAGGGTTTAGTGGAGGTGATTTGGGGGAAAGGTGAGATTTTTATTGATTTAGAATAAAATAGAAAAGAGAATACAAAGATAACTTGAGTTCTTTCGAGAGAAACTCGCTCTCTGTAAGAGGCCCGTACCATATAAGGCGTCCAACTAGCCCATTTGCTAGAAATCCAGCCCATACTAGGCCTCTAACAACAGCCTTGCTAAGATCCCAGCCTATACTAGGCCCATAACACTCGGCTCACACCCCATTTGTTAAATATTATTGAGTATCCAACCCAAAACCAATTGGTATTATGTGGAAAGGCCCCTTCATACTTAAACTAATTCTTTTTCTTTTTCTTGTCCGATATGGGACTATGGGATCTTCACACTTTCCCTAGGCCACGTTCGAGAGGGAGAACGCTCTCCCAAGCTTCTATTTGAGACAAGACCACAATCTCCAACAAAGAGGGAATTCCTTGATCTCTCACAATTTTCACTCAATATTCAACATACCTTCTCTAATCCTCCTAGCCCTATATAAAATACTAAACTGAAAATTACAAGATTACAAAAATAACCCTAAAACTATAAATTAAAAACCCCTATAAACCCAAAAATTACGAAAATGTCCCCGATGGGGCCAAAATTACCGTACGCATCAATACTCCGCCTCCGAAAATCCACCTTCTTATCAATGTGATACATGAAAATCATGGGCAAGCTACTCCAAGTGGGGTGCTCATCTCCCCCTGGCTCCTTCGCAACCAAATCATCTTCTGCATCCACCATCTCAACTGAAGTGTGTGCTCCCAACACTGATGTCTCGGAGTGAATTTCTCGTAACAGCGGAAGCACAATCTCTTAACCCTCACATCAACCTCCAAGAAGATTATATGTCCCATCGGTAAAGGGTCGTTGCTCTGCCCCTTGATGAACTGGTCCCGCTCGTTGCTCTGTCCCTCACTAAACTAGTCCCCCTGACGATGTCTTTTGTCAATCTGCCGGTACCTGGCTGTGAGAAGTGGATTCGCTTCAGACCCCTCTGGACCTTCGTTCCACTGTGAGACTATCCTTAACTAACTAAGTCAGGTCCATCGTCTCCATCAATTCCTAAGGCGGATGTATTCCGAGCTCAGCCCGAATGTGCACCATAATACCCTTTATGAAGCTCCCCTCCAAGGTATCCTCGGGAATGTCCCCCACTTGTCCCGAGAGGGCCTTAAACTTCTTTATATACTCCCGACAGATCCATCATGCCTTAGTGCCAGCAGCTGCTCATGTAGGTTTCCTCCCTGGGCATCTCGAAACATGTCCATTAAACAGTCCTTGAGCTCCTCACATAAGCGTATAGGTCGCCTCTGCTCCCTCCACTGAAACCAAGAGATCGCCCGCCTCCCCTTCAAAACAAACGACGGCCTCCAGCTTCTGTCCCTTCATCAAGCGCATCACTGCAAAGAATCTCTCAGCTATGTAGATTCAGTAATAAAAATCATCCCCCTCAAATCATCCCCCTCGAATAGATGCATCTTCAGCTTTCTCACTCTGTCGTCCACCCCCAGACTCCCCTGATCTGTTCGCCCACCGGCCTGCCTAAAATGATGAGAATGAAAAGTGTCCCGCCATTTGTCACTGGGTTGCCCATAACCTCTTAGTGGGGGGGGTCATCTCTGTCACCATCGTCACCCTATTCGTCGTCGCTCCATACTGAGTCTCGACCGTCCTCCTCTTGGTACATGTCATCATCGTAGTCCTCCTGGTACTCTTCGTAAGTCGGAAGTACTCGCCGTCATCGACTCTCTACCACAAACCGAGTCCCATGAATCCCCTATAGCTCCTCCATGTCATCCTCAGACCCCGAAAGAAGCCCAAAATCGTCATCGAAGTCTCGGCGAGCCCCTCAGAAGTCCGAATGTTCTATCATTGGCTCAACGGGCCGCCAGGTGATCGCAGGGGCCCTGTCGGCCCTGCAGTGGGGCTAACAGGCACTGGCGGCCCTGCAGTAGGGCTAACAGGCACTGGCGGCCCTGCAGCATGGCTACATGGCCCTGGCAGTGCCCTGCAAAGGCCATACACCAGGGGCCGGGCGCCACTGTAGTTGGCCAGCAGGGGCCGGGCGCCCCTGCATTCTCCCGGCAGGGACCGGGCGGCCCGGCCGCCCAGTGATGGCGGCTTGGGTCCCCGCCCGTCACGTCATTCCCTTCCACTTCATCGAATCCTTCTATGCGTCAATTAGAAGGCCTTTTCTGAAATCTTCTTCTTTCTCCTTCTTTTTCGCCAAAATTACAGCCTTTTGCCCTATATCTGGATTTTCGCCCAAATTTGAATTTATTGATGCCTTTAGATCCGCAAATTGTTGCATCATAGTTTGCATAAAAGACTCCATCCTCGCATCTGATGCCTTGGATCCTTCTTCGATCGATGTCATAACCTCATATCTGAGTTACTCTATATATTTCTTCATATTCACTACTTCAACATTGAGTCTTTCCTTTAAAAGTTCCGTTTTTTTCTTTGCATGTTATGTATCGTAGTGTTTGGATACCAAATTGATAGGATCCGCTAGGGTTTTGATTTATTAAATTAGGGTTGTGGTGGAAAGGTAGGATTTTTTGTGGAAAGACAAGATATTTAGGGTTTAATAGAGGTTCTTTGGAGAAAAGGTGAGATTTTTATTGATATAGAATGAAACATAAAAGAGAATATTACTAGCCAATAATTCCAAAGTTTCAATTTGGTAATTTGTCAATGCTTAGAGCTAACGATACAACTTCAGACAAAAGAGTTAGCTTTAAAAAGCCTTCATGGTGTACTATTTTTACAACCTCAACTTGAATACACAAAGTAGATTTAAAGAAAGGACTCCTAAGGAGGTTGATTGTGAGACCAAAGGGAACATGAATGCTATGACTGATTGCATTAAAACGATGGTCATAGAAGAACTTGATGCATCTAAAGGTATTGCACCACCAATTAAGAAGATATCTTTGTGACGAGGAAGTGAAGATTGTTGTTGGAGCTAAACGTGATGGTTATAAAAATCTTGAGAAATGTGTTAGGTCGATCATGACCTATAGGCAGCGGCGCAAAAACACAAGGGAAAGCTAGGAAAAGGTACTTTAGCCATTTCAGCTAATTACATATTTAGTGATGGTTTGTGTTTATATAAGAGAGAAGATGTCATTAGGGTTTTTATGTTAAATATTGTGAGAGCTTAGTGGTCTATTAGTTAATTTAGATTATTAGGAGAGAATTGACCTTTCTCTCGAATTAGAGGTTTATCTGGTTAGATCCCATCTATTATCAATAAAAATAACTTATGTCCTAATTTTGTCCTAATTCCTACCAAATTGGTATTAAACAATCGAATCTGAGATCAATGGCGGTGGAAAGGTGGATGTGTTGGAAAAAAATTGAAGAACGAGGTGGATGTCCTCAAGAACACGATGAAGCAACGATTCTCCATAGTCTAACAGCAATTCTCGTCTCTAAATTCCATGATGATGCAGTTATCAGAGATGAATATTCGTCCACCATCGGATGTTGTTCTAACAAGGACAGATCTGAGTGAGGGTAACGTCGGAGAGGACAGTATAGCCTTGGAGAGTGCAGCCCTGAAAGTAAGCCATCACGAACGAGGAAGAAATCGAGGGAGGCGAAGACGGGACCCGAGCAACGGGGGAGGAGAGATATCAGCACCGGGGCATCCCAAATCAACAGCAGTTTCAGGACGAGGGCCGCCCCAGACCAAGTCTAGTCAGATCTGACGACTACAAGGGGCGCGACACAGACAAACACCCCACTAGCAGTCGCATGGACTCGCCACACCATGGGACAACCAGAGCAAGCCAAATCTGGGCCGAACAATGCATGGCATGATGGCATCAATGACACGTGGATGGATTCGTTACTGGCAGAGCATAGAGGCACGCGATGGTCGGGGGTGATGAGGTGTGGGGACCCGCTGGGGGCTACGAGCCCAGCGACGCACGCTTCTTGCAATCTGGGTGAACCCACCAAACCATTGGAGGGCAATGGGGTGTGAGGGTCACGCTGGGCGGCTACGGCAAGCCTGGAGGTGCACGCTACCCACGTGCATGGGCCGTGAACAATCCCCGCCAATTTGGGGGCGATTGAGCATAGGGACCTGCTGGGAGCGACAGCGAGCCCAGCGGCTTGCGGTTCCCACGCACGTGCCTAGGCGACAAACATCCCCCGACCCTTGGGGACAGCGAAGTTTCGGGGCACCTCGGCAGGGCCTCGACGGGCCATGTCAGGGCGGCGATGAGCAACGAGGTGCACTTCCTATATGCATGGGCCGCGAACAACCCCCTGACCACTGGGGACGACGAAGCTTGGGGGAGGTCGGCATGGCCTCGACGAGGGCGGGAAGCCATGGGTGGTAGCACGAAACTATGGTAGGTCGACAGATTCAACGAGGTCAGTAAACCTTGGGCGAACAACGATGTTGCAGGGAGAACTCCGATTGGTGATTTCGAGAGTCCCACATCTCCCAATTCAAACGTACTTTAGCAATTTCATTACAGACCGTGTAACGGCCTGTTTTTATCTATATGTATTTCTTATGTATGTAATTAGTATAGTGAATTATTTGAGTAATTAATATATGAATTTATTTAGTATTTTTTTAGCTTGAACAAGCGACTTAACGATTGCGTTAATATCTTCTTTAATTTTTGATTGATGTTGATTGCAAGGACGAGGTCGTAATAACTCGATCATCTTAACTTAATGAGCCTTTTAATCTAATCTTAATTATATTTTTTATACAACCTAATATTCTTAATTACATTAATACTTTTTTCCAATTTAGGTTTTTAACATCTAATATATATTTTTAACTAAACTGATTTTCATTAAAGCCTATAATATCCTATCATATCCTAAATTCCCCCATGCGGATCCCCAAGCCCGTGTTTCCCATGCACGCGCGACCACATGCAGCTAAACCCCCCTTCCTCTCAGATCTCATGCATGGGCATCCCCCATCCACGTCCGCAACTACCTCAGCATGATCTCGTGCATGGTTCTCGCCAGCAATCCACACACTCCCTCCCCTCTCACCCACATTCTCAGCTCATGCACACATAAAACCCCACGTCTCGCAACCACTAACCCACGTGACCCTCTCCCATAGTTTCCCTCCCTCTATCTCGTCCCATGCAACCAACTCATCCCACGTTCCCTTCGTCTCCTTCATATAACTCACGAGGGCCACCCTAAACTATCGCATACCCCCTTCTTCTTTTCCCACACAAAACTCTAAGCAACCCACCGCCAGCTCCCTCAAATCCCACGGCGCTCCCACCCTCCTCGACCTCCCGCACCCTTCCTCCACCCATTTCTCAACCTCCGAGAGCCCGCCGCACCACCAGCAAGCCTGCACCCCAGCGCATCCGCCTTCCCCTCCCCCTCGACTCACCGCTGCCCCTCAGCCCAACGACAACCACCAAACTCCACTCGTCGTCGACCTTCTCCTCCTTCAAAAATACCCAAGCCCCCTCCTCTCTCTGACAACCGCCGAGCCACGCAGCCCCACACCTCCGACACCAAGCTCAGCCCGCCTCCGAGCAAGCGCGCCTCCCCTACCGAACAGCCCCACCGACCTCCAAGCCTCTCCCTGCTCCGACCTTCCTCTTCTCCGACTCCACCGACGCAGTCACCAACCCTAGCAGCCCCCACAACCTCAACCTCCCGTCGACAGCCCCCGAGTCACCGACCTCCTCCACAAACTCAACGCCACCCCGCACCAAATCTTCGACCTCCAAGCTTAGTGCACTCTCCCTTCAACCCCGCCTCTTCAACTCCGACTCCCCGCCCTCCTCTACACTTCCAGCGCCCCCTCCGAGCAACCCAGGTGACCTCGCACCCCACCACTCCGGCGACGAACCTCTCTCGTCTCCGTCCAGCACCCACGAATCCCCACCGAGCCTCACGACCCCGTTTCCCATCGACCCACGTTCCCCCTCCTTTTCGCAACCTCCGACAGCCCATCTCCAGCCCCGCAGTCTTCCCTCTCCCTGCGGCAACCACCACACCTGTAGCAAGCTTCCGATGTCCTTCTCCCTCTCCGACAGTCACACAACCCCACCTCCCTCAACTACGCCTCGGCCTCCCTCCGCTACTCCGACCACCCCTCCCCCTCTCAACTCACGCCCAACACACTCTCTCTCCTCTCCCGACTCCATCTCCTCCAGCTCTCCGACCTATGCCACCACCACACGGCCAGCGCCGACCCCATCTGCAATCGTCGGACGACCACCCGCGTCACTCGGCCCTCGTCTGTAGTCGTTGCCACTGCAGCGCCTCCATCACCGTACGCCATTGTCAACACCCCAGCGCCTCGTCGTCGCCTTCGCCGCCAGTCGCCACTGCAAAACAAGTAAGTTTATGTTAATATATATTTATATATATATAAGTTAATATGTGTAATATATTTTACATTAATATGCGGGCAATGTTTGATGTGTGAGTTTTGCATGAGTGATCTGTGTATATATATATAAATTTATAGTATATTTAGTTTATATTTTAATATACTCAGTTCATCTATTATATATTTAACAACCTTTTTTGAATTCTAGGGCTGACTGGGACAAGATAAAGAGTGATCAATGATTGAGATTGGATTTTGTGAAAATTTTAGTGGAAAAATTTAAACATGATCCATTAAATTTAGCAAGCCAAAGGCGCCTGCGCCGAAGGCCCACTAAATTTTTTTACGCTAATTTGTTGTTCCGCGCCGAATGCACTCGCACGTTGTTCCGCGTCGAATTTGTTGTTTCGCTAAATTTTTTACGCAAATTTGTTGTTCCACGTCGAAGGCGCCTGCGCCGAATTTGTTGTTCCACGTCGAATGCGTTTGCGCTGAATTTGATGTTCTGCACCAAAGGTACTCGCGCGTTGTTCCGCACCGAATGTGCTCGCGCCGAATTTGTTGTTTCGCGCCGAAGACGCCCACGCTGTATTTGTTGTTCCGCGCCGAAGGCGCCTGTGCCGCTAAATATTTTTACGCTAATTTGTTATTCTTTTAAATTTTGGCTGTGGAAATAATTTTTTAGGGAACAAATATTTTACTGGGGAAAATATTAAATGAACTGTGCCCGCGGACACGGGTTATGACTAGTCTATTATACATTTGACAACCTTTTTTGAATTCTAGGGAAAAAATGTCTGAGATTTGATCTTGGTAAATCAATGGTTGAGATTGGATTTTGTGAAAATTTTAGTGGGAAAACTTAATTTTTGGGGGAAAGTGTCTTGGGAACCAAAACTTTAAATTAAAAGTGTATTGGAAAAGATTGTGGAGATTAAATTTTGAGGGAAAAGTGTCTTGGAAACCAAAAGTTTGAAATTAAAAGTGTCTTGGGAAAGATTGTGGAGAAACATGATCCATTAACTTAAACAAAGTAAAAAATTAGCGTAAAAAATTAAGTTAATACCGTCACCGAAAATTACCCTGAGGTTTGTTGTACTGCGCCGAAGGCGTAAAAAATTTAAGATAATACAGTCACCAAAAAATACCTTGAGGTTTGTTGTTCCGCGCCGAATTTGTTGTTCTGCACCGAATGCGCTCGCATGTTGTTCCACGCCAACAAACGGCGCCCGCGCTAAATTTTTTACGCTAATTTGTTGTTCCGCGCCAAAACCGTCCGCGCCGAATTTATTGTTCTACGTTAATTTGTTGTTCCGCGCTGAATACGCTCGCGCGTTAGTCCGCTAAATTTTTTACACTAATTTGTTGTTTCACACCCGCGCAAATTTTTTACGCTAATTTGTTGTTCCGCGCCAAAGGCGCCCACGCCGAATTTGTTATTTCGCGCCGAATGCACTCGCGCGTTGTTCTGCGCCAACAAACAGCGTCCAGGCAATTTTTTACACTAATTTGTTGTTCCGCGCCTAAGGCACCCGCACCGAATTTGTTGTTCAGCTAAATTTTTTACAATAATTTGTTGTTCTAAGTCGAAGATGCCCGCGTCGAATTGTTGTTCCGCGTCAAAGGCGCCCGCACTGTATTTGTTGTTTCACGCCGAAGGTGTCCGTGTCGCTAAATATGTTTACGCTAATTTGTTGTTCTTTTAAATTTTGGCTGTGAAAATAATTTTTGGGGAACAAAGATTTCGTGGGGGAAAATCTTTAATGAACTGTGTCCGCGGGCACAGGTTATGGCTAGTGTATATATATATATATATATATATATGCTAGTACGGTTAGTTGGAATATATATACATACGGTTTAGTATATGTCAGTTATTAATAAGGTTAAGTTAGTAATGTTAGTATATCAGTAAGTTAGTATGTTAATCAACAGTAATTATCATATATAGCATTTAGCTATATCCTTGCATACTTAGTTTTATGTATATATGCAGTTATAATATATGTTTATATTACATGTATGAGTAGTTGGCAGTACATGTTGATTTACATAATATCAGTGTGTAACTATATGTGTGTGTGTATTAAATCAGTATAGATCTATAGTATGAGTTAGTATAGAATTCCTTAACTTGATAGTTTAAATCTTATGACGCAGAAAACGCCCGCGCCTCTCTTATGAACTCATCGACACCAAAACCGCTACAACAGGCAAGTGTGCGAATTATCGAAGTTTAATGTCTTAATCGCATTTTTATTTAAAGCTGAAATATGGATAATTGACCAGTGTTATTAATCGTCTTGTTTTAAATTGTTTAATTGTCATAATCTATGAAAATGCTGATAATTAATATGGTATCATACTTCACATCATGCATGTACACACACTTGTTAGAATTCCACCTTTGATAGATTAAAATTGCATATTATTATGGACATTGATGAAATACCTTGAAAATCTTGAATTCGTGTAAATTGATTAGGCTGGCTCGAGTTTCCGCACAACATGCAAAATTTTGAATTCGTGAACTCGTGCATATTGATAGGCTAGCTCGTGTTCCAGTACAACATTCGTGAACTCGTGCCCTCGATGGCAAAATCTTGAATTCGTGAACTCGTGAACTTGATTAGGTTGGCTCGTGTTCCAGCACAACATTTGGGGTGGGTTAGGGTTGAGCGGCCACTAAGCGTGTGTGCAAGGGTCCCCTTTAAGAGCACTATCTTTACGGTGGGTGGCGTCAATCACGATTATACCCTGTGAGAAGGACCGATTGACTCACCATGTCTTAAAGGCGTAAACCCTAGGCATGATAGAAATCGTATGCATAGAACTTGAAACAATTATTGTTACTTTGCTTGCACATTAGAATTGGCATGACTATCGTGTTGTGCTACTTTAGAACTGCCATGTTCATAAGTGCTTGCTTAATTTCCTTACAACTGCAATGTTCATAAACGCTTGCTTAAATTCCTTAGAACTGCCATGTTCATAACTGCACTGCTGATTAAATGTATAACTGTGACATTAGAATTGCTAACACCTCTTAATCTGTTATAATAATTCGTACATCTTGCCTTGGGTCAACTCACCATTTACTTGCCAGATCCTTACTGACATATATTCATGTTTTTGGAATGTATGTCAGATCTCGAGTCAGAGTACCAGGGGAGCATATTTTCAGACTGAGCAGGTTGACCAGGAGTAACCGGACGCTGAGATCCCCAGCTGAGGAACAATGTACATTCACAGCATCGTTGTACTATTTTTATACATATTGGTGTTATGTGGGCCTTAAGACCCTCTTTCTTTCCCTTCATTGTTGTAAATTATTCTGAGACATTGAGATTGTAAATAAATGATTTTCTGTGTCGTTTTGAATATGTATGCAAGATTTTGCGATGGTTTCTCACAGTCGCTTTTTGTGTTTAAACCAAGAAAGAAAGAAAACAAAAGTACTTCATCCTTGCTTTAAGCATATGCGGACCCGCTCGTATACTCGCTTCCAAATATAATGGGAAGCGGGACGTGACAGATAGCACCTAATTTGAAGCCGGGTAGGGAAAATTAGGCGTCAATTCGTGAATTCAGAAGCTGAATATGTCGATTTTCGAAGGAAAAGACGTCTATGAATGGGTGTGCCACATCGAATGGTACTTCACCCTATATATACTATGTTTGGAGGGAAGATAATGGCGGTTGTCTTGTGTTTGGAGAGGAACACGCCGGCTTAGTTCCAGTGAAGGGAGCAGCGACGACCCGTGCGATCTTGGGAGAAGTTTAAAGATAGACTTCTGAAGCGGTTTTGTGATACTCATGGAAGTGATATGCAGTTAGTCACACTCAAGCAAGTGGTGGCTGTCATGGAGTATATGGAGATATTTGAGTTAATGTCAAGCCGAATAGAGAGGGATGTCGGAGGCAGTATTGAAAGAGAATTTCATGAAAAGGCTCAAGGCAAACATTCAAGCTGAACTACGCCTTCTAAGGCCGAGGTGGCTAGGTGAGACGATGTAGTTGGCATAAATGATCGAGGATATGAACATAGTAGAGCGGCATGCTAAGAGTGCATCAAGCGGGTTCACTTTCTGCACCAACACTATGATGGAGGACAGAAGACACCATCAGAGGGTTCAGACAAACCAAGACAAGAACAGTAAGATGCGACCGGAAAATAACTTCAAACACCTCACGGAGACGGAAATCCAGAATAAGCAAGTGAAAGGATTCTGTTTTCGATATGAAGTGTGTCCCGAGACATCGATGTCAAGATCGCACCCTCCAGGCTTTGACCGTCTATAATGAGAAGATGATGGCATTGAAGTGTTAGAGGACGAAGTAGGAGAGGACGAGTACCCTCACTTAGATGTGGCCAAAGTCTCGCTAAATTCCGTGATGGGATTTATACTAAATCACACAATGAAATTAATGGGAATAATCACGAAGCAAGACGTCAAGGTGCTGATTGATAGTGGTGTCACTCATAATTTTATTTCCAACAGGGTTGTAGACCAACAGAAGCTGCGATGGGATGATACATGAAGTTTTAGTGTTGTCATCGGGACAAGGATGGTAGAGCAAAGTTGGTGGATATGCCTGAAGCTGATCTTGTCGCAACATGGATTTCAGATACTGGAGGACTTCCTACCATTAGATCTAGGCAGCATGGACGTGATTCTGGAAATGAGATAGACTGCAAACCTTGGAAGACATGAATGTCAACTGGAAGTTGTTACGTATGAAATTCCAAATTGAGAACCGACCAGTGATGCTTCAGGGGGATCCGAGCCTATGTTGTACATCGGTTTCTTTGAAGACTATGGGGAAGGCATTACAGACTAAGGGGAGGATTCTTGATGGAGTTGTAACGCTTGATACGGGAGTTCATGAAGGAGGAGCAAAATATTCTCGCAGTGATACAGCGACTCCCGGTTCGATTCAGGGGAGTCTTCCAGACACCACACAGGCTTCTTCCCCTGCTGGACCATAAGCATGTCATTGTTTTGTGAGAGAGTCTCACCTATCAGTGTGTAGCCGTACCAGTATCCTCAGGTGTCAAGGGAGTGATGAGATAAAGAGCATGGTCGAGGAGATGTTATAAGCCGGAGTCATTCAACCGAGTGTGAGCCCATTCTCGAGCCCGATTCTTTTGGTCAATATGAAAGATGGTAGCTGGAGGGTTTGTATTGACTATTGAGCATTGAATAAGGAGACTGTGTCAAATAAGTTCCATATCCCAATGAATGATAAGTTGATGGACGAGTTGCGTGGAGCAGCAATGTTCTCGAAGATCATCTGAAGACATGTTATCATCAAATTCGGATGCGGGCAAATGACGCGACAAAAACATGTTCAGGACTCACGAGGGGCACTATGAGTTCATGGCCATGCCTTTTGGCCTAACCAATGCCCCGACCACTTTTCAGGCACTTATGAACAATGGGCCGTACTTATGAAGGTTCATGCTGATCTTCTTCGATGAAATTTTGGTTTACAACAGGACTATAGATGCGCACATAGAGCATCTGGAGGTAGTGTTACAGGAACTGCAGAATCATCAACGGTATGTTAATCGAAAGAAATACATGCTTTCTCAAATGTGGGTGGAGTATCTTGGGCATATTGTCTTAACGGAGGAGGGTCGCAACCGATAGATCCAAAATAGCACTGATGTTAGATTGGCCACGTCTTATGACACTGAAGGAGCTACGAGGATTCCTAAAGCTCATATGGTATTATCGAAAGTTTGTCCAAAGATACAGTACGATTGCATGGTCATTGACAGAACAGTTGAAGTGCAACTTTCACTGGGGGAACAGGCGACTCAGGCCTTTAAGTCCCTGAAGCAAGCCATGACCAGGGTTCCGATGTTAGCCTTACCTGACTTCAGCCACCCTTTCATCGTGGAGACGGATGCTTCAGGTATGGTCTAAGGGCAATGTTGATGCAGGACCAGCGGCCAATGACATATTTCAGTCAGGTATTGACTGCGAGGGCTCGGCTCAAGTCAATCTATGAGCACGAGCTTATGGCAATCGTCTTAACAGTACAACAGTGATGGATATACCTGTTAGGACGGCGTTTTATTGTTCAAACAGACCAGCAAAGTCTCAAGTTCTTACTGAAGTAGCGTATGTTAACGGAAGATCACCAGCGTTGCCTCTCCAAGCTACTGGGATATGACTTTAAGGTCTAGTACAGATCGGGGTTTGAAAATAAGGCGGCCAACGTCCTCTCCAGACGGGAGAAGGAACCATAGTTGACATCTATATATGTTGCCGTAGTGCTCGATTGGGAACATTTGTTATGAAAGATTGAGGCAGATGAGTGCTTAGCGCAGATGTGTGATTAGCGAGGATGCAAGGTTCGACAAAATAATCAGGCAACTCGATGGATGTGTAGTAGTTATTATATCAGGAACGGCTCATGTTACCTCGGACATCTACCCATATTCCGAGTTAACTAGAGGAGTTCCATGGGAGATCCATTGAGAGACACTATGTGGTTCTCAAGACATACCATTGCTTGGCAATGGAGCGGTGTTGGGTGTGAATGAAGGATGTGACTAAAATGGTGACTAGTTGTGATGTTTGCCAACGTCACAAACACATAGCGATGGTATCTGGATGACTGTTGCATCTGTTGGCTTTGCTGAACTGGGTCTGAGAGGAAATCATGATGGGCTTCATTGAAGGGTTGCCTTGGTCAAAAAGATAATTAGCTTGACGTATTAATACAACACCTCATATCACACGGCATCTCAAACCACTCCTTTTAAGATCTTATACATGAGAGATCCTCTGCACCTGCTACACTATGGCCACAGTTCTATACTGGTGTCACATGTTGAGTAGTATTTGAAGGAAATGGATATGGTATTAGAGGGGCTGAAGTGATATTTGGCAAGAACGCAACAGGTCATGAAGAAACAGACAAATGGACACAAGAGGGATATGCAGTTTGCAATGGACAACCGAGTTTATCTAAAGCTCCAGCCTTATATAGCTTATATATACATGCGGAACAAAAAGTTTAACGCCACAACACTTTGGGCCTTACAATGTCAAGGCAATGATTGGAATGGTGGCTTCTGAAGTTGATGTTGACATCTGCTATATATCCAGTCTTCCATGTCGCACAGCTCCGCCAAGCAATTGGTGATCATACACCTCCGCCATCGTTTCCACCGACCTTAATGGATAACATGAAAATGATGTTAGAGCCGTCTGAATTGAAACGAGTATGCCAAGGTTGTTCAGGTACCAAAAAAAGTGTTGATCCAGCTGAAGAACCTTTCAGAATATGAAGCGACGTTGGAGCCATTCGACTCAATCCAGCAACCTTTTCCGGAATTCCATCTTAGGTACAATATGTCTCATTGGGAGGAGAGTAATGTTAGGCTGATACTGACATATGGACGATGGCGAAAAACACAAGAAAACTGAGGGATAATTAGTCTTTTTAGCTAATTACCTAATTAGTGAGGGTTTGTATTTAAATAAGAAGAAAGATGTCGTTAGGATTTTTATGTTGAATATTATGAGAGATTGGTGGTCTATTAGTTAATTTAGATTATTGGGACAGAATTGACATCCCTCTCGAATTGGAAGCTGTATCTTGTTAAGTCCAATATGTTATCAATAAAAAAATCTTCTGTCCTAATTTTACCCTAATTCCTATCAAGATGTAAGTATGTTGATGACTTAAAGAGATATGAATTAGCCAAAAAGAATGCTAAAACAATTATCCAAGAGGTTAGATCCAGAATATATATCGATACTTATAAGAAGTTAGATATGCTTGAGGTAGAGAAGAACATCTATCGACTTGCACAATAAGGGAGAAAAAGCAAAGGGACTTATGCGTAGTTAAGTGAACTAAAGATAAAAACTAAAATTTTGATCAAAGATAGTATCAGAGGTAAGTAGAAAGATTATTTTGACAAACTCTTTAAAGAAAATAATATCAAGATATAAAAGATAATTAGATTCCCTTGAAGAACTGAATCATTATTTTATGCAAATAATCGGATGTGAAATGTAAGACAAGCTTTAAAGAGCATGAAATCAAGAAAAACATGTGGCCAAAATGAGATTCGTATTAAGATGTGTAAATGTATAGCAGACTGCATTAAGATGTGTAAATGTATAGCAGATGTAGTCGTTGTTTGATAGGTAAAGTTGTTTAACAAAATTTAAGAATCAAATAGAATACCAAAGGAGTACATGAGTAGCAATTTAGTACTTTTATATAAAAATAAAGGTGATATAAAAAAATTAATTTAACTATCGCAAAATCAAGTTATGTGTCGTACCATGAAACTGTAGGAGAAGGTAATCGAATTTAGGTTGAGAAAGAATATTATCCTATCATAAAATCAATTTGGTTTCATACCAAGACGTTTTACAATAGAGGCAATCCATCTCATCAAGCAGATTCATCATCATTAGCATCTTAGTCTTCATCTCAAAATGAAGTAATAAAGAGCAAGGAAGAAAGTTTTGCTTATGATCTTTATTGATCTGGAAAACCTACAATAATAGCTAGAGAGGTTCTGTGATGGCCTTACTAAAGAAAAAAATCCATCTAAAATATATTACTTTAATTCAAGATAAGTATCAAGAAGCAGACAATAATGTAAAAACTTCTAAAGAAATAACATATAACTTTCCGATCACAATTGTGTTACATCAAAACTCGGCTTTGAGTCCCTTTCTCGTTACTATAATAATGGATCAACTCACTAGATATATTCAAGATGAGGTAACTTGATGTATGCTATTTGCAGATGATATTATTTTGATAGATGATATCAAAAGTGATGTAAATGTAAAGTTTAATAATGTTTCAGAGTTAACAGAAATAAGACTGAGTATATAAAATGTAAGTTTAGTACTAGTAAAGATATTTATGGTTAAAAGATAATTTTTATAGAATAACGATTAGATGAGCTTTGTGATATGGTACAGAGTATTAAAATATCACCAAGAAACATAAACAAAGTTTAGATGTAGTAGAGATGTGAATATTGATGTGCATGTATAAAAATACTAGAAAAGATAAGAAATGAGAATATCCAAGTAAAAATAGACATGGTCCTTATAGATGATAAGATGAGAAAACATCACTTAAGATGATTTGACTATATATACTAAAGACACATTGATGCATCCGTTAAAAAGAGAGAACTTATGGATGTTGATACCAAAAGAAAAAGAGTTGTAAAAAGTATGGATGGAAGTGATAAAAATGAATATGAACGATCTTGTTTTTTTTAACAAAAGAAAAGGATTTAAATCATAATGTATGAAAAACAAGTTTCTGACATCATGGTCACTGTCTGACGTGATCACGATCAACATTCTTTTTATTAAATTCATGAAATCAACCCCAATGTTTTAGGATTAAGGCTAAAATTGTGGTTGTGAATTTGATAAGCACGTCTCTTATCTTGTGGAATCAGATTTTATCTACTGTATGCATGTATTAGACCATTAACTCATGGTCCATCCATGCTGCATCATTTTTACGCCATCCACTTCAAACACCGCATGTTGGATCAGATTTTACATACTAGAGCACATTATTAATTCATGAGCCAAACATTTGCATCATATTCCTAAAGAAGTTGTAGGCTTTGTTGATCCTGCTTCCATCCGTTCCATGTATCTGTATGAATGAGTTCAGTCATCAGCTTTAATGTCAAAAAATGAACATTTTTTTATTTTGGTTCATTTTTTTATTTTGTTAATATCACGTCCCTCCCTCAAAAACACAACATGGCACCAGCACAAATGCATACACAAACAAAATGTACCTTTTAAGTTTTCAAAGCTCAGCTTATTTCAACCAAAAAAAAATGCAATCATGCACCCTTTGATATTTATCCCATAAAGTTGTTTGCTTTGGAGAAAACTCGTCCTTTGCCAGGATTCTATCTCTATCATCCTATCTGCCAGTCTATGTATACAAACGCCCAAAAATATCCCATAATAATTGCATACATGCATACATATGAAAATAATGGGAAACATATGATATGTGGTTAAACCACATATGCGTCTCATAAAGTCTACCATCTCTTATTTTTTGGACGATCAAAACCATTCATTTTGATCTTCATATTCTAAAACCCCAAAACATGAAATATTGAGTGAACTTAATAGGTTTTGCTCGTTTATCCATCTGTCACAAATTTAACATTTTCGCAGCAATAAAACTTTTTTGCGACGAGTGGATGAAGAATCAAAACCCTCAAGTTCACCCAATATTTGGTATTTTCATATTTTAAAACATGAATATCAAAATGAAAGGTTCCGATCGTCCGAAAAAATAGAGAAAGATGGACTGTTAGAGTATGGCATATGTGGCTTAGCCGCATTTAATATGTTTCCCATTATTCTATGTGTGTGTCCCTAACCTTCGCTAGCAGAATCACCACCATCCGTGCGCAGACAAACAAAAAGCATGTTTTCAGTTTTCAAGATTGTTAGCTTTTTCCAGAGGAACCACCTTCTAAAATTTATTAAGCACTTTCCAAAGGTCACTATTTCTGAACACGGGGCAGTCCTAATCTGAACTATGTGAGGACAACCAAAGACAGTCCAGCAGAAAGGGTCGTAAAAAGCTTAAAGACTACTGACTCAAACAAATTTCATATTTTCCATGAAAAAGATCACAAAATGACACAGAACCAAGCTTACGCTTGATTAGGGCATGTGCATGAAAATTGAAATAATAAATAAACGATATGCTTACAAGAAGAACTAACCTACTCCATTTTCTTTTCTTTTATTTTTTTCTTTCCTTTATATTTTATGTTAAGTACCATGAAAAACTTTCACCCAGTTAAATATGTTGATCTGCTTCTTCTCAGGTTTACAAGAAGAACACAAGTTGCATAACTAGAAAGAAAAATGCATTTCATAAGAGAGTTGTGAATATAACAAGAAATTTAACCGACACAGATATATGCGTTATGGCATGTAAGCATAAAACTGTGTCTTTTCATGCAAGAGTAGATCATTTTAAAATGGATCACCCAAAACCCGACTGATACTTCTTAGGCATACCTTCTGCATACCACCAGTCTCCATCTTTTTTGTCAGATTTTTGAAGCCTTTCAACGATAGCCAATCCACCACTCCAGTTGTTATGACTGCCATGAATCCAAATATCAGAAGCATGCTCAAGTGGACGAGAATTTCGGTTATAATATAATCTGACTTTGTCCTCGCCTCCGAATATGCTAGGGTCTATGTACCATAAATTATCAACCGATTTAGTGGCAAACGTCATTACTTGCTGAAGAGCTTCCCGCTTTTTCTGAACATCAATCTTTGCATGTGCTTGGTCAGCTTCACTAGCAACCTTCTCAGCCTCTCTCCTGCGCTGCTCCTCCGCCTGTCGATCCCTTTCATCTTGTTCTGCAGCAAGCTTCTCAAGCTCCTTCCTTTTTTCTTCAATCAAGAAATCCTCAAATGCAGACTCATCCAACCCACCTTCCATGGGTATGAAAAAGTCACTTGAATTATTTTTCTCATATATATCCCCACCATTAAAGAAAACAAAATCCATTCTATATGCCTCCATAGGGACATATAGGTAGCAAGACCACCAATCCCCATTTAGATCAGTTTTCTGCAACTTTTCAGTAAAAGCTTTCCACCTCCAGCCATTAAAGGCTCCCTTGACGAAAATTTCGTTTTCATTGACCAATACGGATGAGTTTTGATTTAGGAACACTTCAATTTTTGTACCAGGCTTCACCATTTCTGGAAAAATAAATGCTTTCTTTCCACTAGCAAGATTATGTTTGGCAAGAAGCTCTAGCTGTTCCCGTTGCGCTTCAGCATCCGTACGGCCATCCTGTTTCACCAATACCCCCTCACTCTCACTAATATCCACATCACTACCAACTGTGGCTTCTCTTTCCTCCACATGATCGGCTAGAAGACTATGATCTTTCGTTATCTCAATTTTGTCCATAAGATCCTCAATATACCCAACTCCATCCAAAATAATTGTCTTCACTATAGACGAACTCCCTACGTGACTAGTTCCTGGGTTCAGTTCACTATTGTGTCTCTCCCATTGTATTGAACTTCCATCAACATATGCCGTATCTCCTTGGGCTTTTAACCCTCTCGAAATGTTCCCATCCGCATCGACGCCTGGCTGCTGATCAGATCCATCATTACTAGAAGCATACAAAGTAACTGAGGAAGCTTTATCATCCAACGGATCATTGGAATCATCGTTTTCTTCTACGTTCTCTAATATCTTTACCATCCTCTTTGTTACACTGCCTGAGATGCTTGATTGCATATCGACCTCAGTTTTCCCTATTTCATCAACAACCTTCTCATCAGCTTCGCTTTGATCTTTCTTCTGTGGGCTCGTTCCAGACAGGGGTTTTCGGGCAAATCCTTTAGGAGGAGGAGCTTTGGTCTTGGGTGTCACACTCTTCCTTGGCCGCCTTCCTGCAATCAATAAAATTCGAAAAAAAATTGTTTAAAGTTATTTAAAAATAAAAGAAAATGAGGGGGGGAATAAGTCCGTTGTCTGCTTGCTTACCGGAACTTGCTGCCATGCAAATTGTGGCCTTCTTTCTTCTGAATTCCTGGAGCCCAAATAAAGACTGAAGGAAAATAGATAGAGAAAATGAAAAAAGAAAGAAATTAGCATGTTCCAATCAATGTAAACACATTGCAACCGAAATTGCCAAACCAAAAACCAACTCACATAAAATTAAACCAATGTTTATCAACTGGTCCCAGTAAATTATCTACCAAAAAACCATAATCCAGAACTCATCCACTAGCAGAACAACAGATACAAGAATTAAAATGATGTCTGTTATAGACCTGCTTAGCCGTCAAATATAAGGCAACAGAAGAAGGTATAATATTATCACCTGCAAATTTTACCCTACGTAGCTGATTTAAAAATAAAATGATTTTGGCATTTGCTGATAACTTCATAACCACGCAAAGTACAAAGGATATGCAACCTATAATATAACAAAACAAGGGAAATGCAGCAAAAATATCTAACAAACTCAAGGAAAACTCACGTTTATTCCCCCAGAATCAAGAAATTTTAGTCATTGATGCATGTGAAGCATTCAGGTTGCTTCATGATCACAAAAATTATAGGATGATGAATTCACACACACACACACCCCCCCCCCCCCCCCCCCCCCCCCCCCCCCCCCCCCCCCCCCCCCCCGCGGGCGCCCGCGGGGAAAAAAACAAAAAAAAAAAACAAGGAACTGGGAAATCAAAAGAGTGTTGTTATTCGCACCACAAAAATTTATGAATACACCACACTACTTGATCCAACACATCTATATTTTTAACATCAGGTGTTCGGATTTGAATATTCGAGCGGCTCTAATACTTTTATTCTTCCGTTCGGAGTTGCAAAGCAGAACAATATAACAAAATATGTAAATATGTATTGTGTTCCGATTTACACATGTATTGTATTAGAGCCGTTCGGATCTCCAAATCCGAACATCTAATATTAAAAACATAGGTGTGGTGAATCAAGTAGTGTGTATTCATAAATTTCTGTGGTGCCAATAACAACACTCAAATCAAAACCATACTTTTGTCCGTGCATTATTCGGATTAGGGCAAACAGAATAAGATTTATGTTACACATAAAGAGAAATAGAGGTTACTCTGCCAACATTATGACCGTAGTATTTATGGTCTAAACAAACGCGATATCCATAAACCAAGAATACACCCAATTATACTCCAAGACAATAAAAATGCAACTTTTTCATGAGGAGGTAGCTTCAGAACCACGAAACACCCAAAAGAAGGAATCTTTACTTTATAAAACTAAATTCTACTACTAAAACAACAAAACCCAGTAACGAATTACAAAACAATGGACAAATTGGGCACGAAAATGGAAAATTAAGGGCAGAATTTTACTTTTGAGGAAGAGTGCTGAACGCTTGAATTGATTCGTAGCTGGACACCAAAGAGAGGGCTCTTTGGCTGAAGCGCCATCCCCATCTCTGACGATCGATGAGCAACGAGAGAATTAAATTGAAATGAAAAATGAAATTAAATGAAGCATTTATGTGTACTGAGAAGAGATAAAAATCGTCCTTTTTTTGTTCACTCGACTATAGCTCACTGCAGTGAGCACAAATAACTAATAATTGAAGGAACGGAAAAAAAATTTATTTAGAATTTAAGAACATAAAACAAGTTTTCAACAAAAAACGAAAGAAAAAAGGTGTGTGTTTAGGCAAAATGCTCAATTTAGTTTTATTACTAGAAAATTATAAAGTAGACTTTTACGTATAATTTCTGTTTTCCCTTTTTTTTTTGTTTGAACCGCTATAAAAATCCTAACTAACTAGATTCTATTGTTACAGAATGGTAACAATTTTTTGCTATTTTAATAAACAATATTATTATTGTTGTTATTGTTACTGTTATTGTTATTGTTATTATAAATAATATTATTATTATTGACATTTATTTGCATTTAGAATAAAAAATCGTCCTTTTGTGTTCACCTGATTATAGTTATACCTTAACAGAGTGAGCACAAATAACTAATAATTGAGGGAACAAAAAAGGATTTATTTGTTACGAATAAGCCCTTGAGGCCCATTGGTTATCCGGCCCACCATTGAAAGCTATATATATGAGGGTGAGGGTTCCTAACCCCTTAAACCTATTACTCTACTTTTCTCGTCACAACATGTTATCAGCGCGATCGCGCTCGTAGGAAAAGCCGACGACGATCAAGGAGGGATTTCATCCAACGCTCAGTTTTAAGAAGATCGTATTCTTCTCAACAGGGAGCGTAAATGGCATCCTTCATCAACCGTCGTTTAGATTCCTTCGTCGAATCTAGAGGTAAATTGTCAAATTTTTAGATCTAAAACTTGTTTTTCCAATAGATCTGCATGTTTTAGACCACGAACACAGTAAAAATCGAATTTTTATTTAGATCTGATTGTTTAAAAACAGTAAAAATCGATTTTTTTGTCAAAAAAATCAAATTTTTTATATGATCTATGGCCGTGCCTTCGTGCACGGCCAGGCCATGCACAAGAGGGCATGGCCGGCCGCGCTCTATGGGTGTGGCCGATTGGCGCGGCCGGCCACCACGGCGGCCGCGCCCCCACTTGGCGCGGCCGGCCGGCGCGGCGCCACCGCGGGCCCCATAGGGTTTTTCGAAACCCTAGCCCTTAGCGGGCCAATTTTTTACGGGAGGCCCAATTAACCCTATTGGGTTGTTTTCATGGCCCAAAAAGCCTGAAAATTAGCCCACTTACACATAATTTTTCTTTTTTTATTTTGGCCTCAAAAGCCCAATAATTAAAAAAATTAAATTTTGCGATAGGGTTAAGCGGAAAGATAAATATAAATGAAATGGATCAGGATTAAAAGTTTTCAAAATCATTTTTAGCACGTCACTTTCTTTTTAGCTTATTTATTAATCTTTATATGTGTGTGATATAATTCTTTGCATGGTTGTATATTTTATATAAAATCTGCGTGGATGTGCTATTAGACTATGACTTTAGAGATCAGCGAGGTTTCCGACACTTTTACTTTTCTGCAATCTTTCTTTTTGAGAGAAATTTGTAAGTGATGTTATATATGTAAAAAGTAGCTGAAGGACCATCCCAAGGAGTTGAAGGCCCTAGCATAAACAAAAAGGGGCTTCTCTCATAAATTCCGAGTTGTCGTTATTTTTATGCACTTTTTGATTAATGTGATGTAATTTCAGATTTTCTTTTTCTATTAGTGTCGGCTGGCTGATCCCCATAGTTCTAATTTATTTTCATTGCCTATACATTAAATGCGTGGATGTTTACTTTAAATAGTTAAAAACTCATGCTATTTTAGTGTTGTATAAAAATGCATGAGTGGATGTTTCTTTTTAAATAATTCATGATATGTAAATGTTGATAAAATTGCATGCGTGGATGTTTATTTTTAAATAATTCATGCTATGTAAATACTGCTAAATTGCATGCGTAGATGTTTACTTTAAATAGTTGAATAACTCATGCTATCTTTTGTTTATATTGCTAGATTGCTTAAATGGCCAGACTTGCAAATGTCGATTTTTCGGTCCTGAAGGCCAGTGGTTACTTGAGTTGGCAGTTGGACCTGAAGTTCCACCTGCGCTCTCATGGGTTCAGTCTAACACCCACAGAAAAGGCAACAACAAGTACTGCTGCAGCTGGAAAGGATGCTTGTAAAGAAGCCCCTAATACAGAAGAAGTTTCCGATATACTTACGGCGAAAGCCATTATTTATATCAGGAAACACTTAGACTCGACCCTGAAGGATGAGTATCTTACTGTAGAGTATCCTTATGAACTGTGAGACGCACTTGAGGAGATGTACAGACATCAAAGGGATGCCATACTCCCTCGTGCAAAGTACGAGTGGACTCACCTCCGCATACAGGATTACAAAACCGTAGTGGAGTACAACTCAGCACTATTACGAATCACCTCACGCCTGAAGTTGTGTGGTGAGAATGTGTCTGAGAAAATGTTGCTAGAGAGGACGTTTACGTCTTTTCATGAGAAGGACATGATCCTCGTGCAACAGTACCATGAGAGAAAGTTCACTAAGTACTCTGATCTGCTCGCATGCCTCCTAATGGCTGAACAGAAGAGAGATTTGTTGGTTGCCACTCACAACCTGTGCCTTCCTGGCTCCGCTCCACCTCCACCTCATGTAGAGGCACATTTCCAATCTTCCCCGAAAAAGAAGATGGATAAGAAGGCAACTTCCAGAAATGGAAAGAATAGAAGCAGCAGAAAAAGGCTACTCCTCAGGCTCCTCCCCAGAACAAGAAGTTCGTGGCAACGAAGCAAAAGTGTGCGCCCAACAAAGGTGGCCCCCCAAGAAAGACCGGGAGGATAAATGTTCTAAATGCGAAATGACTGGCCACTGGTCCAGAATCTGCCGCACTCCCAAACACGTACAGGATCTCCACCAGGCAAGTTTCAAGCCCCACGCTGAGACAAACCTGATGGATAGCACAGCGTTACCAGAGACTACATGGAATCCAAAAGATTTCATGGAAGACGACACTCTGTAGTCATGGACCATATGCATTCTATTTTTCTAGCACTGTATCTGATTTCCCTGCAACGTGTCTTGCTTTATGTCTTTTCAAATTCCATGTCAAACTATTCAGTATCTTAATATAAATGAAAGTAGTTTCTTTTCGTATTATTTATTGTTTGAATTTTTTGTTATATAGACATGGAATCCATATGCCTAGTAGACAGTGCATCAACGCACTCAATCCTTCAAAATACAGACTACTTTATTCTAACGACCGGTTTTTTGTAATGACTATTATATGAATAATATTGGGTGTTTTTTCCTTGTGTGTTTTTCCCTGTCAGACGTTCTTATGTTGGGCTTCATAGCGTCCTTATCTTAGAGCTAGAGTGATCCTAGAGGCCATATGAATCTTCCCGAAGCTTCGCGCTTCATTTCGGCACTTCTGGTGTATCTTAGTCGGTTCATGAAGGAGAGCCAACCGACTAGATTGCAATCTAGTCGGTCGGCAACACTTCTCAGACCGGCTAGTTCTTCTCAGTAAATTTCGACTGAGTTACTGTTTACAATTAGTCGGTCTAAGCACATTCATCGACCGACTAGCTGTGAAACTAGTCGGTCAAGAATTGTTCTCAGACCTACTAATACAGAGTACCTTTTTGTCAGCTGAGTTACTGTTTACAGTTAGTCGGTCAAAGAACAACCATCGATCGACTAGTTTAGAAACTAGTCGGTTAGAGTTTTTTCTCAGACCGACTAATTGTCAGTACTCATTATCTATCTTATTCGACCTTTAGTCGGTTCATGAACGTTCACCGACCGACTAGATCCCAAACTAGTCGGTCGACGGGTCTTCACAGACCGACTAATTATGCCTTTCCTGTACCAACCATGTTCACTGTTTGATTTTAGTCGGTGTCAGTTGGACGACCGACCGACTAGATCCCAAACTAGTCGGTCGACCACTCTTCACTGACCGACTAGTTTGCACAGTAAACCTAGGTTAAGTCGTAGCCGCCGCCTATTCTTTCTATTTAAACCCTATGTGTTTCTTATTCTTTCTTCACTTCTCCTAGCTGAACTTCTTCCCCAATCATCCCCAAGCTTACTCTTGCCTTCCTTCTTCCTCCCGAGCCTCCTCTCACCCTCCGTTGCGCCGGCAATCACCCCGTAGGCCGCCGGCCGAACACCAAAAACCCTAAAATCTCCTTTTGCTCCATATTTTCCCGACAAACTCCAATCTCCAGATCTGTAGCATTTCGACCGCGAGGAATTCTTTTCAACCATAGTTCTTCCGGATCGCTTCCTCCGTTGTCGTGCTAGATCCGATTTGGCGACGGCAATCCGGAATCCAGCGAGATCTTCTCCTACCGCAGATCCGTAGGCGTCTCGATCTTCGCTTCAAATATGGTTAGTATATCTACCTTTAAATTCCCTGAAACCACACTATAAATTAGAAAACCCTAATAAAAACGGATTACTAGACGTTATAGGATTCCAAATACAAACCTGATTAGAACTCTCAAATCTAACTTTCTATTTTGCCATAACAGCGAACCCTAATTCCCGTAGAGTAGCGATTTGTGTGACAACTCTCGTCGATCAACAAACCTCGGTGCCAGGCAAGTGAAACTTGCCGGCCTATTTTTAGGCCACGTTTTAGGCCATTACTTTGTGTTAGCGTGAAAGAGACTAGACCGTGAAATGATAGCGGTCTAGGCGCAAACTCAAGTTCTAGCTTGACAACGAAGCTAGAATTGCCACCGTCACATCATGTCATGAAATGCATGTCATGTTTAATTTCTTTAGCGGTACGCAATTTCATTTCGAATAATTGTCATGTGCATCCATTTTACATATCATGAGCATGTTGCATCGTAGCACACGCTACAAATCCTTGTACAAATCTGTGTTTCCGTGTTACGGCTAGGCACCCGTTATGCGGGCATAACCCTACGCCATCCTTGTTAAAAACACTTCCTGGCTTGTGATCCAGAAGCGAGCATTCCATGTTCGGGGGTAAAGCCCTGGCTCGATACACGTGGAGGGGTAGGGATAAACGGTCACTTGAGCGTAAGAGTTGGCCCGTACAGCCACTCTAGCCAAAAGGCGGAATCTCTGTGTACGACGTGCTTACTTTACTTGTACTAGTCCTTGTGAATGTTCCTTGTAAACTTGACATCCATGCCATGCTTGCACTTTTTCTATACTTGTTGCACTATTACTTTAACTGCCATGATATGCATACTTTAGGATTGCTAGTTTGTTTTTACCTTCCTTTTGTTTCCTTGCACAAAGTCTTGTAGACTTTGCTGACATGTGCCCCTTCTCTTTGGGTGTCGCATGTTAGTTACTGAGCCAGAGATTTCAGTTGAGGGCGAGGAGTTCGTGGAGTTTGAGCCCGTTCCAGTTGCTGACGAGGAGTACGAGGACACCGGCGACCAGTCCTAGTGTTCCTTCGCAGACTTTTCTTTAGTTGTTATTGTCGTCGGTGAGTAGCACCGTTTGTTGTTAGTTTCTTTGTCGGCCATGCTGGGCCTTTTCTTTTAGACTCTTTTGTTGCCTGGTGGTTTTTTTGTGGTTGTTGAATTTTATCTGGACTTGGAGATTTATAATTTAATATTATCTGTCTCTTCCTATTATTCTTGTCTTTGTTCCGTGTCACATTACAGGGACCTGCTATTTTATGTTTGATTGACGCTTATCGGACTTGCGGCTTTGTAGCTTCAAGTCTGAGCGGACCTTCTCACGCTTCGCCTCCATATTTTTGGGAAGCGGGACGTGACATTTACGAGCATTAGTAGCTATTCTGGTCCATTGAGAACAATCTCAGGACCAGCTGATATAATAGAAACATCAGGGGAAGCAATCATATTGCTCCCCAATAACACACTCATCAAAATTAGAGATGCATTATACTCACCTAAATCAATCCGAAACTTCCTCGGCTTTAAAGATATCAGTTTAAACGGGTATCACTTAGAGACGGTCGAGGATAATAAAAAGGAATACTTGCACATAACTATCTTACAAATGGTACAAAAACCATTGTGGAACGTTTCAAGGGACTCCCCACGGGACTCTACCAAATAAGTATTCACTCTCCAGAAGCATTATTAACGGAGCACCTGCAGTGCCCCCAAACACCAGAATTCACCCTCTGGCATAGTAGACTGGGACACTCTGGATCTGTTATGATGTACCGCATCATAAAAAGCTCAAAAGGTATAAATTTGAAGAACATGAAGATTCTTCAAAAAGGTAAATTCCATTGTCCACCCTGTTACAAGGGTAAACTTATTACGAGACCCTCTCCACTTGAAGTAGACTTGGAGTCTCCAAGCTTTCTGGAAAGAATCCATGGAGGCATTTGTGGGCCTATACACCCATCAAGTGGTCCAGTGAGGTACTTTATGGTCCTGATAGACGCATCTACTAAGTGGTCACATGTGTGTCTACTGTCCACCCGTAACTTAGCACTATCTAAGCTTTTAGCTCAGATAATCAGGTTACGGGCCGACTTCCTCGACTACCAGATAAAGAAACTTCGTCTGGACAATGCGGGGGAGTTTAAATTACAAGTCTTTCTAGACTATTGCCAAGCACAGGGCATTGAAGTCGAACATCCGGTAGCACATGCTCACAACCAAAATGGGTTAGCTGAATCTCTAATTAAGAGATTGCAATGGATTGCTTGTCCATTATACTTCAATCCCAGTTGCCAGCGAATGCATGGGGTCATGCAACATTGCATGCTGCATTCTTAATAAAATTAAGACCTTCAGGAGGTCAGTCATCTTCTCCTATGCAATTAGCACTTGGAGTTCCACCAATTGTCTCACGGTTGAGAATATTTGGTTGTGCAGTATACGTCCCCATAGCCCCACCAAAAAGGACAAAGATGGGTCCACAACGTCGTCTAGGCATTTATGTTGGGCTTGACACGCCCTCCATAATAAGATTCATAGAACCCCTTATGGGAGACGTTTTTAAGGCACGTCTAGAAGACTGTGAATTTGATGAAACATCATTTCCAAAACTAGGCTTACAAACCAAGAAGCCTGAAGCTTCAGAGAGTATCACTTGGAATACAAAGACACTAAGTCACTTTGATCCATCCACAAGCCAGTGTGAGGAGGAGGTCCTGAAGATTCTCCATATCCAAAACATTGTCCGTCTCTTGCCGGACAAATTTACTGACAACCAGAAGATTATCAGATCACACGTCCCTGCTACTAACACTCCAGCTAGGATTGACATACCGCAAAATGGATGCAATCTGCCAGCAGCAGAGATGGTTGGACCTCTTAAAAAGAGAGGATGACCACCGGGATCTAAGGACCAAGTCCCTCCAAAGAGTAAGACCCTTGGTAATGGTAAAACAATACCACCACAGGATGCTACTATAAGACCTGCTCCCCCATCTCTCCCAGACTCTCAAACAGAGGAAAAATCGGGAGAAAATGAAGTTTCGATACATTATGTACGAAATGGGGGCGTATTGGGACAGAAAGAGCACAATTATAGATGACACATTTGCGTGTATTATTTCCATCAACGTCGCGTACTGCGACGATGATATTGAACCACACTCTCTGACAGAATGTCAAAGCAGAGATGATTGGCCAAAGTGGAAAGCGACAATAGGAGTGGAGTTGGATTCACTTATAAAACGTAAGGTCTTCGGACCCATTGTCCAGACACCAAACGGTGTAAAACCTGTGGGTTATAAATGGGTATTTGTTAGAAAAAGAAATGAACAAAATGAGATCGTTCGCTATAATGTAAGGCTTGTAGCGCAGGGTTTTACCCAACGACCAGGAGTGTATTTTGAAGCCACATACTCCCCGGTCATGGACGCGATCACCTTTCGATTCCTCATTGGCTTGACTGCTCAAGAGGGTTTAGATATGCAGCTTATGGACGTCGTGACTACATACCTATATGGCAATTTAGACCGAGACATCTATATGATATTACCTGACGGTTATTCTTTGCCTGCAGTACTTAAAGAGAGACAACGTGACATCTACTCAGTGAAACTGCAAAGATCATTATATGGTCTAAAACAATCTGGAAGGATGTGGTATAACAGACTGAGCGATTTCCTTGTAAAACATGGATTTACAAATGACTAAGTCTGTCCTTACGTCTTTATAAGAGCAAAGGCAACATGATTTGTCATTATAGCCGTCTATATGGACGACTTGAACCTCATCGGATCTCCTGAAGAGATCGCTAAGATTTCTAGAAGCTTGACAGAAACTTTCGAGATGAAAGACCTCGGAAAGTCAAAATTCTATTTAGGTCTTCAAATAGATCATCTTAACGATGGGATCCTGTTACATTAGTCAACTTATACATCGAACTTGCTAAAGAAGTTCCAAATGGATAAGTGCAACCCCCTCAGTACCCCAATGGTCGTCAGATCATTGGATGTGCATAAAGACACTTTCCGGCCGCTGGAAGAGGGGGAGGAAGTACTAGGCCCTGAAGTGCCTTATCTAAGTGCAATCGGTGCACTCCTTTACATGGCTAACTGCACTCGTCCTGACATAGCATTTGCAGTCAACCTACTAGCTAGATATAGTGCTGCACCTACACATCGGCACTGGATCGGTGTTAAGCTTCTTTTGCGCTGCCTCCAAGGGTCCATAGACTTAGGTCTATTCTACAGGAAAGGGCCAACAACAGGTTTAGTTGGTTATGCTGATGCAGGTTACAGGTCTGATCCTCATACAGAGAAGTCTCAGATCGGATACATGTTTACCAATGGCAGCACTACCATATCATGGAGATCTGTGAAGCAGCCCATGACGACCGTCTCATCCACTCACTCAGAACTTCTAGCAATCCATGAAGCAAGTAAAAAAGAGCTTCTGGCTACGTTTTATGATCCAGCACATCCTCTCCTCTACCGGCCTGATGACCGACGTTCTGGAGCCTACTCCACTCCATGAAGATAATGCAGCATGTATAGCCCAGCTACAGAACGGCTACATCAAAGGCGATAAGACAAAGCATATCTCTCCCAAGTTCTTCTAGATGCATGACCTTCAGAAGCAAAAACAAATTGAGGATCAGAAGATCCAATCATGTAATAACTTGGCGGATTTGCTTACCAAATCCCTGCCTACTAGTATCTTTGAGAAACTTGTAAATAGGATTGGGATGAGGAGAATGAGAAAATGTAAACTGGGTCAGGATGAGACAACTATGAATGTATAGATACATAGTAGACTGATGTATACATTCATAAGAAATCTGCAAGCCTGAAGCTTGGTCAAATGAGGGGGAGTCAACCGCATAGTTGTACTCTTTTCCCTTGGCTATTGGTTTTTCCCACAGTGTTTTCCATAGTCAAGGTTTTGACGAGGCAACCTCGTTGACTCTGGATCCTGAAGTATCCACCCCTAGACACATCCCTAAAACAGGAGAAGTTATGGATAGATTGTTCTTTATTTAACAAGGCAGTTATCCTAACTCGGATCCTGAAGAATCCACCTCGTATTCAATGTTGGTTGGATAAGGGGAAGTGTTATGAATATGCCCATGAGGCCCATTGGGTATCCGGCCCACCATTGAAAGCTATATATATGAGGGTAGGGGGGTTTCTAACCCCTTACACATATTACTCTACTTTTCCCTTCACAACATTATTTAAAATTTAAAAACAGGAAAACAGATACAAACATCATAGCTAACTAGATTCTATTGTTACATAATGGTAACATATTCGGGAGTAAAGATTTTCACTTTTGCTATTTGAATAAAAATATTATTATTATTATGCATTTAAATAGTAATGATAATAATAATAATAATAATAATTATTATTTTAATAAATATTATTATTATTATTATTAGCATTTATTTGCACTGAAAAGAGAATAAAAAGAGAATAAAAAGCATTCTTTTTTGTTCACTCGCCTATAGTTATATCTCACCAAAGTGAGCACAAATAACTAATAATTGAAGGAACAAAAAAAAGTATTTATTTAGAATTTAAGAATAGAAAAACCTATTTTCAAAAAACAGAGAAAAAAGAGTAGTGTGCTTATGCAAAATGCTTAATTTAGTTTTATTAATTGAAGATTATAAAGTAGAATTTTGCATATAATTTCTTCTTTGCACTTTTTTTGGTGTTTGACCATCTATTAAAATTATAATTAACTTGATTGTATTGTTACAGAATGGTAACAACTTGGGGAGTAAAGATTTACACTTTTGCTATTTTAATAATAATTATTATTACTATTATTATGCATTTAAATAATAATAATAATAAATATTATTACTATTATTATTTTAGTAAATAATAATAATAAAATAATAGCATTTATTTGCACTGAGAATTGAATAAAAAGAGTCTGTTTTTGTTCACTCACAATCTTACCATAGTGAACACAAATAACTAATAATTGAGGGAATAAAAAAAGTATGTATTTAGAATTTAAGAACAGGAAAACAGAAAAAAAATCCTAACTAATTAGATTCTACTGTTAGAGAATTCTAACAAATCGGGGAGTAAATATTTTCGCTTTTGCTTTTTAATTATTATTATTATTAGTAAGCATTTAAATTATTATTATTATTATTATTATTATTTTAATAAATAATAATACTATTATTATCATTTAGTTGTACTTAGAAGAGAATAATAAAAACACGTGCTTTTTTGTTCACTCAACTATAATTACATCGCTGTTATAAACAGGCTTTTGGTGGGCCCACCCGTTAGTGGGTATCCACCCATTATGTAACCCTACCGCTATAAATACAGGGCTATGGATTCCATAGCCACCACGTTTACAACACGTTATATGCACGCTCGTCAGCTGAGCTGAACCTCTGCCGACGGACGAACGCGACGCGAACGGGCTTCCTTCACCGAACGTCGCTAGATCCGGCGGGTAGGATCTAGAGGTAACTTTCTCCCTAGATCTAAAATTTCATATGCGCATATGTTGAGATCCAATTTCCTGGATCAATCAATTAAATTTTTATCGTTTTTATTGTTAAAAATCAACTTTTTACAATAAAAACGCTTTTTGGAAGATTAAAACTGGTTTTTTTCCAAATAAAATCGGATTTTTATCCAACTTTCCAAAAATCGCCTAAAACCCTAGGGGGTTTCTCCCGCACCCCCCCTACCGTCGCCGCCTGAAGCGTCGGCAACCCCCGCCGCCGGCAGGAACCCCCCCCCCCCCCCCCGCCCCCTGCACGGCGGGGATCCCCCCGCCGTTCGCGTCGGCGGGGGACCCCCGCCGCCTGCAGACGACGGGGATCCCCCGCCGTTCGCGGCGGCGGGGCTCCCCCGCCGCCTGCAGCACCGGGGAACCACTGCCGCTGCGACGGTGGGCTCGTCCCGCCGCCAGCAACAGCGGGCGCCCCTACCGCCTGCAGACGGCGGGCTCTGGCGTGCGTATCCCAAAACCCTGACTAGGGTTTTGACCCCGAAAAATTTTCGATTTTCAAATCTTTTTCAGATTTAATTGCGATTTTTTTCATCAAAATCTGGACAAAATTACATGTGATTTTATTCATCGCTTTCTATTCGGATTATATGATTTTTTTTAAACGTTTAAAAATTAAGAAGATTCTGCGACCGCCCTGCCGTTAGTCAACTAACCTAACGGTGTATGACGTTGCCTAGTGGTCCAATAATTTTTAAACGAAAGATTTCATTTTCCATTATAAACTGACTGTGATGATTAAATTGCCTGTAATGAATAAACTGCATGTGATGATTAAATGCCTGCTACATTTTATCTGCCTGCGATGAATGTCAATATTTGCTGTGGTTTTGGATCGGCTAGGGATCACCATTTTATTTTCCCGCATTATTTTCTTTTGAGAGAAATATGTAGTGAGGATAATTTTGTAATATTACAAGACCGACGGACGCCTCAAGAAGATGAAGGACTATTCCAGAAGAATAGGGGCCCCACGGGGGTTCCCGAGTTGTACTTACATTTTCTTTTTGGGACTGTATGGACTGTAATTATTTTGGTGATTAGCCGATCCACACAGCAAATATCTGTGTCTGAAATGCTTAAATTAGTTATTACTCTATGAAAATATCTAATTATTGCCTATCTTTTAACATGCTAGAGTGATAAATGGCCAAAATTGCGAGCGTCGATTTCGACGTTTTGGATGCTTCAGGCAAGAACTACTTAAGCTGGCAGTTGGACATAAAATTCCATCTGTGAGCGCAGGGATTGAGCCACGACATCGCTGTAGGCGATAATGTTTCTGATATAGATGAAGCAAAAGCAATTATCTATATCAGACGCCATATCGATCGGACCCTGAAGGCCGAGTACCTCACGTTGGAAGACTCGTACGAGTTATGGACCGCCCTCGAGGATAGATATAAACATCAAAGAGATGTTATACTTCCCCGAGTGCGATATGAATGGGAAAACCTCCGTCTCCAAGTCTTTAAGTCTATTGCCGAGTACAACTCGGCACTCTTGTAACGACCCGCTCTCGGGGGCCCGTTACTTATTCGGTTTATTTGCAGGTTCCGCAGTTTACCAGTGAATTCAGCATAGCCACAACGCAGAGATGTACCAACAACACTCAAACCAGCGTACATCGTTATTACAGTCCAAATTAAAGTACAACAACAACCATCACTCTCTCACACCAGTACATGAAAGGAAATACTGAAAGGAAATGCAGAAAAGGAAATACATAGTACAATACACACTCTGACAGAAAAGTAACTAAAACTCTGTGGCCTCCGGGTCGTACACAGGCTCCTCGTACTCTGGAGCGATCTCCTCGATCAGGTCGTCGTCTGTCGGTGCCACAAGTGGAACCGAAGGTAAGTCACAAAGATTCTAAACAAAGAAAAGGAGTACTGTACAAGTATGACAAGCAGAAGTAAAGTACGGTGTAGTGTCTGTACAAGTGCAGAAAGTAAAGTGCTACAAGTGCAGAAAGTAAAGTGCTACAAGTGCAGAAAGTAAAGTGCATGACTGTAAAGGAGTAACTGTGCAAGCTCTACTAGAACTACGTGACTCAAGTCGGAGAGTACAATATGTGACCGTTCAGTTCGTCTCTTGCCTGGGTGCTACCCAGACGAATGCCGGTACCCAGGCAGCAGTATGGTTTGCCGAAACGCAGGCATCAGGACAGGGCGCCGAAACACAGGCGACAGGACAGGTAGACCAAACTCTAGTCACTCCCGTACTCTCGCAAACTATGAGTTACCCCAAAACCCGGTGATGTGTCAAGTACAAGTTCTCTACATGATCGTTCCATGAAATGTTCCAAGTCAAGTCCAACACAAGAAAAGTGGCATGTGTTTCCGTGCTTCGAGCACGTAGTAGTGCGGTGCTACAAGTTCGTACGAGCACAGTGGCTAGTTTCTAAGGTTAGAACCTATCGTGACTTACCAAAATTAATACCGTTGTAGTAAGCCTGAAGAGGATCTAGGGCTTTCTCTGAGGCTAGTACACCAGAGTCTGTACCTGCAACACAAAATACTTATTTTAGAAAAACACGACTTTTTCCTATTTAATAACTAGGTTAGTTTGATTTTTAAACTCGCTAAAACAGTGTCGAAAAATATTTAAAATTTTTATATAAACCTAACACAATTATTTAGATTTTACTGCAATAGGGGAGAATTTTCAGAAGCTTCTGTAATTTCTTATAATTTTTAGAAACTTAGAAATAGCTTAAAAACCCAGATTATTTAAGTTACGCGTATCTTCCGTAATTTCTTACGGGAGCAATACAAGTCGGAATGACTTGAGTGAATAGTCAAAATGACCGTCTCGAAGTCTATTATCACATATAATTTTATCACATATTAGTGTAGGTAAAACCAGTGAGTTATGATTTTTAGAATGAATTAAACCTATTTAATCTTTAGGTTCGAAAAATCATTCCGAAAAAAATAGGCGTCTGGTCGAGGTGAGACTAGCGCCAATGGCTCCGAAATGTCGTTTCTGATTTTCTGAGGCTATCCACTCATTTTTCTGGCCCCTGTATAATTAGTTATGGATTTAATACTATGAAACCCATTTATTAATTATTTTTAAAAATCGAAATACAAAAATATTCGCGTATTTACGCTTTTGCCATTGACTTACGCACGCGCCCTTACGCTCGTTCGACAGCGGCTGAGGGGGAAGGCGGGGGCTCGACGATCGGCGGTGGCGGCTCGACGCTCGGCGGCGACGGTGGGTCGCGGACGACGACGGCGAGCGCGGCGGTCGAGGCGGCGGTCTCCGGGAGCTCGCGGCGGAGTGGCGAGGAGGCTGGGGGATGCTGTGGGTGGTCGGCGACGTTCGGGGGAGCTGCGGTGGAGGCCGGCGGCGGAGCGCGGCGGCGGGGGGGGCGGAACGGCGGCGGTTCGCCGGAGGGAAAGGGAGGGAGAGAGAGAGCGTGAGTGAGAGAGAGGGAGAGAACGCGAGGGAGATGAGGGAGCGACCTGTGAAATTTTTTAAAACAAACGTTAACTTAAAATTAATGGGTTAAGCGGGCTTAGGGGTGTATTTATAGGGTTAATACCCTACTATTTGTAATTAATGAGGGGGTTAGGGGTTGTTGACTAACCCCAACATTTTTAATACGGTTGGTATTCTTTTTGACTAACCTAAGAAATTTTTGGAAAGTGTCTAAACGTGTTTATCATGGGGGGTTAAAGTAAATGGTAATTAGGTTATAGTAATTAACTAGGGTAAATGGTGACGGTAAAATTGTAACGAAATTACGATTTTGCCCTTACTAGCAAATGTGTCCGAAAAATTATGAAAACATACCCACGGAATCGTATCGTCGCGAGGATGGCGAATACGAAGTCCGTTTCCGGGTTTGGACTACGGAGATACTAGTTTTTGGCCAAAACGTTTAAAAGGCGGGTTTTCGGGTTCTCTATTGAAATGTTATCAGAAAATTACGAAATTAATGTGGGGGGCCCTAAATGATCATAGGAGGCTACTGTAGAAGTTTGAAATTGATTTGAAGACGTTTGTATAGAAAATAAATTCGTCGAATCAAAACGGTAATTTTGGAAGATGAATTTTAACAGAAATGTTTTGGGTATTTGAGGAAATCTGAAATTGCTAAAATATAATACGACAAGTCTAGTACTCTAAAATATTTTTATAAGAATTTTTAAAGTCAGTTTTGTTAGAAAATTCTTGACTAACATTTATAATGTAAAATTTATTCTTAAAAAGACGTATAACTACGTAAATTGAACTGTTGAAAATTACTGGTCGTTACATTCTACCCTTCTTAAAATAATTCCGTCCTCGGAATTTAAAAATATTTTTGAAACAAATAATTGATGTTATGAAGAAGCTCAAGCAAATAAAAGATAAAAAAGATGGTAATCTTTGTAAATCAGGCTGTAAATAAAACGAAATATGATATGATATTATAGCATCAAGAAAACAAGAGATATTACTAATATACACTATTAACATCACAATAGCTTCCGTAACTATTCTTGAGACCAGTGTCATCACAATAATTACTCTGACTTCTCAAGTAGCCCAAAATTAACATGAGATAATATCATCACATGAAAATGAGGGCTATTATAATGACAACATCTGTTCGAACTTGGAACCTGAGGTGATAAGCCAGTAGCAAACTATTTAAACCACATAAACCGGAAGACTATAAAGTTTATTCGTGCTACTGGTGACTAACGGGTCTGGCCACAGATGTTGTTCATAATATAGCATGTATCGACTAATCCACGGGTACTAACACCATCAATTTCCATAAGGCCCAACCACATGCTATCGTCCAAATCACCGCCCAAAGGTAAGTACAAGGCCAACATTCTAAGTCAGTACTCCCTGTTAGCATTCCTTCCGTCAATCTCCATACTATCACACAATAAGGCAGGATCCATGCTCTCATCCAGAGCCAAGCACAAGGCCTACATCCAACTTCAACACCCAATGCCAATATCATACCAGTAACCATTGCCATCATTCCTTCCGTAGACCAATACTCGATATTCGCAACACCCAACATTACCCAACAAATGAACAACCAAAAACACGCTTTTCCGCAAACCAAAAGAAGTAGACGCAAGAGGAAGCCTAAACGGGATATCAACCGGGGTGAGACCCAGGGCAGAGAGCTCAAGAGGAACCCAAGGATCACGGCTTCCCAAGATCTCAGCCAAGCGGCGGTAGCGAGGGTGGCGACGAGGGTTGTTGCCAAGGCCAAAAATCCCAAAACAGAACGTCGAAGGGCCATTGGTGGTTGCAGGTCCTCGGCGATGAGAGCTACGGCTGGTTGATGATCCATGGCAGGGACTTCCGATGGAGTGGAGCAGAAGTTGGCGGGGCTTCGGGTGAGATGGCGAGCTCGCTTGGGGAAGAGGCCGGGAGGAGTGGGAGTCGATATCTGAGCGAAAAGGGAACCACGGGGTGGCTTGGTGAGGAAGGAGATGAGGGGTTAAAAAGAAAAGGGGGGCACCGAAAGTCGTCGGGGTTAGGCAGAAATGGGGATCGAGGTGGGGAAACAGACAAAGGAAATAAATAGGGGGTGCCGAAAGTCATGGGTATGTAGTATAGGGTAGGCGGGAACGGGGCTCGAGGCAAGGATGAGGACAAAGGCAATAATGAGGGGAGGTGGTAGGTGGGAAGGAATTCCAACACGTGGAAAAATCGGGTACAAGATGGGAGCAGGGTTAGAAAAGAAATACGAGTTTCAAAAACATAACAGCCTATACGTGCACGCTACGTTTGGCTCATCTCAAAATCTCCAGCATCATCCTCGAGTACTTCTGAATGTCCTTCGATTTGCTTCTGCTGAGGAGCTCGAACTTCTGATGATCGAAAAATTCGAACGCTACCCTCCTTAGAATAAACGTGGCTAGGGTTCAAGCAAACTAGAAATAGAAAGATTCTAAGAATGTCAAATGAAAGGTCATCAGGCTTAAAGGGAGGTTGGTAGTGAATAAGATCGATGACGTCACATAATCATGATTCACGTCCTTGCGGTCCAGCGGACACGGCCAGGGAAGTGACTAAGCCAGGATCACTTATGCCCAGTCTAGCTAGGTTGATCCAACAGACTTTAGCCAAGCACATTGACCGATATCATGGTCCATTGAAGGAAGATCATCATTCATATGGGTGCCATCGACACAGAAGGATTTTTTTTTAAACAACTAACTAATCTTATTTCGATTTTGATAATGGTTTTTTTTTTAAAGCTATATAGGTCAACTCCATTGGGGCTCTCCGAGATGTTCCCGTCCGTCTTTCGAGTGTCAAACCTGCATTCACAAAAAGATGTCAGCTTAGTCGAGTATTGTATACGATACATCCTGGTTTTACTATACTGTTCACGAGGTATTTTGCACGGACCTGCATGGGCCGCCAAACTTGTAACGACCCGCTCTCGGGGGCCCGTTACTTATTCGGTTTATTTGCAGGTTCCGCAGTTTACCAGTGAATTCAGCATAGCCACAACGCAGAGATGTACCAACAACACTCAAACCAGCGTACATCGTTATTACAGTCCAAATTAAAGTACAACAACAACCATCACTCTCTCACACCAGTACATGAAAGGAAATACTGAAAGGAAATGCAGAAAAGGAAATACATAGTACAATACACACTCTGACAGAAAAGTAACTAAAACTCTGTGGCCTCCGGGTCGTACACAGGCTCCTCGTACTCTGGAGCGATCTCCTCGATCAGGTCGTCGTCTGTCGGTGCCACAAGTGGAACCGAAGGTAAGTCACAAAGATTCTAAACAAAGAAAAGGAGTACTGTACAAGTATGACAAGCAGAAGTAAAGTACGGTGTAGTGTCTGTACAAGTGCAGAAAGTAAAGTGCTACAAGTGCAGAAAGTAAAGTGCTACAAGTGCAGAAAGTAAAGTGCATGACTGTAAAGGAGTAACTGTGCAAGCTCTACTAGAACTACGTGACTCAAGTCGGAGAGTACAATATGTGACCGTTCAGTTCGTCTCTTGCCTGGGTGCTACCCAGACGAATGCCGGTACCCAGGCAGCAGTATGGTTTGCCGAAACGCAGGCATCAGGACAGGGCGCCGAAACACAGGCGACAGGACAGGTAGACCAAACTCTAGTCACTCCCGTACTCTCGCAAACTATGAGTTACCCCAAAACCCGGTGATGTGTCAAGTACAAGTTCTCTACATGATCGTTCCATGAAATGTTCCAAGTCAAGTCCAACACAAGAAAAGTGGCATGTGTTTCCGTGCTTCGAGCACGTAGTAGTGCGGTGCTACAAGTTCGTACGAGCACAGTGGCTAGTTTCTAAGGTTAGAACCTATCGTGACTTACCAAAATTAATACCGTTGTAGTAAGCCTGAAGAGGATCTAGGGCTTTCTCTGAGGCTAGTACACCAGAGTCTGTACCTGCAACACAAAATACTTATTTTAGAAAAACACGACTTTTTCCTATTTAATAACTAGGTTAGTTTGATTTTTAAACTCGCTAAAACAGTGTCGAAAAATATTTAAAATTTTTATATAAACCTAACACAATTATTTAGATTTTACTGCAATAGGGGAGAATTTTCAGAAGCTTCTGTAATTTCTTATAATTTTTAGAAACTTAGAAATAGCTTAAAAACCCAGATTATTTAAGTTACGCGTATCTTCCGTAATTTCTTACGGGAGCAATACAAGTCGGAATGACTTGAGTGAATAGTCAAAATGACCGTCTCGAAGTCTATTATCACATATAATTTTATCACATATTAGTGTAGGTAAAACCAGTGAGTTATGATTTTTAGAATGAATTAAACCTATTTAATCTTTAGGTTCGAAAAATCATTCCGAAAAAAATAGGCGTCTGGTCGAGGTGAGACTAGCGCCAATGGCTCCGAAATGTCGTTTCTGATTTTCTGAGGCTATCCACTCATTTTTCTGGCCCCTGTATAATTAGTTATGGATTTAATACTATGAAACCCATTTATTAATTATTTTTAAAAATCGAAATACAAAAATATTCGCGTATTTACGCTTTTGCCATTGACTTACGCACGCGCCCTTACGCTCGTTCGACAGCGGCTGAGGGGGAAGGCGGGGGCTCGACGATCGGCGGTGGCGGCTCGACGCTCGGCGGCGACGGTGGGTCGCGGACGACGACGGCGAGCGCGGCGGTCGAGGCGGCGGTCTCCGGGAGCTCGCGGCGGAGTGGCGAGGAGGCTGGGGGATGCTGTGGGTGGTCGGCGACGTTCGGGGGAGCTGCGGTGGAGGCCGGCGGCGGAGCGCGGCGGCGGGGGGGCGGAACGGCGGCGGTTCGCCGGAGGGAAAGGGAGGGAGAGAGAGAGCGTGAGTGAGAGAGAGGGAGAGAACGCGAGGGAGATGAGGGAGCGACCTGTGAAATTTTTTAAAACAAACGTTAACTTAAAATTAATGGGTTAAGCGGGCTTAGGGGTGTATTTATAGGGTTAATACCCTACTATTTGTAATTAATGAGGGGGTTAGGGGTTGTTGACTAACCCCAACATTTTTAATACGGTTGGTATTCTTTTTGACTAACCTAAGAAATTTTTGGAAAGTGTCTAAACGTGTTTATCATGGGGGGTTAAAGTAAATGGTAATTAGGTTATAGTAATTAACTAGGGTAAATGGTGACGGTAAAATTGTAACGAAATTACGATTTTGCCCTTACTAGCAAATGTGTCCGAAAAATTATGAAAACATACCCACGGAATCGTATCGTCGCGAGGATGGCGAATACGAAGTCCGTTTCCGGGTTTGGACTACGGAGATACTAGTTTTTGGCCAAAACGTTTAAAAGGCGGGTTTTCGGGTTCTCTATTGAAATGTTATCAGAAAATTACGAAATTAATGTGGGGGGCCCTAAATGATCATAGGAGGCTACTGTAGAAGTTTGAAATTGATTTGAAGACGTTTGTATAGAAAATAAATTCGTCGAATCAAAACGGTAATTTTGGAAGATGAATTTTAACAGAAATGTTTTGGGTATTTGAGGAAATCTGAAATTGCTAAAATATAATACGACAAGTCTAGTACTCTAAAATATTTTTATAAGAATTTTTAAAGTCAGTTTTGTTAGAAAATTCTTGACTAACATTTATAATGTAAAATTTATTCTTAAAAAGACGTATAACTACGTAAATTGAACTGTTGAAAATTACTGGTCGTTACAACTCTTTAGCATCACCTCACGCCTGAAGTTGTGTGGTGAAAAGGTGACGGAGGAGCGCATGTTAGAGAAGACGTATACATCCTTCCATGAGAAGGATGTCATACTAATGCAACAGCATCGTGAACGCAAGTTCACGAAATACTCAGAACTTCTCTCATGCCTTCTGATGGCAGAGCAGAATCGTGACCTTCTTCTGGCCACCCATAACTCACGCCCTACCGGCACTGCTCCTGCGCCTAAAGCGCCTCACAGCTCCTCCCAGAAGAAGAGGAGCAACTTCAAAGGCAAACCCCAGAAGGGCAAAGCGATGAAGAAGCAGGCTAGAGGACCCCCCTCCCAGAAGCAACAATGAGGGGAGGAAGAAGAATAATGTGTGGAAAAGAAAGGACGACGGCCAGACATCTGCCCCCAGAAAGGACTAGGAAGATAAGTGCCACAGGTGTGGCATGACTGGACACTGGTCCAGGAATTTTCGGACTCCACGCCACCTGCAGGACTTGTACAAAGCGAGCCAGAAGCAAGCTGAGACAAACCTGGTGGTTCAAGAAGACCTGGCACCAATCAGGTTCATCGCTGAGGACTTCTCAAACAATGACCTGCTCGACTGAGGACATTATACATTTTCTATGCATTGTAGCTTTTCTTTTTGAGAAACTATTTATCTGCTTGTTTTTCTTCTCTACCATATTGCACGCTGCATCGTTGATAAGATTACGACCGTCAGGTAGTCAATCTTATTCTCCGATGCAACTTGCATATTGGAACCCGCCCGATATCTCTCACTTGAGGATATTCAGATGTGCTGTCTATGTCCCCATAGCACCACCGTAGAGAGCCAAGATGGGTCCTCAACGGCGTCTTGGTATCTATATTGGTTTCGACTCACCATCGATCATTAGATACCTCGAACCCCTTACAGGGGACGCCTTTAAAGCACGTCTAGCAGATTGTGAGTTTGATGAAAGCACTTTTCCGAAACTAGGCATTAACACACAGAAGCCAGAAGCTTCAAAGACCATTACATGGGACACAAAGACTTTATCCCATTTTGATCCGTGTACAAATCAATGTGAAGAAGAGATCCTGAAGATCCTTCAAATTCAAAACACAGTTCATATTTTACCGGACAAATTCACTGACAACCAAAAGATTGTCAGATCACACGTCACTGCTGCAAATACGCCAGCTAGGATTGACATACCCAAAGATGGATGCAATCCACCTGCAGCAGAAGCGGTCGTACCTCAACAAAAAAGAGGACGACCCACAGGCTCCAAAGATAAGAACCCTCAAAAGAGGAAAAATCCTGGAGCAATAATAACGATACCACCACAGGATGCTGAGCTCAGCCCAGCTACCTCTCCCCTCCTAACAACCCCTGAAGAGGAAAATATAGGAGAAATATCATTAAATTATGTACGTACTGGGGAGGTACTGGACAGAAAAAGCACAATCATCGATGATAACTTCGCGCTCATTATTGCCACTCACGTCACTGAATACGACGATGCAACCGATCCATGCTCTCTAGCAGAATGTAAACGCAGAGAGGATTGGCCAAAGTGGAACGAGGTAATAGGAGTAGAGCTGGACTCACTCTCGAAGCGCAAAGTTTTTGGACCTGTAGTCCTAACACCAAAGGGTGTTAAACCTGTGGGATATAAATGGGTATTCGTGAGAAAAAGAAACGAGGATAATGAGATCGTGCGTTACAAAGCGCGCCTTATTGCACAAGGCTTTTCCCAACGACCAGGAATAGACTATGACGATACCTATTCCCCGGTCATGGACGCGATCACTTTCCGTTTCATTATAGGCATATCCACAAAAGAAGGCTTGGGTATGCAGCTCATGGACGTTGTGACTGCATACCTATATGGAAATATAGATAAGGACATCTATATGAAAATCCCAGATGGATACAAACTACAGATAAAAATGACAGATAGACCTCGGGACGTCTACTCTGTCAAACTCCAGAGATCACTGTATGGTCTAAAACAGTCCGGTAGAATGTGGTACAACAGACTTAGTGAATTCTTAGTGCAACAAGGATTCACAACAAATGAAGTCTGTCCTTGCATCTTTATAAGAGCAAAGGGAACATGATTTGTGATTATTGCCGTCCACGTAGACGACCTGAACATCATCGGATCTCCTGAAGAGATAGGTGCGATATCCAAAAGTCTCACACAGACTTTTGAGATGAAGGACCTTGGCAAAACGAAGCTCTACCTAGGCTTACAAATTGAACACTTAAGCGGAGGAATCCTGTTACACCAATCGACATACACAAAGAAAGTGCTGAAAAACTTTCTTACGGACAAATGTCATCCGCTTAGCACACCAATGGTCATTCGATCATTGGAGGTCGACACAGACCCCTTCCGACCGCTGGAAGAGGGGGAGGAAACACTGGGTCCTGAAGTACCCTACTTAAGCGCAATTGGAGCACTCCTATACCTGGCAAACTGCACGCGTCCCGATATAGCGTTCGCATTTAACTTACTAGCCAGATACTGTTCCGCGCCCTCAAAGCTCCACTGGAACGGAGTTAAGCAACTTCTGCGCTACCTCCAAGGGTCTGTGGACATGGGACTATACTTCAAGAAAGGTGTATCCTCTGACTTGGTCGGTTATGCAGATGCCGGATACAGGTCCGACCCACATACCGCAAAGTCCCAGACCGGTTTTATGTTCACATACGGTGGGACGGCCATCTCATGGAGATCCGTGAAGCAGACATCGACAACAACCTCATCCAACCACTCCGAGCTCATTGCGATCCACGAAGCTAGCAGAGAATGCTTTTGGCTTCGATCAGTCATCAACCACATCCTCAAGACCACCGGCCTGAAGACGGGAGATCTTGGACCTACCACCATGTATGAAGACAATGCTGCCTGCATCGCTCAACTACGAGGTGGCTACATCAAAGGTGACAGGACGAAGCACATATCCCCCAAGCTCTTCTGGACGCATGAACAGTAAGTGGACAACCAGATCGACATCCAGCAGATCCAGTCTTGCGACAACCTGGCAGACCTGTTAACTAAAGCTTTGCCTCGCTGCACCTTTAGAAAACTTGTACTAGGAATTGGGATGAGACAGTTGAGAGATTTACAAGCCTGAAGCTTGTACTTATCAGGGGGAGTTAATGTTGTGATGTACTCTTTTTCCTTGTCTACTGGTTTTTCCCACTGGGTTTTCCATAGCCAAAGGTTTTAACGAGGCAGCCACATCAACTCTGGATCCAGAAGTATCCACCTCTGATGTTATCCATCGATCAGGGGAAGTTACAGAGACTTGTACTCTTTTCCCTTAGTCACTGGGTTTTCCCACTAGGTTTTCCTTGCAAAGGTTTTAACGAGGCAAGTACTCTTAAACTTAAGGATCCAGAAGTATCCATAGACCCATGATCAGATAAGCTCTATGAACCCTGAAGTGTTCATCACGGTTTACAACAATGGATGGATAAGGGGAAGTGTTATAAACGGGCTTTTGGTGGGCCTACCCGTTAGTGGGTATCCATCCATTATGTAACCCTACCACTATAAATACAAGGCTATGGATTACATAGCCACCACGTTTACAACAATCTCACCATAGTGAGCACAAATAATTAATAATTGAGGGAACATAAAATGAATTTATTTAGAATTTAAGAACACGAAAACAGAATTTCAAAAAAAAACCGAGAAAAAAGAGTTATGTGTTTATGCAACATGATGAATTTAGTTTTATTAATTGAAAATTATAAAGTAAAATTTTACATATAATTTCTTCTTTTCACTTTTTTAGTGTTTGAACAGATAAAAAATCATAACTAACTAGATTCTATTGTTACAGAATGGTAACAAATTGGTGAGTAAAGAATTTCGCTTTTATTATTTTAATAAATAACAAAAATAATAATAACGATTTTCAAAATTTTCTTGTAGATATTCAAGTGAGAATATTCTTAGTATGCATCCTTTTCGACCTTGGGAACATGGTACGCTACGATCCGAACGAAAAACTGCAATAAGAAATGGTAGTGTAAGAATCCAATATTCAATCCATGGCCAGCTTCATGTTCATTACATTTCTATTTTTTTGTCCTTATGGGTGTTTGTCATCTTGATATAGAATTTTGTTGAATCATATTGCAACATGTTTTGAGAATGCATGAAACAATGAATTTATATGGTGGGAACCCAACTTACTTGCATATAAATACTTGCAATTTGGCACAAGCTGAAGGGATGATAGATCTCTGCACTTAAACTGAGAACTTGTGCAGACTAACTGAAAAGTTAGAGACGATTGGGATGATTTATGGTCCAAAACCATGTGATGCTTAAATTAGTACTATGAAGGTAAGTTGTGCATTTTTGCATGGAGAGATGGTAGAAATTTATGTGGGAAGCCAAAGATGAAGTTGGTAATTGTTTGATAATAAAACCTTGATTTTCTCATCAAGCTAAGTTAAAGAGGATTTTAGCTTTTCTTGGTCCTTACATGCGAAGTGAAATTGGGCATGTTGCCCTTGTAATAGTACATATATCAGCTTCTTCTGTGACGGTTCGAATCCGTCACGCATTATAAATACTATTAAAATAATGTTAAATGATTTCAGATATGTTTATACGATCTTTAAATAGTGTTAGTGCACGGGTACGAATCTAATTTGGATATCTGCATACCCGACCCGTTTAGCATCCGCGACCCAATACCCTTTGCGCTCTTAGCGGAGTATAGCTAAGTCAGACGAATGAGTCATTCGACTGTTGGGCTAGCGCTGACATTCAGGGAAGAGTTGATGTGGCAGAGTAAATGGACAGCCGTTAACTCGAATGCCGGAGAAGATCATGCTCCAATCAACGAGTGACGGTTAAACATCATCAAGGGGGGATTACCTATAATAGACCGACGAACGAAGGGAAAGGGGTTCCATTACGAGGTCTAAGACATAGAACTCTACTTTCTCAGCTTACATTTCTTATATTCGAGCTTGCGCCGCTAGTCTTGATACGAACCTCCATGGGTCGATCTCAGCTGCACAAAGCTCCCTCTCTTCCTTAATTAAGTTCCATACTAACTTAAGCATCGGAGGGGATTTGGGTCGGAACCCAGATCCGACTCCCTAACTAGTCCCGGTGGTGCAGATCGAAGGTCGCTATCCAATGTCGAAGGTCGACGTAGAGCTTTCCAACCTCGAACAATCGACGCGACTGCCGCCAGAAGATAGATCGAAGTTCGCATCATCCCTAACTATCATCACTCGACCTTGGTTCCTCCAACCAATGGTCCTACTCCAACTGCTGACGAGGCTCCGATTCAGCATCTCGAGTCTACGTCAGCTTGACAACTGTCACGGTCGATTTTGGCATTAACAGTTTGGCACCGTCTGTGGGAAACCACGAGTCGACATCCCGATCGACGAACTACTTGACCATGTCGACTGGCCCATCCACATCATCCGAGGTTGCCACGAGACCTCACAGCGTCGGACTCATCAGCATGATAACGAGAGGTCCCCCGCACTCGGAGTTATCGGCCTCTCTCCAAAGCTCCTACGCTGGGAGGTTGATGACAGTATCTGTGGGGCGGAAGCGCCCCAGGGATTCTACACCACTCATCTCCTTCTCGGATGAAGATCTAGAAGGTATAGAACTACCCCATGATGATATCATCGTCGTCACGGCCACCATCAAAGAGATCGCCGTGAAAAGGTTGCTTGTTGACACCAGAAGATCGTGCGACATACTCTTCGTCATTACGTTGAAGAGGATGAAAATGTCATTCGTGGAGTTGATGACTTGTACGGGACCCCTGGTGGAATTCACCGGACATTCTACCCCGATAGTAGGCATTATCACCTTACCGGTGACCCTCGTTACGTATCCTGGACAAATCACTCGCATAACCAGTTTCATGGTGGTGAGGATCAACTCAACGTATAACGGGATCATCGGAAGACCGCTACTGAATGCCATAGAAGCGGTGGTCTCAACCTTTCATCAGATGATCAAGTTCCAGACCCCCGACGGAGTTGGAAAGGCAAAAGGGAATCAGAAACAGGCACAGTCGTGTTACACGCTGTCCACTGCCATGAGGAGGATTGAGCAGGCGGATCCAATCGACCCATAGATCAAAGATCGATTGGCTGTCGCAGTCAAGGAAACGGAGATCATCCGAGTCTCCAAAGAGGAAGGAAAAACCGTCTATATTGGGTCGCTGCTCCCTCACGACCTAAAGGAACAGTTGATCGTCCTCCTAAGAGAGCATGCCGACATATTCGCCTGGACCCCAAAGGATATGCCTGGCATCGACCCCGAGGTGGCATCCCACAAGATGGAGGTCGACCCGACCTCCAAACCCATGAAGCAAAGAAAGAGAAACATGGGAGGCGAAAAGATGAAAGCTGCGATCGAAGAAGTGGATCAACTTCTAGAAGATGTCTTCATTTGTAGAGTCAAGTACCCTAAATGGCTCTCAAACGTCGTGATTGTCAAGAAGACGAACGACAAATGGCGAATGTGCGTCGACTTCACTGACCTCAACAAAGTATGCAGGAAGGATAGCTACACCCTGCCACAAATCGACCTTCTGGTAGACAGTCCGTCGGGCTACGAGCTTCTCAGATTCATGGACGCCTTCTCAGGATATAACAGATTCAGATGGCACCAGAGGATGAGAAGAAAACTTATTTCATCACTGATCGAAGTATTTTCTGTTACACCAAAATGCCATTTGGTTTGAAAAATGCAGGGGCCACGTACCAACACATGATGAACGACTTCTTCGAGGCTCAAATAGGACGAAACCTAGAAGTCTACATCGGCGACATGTTGGTCAAGTCGAAGAAGCCAACGGATCACGTCGCAGACCTCCGGGAGATATTTGCACAGATCCGGCGATACAACCTTCGGCTAAACCCTGCCAAATGTACCTTCAGGGTTCGGTTGGGGAAGTTTCTCGGTTTCATGCTGACGTGTAACGATCCGCTCTCGGGGGCCCGTTACTTATTTGATATTTTCGCAGGTCCTGCAGTTAACTAGTGAAAAAAATAGCCACGATGCAGAGATGTACAAAAATACCCAAATAGTGTCCAATTATTACAATCCATTTATACAACAAGGATATATGAAAAGTAAAGAAGTACAACTGAAACTACACAACTCGGACGCTAAAGTGTGCAGACACATGGTCGAACTCTGGCTCTGCCACTCAGGAACATCTATCTCAACATGTACATCGTCTGCGGTGCCACGAAGATGGAACCGTAGGTAAGGCACAACAATTCTAAACATAGAAAAGAAGCAGTGCACAATATGGAACAGGCTATAGTAAACAATGCAAGTGCAAAACGTAAAGTAAGAACAGACATGCATGTAAGAGCGATACGTAAGGTACTGGTGGCTACTCAGGTGTGGTAAATAAAGTGCATGTAATGCATGAGGTAAAGGTAACTGTGCAAGTGTAAAAAGTAACGTACAAGAGCAACAACTGTGGCATGGCCTCCGTAACATGGTAGCAACAATATTTTAACCAGTATGCAATGTGATGACAATGGTAGGACAACCATGCAGATGTAGTAACAATAAAAGTACAAGCAGACAATAGTAAAACTAGAAACTACATGACTTATATATGAAAGTACAGTGTCCAACCATTGAGCCCATCTCCTGCCAGGGGGCGCTCACCCGGGCGGATCTCAAATCACTTTAGGTGGTACATTTCATTTTAGACGGTCGGTACAGTACGGTGCAATGTATAGATGGCTCGCGGTCGCTCCCATACTTTCTCTAATATAAGTTACCCCAAAAACCCAGTGAAGTGCCAACTAATTTCAAGCATTCAAATTCAATAGGATGTTCCAGCAGTATGATGTCAATACTGTATATCATTCAATCATTGTGTTGCAATACGGTATGTCAATTTGTTATTCCAAAATTAAGGAAGCTAATGACAGTTGTGATAGACCAACTTACATACCAATAGAGTTATGCACAATGGTTACACTTCAGAGGTATTCAAAGGCATTAACAACACTTCAAAGAGCTCTGCTTGTTGAAAAGTCAAGGCATAAACCTCAACAGAGAATGTCATTTCTGAGCAATGGTTTGGAGTCCAATAACTATGATACCGATCCATGCTTCGAGCATGCGGTATTTCCATCAAGTACACTACCTAAATTTCTAAAGTTAGAATTCATTGTGACTTACGCTATCGAGATCATCGTAGTAATACGAGCTTGGAGTTAGAGGAGCTGGTACACGAGGATGGGTACCTGCAAAACACAAGAACAATCGGTTACAGAACACACTATTTTCTATCTATTTAATTTGATCGTTTTGATTTTTAAAACTGGTTGAAATGGTGTCGGAAAACGTTCTAAATTTTTATATAGGCTAGATATGAAGAAAGTAATTTTACTGCAAGAGGAAATATTTTTTAGAGGTTTCTGTTAATTTTTATAATTTTTAGAAGCTCAAAAATCAATTTAAAAACTAATTTTACTTAAGTAACGTAATCATTCAACAATTTATTCTGGATGCAATACTAATCGGAATTGTTCAAGTGCAGAAGTCAAAACGACCGTCTCGAAGAGCACTACAACATATATTTTTCTCACGTACTAGTTTACGTGAAAATAACAAGTTACAGATTTTTACGTGAAAATAACACATTTAAGTTTTAGGGTTAAAAATTTATTCTGTAAAAACTAAGCATCTAATTGAGATGAAACTAGCGTCATTGGATCCAGAACGTCATTTCTGATTTTCTGGAGCTGGTCTTGTAATTTTTTTGCATGTATATTATTTACTATTAATTTTTTTATAAAAATCCAAATTATCAAAATACGCGAAAAATACGTTTATACGTATTTTGTATTAAAAACCCGTATATTAGTTTACCCTTCTCTTCTTTCCTCCTTTCACGTGCATGCAACTGGGGCGGGGGGCTGGATCTTCGTTGTCGGCGACGGAGGCGTCGGAGTTGGGGGGGGCAACGTCGGTAGGGTCGAAGGGCGAGGGCGGTGCCACGGTGGCGGGTGCTGGGCGGAGACGGGGCAGCGTGGGGTGTTGTCATGGAGCTTCGGCAGAGGGAGCCCGAGCTGGCCGCGGCGAGGAGCGGTGACGAGGAACGTTGGCGAAGCGGCGGAGCTCGCATCGAGCTTGGGAGGGGGAGCTGCTCAAGTGAGTGGCGGAGGGCACGGCGTGCGGTGGTGGAGCAGAGTACGGAAGGAAGGAGGGGTGTTTGTCGGTGCTCGGAGGTGGGCAATGGAGCGGGGTGAACGCCGGCGGAAGCGAGGGGGGTCGAGGGGCGGAGCAGCGACGACTTTGGTGGTCCCGTGGCGGCGCTGTAGTAGGAGGAGGAGCTCGGGGGGCGGCTGTTGCGTCGGTGGGTGTTTGCCGGAGTCGGTGGCGTCGATGGTTGCCGTGGTCGAAGATAGGGGCGCTGTGTGTGGTTTGCCTGAGCTTGGTTCGGGGTGATTAGTTTTAGGGGGAGAGAGAGATTAGTGAAGGGAAAAAGTAAGTAGAGGAGGTTTAAATTAGAAGTGGGATGGGGTTTGTTTTTGAACGGGGAAGAGAATGGGTTAGCCTGGTTGAGGGAGAGAGTTTAGTGAAGGGGGGTTAGACAGTGAGAGGGCATGGGTTTGGGTATGGGTTCCCATCGGAGAAGGGGAGAGAGAGAGAGAGAGAGAGAGAGAGAGAGAGAGAGAGAGAGAGAGAGAGAGAGAGAGAGTCTGCGGATGGGTTTCGGGGTGTTTCGTTTGGGCTGGGGGAGAGAACGAACGAGAGGGAAGGAGAGAAACGAGGGTGAGGGGATGAATCTGGTATGCATGGAATTAAACGGGTAGCCACGTTTAACACTTTGGCTGGGTTAGGTAGGAGTAAAACGTAATTACGATTCGTTAATTAGTAATTACCCAAGGTAATTAAAAGGTAATTAAATATTGGAAATCATGATTTTGCCCCCGACATTAAACGACTCCGAAAAATTACAAAAACGTAGCCACGGGTCCGTATCATCGCGAGGATCGAGAATACGAGATACATTTCGAAGTCTGAGCTACTGAGATACGAGTTTTGAGCCAAACCATTTAGGATGCGGGTTTGCGGGTTCTCTATTGATTTGACTTCAGAAATTTGCGAAATTAATATGGTAAGCCCTAAATGATCATAGAATCATACTGTAGAAGTTTGAAAATGTTTTGATGATGTTCGTATAGAAAATTAATTCATTCAGCTAAAACAGTAACAATTGGAAATGAATTATTATGAAATTGTTCAGAGGCATTTGATGAAACCCGAACTTAGTGAAATACACCATAACTAGTTTGATACTACAAAATATTTTTATAAGAAATTTTGAAATCACTTAAAACTCCTGATCAACCACTATAAAATACTTTTTAAAAATGAAAATATGTTAAATACGTAATTAGATGTATTGAAAAATACAGGTCGTTACATGACGAATCGAGGGATCGAGGCCAACCCCGACAAGATCGCTGCCATCATCACGATGAAGGAGCCCTCAACTCTAAGAGAGCTCCAGATGCTGAACGGAAGGATAACAGCCTTGGGACGATTCCTGTCTAAGTCAGCCGAAAGGTCATTACCTTTCTTCAAGGTGTTGAGAAAGGAGATAACCTCCGCATCAAGCGGCAAGAGAGTCATCGAATCGGATGCAGACTGTAAAAAAGCTTTCTCCGAGTTGAAGGAGTACCTTCGCACCCCACCGCTCCTGACCAAGCCAAATAAAGATGACCAGCTCATCATCTACCTGGCCGCCACCGAGGAGGCCGTAAGTGCAGCGCTCGTCAAAGAAGATGCAGGGGCACAACGGCCCATCTACTACGTCAGTCAGGTTCTTTGAGGCGTGAAGGTCAACTACTCAAGGATCGAAAAGATGGCTTTCTCACTGGTCCAATCCGTAGTGAGGCTGTGACCGTATTTCCAAACGCACACCATCTTGGTCCTCACCGACACTCCCTTAGAGCAGACACTGAAGAGGCTCGATCGTTCATGGAGAATGACGAAACGGGGGGGGGGGGGGTCGAACTAAGCGAGTTCGACATCCAGTTTAAATCAAGGACTGCCATCAAATGGCAGGCTCTCGCCGACTTTATCGTCGAGCTTACCTACAACGATGGTCCCCGGGAAGAGGTATATGCAACTAGCACACTACCTGAGGCTACCCCCTCGTCCTCAACAAGCATCAACCCACCAAGCAGACCGAAAGACGCAATTGAAGACAATGGAATCTAGATCGTACAAGTCGATGGTTCGGCCACACAAGCTGGAAGCGGGGCCGGAATAATCGTCCAAACATCCGCGGGTGAAATATTCGAATACGCCATCCTCTTCGATTTCCAAACCACTAATAATGGTGCGGAATATGAAGCAGCCATCAACGGACTCCGACTGGCACAAACCCTAGGGGCGAGAGTGGTCCAACTACTTAGCGACTCCAGTCTCATTACCACCAACTGAATGGGACTTTCGAGGCCCGTGACGACTCAATGCAGAGTTACATGCAAGTCGCTAAAGCAGAGCTTGCCAAATTCACGCGCGTAGAAATGAATCGCGTGCCAAGGTCGAAGAATCATCGAGTTGATGCCTTGTCGAAGCTTGCATCACCATGTATGTACAACGTCTACCCCATCCCAACGAGCTGGCACAAGAACTGCTAAACCTAGATCAAGAGTTCGCGTGGATGGACCCGATAATCTGTTACATAAACACGGGAAAGAAGCCGACCGACCCAGTGGAAGCACGAAAGCTAAAACAGAAGGCCTACCAATTCGTCCTGCTAAATGGTTCATTGTACAAAAGACGATGGACCAGGTATGACATCTTCCCATATCTTAAATGTTTAGCCCCGCATGAAGCGCACTGCGTGATCCAAGAGATTCACGAGGGCGACTGCGAAAACCAATGCGGAGGAAAATCCATAGCCTTGAAGGCAGTGAGACAAGAGTATTTTTGGCAAAAAAATGTTCAAAGATGCCGTCGAATACGTTCAACGGTGCTCGACCTGCCAAAAATTCTCAAAGGTCAGCTCGGCCCCACCAACTGATCTAATCTCTATCGTCTGTCCAGTTCCTTTCACCAAGTGGGGACTAGACATCCTCGGACCATTCAAGCCAGCGAGTGTGCAATGGAGATATTTAATAGTGGCGATCGACTACTTCACAAAGTGGATCGAAGCGGAACCTCTGTCCCGAATCAATTAGAAGGACGCTCGACGCTTTGTCTAGAAGTCCATCGTCTGTCGTTTTGGCATCCCACAATCCATAGTGACGGACAATGGGATACAGTTTGACAGCGTCGGATTTAGAGACTTCTGCTCAGAGCTGAAGATCAAGTTGCACTTTGTCACGCCCCGCTTCCCATTATACTTGGGGTGAGGACGCGAGCGGGCCCGCTTAGGTTGGAGCGGAGATGCTCGAACCCAATAAGCGTCTGTGAAAACACCTTTCGCAGGAACTTGCATGCAACTCAGAACAACAGAAATATTAAAGCCAACATCCAGATAAAGTACACAATAATAAAAGGGCCCCAAGCATGGCCTACAACGATAGCGATACAGATAAAGTGGGTACACACCCTACAAACAATAGCGGTGAAAAGTAAATAGCTGCAGCGGTGATAATCAGCTCTAGTCCACGGTAGGGTGGACTTCAGGATCAGTAGAATCCTGGTCAATTGGATCACTCTGATCCAGCAACTCGTCCTCCAGATAACCTATCTCGTAACCTGACATACATTCAAACAACATGAATGTATGTCAGCAAGGGTCTGCAAGCAAAAGTTAGAACCCTTGGCAAGATATATAACAAATTATATATGGCAGTTTTACAGCAGTTAAAGAAATTTACACCAGCATGTATTTCGATGAACTGAAGCAGTTAAAACAATTATGGAAAGTTACACTAGCATGGTAGGTAAATCAATAAGTTACATTAGCATGACAGTTCAGTTATAAGAATTAACAAGGCAGTTGAGTAATGTAACATCAGTCTGTAATTAACTTTATTTTTCAATTATTTAACTGTGTGTGCAAGTCCATGACTAAGACTCCCGCCGTTAGACGAATAGTAAATAAATACACCTTCAAGTGCCCCCGAAGGCGACTCGTTTACTACCGGCTAGTGCCCGGGAACCAACCCCACCCACGTGTAATTCCTGAACCATGAGCCAGGATACTAACCGTCATATACTGGAACACGAGTCCAGACTAGTCACAAGTGACCGACGAGAATAGCCAGCGAGAGCCAACGGCATGTAACTACGAGAGCCAACGGCATGTGACAATGAGAGCCAACGGCAACTAGTAGCCAACGGCATGTAACATTCTATGAGTATCAACAGTTCTAAAATTAACCATGTATGTCCAGAAACATTACCATTCACAAAGTGCGTTCATTTTGATTATTAAGGGGTCCACACACACGCACACGAGTTTAAGCCTAGCATTTCTAAAAAAATGTGTTTGTGTCAGCAATTAAGTGTACAACATCAGATATCACAAAAACATAAAATAACTGCACGCTTGCCTGACTGGGACAGTTTGGGTTGTCCGAGTAACGGTAGGAAGGTTCGCGACGTATCTGTGTCATAAATAATAGCATTTATTATAATTAACGAAAAGTGCTAAAAATGAGAATTAACTAATTGGATCAGAAAGTTAATTATTCTAGTTATTGTTCTAAATTAAGATATATCAAATCATATGTCGTTGGGTCATATTTTTAGTCAAGAATATGGTGGAAGTAGTTTCACGCATCATTTCACGTGTAGATTTTTAGTTATACAACTTTACGTGAAAATGGCCTAATGATCTCCTATCTTCAATTATTTACTATAAATGTAACGGCCTGTTTCTGTATATACGTATCTTGTACGTATTCGATTAGTATAATGATTTATTATGGTATGATTTTATTATTGTCGTAACTCGAGCACGCGATTTAACGATCGCGTTTTTATCTCCTCTAACCTGTGATTGACGTTGGATGCAAGGTCTGAATCATATTAATCAAATCAGATCTTCACCAAACCGATCTTACCCATCAAGAATACCTTGACCAAATCGATTGTCCAATCCGATCCTGATCCAAACATCTTGTCTGACCATCCCAGTCATAGCTAATCTTAACTACATCAATTTTCTAAATCAAGCCGTGATCGTAATAAATCATATGTCTTAATTAAATCGAACTCTCCTAATCAATTCCCGATTAGGCCGATCCTCCGAATCGAATCTTAACCGAGTCGATGTTCCTGATCAGGACATCTTGACCGAATAAAACATTATGAAATTGGATTTATTTATCCCAAATCGATTTCCTAAACCAAATCCAGGTATCCTAACCACATCTACTATCTTAACCTAGGAACTCTATAAACCTTAATTAGAACCCTAGACGATTAAATCAATAATATCCGCGGGAATATTAATTATCCTAATTTAATCTCGTCAAATCATATCTTGTATATAATAATCTGCTTTAAATCTTAATACACTAACTAATTGCTACTAAGTAAATTTTAATCACTAATTACTTTTAGCTAAGAAGTTGACTACCAATTAAATTGTTACTTTTAACTATTACTTTTCCTAAACTATCTTACCTATTTACCTTAACCTAACCCACCCTACCTAATTAAAATCCAACAGAAATGTTGGTGAGATCCAACAACAATATTCAAGCCCCCCACCTCACAACCACTCCCATCAACCTGTCTCCTCCCCTCCCCTTCTTAAACCAACATATTGGAACAAGCAAACCAGCATCAACAATAACACACAAGCATCATCATCGTCGTCACATCTCCATCAGCCACCCACATACGCCAACATCCCACCACCTCCTCCATACAGTAACGCACAAGCACAACCCTCCACAATCAGCCACCACAACAACCCAACCACAGATCAGTCATCCCCAACCTCCTCCACCAGTCAAGCAACAAACAAACACCCCATTACAAACCAGAATCAAAACAAATCGACACCAAAAATCCAAAATCAACAAATCAGGATCCAAATCAGAATCATCCCAAAATCAACCAATCGGAACCCAATTTCAGATTTGAAGTCGTGCGTGGACCGCCGTGACCCCCGATCCACCGTCGCCCGTACGCTGTGCACCGCCGCCAAGCCCAGAGGCCGCCACCCCCTCGATCCGTACCCCCAAGCTCCGGAACCGCCGCGCGACCGCTCCGATCAGCCGCCCAAGCCTCGGATCTGCCCTACCGCCGCTCCGGATCGCCTCCCGAAGCTGCCTCGCACCCCGGGAAGCTGCCGCCGTCGCTCCGATCCCCGATCCCGTCGCCCCGTGCCGGATCTGCACCCCCGTCGCCCGATCCGCCGCCTGGAAGCCGCCGACGCCGCCCCGAGCTCCGATCTGAGCCGCAGCCGCCGTTCCCACCCCGAGCTCGTCACCTGACGTCGATCCCGCCGCGCGCCACCCCGAAGTCGCCGCTGCCCCTTCGCCCTGTGCTCGAGAGAAAGAAAAAAAAAGAAAGGGAAGAGACAGATAGAGGGGAAACGAGAGAGGAGGAGGGGTGAGATATAAGTATATGAAAGTTTTTATATATTAATACCTATTATTATTAATATCATTATTATAAATTCTTAAGTAATTATTATAAAAGTTTTAATTGTTATAAAGTTTATTAACAGTATTATATAGGTTGGTTAGTAAATGATTTTTATATGTTAGTAATTAATAAGCTTAAGATTAATTAAGTTAGGATTATTTAAGTTGAATATTAAGTTAATAGTTGATGTAAATTTGTAAGTTAACATTATCTTATAGTAAGTCTATTTAAAACATTTTAACTGGATGTAGACCATTAAACTGATATCACAAACCCGATTTCGCAGATTAATCCGTGCCCATCTTACGATTGCGTGTGCACCCAAAACTCGCATCGCTTCAGGCAAGTATTTACTAACCGCAAGTATATTACTTTCTACAAACCTCTTTCAAGGCGCAAGTATTTACCCCTTGCAAGTAAATTATTTTTCTACAGGTTTCAAAGGTTCGAGTATTTATCACTTACTACTTTAAACTGCATTGCTCCGGTCTCGTGACCGAAATTACCAAATGATTGCAAATAACAACTTTTAAGTACGTTACTTAAGCTTTATGAACCTAGTGGCATGGTTGGTTGCTTTTACTTTCATTGTTATTGAAATGAAGTATTTGAATTGCTCTCAAACTGCGAAATGTACACCATTGACGAGATGTGATATTGGGCCTTCGGGTAAATTATGGAACTTTGTGCCTTCAGGCAAATTACGGATTATTGGGCCTTCGGGCATATACGGACTATTGGGCCTTTGGGCATTACAGATATTGGGCCGCGGGCCATTTACGGAAAGTTTGCCTTACGGCAAACATGGAACTACGGATTGGCTTTTGGACACTTTGGGTGGGGTGGTCTAGTGTAGTAGAGGCTGGAAAGCTGGATTACGCTCTAGTGGTGAACTTGACCGACACCTGGCCGGGTCGGTGAGTAGAGAGTCACGGGTAGCTCCCGTTGACTTGGGTGTAATGCTGGTCACCTCCCCCTCGGACACTGGGCTTGTCACTAGATCGAGTACATGTTGGCACTCTTGTTTACTTCCGCTACTATCGTGAATGTATAAACTGTTAACTAAGTTCATATCATGTTTTACTTTGTACATCGCAAATGACGTGTCTTTACTTTGTGCATTTCAAAAGCTATGTCTGTCACTTGTTACTCTGAACATGCCATACCTATTGATGTACAAACCACACATGCCATATTTATTGTTGTACACACTACACGTGCCATACTTATTGTTGTACACACTACACATGCCATGCTTATTGCTGTACACACTACACTTGCCATGCTGGTTACTTTACACACTACACCTTGCCATGTCTACTTTCCACACTACACATTGCATGCTCACTACTCTGTTCACCACACCTTGCTACACTTGCATGTTTTATTACGCTACCTTACTTTTCTTGGTTGTGTACCGTGGTGTTTTCCTCGTCCTTAAAATCATTTGCAAACTTTATTATTATCTTGCCGAGGGTCATTTTATTACTAACGTTTTAAATCTTGCCGAGCGACCCTCGCTGACGTATATTTCCTTTTCTGTGAAATATACGTTAGGTTTTGAGCAGAGCCCACCAAGGAGTTTACTTGGGGACCGAGCAGAGGGACCAGGAAAACCAGGAGCATGAGACCCACTACAGAGGAAGACATACGCTTCGCAGCTTGCTAAAGTTTAATATTCATTGTTGTATTTCGTTCAGGTGTATTTTAAACTCCATGTAGCTGTTGTAATGGCCATGCTAGGCCTTAATTCCCTTGTGTACATGTAATCTGGATGTCGAATGTAATGATGGCATTATTTGTCGCTTCGATTGTTCGCAAAGCAAGAACCTGCCAAGTAGTCATACACAGACGCTTATTGTGCTTAAGTCAAAGAAGGAAGAAAAAAAAGTACTTCTTCTTTGCTTTAAGCACAAGCGGGCACGTTCACGTCCTCGCCCCCAAGCATAATGGGAAGCGGGGCGTGACAGGTTTTAGTGGTGGCCCATGCAGGTCTTGCTTTCTGCGAAATGCTCGGAACAATATGGATGTCATTATTAACTAGACTGTCTAGATAAATCTTGTACGCAAATGTTTACTTTGTTTGTTTGCAGCATGGCAGGAAGATGTAACGCGCGACAAGGATCTGGAGATACTGGAGGCGGGGAGGACGACATCCGCCAGATGCTTGGAGTTATGAAGGAAATGCTTGATGTTCAGCACCACTTGGTCCAGCAGGGACGTCAGGCTGCACTAGTTGCTCTACCGCCTCGCCATGAGCCTGGAGCCAAGCAGTTCCGAGAGATGCATCCGACGAACTTCTCTGGACGAGAGGGCCCACTAGCGGCCGAGGAATGGCTTCGCAACACTGCAGATAACTTGGGTCTTGTCCGAGTCAATCCGAACGATTGGGTGGAGCTCGCCAAGAAACAGCTGACAGATAATGCTCGTCACTGGTGGGATGCTGAAGAGGCTAGGCTGATCAAGCCGATTCTTTGGGCCACTTTCCATCAGAGGTTTGATGACCAGTACTTCCCGAAGGCTGCAAAGAGGGAAATGCAGCAGCGCTTCATCAACCTGGAGCAGGGCACCAGGACAATCGATGAGTATGAGGCTGAATTTACCATGCTGAGTCGATTCACCCCTACACTGGTAGCAGACGAGGAGGACTGTGCACACCGCTTTCTACAGGGCTTAGATCTGGACATACAGGGTGTGTTGCCCGGACACACCTTTACTACTCATGAGCAAGTCCTGGTAGCTGCGAAGAGGCACGAGCAGATCGCGAATCAGAAGAAGGAACGTCAGGCAGGCAAGCGTCCGCAGGAGCCGTCTAAGAATGATCTCCAACCGACTCAGACCACTAATTTCAAAAGGCCTGCAACTCCAGTCGACCCCAGATTTACAGTGGTATGCCATCATTGTAACCGGATTGGACACGTCAAGAAGGATTGTCGTGTACTGTTGAACCAGTGTTTGGCATGCGGGGCACCTGATCATATTGCAAGAAACTGCCCTCGTCGCACTGGCAATTCTGCGACCAAATCTATGGTAGCATCAGGATCGACCCAACAGAGACCGCCCCTAGCCCCCCAACGACAAGTTCCTCAACATGCCAATCCCGAACGTAGCCAGCACCAAAATTACTCTATGGTCGCCGAGGAAGTTAGGGACAATGAGCCAGCGATGAACGATGACGTTTGAACCCTAACTATCATCGCACTTAGCGATTTATATCTTGTGCTTATCCTTACTCGTTGCTTCTTAGATGTATCTTTCACTTCTACCGTTACCATTTCGTCTATCATGATTGTTCTTTTCTAGGTGTTGTTTTGATTGTAATTGTTTCAATCTTAGACTTTTTCCATTCAGAAGTTTCCTTCCCTCTATGTCTCTTCCTTCCTTGATACTCTGATCCTTCGTCTATCAGGCTTTTCCTCGATCATACCTAACTTAGGAAATTCCGAGGACGGAATTATTCTAAGGTGAGTAGGATGTAACGACCTGTTTCTGTATATACGTATCTTGTACGTATTCGATTAGTATAATGATTTATTAGGGTATGATTTTATTATTGTCGTAACTCGAGCACGCGATTTAACGATCGTGTTTTTATCTCCTCTAACCTGTGATTGACGTTGGATGCAAGGTCTGAATCATATTAATCAAATCAAATCTTCACCAAACCGATCTTACCAATCAAGAATACCTTGACCAAATAGATTGTCCAATCCGATCCTGATCCAAACATCTTGTCTGACCATCACAGTCATAGCTAATCTTAACTACATCAATTTTCTAAATCAAGCCGTGATCGTAATAAATCATATGTCTTAATTAAATCGAACTCTCCTAATCAATTCCCGATTAGGCCGATCCTCCGAATCGAATCTTAACCGAGTCGATGTTCCTGATAAGGACATCTTGACCGAATAAAACATTATGAAATTGGATTTATTTATCCCAAATCGATTTCCTAAACCAAATCCAGGTATTCTAACCACATCTACTATCTTAACCTAGGAACTCTATAAACCTTAATTAGAACCCTAGACGATTAAATCAATAATATCCGCGGGAATATTAATTATCCTAATTTAATCTCGTCAAATCATATCTTGTATATAATAATCTGCTTTAAATCTTAATACACTAACTAATTGCTACTAAGTAAATTTTAATCACTAATTACTTTTAGCTAAGAAGTTGACTACCAATTAAATTGTTACTTTTAACTATTACTTTTCCTAAACTATCTTACCTATTTACCTTAACCTAACCCACCCTACCTAATTAAAATCCAACAGAAATGTTGGTGAGATCCAACAACAATATTCAAGCCCCCCACCTCACAACCACTCCCATCAACCTGTCTCCTCCCCTCCCCTTCTTAAACCAACATATTGGAACAAGCAAACCAGCATCAACAATAACACACAAGCATCATCATCGTCGTCACATCTCCATCAGCCACCCACATACGCCAACATCCCACCACCTCCTCCATACAGTAACGCACAAGCACAACCCTCCACAATCAGCCACCACAACAACCCAACCACAGATCAGTCATCCCCAACCTCCTCCACCAGTCAAGCAACAAACAAACACCCCATTACAAACCAGAATCAAAACAAATCGACACCAAAAATCCAAAATCAACAAATCAGGATCCAAATCAGAATCATCCCAAAATCAACCAATCGGAACCCAATTTCAGATTTGAAGTCGTGCGTGGACCGCCGTGACCCCCGATCCACCGTCGCCCGTACGCTGTGCACCGCTGCCAAGCCCAGAGGCCGCCACCCCCTCGATCCGTACCCCCAAGCTCCGGAACCGCCGCGCGATCGCTCCGATCAGCCGCCCAAGCCTCGGATCTGCCCTACCGCCGCTCCGGATCGCCTCCCAAAGCTGCCTCACACCCCGGGAAGCTGCCGCCGTCGCTCCGATCCCCGATCCCGTCGCCCCGTGCCGGATCTGCACCCCCGTCGCCCGATCCGCCGCCTGGAAGCCGCCGACGCCGCCCCGAGCTCCGATCTGAGCCGCAGCCGCCGTTCCCACCCCGAGCTCGTCACCTGACGTCGATCCCGCCGCGCGCCACCCCGAAGTCGCCGCTGCCCCTTCGCCCTGTGCTCGAGAGAAAGAAAAAAAAGAAAGGGAAGAGACAGATAGAGGGGAAACGAGAGAGGAGGAGGGGTGAGATATAAGTATATGAAAGTTTTTATATATTAATACCTATTATTATTAATATCATTATTATAAATTCTTAAGTAATTATTATAAAAGTTTTAATTGTTATAAAGTTTATTAACAGTATTATATAGGTTGGTTAGTAAATGATTTTTATATGTTAGTAATTAATAAGCTTAAGATTAATTAAGTTAGGATTATTTAAGTTGAATATTAAGTTAATAGTTGATGTAAATTTGTAAGTTAACATTATCTTATAGTAAGTCTATTTAAAACATTTTAACTGGATGTAGACCATTAAACTGATATCACAAACCAGATTTCGCAGATTAATCCGTGCCCATCTTACGATTGCGTGTGCACCCAAAACTCGCATCGCTTCAGGCAAGTATTTACTAACCGCAAGTATATTACTTTCTACAAACCTCTTTCAAGGCGCAAGTATTTACCCCTTGCAAGTAAATTATTTTTCTACAAGTTTCAAAGGTTCGAGTATTTATCACTTACTACTTTAAACTGCATTGCTCCGGTCTCGTGACCGAAATTACCAAATGATTGCAAATAACAACTTTTAAGTACGCTACTTAAGCTTTATGAACCTAGTGGCATGGTTGGTTGCTTTTACTTTCATTGTTATTGAAATGAAGTATTTGAATTGCTCTCAAACTGCGAATGTACACCATTGACGAGATGTGATATTGGGCCTTCGGGTAAATTATGGAACTTTGTGCCTTCGGGCAAATTACGGATTATTGGGCCTTCGGGCATATACGGACTATTGGGCCTTCGGGCATTACAGATATTGGGCCGCGGGCCATTTACGGAAAGTTTGCCTTACGGCAAACATGGAACTACGGATTGGCTTTTGGACACTTTGGGTGGGGTAGTCTAGTGTAGTAGAGGCTGGAAAGCTGGATTACGCTCTAGTGGTGAACTTGACCGACACCTGGCCGGGTCGGTGAGTAGAGAGTCACGGGTAGCTCCCGTTGACTTGGGTGTAATGATGGTCACCTCCCCCTCGGACACTGGGCTTGTCACTAGATCGAGTACATGTTGGCACTCTTGTTTACTTCCGCTACTATCGTGAATGTATAAACTGTTAACTAAGTTCATATCATGTTTTACTTTGTACATCGCAAATGACGTGTCTTTACTTTGTGCATTTCAAAAGCTATGTCTGTCACTTGTTACTCTGAACATGCCATACCTATTGATGTACAAACCACACATGCCATATTTATTGTTGTACACACTACACGTGCCATACTTATTGTTGTACACACTACACATGCCATGCTTATTGCTGTACACACTACACTTGCCATGCTGGTTACTTTACACACTACACCTTGCCATGTCTACTTTCCACACTACACATTGCATGCTCACTACTCTGTTCACCACACCTTGCTACACTTGCATGTTTTATTACGCTACCTTACTTTTCTTGGTTGTGTACCGTGGTGTTTTCCTCGTCCTTAAAATCATTTGCAAACTTTATTATTATCTTGCCGAGGGTCATTTTATTACTAACGTTTTAAATCTTGCCGAGCGACCCTCGCTGACGTATATTTCCTTTTCTGTGAAATATACGTTAGGTTTTGAGCAGAGCCCACCAAGGAGTTTACTTGGGGACCGAGCAGAGGGACCAGGAAAACCAGGAGCATGAGACCCACTACAGAGGAAGACATACGCTTCGCAGCTTGCTAAAGTTTAATATTCATTGTTGTATTTCATTCAGGTGTATTTTAAACTCCATGTAGCTGTTGTAATGGCCATGCTAGGCCTTAATTCCCTTGTGTACATGTAATCTGGATGTCGAATGTAATGATGGCATTATTTGTCGCTTCGATTGTTCGCAAAGCAAGAACCTGCCAAGTAGTCATACACAGACGCTTATTGTGCTTAAGTCAAAGAAGGAAGAAAAAAAAAGTACTTCTTCTTTGCTTTAAGCACAAGCGGGCCCGTTCACGTCCTCGCCCCCAAGCATAATGGGAAGCGGGGCGTGACAATAAATCATACACTAGCCCAATTTTAGTGATTTTGGTGTCGTTTGGTTCGTTTTGATGGGTACTACGTGATGGTGATACTGGTTCTCCGTTTTGGCTACATATATTAAGGAATTAATTTATTGCGAATTAAGCACACAATTAAGTTGAGCCCTAAATTGGGTTCGTCTAATTTTACGAGGTTCACTGACTAGGGTAACGTTTATACTGTGTTATATAAACATGGTACACATTATTTTATTCAAATTTTATTACACTAACATGGCTTAACAATTATTAACATGTGGAAATAAACATTTAAATAACGCTAATTAACATTACTAACTAACTTGCTCTAATTACATGTCTTAATTGTCTTAATCATGGTGTTTAAATATTCTCACCTAACTTTGACTAAAGGGGGTAAAAGCTAACATGTTGAAATTGTTAAGTCTCTCTCCCTCACATTTGTTAACACATATCCTACTCATTTATAGGTCTGTCCCCTAACTTTCTCCCTCTCACTCTCTTTAACTAATAACCCTATCTCCCCCTTTCTCCAACTGTCCCTCTGTCTTATCTTTCTCTTCTTCTTTTTATTTTATTTATTTTTTTTATTTGTGTTTCCAAAGGCAGCATCAATCGACGCAAAGAGGGGAGGGCTTACTGTGCTCGGAGGGGAAGGAGAAGAGGCGCCGGCGATGCGGGCTTCCAAGTGGCCGCCGGCGGTTCCTGGAGGCGGCGCGGCGGCGCTCCGGCGATAGCACGCTGCGGCGGCGGCTGAGCAGGCGGCGGCTGCGGTTGTGAGGGGCTCCGGCGGCGCGCAGGTGAGAGGGGAATGGTGCTGGCCTAGGGAGGAGGAGAGGAGGAAGGGAAGGAGAAGAAGAAAGGGAAATTGCTTGGGTTTGGTTTGTAAGAAGTGAAATTTGTTTTTCTTTTCTTTCAGATTTCAATGGAGATGAAAATAGAGGGGAGAAGAGTTTGATTTGATTCTGAAGTTGATTTTCAGATCTAGGGGTTCATCTTCATCAATTTCTGATTTGAATTTCAATTGGGTTTTTGGTTTTTAAGAAAACTGAGGGAGGGTTTGCGGATGATTTTATCAGTGAAGAGACGTTGCTTAATTGTCCTAAGGAGAAAAAAAACGCAGGGAACAAATTAAATTAGTTTAGGTATGGGATTAAGACGGGTTTAAAAGATGTTTGTTGACAAACGAGGGAAGGATGCATCTGGCCAAGCACGTCTCTCTTATCATTCAAATAAAGATTGCCGGTTTGGGATTAGGGCAATTTAATGAGATTTGTTGACTCTGGGCAAGCGAAAATGAATCTGCCTACAAATTTGGCTTACTCCCTAACACAAGATTTAAAAGTGAATGTTTAAGCTTAATAAAGTGTTTAAGGTAATTATTAAACTTAACATAAGTGATTAAGAAAAAACAACAATAGTAATTAGTAAATATGACCAAAAATAATTAGCAAAATAATTAAATTAGATTTTTTAATTTAAACGTGATGATTAATCAACGACGATACGGTAAATACAGAAATACAGAGTCGCATACGCGCAACATGAAACATACCGTTGAAAGTCAACCCGACGACTGAAGGAAAAATACCAGTACACACGAACTAAAGCACGGGTAAAATACCGGCCGTTACACACTTCACCTGCGTCGCCTATCCCCAGTCGAACGGCTTGTCAGAGTCAGCCAACAAAAGCATCCTCGGGCCTCTGCAGAAGAGAATAACCGGGCTCAAAGGAACTTGGCCGTAAGAAATCCCCGGCATACTATGTTCGTACAAAACGACCCACAAAACCTCAACGGAGGAAACACAATTCATGTTGGCCTACGAATGCGAAGCCGTCGTCCCAGTTTAGGTCAATGAGCAACCGCTTCGTCTCCAATACTATGTTGAATAAAGAAACTCAGAAGGCCTCGAACTCAACCTACAACTGGTGGATGAGATACGTGAACAAGCTTTGGCGACCCTCATCGAACAAAAAGGATGCATGGCCCGCTATTTCAACTCAAAAGTCCACGAACACAGCTTCCGTATGGGCGACTTGATGCTGCGTAAGGCCACTTTCACTCCTGAGATTCTCAAGGAGGGGAAGCTCGATATGAACTGGGAAGGACCCTACACAGTGATCGATGTACTCGGTCATGCCACCTACCGACTCGCTACTTTGTATGATAGAGAACTTCCTCATCCCTGGAACGTTGAGCATCTGCGGAAGTATATCAATGATTGTACAAAACGGGGTAAAATGATCGAAATCCATCTTCATCTTTTATCCTATGCATGTTCATTATGGATATAAAGTAGATCATTCTTTGACATCAGTAGAAATGCTCTCATCTGCCATAAGTCGAAGGGGCCTCATCCTTCACCACCGAATGACCCACGTCCTCAACCGTAAGCCGAGGGATCCCCCCTCGCCACTGAGCGACCCCCGATACTTGTCGGCCATAAGTCGAAGGGCCTCGCCCCTCGCCACCGAATGACCCACGTCGACCGTAAGTCGAATGGGCCTCGCCCCTCGTCACCGAACGACTCTCGTCTGTCATAAGTCGAAGGGCCTCGCCCCTCGCCACCTAACGACCCTCGTCGGCCGTAAGTCGAAGGGGCCTCGTCCCTCGCCACCAAACGACCTTCCTCGGCCGTAAGTCGACGGGCCTCACCCTCGTCACCGAACAACCCTCGTCGGTCGTAAGTCGAAGGGCCTCGCCCCTCGCCACCGAACGACCCTCGTCGGCCGTAAGTTGAAGGGGCCTTACCCCTCGCCACCGAACAACCCACGTCCTCAACCGTAAGCCGAGGGATCCCCCCTCGCCGCTGAGCGACCCTGATACTCGTCGGCCAGAAGTCGAAGGGGCCTTGTCCCTCGTCGCTGGACGACCATGGCACATATGTCGAAGGATTTTTGCCCCTCTCTACCCAAGGAAACATGATTCATGGTTTAAAAGGTTACATTCATTGATTGAATACGCCTAACATATCCACGACATAACTTGCCTAAAGATTTCTATGAAATTTCAAGTTATAACGTTGAGAGGCCATACACACGCAGATATTCAAATAAAGAAGAAATGCAAATAAAGGAGAAATGTCGCAAAAAGTTTTTTCATTTATTCGAATAAAAGAAAACTACAAAATTTAGCAAAACAGAAGGCTTGCCGACCAAAGATGGAGGGGGGAGCTTCCTGATACCAAGACGCTGGTAAAAGCCTCCATCGCCTTTGAAAGCTTCGACGTAAGCTCAGTCTTCTCCTTCGCAGCGGCCTCCTCGATCCCTGCGACTTTGGCCTGAAGCTCGGCCATCTCCACCTTGCAAGCTTCCGCCCACCTATTGGAGTCGCAAGCTTTGGCCCGAAGATCGATCGTCTCCTTCTTGTAGGTGTCGAGCTCCTCCTCAAGCTAGGACCTCTCCAACTGCCACAGAAGCTCAGCAGATTTGTATAGGCTTGATAGCGACGACAAGCTATCCTTGGCCTTCGTCGCCTCCCACTTGACCACTGTCTTGTCTGCGAGATCTCTCACCAAGGCCTCCTCTGCCTCCTTCGCTCATGCCTCAAAGCTAAGCGCATTGCACGAGAACGGACATCAACAAACAAAACAAGGGTTAGTCAAAAACAACGACCGACTTGGATGATGATAAACAAAGGCTCGGGTGGTATACCTAGTATCCGATCCCCACGAAGAAGTTGGCCACCCTTTCAAGGTCTAACTTCTCTAGGAACTCCAGATCCTTGGGGAGGATCGAGTTCTCCACCAACCTGGCGGTCATCCCAAAGTCCATCAAGGCGACTCATCCTTGCCAATGGCAAAGGGGGGGCAGATGAAACTCACCTTGGATCGGCCCCGAGTATCGAGACGTGTAACGTCCCGCTCCCCAAGATACCCGAAAAGTACGAATCCGTCACTGGTATCCCAGAGTGGCGAGTGTTACAAAGATATAGAAGAAAAGGAACGCAAAAGCTAGCAGGCCACTGCGCACTGCTGAGATAGTACCTGAAATGACTCTAACCACAACCACGCAGAACAAATAACGAAGGAACAACACAAAATAACAACAACTCCAACCAGAGTACAACACTAAAAGTACATCATCCACATGTACATACTGCAATAACTGATACACCATCTCAGTTCTACCCCACCAGTAAACCCCAAGTACAACATCTCTCTGACTCCTCTCCTCTCCCTACCACACACTCTCAAACCTGCCACTGGGCTTCTCTGCTCCACCTGCTACCAACTCCCAGAGCCAACACCTGAAAAGTCAACGGGGGCACGACAACGCATGTCCCAGTAGGATATCCCAACTCCCCGTAGTATACCATCAACAGGCATGAGCTACTATGCATGGAATATAAAGTGCAGTACCATAGCACGCGAGGGAAAACATGGTTATATAATGTTAAAGTAAAAAAAGTGAGAAAACGTACCTGCCTCAATGGTGTATTGCTGTAAAAGAGAGTTAGTACTACGAATCATATAGAAATTAAAGGAATCAAAAAAGTGAATAACGAGAACGACAAGGTATAGGCCAAGAAGGAAATACACAAGGTGTCAAGAGTCAAGTCACATGTATCACAACCAACTATAACTGTCAATGGACTACGAGAGTCTCGAGCCAGGCTAATGCCACAAGCTTATTGGTAAGCTTATTCAATAAGTTGGGAAGCTCATTTATCCACTTTGTTATTGGAAAACATGGGTAAACTATGAATATAAGGATCTGAACTTCATCCCAAGAGCTGGAGTGAAAATGCACACGGCGCAGTGGACACGGACACTGTACGACACCGGGCCTCTCAGCTCCCCTGTCCCTGGCAGGAGTGAGGATCTCCACATATCCATCTCCACAACCAAACCACATCATCACACCTCCAATTAACCACCACTCCCGGTCAGGACGAGTGGGAATAATCACATATCACATCCCCAATCTCCAGGGTCCAGACCTCATATCCATCATTTACTCAGCCTCTCCACCTAAAACCCAGGTTTTACTAACTCACCCTCATTAGAGAGGATTGAGATATATTCAAAATTATAGGTTAATATCATAAGTGACAGTTCGGGGTCATGATGGTATGGGTGCACATATCGCTATAGCTGTTCATCGCTAGACATAGGGTCATGCACTCACGTGACAAGTCATCTATCACAACACATCATCCATTCATAAATACAGTGTATCCATGCCATTCAAGCCTCTAACATCACCAATCATCAATGTGGCTCAAGGTCAACACTAACACATGCACATTTCTCAAATTACCAGATATTGCATTCATTGAGGCATTTCATCGAACACATGACAGAGTCATTAACATGGCCATTATAACATGAGCAAATCCAAGAGCAAATATCACAATGAACTCCTACTTCAAGTAACAAAAATGCACATGCATAATAGAGGAAAATTTAGCATCAACTAATAGTTATATCATCTCTTAAACATTTCAGCATGCAAGAAATTGCAGACAGTCACAACAATTGGCCATATATCATCAATTTTCGTTGAGAATTTGACAAATTTCCTAAATGAAAGTTGGTAGGTATGTTCATGTTGGATTCATATATAAAATTTTATGTAAAGCTGTGAACTGTATGATTTATGGTGAATTGTTTGGTGAAGCCTGTCAAGACTGTTTTTTCAGACAGATTCCAAGATCTGTAAAAATTGCTAATTTAAGACATGTTACAGTTAGAATTTCGAAAACATGACATAGGGGAAAATTGTAGAGCAGGTTGTTATCTTTAAAATGAGACCAAGAACGCTAATTTCCATGGAGTGTGGATGAACTGAGCTCACTTTTGCTACAATGTGTCCAGATTGAATGAAATCCAAACATGTTGTAAAGATGGAATTTTTACTCCTATTTACTGAATTGAACATATGTTAAATTTATGATTTTGGGGTAGAATTTCGAAATCTACACGACTATAATTATTTCAGATTTTTCTTTAATCTAGTTTGAGCAGAAATTACGGCTAAACAAAAAGGCAGAATGCTGGAATTTTTAAGAACAGATCCAACAACACCCAAAGGCAAGTTCTTTCTACAAAATGTGCATGTACAGGTATAATAGGTGGAGATGGGTATCCTACCTCTCTCCAAAATGATGGGAACTTCTCTCCTTCTTCTCCTTCTTCTTCCTCTTCCTCTAATTTCCTTGGTTTTCCTTTTCTTTCTCTCTCTTTCTCCTTCTATTTCTCCTTTCTTTGTTTCTTGCTTTCTTCCTTACTCTTTCTTTTTTTATGCAATGAAATTTCGGCCAACAATGGGGGATATGGTGAGGCATGGCCAATGAGGAGGAGAAGAGAAAAAGAGAGTAGAAGAAAATGAAAAGAAAGGAAGGGAAAAGATAAGAATGAATAAAAAAGAAACCCCTAGAATTTTCTTTGGCTTATGCTATAAGCCATGCCATTTATTAATTGCCATAATACCCTCACCAAGAATGCCCCTCTACTTCTGAATATTTACCATTGTGCCATTACTTTATGCACACACCTCTTTACTTTACACCCCCCTAATTTGCCCAAATGACCATCTTGCCCCTTACAATTCCAAAAATTTACAAATATGTCATTGGCCCTAGCCCCTTTCACACTAGTCCCTCCACACCAATCCTACACACCCACACACCCACACACCCATGCATCATCTCACTATTCATGCATGTACATTACACCCATCACCTATACCAAATGACCAAAATGCCCTTACTCAACCTAGGGAATTACATGATTGCCACTAGCTACCCTTACGCTCATAGCGTATCATATCAACACCTGACACCCTACAACACATATATGGAGACGATACACATGTAGTTCATCGTATATGGCAAATCAGGCTGTGACATCCTGCCCACCTTAAAATAAAGTCCGTCCTCGGAATTTCTAGGGCAAGGGAAGGTCTCGCCAAGGGTCAACGGGTCTAGGAGTCTTCGTACCCACACAACACAACCAGCACTATGCCAAAGACCACCCACATAGAGATATACATATACGCATATTCCACCCATGTATATAGTTATACACATGCATAATAACAACTACATGGTACTACACCAACCATATTCACGCATATACATTCACATAGTCACAAATATACCATACCATCTATCTAATCATATTTATGCTCCAGGGTGTGTCCACATCACGTGTGCACAATATAGGTGTACATATATGGCAAAATGTGTAAGTATTCACTGGTTACTATCACTTATTAAATACCAATTATTATCACATCATTACGATACACTAGCGAATACATATCAGAATACATCCGGCACATATAAGATGCATATACACACACACACACACTATATATATATATATATATATATATATATCTCTCTCTCTCTCTCTCTCTCTCTCTCTCTCTCTCTCTCTCTTATGGGCACACACACAGACATAGCAAAGTTCACACTATATCAAACACGTACCACATATACCATCTACTAACCGTCTAGGGGCGCACACAAAAGCACTATGTGTACCCACTACATGTATATGAATATGAGGCAAGAGTCAAGGACATCAAGGTCCACATAACACACTCGGACATACAGAGTACACACACGAGTTCACATATGTATCTGCACATACATCTATATACGTAGCCACACACACACACACACATACATATACATATCCACATATACACACATATACACTACTTCTATCATCACATGTGTGTATACGACATCACACTTGAGCCATATCACAATACATAGGGCACATATGAATATAACCTGCTTACATATATGCCTGCATCCATATATGAATATACAACGGTATGAAGTCATAGTCACATGGTATTCATACACACTGTGTCACAATCATCGGTGTCTCACCAAGAATCATTGGGTAGAATGATCTTACCACCCAAAAACACAAATACATACATCACACTTATATGCATTATATGCTTCACGGTTATTCATATACAACCGTGTCACGTACACATAATATATACATTCTAATAGCTATCTAACAGCACACAGAATCACTATGTGTGCCTACTACATATACACAACATGGAGCAGGAGCCAAGGACATCTAGGCACATACTTAACATACTCGAATAGGCATGATGCGCACACAGATATACGTACAAGTTTCCATATGTATAATTCTATTCATGCCCAATAACAGCCACATGGTTCCATAACAGTCATATCTATGCATATTTAATCAGCACATGTCGTATGTACACAATGTAGGTGCACAGAAGAACTACGTAACACAGAATAGACATGCATTAACTGGCCACTGACACCAAACAAGAACGACACACACACACACACACACACACACATATACATCACATACACATTCCACTATCCATTTAGTGGCACAAACAGAGCACTATGTGCACTCACTGCGCATATAAATATATGTATTGCACCAAGGCATATGGACACACATACAAACATACACATGCTAACACAGATAATACGCGCATGAATATATATATATATATATATATATATATATATATATATATATATATATATATATAATAAAAGAGGGATGTTATCCGCATGTTTGATCCATCCGAATGGATCCTAGTCTATATATATATATATATATATATATATATATATATATATATATATATATATATATATATATATATATCCAAGTACACAAATATAGGTATAACGTGCTAATAAGCTCATATACCCACATCCATTACGTGCTATATGGCATACACACAGGTAAGGCACAAACATACAAGTATAAGTAATAAATAGATAGGCAGGTACACATACAGACCTTCAACCAAATATACATACACACATACAATCAAGTGTCACATATGCACACATACACATCTTCAAATATCATCTACATACACATGTCTACAGACACCCATAAGGTGTTCACACACACAACCGACATACACACATCTTAAGCACATCATGTACACTTATATGACTCATCAAGACATATATGTCTATCACCATAGACGTACACTCACATGTACCACTCTTAATCGATACGCATATCTAAACAAGAACCCTCAACCATGCCATCACACTCACGTCCTAGTAGGGAAACAGCCTCGTTTCCCCACACCAATACCAAGTACAACATGATTATACCCACTATTCATCAGTAATTGGTATCAATCAGATATTAATATGCCTTACATAAAAGATCAATACCACATATGCATACACTCACCTAACACCTCATATAGTCATTCAACAATATATGACAATATGTCTCTTCATAGTCAATCAATATTCAAGCAAATAGTTACATCACTAACGACACTACACATCTCGTATACACACGTCTACAGAAGTGGGATACAAGGGCCACACATGGATCCACAGGCTCTATGCATAGCTAGATGCCACACACATCTTAATATATACATACACACACACACACAGATATATATTCAATAGATTATACATTACATTAAGTATCCATGAACGTATCCTTAACGTAGCTTGCACATGAATATACCATACACCACACACAATGACGTCATACAACTTCACAAGTCAATAGGCATACCATTCTGGTATGCCTATACAGATCGCGAACTAAGAATCTAGAACGACCCCTGGATAACTCTATACCTCGAGCTCTTAGCATTGGGACTCTGTCCTAAAGCTAGACACTACCCACATAAGGACTTAATTCCTATCTCAAGAAACATCATCTGTACCACCCTTACGCAGCCACATTGCGGTGACCTGCATGGGCCACCAAATGTAACGCCCCGCTCCCCAAGATACCCGGAAAATACGAATCCGTCCCTGGTATCCCAGAGTGGCGAGTGTTACGAAGATAGTGAAGAAAAGGAATGCAAAAGCTAGCAGGCCACTGCGCACTGCTGAGATACTACCTGAAATGACTCTAACCACAACCACGCAGAACAAATAACTAAGGAACAACACAAAATAACAACAACTCCAACCAGAGCACAACACTAAAAGTACATCATCCATATGTACATACTGTAATAACTGATACACCATCTCAGTTCTACCCCATCAGTAAACCCCAAGTACAACATCTCTCTGACTCCTCTCCTCTCCCCACCCCACACTCTCAAACCTGCCACTGGGCTCCTCTGCTCCATCTGCTATCAACTCCCAGAGCCAACACCTGAAAAGTCAACGGGGGCACGTCAACGCGTCTCCCGATAGGATATCCCAACTCCATGTAGTATACCATCTACATGAATGAGCTACTATGCATGGAATATGAACTGCAGTACCATAGCACGCGAGGAAAAAACATGGGTATACAATGTTAAAGTTAAAAAAGTGGGAAAACGTACCTGCCGCAATGGTGTATTGCTGCAAAAGAGAGTTAGTACTACGAATCATATAGAAAGTAAAGGAATCAAAAGTGAATAATGAGAACGACAAGGTATACGCCAAGCAGGAAATACACAAGGTGTCAAGAGTCAAGTTACACGTATCACAACCAACTATAACTGTCAAGGGACTACGAGAGTCTCGAGCCAGGCTAGTGCCACAAGCTTATTGGTAAGCTTATTCAATAAGTTGGGAAGCTTATTATCCACTTTGTTACTGAAAAACCTGGGTAAACTATGAATATAAGGACCTGTACATCATCCCAAGAGTTGGGGTGAAAATGCACATGGCGCATTGGACACGGACACTGTACGACACCGGGCCTCGCAGCCCCTCCGTCCCTGGTAGGAGTGAGGATCTCCACATATCCATCTCCACAACCAAACCACATCATCACACCTCCAAGTAACCACCACTCCCAGTTAGGGCGAGTGGGAATAATCACATATCACATCCCCAATCTCTAGGGTCCAGATCTCATATCCATTATTTACTCAGCCTTTCCACCTAAAACCCGGGTTTTACTAACTCACCCTCATTAGAGAGGATTGAGATATATTCAAAATTATAGGTTAACATCATAAGTGACACGTTCGGGGTCATGATGGCATGGGTGCACATATCGCCATAGCTGTCCATAACTAGACATATGGTCATGCACTCACGTGACAAGCCCTATATCACAACACATCATCCATTCACAAATACAGTGTATCCATGCCATTCAAGCCTCTAAAATCACCAATCATCAATGTGGCTCAAGGCCAACACTAACACATGCACATTTATCAAATTACCGGATATTGCCTTCATTCACGCATTTCATCGAATACATGACGGAGTCATTAATATGGCCATTATAACATGAGCAAATCCAAGAGCAAATATCACAATGAACTCCTACTTCAAGTAACAAAAATGCACATGCATAATAAAGGAAAATTTAGCATCAACTCATAGTTATAGCATCTCTTAAACATTTCAGTTTGCAGGAAATTGCAGACAGTCACAACAATTGGCCATATATCATCAGTTTTCGTTGAGAATTTGACAAAATTTCCTAAATGAAAGTTGGTAGATATGTTAATGTTGGATTCATATATAAAATTTTATGCAAAGCTGTGAACTGTATGATTTATGGTGAATTGTTTGGTGAAGCCTGTCAAGCCTGTTTTACAGACAGATTCCAAGATCTGTAAAAATTGCTAATTTAAGACATGTTACAGTTAGAATTTCGAAAACATGACATAGGGGAAAATTGTAGAGCAGGTTGTTATCTTTAAAATGAGACCAAGAACGCTAATTTCCATGGAGTGTGCATGCACTGAGCTCACTTTTGCTACAAGGTGTCCAGACTGAATGAAATCTAGACATGTTGTAAAGATGGAATTTTTACTCCTATTTACTGAATTGAACCTATGTTAAATTTTATAGGATTTTGTGGTAGGATTTCGAGATCTACATGACTATAATTATTTCGGATTTTTCTTTAATCTAGTTTGAGCAGAAACTACGGCTAAACAAAAAGACAGATTGGTGGAATTTTTAAGAACAGATCAAACAACACCCAAAGGCAAGTTCTTTCTACAAAATGTGCATGTATATGTAAAATAGGTGGAGATGGGTATCCTACCTCTCTCCAAAATGATGGGAACTTCTCTCCTTCTTCTCCTTCTTCCCCTTCTTCTTCCTCTTCCTCTCCTTTCCTTGGTTTTCCTTTGCTTTCTCTCTTTCTCCTTCTATTTCTCCTTTCTTTGTTTCTTTCTTTCTTCCTTACTCTTTCTTTTTTTATGCAATGAAATTTCGGCCAGCAATGGGGGATAGGGTGAGGCATGGCCAAGGAGGAGGAGAAGAGGAGAAGAGAGTAGAAGAAAATGAAAAGAAAGGAAGGGAAAAGGTAAGAATGAATAAAAAACAAAACCCTAGAATTTTCTTTAGCTTATGCTATAAGCCATGCCATTTATTAATTACCATTATACCCTCACCAAGAATGCCCCTGCACTTCTGAATATTTACCATTGTGCCATTACTTTATGCACACACCTCTTTACTTTACACACCCCCCATTTGCCCAAATGACCATCTTGCCCCCCACCATTCCAAAAATTTACAAACATGCCATTGATGTCACGCCCCGCTTCCCTAAAATGGAGGCGAGACGTGAGAAGGTCCGCTCAAGCGTGGAGCTGTGAATCTGCACGCCTGATAAACGTCAATTTAGTATAAGCAGGTCCCTGTAAACGCAAACGGAACAACAACAATAATAATAATAAAATGAGACGGATATGAAATAACCAATCCCAAAGTTTGTCCACAAAATATTCAACATCACAGAAAAGCCACCAGGCTAACAGGAAAGAGTCTAAGGCCCAGAACAAGGCCAAATAAAACATAAACATAACAGAGTATCAAACTAGGTGCCACGCACCGACAACTAAGCAGCTAACAAAGAAGCTAAACGAAGACACTAAGACTGATCTCTAGTGTCTACGAAATCCTCGATCAACGCGGGTTCCGACTCAGCGTCAGCGAACACCGCGTCCTCAACAAGTAACTCAGGCTCGGGCTCTAACATGTGTCACCCAAAAGAGAAAAGGGGCACATGTCAGCAAGTCGAAAGACTTGTGCAAGGAAACGGAAAGAAAGGTAAACTAGCAACCTAGCAGTTAAAGTATGGTGCATGGCATGGCAATTATATCAAGGAAGCAACAAGTAAAGTACAAGTAGCAAGTAACGAGTAACAAGTGGTAGGTATGACATGTATCGTCAAGTAACAAGTACAATGGATCACTCAACGAGTGCCCCATTGCCCGCAGGCTGTGTTCAAGTATCAAGTACAAGGGATCACTCAACGAGTGCCCTATTGCCCGCAGGCTGTGTTGAGCTCGTCTTCTGGAACACGAGCCAGAAAGTGTATTTGGCATAGGATTGTGCCCACGCAAGGTGGGTGCCTAGCCGAAACAAATAGTACAAGTATGTAGCGAAGCTACGCAATCACGATGAGTGTTCAAGCATGCAATGACATGAGCAGATATTCGCGTACCGTTAAGTGAAATTAAACGTGACAGGCAAAATGCAATGACATGAACATATTCGCGTACCGTTAATTTAAATTAAACATGGCAGTTAAAAATGCAATAGCAGTTAAGGATGCATGGATGACATGAACAGTTAACACGCGTACCGTTAATGGAAAGTAAACGTGACATACAAGCATGATGAGGGTGACGGACCAAGCTTCGTTGTCAAGCTAGGTCAAAGGCGTCTAGACGCCTATCCTTTCACCGTCTAGTCTCTTTTACGCTAAAGAAAGGGAAATGGCCTAAGACATGGCCCAAATCAAGAGATGCAAGTTTCACTTGCCTGATACTGAGATTGACGAGCAATGAAGATCGTCACACAAGCTAACTACGGAATGGATCACTGTTATGGCAAAACAATTATTAGAACAACGATTCTAAATCGATTTCTTAATAGAATCCTAATTGTCTAATAATCCATTTTATTAGGGTTTCACAAATGTCAATGTGGGTTATGCTAAAACTAAAGGAATCGAGTATTACCATGAAGAAGCGAAGGAACGATGCCGAGCAACCGCGGCAACGGAAGAACGATCCGGCTCAGATCTGGAAATGAGGGAAAAATCTGGAGAAATGGGGTTTGATGTGGATTTTGGGGGTTTGATGAAGGTTTGGGGAAGATGGAAGGTGGGTTGTGACAAGGGAGGGTTTGGATGTTGGAGGATGAGCTTGGGATGAAGGATTAATGGTTTGAGGAAGATGGGGGCTCAATGGGGGAGAAATTAGGGTTTTAGGTCATGAGGGAGAAGAAGAAAACGTTTGGAGGGGTATTTATAGAGTTTGGTGGCGGCTAGGGCAAAACTAGGGTTTCCTGTACTGTTTAGTCGGTCAAAGAGCAATCACTGACCGACTAGTTTGGGAACTAGTCGGTCGGTTGACCAACGCAGACCGACTAAGTGTAAATAGTAACCCCTGATGAAAATTAGGATTTAGATTTAGTCGGTCAAAGAACAACTACTGACCGACTAGTTTGACATCTAGTCGGTCGATGAACGTTCTTAGACCGACTAAGAGTAAACAGTAACTAGTGTCAAAAAAATTAAAGAGTTAGTCGGTTAAAGAAGCATGGCTGACCGACTAGTTTGCAACCTAGTCGGTCGACCAACGTTCTTAGACTGACTAACGATAAACAGTAACTCCTGAATAATTTTTCAAGCCCGCTAGTCGGTTCAAGAAGGTTTTTCGACCGACTGGATCGTCATCTAGTCGGTCGGTGCCACTTCTTATACCGGCTAACGTGCACTGAAAGATCCGAAATGGAGCGCGAAGCTCCGTGATGGTTTCCTAAGTCTCCTAGGCTCGTTCTAACTCTAAGATATCGACGTTATGAAGCCCGTCACGAATGACCTACTTCAAACACGCCGACCGACGGAAGAATCTAGAGAATCACGACGAAATGAACGAAAATGAAAACTACGGAGACAGAATGGAAATCACAATCAAGGAGAAGAAACCAAATATATATATATATAATAAAATCCATACATGAAAAACCAGTCGTTACATCCTCCCCAACTTAAGAAAAATTCAGTCCTCGGAATTCCCAACACTCACGTGTCCGGGAACAAAAGTGGGAAACTCTCTCGCATCTCATCCTCATTCTCCCAAGTAGACTCTCCAGGCGAGCCGTGTCGCCACATCACCCTCACAAGATTGACAACCTTGTTCCGAAGTGACTTCTGACGCCTGTCCAGAATCTGCACTGGCTGCTGGTCATACGTCAAATCTGGGCGAACGGTAATCTCCGAGAAATCCACAGCATGAGATGGATCGCTAATGTATCGACGAAGTTGCGACACATGGAAAACATCGTGAACTCCTTCCAAAGATGGCGGCAAGGCTAAGCGATAAGCTATCTCGCCAACTCTCTCCAGAATATCAAACGGTCCAATGTATCGCGGGCTCAATTTCCCTCGCTTCCCAAAACGAATCACTCCACGATTCGGGAAAATCCTCAGAAACACATGATCGCCCGGCTGAAACTCCAAAGGACGACGTTTAGCATCCGCCCAATGCTTAAAACGGTCCTGAGCAATCCTCAACCTCTCCCGAATGTTCCTGACAACATCCACAGTCTCCACAATCATCTCAGGTCCCAACAGCTCCCTATCACCAATGTCATCCCAACTCAATGGCGATCGACATTTTCTCCCATACAATGCGGTGAAAGGCGCCATGCCAATAGACGCCTGGTAGATGTTGTTGTAAGAGAACTCTACCAAGTGTAGATGGTCCTCCCACGAACCCTTGAAATCCAACATGCACGCTCTCAGCATGTCTTCCAAAATCTGAATCGTCCTCTCGGACTGGCCATCCGTCTGCGGATGGTACGCCGTGCTGAAACTCAGACGCGTACCCAAACTCTTCTGCAAACTATGCCAAAACTGAGATGTGAATCTCGTGTCCTTGTCCGACACGATGCTCACGGGGACTCCGTGAAGTCACACGACCTCCTGCACGATTCATGTTACATCACTATCCAAACTAGGAAAGGAAATAAAAACGGAGAGTTAAAGAATTTACTTCCATATATCTCCTCGCTAGCGCCTCAGTGGACTGTCCCACTCGGAATGGAATAAAGTGCGCGGATTTGGTCAATCTATCTACGATCACCCAAATCGCATCATTCTGCTTCGGACTCCGAGGTAGTCCAGTCATGAAATCCATAGTGATGTGTTGCCACTTCCACTCCGGAATCGGAAGTGGTTGCAGCAACCCGGCCGTACGCTGATACTCCGCCTTCACTTGTTGGCAAACCAAACAATTGGCTACACTCCGAGCCACACTCCTCTTCATACCATGCCACCAATAGTTCAGACGAAGATCCTTGTACATCTTGGTCCCACCAGGATGCACAGAATACGGCGAGCTATGTGCCTCCACCAACAACTCCTCTCTGATATCTCCAGCTGGCACACACAACCTGGCTCCAAACCTTAGCGAGCCATCCTCATGAATCAAAAAGTCAGTCCGCAGACCAGCTTCAACCTGCCCCCGAATCCTTACCAATTTCGGATCTCCGGCCTGACTCGCCTTAATCCGATCCACGATCGTTGACTGCACCTGCATGTAAATCAACAAAGAAGCCTCCCCGGGAAGAACAATCTCTACGTCAGACCCGCAAAAATCCTGCTGCAATCTCCACTGCGAAGTCAACATCATCACCGCAGGAAGCCTACTCAAAGCATCTGGAACCACATTCACCTTGCCAGGGTGATACTGCAAATCAATCTCGTAATCTGCCATAAGCTCCAACCATCGACGCTGTCGCATGTTGAGCTCCTTCTGGGTAAAAATATACTTCAAGCTTTTGTGATCGGTGAAGATCTTCACTTTCTCACTCAGCAGGAAGTGCCTCCAAATCTTAAGGGCAAACACAACAGCAGCCAACTCCAAATCATGCATCGGGTAATTCTTCTCATGAACCTTGAGCTGACGTGAAGCATAAGCCACAACATGCCCGTGCTGATGCAACACACAACCGAGACCATTGCCAGAAGCATCGCAAAAGAGATCAAATCCACCGCTGCGATCAGGCACGACAAGAATAGGGGCAGTCGTCAAACGCTCTCTCAGAACACCGAAGGCATCCGCACAATCACCCGACCAAACAAAAGCAACATCCTTCCACGTCAACCTGGTCATCGGCTCCGCAATACGAGAAAAGTCCTTAATGAATCGCCGATAGTAACCTGCAAGCCCAAGGAAACTCCGGATCTCAGATGCTGACGACGGAACAAGCCACTCTCTGATGGCCCTGATCTTCTCGGGATCCACTGAAATACCATTACCAGTCACCACATGCCCGAGAAAAGCAACACTGTCCAGCCAAAACTCGCACTTTGAAAACTTAGCATACAACCGATGCTTCCTCAAAATCTCCAACACCGTCCTCAAGTGCGAGGCATGCTCTTCCTCCGACTTCGAGTAGATCAGAATGTCGTCAATAAAGATAACGACAAACTTATCCAAAAAGTCATAGAAAATCAGATTCATCAAATTCATGAAAACTGCAGGTGCGTTAGTTACACCGAAAGGCATAACCACGAACTCATAGTGTCCGTACTTCGTTCTGAAAGCTGTCTTCGGAACATCCTCCTTCTTCACCTTCAACTGATGGTAACCACTCCTCAAATCCAACTTAGAAAACACCCTCGATCCTCCCAGCTGATCAAAGATATCATCGATGCGAGGCAACAGGTATTTATTCTTGATGGTCACCGCATTCAATTCCCGATAGTCCATGCACATGCGACGCGAACCATCCTTCTTCTTCACCAGCAGCACCGGTGCTCCCCACGGCGACACGCTGGGATTGATGTATCCCTTCCGCATAATCTCATCCAACTGCCTACGCAATTCTTCCAACTCTGCTGGTGCCATACGATATGGTGCCTTCGAAATGGGCTGCGCACCTGGAATAAGATCAATAGAAAACTCCAAAGCTCGATCAGGCGGTAATCCAGACATCTCCTCGGGGAAGACGTCACCAAAATCTCGCACCACAGCTGGCCTCTCCAACTCCATCTGCATAGCCACAACCTCCACCGGTCTGGCCCGAAATCTGACAGGACCAAGCAAACTGCTACCACGACTGAACTCAAATACTGGATGTCCGGGAATCTCGAACACCACCTTCTTCCTCCGACAGTCAATCGTAGCATAGAAGCTCGCAAGCCAATCCATCCCAAGGACCGCATCGTAGTTGATGATATCGTGGACAATGAAATCAGCACAAAGCTCACGTCCACAAACCACCAACGGACAAGAATTGCACCCACGATGCACCGAGACCACACCGTTCCCTGTGACGATATTCCAACTCTTAGGAAGAGAGGACGTCGACAAGGAATGCTTCTCCACGAAGCTCCGGGCCAAAATGCACATCGACGCACCTAAGTCAAAGAGGACTCGTGCAGGAAATGTGCAAACCAAAACCACACCTAGCAAACAATCTAACAATCAAATCCTATTCTAGCAACAAGCATGAGCAAGCAACCAACATAATCAACAATCGAACTAACTAAGGAAGAAAAATAGCTAGAATGAGCGTTACCTGTAATAACCTCATCCGCGGCCATGCTCTCCTCCTCAGTCATCAGAAAGGCCTGCCCTCTCGGCGGAACAGCCTGCCGAAAGGCCTGTCTCTGTGGAACAAGGGGCGCTCCATGTCCAGCGGGCACAGGAGCTCGCTGCTGCAACGGCTGTGCTGCAATAAGTCCCCGCCAAGGCTGCTTCGACCTCGGGCACTCTCGGATGGTGTGGGCAGGATCTCCACAGACAATGCACTGTCCGAGAAACCTCCTACACTGATCCCTGAGGTGTCCAGTCTTGCCACAGAAATGGCAAGTCTTCAGAATAGGCCCTCCTGGCCTCTTGAACTGCACCGGATGATTAGGCTTGAAACCAGGCCTAACCACCGCCCTGGCCTGCACCATAGGCATCTTCCCAGCTCCTGAAACATGTCCCTTCCTCTGGTTCAAACTCAACTCCTGCCGCCTCGCAGCAATCAGAACCTTCTGATATGTCTCCAAGTCAGAAGAGGTCACAAAGCTCTGAAGCTCCAAGGCAAGTCCCTGAAGAAATCGCTGAGCTTTCTCATCGGCATCTTGCACCATCTTAGGTGCAAACCGACTGAGTCTCGTGAACTCTTGGTGGTACTGATCCACCGACAAGCTCCCCTACTTCAGATCTATGAAGCGCTGCAGCATCACCTGCCTAGCAGCCTTCGGGAAGAACTCTCCATCAAATCTGGACTTAAAGGTAGCCCAAACTATCGGCTCCACCAGCATCTTCTCTTCAGCATCCCACCAGTTTCTGGCATTGTCCTTCAGCTGCCTCTTAACCAAATCAACCCATCCAGCCGGGTTAATCTTCGCCATCGCCAGGTTATCCTCAATGTTCCGAATCCACTCATCGGCAGCCAGAGGACCCTCAGACCCATCAAAATATGCGGGACCCAGCTCCCGAAATTTCTTCGCTCCCGGCTCGGAGCGAGGGGCATCCGGAAGTGCCCGGGCAGCTCGAGCAAGTGGAGCATTCTGGACTTGCAGGAGCACGCCCTGCTGCACTTACATCATCTGGATCATCATCCGCATCATCTCTCCATTGGTGGGTTTCCGCCTAGGCTCCTCATCATGAGGGGGTGCACCACTACCTCCACCACGGGTGAATCGCCTTCCTGCAATCTAGTGACACAGAAAACGAAGCAGATTAGAATCATAGCTTATGACTCGGATATCGAACTTATTTGTTGGACAATCTTATATTATTATCGTTATCCCAATAATTGCAGTTACAGAGGACCTGCATGGGCCACCACTATAACCTGTCACGCCCCGCTTCCCTAAAATGGAGGCGAGACGTGAGAAGGTCCGCTCAAGCGTGGAGCTGTGAAGCTGCACGCCTGATAAGCGTCAATGTAGTATAAGCAGGTCCCTGTAAACGCAAACGGAACAACAATAATAATAATAATAAAATGAGACGGATATGAAATAACCAATCCCAAAGTTTGTCCACAAAATATTCAACATCACAGAAAAGCCACCAGGCTAATAGGAAAGAGTCTAAGGCCCAGAACAAGGCCAAACAAAACATAAATATAACAGAGTATCAAACTAGGTGCCACGCACCGACAACTAAGCAGTCTAACAAAGAAGCTAAACGAAGACACTAAGACTGATCTCCAGTGTCTACGAAATCCGCGATCAACGCGGGTTCCGACTCAGCGTCAGCGAACACCGCGTCCTCAGCAAGTAACTCAGGCTCGGGCTCCAACATGTGTCACCCAAAAGAGAAAAGGGGCACATGTCACCAAGTCGAAAGACTTGTGCAAGGAAACGAAAAGAAAGGTAAACTAGCAACCTAGCAGTTAAAGTATGGTGCATGGCATGGAAATTATATCAAGGAAGCAACAAGTAAAGTACAAGTAGCAAGTAACGAGTAACAAGTGGTAGGTATGACATGTATCGTCAAGTAACAAGTACAAGGGATCACTCAACGAGTGCCCTATTGTCCGCAGGCTGTGTTCAAGTATCAAGTACAAGGGATCACTCAACGAGTGCCCTATTGCCCGCAGGTTGTGTTGAGCTCGTCTTCTGGAACACGAGCCAGAAAGTGTATTTGGCATAGGATTGTGCCCGCGCAAGGTGGGTGCCTAGCCGGAACAAATAGTACAAGTATGTAGCGAAGCTACGCAATCACGATGAGTGTTCAAGCATGCAATGACATGAGCAGATATTCGCGTACCGTTAAGTGAAATTAAACGTGACATGCAAAATGCAATGACATGAACATATTCGCGTACCGTTAATTTAAATTAAACATGGCAGTTAAAAATGCAATAGCAGTTAAGGATGCATGGATGACATGAACAGTTTGTAGGAATATTATGCCCTCGAGGCCATTTATTCCTGTGTGAATAGCACAAACATCTTATTCGAAATAACAGTAAGCTGTATGGTAATAATTTATCTAAGTTATATTGTAATGTAGTTAACATTAGATATCAACTTAGGTAAAGTCCTGAGACTTTATGCAAGGTCAAACGGGTATCGATATGAGTATCTCGATCATGGAGAAACGTTTGACCGTCTGTAGCATAAGTCTAAAATGGTTCGTTGTCGCAGATGTTCCGAGACAAGGATATCGAAACATCGGATAGACCATTGTGTCTTAGTCTTCACCGTTTAGCGGTGGCGATGATCTCATGATCGCTTGACTTGGCGAAGTCGAAGACGAGACACAGGTGCTCATTAGAATGAGTTCACTGAACAATCCACAAGAGTTATCATATGGTTACGTTGACCAATCTGTCAATGATAACTCTTAGTGATGATAGGCTAGTTGGTCTTTTGACTTGAGGTCATTTTGATGAACCTGTGCATGAACGGTGCCGCTTAGATCACTGACCTAACTTCGAGGCTAGGCCTGTTGAAAGGTCTTTGATTGGATGTCACCTGAAGCATATGAGAAGAGTAATGACCAAGAGAGGATTCGTCTCTCCCGGTCAATGGGAGTTAGTGTCGTAGAGTTAGTTCGGTCTTTAGTATAATCTCTGCGCAGAGTATGTTGGAAGAAGTCCAACATTAATTGACTAAAGATCGATAGAAACTAACCAGAGTCAAGTTATTGGGGTTGACAGTTTTGACCGTACCCTAGACTTGATCTACACGACACAGTTTAGACGAAGAGACTATAACTGCAGAAATCATCACAGACACGGTCAGGGTGGTCCCGACAATTCTTATGTTGATGAGCTAACCACATTATGATGATGCTGAAACAGGGACGGCAGCCACTGCTCGTGGTCTTTGTCGTGTAGGGCTTCGAGCCCAACCTGTAGTAGGGTCAGGCCGTAGGGTCACACAAAGAGTGCGACCTTCGTCTAGTAATAGGTAGAAATTAGTTAGGGAGAATAATTGCATTTTTGATGCAAGTGATGTAATAATTGCATTTGATGCAATATGGTAATTTAAGCCTAGATAGGGACTATTTTGCATTTGATGCAAAAGCGATTAAATGTGTATTAAATTGTTTAATACAATATTTAATAATATAAACGCAAGGAAAAGTTCACGGGTAAGACGGAAATATTCCGGTCTAGACCCAGGTTCGAACGACGTCCAAATCGGACACCAAATGCTCAAGTTAGAGCCAAAACAGCCCAAAGAATCAGACCAGGACAGGCCCAGTAAATGCAAGGCAGAACAGGCTACCTGGGCTAGCCCAGGCGTTGCCTGGGCTAAGCCCAGGCATGGCCTGGGCTAGCCAGGCCCAAGCCTGGGCGCAGCCCATGCGCGGGCCTGGGCGCGCCCAGGCCGCCTGGGCGAGCCCAGGCGGATTTAGGCGCGCGCGGGATGCGTGGGGCCCACCCACGGGCCCCACCTCTAGGGTTTTGAACCCTAAGTGTGCTGAATCAAATGACGGCTCAGTTTTTGTGAAAAACTAGCCTTGGGCTGATCTTTGGACGATCAATTGAGTGGTCAAACGACCTCCGATTGACGAACGGTTTTTTCCTATGCGTTCACCGTTGAACACCCTTCGAATTGATAGGTTGTATCAATCTTGAAGCTCAACGGTGAGTGAGTTAAAATTCACGGAAGTTTGCACTTTGTGAAGTGCAAACTAACTTGATTTAATTAACTCTAATTTTAGTCCCACATCGAATTTTGAGAAAGGGGGAGAGTCCGCCGCCTATATAAATAGGGGTCTCCCCCCTTTCTCAAATCTCGTCCCAAGCTCTAGATCTGAGCGGCTCTCGTAAATGTTGGAGCACGCTCGGATCTAGGCTTAAATTAATATTTCTCATCTCCCTAAATTTCTTCCTTACTCCTGAGGGCTCTAGCAAAGCCATGAAGGAGTTCGGATTCTGGATCCGAAATCTAGGCGGAGGTTTCACTCGTGTGAAACTTTCTTCGGCGCGTGGTTGGCTCGGCGGCACGGGGATTGATCGCCTCAGGATGCGAAGCGGATCGAGGGGCGGCTTGGCGTAGGACGGGAGCAGCTCGGAAGACGGCGCGGAACATCTCGCCTGCTCCAGGGCTGAGATTCCGGGTATGTGGTTAAAGTATTTTATTAGCATTAGTTTAGTTTAATCGCAGTAGGCTAGATCCTTCTTGGGATGGTCAGATCCATCCCAAGTCGGCATAGATCTTGGCATAGGGTCTTGGACCTTAGGGCTAAGTTAAAAATGTTTTAACTGCATGTTAATTAGTTAACATAGTTTTTCTTCCGCTGCTATTATTTTTCTGTCTATGTTCCGTCCAACTTAGGACGGGACTAGAATTTTTGTGCCCTAAGGGACGCCAATTCCCAACACAATTAACATGTGTACCGTTAAGGGAAAGTAAACGTGACATACAAGCGTGATGAGGGTGACGGACCAAGCTTCGTTGTCAAGCTAGGTCAAAGGCGTCTAGACGCCTATCCTTTCACCGTCTAGTCTCTTTTACGCTAAAGCAAGGGAAATGGCCTAAGACATGGCCCAAATCAAGAGATGCAAGTTTCACTTGCCTGATACTGAGATTGACGAGCAATGAAGATCGTCACACAAGCTAACTACGGAATGGATCACTGTTATGGCAAAACAATTATTAGAACAACGATTCTAAATCGATTTCTTAATAGAATCCTAATTGTCTAATAATCCATTTTATTAGGGTTTCACAAATGTCAATGTGGGTTATGCTAAAACTAAAGGAATCGAGTATTACCGTGAAGAAACGAAGGAACGATGCCGAGCAACCGCGGCAACGGAAGAACGATCCGGCTCAAATCTGGAAATGAGGGAAAAATCTGGAGAAATGGGGTTTGATGTGGATTTTGGGGGTTTGATGAAGGTTTGGGGAAGATGGAAGGTGGGTTGTGACAAGGGAGGGTTTGGATGTTGGAGGATGAGCTTGGGATGAAGGATTAATGGTTTGAGGAAGATGGGGGCTCAATGGGGGAGAAATTAGGGTTTTAGGTCATGAGGGAGAAGAAGAAAACGTTTGGAGGGGTATTTATAGAGTTTGGTGGCGGCTAGGGCAAAACTAGGGTTTCCTGTACTGTTTAGTCGGTCAAAGAGCAACCACTGACCGACTAGTTTGGGAACTAGTCGGTCGGTTGATCAACGCAGACCGACTAAGTGTAAATAGTAACCCCTGATGAAAATTAGGATTTAGATTTAGTCGGTCAAAGAACAACTACTGATCGACTAGTTTGACATCTAGTCGGTCGATGAACGTTCTTAGACCGACTAAGAGTAAACAGTAACTAGTGTCAAAATAATTAAAGAGTTAGTCGGTTAAAGAAGCATTGCTGACCGACTAGTTTGCAACCTAGTCGGTCGACCAACGTTCTTAGACCGACTAACGATAAACAGTAACTCCTGAATAATTTTTCAAGCCCGCTAGTCGATTCAAGAAGGTTTTCCGACCGACTGGATCGTCATCTAGTCGGGCGGTGCCCCTTCTTATACCGGCTAACGTGCACTGAAAGATCCGAAATGGAGCACGAAGCTCCGGGATGGTTTCCTAAGTCTCCTAGGCTCGTTCTAACTCTAAGATATCGACGTTATGAAGCCCGTCACGAATGACTTACTTCAAACACGCCGACCGACGGAAGAATCTAGAGAATCACGACGAAATGAACGAAAATGAAAACTACGGAGACGGAATGGAAATCACAATCAAGGAGAAGCAACCAAATATATATATATATATATATATATATATATATATATATATATATATATATATAATCCATACATGAAAAACCAGTCGTTACAATTGACCCTAGCCCCTTTCACACTAGTCCCTCCACACCAATCCTACACACCCACTCATACACACCCATGCATCATTTCACTATTCATGCATGTACATTACACCCATCACCTATACCAAATGACCAAAATGCCCTTACTCAACCTAGGGAATTACATGATTGCCACTAGCTACCCTTACGCTCATAGCATATCATATCAACACCTGACACCCCACTACACGTATATGGAGACGATACACGTGTAGTTCATCGTATATAGCAAATCAGACTGTGACAAAACGAGAGCCGATTGAGCAGTAATACTCGATCGAACTCCCCAGGAATTGAGCTGACCAAAGGAGCAGGCGACACGATATCACCCCATGGCTACTGATCCAGGAGTGGTGTCATGGAGGCCTGAGACACTGAAGGGGTCTCCACCACCACCGGAGGCTCAAGAGGAGCGACCCCCTTACCTTTCCCAATGGGATCCTCCTCTTCCACTCGCCTCCTCTTTAGAGATTCCTCCTCCCCATGGAAGGGCATCTCCCTCTTCTGGCCAACCACTTCAGTCGGTTCAACCACGTCGGTAGCGTCGACGTCGACCACCTCATGTGGCTCTGCGACCACGACGGAAGCTAGGGGCACAGGGGGCCGTACGGGAGCCTGGTTGGAGGCCTGATCGCTCCGTATTTTACACCCTTTTTCTGCATGTTTGCATGCCACTTTGATCGCTCATATCGTGTTTTTCACGAGTATTCGACAATATTATGATGCTTTTCACGATTTCTTGTTTTTGTCGTATTTCAGGAGATATGGAGCGATTCGGAGTGATTTTGAGATCAAGAGAATTTGCACCCACTCCGGAGTGTCACCCAAGGCTCTTTTGAGGGCTATTTGGCGATGGAAGGCAAGTGGAAGAAGAAGGAACGTCGTAGGAGCGACGATGAAGCGAAAAGATGAAGATTGGGCATCTGCAGCACCTCACTCGGCCGAGTGAACCACCCACTCGGCCGAGCAAGGAGACCGCTCGGTCGACCAGACCGGACACGCATCAACAGAAGGAATTGGGCGTGCACTCGGCCGAGTGACGATAGTCCACTCGGCCGAGCATGGAAATCCCCTCGCCCGAGTGGCATGGGAAAATCCACTTCAAAAGAGGCCGACTTACTGTTAATGTACAGGTTTTTGACGGTTCCGACTCGGCCGAGCAAGAAATGCCCCTCGGCCGAGTGAGTAAAGCCACTCGGCCGAGTCACTTTCGAAGACAGACCCCCAAGATCCCCAACTTACTGGAATTTTACAGGGTTTGTCACTCGGCCGAGTGACATTTGTCACTCGACCGAGTGAGCCGCTCCACCTGCTGCGTAAACTGTGATTTCTGGGCTACGCATGGGCATTTTTGTCACGAATTTCTGGGCGATTTTGAGGGGTATTTAAACCCAGTTTTTGCCATAGTTAGGAGAACTTTTTTGATACTTTTTGCAGCCTTTTTAGAGAGCTTTTTAGGTAATTAGATTTAGGCTTTTTGAGAGATTAGAAATGGGATTTTTTGTTGGATGCTATTGGATTCTCATTGGGTTGTCTCCTTTCTTGTCAAAAACTCTATTTTTATTGATAATTTCTCCATTGCAATGAATTGTGCTGAATTTTCTATTGAATTTCTTATGAATTGCATGATGATTAGTGAGTAGTTTTATTGTCTTAGGGCTTAGGGATGAACCCTATGGACCCTATTTCTGAATTGTGATGAATTGGTGAAATCCTTGCTAGAATTGATTAGGGTTAGGTTGGGATTGATAAATTACGGGTAGCTAGGGATTCATATCGATTGGGATTTGCAAGAGATTGGGTCCCAATTGATAGGAAGCCCTAAAAATTCGATTTAGATTTACAATTGGACTTTTCTAGAATTGGTTTGCAATAGATTGGACCAAGGCTAGGGTTTTCAATCGTAAGTCTTTACACATACCCGTCTGCAAGAGATTGGACGGGTAGGAACTATATCAACCTAGGTCGTAGCTCGAGTTTGCACGAGGGTGGGCTCAAGATACGATTGAACGATGATGTCGATCCTAATGCTGGCGGCTTAGGTTAGGGTTTGCAAGAGATTAGGCCCTAATCTAGGTTTGCTATAGACCAGCAATAGCGTGACAGTGTTTTATTCTCTTTACTTAGTGTTTTCTTTTTCCTTTATTACTTTTATCTTTTTACTCCTTATTCGTGCTAACATTTCCTTTGAAACTCTGTTTTCCCTTGCATGTACACGAGATCTACGACGAACCCCGAGGAAATATTATTTGATCCGGAAATCGAGCGTACCGTGAGGAGGATCAGAGCCGAGAGAAGGCACGCTACAGAGGACGGTTGTATGAACTGTGTGGAGACATCGGAGGAGCTAGCCGCACGAATGGCGAGGATCATATCCATTAGAGATAGGCTTCGGCCTAAGACTTCTTCCACCACATCATCCATCGCCATGCCGGAACTAGCGGCGGACAAGAATTTTGAGCTAAAAACGGGATTGGTAGTATTGATGCAACAAGATCCGTTTCATGGGAATGCCCATTGATTCGGGTTCAATATTACATATTTAACCCCCCATTTAGCCCTATTTTGTGCTCATGTGATGCTAAATTTATCTCTAATTCATACGTATTTTCTACACATTTATTTATTAGAGAAAACACACTATTTCAGCACAAAACAACATTTAACGACGTATTTCTGCACATTTTATATTTTTCCTAGCACCGTCTCGATCTCACGATTCCAACGACTATTTATTTGTATTTTTCTGAGACCTGTGCTAATTACTATGAATTTTTGAGTGCAGAATACCATTTATTGGAAATAAATTAATTACGCACGCATCTTGGCGCAACACGTGGCGCTCATCCGACGATTCCCGCTTCATCCTACGGCTATCGCGAGAGGGCGACGCGGAAATTCGTCAACCGTTCGATCGCAATCGAACGACGGAGCGCTACCCAGACAAATGAATCGACGAGCGGGCGACGTGGCCAAGTTTCAGCCGCGCGATCTTGATCCAAAGGCCCACAGACGAGCGGATCGCGAGCGAAGGCGGGCGAATCTCTGTGCCACGTGTCGACATCCAACACAACCCCCGCTCGACCAGACGGCTACCAATCGCCCCGCAAATTCAAAGCGCTCGAGCGACGTGGCTTCATCGCCTTCGTCCGTGCATCATCCAACGGCTAGGAATGTCCCCGCAATTTGAAAGCAGGCGAAGCGACGTGGCCGAATTTCATCCACCCGATAGGCGATCAACGGTGTGGATCAACCCGAGCTGGGATCGGAAATGTTAACGGGCGCGAGAGGAAGCGAAGTGGGTTTGGCACGAGATTTAAAGGACAGGTGTCGGCGTGTGGTTAAATCCCGCACGGATGTGCGGCTCTCGTTTGCTCCGATCGAGATCAACGGCTGAGATCGGTTCGGGTGCGGGTTTTGCAACCCGTTAAGCAACCCAAACCCGCAATGCCTATTATATAAGCGTATTTAGTGTTTTTGGGCGTATTCAAGCAGATTGGGGCGTATTTTGGGCGTATTGGAGGCTCTAGGAGCCGTATTCTCCCCCTGAAAAATTCTGTAAAATTTCAGAGGCTTGTTTTATTATTTTCAGAGAGTTTCAAGGAGAATTGGTGATATCTTCTTCAACTTCTATCCCGTATTTTGGTGTTTTCTATTGTATTTTGCTATGAACTTGAAGTATTTTGTTATGAAACTTGTTTATTATTGCACGATGAGTAGCTAGAACTTATTTGTGCATGGTATGGAGTAGTTAGGGGACATTATTCGTGTTTATTTGGTTGTATTCCATTTGCTAAATCGTTAAACGTCGCTAAAATTGTAATCGTTGTTCGTAAATCGACTTTTTTAGATTCCAAAAGAATTAATTTAGTTAATGATCGCCCCAAAAGGGTGAGATTTGATCTCCCCAAAAGGGAGTTTCATACCGTAGTTTTGATCTCTCCAAAAGAGAGTTTCATATCGTATTATAGTTTTAGCGACGATCTTTTTGAATATTGTGTTTGAATCCCCAAAAGGGCATCTTCCGATGAATTTCTCCCAAAAGGAGAATTCATTGAGTTATATTGGATATTTTTCCCGGTGAATTGCTCTCAAAAAGAGAATTCATTGTGATATATTCATCAACCAAATTAATACGAATCGTTGATCCTAATGAACCCATACCATGCGCATACTCTTTATAGATATTTTCTTACACGTATCTCTATGTTTATATTGTTCACGTGTTCACATCACCATCACCGTCATCATTTGTTGAAGTGGTTAGTTTCTTTTCGTAGGATTTCTATTTGTTTTGAATTGTGGTTGCAACAGATTTCTTCCCGTGGATTCGACATCTGGACTCCCAGATTTTACTACTTGTACGGACTCTTGCGCTTGAGAGAGAGCACCTTTCCGGTCCCACCAAGTTTTTGGCGCCGTTGCCGGGGAGGAATGGTTTGTGACTACGGTTTATTTCATTTAGAGGACCTTCGGTGAGATCTTTCCACTTTACTGTACATAAACTTTTTTTTATTATTTTATTTTATTTTATTTCAAAATGGAATATATGAACTTCTATTGCACAAACAATCTTTATGATGCCCGATATGCTAATGCACACAAACATAGAATGGAGAAGCTCAAAATTGTTAATTTTAATCAAACTGACTGTGAAACTTTCTTTCAGGCCTGGAGGAGGTTCACGGACATTATATCGAGCTATCCGCAGCATGGGTACACAAATGAAGAGCTTATGGCGTTCTTCCTAGATGGACTACAACCGCAACTGCAGGAATTATTGGGAGGTATGACGCCGACAGTGGCGTGGGAATACATGGAGTCTCTGCAAGAAAACGAAGAAACCGTGGAAGAGACTTCAGAGAGCGATTCAACGGAGCCTTCATGCCTCGATCAAGAAGAGCAAAGCGTAGACGTACCTTTGCAATCCTTGAAAGAGGATGCTTACCTGACTATTCAGACACAGGAGGCCACATCCCATCAATTCCAAGAAAATTTCCTTGCTCGGAGTCGGCAGATTCAGAAATCCATCGAAGATCTTACTCTGATTGCCACTTGTTTAGAAGAAGGTAATGCTTTTGAAACTCAATTTAAAGAATCTAATACGAGTTCATCTTCTATTGCATGAATATCGAGCGAGCCATGTCACGTTGAGGACACGATTATAAATATACACATGGCAGAAAGTGTGTGCAAAAGAGAGGACGAGCTAGCAATTTTGGATGAACGAGAGGAGGAGACAGCTAGGGAAAAGGGTTTTGAGATTATCGCCATGGATTCAGGACCATGCCCTCCTCCAGTTTTGTCCCAAAATCATTTATCCCTCTCCCCAACGATCGAGCATCGTACAGAGAGTAGTGCATATCTTTCAGGGAGTAGTCGTCAACTTGCTTTAATTTCTTTCACTTATTTTGATGACTACATTTGGAATAATTTTATTTCGAAGAATTTTAAACTAAAATGGATTGACGTGACTCATCTCTTGCAGGATATAGGTGGACATATTATAGAGATGCTGGGAGTTACGTTGCTGGGATCCAGTTTAGTTGTTGGAGGAAGAATAATCGCCGAGGAGCACAAGGAGCAAATTGAACAACTTCCTCCACCATCAAAGATTCGGGATCCGCCATTTGATCACGGTGTGTTCTTTCCAGTAGTGTAGATTTTATATGCTTTCTAGGTTGCTTGCGTGAATAAACTCGTACCTCTTCCGACATTGAGGACAATGTCCATCTTTAGTTGGGGGGTGTGTGTGAGACCTTAGGATTTTTTTTTGAGAAGAATAGATCACCAAATCTCATCTTTTAAAAACTCCTTTATATGCCTCAAATGCGGATGATTATACGTTAATTGAGTTCTAAAAATTGTTTATGGCTTGATTAATTATTTTTCCTTCATGGAATTGCAGTTAATATGCTATTCATGAAAATTTTCAATTTCCATGATTAATATCTCGAAATAATTTGAATTGATTTCATGCATGCTAATGTGATGGAAAAAGCTTAAGTATACACGATTTTTAAGAATAGTCTTCAAGTTGAAGAGGAATGTGGCCATGGTCGTTAATGTTTATGTTTAAAGAATGGGTGTTGAGTTGCTTACAAAGAAAAAAAAGAAAGAAAAGAAAAGAAAAGAAAAATGAATGAAAAATGAATGAATAAGTATGTCACTAATAAAAAACTTGGTTGGCTCGAGTAGCACAGTCCGAGGGGTCTGTTTTGGCCTAATGCCCTATTATCGTCTGATTTGGGAGCCATTGACCGAAACCTCACTCATTTGATGGAGCGATCCAAGTTATACTTTTTTCTGCGAATGTTGCTTGATGCGCGTTACGCGGAACGAATAAAAGAAAAGAAATGGTGAATATACTAAGCAACTTCAATACCCATATCTTTGATGATTGTTTTGATAGGCCAATTACTTGGAAATGAGAAAACTAGGATAAAACGACGTGTTATACTTTCGCTTGCGCAAAACGATGCTTGCATGTTATTTATTCATACTAAATTAGAGAAAATTTCATGTGATTGATTTTGTTCATGTATGTGTATATTGATGGTCAAGATCATGTTGGAATGCGTATTATTGAGCCATGCCATGAGCGATTTGAAAGAACTTATTGTTTTATTACTCATCCGTATTTATCGCTATTTTTGCAAGAGACTAGCAAATCGCTAGTTGGGGGGTGTGATTCGGGTTCAATATTACATATTTAACCCCCCATTTAGCCCTATTTTGTGCTCATGTGATGCTAAATTTATCTCTAATTCATACGTATTTTCTACACATTTATTTATTAGAGAAAACACACTATTTGAGCACAAAACAGAATTTAACGACGTATTTCTGCACATTTTATATTTTTCCTAGCACCGTCTCGATCTCACGATTCCAACGACTATTTATTTGTATTTTTCTGAGACCTGTGCTAATTACTATGAATTTTTGAGTGCAGAATACCATTTATTGGAAATAAACTAATTACGCACGCATCTTGGCGCAACACGTGGCGCTCATCCGATGATTCCCGCTTCATCGTACGGCTATCGCGAGAGGGCGACGCGGAAATTCGTCAACCGTTCGATCGCAATCGAACGGCGGAGCGCTACCCAGACAAATGAATCGACGAGCGGGCAACGTGGCCAAGTTTCAGCCGCGCGATCTTGATCCAAAGGCCCACAGACGAGCGGATCGCGAGCGAAGGCGGGCGAATCTCTGTTCCACGTGTCGACATCCAACACAACCCCCGCTCGATCAGACGGCTACCAATCGCCCCGCAAATTCAAAGCGCTCGAGCGACGTGGCTTCATCGCCTTCGTCCGTGCATCATCCAACGGCTAGGAATGTCCCCGCAATTTGAAAGCAGGCGGAGCGACGTGGCCGAATTTCATCCACCCGATAGGCGATCAACGGTGTGGATCAACCCGAGCTGGGATCGGAAATGTTAACGGGCGCGAGAGGAAGCGAAGCGGGTTTGGCACGAGATTTAAAGGACAGGTGTCGGCGTGTGGTTAAATCCCGCACGGATGTGCGGCTCTCGTTTGCTCCGATCGAGATCAACGGCTGAGATCAGTTCGGGTGCGGGTTTTGCAACCCGTTAAGCAACCCAAACCCGCAATGCCTATTATATAAGCGTATTTAGTGTTTTTGGGCGTATTCAAGCAGATTGGGGCGTATTTTGGGCGTATTGGAGGCTCTAGGAGCCGTATTCTCCCCCTGAAAAATTCTGTAAAATTTCAGAGGCTTGTTTTATTATTTTCAGAGAGTTTCAAGGAGAATTGGTGATATCTTCTTCAACTTCTATCCCGTATTTTGGTGTTTTCTATTGTATTTTGCTATGAACTTGAAGTATTTTGTTATGAAACTTGTTTATTATTGCACGATGAGTAGCTAGAACTTATTTGTGCATGGTATGGAGTAGTTAGGGGACATTATTCGTGTTTATTTGGTTGTATTCCATTTGCTAAATCGTTAAACGTCGCTAAAATTGTAATCGTTGTTCGTAAATCGACTTTTTTAGATTCCAAAAGAATTAATTTAGTTAATGATCGCCCCAAAAGGGTGAGATTTGATCTCCCCAAAAGGGAGTTTCATACCGTAGTTTTGATCTCTCCAAAAGAGAGTTTCATATCGTATTATAGTTTTAGCGACGATCTTTTTGAATATTGTGTTTGAATCCCCAAAAGGGCATCTTCCGATGAATTTCTCCCAAAAGGAGAATTCATTGAGTTATATTGGATATTTTTCCCGGTGAATTGCTCTCAAAAAGAGAATTCATTGTGATATATTCATCAACCAAATTAATACGAATCGTTGATCCTAATGAACCCATACCATGCGCATACTCTTTATAGATATTTTCTTACACGTATCTCTATGTTTATATTGTTCACGTGTTCACATCACCATCACCGTCATCATTTGTTGAAGTGGTTAGTTTCTTTTCGTAGGATTTCTATTTGTTTTGAATTGTGGTTGCAACAGATTTCTTCCCGTGGATTCGACATCTGGACTCCCAGATTTTACTACTTGTACGGACTCTTGCGCTTGAGAGAGAGCACCTTTTCGGTCCCACCACCCATGATAATCCGCATTACCACATCCAACTTTTCTTGTCCAAGTGCGCTACCTTCCAAATGTCGGGCGTTTCCGTTGATGCAATCCGACTGCGACTCTTCCCCTTCACACTCAAAGATAAAGCTTTATATTGGTTGTGGACGCAAGCGGAAGGGACATTCACCACTTGGGATGAGTTGGCGAGCACCTTCGTTGACAAATTTTACCCTCCTTCCAAGACGGTGAAGATACGGAGTGCTCTCATGTCCTTTAAGCAAGGACCGCAAGAAACCCTCTATGAAGCATGGGAGCGCTTCAAGGACTTACAACATCAATGCCCCCATCATAGTATAGAAGATTGGGAGCTCGTTCACAGTTTCTACAATGGAATCCAACTGGGCACGAAGCAAATTATTGACGCAACCGCCAATGGAGCCATACTATCAAAGACCCCGGATGAAGCTACGGCCTTGTTAGAGGAGATGGCCTCAAATAACCAACAATGGGGGGATGAGCGGGGACATTCTTCGTCCTCTTTGAAGCCCACTAGCATTTATGAGGCCAAGGCCGTGGCAGAGCTTTCAACAAAATTTGACTCTCTCCACAAGGTGGTGGAGATATTGGAGAAATATATCACCGACCCACATGGAGCACCCTCTACATCTACGCCGATAAGCAATATGAGCGATTGGCAAGACCAATCCCATGCCATGTATGTAGGATGTGACAATGGAGAAGGAGCCTTGGAGCAAGTACAATATGTCGCGGGGAACACCGGATATTGGGCCAACCCGGCCACTAGAAACCATCCGGGCTTTTCATATGCAAACAATGATGGTGCTTTGAACCCGCCGCCACAACAGCTTCCTCAAGCTCACCTCCACCACCACAACCTCAATATCAACCGAGGGGGCCACCGCAACAAAATTACCCGCCGAGGCAACAATCGGGACCATATAGACCCCCAGGGTACAACCAAGGTTGGAGAGCTCCCAACCCACCTCAAGCTCAACCACGATCGGACCACGAAGCTAGGGTGGAGGAATTTATGGTGGAGCAAAGAAAGATAAATGCTAAGTTGACGGCGGGGCAAGAGTCACTAAGTACCGTCGTCGCTCAACTTGCGGAGCAACTTGCGTTGCTCAACAAGAACGTCCAACAATTGCCGGCTCAACCCGAGCCCAATTCACGGAGCAACACCGGACACATCAATGCGGTGGTTGCGGTTACAACAAGGGGCGGAAAGGATACCACTCCCGCTATGACCCAAAGCAAGCAACCCGTGGTGGAAATTTTGGAAGAAAAAGAGACGGCGATTGAGGAGGAGAACAAAAAGGAGCCGATTGGAGAAGGAAATTCTAAAGTGGTGGAGCCACTTGATGAGTGCGCTACATGCCACTGGTGCCGTTTCCACAACGGCTAGCTAGATCCAAGATGGAGAAAAGGCTCGCCAAGTTCCTAGAATACTTGAGGGGAGTAAGACTCAATATTCCTTTCTTAGATGCAATTGTTAAGATCCCGTCTTACGCGAAGTTCTTGAAGGACTTGATTTCGGGAAAGAAAAGGAAGAAAAAAATCATGCTTGCGGAGCAAGGAACTTGGTTTACCCGGAAGGAGAAGGAGCCGGCGAAATTAAAGGATCCCGGGAGTTTCCGCATCCCTTGCACACTAGGAGGCGTCCCTTTGCAAAAAGCTCTAGTAGACTTGGGTGCTAGTGTGAGCCTTATGCCGCTTAGTATGTTCCGGAGATTGAACACGGGCACCGACTTGAAGCCGACCGACATGAGGATTCAACTTGCGGACGGTCGGATTACTAGGCCGGTAGGGATCGCAGAAAATATTCCACTCCAAGTACCCGGAGGTATATGCTTGCCTTGTGATTTTGTCATAATGGACATCAAGGAAGAGGGCGATACTTCGCTCATACTTGGACGCCCGTTCCTCGCAACCGCCGGTGTTATCGTCGATGTGCGTGAAGGAACTCTACCTTGAATGTCGGAAACATAGAATTCGAGCTTCACATACCCCTGGCCATGAAACATATGTCATACCACGAGGAGTTAGATTATGTGGATCTCCTGGATGAAGTGATTGAAGAAGCAATCCCCCACTCTATTGGTGCTCTCCATGACGATGGCTTCGAAGAAGGCCAAGCTTCGGGTGAAGAGGAGAAGTTGGAGGACCCTCCAGATAGCTCAACAGATGGTGATGGAGGCGACGCTGATGGCGCAAGAATACGAGAGCTTTGCAAGCTCTCAAAGGCCAAGAATCCGAAGAAAGCTCCATCGAATGGAAGATCGGTGTCGCCGGCCAAGAAGAAGATGGGAACAAGCTCTAGCTTGGGAGACTTATCCCCCAATATTGCCCATGATGAGGAGGCATCGAGGAAGACCGATGATCATCAAGACCCAAATCCGAGCGGCCTTCCCGGTAAGTTTGACGGGTGCATCTCGTATGCGCTCAATATCGCGAGCTAAACGAATATCTTAAGGGGTCGAGCTCATGACCTTAAACGAGCGCTGGTCGGGAGGCAACCCGACGGTTTTTGCGTTTATTTTTATTTGATTTTTCATTTTGGTTTAGACTTTTATAGTGTTTAGAGTCTTTTGTCCATGAAAATCGTGACAACGGGTCTTAATTTTCATGACAGGAGAAGGAGAAAGGGAGATCAATCATATGGAGGATGATCGAGGTAAGGAAGAGCGCTCCAGGAATGCGTTCAGACCTTAGGAGGAGGAAGAAACAGACTGGAGGAAGAAAAACAGAGACCAGAGCGAAAACAGAGAGCCGATGCAGAAAACATCACGTCACTCGGCCGAGTAGCTTATGCCACTCGGCCGAGCAAAGACTCCACTCGGCCGAGTGGAGCACCAAACAGGGAAGTTTCTACAGACCAACTCTCTGTTAATTTCTGTAAGTTTTAGTTTTAATTGCAACTCGGGCGAGTGACTAGTCACTCGGCTGAGTGAAACAAATACCCTCCTAGCTTAAAAATTGCTGAGTGGCAGAGCCACTCGGCCGAGTGGAGTTTCTCCCTTCGGCTGAGTGAAGCAAGGCCACTCGGTCGAGTCGTAAGTGGCAAGGAGATTTTCGAAATTTTTTTCCGTTTACGCACTCGGCCGAGTGACATTTCCACTCGACCGAGTCGTAACAATTTCTATATAAGCGAAGCGGCGGGCGCGAATTTCTAAACACCAAAAAATTCCCAAATCGCGCCCGAGCTCGCAGCCTCTTGTGCTCCCTCGGCCGCTGCTTCGCATCCCGCGCCCGATTCGGCCCCCCCTCGCTGGCGATCGCCTACCCGTGCCTCGCCGACGATCGGCCCGCCACCCCCCTCACCGGCGCCGGCCTCCACCGCATCGGTTCACCCCGTTTTGCCCCAAAAATACCCGTTTCTCCCTGTTTTCTCTTGATTTGTACGCCCGTGAACCCCGTTTTCAAATTAACTTTCATATCTATCTATTATCCACTATCTCCCCCATACGTATTGAATATTATTCGCTGATTTGATCGTTTGATTTGCAGGCTAGCTTGGGGGAGCTTTTGGACGCGCTTTTAGCTTCGCGGCGGAGGCGTCTCTTCTCACGCATCACTTATTGCTCTCGCGGCGTGTTCAGGTACACTCGTTCCATCATTTAGCACGTCGCTGCATTTATTTAGTTGGGACACGTCTCGCGGCACACATGCCACCGTGCACTAGGCCGCGTATACGGGGAGCCTCTTCGAAGCGGAAGAGGACCGATGATGCCGGTCCCTCTCACGCTAGGGAGGACTCCCCTCCACCTAGCCCGCCACCGCCACCACCACCTACACAGCCGATCCCAGCCGATTTTGTCCCTCCACCCGCTCCCGCCGTCGGGCCGATGGGGATCACGTTTCGAAATGACGCATACCGCGCCAGGTTCGAGCGTATCTGCCATCGCTCGATAGTACCCTCTAGGTTCGCACACCTAGCAGACCTTGACCGCCTAGGGGTACTCGAGGGGCTTCTCACGTTGTACGACAACGTGGTATGGCGTGATTTTTTGTCGGTGTCGGTGGATACATATATCCATCCGACACTAGAGTTCCCGAGCTCTATTGACTGGACCCCTGGAGGATGCTCGTTCTGTCTGATGGACCGAGAGTGTGAGATCACTCTCGACATGCTTAGAGCATTCTTCCAGTGGCCCGTTGTCCCTGTCCCTGACCGTGCCTACGCTCCCACGCACATCCCACCCCCGTCGTTCGACACCTCCACCTTCTGGACACGGATCATGGGATCCCCACTTGGCTTTGACCCTAGTAGGGCCAAGGCCTCAGCTATCCTGCACCCCTACCTCCTTATCGCACAGCGCCTCATGGCGACTACTTTCCTAGCAAGGTACTTGATCGCGCCCCGGCGTACACGTCCCGAGGCGACGGTTGTAGTTTTACCGCAAGCGCACGGTATAGCGGCGAGCGGGTATCGAACACAGGGAGGACGAATGACCGTGCTTGCTCCTAATCAACCTGGCTATTCAGAGGGATAATTGCCTTGGGCGATCCTGTCACAATCGTCAGACAAAAGTGCGAAATATCAAATCAAATAGAAAACGCCTAGGGAATGGGGAATCCCCACTACTCACCGTATTTCACAATTGTGGTTCGCCGGTATCGAAATCGCTAGGATGAGAATTTGGATGAACTAGTTGTAACTAAATGTGGAACCAGGCTCACGCTCTCGCGCTGTTGCCGGTCTATAGCTATCCTAGGTTTTGGTCCAATCTCTTGCAAACCCGAGCCTAGGGAAGCTAGCATTAGGATCAACATCATCGTCCAATTGCGCACCGAGCCCAATCTCTTGCAAACTCGGTCCACAATCTAGATTAGGATAGTTCCTACCCGTCCAATCTCTTGCAAACGGGTATCGGCACGGAATTGCAACCGGAGATCCTAGCATCGGTCCAATTTCTTGCAAACCGATACTTCGAAAATCCGACTCCAACCCAATTCGGATTTCTAGGGCTTCCTATCAAATTGGGATCCAATCTCTTGCAAATCCCAATTGATGTGAATACCTAGCTATCCGTAGTAATTCGATCCCAATCTAATCCCCAATAACAATCCTAGCTCAATTTCTACCAATTCAACACAAATACGAAATTGGGCTTGTAGGGTTCATCCCCACGCCCCAAGACGTGGAGACTACTCACTAATCATAGCAATAGCACAATAATTGGCAATGAAATAGACAATGGAATTCATCACAACAATGATATAAACAATAAAAATAGAGTTTTTGGGGAAGAGAAGTGCAAACCAATGTAGATCTTCAATCAACCCAACAAAAATCCAAGTTTTTTCTCTTCTCCAATCACAATTAATAAAGCTAAAAAGTAGACTCAAAAAGCTGCAAGAAATCTGAGAGGTGGCTCCTCAAACTAGGGTAAAAACATAGCTTAAATAGCCCCAAAAATCGTCTAAAAATCCTGACCAAAATGCCCCTGCACAGCCTGTTTTCCGCAAATTTCGCTACAGGCTGCGCATCGCACTCGGCCGAGTGACAAAAGTCGCTCGGCCGAGTGAAAACCCTGTCAATTTTCCAGTAAGTCGGGGGCTTCAGGGGTCTTCAGTTCGGGGGCGGCTCGGCCGAGCGAGTTGTCTTCACTCGGCCGATGGCTTCACTTCACTCGGGCGGACAGGATTTGCCACTCGGCCGAGTGGGTCTTCTGAAGCTCAGATGGCCGAAAAACAGTAACTTCGATCTTTTTGAGGGCCTTCGTCTGGGCGCCACTCGGGCGGACGTGGTATCGTCACTCGGCCGATGTGGTCTCCGTCGCTCGGCCGAGTACACATGGAAGTCGTGTCTGAACGGGTCGGCCGAGCAGTGTCTCGCTGGTCGGCCGAGTGGCTCCTCCACTCGGCCGAGTGGGACACAAAAAATGCCCAAACTGGTCGTTTTGGCCTCCTCGTCGCTCCGGCGACGTCCATTCTTCTTCCGTTCCTCTTCAACAGCAAAATACCCCTCGGGGAGGTCGTCGGTGGCCGTCTATCGTGAGCGCATCTCATGATCACTCCAAATCGCGCCAAATCACCTGAAATGCGACAAAAACAACAAAGCGTGAAAAGCATCGCAATATCGTCGATATATCGTGAAAAACATGATTTGGGCGATCTAAATGGCATGCAAACATGCGGAAAAAAGGTGTAAAATAAGGAGTGATCAAAATCCCCCAAGCTTGCCTCTTACTCGTCCTCGAGGAAGATAAGTAAAAAGCGAACCTGGTGGATTCGGGAAACGAAAACGGCGAAAAACGAAAAAAAATGAAAAACGAAGAAGAAGGAAAACCAAACGAAAATAAAGAAAGAAAGAAAGAAAGATAGGATGCTAGATCATTTTCTCAGGACGTGGGTTTCACCTACTCTTATGGCATGCACCGAGTGAGAGATACATGTCAAAGAATCTCATTTTGATATCATAGTAGAATAGTGCAAGTAGAAAATAGAAAACCCACGAACAACGGTATAATCATGAAAAACGGAATGATTTTAAAATTAACATCGCCTGAGTCATCTAAAGCGGTATACAAATCTCAGACCACACACTTTTCAATTGAACGCTTTCTATCTGGAGTATAAGAGTATCACATCATAGAATAGAGAGAATAGAAAAGTATGGATTTCATGAAATGAATGCTAGGCTTAGATTTCTGGATTTCGTAAAGCTGGAAACAATCTCACCGAGTATAGAATATTACTTAGCCTAGGTTGTCGTGCAATGTCAAGTAGTCGCTCTCTCACACATCAATGGATCTCCTCCCCCAAGCTTATCTATAAGCGTGGTGGCACAAAAATATTTACATCCCCATTTTTATATAGCTCCAAAGGCAAAGAAGGGAAAGAAGAAAGAAAGAAAGCGAGATGGGATCTTTTATTGAGGATTTTTCCTCTTTTCTCTTTTTTCTCTTTTCCTTTTTTTTTCTTTTGCAATAAGCAACATATATACAATGATCCCAACTCAGAGAGAGGTAATGATATACAAGAATGTTTCTCTCTCTTTTATTCTTCTCATCTCTCTCCTTTTTTTTTGAAATAAGAGATTTGGAGCTAGGAATTAATAGCGGGGGAAGTGCCATAAAATAGAATCACTAAGGGGAGATTCACCAATGATTTTAAAAGTAGAGAAGTGATGTTCAAGATTTGTGGAGAAAGAAATAAATATAACTCTCGGCTCACTCTATAAGACATGCACGACAACTTCAGCAGGGTAATCTAATCTACTCAGTTTCGATCACAAAAAAGCTAACTAATCCAGATATATCTTAGCTAATCATCATTCAATCATCCGGAAGTGAAGTGTACAATTCATGCATATAGAAGTGATAAAGGAAAAGAAGTCAGTACTCCAGATATAGGCATTCAATGCGTGAATCTTGGTGTGTTTTCTGTGATAGCATACATATGAATATTCAGGCTCAGCTAATAATAAAATTTCATCCATTTTCATGAGGAAAAAATGTGGGTTACTATTTCTAAATGTAAAGCAAGTCATAGCATATGATATCAGAAATGAAATCTAAGACACGACAAATATAGCATGCATATAGAATAAGCTAACTCCACGTAGACATCATCACAGAAAATTCATCTCTAGCATGAGATGAAAAAGAAATAAAGATAAAGTAAAATAGAACTATGCAATGCGGCACACAGGAAAATAAGAAAAACGTGATGCATGGCAAGATAAATGAAATATAATGAAAAATAAGTGCAAAAGTGAAAAACGGTGTGAAAAACTGAAAATAAAGGTGGCTAAACGAAAAAAAAGGAAAGTGAGGACTCACTCCCCCAAGCTAAACGGCACAGTGTCCTCAATGTGCAAGGTGTGGCACACCGAGAGACAAGAAGTGTGAGGGGCTAGTGAGGATGCATGCATGGAAAATGAAAATAAAAAGAAAGAAATGAAAAAAAAAATATGATGCGGACATGATGCATGCACGGACAGGAGTGATATGAAAATAAATATAGTACCAAAAACGCTCCCTCTCTCCCAAAAAGATATATATATATGTGATCAAAATGAGAATCCCAAGTAGATATGATATGATATGCTCATAAAGATATGATCAAAAATATAATCCCAAAAATAGTGAGGGAGAGGGGGGGTGGACAAAAGTGCATCAGGACCCAGCAGAGACGGGCAGCACAACGGCAGGAATGGATAAAGGCATCAAGAGTGCCTAAGAAGGCGGTGCCGCGCCGTCTCCGTCCTGAGGCGGAGGTGGTGGTGGTGGTGGTGTGGGCTGCTGAGCTGGGGTGGAAGCGGAAGCAGGTCTAGTGTGTGTGGAAGTGTGTGTGGGAACCTGCTGGGTGGGCGGGGGTACGCGCGGAAGACGCTCCAGCACCTGTGTAAGGCAGTAGTGGATCTGGGGTATCAGGTCGAAGCGTCCAGCCATCGCAGAGACGGTGGAGGACAGGGTCCTAAGGTCTCCTCTAAGACCACTCACCGCCAACTCAAGAGCGCGTATGCTCTGCAGTGTAGTGTCGGGCGGGGGTGGTGCAGAGGGACGCACCGGTCTAGGCTGCGCAGGGCGAGGCTGGCGTACGCGTGTGGAGTATGTAACGGGCTCAGCAGGGAATGGGACAAAAGGTGCCGTGCCTGGAAAAGTGGGCCTGGCCTCGGTGTGAGGCCGGGACACCGGCTGGCGAGAAGTGGAGGCAGCGGCAGCAAAGGAGGCGTGCAAAAGAGGCAACGAGGTGGCCAAAGAGGTCTGTGGCACAGAAGTGTGGACAGACGCCACGACACTCTCGGAGAAGACGGCGGCAGTGGAGACAGAGGAATCTCCCGCTGGGGCAGAAGTGTGCGGTCCAAAAGGTGTAACCCCAGCGGAGATCATGCTAACCATGGTCTCCACGACCGCGGTGAACGAGGGCTCTCCACTCTCAACAAAGGTCTGCGGGCGCTGGGGGAGAGCGGAGCAAAGGGGCTCCACGGACAGAGGGCCGGAGGTGGCAGCGGGAGTGGTGGGGACAGCCTCGGAAGTGGTGACAGTGGTGGAAGTGGGCTCAGCAAAAGTACTCTCGACACAGGCAGATGTGGGGACAGAAGTGTCAAGAGCAGTGGAAATGTCAGGAACAGGCTGAGAGGCCACAGGGTCGACGGGGTGGGCAGCAGGCTCGGCAGGGTGTGCAGCAGGGTCTGCGGGAGCAGCCTGGGCAGCGTGGTCAGCGTGGGCCTGCTCGGCCTCCTCGGCCTCGAGCACGTAGGCGGCGGGGATGAGGACATCCATCGCCGGAATCCAGTCAACGTGGGCTGGTGCAATCAGAGTCCGAGCAGGGCTCGGGAGAATCATGTAATCGGCCCCATAGGGGCCGTGCAACCAGACCCAGTGACGCTCACCATGCGGACGCAGCATCTTCATCCGGGCCATAACGTCTATCGACAAGGAAGTGGGGCCCGGAACGCGTCGCAGGTCGTCGGGTAGGTCCTCGCCGGTCATCATGGTAAGCAAGGTGATCAGACCGCCGCAGCATATCGGTGAGCGAGCGCCCACCGACACAATGATACGGTCTAGAAACCAAGCCGCAATGTCGATCACGACGGCGGGGACAAGCTCGAGTCCATCCCTAGACAGAGCTCTGGGACGTGTCATCGCGTAGAGCATGTAAAGCTCTGGCGTAGACATCGTGCCCGGCTCATATCTGGCCAAAAAGGTAGTCGCCATGAGGCGCTGGGCAATGCGTAGGCAGGGGTGGACTATGGCCGAGGCCTTGGCCCTACTAGGGTCAAAGGCAGCGTGGTGGCCTGTGATCCGGGCCCAGAAGGCGCCGGTGTCGAAAGAAGGTGGGGGGATGTGGGTAGGGCCGTAACCGCGGTCGGCTCCGGGGACTGCGGGCCAAGAGAAAAACGCTCTCATCATATCGAGAGTGACCTGGCACTCTCGATCCATGAACCGGAATGAGCATCCCTCATCGGTCCGGGCGATCGAACTCAAAACCTCAAGTGTCGGACGGGTAAAAGTATCCGCCGAAACTTGAAGGAAGTCGCGCCAACCCACGTTGTCGTACAACGTGAGTATCCCCTCGAGTACCCCCAGGCGTCCTAGGTCAGCGAGGTGCGCAAACCTGGAGGGTACGATCGAGCGCTGGGAGATACGCTCGAAGACGGCGCGGTGTGCGTCGTCTCGGAACGTAATCCCGAGCGGCCCGACCAGTGGAGCCGGTGGTGGTGGCTGTGGATCGGCAGGGAGAGGCTGTGCGGGCTGTGGGTGCGCTGCAGGCTGTGCGGGGTGTGCGGGGCCTGTAGGCTGTGCGGGGTGTGCGGGGGAAGGAGGAGGAGACTCTTCCGCCTCGTGGGCGGGGCCGGCGTCATCCGACCTCTTCCGCTTAGCGGAAGGTCTCCTCGTCCGAGGCCGTGTCCGGGGCGGCATATCGGCCCCGAGCGCGCCGAAAAGTGTAAAGTGCGGCGTGTGCACAAAGAGTGGAAAGAGTTTACCCAAACACGCCGCGAGTGCTAAGCAGTGGAAGCGTGCGAAGTCCGCGCCTCCACGAAGTCCTGAGCAGCCCGTAGAAGCTCCTCTGGCCTCCCCTAAGCTCCAAAAAACAACCTGCGCATGGAAAAGTGATATCAGCGAGTAATAATCAAAATGTATGGAGCAATAGGGGTATAACAGATAGATATGGGAATTGATTCGGGTTAGGGGTTCGATTAATACACGGATCCTCAAAAACTACGCAAAAAGAGAAGAAAATGGTGAAAATAAGCGAACTGGAGGTGATCGGAGACGGGGCTGCCGGCGGCGACTCGGGCGGGGTGCGGCGACGGTCGGCCGGCGGTGGCAGGCCGAGCGGCGGCGCGCGCGGGCGAGTGGCTGTTGGGCGAGGCGAGATCAGGCGAGGGGAAGCTGAGGGGGCGCGGGCGAAGGGGTTTTTTCGTTTTCGAAAACTGCGCCCCCCTGGCTTTATATTAAAAAGTTACGACTCGGCCGAGTGACGTGATCACTCGGCCGAGCGAGGCAAATAAAAATTTCTCCCCGATATCGCTTCGGCCGAGTGGCTTTGCCAGGCTCGGCCGAGTGGAGTAAGTCCATTCGGCCGAGTGACTCAAGCTACTCGGCATGACTCGCCCAAGGAGGATATCCGTTTCACTCGGCCGAGTGAATATATATACTCGGCCGAGTAGCAGTTATAATGAAATGAGGAAAATAGACAGAGAGTTGGGTACAGCAGACTTCCCTCGTTCGTGAGCGGCTCGGCCGGACGAACTTCTGTACTCGGCCGAGTGACTAGTATACTCGGCCGAGTGAGCCTTGCATTCTGCTGTTTGTCTTCGTTTAGGCTCTAAACTCCGTCTTTCTTCCTCCAGTCGATTTCATGCTCCTCCTAAGCGTCGAACGCCTTCTTAGGGCGCTCCTCATCGTCTCGTTCAACCTCCTCATGATGATCTACCTATCTCCTCTCCTGTCAAGAAAAATAGGACCCGTTATCACAAAATTTTTGGTCGGATGACTCAAAACACTAAAAACCTCTAAAACGAAAATAAAGAAAAAGCAAAAATAAAGCAAAAACCGTCGGGTTGCCTCCCGACAAGCGCTCGTTTTAGGTCGTGAGCTCGACCCCCTATAATTTTCAATCAATGCGGGATGTTTGGTGCATATGAGATGCACCCGTCAAACTTTCCGGGGAGCGCGCTTGGATTCGAACGTGGCGGCGTAGCGTTCTCCCGCGGTAGTCTCCTATCTCGAATAGTGTTGGGGGGAGGCTCCCCCAAGCTAGCATTTGCCCCGGCCAACGGCTTGACCGGCGGTGCCGATTTCCGTGCCGGCGGAGCTTTCTTTGGAGACTTTGATTTCGAGAGCTTGCAGAGCTCTCGAATCCTTGCGACATCAGCGTCGCCTTCATCTTCATCAGCGGAGAAGTCGGGGGCTTCATCATTAATCTTTTCATCTTGGCCTAAATCCGGGCCTTCATCAAATTCTTCATCAAAAAGGGCACCAATTGAGTGAGGAATCGCCTCCTCTATCACCTCATCAAGGAGGTCCATATAATCGAGCTCCTCATGGTAAGGCATGTGCTTCATTGCCTTGGGAATGTGGAGCTCCACCTCGATGTTTCCGACGTTTAAGGTTAAGGTACCTTCGCGCACGTCGACGATGACTCCGGCGGTGGCGAGGAATGGGCGCCCAAGTATCAATGAGGTGTCTCCCTCCTCCTTAATGTCCATGATGACGAAGTCACATGGCAAGCATATTCCACCCGGGACTTGAAGTGGGATGTCTTCGGCAATCCCCACCGGCCTTGTTATCCGTCCATCGGCTAATTGAATGCGCATGTCGGTGGGTTTCAACTTTGTCCCGGTGTTAAGCTTTAAGAACATGGAGAGGGGCATGAGACTCACACTAGCCCCAAGATCGACCAACGCCTTTTGAAGAGGCACGCCGCCCAACGTGCAAGGAATCCGAAAACTCCCCGGATCTTTAAATTTTGCCGGCTCCTTTTCTCTCTTGGTGAACCAAGAGCCCTCCTCGGCTAGCATGATCTTCTCCTTCCTCTTTCTCCCCGAAATCAAGTCCTTCAAGAATTTGGCATATGTGGGGATCTCGATGATGGCGTCAAGGAAGGGAATATTTAGGCTAGCTCCTCTTAGATACTCGAGGAATTTCGCTAGCCTTTTCTCCATTTTCGCTTTCGCTAGTCTTTGGGGGAATGGGACCGGTGGCATGAAGCGCCTCTCCTCAATTAATAGCTCCGCCCTAGATTTCTCCTTGTCTTGTGGCTCCTTCTCCTTTTCAATCTCGACTATCGGCTCAACCGGCTCCAAACTTTCCTCCACGGCCTCCTCAATAGGAATCATGGCGGGGGTGGTGTCCTTCCCGCCTCTAGTAGTGACGGCAACTACGGCGTTGATGTGGCCCGTGTTGCCCCGTGGGTTTTGCTCCGGTTGCGCCGGCAATCTTTGAGTGTTCCGGTTGAGCAACGCTAATTGCTCCGATATTTGAGCCACTACGGTATTGAGAGATTCTTGCCCCGCCTTCAAAGTAGCATTCACCTTATTTTGCTCGACCATGAACGCCTCCACTCTAGTTTCGAAATCGGATCGTTGTGGAGTTTGTGGAGGGTTTTGGTTTTGATTCCTCCACCCTTGGTTGTATCCGGGAGGCCTATAAGGTGGGACTTGTTGCTTTGGTTGGAAGTTTTGTTGTGTAGGTCCCCTCGGCGGATAGTATTGTTGTTGGGGTGGTGGTGGTCGAGCTTGATTAGGCGGTTGTTGTGGCGGGTTCAAAGCTCCTTCATTATTGGCGTAGGAGAATCCCGGGTGATTTCTTGCCGCCGGATTGGACCAATAACCTTGGTTCCCCGCAACATATTGCACTTGCTCCAAGGATCCTTCTCCTTGCTCTCCTCCCGAATACATGGCTTGAGATTGGTCTTGCCAATCACTCATTTGGCTTGCCGGCGCGGAGGTGGAAGGGCTTCCTTGGGGCTCCGTGATGAATTTCTCCAATCTCTCTACCACCTTGTGGAGAGAATCAAATTTGCTCGTAAGCTCCGCTACGGCCTTTGCCTCGTAGATGCTAGTCGGCTTTAAGGAGGACGTAGAGTGTCCTCGCTCATCGCCCCATTGTTGGTTATTAGAGGCCATCTCCTCAATTAGGGCCGTAGCTTCCTCGGGAGTCTTTGACAAGATTGCACCATTCGCCGCGGCATCAATAATTTGTTTGGTCCCCGGTTGGAGACCGTTGTAGAAGCTATGCACTAACTCCCAATCTTCTATACTGTGGTGCGGGCACTGGTGCTGCAAATCCTTAAATCGCTCCCAAGCTTCATAGAGCGTCTCATGTGGTCCTTGCTTGAAGGACATGAGAGCGCTCCGGATCTTCACCGTCTTGGATGGTGGATAGAATTTATCAATGAATGCATCCGCCAACCCGTCCCAAGAGGTGAAAACTCCGTCAGCTTGCGTCCTCAGCCAATAGAGCGCTTTGTCCTTTAGCGTGAAGGGGAAGAGGCGCAGTCTGATGGCATCGATCGGGACCCCCGGCATTTGGAAAGTGGCGCACTTCGACAAGAATGATTGGATGTGGTAGTGGGGGTTCTCGTGAGCGTTCCCATGAAATGGGTCTTGTTGCATCAAAACCACCAATCCCGTCTTTAGCTCGAAGTTCTTGTCCGCCGCCAACTCCGGCACGGCGATGGATGACGTAGTAGAAGAGGTCTTAGGCCGAAGCCTATCGCGAATAGAAATTATTCTCGCCATTCTCTCCGCCAATTCTTCGGGAGTTTCCCGGTTGGTCATAAACCGCCCTTCCGGATATTGTCTCCTTTCCGCTCTGAGTCTCCGCGCGGTACGTTCGATCTCGGGATCGAATAATAAGGCTTCGGGGTCCGCCGTAGATCTCGTGTACATGCACAGGGAAAACAGAGTTTCAAAGAGATGATTAGTACCGTGGAAGGGTTAGGTAAGAATAGCAAAGGAAATAATAATGGTAAAAGAAATAAAATAAAAAGGAAATAAAAGAAAGAAATAGCTAAGGTGAAAAAGAATCAAACGCAATCGCCTCCCCGGCAACGGCGCCAAAAACTTGATCGCGCCCCGGCGTACACGTCCCGAGGCGACGGTTGTAGTTTTACCGCAAGCGCACGGTATAGCGGCGAGCGGGTATCGAACACAGGGAGGACGAATGACCGTGCTTGCTCCTAATCAACCTGGCTATTCAGAGGGATAATTGCCTTGGGCGATCCTGTCACAATCGTCAGACAAAAGTGCGAAATATCAAATCAAATAGAAAACGCCTAGGGAATGGGGAATCCCCACTACTCACCGTATTTCACAATTGTGGTTCGCCGGTATCGAAATCGCTAGGATGAGAATTTGGATGAACTAGTTGCAACTAAATGTGGAACCAGGCTCACGCTCTCGCGCTGTTGCCGGTCTATAGCTATCCTAGGTTTGGGTCCAATCTCTTGCAAACCCGAGCCTAGGGAAGCTAGCATTAGGATCAACATCATCGTCCAATTGCGCACCGAGCCCAATCTCTTGCAAACTCGGTCCACAATCTAGATTAGGATAGTTCCTACCCGTCCAATCTCTTGCAAACGGGTATCGGCACGGAATTGCAACCGGAGATCCTAGCATCGGTCCAATTTCTTGCAAACCGATACTTCGAAAATCCGACTCCAACCCAATTCGGATTTCTAGGGCTTCCTATCAAATTGGGATCCAATCTCTTGCAAATCCCAATTGATGTGAATACCTAGCTATCCGTAGTAATTCGATCCCAATCTAATCCCCAATAACAATCCTAGCTCAATTTCTACCAATTCAACACAAATACGAAATTGGGCTTGTAGGGTTCATCCCCACGCCCCAAGACGTGGAGACTACTCACTAATCATAGCAATAGCACAATAATTGGCAATGAAATAGACAATGGAATTCATCACAACAATGATATAAACAATAAAAATAGAGTTTTTGGGGAAGAGAAGTGCAAACCAATGTAGATCTTCAATCAACCCAACAAAAATCCAAGTTTTTTCTCTTCTCCAATCACAATTAATAAAGCTAAAAAGTAGACTCAAAAAGCTGCAAGAAATCTGAGAGGTGGCTCCTCAAACTAGGGTAAAAACATAGCTTAAATAGCCCCAAAAATCGTCTAAAAATCCTGACCAAAATGCCCCTGCACAGCCTGTTTTCCGCAAATTTCGCTACAGGCTGCGCATCGCACTCGGCCGAGTGACAAAAGTCGCTCGGCCGAGTGAAAACCCTGTCAATTTTCCAGTAAGTCGGGGGCTTCAGGGGTCTTCAGTTCGGGGGCGGCTCGGCCGAGCGAGTTGTCTTCACTCGGCCGATGGCTTCACTTCACTCGGGCGGACAGGATTTGCCACTCGGCCGAGTGGGTCTTCTGAAGCTCAGATGGCCGAAAAACAGTAACTTCGATCTTTTTGAGGGCCTTCGTCTGGGCGCCACTCGGGCGGACGTGGTATCGTCACTCGGCCGATGTGGTCTCCGTCGCTCGGCCGAGTACACATGGAAGTCGTGTCTGAACGGGTCGGCCGAGCAGTGTCTCGCTGGTCGGCCGAGTGGCTCCTCCACTCGGCCGAGTGGGACACAAAAAATGCCCAAACTGGTCGTTTTGGCCTCCTCGTCGCTCCGGCGACGTCCATTCTTCTTCCGCTCCTCTCCAACAGCAAAATACCCCTCGGGGAGGTCGTCGGTGGCCGTCTATCGTGAGCGCATCTCATGATCACTCCAAATCGCGCCAAATCACCTGAAATGCGACAAAAACAACAAAGCGTGAAAAGCATCGCAATATCGTCGATATATCGTGAAAAACATGATTTGGGCGATCTAAATGGCATGCAAACATGCGGAAAAAAGGTGTAAAATAAGGAGTGATCAGTACGAACCCGGGACCATGTCTACGCCAGAGCTCTACATGCTCTACGTGATGACTCACCCTAGGGTTCTGGATAGGGGTAGCGACGATCTGGTCCCCGCCGTCGAGATCGACATTGCTAGTTGGTTTCTGGACCGCATCATCATTTCGGTGAGCGCTCGCTCACCTATTTGTTGCGGCGGTCTGATCACACTTCTAGCCCTTATGACCAGCGTGGACCTACCTGACGACTTGCGTCGAGCCCCGGGCCCCACTTCACTTTCGATAGATGTTATGGCCTGGATGAAGATGCTTCGTCCCCACGGTCGCAGGCACTGGGTGTGGTTGCACAGTCCCTTTAGTGCTGACTACATGGTTCTTCCGAGCCCCGCTCGGACACACATTGGACCGGCCCACGGGGATTGGATTCCAGCGATGGATCTCCTTATCCCCGCTGCCTACGTGCTTGAGGCTGAGGATGCTGAGCAGGCACCCCCTGCACCACCTGTTGACCCCGTGATCCCTCAGCCTGCACCTGCACTGTCTGCACCTCCCGACACCTCTGTCCACACTTCTGTCAGTGTCGGGAGCACCTTAGCTGAGTCCACTTCCACCACCGCAGCCGCCACCGCCGAGCCTATGTCCGTCGAGCATATCACCTCTCTGAGCCCTGAGCGTCCCACCACCATTTTAGAGACCGGCGAGACCTCCTTTACCGCCGCAGTGGCGGTCCTGACCTCACTTTTGTCCACGGCCACCCCGGCCGTCGGCCCTTCTGACCCCACTGCCGCTGTCTTTACCGAGAGTGTCATGACTTCTGTCCCCACTTCTGCATCACTGACCTCTCCTGCTACCTCGTCGCCCATTTTACCTTCCACTTTTGCTGCTTCCGCTGCTTCCGCTTCGACACAGCCTGCGTCCCAGCCTCACACTGAGGCTGGGCATCACTTACCGAGCACAGCACCCCTTCCACACTTTCCTGCTGGCCCCATCCTATACACTACCCAGCAGAGCCAGCCCCACACCTCACCTGTTCGACCCGTGCGTCCCTCTGCTCCACCACCCCCAGACACTCTACTTCAGAGCATTCGTGCTCTTGAGGGGGCTGTTAGTGGACTTCGAGGAGACTTTAGGGCTCTCTCTGCCACGGTCAGCACCGTGCAGACCCACGTCGCATTCCTTCCCAGTATTCAGGCTTGCTTGAATCAGATTCTTGCGCGTCTGCCTCCACCACCACACCCTCCCAGCAGCCACCACACCCACCACCTCCGCCACAGGACGGTGCTGGTGCAGCGCCACCACCAGCTTAGGCACACTCATGATGCCTCTGATATTTTTTGTCGTTTTGCTGCCCGTTTGTTCTTGGGCCTGGTGATTGATTTTTGCCTCCCTCCTCCACATATTATTTTGGTGCCTTCCTGATCATATATTTTTATATCTTTTTGGGAGTGAGGGAGAGACTTTTTTGGGGACACTCATATCTGCATCATCCTGATCTTTGCATGCATCACATTCATTCACATTTTATTTTTCTTTTTCTTTCTTTTTCATCATGCATGCATCCTCACCCACCCCACCCACTTCACGTCTCTCAGTGTGCCACACTTTGCACATTGAGGACACTGTGCACTTCAGCTTGGGGGAGTGAGTTCTCACACTTTTTTATTTTTGCCACCCTTTATTTTTGATTTCCCACATTTTCTTTCCACTTTTGCACTTATTTTCACCACTTTTTCGGTTTTTTATCATGCATCACGTTTTCTTTTCTTTTTTGAGTATGCTGCATTGTATATAGTTCTATTTTCTTTTATCTTTATTTCTTTCATCTTTTGCTAAAGATGATTTTTCTGTGATGATGATAACGTGGTGTTAGCTTATCTACATATGCATGCTATTTTGTCACGTCATAGATTTTGTTTCAGAAATCATATGCTATGCCCTGCTTTGCATTTGAAATAGTAACCCACTCTTTTCCTGTATGAATATGGATGAAACTCTGTTATTAGCTAATGTCTGATGATTCATATGTATGCTTTTCATAGAAAACACACCAAGCTTTACACATTGTCTGCTTATATTTGGAGTACTGCTTTCCTCTCACATATCACTTCTTATTGCATGAATTGTACGCTTCACTTTCAGGTTGATTGAATGTTTTGCTAGGACGATATATCTGGACTAGTTTACTTTTTGAGATTAAACTGAGTAGATTATATTGCTTTGCTGAAAGTTGTCGTGCACGTCTTATAGAGTGAACCGAGCGATACATTTATTTCTTTCTCCACATATCTTGAGCATCATTTCTCTATTTGATATTCATTGGTGAATCCCCCCTAGCAAGTCTATTATCGGCATTTCCCCCGCTATTAATTTTCATGCTCCAAATCCCCAAAATCAAAAAGAAATATATATATATACCTGTATATCCTTCTCTCTTTTGATTTGGGATCACTTATGTATATATGTTTATTGCAAAAAAAAGAAAAAATTGAGAAAAATTGAGAAAAAGAAAAGAAAAGAGAAAAGAAGTTTATAACGATCCCATCTCATACTCTTTCTCTCTTTCTTCCCTCTTTTGTTTTATTTTTACTTATTTTTGGAGCTTCAAAAGAAATGGGGAATGTACATATTGAATTGTTTATGCCACCACGCTTATGGATAAGCTTGGGGAGAGGATCCAATGATGTGTGAGAGAGTGACTACTTGACGGTGCATGACAACCTAGGCTAAGTAATTTTCTATACTCGGTGAGATTGCTAAAGTTTCACGAAATCCAGAAATCGACACTTAGCATTCATTTCATGAAAACCATGCTTTTCTATTCTTACTATTCCATATCGTGTGATATCTCTTATACTCCTTATAGAAAGCATTCAATTGAAAAGTGTGTGATCTATGGTTATGCATACCGCTTTAGATGCTTCAGACGATGTTAATCCTAGAATGATTCCATATTTCATGCTATATTGATATTTTGGGGTTTTCTATTTCGAATGCATCATTATACTATGATATGAAATAAAAGTCTGTGACGTGTGTTTTATATTCGATGTATGCTATATGAGTAAGCAAAACCCACGTCATGAGAAAAATGATCTAGCACCCCCTTCTTCGCTTTCTATTCTATTTTTATTTCTGTTTTTATTTTTATTTCTTTTATTTTTCCCTCTTTTCCATCATTTTGCCCGTCGGGCTCGCTTTTTACTCATCTTCCTCGAGAACGAGTAAGAGGTAAGCTTGGGGGATTTTGATCGCTCCGTATTTTACATCCTTTTTCTGCATGTTTGCATGCCACTTTGATCGCTCATATCGCGTTTTTCACGAATATTCGACAATATTGCGATGCTTTTCACGATTTCTTGTTTTTGTCGTATTTCAGAAGATATGGAGCGATTCGGAGTGATTTTGAGATCAAGAGAATTTTCACCCACTCCGGAGTGTCACCCAAGGCTCTTTTGAGGGCTATTCGGCGATGGAAGGCAAGTGGAAGAAGAAGGAACGTCGTAGGAGCGACGAGGAAGTGAAAAGATGAAGATTGAGCATCTGCAGCACCTCACTCGGCCGAGTGAACCACCCACTCGGCCGAGCAAGAAGACCACTTGGCCGACCAGACCGGACACGCATCAACAGAAGGAATTGGGCGTGCACTCGGCCGAGTGGCATGGAAATCCCCTTGCCCGAGTGGAATGGGAAAATCCACTTCAAAAGAGGCCGACTTACTGTTAATGTACATGGTTTTGACGGTTCTGACTCGGCCGAGCAAGAAATGCCCCTCGGCCGAGTGAGTAAAGCCACTCAGCCGAGTCACTTCCGAAGACAGACCCCCAAGATCCCCGACTTACTGGAATTTTACAGGGTTTGTCACTCGGCCGAGTGACATTTGTCATTCGGCCGAGTGAGCCGCCCCGCCTGCTGCGTAAACTGCGATTTCTGGGCTGCGCAGGGGCATTTTTGTCACGAATTTCTGGGCGATTTTGAAGGGTATTTAAACCCAGTTTTTGCCATAGTTAGGAGAACTTTTTTGATACTTTTTGCAGCCTTTTTAGAGAGCTTTTTAGGTAATTAGATTTAGGCTTTTTGAGAGATTAGAAATGGGATTTTTTGTTGGATGCTATTGGATTCTCATTGGGTTGTCTCCTTTCTTGTCAAAAACTCTATTTTTATTGATAATTTCTCCATTGCAATGAATTGTGCTGAATTTTCTATTGAATTTCTTATGAATTGCATGATGATTAGTGAGTAGTTTTATTGTCTTAGGGCTTAGGGATGAACCCTATGGACCCTATTTCTGAATTGTGATGAATTGGTGAAATCCTTGCTAGAATTGATTAGGGTTAGGTTGGGATTGATAAATTACGGGTAGCTAGGGATTCATATCGATTGGGATTTGCAATAGATTGGGTCCCAATTGATAGGAAGCCCTAAAAATTCGATTTAGATTTACAATTGGACTTTTCTAGAATTGGTTTGCAATAGATTGGACCAAGGCTAGGGTTTTCAATCGTAAGTCTTTACCCATACCCGTCTGCAAGAGATTGGACGGGTAGGAACTATATCAACCTAGGTCGTAGCTCGAGTTTGCACGAGGGTGGGCTCAAGATACGATTGAACGATGATGTCGATCCTAATGCTGGCGGCTTAGGTTAGGGTTTGCAAGAGATTGGGCCATAATCTAGGTTTGTTATAGACCGGCAATAGCGCGAGAGCATGAGCTTGGTTCTACATTCAGTTGCGACTAGTTCACCTAAAATTCAAGTCTAGCAATGATGTAACCTACGAATCACAACGATGAGATATGGTCCGTATCGGGGATTCCCTATCCCTAGGCGCTTTATTTCATTGATATTTCCATCGATATACGAACGATTGTGACAATTTTACCCCAAATTATCCTTGACCATTTTGATAGCTAGGTGATTAGAAGAAGACACTGTCATTGTTCCTCCCTGAGTTCGATACCCGCTCGCCACTACACTGTGCGCTTGCGGTAAGACTACGAGTCGCTCGTCCCGTGTGCGTGTGCATTACTGGGGCGCGATCAAGGCCTCCCTCGAAGAGGCTCGGGAAGAAGGCCTGGATGCATGCCTAGTCTCTTCCCCTTTGGAAGAAGGGCTCTGGTGGACGTGGAGAGGAGACCGAGAGCCGGATCCCTCGACGCGTGAGCTCGATCAGTCGGCACGTGCACCCGACCTTTCGACTGTCCTCTTCTTCTTCCGCTGTTCCTTCCAGACTCGGTCCAAACTGGACTCGCCACTGCGTCAGCTTCCGTTGGTCATATTTGCAGACAGCGAACATAATTATCGTGAGTGACAGAGATAAAGACATAGATTCGAGATGCATTACCCGGGCTCCATAGAAGGATCTTTAGCATGTGATCATCCAACAAATATTGAATCGACCTATCTTGTCTCGGTCGACTCAAGAGAGACTTCATTGCCTCGGCCTCGCCCGGCGAAAACCTGGCTCTGACCTCCTCCAAAGACATCCGAGACTCCACCGCAAGCTCAGGATTCAGAGAACTCCAACCATTGAACAACCGTCCCAGATCAGGAAGAACGACGAACATGAAGGTATCCGTCCACACAGGGTCGGAAATTGGAAGGTCATATATGAACCTCGTACCCAGGCGAGTAGCGATATGGTACCATACTCGGTGAGGGTCGGCTATTATCCTAAAGAAATACCCGAATAGCCCAAGGGTCGGATGGACTCCACAAAGCTCGCATAACTCGATAAAGCCAACTAAGGGAGGGAAAGCATTAGGAGCGAGTCTACAGATGGAAAGCTCTGAAGAGCACAGAACTTCCATAATGAATGGGTGAAGGTGGAATCGGAGTCCTAAGCGAAAAGCTTTGAGATACACCCCAACCTCATTTTTTCGTGGGAAACACACTCTCTTATCAGATTGGGCACTCTAACCCTAAAATGATCATAGAAGCAACCTCACCACACCTCGGCAATTAGATCGAGGGAAAACCTAGGGGCCATATCTAAGATGATTTCAGGAACCTTCGACCTCCGATCCCTTCGACGAATGGGAAGGCCTTCCTAGAAACTTCCATGCATCGAGGGGGCCGGAGGCACGCCGCAAGCTCCTCGTAGGTAGACTCCTTGAATACGACCGGAGCAAACATACCCGACGAACCTAAAAAAGATCAGAGTCGAAGGAGGATACCTTGAAATTGAAACAGGCGATCTCCGGGGAGGCGACGCTGGAAGAAAGCTTACGAAACAAGGCGGAAGATGAAGCAGTGAGATCTCTACTGTTTTCTCGCTTCTCTCTTTTACCTGAAGAAATCCAACCGGCTGACATCCGATGCTCGACACGTGTCCGAGGCCAGCCTCCAGAAACGGCGGAGATCGCTCCAAAGGCGAAAGGGTTTTGGCGGCACAAATCAAATCAGATGTTTTGAAAACCGTGCACATTTAAGGAGATTACTCATCATTCAGTCCGAGTCAGCGCGATTTCTGAGGCACAATGATGGGGGCCATTGTTAGTGCACGGGGTACGAATCCAATTTGGATATCCGCATACCCGACCCGTTTAGCATCCGCGACCCAATACCCCCTGCGCTCTTAGCGGGGTATAGCTAAATCAGACGAATGGGTCATTCGACCGTTGGGCTGGCGGCGACATTCAGGGGAGAGTTAATGGGGCTGAGTAAATGGGCAGCCATTAACTCGAATTACAGAGAAGATCGTGCCTCAATCAATGAGGGACGGTTACACATCATCAAGGGGAATTACCTATAAATGGACCGATGAACGAATGTAAATGGGTTCCATCTCCAAGATACGAGGTCTAAGACATAGAACTCTACTTTCTCAGCTTACATTTCTTATATTCGAGCTTCCACCGCCAGTCTTGAGACAAACCTGTGGGTCGATCTCAGCTGCATCAAGCTCCCTCTCTTCCTTAATTAAGTTCCATACTAACTTAAGCATCGGAGGGGATTTGGGTCGGAACCCAGATCCGACCCCCCTAATGAGTTCCTGTGGTGCAGATCGACGGTCGGTATCCAACGTTAAAGGTCGATGTAGAGCTTCCCAACCTCGAACGATCGACTCGACTGCCACCAGAAGATCGATCGAAGTTCGCATCATCCCCAACTACCATCACTCGACCCTGGTTGATCGAAGTTCGCATCATCCCCAACTACCGTCACTCGACCCTGGTTCCTCCAACCAAGGGTCCTACTCCAACTGCTGACGAGGCTCCGATTCAGCATCTCGAGTCTACGTCAGCTTAACAACTGTCACGTTCAATTTTCGCCTTAATAAATAGCTTTCTATAATTTTTCATATTTTTTAAGTTCAAAACGACTTATGCATTGCTAACCCGTAACCCACGACTGATAAATACGTTTTGCCTCAAACCTTATATTTCTGTAGCTCAAAATTTTAAACAAATTGTTATGAATACATTATCTAGTAGGATTCGGAGTTCGTACCCTACTCAAATATTGTATCCTACCATCGTATGAACTCTTCATATTTCCCTACAAATAAAGGCATGGGGTCTCCCCCAGAGAGTACTTTACAACATGTTATCATCACGCTCTTCATAAGAGAGAGAGGGATTAGATGCTACGAAAGCTTTGAATGATGACGGAGAATTGTGTGCATGCGGACGAGAAATCAAAACCACACGTCCATTCTATTCGATCTCGAGGTATACCTAAAAATTCGGAAATTTTTATTCATGATCATGATATCTGTAAATTATCGATGCCATAGATCGAATCAAAAAAGAACACACACAAAATTTTTCCTTATGGAGGGCGGCGGCCTCAGTCCCCAATGGAGGGGGCGACGACCTCAGACCCCCGGGTGGTGGCCTCAGGCCGACAACCCCCCATGGGGGGCCGCTCCTAGATTCGGCCATCTGCCTCCCCACAGCCAAGCGGCCGAATCTGGCTGCCTGTAAAATTAATGAAAACAAAAAAATGGTTGCGGGCCTGAAGCCTACGGTCAGACCGTGGGCTTCAGGCAACATGCCTTAGAATTTTTTTAAAAAAAGAACAAAAAATGGTTGCTGGTCTGAATCCCATGACTGAGCTTCGGGCCCACGTGCTTACAAAATTAAAAAACAAAAAAAATGGATACGTTCTCAGGCTAATGAATCTGGGTCTTGGTATGTCCCGAACCCCGAATTGGGCTTTTATATGCTATTTAGAATGGCTCGTCATTTGCGTCACATCCTATGTGACTGAAGTCCCCTTCGCAGCTAGTTTGCGACCCTTTTAGTTCACATGCATCATGTGCATGTACATTTTATCTCTTATTACCTAGAGAAGGATCTCAGCCTTTGTTAGATCATACAACCTGACCTTGCTACATGTAGAACTCATAGCCACTGACGACAGTGACCATAAGCAGCAGTTGCTGTATCTGGTTTAGTATCATCATTATATGGTCTGCCCTTGACATGAGCATTGTCAAGACTACTCTGGCTATGTCGGTGACGAATGTCGCAGTTTTAATCCCTTCATCATAATTGTGTCGCAGCGAAGCCTATGGTATGGTTGATTGTCAACCCCTAATACTTCGCGGTCGGATCAGTATCGTTTAGTCTTAGCTTGTCTCTGTTGGATCATATCCAACATACCTCGGCTAAGGATTTTCGCTAAGAACCGTACTGACTCTATGACACTCTCCCACAACGGGAGAGACAAATTCTATTTTAGCCACTACACCCCTCGTACACTTCAAGTGCCACTCAAACAAAGATCTTTCGATAGGCATTGCCTCATAGCTAGGTCAGAGATCAAAGTGATACAGTTGTACATGCTCATAATAACCTCAAGTCAGAGGATCTGCTTGCCTATCATTACTGATAGCTACCAATGACAGTTCAGTATGTGCATCCATGAGGCAGCTCTCATTGGGTCGTTCGGTGAACTCATTCTCTAATGGGCATTGGTGTCTCGTCTTCGATTTTGCCAAATAGAACGATCATGAGATCAGCACAACCAACACTTAGTGAAGACAGAATCACAATAGTATAACTGATGCATCAATGTCCTATCTCGACGCATTTACGACTACGACCAATTTTAGACTCATGCTTCAGACGGTTAAAACATTTCCCATGATTGTGATCTACATCTGGATACATGCTAGACCTCGCATTAAGTCTAATGAATTTATCTAAGTATTAATATACACAAACATTTATAAAACATACTCAGATAAATGGTATCAAATAACATATTATTATTTGAACAAGATGTTTCATTACAGATATTTGGCCATGAGGTCATACATATCTCAACAACATACACTCACAAATTTTATTAGCACAACATAATTTGTTCATTCAACATTAAAATATACTTATAGTGACTCAATATCCTAAGATTAATATGGTCGATAAGTCATGATGGGAGAATAAAGAAGGACGTAAAGGTTAGGGGTAACGCGGACATGATTGCATTGATCAAAAGGAGCTTTCCACCTCTCACAACATCCTTTCAAGTAGTCCAGACGTTTCTAGCGTGGAAAAGAACAATAGGTTCAAGGGGGAAACCAATTTTATTAGAGAACGTCTATATGCACCTCCCCATTCGGTGTGGGGAGGTGACAGTTTTCCCACAGGGTAAAGAAATTGAGAGAGAGAGAGAAATGACCGGTGAGATAAATTTTTTTTACAATTTTTGGAACAAAGTCACCTCCATACACCAAATATTCGGTGTATAGAGCAATTCTCTTTTATTATTGTGTCAATTATGTTGACAATCTTCCATAATCCAATTTCCAACATTACAAAACCTACCTCAAATTTAAGTTCAAGTGCGTTATTGGAAGAATATTCCATGAGCGGCGCGCGAACTGAAAGCCCGTTACCTCCATGATGACGTAAAAGCGAACGTCAGCACTCGAACAACCAACCAGATAAAAAGAGGGGGAAAGAACAAAAATCCTCCGGTCCAACGTCATCAGGCCTCATCGTTTGGTTCCGTATGTTGTCAATTTGCCTCTCGTACTTTCCAAAATTTGCATTTTGGGTTCCAATTGTCTAAGATAAATAAATCTCCCATTTTTGAACTCCCTGCAGGTTCTTCCCCTTCCTCTCCCAAAAAAACCCTAAAGATATCATCATTTTCTGATTGGTGGCCGAGCCGGCGACCTTGCGCGAGGGTTAGATCTCGATCATGGGTATGATTTTTCTTCTCTGTTTTAAGTTTGCTAGAAGTTTACTGCTTTTTTTATTTTTTATATTTTTGTTGTCATATTGTGAATATGAGATTTGCGATTGCTTAGCTTTGGCTGAATCTATGAACTTTTTTAGTCGCGTTCATTTCAACTAAAGTCGAGAATATCCTGGAATTGGATCATTTCTTGTTTGTGCTTATGATATTCATTTTTGAAGTCAAATGGGATATGCTTCAGCTAACTTTGCAGAAAAGTACACTATTTTTTTGCTACCTGAGGAAGCAGCCGTATATAGCAGAAATATTCATGGGCAAAATTTTCAGCTTAATGATTTAAGATAATGTATATGGACTATTTTCATCAAACTAACAACGCGAGTAATGCAAGTAATCTAAAAACCTGGATCCTACGCTTTGCATTCCTATCGTATGATTCTTATAAATTAAGAGCCATTTTGGTATTTGATAGCTAGCTTTTTCACTGGTCTATGACATCAATTAACCTAGATATGCCTTGGTGTGGTGAATGGTAGGAATCTGAAAGCATAGTTGAAGTTAGCATATTCTATAACAATTATCAAGTAAGAGCTGCAAATCGTTTCTTTTTCAACAGCTGATTGTTTTGAATATGAATAAGCGGCCCGCACTCACTGGTAAACTGCCATTTTAGTTTGTTTCGATTTAGTTTATATTGACACCATGTTTGATGTATGTTTCAGACAATGGGTCCGGACATTTTTGGGATCCCATCATGTTTAAAAATTTGAAGTATATACACATATGATGCTAAGATTTATTCGTCAGATTATTCTTCCTTAAAGTATGAATATGTAAGCAATTAATGTTCCTTCTATTCATTGAAGACAAATGAAATATATTTGATGGAATACACGTGTGGATATGATAAAATCATATAAGCTGGTTATGGATTGGATGCTTCATAATAGTTGAAGTTATAAATAGCCTTAGGGATGAGACGATTATCATACACTGCATCATATTCCTGGGATCTTGTGATAAGGCGGTTTTAATTTTCTAAATTGTTTTTCTGTAGATGTATATCTACACCATCAATTGTCATGACAAGAACTGCATTAACCATCCCGACATAGTCACACAAAATCAACTTGATTTTTAAATGCACCCACTTTTCTTCATAGCCATTCAGTGTCCTACTAATGTTTCATTTTGTGGTTCATAGAGTCATTGCACGATCATTTGTACAAAATGCTTACATCCTGTTATCAGGTGTTTCTTTAGCAATTTGAATGACCTAGTAATACTACGCCCTTTTCTCCCAAAGAATCCAAATTTAGGGTTGGAAGTGAGCCGTGTTGTGCCATGTTTGGTGAACCCAGACACTGCTCACACAAGTTACTGGAACTATGGGTCCATAAATTGATCCATTGAATATTGGGCCACTGGGCCATCCCGCGTACCGTGCTAGGCTAGTCCATTCAAGCTTGGATCATGTTGACCCATTCGTGCTTGTATCATGCCAGACATTTGGGCTGAATTTGGATCTCTTATTTTCTTCAACAATTTCTACTTCATGCCTCTAAACTATCCAATATAAGAACAACTAATTTTTTGAGTTTATTCAAAGAAGCATAAACTGCAAAAGTAAAAAACTGCAAAAATTAATTATCTTGCATGATGCAATTAATTTGCTACTAGTAAGTAATAACGACAAATAAGTGCATGTAAATTTTGACATGTTATGTGAAAATGTTAAATTTAAAATGTATAGCAAAAAATAACAAAATGCATACCTTTATCTACTTTAGATTGAGAAACTATATCTAACATAGTACTAGAGTGCCCAATTAGAGTAATATTAGTTTAAATAATAATTATATTTTAACATTTAAGTTATACAGACAATTGAATAATGATATGTTCATGGGCTTTGATTCATGCTCCATTAGGGCCTCCAAATTAGGCCTCCAATCATGTCGTAAACGGGTCCTGCCTTGTGCTTGCTGTGTTGGACAGGGGTATGGCACACCCCAAATTTTTTTCAAGGAATTCATTTTGAGGCACATGCACGACGCATGACCTGACCTGAAGGATCTATGCACCATATTTTTTTTGATGCCAGTTTGAATCTAGGGATGGAAACGGTTTAGATACAAATCAACTATGTTTTTTATTGTATTTGTATGCAAAATCATTTACCAAATACGATACAGACACGGATAATATGCGGAATGAAAGTTTATTATCCATATATTTAAAAAATGAATACGAATATGGATTGGATATTGATGGAATATGGATTGGATATAAACAAATGATTAAATGATACATATTAGATTTATATGTATAGATAAAATAGATACAAAATGTAAGAACTTTAATTTGATATCAGGGTTGAGCTAATGAAACATTTAATATATATATAGATATATTATCGTGGATGAGCATAATTGAGTACAAATGAGTCACGAGTATAGATATCCATATATATATCCTTATCTAGAAAAATCTAATTGTATTATCATAATCTGTATCCTTATCCGTATCTAGTTGGTTAGGCAATTTTGATATCATTATTCACATCTGAAAGGATATGGATGTGAATCCAATTTGGATAATTTGAATCCATTTACATGCCTTCTTGGTTCTATTTCCAACCCTATCCTAACTTCACCGGTGTTTATGATATCCATTGAAACACCCAAGTTTTAAAACATTAAAAACCAGAAAACAGACAAATTTAAGATTTAGCAATTCATATATTAAATTATTAGAAATATCCGACTTGAAGCTTGTAGGTTATTCCCGTTCAGATATCAGATTGTTATTGTACTACATTATACTTGTTGGAGTTTAGAAGTTGATTATGATCGCATCTTACTGACATTTTTTTGCTGCACGCAGCTACGGGTAATGCTTTTCAGGATATTTTGACCATCCTCCCCAAGCCAGGGGGTGGAGAATATGGAAAATACTACAGTTTACCAGCCCTCAATGATCCAAGGATTGGTATTATCTTCTGACTTTCTGAATACGTCTCCAGCTATTAGATGGATTTTTAGTTGCATTAATGCTAATGGTTGTATTGCATATTTGGGATGTGTTACTTCCCATTTTAATTTTCCGGTCATATTGTCGTATGGGCATTGTAAATTCGATTTGCATACAATGTTCTACGACACCTAATGAAACCAGCATTTGCATTTTTGTCTGCTAAGAGAACTTCTTGCATGTTAAAACTCTTCTGCAAACTATTCATTTTGTCATTGCAGATTCATTTTAGCTGGCAATTTCTTTCTTTCTTTTTCTTATTTTCCACCATCATCATTTATGTTACTTGAGTGGTGTGTGTAGGGCTGGGAGAGCCAAATAACAGGTAGTTGTCTAGAACCTCTGTTGCAATGACACGGCCATGCCAATACAAACACAACTCGCCAAAACATGTAAAATGCTATAAGATACATGACTCGTGTGAGTGACGCGTGTCCAAAGTGTTTCTGATATGACATGGCTTCATAGATTAAGTACATGTGTTGTACCAAGCACAAAGTTTTCTGTAAAATTTACAATGAGTGGGAAATGAAAGTTTTTATTATAAACGTATTGTGTTATTCTACAGAAACTTACACGATTAAATTGTTCTTCTTTGTAAATTTTTTTCATATTCCTTTATTTAAAACCTGCATTTACCTCTTTAGGTCCTGTGACTCCTGTTGGGCAACATGTTCAAGTAAGGGTTAAGATTAAGCTGGCTTTGCATTGCTGAATAAATTTTTGAGAACAGTAGGTATCTATTGACATAGGACAAATTCCCCCCTATAGCAGTTAAAAAAATCCACTGCATGTCCTTGATTAGAAAACTGGCACCATTGATATATATCTTCCTGTCCTAAAATCTAAGTACACCAAAAATTTTGAGAACCTTATGCTCTTTGCCACGGGATCGAGGGTTAAAAAATATTCATTCTCTAACACCGTTATTTCCAATAATCCCATACATGGGCAAGCAACATGAAAATCACAAACTTTTATTTATGTCTATGCTTTAGGACCTGGTGATGGTATGACTCATGCTGATCGTCCAAATGAGAAGGGGAAATTGGACTTTCTAACCGCCAGTTCCTTCTATGGAAGTGGATACCCATTTCTGCCACACTTTTCTTTTAGTGATATGAGTTAAGCCGGGTCCTCTTGTTAAATGAAGTTAATCCAGCTTAAGAAGATATTTCAAACCCCCCCCCCCCCAAAAAAAAAACAAAAAAAACAAAAAAAACAAAACAACAACAAAAAAAAACAAAACAAAAAACAAAAAAACAAAAAACAAAAAACAAAAAAAACCCCCCCAGTCTATCTGTTAACACATCAAATTAATCTGTCAATGTCTCTCCCAAAAAAACTAAATCAACAACATAAAGGGCATAAGCACTTATCTGAACTCTGTACAAATTTAACCCTGCTCAATCCTTTGTCATTAATCTTATTAAGTGTTAAGCCATTGCCAAACAGGGCAAACAACTTTCACATGTTATCCTACTTTTTTATGCTTAAATATGTCTGATAATCTTATCTTGGATTGCAGATAAACTACCATATTCCATTCTCATTCTTTTGGAGTCCGCCATCCGAAACTGTGATAACTTCCAAGTTAACAACCATGATGTTGAGAAGATTATTGACTGGGAGAATACATCTCCTAAGCAAGTGGAGATCCCCTTCAAACCTGCCCGTGTTCTCCTGCAGGTTTGTATAACCTTCTTCTGAATTGCCATTCTTATATTCTCTCTGTTATCCATTTTCACGCTTGATTTTGTTTTCGTGCTAGGATTTTACTGGTGTGCCGGCTGTTGTGGACCTAGCTTGCATGCGAGATGCTATGAACAAACTGGGCGGTGATTCAAATAAGATCAACCCCCTCGTATATACCGGTTTTCTTTAGTTCTTGTAGTTTAGTGTGTTCTTAGTATATAATATTGATTTTGGGTTGTTTGGTGGGTTGTAAGTGATTTTGCTGCAGTACTGGTTATGGGCTTCTATACGGTTCTGGTGGTTGGATTGATATAATTGGTTTGACAAGTTGCAAATGTTGTTGCAGGTTGCAGCTAAAACGTTTCAATCGATGTTGTGGTCATATTGATGTTAACATTACTTATTTTAGAAGTTGTGAATGTCCATTGCCTTTCTTCGATTTTCCACACCTCATGTATTATTAGAAGCTAACCAAACAGTGTTATAGCTGAAACAAACACCTCGAACCAATTATATCTTTTCGATTGAGTAGACCCAACTATACTTGCTACCAATCAGAAGCCTATAGCTGAAAAGGTAATCCAGAAAGCTATGAAATTCTTCTCTTGCAAAAAAAGAAGAAGACGGCTATGAACTGCACGAGTCTTCATCAAACTGCTTAATTTCATATTTTTACATTAAAAAAGCAGAATGAAGATTGGATGCACGGCTGCCTAAATCATCAGCATCATCTTATCTTGGCCTTAATCCCAAAATTTGGGGATGTAGATTTCAGAGCTGCCTAAATGTGATGGTTTCGGCTTAACTTATATGTTCTTAAACATAGCTTACATTATCGACTCACGTAATCTTCTTTATGTCTATATCTTGATTAATTCTTCTCATACGGAAAAAAAGATATTGATTCATTCAAGTTTCAAATAAATCTTTTTTGAGTACTTACTTGAAAATGGATCTCTCTCTTGTTTTGGGTTTTTTGGTAGAGGGTCTGCTAGGATATGCTGGTTGTTGATAGCTCCACTCGGATCATGCAAGACAAAACAAGCACGTCAGGGTGATCATGTATTGGGCTGATCAAAACCCCTCCAACACCCAAATAAGGCCGAGCTAAGGGCAAGCAACTGAATTTCAACGCTAGGGTCTTTTGCGTACCTTTCATTCTAGGAAAGTGTGCTATTTATATGTATTGTGGCAGAGAGGCAAGGTGGTAATTTTACCACTCTGAAGGTTTTGGGGTATTCTGGTACATATTGCATCTGGCGTCATTCGGGGGTTGGGTCCTACCGGGGGTTGGGTCTGTTAGTGAAAGTGTGTGCTTGAGCCCTTTGGCTTCGATTATACTTACCTTGTCCATGGTCCTAATGGAAATTGTAGTGGGCTTGGGCCTTAGCCCATGTATCTAACATCTCTCTTTTGGTATCTCAACAAAAACCAACCTCCTATGAGTGATTTATCGTGTATGTTCAGGCTTTCTTTTCTTTCCGTTTTATATTCACTAATATTTGAATACTGCTTTGTCTTGCATGCAGGTGCCAGTGGATCTTGTGATTGACCATTCTGTGCAGGTTGATGTAGCAAGATCAGAAAATGCAGTGCTGTCAAACATGGAACTTGAATTCCGAAGAAACAAAGAAAGATTTGGTTTTCTTAAATGGGGTTCAACTGCTTTTAATAATATGCTTGTTGTTCCCCCTGGTTCTGGTATTGTTCATCAGGTAAAAGCACTAGGAATTATCAAATTCTTTTTTCGCCTATGCATTTGGATTATTGAAAGCATATGTAATTCTGTACAAATTATTTGCAAATCTATCAAGGTTACGATGAGATCTTGTATTTTGCTGAAATATAATGACAAAATGATCAGGTTAATCTAGAATACCTTGGTCGAGTTGTTTTCAACACTGGAGGCATCCTGTACCCAGATAGTGTGGTTGGAACTGATTCCCACACCACTATGATTGATGGATTAGGAGTTGCCGGTTGGGGAGTTGGAGGCATTGAAGCAGAGGCTGCAATGCTTGGGCAGGTGAAAACCAAGTGTGCTAGAAAATTGCAGCTTATTCTTTGCTCGTTTTGCTGAACTTGTAGCAACATCCTTGCTTTATAGTTTTTGGGTAGGAATGTTCAACAAGGCTAATTTCTAGCAGCTGTGATTGTGTTGACACAGCTTTCTTCTTTTAAAAATATTTTTATGATTATCGGTTATTCTCTCTTGCACAATTTCCTTATCTTAATAATCTTTCACACTCAAACAGTCTCTAGTTGCCACAAGGATGAACAGGGTAACATGTATGCGATAAGATTGTGTCATATGTTGGATCCAATGGAGGATGAAACAGTTCAGGTGTTTTTTGGCCATACTATCCGCAAACCATCTTTTTTGCTCTGATTTTTGCCGTATCAAATGTGAATATGGATGCAAACATATAAAAATTTACACCTTTGTCCACCTCTGTATTCTGATACACACAACAATTCTAGTATGGGTCTGTAGGTCTTACACAAAGTTCTAGGTGGTGCTATATGCAGCGACATCTTTTGTGATCCATGGCTTCTGTATGTGTATCATATGGAATAGATAAAGACTTTTTCATACAATATTTTTTCATTGGGCCAATTACCTCCAACTTTGTGGCAAGGTCAACATTTGTGATTCACATGGCAGAATACTATCTTTCGAGATTAATGAATATCGTTATTCGTTAACTTGATATTGACTTGTCTGGAAGTCGAATTATAAGAATGTGAAGCGCTGCCGCTCTCTTCATCAAATTCTTTACCATCTGCCAGTTTAATAGAACATGCATTTTAATGAAATTAGAGATTTTGGACACCTATTAGAGTGGAAACCTTCTAATTACACAATGCATATTATTAACTTTCTTCATTTGCTTGCGGAAATGATTTTCCAATTTATATAGAATTATAGCTGAAAAATGTTGGTCTTCTATTCCCATCCCTCCGTTTAAAAGAAAGTGATATAGAAATACTTTGAAGGTGCTCTAAATGTTTAATGTTTGGACGTACATCATAGTGGGGTTCTATGAATTTTTTAGTAGATGGTTGTTAAATGGTTTTTCTTCCTTAAAACGTACATTGTTTCATGGTTCTTCATCCATGCAAATCACATGCTATTTGAGTATTTATCTTTTTGATGTTATCATAAAATTGCATTCAAATTGAAATACAAAATTTGAACTAACTTTTTGCCAAAATATTAATGTCTATAATTTGCAGGAATGTTTATCATATATCTCTTTGGTAAATGTTATACCTCAGATATCAACGATGTACCTCTAGAAAACATGGACCCCTTCTACCATCCTAGATTCTTTACAAATGGGCACCAGACATCTGCTAAGAATAAATAATATTAATACGTCTGATTATTGAATTTTTTTTCACATTATCATTTGGTTCTTTTGCCGATATCATGCATCAAAATGCAAATTTAATATCCTATTGCAAATGTCATCATCTTCTGCCATTCTTCTATATTCTTTATTCTACCATTCTTCTACACGCTTTCTTAAATTTGACAATTTAGGCGTGGTGTATCCTTATTTGTTGCCTTGCAACTTAAACTTCACTACCAATGACTTAGGGTCTCCCTACACTCTTGTAATATGACACACCTCTCTTTTGTTTATAATTACTTGTCTAGAATTTGGATTTCTATGGGCTGATACTGTCTGTCTTAAAATTCCGTCGAATTTTCATGAAGCATTCTCAAGACGGAGTTTTGCATCATAGCTTATCTTATTTGGATTGAAGAAGGATTAGATTGTGATAATGGTCTTATGCAATAATTTATATTTCTAACCATGCAAGTGAGTTGTAATATTCATATATTTCCGTAGTTTTCTTTTATTTGGGATGTTTTGTTTCCCTACTCTGCAAAATCCAGGAACGTGACTTGCAGATTATCATCCCTGCTGTCTGGAAATTTTTTCATCTGTATGCTAATTGTGGATGCCTAAGTTCTGTTTTCTTCTCCTAGAGAACATTCTAACAATATTAGTGCACACATGGTCTGTTTTCTTCTCCACACACACACACACACCCCCCCCCCCCCCCCCCCCAAACCCCCCCCCCACCCCCCCGGGATATTTGCGCTGGCCCTCACCCGGAATATTTATGTTTTCTCTGCTGGTCAGCCTATGAGCATGGTGTTGCCTGGTGTAGTCGGATTCAAATTGTCAGGAAAATTACGCAATGGTGTCACAGCAACTGACCTAGTTTTAACTGTAACTCAAATGTTGAGGAAGCATGGTGTTGTAGGAAAGTTTGTTGAGTTCTATGGTAAGCCAATTGTTGATTACATTATTTGGAACAAAAAAGCATAACCATATAATATAACCTTATAAAAACCGCGCTTTAAACTCTTTCAGGTGAAGGTATGGGCAAATTATCCTTGGCTGACAGGGCAACAATTGCGAATATGTCACCAGAATATGGAGCAACCATGGGTTTCTTTCCGGTGGATCATGTGACCTTACACTATCTCAAATTGACTGGAAGAAGTGATGAAACTGTGGGTTTTTTTATTTTCAGGAAATAAACTGTATTATCATTGTATTAAATATTTGGAGTTTATACAGCAGTTCTCTATCTGATTTTGGAGAATTCTTTGTATCTATCAGAAAAGAAAATTTCCAGGGAATTTAAAGATTTTTTGCATTAAATTTTTTCAGACAACCGCACCATGAATAGAGAAAAGATGAGGAATGTAAAAACTAAAAATATCCTTACCTATTCTACTGCATCTTTTGTGCATGATAATATCATTATAGTATATTTTTTTTGTTATTGTCGTGTTATTATGTGCTTCTATAAAGAAATTACATTTTTTCAGAGGTTTTAATTCAGATAAAGTTGTTGATTCTGTGTAACACATTTGATTTCATAGGTGTCAATGGTAGAAGCATATCTTCGAGCAAACAAGATGTTTGTTGACTACAATGAGGTAAGCATTTGCTAGTGTTAAAGTATATTTAGCATTAAGTGGCATATGCCTAATACCCTTTTATTGTGTCAGCCTCAAAAAGAAAGAGTCTATTCATCATATCTAGAGTTGGACCTCGCTGAAGTCGAGCCATGTATATCTGGTCCAAAAAGGTAAGATATTTATCAGCGTCCCAGGCTCTGTGTAAATCACTGCCTTTTTATCTTTCTCAACTTCTCAGCTGTATTTCTTTTGCAGACCTCATGATCGGGTTCCGTTGAGAGAAATGAAGGCAGACTGGCATTCTTGCCTGGACAACAAAGTTGGATTCAAGGTGATGGGCAAGTTTCTATATTTATCATATCTGCAAGTGTGATTCATTTTTCTTAAACTTTGCTGCTGATTCAGTTTTTGGCTGATGTTGGCACCTTCTCGCATGATAAATAGTAAGTCTGGCATGAGGGAGTATTAGCAGGTTATTGTATGTATGTTCTTTAATAGCTGTATGCCCTGGAACATGTTTCATTTGATAAACTGTTCCTGTTTGTCCCAATTGCTTAATATTGGTTGCTATTGATTTTGATATTTTACTTGTGAATGTAAGTTTCATGGATATGTCCCTGCTTGAGTTCTTAATCAGGCCGGTTTCTTTTGTTAATTGATCATGGATGTATGTAAGCAATCAAGTGCCTAGGCATATTAATTACAATAATTATAGTACAACACAACCAGCTTGTTAGCATGCAGCCATGCTTTACTCACAATGATAATATTTATTCTTTTCACTTGGTTATAACAACTTCTAAGAAAATCCTTTCATATGCGGCAGTACTAAGTGTTAAGAATTTGCAGGGTTTTGCGGTGCCAAAGGAATCACAAGAGAAAGTTGTAAAGTTTGATTTTCATGGACAACGTGCTGAACTCAAGCATGGTAGTGTCGTCATAGCAGCTATAACTAGTTGCACAAATACCTCAAATCCCAGTGTCATGCTTGGTGCTGGTCTTGTTGCAAAAAAGGCCTGTGACTTAGGTCTTGAGGTTGGTTTTTTCATTTTCAATTTCATAGTCGAAATTTGCATTTGACACTCTTTTAAACTTTTAGTTCAATTTAATTTCCTATCTATACTCAGTTGATTCTCATCTATTGGATGATTACCTCTAAATTATCTGTAATCAGTTGATTCTTGTATTCCGGATGATTGCATCTATCCGTATTCATTCCTTTCTAGGTCAAGCCGTGGATTAAAACAAGTCTGGCTCCTGGTTCTGGGGTAGTCACCAAATATTTGCTTAAAAGGTACACCAATCTGATCTGACAACATATCAAATATTGTCATAGATAACTTAAACATAAAGATTGTAGTTACCCATGCAAAACCAGTAATACTGTTATATTATCATTATTTTGTATAGCGTTACATTACCTTATAAAAGAATTAATTTTAAAGAGATGCAATTATGTACTTTATATATGCAGTGGCCTGCAAAAGTACCTAAATCAGCAAGGATTTCATATAGTTGGATATGGCTGCACTACATGTATCGGGAACTCTGGAGACCTGGATGAATCTGTTGCTTCTGCAATATCAGAAAATGGTTCACCTAATTTGTCATATTGTTTCATAATTATATCTGATGTTTTTGTCATTGTATCTTTTGCATGAGCCTCATTTGTGTATACATGGCTTAACTTTGCTATTCAGATATTGTTTCTGCTGCTGTGCTATCTGGAAATCGGAACTTTGAAGGGCGAGTGCATCCCTTGACACGAGCTAACTATCTTGCTTCCCCGCCTCTTGTTGTGGCTTGTGCCCTTGCTGGGACAGTAAGTTTATGTTGCTTTGTCTGTGGTATGCTTTCACAGATCCATCTGGAATCAGAAAAATTAATTAAAAGAAATAGAGATTTAGTATCGAATGGGAAAAAATTGAAGAACTTATCCCAGATTCTTCCAGTGATTCAGTGTAATTTAGATCTAATTTTATCATCCGCACAACTTATTAAGATTCATCCAGTTTATCATCAGCATAACTGTCTGCTAGTTTCAGATTATTGATTCAATATCCATCTTGTCATTATTCAGCTTGTTAGCTTTGCATGGTTTCTCAGAATGGTGTCCTTTTTAGCTTTCTGAAAACATGATGTTCTTTATAAATAACATAACTACTAGTGCGCCCTCTATTTTTTAAGTTCAAAAATTTATTTGCATGTTGGCCAAGATGATATACTTCATGCCACAATTTCATATCGGATGATGATGTTGTGGCGGTATAAAAGACTGTTTATATTGTAAAGTAGGTGAGCTCTCAGTGCTCTGTATATATCTTTGTCAAGGGTATACAGTAATTGTTTGGCATCTTCTTATGACGTGTGTAGTGTTACCTGATAACGGTCATCCCCAGAGGTGGAAACCCTTCTGGGTTCCATAGGAAATCTTAGTTTACTTGTTTAAGCATGGCAAAACTTATGAAGCTTCCTACATTTTTCATTTGAACACATTGGATCTTTTATCAGTCATTACTGATAGAGTATTCCATACTGCATTTAAGGAGCGGTTCCCATTGATTTATATTGAAAACTTGAGTTTTTTTGTCAACAGCAAGTTAAACGTCTTTTCTCACATTGTGATCACTTGGTGAAACTATTTCAGGTAGATATCGATTTTGAAAAAGAACCAATTGGAACAGGTAAGGATGGGAAGAGTGTATACTTCAAGGACATTTGGCCATCAACGGAAGAAATAGCTGAGGTGGACTCAACTCTTAAACTGAACAGCTAATTGCTATCTCGTAAACATTTTACATCTTGGCACATTTTAGATACTACCATATGTTGAAAGCATGGAGAATATTTTTTTTTGAGGGTTTCTGTAGATCAGCCTGTAATCCTAGGACACCACCTAGTACCTGTAAGATGAATGAAACAAATAATTAGCCCAGATTTTATGGCTTGTGCTTTACCGGGCTCCTGATAAAGGAAACTATATGGCACGTCATGTAAAGATTTTCTGAATTGCAATTCATTCTGGTAACTTATATAATTACTAGTTTAAAATATTCCTTTCAGGTTGTGCAATCCAGCGTGTTGCCTGATATGTTCAAGAGCACTTATGAGGCAATCACGAAAGGAAATCCTATGTGGAACCAACTGCATGTCCCTGCCACGAGTCTCTACAATTGGGACCCAAGTTCTACCTACATCCATGAACCTCCATACTTCAAGGACATGACAATGTCTCCTCCCGGCCCCCATAGCGTGAAAAATGCATACTGTTTATTAAATTTTGGTGACAGTATCACAACAGATCACATATCACCAGCTGGGAGCATTCACAAGGACAGCCCTGCCGCAAAGTACCTATTAGAACGTGGTGTAGACCGCAGAGACTTCAATTCATATGGCAGCCGTCGTGGAAATGATGAAATAATGGCAAGGGGAACTTTTGCTAACATTCGCCTTGTGAACAAACTTTTGAACGGCGAAGTTGGGCCAAAGACGATACATATTCCAACAGAGGAGAAACTCTCTGTGTTTGATGCTGCCATGGTAAGATGGTTCGAACTTTTGGCTCTCCATTCAGTTTGCCGGGAATTATTGTTAAACTTGTCGAAAGCTTGAAAACTTGATGTGCCCGATATGATCTATTTGTACCGTTTTGTTTTCTGAACATTTTCATTATTTTAATTTTCAGAGGTACAAAGCGGAGGGTCATGACACCATAGTCCTTGCAGGAGCAGAATACGGGAGTGGTAGCTCACGAGATTGGGCTGCCAAGGGACCAATGCTACTGGTCAGTGTATATCCCCTTTACAACTCCATTTGGGATGTTTTCCCTTATGCATCTTGATCTTACACATTGATCTGAAACCAGGGAATCAAAGCTGTAATTGCTAAAAGTTTTGAGAGAATTCACCGCAGCAATTTGGTGGGGATGGGAATAATTCCCCTGTGTTTTAAGCCTGGTGAAGATGCTGACTCACTGGGTCTTACTGGTCATGAGCGTTACACGATAGACCTTCCAAGTAGCGTGAGTGAAATGCGTCCTGGCCAAGACATTGTTGTTGCAACAGATACTGGAAAGACTTTCACATGCACTACTCGCTTTGACACGGAGGTAAATACCTATATTTTTGGTGTTATGGAAAAATATTGTGCATTAAATTTCATGGATAAACTAGGAATATAATCCGAGAATTGTCTTGTTAAAAAACATATCCCCCCCCAATAATAATAATAATAATAATAATAATAATAATAATAATAATAATTTACTATTGTAATGTATACTCACATCTGTCTCCTCCCATTTGGGATTGGAATTTCAAATGGGGATTTTGTGGCGTATAACATTTTTTTTAAAATAAACTGTGAAAAAGTTAATTCAATTCAATTTAATGGCATTGTTCTCATTAAATGCACAACTGTAGAACAATGCACAATTTAATAATGCTTCAAATTCCAATGATATGTCTTCATTAAATAATTAATAAATAATAATTGCCATAATCTTTTTCATTGTATGTTATTTAATAAAAACAAAAGGCCGAAGTGTAACTTTGTGTTAGCTATCAATTTTATTACATGCACCCATAAATAAATCAAAATTCTCAATTATAATTCTCTGTAAATTATCAATTTTATTACCCGTGCAAATGCACGTGCTTAGAAATCCAGAATCGATAATTAATACTGGGGTATGCATTTCAGGTGGAGCTAGCTTACTTCGATCATGGGGGGATTCTTCCATTTGTGATTCGGAATCTTATCAAATCACAAAAGTGAGCTAAATTGTTGAATTATTCTCATGCATACATGAAAGAAGGTATGGATGAACCAAAACATAAGGATTATAATACCAGCCGAGCATTGATACATTGAGATTCTTCTCTCATTGCACTGGAAAAATAAGGTTGCTGACACATGACACGTTGCACTCTGAAGAGAGCTGAAGACAGCAATGGCAAGGATTGCTGCATTTGTTCGCTATTTGTGTAACCAACTATAAGAGACTATGATTTGTGGGCTGTGTCAGGCAATAATACCGGCCTGTATGATACAGTCGTGCTATTCTCATGTGTTTGTTACTGCTATTCAGTGAAAGCTGTGACTGTCACATAGCGTATTGCGATCCTTTTCTTGAGTTGTAGGATTATGTGTGTTCCAACATTCTCATTAAAGGCTTTATATGCTCTTCCTGAAGTCAAAATACTATAATGATACATTTAAACCCTGATTCCTGACTCGATGTCTTGCGTTCTCTCTGCTTCTCTGAAATCGTTGCTTCTGTTCTGTATCTATGGTTGTGATCTGCTGCAGTTCATTCTGCTGGATGTTGGCTGATTCTTGGAACCGTTGTATCATCTCTCTGCATTGTTGTCATCTCATTTTCTTAGATGTCGGATGTTCTTTTTCTCGGGAAAGATAATCTAGACAACGTGAGCATGTATTTTGTTTACAGTTGTTTCAAACTCTGCCGAGGCCTTCTTGGGGTTTCCAAAATCTCCATGCTCAAGGTTAAATTCATTTTCATATGAAGGATTTTTTTGGGGGCAAAGATTTCAAAGCAAGCGATTCCTATCGAGAGAGAAACAAGAAACCAACATTCACATTCACAAAACTCGTCAAATTCTGCAATGGCTCAACCTGAACATCAACATAACAAATTCACTGCCTGAACATCAACAAGCCCATACTGAAGATAAACAAGTGAATAAACAGAACTGTTCCAAAATTTCTCTTTCCATACAAAAAGCAACATCAGCAGAAGAAAAAGGAAATACGGTTATTTTACAATTACAACCTAGTAACAATGCACATAACGTTCTCCTATTTGTTGCGCAAGAACTTGCCTGCCTGAGAGGCAAGGATGAGAGCTTTTGCATCCGAGCTGCTCATCAGCCACTCTTTCTCTGCTCTTCGTCGATGCTGTCTTGCGTTTTTCGCTCTCTTCGGAGCCAACCGAGCATCTCTCTCCAAGTACGCGAGTCTAAACCTCTCCGCCATGGGAATTTCTGGGGCATCATCGGTTGATACAGATGGAACTGGATTTCTTCTAGCAGCACCAGGAACTGCCCAAGTCCTCGGATCAATGTCTTCCACTATAGAATGATCTAGTGCAACAGAGGCCAATGCCTCAATGGGAACTTGTACTCCTCGATAGCCAACGGGTGATGGTTTTGGGTTGACGATAACTCGGGGGCATTCGGTGGCCAAGATTGTGCTTGAATTCTCATCTATCCTTGGCTGCAAACATTTGAAAGGGAGAAGGCAAGAGTCATTACATATCCATAACAAATGGCAGGATCATTGTTCATGCATGTTATTAGGTCATTGATGCTTAGGGCATGCAAAGTAAGGGTTGACATCTATAAGAGAATCTGAAAGAAATTTGCTAAGCGCCAGAAAGAAAGCTAAAGAAAAATGGCAACGGTTCAAAAAGAATTCAAGCTTCAAAGCATGTCATTGAAGGTGATCTGAATTACCCATACTAGCCAGCGTAGCGATGGTGCACCCTTGCAAATGTCCACATCATCCAACTCCTCCCACGAGTCTCCTACTATATTATCTAGCTCAGGCTTCAAGATACTCAACGATCCACGGGCAGTAAAATCGCTCCTTGGGCTTCCTCTGCAATAACCGCATTTAAGCTCTGTTCATATCCTGTTATATAGATGCCATATCTAGTCAAGCAGCTATCATCATGTCACAGATAGCAAAATATGAAAAGAAAATGCCGGGAGAATGAAACAACCGGAATCCCATTATCATTGCTAAATAACTGCATTTCCTTTTATTTGGCTAGCAACTGTTTGATTTTTTGGTTTGAAAAAGAAATTTTAATTAGCAGTATTTCTGTTTTGTTACACTATCCCATTTTCACTTTGTCTTCATTTTTTGGGTATTATTCCTGAAAACCACGGCATAGAACAATTGTCAAAAGTAAAGTGGAAAAAAAGAAGATAATCTGGCAATGGAAAACCAAATTTGACAAGAACGAAACTCAATGATAAATACATCTCTCATCATTTCAATGATATTTAGCTGAACATTGTCTTAGGCTCTTCGCACCAACTAAATACATTACAACATGTATTTGAAAAGGACACGCCGTTCTAGAAAATCTATTGTGTTCTATAGAACATACCCGAATCTCAATATTTCCAAGGAACGGCAATGATGTATGATGGATGAAACGCCAACCACAGTAATCTTGTCACACCGGCTGTAAAGAGGGGGGGGGGGGGGATAGTTATGCTCTGCCAGAGTGATCAATTACACAAGAATTTCTTTTTTTCATTGTTAAGCATCTGAAGCATATGAAACTTAATAAAATATTTAGAAATTTCAACTCGCAATAGAACGTTGGGCCTGCTGAAGATAAGCCTGATATCACCATGCAATAGTCCATGTTATGCACTTGATTACAGGGCACTGATACGTGCCGTTTTGATCGGCGGCAGAAGTTGATGTCTGTCCAGGGAAACAAAACCCAAAATACCCAGTGATCACCCTATTGTTGGTTGCCTATCAAGTGAAGTACACGAGAACATGAAAGTTTAGGAAGCCAGTATACCCTCTCTGTAGAAGGGTTTACTGAATGATACTGTGGACAATTATGTGCTGATCTGTCTGACTGCACCATAAATAGTTTAGAAAATGTAATGTTGTTGATGGCTATATGAAATATATCAGTCCTGTAAGAAAAAATATTAACAAAATTTACCAGTTTAGATCACTTAGACAGTTCTTTTATAAATAATTAAATGACTATGTATAAGTACTATTTTTCAGTTAGCTTATCTTTTATGTACTTCTTTGTGTGTTAATTTGTTTCGATATTTGACATTTTCAATGATTACTAAACTCTCTTCATATCTCCTGTTCAGAAGCCCACTCTACATCAAGTAATAACTAATTCAGCTGCAATACTGGAACATTCAAGATAAAAGTAACTTGAGACCTATAACTGCAACAACTCGTGGTAAGAAACAGAATGAATGTTGACACTTGACAGCCTCCATTAGCTAACCTAATTTCCTTCTTCATACCTTACATCAACAGCTCGTAAGTTAGGACACGTCTCTGCCACTTTTGTCAGCCCAAGATCACTCACATTAGACCCAGAGATATCTAGAAGATCCCAAGAATAATCTGCCAGAGCAAGCAGGACATCATCATTCAGCAACTGTCTCCTCCTTGCAATAGCCACCATCGCCAACTGCAAGCCAGATGCAAGCTTAGTCTACGATCATAGTATAAAACCATAATCAGAGCAAATGCTGTGAAGAAGTGCATAAATCAGATAGTAACATTAGGCCATGCAATCCTAGACGCCCACAGATACAAATGTACACAGAGATTCATGCATATGCATGTGTGTGTATGTCAGCTTACAAATGCACACAAGAGACGTGATATTAATGCGGCCATGCACATCAACATATCCATACAAGCACAAACATGCACTCAGGTGCAGAATCTAATATCTTGTAGGCCTGCTGCTATATGCATGATTTGAAATCAAATCCTCTCAGCTGATAATAGATCTTCCAGTGCAAACAGGAGTTGCAATACACAGAGATCTAATTGCTTCACACACATGCCATTTATTATAGGTATGCCATTCAAAATTTACAAGTTTGTCATTCAAATTTTTTACTTGTTAACCCCCCTCTCTTCCTCCTCCTCGCATCTCGTCATCTTCTTCTCTGATGTGCATGTCTACCTCCTCCTCCGTTGTCTCTGCCGCAGCCACATCTCCCATGCCGCCACCGCCGGCGGCTCTGCACAAAGAGATTTCATGCTTGTGATGAAGAAGGGGAAGAAGAAGAAGAAGAAGAAGAAGAAGAAGAAGAAGAGATAAAGAGGCGGTGGAGGCTGATCGCGGAGGGCGGTGGCGGTGGCGGAGGCAGACGAGGAGAGTGAAGGAAAATGAAAGGGGTAATTTGGGAAATATGGACGTGTCTAAAGTAAAAAAAATTGAACTCTAAATATTATTGAGTGTGTGTAAAGCAATTTGTATGTGAAGCAATTAGGTCTGTTTGTATACATTTTCCCAACGCCAACAGCAATATCACAGATCCAAAAATTAAAAATTGATAATCTAATTGAACTACAATCATCTCCAACCATAATGCGTCTCAAATTCCCAAAGGCAGCATATGTTTATACCATGAAAATCCATCTACATCTTATTTAATAGGTTAAGAATATCAAACCAAGCTACATTTTAATCATGGGAAATTTAAGTCACATATACACCCATTTTTGTGTACTGTGTGTTCCGGCATTCAAGTACATGTGAAATGTTGAGAATAAAAGTAAGCATACTGTTGGATATTGCAATCTCCCAATACATGTTTTGATGATGATCAAACATAATGTGTATTTATGCGGCCGTTAGGAAATCGTTAGCAAAGGTCAAAGATTAAAAGCTCCAGTGTGGGTGACAAGGCATTGACACGTATCTACAAACTTGACACATTGACACAAGAAAGGATGACAACTATGACATATACATGGACATTAGGGACATCAATTGAGCTTCAACAAGATTGTGTATTTGTGTATTAATGTAATTTTTAGTTCTTTCCATAGATTGTTAATGCGTTGAAGATACCCCACACACATGAAACCCTATGAATAGACTTAGAAATAGTATGAACTAATCCTTAACAAAAATCCTGGGTTTCATATTTTAAACTTTGCTTTTTATAGCCTATTAGGCAACCAATATAGGCCTTTAGTGGACTAGAGTATCAGATATTAATAATACATTTTATAATGCATTAATCGACCAACACTATAGCATTAGTCGACTAATAGGAAACAAAAACCCAGGCTAGCTCAATTTAGTTGATCAATGAAGAACAATTAATCGACCAATGAAAAACAGCTAGTCGACTAATGATACTTCACTAGTCGACTAATCAACTAGCTGTTGGCTGAATTAATTTTTAGAAACTAACCGTTTTCAATCTGTTGTGAAGGACTTTTTGGACATTTCCTCTCATAGAATTTTCCTTTCATAAATATGGATTATTTCTCAGTTTTTAATAAGAAAAGAGAGAAGAAAACAATAAGAATAATCCTTGTACTTGAGCTTTCATTTCCTATCTTCTTTGAGAATAAAAATTCATCTTCTTTTCTTAGTCTTCATTGTATCCACATACATAATTCTTCAAGGCTATATGAGTTTATACTTATTTGCTCTACAAAGATTTACCTCGGTAGTGAGGCGTTTTGCCTCAATTGTAAGGTGGTTGTGCTCTCGGTTAGAGAATGGTACTTTTCCAATCCTAAGGCATTGATATCGAGGGTTTACAATTAACAAGGTTGTTTGTCAAATTACGTGATTGTAACTCTTGTGATGTGTAACGTGTTAGTAAAAATCTCAAGCGTGAAGCTTGGGACTGGAGCAGGTTGGGGAGACCAAACCTGGATAAAATCCATTGTGTTTGTGTTTTGCTTTCTAGTTTGATTGTTATATCTCTGTTTACATTTTATTATTGCAATTATTTGTTATTTTCACTATAACATTCATTATAAGTTGAAGATTCAAAGTGGTAATTCATTTAAAGATATTAAGTAAAACTTTTATAAAACATTATTCACCCTACATCTAGTGTTCTATTTGCCATCCATAAGACCCCACATTTGGCATTAGAGCAAGGTTGAAGGATAACGTCAACAACCAATTGAATACAATTTTTCGAAGGCCACTCCACATCAAGACCATCAATATTCAATGGTTCCAACTACAACTGCTGAAAGAGGAGAATGACAATCTACCTCAGGTCCATTAACTACAAACTGCGGAACATCGTGGTGATCCCTATATCAAACCAACCACTTCCTTCTCTCAATGGTGATCCCTATACCAAACCAACCACTTCCTTCTCTCAATGGACTGATGAAGAGAGAGCAACATAAACCCTCATCTCAGCTGTAATGAATATCTTATTCTATGCTTAGGATGACAATATTTTGATCGTGTGTCAGGAGCTATATCGACAAATCAAATATGACGCACACTTAAAGAAGCATATGAACAATCTTAATCAGACGACGAGGAGAAACAATCCAAAAATACATACATGTGATTCACGGCATAAGAGGTAACTTTGGATTTTGATTCTGAAGATGGTAATGTATTAGAAGCTTTCAATGAATTATTTGATAAATATAGAAAATTAAATGGCATATATAAAGCATTGAAAAATGAACATATGTCATTAACAAATGCGCATAATATTACTTTATCTAAATTAGATGATGCTCAAATGAGTCATAATAACTTAATAAGTTACCTGTAGAAAACAAGAACCTAAAAGAAGAAAATACTTTTCTATGAATGTAAAGTCTTAAATGTTAGGATAGAAGAGCTAGATAAAAATATATACTCAATTAAATTGAAATATGATGAAATATCCCATAATGTTAACAAGTTTAACAAAGGGAAAGAAAAATTGAATGAATATGTTTCTAATTTCAAGCAAGGATTAGATTTTAATAATATAAAGAAACATGTTAAAATAATGTGCACGCAAATCAGGTTAAGAATAATCATGCATTTATGTTTAAAACTTATGCATGCAATAGAAAAATAAAATCCACTATACATGATTCCAAAGAACTTGATAAGGATGCATAAATAATAAGGTACAAAAAACACTAGTGTATATATTTTAGGTACATTGTAAGAAATTAAGAAGATTAAGAATAACAAATATTAAAATCAAATTCAATTTTAATATTGGTTAAATATAAGAAAATTTGAGTAATATTAAATTAATACAAAATGACTTTTTGAAAACTGACTGTTTCTCAACAGATGTTGCAATTAGTCGACCAATGAACATTTACTAATCGACTAATAAACAAGTACTAGTCGACTAATCCTATCGGTCTGTGTTATTTCTATATCAGTTTTTTCTGAGTTGTTTTTGTTTTCAAATCCAAATCAGTTGAATTGAATTTGAGTCCATAATAATTTAACTCCAAGAACTAACCCCAAGGACCCAAAATAAAAAGAATACCAAATTTCATGATTACTTTTTAAGTACCATAATAAAAATGGAAAGCATATAAATTAATGTAACTTCCAAGAATGACTGTGATACCAAGTTACCAACACTTGGTATTGGTAGTATCACTCCTTTCTTGGTAGTATCACTCCTTTCGTTTTTGTAATGCCAAAGGGGGAGAAATGCTAGCATCTTTAAAAATAAAAAGGAAATCATCAAGTTAGTAGGGGTATGTATAAATTCAAGGGGGAGTATATATTACCTTTGTTTAAATTTATTTTATATATATGATATATCTGGAATTTTAGAGTCTTATGGACGTTTCGTAATTTTCAGTTTTTAGGAGGGTCTTTTTGTAATTTTCAGCTTTAGGGGTCTATTTGTAATTTTGTTATATGGCTAGGATGATTAGAGAGGGGAGTCGAATATTGAGAGAAAACTTGTGTGGAATTGAGATTGTTCCTCTTTTCGTTGGAGAGCACGACTCCTTCTCGAATCGGTGGCTTGGGAGAGAGAGTTCCTCTCGAAAAAACTCAATCTATCTTGTATTCCTTCTTTATTTCAGTTATTTATCAATAAAAACACCAACTTCTCCCAAAACTTTCTTTCTAGCCCTAAAGATCCCACATTTCTCCTAAAAATCCCACCTTTCTACCAAAACCTAACTTTCTATATCAAAACCCTAGAAAAATCCTATCAAGTGGTATTCGAGCGTTCGGTTCTGGAAACAATGACGGATTGGAAGCTGGCCATGTCCATGAAGAGGCAAAGGTTGAAGGAGATTGATGAGATCTACCGCCTGAAGATGGAAGAAATCTGATGCACAAATCCGAAAAAAAGGCGACACCAGTCACGAGAAAAAGTAAAAAAATCATTTTTAGAAGGAGGTCCCTCAAAAAGATAACCCGGCTTCGGATCTAAACGACAACGACGACTCTTATGCAGATCAGGACGAGAAAGAACTCCGAGGAGGCAGTAGACAACCAGACGGGATGCGACGCTCCCTCACCCGGGCTTCTGGTAGCCACTGCAGGGTTCTGCCAAGCCCCTGTAGAAGGGCTCTGCAAGGCCTGCAGGGCCCGATGGGGCCCCCTGCACGTTGACCTTCCAGACATGTCATGGCCCGATGACGCTCCTCGGGGTCCGTCATGGTCCGACGACATTTTTGGGGGCCATCCTTGGCCCGTGAACACCTTTACAGGGCCCCATGGCCCATGAGTTGCACATGGACAACCTCCCGATCACAGTTTTTGTATTTTGGGTATAGATAACCTTCAGTCGGGCTACATGATCACTGTGACATCGTCGAAGAGCGGTAGAAACCAATCATATGCTTGACCAAGGAAGAGACAGACAAACCATTTGGAGTAGAGTGGCTCACGTACTACATGCACTACCATAAGAACAAGATGATTTTTCGGAGGCAGTGTATTGATATATCTAGAATTTTGAAGTCTTAGGGACGTTTTCGTAATTTTCAGTTTTATGGGTCTTTTCGTAATTTTCAATTTTAGGGTCTATTTGTAATTTTGTTATTTTCAGCTAGAATTTATATGGGGCTAGGGGGATTAGAGAAATGAGTCAAATATTGAGAGAATTTATGGGAGGTTAAGATTATCCCTCTTTTCGTTGGAGAATGTGGCCCCCTATCGAATCGGTGGTTTTGGGGAGAATGTGAGTTCCTCTCGAAAAAACTCAACCTATCTTGTATTCCTTATTTATTTCAGTTATTTATCGATAAAACATCAACTTTCCTCCAATACCTTTCTTTCTAGCCCTAAAGATCTCACATTTCCCAAAAAAATCCCACATGTCTACCAAAACTCAAACTTTCTATATCAAAACCCTAGAAAAATCCTATATATATCTATATATTAAAACACAACTTTTTTGAATTCTAGACTAAGACAAGATAAAAAATAGCTAGGATTTGTTTTTTAAGAATGGAAGGTTTAGATGAGTTTGAGAAAGTTTTGGGGGGAATCAATTAAACACAACTTTTTGAATTCTAGGGCTGACTAGGACAAGATAAAAAGTGGCTAGAATTTGTTCTTGAAGCATGAAAGGTTGAGATGAGTTTGAGAAAGTTTTGGGAGAATCAATTTGGTTGGAAAACTCAAAATTTTGAAATTTTTATGGAAAAACACAGTTGTCCCCCGATCAAAATCCTGAACTTCACAGTAACCCAAAATCAAATAATTGGAACAAAACGTGTCCTTATTAATCTTTATTGAAGTCTTGCGTTGTTCGGGTTGAATACTTGAACCAGCGGTTGGATGGTGTAATCAGCATGCAGCACTAAAAAAATTTCGTAACCGCCCATGTGGCTGCCATGTATTGGAATTTTATGAGGATCTTTTCTTGGGCCTACTGTTGGAAAAAGGTATGTGATATTTCTAATATTTTTAATTTGCATGGTGTCAGATTTTTTGTTTAGCCAAAATAGCATATGGTGTCAGGTATGACTAGGACAAGCCAAAGTATCATATTATTTTTCATTCATATCATTATCAGGATTTTCAAATAATTTAAAAACAAAGATTTTGAGGGGATATCTTAAATGAACCGTGCCTGAGGGCACGGTTCCGCGCCGAAGGCGCCCTGGCCGAATTTATCGTTTCGCGCTGAAGGTGCCCGTGCCACTAAATATTTTACGTTAATTTGTTGTCGCGCCGAATTTATTATTTTACGCAAATTTGTTGATCAGCACCAAAGGCGCCCGTGCCGCTAAATATTTTTACGCTAATTTGTTGTTCTTTTAAATTTGGCTGTGGAAATAATTTTTGGGGGAACAAATATTTTGCGGGGAAAAATCTTAAATGAAGGTGCCCGCGGGCACGGGTTATGCGCGCCGAAGGCGCCCGCGCCGAGGGTGCCCACTAGATTTTCTCACACTAATTTGTTGTTCTGCGTCGAAGGCGCATGCGCCGAATTTGTTGTTCTACGCCGAATTTGTTGTTCCGCATCGAAGGCGCCCACACCGAATTTGTTGTTCCGCATCGATGATGTCTGTACTGCTAAATATTTTTATGCTAATTTGTTGTTCTTTTAAAGTTTGGCTGTGGAAATAATTTTTGGAGAACAAAGATTTCGCGGGAGAAAATCTTAAATGAACCGTGCCCGAGGGCACGGGTTATGACTAGTATATATATATATATTTGTCATCATCGAAAAGATAGAGAATGTTGTATGAAATCTCCCAATATATGTTTTGATGATGAACAAACATAATCCTTGCACTATGTGTTTGTGTAGCTATTAGAAAATCGTTAGCAAAGGTCAAAATTGTTAGCAAAGGTTAAAGGTCAAAAGTTCAAGTGTTGATAACAAGGCATTGGCACGTAGCAACAAGCTTGACACATTGACTCAAGAAAAAACGACAACTATGACATGGACATGGACATTATAGACCTCAATTGAGCTTCAACGAGATAGTGGATTTGTGTATTGATGTAATTTTCTATTTCTTGTCATAGATTGTTAAAGCGTTGAAAATACCACACTCATGAAACACTATCGATAGACTTAGAATTAATATGAACTTATCCTTGACAAACCCCCGAGGTTTCCATACTCTTAACTTTGCTTTTTATAGCATACTAGTCGACTAGAGTATCTGATATTAATAACCCATTTTTAAGGTATTAGTCGATCAACACTAGCATTAGTCGGCTATTAAGAAACAGAAACCCATGTTAGCTCAGTTTAGTCGACCAATGAAGAACCATTAGTCGATCTATGAAGAACTACTAGTCGACTAATGATCATTCATTGGTCGACTAATCAACTAACTGTTGGCTGGGTTGACTTTGAGAAACTAGCCGTTTCCTATCCGTTGTGGAGGACTTTTTAGACATTTCATCGTTCTATAAATAAAGATTATTTCTCAGTTATTTGATAAGAAAAAAATAAAAAATAAAAAAAATCTTATCTTGTCCTTGTGCTTTCATTTCATATTTTCTTTAAGCAATATTTCTATTCTCCATTGTCCACATTGTGTAGAATAGAAATGCCTCTCATTAGCCTTCATTGTATCCACATACATAATTCTTCTAGGAGTTCGGGTTTGAACTTATTTGCTTTACAAAGATGTACCTCGGTTGTGAGGTGCTTTGCCTCGGTGAAGTTACATGGTTGTAACTTGGGAGAATGATGCTTTTTCCATCTCAGGATGTTGAGATTGAGGACTTGCAACTGGCAAGATTGTTTGCCAAGTTACATGGTTGTAACTCTTGCAGTTTGCAATGTGTTAGCGAAAATCTCAAGCCGTTAGCTTGGGTACTAGAGTAGGTAGGGAGACCAGACCAGGATAAAATCCACTGTGTTTGTGTTTTGCTTTCTGGTTTGATTGTTCTATCTTAGTTTACATGTTATTATTGCAATTATTTTTTTTTTTTCACTGCAAAATTATTATAAGTTGTTAATTAAGATTCTATGGGGTAACTCATTTAGAGATCTTAAGTGGAACCCTTATAAAACATTATTCAACACCTCTCTAGTGTTCCACATGCTATCCACATGCCATCCACAGAACCCTACACCTACTACTTCTAACATGTAATCAACCCACATATATATTTCATTAACAATTTGTAAGTACCATTGCCCCAAAGATTGTTCATTTTAATTTTGCATTAATTTACAACACAGAGAAGTACATGGTCATCCTATTGATGCCAATGCAGTGTTATCTATATCCTCCATACATCCAACTGGGATAGAGTATTTAAACTGATCATAGGTCCAATAGCATAAATAACAATGATCAATATAAGGGTGTCACTAGGTCCATTGTTTTGTTGCTCATAAAACACAGCGGAATTTTTCCAGCTCTCTTTAAAAAGGAAATGATGTCACTATAAAGAAATTTAATTTAGTCCAAATCTACCTAACTTAAATGATTTGAGTTACTTCTCTCGGATTATGTCTACCAATAATGGACCACTCGAGTTCATTACATTTGTTGTCTAGCGCATAGAGGTTATGAATTAATTTAGTCGATTTCAACAAGCTATTCACACAAAAGTAAGTCCCAAACATAGAAGCCAAGCATTAGGATCAAGGAATGAAATTTTCAACCGAAACCATTTGATTTCAGCTATTTTGTTTCGGTTTCGAAATGAAACAGTACGAAACTACTGCTGAAACTCAGTTTTTACCGGTTTTGGATGGTTTCAATTGAAACCAACTGGTTTCGTCCCGTTTCGGTCGAAACTCGAAACCATTCAACCACTGGTCTTAATCGAAACATCACTCTTTATGATAAAATGTGAGTTTGAGTTTAAATACATGAATCTATTTGAACCATATACATAAAAAATTTAAATTTTTTTAAAAATTTCTAAAAAATTACGGAAATTCTAAAAATTATATTATAAAATTAGTTAAAATACTTAAAAATTATTATAAATACATTGTTATATAAATATATACATATAAATTCAAAATTGAAACTCAAATTGAAACCTAAAAAATATGCGAAACTGCTTAAACCCTAAAAATTTTCTAACGGCAGAAATCGAAACCGAGTTCTCAAAAATTGATTAGTATAGTAAACATAGTCCAAGACACTGAATTACGATCATTTTCTTTTATATATTCTACGTTTAAGCTCCAGCGTGAGTTTGGAAGGGTGACATCAATTAAACAAAGTGGAGTACTATACTAATGCTATCCTTGTGTCTAAGCATTACCAAGCATTTATACATTACATACAGAAGCGTCTATATTTACTATTTAGTTGTGATAAAGAAGTATCTGCATGGATTTATTTCACAGAATGCTTGTGGAAGCGCAAACATTCACAGGTTAATAAGCGGCCCAACAAATAGGTTTTCAGGCCCTTTGCAACTTCATATATTCAACTTAATTCCCAAAAGAAGACGAGCCACGGTATTATATAAGTTGCAATTCAGCTAAGCCTTATAATTGACAAAGCATGGAATGGTAGAATTTTCATAGGTTCAGTATCCTTAAATCTAACAACACCATTGACAAGCCCTTCATACAAAAACTTTAGGGTCTGTTTCTTGAATCATGTCAATTCAGTCATCATAAGAGCATGTCTTAGCTCTAGCTTAATTCTCAAAATTAACTCTGTGCAAAGTTTGAGCAATCACAATGACATATATTAGAAGATAAAGTCTACTTTCAGCAAGAATAAGAATGGGCATTAAGAGTTGCAAACTGTAAATGCATTAATTGATCAAGATACCTTAGCATCCGGAGGGAATTCTGAAACGATATCTGCTAAATCTGCAACAATATCTTCGAAATACCGTCCAAGGACTCCAAGGCATAAGCTGACCAACCTTCGAGGCTTGCTTTTTCGCAGTGAATGATCTAAAGGTCCAAAGAGGACTAAAGCAATAAGCGTAATACAAAATAAGATCATATAATCAGGTAGTAGCAAACATATTATCTTTTTATTTCAGTATTCATATGATGCTTGTGGTAGCGAAGTAAATAACTAATTGATAGGTGGTGGCTCATGCAGAATATTCCTCATAAGTTAATCACAAATAAAAAGTTGATTCATCAGTAAATTCATATAAAAGTGAATCATAGAAATAGCCATGACAACCATTTTAGCTGAAGCTAAACATGATTGTATTTACTGCAATATCTTTAAAGACTGCCCAATTTAAGGAACAAAGTATGGATTGGAGCATTTGAAGAAAATAAGGGGAAAAGGATCGAAAAGGCAGAATTTTTGGTACCCGTGTCTCAAATAACCCGAATACAAGCATGTAGCACAATATTTGGCATAAAGGTTCAAAAAACAGAACCCAAACACAAATTAACTGGAATAAATCAATCAATGGCGTGCATCAATCATATTGGAATTCCCACAAATACAAACCCGCACCAAGGTACAAACTTCATCAAAATTGTGGGACAAGATGAAATTTTGATGACACCCCACAAAACAATTAATGAAATAATAAGCGAAATTGACCAGATGGGAATAAAGTCAGCGATTTTAGCATTAAAATTCATTCAGAAAAGGGAGAAATTAAAGAGGAAACCAAATAACTTGCCAAAAAGATGAGATGATGGCGACGAAGAAACGATCTTTGGGGTCGAACTGAGTTGGAGATTTTTTAGGCTTGAAGTTAAATCGGTGGCGGTGGCGGTGGCGGTCGACTTCTTCTTTTCCATCCGACGAAGAGAGACAAAACAACAGGAGGACTGAAAAATAATCGAAAGTGGGGGAGAGGGGGGGAGAGAGAGTTTGTAGGATTTTCTCTACATGGGGATCGTTCGTTTAGATTTTAATCAAATCATCATAAGGGGTTTTCCAGAATTGGGTAAATATGCAAGTGAACTGAGCAATTTGGTGCTTTTTAATAGCAAAATTGTAAATAAGTTGTATGTGTGCAGAGTAAAAAAATTTAATAGCAAACTTGTAAATTAGTGGTATGTGCACTAAGCAAAACGGTGAGTTTGCAAAGTAATGCCCCTTTTTTTATCATCGAATTTGGGTCTGAGTTGGGTTTGAATTAAACTTGTCCAATATTAGCGTAAACTATTTCTTTAAGTAATAGTTCTGTTTATTACATTAAAAATGATAAGATTTATCATTTCAGCAAACCCCCAAAAGAATTTAAGTCGTAAAAATCACATGCTTGTTCGGCAGAATTGTAGTCAAATTTGAGGAAGGTAATACACATTACTTAGTCTTTTGAGAGCTGCTCTCAAAGTTAATTCCAGACTGATAAATCTTTTTAGGACTGTGCGTAAAACATACGAAGCTATGTCATATCAGGTACGTCCGGGTATGCTTGTGGATATACGTATCAAATATGATACTTTAATTTTTAGTAAACTGTTTTAGAATTTGCTCAAGTGTCGCCGTGACGTGTTAGTTACCCTATCTCATCCATGTATTGTTGTGTCAGTGTCCGTGCAACATAGCTTGACTTCACTCTCATTCTAACTTTCTTTCTCTTTAGGGCCTGTTCTTTTCCGTTTAAATCTTTTGTGAAAGTGGGAGATTCTACCATTCCTCCCACTATTCACTCATTTTCATCTTCACTTTCACTCATCCTGTTCTTTTGTGTTGGCTTCTTTGATTGTGAAAGTTGCTGACGTGGCCACAAAACACACACAATAAAGTTGTGTGGGACCCACAAAAAATTCCAACATCCACATTCACAACCCACTTTCACCCAAAAAAAACACAATACTCACTTTCACTACACTATTCACAAATTCAACCCACCCAAATTTAAACACAAAAGAACAGGCCCTTACTTCAGGTTCTTCATATTATACCCTCTCATGTTCTAACTTAAACGTCGGAGGAGTCGCAGCAGGGACACCGCTCTGACCATGTAACCCCTCATTTGTATCACAGATGGTCCTAAAGGGAGTTCAATGCTCGTAACTCACTCAAAAGCACCAAACCACTCAAGAGGATGGGTGGGGTGGGGTGGGGTGGGGGTGGGGGTGGGGGGTTGGAGGGTAGCATTATGGTAGAAGGCTGGATGCCTGCTCACCCCCCATACCGGATTCAAGACCCAAATGAAGGCAAATCCAAATGGGGGGTATTAAACAAGTTGATTACTTTTTTTACTACTTTAGAGTACAACGGCATCATGTGCAAGCTGCCCTATCCATTGGACTTTAGTGCACATGTATAAAGACTGGTCATTTAACAAAGACAACTCAACGGTCACCCCCAACTTTTGTTTTGTTTTTTGGTTTTTGATACTCCAATTTTTTAACTTGCAATCAGATTCCTTTGTATAACTCAGCAGGAAAGTCTTTGGAGCCGACAATACGATCGTCTAAATTATTATCCCCAAGCTTCTTTGGAACCGCAACATTGAATGGTTCTTGATTTTATGTTGACACACAGGGAATAACCCGTGCATAGTGCACGGGGCCTCAAGGAGAAATCCAAACACAGGATGTGGGACCCGCGCACAGTCGAAAAGGAGAGAGAAGTGTGGGTCTGTGAACGTGTATTGTCGGGGGTAAAGGGGGGAAAACATGGGCTAAAACGTAAAAAAAAACTCCGGAAGGGAAAGTGAAAAATGGACAATTGCAAGCAAGTAAAATAGGAGAGAGATGGACAGTGGCAAGCATGCAAATAAGGAGAGTGTGGTGTGCTTTTTCATGGGTGCTCCACAACAACACCAAAAACATCACCCGACTTTCCACCTACCCCCAAGTGGGCCCCACCATGATGAGGTGGCCAAACATATGCCACCACTCTATCCACTCTTTTGTCTTAATTGGACAAAACCCATCAATCACCCCTCTTTTGTATTATAGATTAATCATAACCCGTGCCCGCGGGCACGATTCATTTAAGATTTTTTTTAGATGTAAGTTTATTTTAGATTTTCCACTGCGAAATCTTTGTTCCCCAAAAAATTATTTCCACGGACAAAATTACGCGGAACAACAAATTAGCATAAAAATATTTAGTTGCAACGGCGCCTTCGGTGCGGAACAACAAATTGGGCACGTACGCCTTCGACACGAAACAACAAATTCGCGTAAAAAATCAGTGCGGGTGCCTTCGACGCAGAACAACAAATTAGCGTAAAAAAATTTAACGGACGCCTTCGGCAGGAAATTATTCTCACCTCTGCCTCATGAGTCGAAGAGACGGTGGGCCCCACGTTGAGAAAGAGATCATTCGATCCGCAGCAGTATTCGATTTGCAGCATTAAGTGCAAGTTAATGTTTTTTTCCCAAGTGCATTAATTGCGCGCACTTTGCTATTCCCAAAAAACTTTCATTCCCAATAAAGTTTCATTTCCCACAGAAACTTTCATTTCCCTAAAAATGTTTTTCCCTCCAAAACTTTCTACAGAATCTCATCTCAACCATTCACTCCACAAGATTAAATCCAAGCCGTCTTTCTATCAATCTGTTTGTCCTAGTCAGTTTGTCCTAATCAGCCCTAGAATCCAAATTTTAATATATAGATCTTTTGTAAAAAGTGTCGGTGGACAATCGAGGCACTGTAGAAACAATGATGCTAAGTTCAATACATCCAACCCCCAAAAAAAACTTTGCAATATGGCATCAAAGTCCTAAGGCTCATCAATGTTCCCACATGTTGCTATACTCTGTTAGCGTAGTGGCTAGTCTCCAAATCAGCTGAGTAAATCCCATCTTTCCTCCAAAAGAGTGATCTTCACCGTCATTAATCATTAATCATAAACTTAAGCTCTGATGACCCATCTCCAAAGCTCCACCAACCTCAATGACTCCCATCCATATGTGAACAAAATAAAAAATGAAATAAAATATTGAACAAAATGCATACATCAAGAAACACTTCCTTAGCAAAGGGGCATCACAAACTCCATAGTCATTAACTCATCCCACATGTCCTAATCTCTCTCCTCCTTCCACCTCACCTCAATTTCTTTATTGCAAGTTTGCAGCCCAACCCCATCTCCTCCCTTTATTTAAGCACTGGTTCCTTTCACTCAAAGATCCACACCTCACTCTCTCACTCTCCTCTGAAAATGAGCACATCTTGGGGGCTTCTCCTTCTAGTCCTCGCTCTCTTCTCATTCTCATCACTAGCCCTGGATGAGGAGGACCCCGGCCTCGTGATGAACTTCTACAAGGACTCGTGCCCCCAGGCCGAGGACATCATCAAGGAGCAGGTCAAGCTCCTCTACAAGAGGCACAAGAACACTGCCTTCTCTTGGCTCAGAAACATTTTCCATGACTGCGCTGTCCAGGTCTCCCATTAACTTGGCCCCAAGCTCATGCTTTGACAACTCATGTAGTTACAATGCTTACCTTTTTTTATGTATGAAGTCTTGTGATGCCTCACTGCTGCTGGACTCAACGAGGAGGTCGCTGAGTGAGAAGGAGACTGACAGGAGCTTCGGGCTCAGGAATTTCAGGTACCTGGACACAATCAAGGAGGCCGTCGAGAGAGAGTGCCCTGATGTTGTGTCCTGCTCTGACATCTTGGTGCTCTCTGCCCGTGACGGCATCGTCCAGGTATAAACTACGATCCTTTCTCTTGATGTCATCTTGAAATTTTAGTTGTTATTGGCCAAAACAGCCATAAATTTTGGATCTTTGAGCAGGATTGTTGAGACCCAAGAGTATTTTAGCGTAGATCCAAGTTTCTGACCGTCACTGAAAGCCACGCATTACCAACTCTGACGTGAATTTTAGTGTAGATCTAGATCTAGCTATGAGCTGTGATTGATTAGTTTTTTCACTGACTGTATTTTGCAGGTCGGAGGGCCGCACATCCCACTGAAAACAGGGAGAAGGGACGGGAGGAGGAGCAGGGCCGAGATATTGGAGCAGTACCTGCCTGATCACAACGAGAGCATCTCCGCTGTGTTGGAGAAGTTCGGTGCCATTGGCATCGACACCCCTGGAGTTGTTGCTCTTCTCGGTAAACACATAATCACCTCTTCTCATTGCCAAGATCTTGAGATGCATGATAATACATCATGCATGATGCATCCATCATTCATCAAGTTTTGGGGAATAATCGATGCATCCATCCAAATGCATGATGAGACAAATATGACAGATGGCACTCGGAGTGAGTGACACAGGTCACGGGACACGTGGTTCTGTCAGAAAGCTCCACTTGTGCTTTAATTATACAACAATGCTTTTTTAACCCTTTCTTAGCTGTTGCTCACTGCATATTAACTGTTACAATAAATACGTCAGCACATCTGACCCAAGTTGATATGGCTGATGTCGAACAGGAGCGCACAGCGTGGGCCGGACACATTGCGTGAAGCTGGTGCACAGGCTCTACCCGGAGGTCGACCCGGCGCTGAACCCGGACCACATCCCACACATGATCAAGAAGTGCCCGGACGCGATCCCCGACCCCAAGGCGGTCCAGTACGTCAGGAACGACAGGGGAACCCCGATGAAGCTGGACAACAACTACTACAACAACATCCTGGACAACAAGGGGCTCCTCCTGGTCGACCACCAGCTGGCCTACGACTCGAGGACCAGGCCGTACGTGAAGAAGATGGCCAAGAGCCAGGACTACTTCTTCAAGGAGTTCGGCCGCGCCATCACCATCCTCTCGGAGAACAACCCCCTCACCGGGACCAAGGGCGAGATCAGGAAGCAATGCAACGTGGTCAACAAGCACGACTGAGCGAGCTCTGGGCTTTGGGCGGCATCGTGATCGGTGATGTGCGTGAATAAGGCGCGCGCGGTACTCTCTTGTTGAGTCCCAACATATGTGACCCCGCGCGCCCCCGTGATGTTATTGCTTTGCTTTGTTTAGACGTTGAAGTTTGTAGTTTGATGAGTTAATTTGGGGGTGAGGTTGGGCGTTGTATGTAACGGACGGTGGTGATTAATGTTGAAGAAGGAATCTTGAAACAGGCACAATGAACAGTGTCTCGTTGCTTGTGATGATTGAAAACGAAGAAGGTGGGTCCATCGTCCATGGCTTTGATTGCTCTGGCCTACTGCCAACCTGTGATCTTTTGCCGACAACGTTGATGATGAAAGGTGTGGGGGGCTACCCAACAGGCTTGATTTGTAGGGTTTTGGTTGGTGGGATGCAGCAAACAATGAACAGTGGTAGACTGCAGGAACTGCAGTGGCATCGCAGAGAACGGTGCTGATGCTTTCTAACGTTGAAGGGTTTTACTTGCATTCTGCTCGATCATGGATGTGGAGTGAATGCACATCAAATTGGGTTACAGTTTTGGTTTTTCAAAATCTCTAGGTTAAATCGCAGGAAAAACGAACACCGCCTCCCACGAGGGAGCGGGACAAGGGTGCCAACCGGGCAAAGGCCTATTCGGTTTTTGGCCTATTCGGTTTTTCTGTAATTTTGTCTTTTTCTTAATAGCATCTTTTATACATTTGACAACGTTTTTTGAATTTTAGGGCTGATCTTTTATACATTTGACAACGTTTTTTGAATTTTAGGACTGACTAGGACAAGATAAAGAGTGGTTGTGATTTGATCTTGGCAAATCAATGGTTGAGATTGGATTTTGTGAAAATTTTAGTTGAAAAAGTGTCTTGGAAACAAAAACTTTGAAATTAGAAGTGTTTTGGGAAAGATTGTGGAGATTAAATTTGGGGGGGGAAAATGCATTGGGAACCTAAACTTTGAAATTAGAAATGACTTGAGAAAGATTGTGGAAATTAAATTTGGAGAAAAGGTACATTGGGAACCAAAACTTTGAAATTAAAAGTGTCTTGGGAAATATTGTGGAGAAGCATGATCCATTAAATTAAACAAAATAAAAAATTTAGCGTAAAACAATTTAGCGGAACAACAAATTAGCGTAAAAATACCCAGAGGTTTGTTGTTCCGCGTCCGCGTCAAACGCGGGCGAAGGCGCCTGCTAAATTTTTGTTACGCTAATTTGTTGTTCCGCGTCGAATGCGTGAGCCCCAAATTTGTTGTTCGACGCGGAATTTGTTGTTCCGTGTCGAATGTATACGTGCCGCAAAATATTTTTACGCTAATTTATTGTTCTGTTAAATTTTGGCTATGGAAATAATTTTTCAGGGAACAAAGCCTTCGCGTGGAAAATCTTAAATGAATCGTGCCCGCGGGCACGAGTTATGACTAGTCTATATATTAAAACACAAAGGTTTTTGAATTCTAAGGCTGACTGGGACAAGCTGATGTCATGCTGATGTATAAAGAGGTTGATAGAAGAATGGCTAGGATTTAATATTGGTAAAAAAAGGCTTGAGATGAGTGTTTGGAAAACCCACCATTTTTTTCCTTTTGTTTTTAAACCCCCACAATCACTACGTTTGCGCAGAATACCACTTATTTCCCCCTTTTTGCTAAAAATCCCTCTCATTTCACTTTTTACCCACACACCATACACACACCCACACTTATGCACTTACTCCCTTCGCGCAGAAGGCGCCTGCTAAATTTTTTTACGCTAATTTGTTGTTCTGACTCAAGGACGCCCTCTCCGAATTTATTGTTCTACGCCGAATTTGTTGTTTCGCACAAATTTGACTGTGTAAATAATGTTTGGAAACAAAGATTTCGCGGGTGAAAATCTTAAATGAATCGTGCTCGTAGACACGGGTTATGACTAGTTTATTTATATACTGTAGAGCAGAGGGGAAGTGAATTTTCATGCTCTCTCTTTATCTACATACACCATCATTTATTGATCCAAGTGACAAGAAAATATTCATAAATTATCTTTCTATCAAAGTTACGACTCTTAATCATAAAGATATTAGTATAGAAGTGAGGTCATTTATAACTTATTTTTATTGAGTTTCGAATATGAATACCATAGCAGTTCAATGGTTGAGATTTTGAATATTTTTTTCTCCATCTAATTTTTTTTATTTTCTTTCTTTCTTTTGCATTTTGGCTTTAGGCTTTCATATTTATTCACTTGAAATCAACTACAAAGGAGGGGGGTGGCTTTCATCACTTGAAATCAACTACAAAGGAGGACCCCCCCCCCCCGGGGGGGGGGGGGGGGGGGGGGGGGGGGGGCAGGCTGTAACACGATTGACCAAGAACGAGCCATCAATGGGGGTGATCGATGTAAATCACTCTTAATAGACCCTGAAAAGTAAAAACAATTTTTGGCTTCGATGGATACCTGGTTTCTTCGTGTTCGGAGTTAAGCTACCAGGTTGGATGTATCCGTGGTCAACGACCCATGTTTCTTACCTTCCGATGGATTAAGAAAAAGTAAAAACAACAACAAATTGAGCTAGCAAAGCTTTCCGTCGTTGACCCCAAATTTTCCAATGTTAAAACATCAAGCCCTAGTTTTTGTCATCAGACCCATGCTCATTAGCCGATTCTTATAGGGATTTAATATGCACACGGACCTAATTTCTCTATACACATGCCACTTCACACACAAACAAATTTCAAAAATCATTTTTTACATTACACACAACACCATATACCAACATTACACTTCCCCTCTTCTTCATCCTCGCTCTTCTCCGTCTTCTTCCCTGGCGTCGGCTGCAGTCGCAGCCCCTGCCTGTAACGGCCTGTATTTTTTCAATACTTTCAAATTAAGTATTTAAAGAAAATTCAATTTTAATTGTATTTTATAATGGTTTGTTAGGAGTCTTAAATTGATTTCAAAAATTTCCTATAAAAATATTTTGGAGTACCAGACTAGTTATGGAGTATTTTGGTAAAATCGGATTTCGTCAAATTCCTCTAAAAGATCTAATAAAAATTCGTTTTCAGATATTGCAGTTTTGGGTCAATGAATTTATTTTCTATTCAAACGTCTTCAAAACATTTTCAAACTTCTGCAGTAGCATCCTATGATCATTTGGGGCTTCCCACATTAATTTCGTAATTTTCTGATATCATTTCAATAGAGAACCCGTAAACCCGCTTTCTAAACGTTTTGGCCAAAAACTAGTATTTCCGTAGTCCAAAACCTAGAACGGTCTTCGTATTCACGATTCTCGTGACGATACGATCCCATGGGTATGTTTTCGTAATTTTTCGGACACGTTTACTAGTAGGGGCATTTTCGTAATTTTGTTACACTAATGACCTTCACTAATGAGGTTTTTCCTTACTAATTACCTCTCTAATTACCCCTACCTCAGCTAACCCCGATCCCTATCTAACTCTCACACTCAGCTAACACACACACCCCTCATCCACCCCCCTCATCTACCCCTCTCATCTACCCCTACTAATCACCATTTTGCCATTCACTAACCCTATAAAAATAACCCCACTTCCTTTGTATTTTAACACACCCTTTCTTTCTCTCTCTCCCCTGTTAAAATTTCAAACCCAGGCGTAAAAAAAATTCCCACGCTCCCCGACTCTCTCTCTTTCACGCTCTCTCCCCTCTCTTCTTCCACGGTGGACCCACGCCCGACCTCCGACCAACGTCGCCGCCCTCCACCGGACATCCGACGCCGCCCGCCGACCCAACCGCCGCCTCCGCCGTCCACAGCGCCGCCCCGCCGTCGCCAGCACGCCGCTAGACACCGCCCGACACGCCAGCGCCCCTCGCCGCTCACGTCCGCCGCCGTGACCTCGCCCCACTGCCGGAGACCCGCCGCCGTGAGCCCCTCCGCCCTCCGCTCTCCGACGTCCGGGCGCAAGCTCTCCCCCGCCGCTGCTACACGAAGAGACGACGGCGGCATCGTAAGTTTACGATGGCAAAAGCGTAAATACGCAAATAATATCGTATTTTCGTAATTTTAAATAATTAATAATAGGGTTTTATTGTGTAAAATCCATAACTTGAAATATAGGGCCCAGAAAAATGTGGGGCTAGCTCTAGAAAATCAGAAATGACATTCTGGACCCAATGGCGCTAGTTTCATCTCAATCCGACGCTTAGTTTTCTCAGAATTAATTTTTAACCCTAAAAGTTATATACGTGATTTTCATTCAAAAATGTGTAACTTGTTATTTTCACGTACAATAAATTGTGAGAAAAATATATGTTAAAGAGCTCTTTGTAACGGTCGTTTTGACACCTCATTTGCAACATTCCGATGTAGATTGCACCCAGAAGAAATTCCTGAATAAATACGTCACTAATTGAAAAATAGATTTTAAATTGTTTTGAGCTTTTAAAAATCCTAAAAATTACTATAAGCCTCAGAAAAATATTCCCTCTTGCAGTAAAACTATTTTTATCATATATAGGCTATATAAAAATTTAGAACGCTTTTCGACAACGTTTTAACCGGTTTTAAAAATCAAAACGATCCGATTATTCAAATAGAAATGTAGCGCGCTTTAACCAATTATTCTTGTGATTTCAGGTACCAAATCTTCGTGCACCAGCTCTTCCAGCTCCAACCTCGTCTTTCCACGACGAGCTCGAATATAGTAAGTCACGACATATTCTAAATTCAGAAAACCAGTCCACTGTGTTTGTACGGACTTTTAGTACCACACTTCTACGTGCTCGAAGCACGGAAGCATACAACACCACTTGGTGTTGGACTTGTCTTTATCCTTTGCACATGGCACAATCTACTTGGAACGATTAACCAAGTCAACCAGTTGACCTGGTGTGACTAACGACATGTGGAACATCCCGTGGACATCCGGTAAAGAACTTGCACTTGACACGTCACTGGGGTATTGGGGTAACTCATAGTTTGCGAGAGTACGGGAGTGACTAGAGTTCGATCTACATGTCAAGCTGCCTGAGTTTTTGGCATACCGTCCAGCTGCCTGAGTTTTGGCAAAATAAAAGTAACATGTCTAGCTGCCTGAGTTTCGGCAAACCATCATGCTGCCTGGGTACCGGCCTTCGTCTGGGTAGCACCCAGGCAAGAGATGAACTGAACGGTCACATATTGTACTCTCCGACTTGAGTCACGTAGTGTAATTTGCACAGTTACTTTCTTTACAGTACTTGCACTTTACTTACCAGTACAGTTACCATGCTTGCCTCACTTTACTTGCCAGTACAGTCACATTTACTTTACGCATTCCATGCACGTTACTTTCTACACTTGTATAGACACTGCACCGTACTTTACTTTACTTTCACTTTGGTCTGCTTTGTCATACTTGTACAGTACCTCTCTTTCTTTATTTAGAATTGTTGTGACTTACCTACGGTTCCATCTCCGTGGCACCGCAGACGACGTACATATGGAAGCAGATGCTCTTGAGCTAATAGCGCCAGACTTCGACCATGAGACAGCAGCTTCCAGAGCTATTTCAGTTGTGTTCTTTCTTTCATTCATGTATCATTGTTGAAACAATTTGCACGGTATGGATTGTAATAATGGACACTATTTGGGTATCTTTGTACATCTCTGCATCGTGGCTATTTTGACTTCACTGGTTAACTGCAGAACCTGCGCAATTATCAAATAAGTAACGGGCCCCCGAGAGCGGGTCGTTACACTGCCGCTTCTGCTGTAGCCCCATGCGCCCACTGCAGCCAATCTCCCCGCCTCGTCGCCCCTCGGCGACGCCAGCGGAAGGGGGGTGTGGAGGAATGAAGCGTGAGATGAAGAAGAGGAGGGAGAGTATGAATGAAAAAAGGGAGAGGGGGGCAGGGTTGTGGGCGCGACGTGTAACTCACATTGTTATATGCTTCCTTACAGACAAATTTTCAATGGCAGCACTCTAAATTTTATGGCAAACTTGTAAATAAGTGGTATGCGTGGAGAGCAATTAGGTCCGTGCGCATAGTAACTCCCATTGTTATATGCTTCCTTACAGACAAATTTTTGAAATCGGCCAAAAATTAGAAATAACGTTAAAAACTAATTAAATTTAAATTTAATTTAAAACCGATGAACTTCTCGCCATGTCGTATTCCACATGCGAATTTGTGCTAAAAAGCAACCAAGGTTGGTAACCTCGGTCAAATTGCGCACTCTTCAAATAACTGTGTTATTTACTCTGAACATTTTATTCTAGTTGCTATTAAGAAATACCCAAAAATGATCATGGTAGACAACCCGGCCATTTTGATATCAAATGCTCACGATTGCCAAGCCAGATTGTTTTATCTTGAAAGGAATATGTAAGCTAAAAACCGGAAGATTGTCGGTTTTGTAATTAAATTTAAATTTCACCGGCTTTTAAAATTATTTTTAATGTCTGGCTTATTTTGAAATTTTTTCCTCATTAATTATATTTAAATCATTTTCATTTTATCTCGCAATTATTTAAAGGGTAATTTTTAGTTTTAGGTAAATTTTTTAAAATAATCTCAATTTTAGACCAAGAGAAAAATATTATCAGAAATAGACCAACTTTGGCCACGTTAGCGACGCTCCGCCGCTGGCGGTTATAATTCGATCTGGCCGCACTTGGCAAGTGTGTTTTTTTTGGCCGCACTTGCCAAGTGCGGCCAGTATGAGGCACGGCAGCAAGAGGCCCGTGACTTAAACTTAAGTCACGGGCCTCTAAAACTGGCTGCACTTGCCAAGTGCGTCTAAGTCACGGGCCTCTAAAACTGGCTGCACTTGCCAAGTGCGTCCAAATTGCCCTATTTCCCCCGCAGCCAACAAAGCCAGTCATTCACGACCAGTCATCCTGGCCGCACTTGGCAAGTGCGGCAAAAAAAAAAACGCATTTGCCAAGTACGGCCAGATCGAATTATAACCGCCAACGGCGAAACGCCGCTGATGTGGCCAAAATTGATCTATTTCTGATAATGTTTTTTTTCCTGATATAAAATTAAGATTATTTTTAAAATTTTTCCTAAAACTAAAAATTGCCCTTATTTAAAATATTCTCTCTCTTTCTCCCCCACGCTCCCACTGAAGACAAAAGAGCCAACAAAAGTCTCTATCGCTACCCAAAAATGGCGTGGTCCATCGTTGCGAGATCGATGATGATGACAACGTCAGCGCCGTCGCCGGCCGCCGAGCTCCGCCGCCCACTCGCCGCCCCGATCGCCGCTGCCGGCATCCGCTACTTCTCGGTGGCGGGATCCAAGTTCCTGTGCTCTGCCTCTCTATCCTCTTCTCGGGCGCTTCCCTTCGCATGTGGCTCCGCCGCCATATCCACCTCTGTCGTCGGTAATACTTGCGAGGATCCCCTTTCCCTTTCTAGTCGTTTTCATTTTTCGCTCTTAATGAACGGTAAAAGATTGCAGCTTTGTGGTTCCTTTGTTTATAATTTTAGGGAAACTGTGGAAGAGAAGAACTTTTCCATGAACCCTAAACCCTGACCGAAGTGTTTCCGTCTTGTGCTAGGTCAATGGTACTAAACATCTATTTCTGTTTATGATTATTTTTTCTGCATTATGGGTCGCTGCTTTAAAGTATGGAACCTATTAGAGCAACTTCAACCCAAATCTCTAAAAACCCTACTTCAAAATGGAATATCTCTAAAAGATGCCATTTTGGAGGGTGTGCAACTCCAACCCACCATCTTCAAATCCTACTTTCTCTTTGTTTAAGCTTTACTAATGAAAAATATTTATCATTAAAATGAGTTAATCTAATACATTATTTCTGCATGAAAGAAAATTATAAATAATATTATTCTTCAATGTTAATTTTTTTTAATTTTTAAGTATTTAGTATTTCTTGTTATATTGTAAATATTTTAAATTTGCTCGAAAAATATCCAATATTGGTCTCATGTTGTAGGTATAATTAAGATATTTACGACGGTACTAAAATTATTAAATTTGGTCATGTGATTTGTAAAATACATTAGTAATAAATAATCCTAAAATTTAAATTAAGGTCTAAGTTGTCATTAATGAGAAGTTTAGAGATTTGAAGGGGTGAATAGTGCCCCTCCAAATATGAAGGAGCACTATTACAAATCTCCATCTCTATCTTCATTTTGGAGATGGGTTGGAGCAACTTCAATCTCCATTTTGGAGTTATAGAGATGGGTTGGAGTTGCTCTTAGATGCTTTGTTACAGTATGTGCGCAAGGGGAGTTTTTTGGTGAAGATTGAGAGGGAAGGGAAATATTTCCGTGTTGATATGTTTGATATGTTGGAAATCTGAAGAATGGTGTAAAATTACTGGAAATATACTGTGTGTACCTAAAGATGAAGCCCTGACTGAAAAAGGGAAACTTTCCATCTCTGAATTTTTCTCTTCAAGTTAATGAGGGTAAAGTTTAAACTATTGGACCATGAGACAGAAACAATTGGAATTAGAAATAGGATGCTCTCCAAGTTCCGTCTATTGGTAGATAGAAAAGTAACCAAGAAGAAGTGTTGCTTCAGAAATGCGATCTTTATTCCGATTATTCTGAATTAAAGAAGATGAAATTAAAGTTGAACTTCGTCTGGTAGAAACCTTGCCCTCAAAATTGTAACAGAAGATATCATTCTTAATTAAGTTACTAACATTTCTCTTCAATTTTCTTCCGTGTGGCCTGGTAATCATCAGTTCAACATTGTTATTTACTTAGTTGGGAATAACCATACAAGAAATACTATTTTGGCTTTATATACATACATCATTATGAAATTTGTCTCTGTTGATCTAGGAAAATCCTTGCCTTGGTTTGGGGAAATGGTTTTAGTAAAGCAAGTCTTTCTGACTTTTTTGTTTTTTGGCATGATTTTTTGATCTGGAGTTTTTTATTTTGAGAGCATGCAACACAATGAAGCATGTACATGCTGCGTGCTGACTTATCCTAGTGGACATGACTTTGAAGAGACTATTCAGGTGAATGCTTGGTTATTGCATACTGTTGCACAGCAATGCACTATGCATGATACTAAGCATATATTGTTATCTTCTGTGAATTCAGACGAACAGCCCCTTAAGCCACTTTCCTTGCATTCTGAACAAACTAAATGGCTACTGTGACGCTACATTCATGTCTATGAATTTTTTTTCTTGTACATTATCCTGTTTTCCATAATTTGAAATGGATGGACATTATCTTGTTTTCCATAATGTGAAATGGCTGCACATTATCTTATTTTCTAAATGATCGCTTTATTACTTTGTACTTATGATGTTTCCATCATTCATTCTTTTGTCTACATTTAGCATTTGAAATAGCACTAGTCATAACCTGTGCCCACAGGCACGGTTCATTTAAGATTTTCCCCCGAAAAATGTTTGTTCCCCAAAAAATTATTTCCACAGCCAAAATTTAAAAGAACAAATTAGCATAAAAATATTTAGCGGCACAGACGCCTTCGGCACGAAACAACAATTTCGGCGTAGAACAACAATTTGGGCGCGGGCGCCTTAGGCGCGGAACAACCAATTAGCGTAAAAAATTTAGTGCGGCGCCTTCGGGTAAAAAATTTAACCCGGGCCAAAAGAGAACCACTCGAAAATGAATGGGGGAAGCGCAAAGTGAAATGAGAGGGGGTTTTTAGCAAAAAGCGGAAGGGGGCGGTATTTTGTGTAAATGTAGTGATTGTGAGGGTTTTTTTTGAATTAAATCTTGACACTTGGATGCAAAGAATGTGGATGCATCCTGATGTTGTTGGTGACTGGGACTTGTCCGAGTCAGCCCAAGGATTCAAAAAAAGTTAGTGGCCATTGGGTTGTGAGCCAAGTGTTAGGGGCCTAGTTTGGTCTGTGTCCATAATAAATGGTATCAGAGCAAAGCCATGTGCTACAACCCATGTTGTGAAAGGGACGGGGCGTCTTTCAACTTTAAGGTTGCTTGGTACTCCATGGAGGTCAATTGCTCCCAAGTCTTGGTTGCTGGGTATCTAACAAATGGGCAGTGTTTCTAACAAATGGACTAAGTTAGTGGCCTAGTATGGACTGTCTCTCTAACAAATGGTATCAACGCAAAGCCACAGATACGACCCACGTTGTGGAAGGGGCCGCCCTGCAGTATTTGGTTTCGGTGGTATTTATCACGCTCTTCTTGGACCTGAGACTGTTGAAGAATCCTTTCTATTCTGTGGTTCTGTGGTTAAACTGGTCAGGTCATATCTGACTTGAGTCGGCTATAGGTAAACGCGAACACGGTCTGGATTGATTCCGAGTCAAATTTTCGAAACACATACCTGACCCGGATACAAATCAATAATACAAAGAGGCCCCAACCCAGCATTTAGTTGGGAAGACGAAATTAGAGTCGTTTACGGATCTCCAACAAATTGAGGTGCATCAATACTGTTGTCTTTAATTCCATCACTAATCAATCGTCATCGTCAATCACCAAACAGTACACAAATTGCAAAACAATGTATGGTGCAGTATTGATCAACACCAACCTCATTGAACTCCATCACTTGAGATACTACGGTTCAAAAAACAGAGAGGAAAAGCTTCAAGCTCTCAAAACAAAAACATATGCATTCAAGGACATGCATATCAGCTCCAAATGTGCTGATCATCAAAAAATTAGGTGGATACTGAACTTTTTGACCGTCATATTAGATAAACTCTTTTCTATGACACCATATTTCCCGTTTTCACACAAACACGGCGGTTGCCGGATGTGAGCAAGATTCTAATCATAACCTTCCACTGGAACTGAACGCTGACATTCGCCTTTTTTGATTAATCATACTACATTCTGCGTCTTTATGGCCAGGCTGCAAGATTTATCATATTGCTTCCTTATGCTCTCTTCATTCTTTCACAGAATATCCTTATTGTTCCTTAACACAAAAAAACATGGCTTCAAAAATAGCAATAGCAATAAATGTATATGATTACACAAATTGCAAAACAATGTATGGTGCAGTATTGATCAACACCAACCTTATTGAACTCCATCACCTGAGATACTACGGTTCAAAAAACAGAGAGGAAAAGCTTCAAGATCTCAAAACAAAAACATATGCATTCAAGGACATGAATATCAACACCAAATGTGCTGATCATCAAAAAATTAGGTGGATACTGATTTATTTGACCGTCATATGAGATAAACTCTTTTCTATGACACCATATTTCCCGTTTTCACACAAACACTACGGTTGCCGGATGTGAGCAGGATTCTAATCATAATCTTCCACTGGAACTGAGAGGAGTATAATATCGTGCAACACTGACATTCGCCTTGTTTGATTAATCATACTACATTCTGAGTCTTTATGGCCAGGCTGCAAGATTTATCATATTGCTTCCTTATGCTCACTTCATTCTTTCACAGAATATCCTTATGGTTCCTTAACACACAATAAACATGGCTTCAAAATTAGCAATAGCAGCAAATGTATATCTAGTTAATAAGAAAAAATGGGACGAAAAAGATGTGTAGATACAGTAGATACAACAATACAACCAGTGATGCTAATATGTTATATTTGATCTCATCTTGTTATTTTCTACTATTTTTTAAGAAACGGTTTGATTTTGATTGTTAGAAGTTGTGAAACCTGTGGGCATCCATGAAAGTATAATGACTAAAGGTTTTTTAAGTAAAACGGGTTCTCTTGTATTCTGAATGAAACACACTTGATGCATTTTATATGGTGCAAAAGAAATTACACATCGAACAAAGTGAGGGAATGAGGAAGAGGAAAATAAGAACATATGAAAGCGTTCCTTTTTTGTAATCTTAGACAAAAGGAGAGATAAATAGACAAAAGGAGAAAGATAAATATTGTAACTGTTTGAAATCAAGGGGGTTTTATTTTTATCCAAGATCCTCACCTATTGATTTTGGTAGGTACATTCTCAGATGACATGATCACAACCGGGACATTCCTTCAGATATGATGACTCCTGAATTCACAATCAATCATAACAATACCCATCAGAAATCTAACCTTTCAATTTGAAAGAGGAAAAAACACAACACCAACATTAAACCCATGTTGTGAAAGGGACGGGGCGTCTTTCAGCTTTAACGCATAGAAATCGACAATAATCTCTGTTAACTATATGAAGGGAAACTAAAACCACCGAGAAGATAAGAAATCGGCATCATTCTCAACAACAATTAGACTTCTAAATAATGAATCAAAAATGAGAACATATTCAAATCACAACACAAAAAGATCATGTTCCCAACAAAATGGGTGTCATCATTCTATACAGAATTTACTACGCTATATAGGAAAAGAAATTTAACAGTATCCATTAGGCACATAGCAATACAATTTCTCTATGATTACTTATAACCAACATATTGATGGCATAGTCAAAGAAACATGTAGGGAAATGATGCCCATACTTATTGCATCCTCAAAGCTGGATTTTGAAATGATGCCTGCATGTAAAAGACAAAAATTAATATTAATATAACACAGAATAGCAATGCACCACGTTTCTCTTTTATTTTTAATCCATTTTCTCAAGAAATGATCGAACAATCATGAATGTAACATTGTAACATCAAAGCATGAAATTTGAGTTACATCTTCATCCACTGAAATACATTTAAAAAAAAGGAAAAAAACTATTATTGTACAAATATTTCAGCAGTTCAACTCAGTTCACATATTTAAAACAAAGAAAACAAAGGTAGAACCATGCATCCCCACCCCATTTATTGTACAAATGTTATTGTACGAATACATTTTTTTGCATGGACTACTGAAATTAGTAACTTGACATTAACTACCAATCTTCCATGCATCCCTACCCCAAGTCTGGCGACTGAGGAACATGATCTTTCAGTAGCAATCGACATCATAATATGATTATATACAAAAGGGAAAATGATGAGAATACTGTAAAATATAGCAATGAAGGTTACATCCATCTGCAGGATGAAAGTATGGGTAACTCAAGAAAGAGGATTCCTGACAGATAATACATATGCTATACTGACTGAATAATCTATTTTACCGTAACCATACAACATAAACAAAAGGATGGAATTACTTTGGCAAGTAAGATGTTGGATGAAATTTATATGCATTTTGATGTGTACATCAGCATACAAATCTCTGAAAAGAACGATATTGGTATGTGGGTCATTAATGATAGAGTTGTTGAATACATAGATGTGAGTTCAAGGAATATTTGAATTATTTCCCTACAAATTGGGATCAGTATCTTCTGTGACCCATGCTACTACTTAAAAAGTCAGCCTATGCTAACAGCCAGAGGCTTCAACCCAGGCAGCATCCTGTGAATATGCTGAAGCTCAAGCCCACCAAATGGTATCTGAAACTAACTCTATGAGGAATTCCATACATACGGACAAATAGGCTTCCAGAATACGTTTGAGGAATTCTACATGGAGAAATACTCATAATCCAACTTGCTCACTAATCCTACTTGATCACTAAGTAATTAGTTCTGATTTCTTTTATCGCATTAAACTACTTAGTTGGCACTGTTTCGGGTATCTTTCATAACCTTAAATGTACTAATAGCAATGTATTAATAGCTCGATCTTGATCGTATATGCTGAATGGCATGCCAGATAAAGATGGAGAGCCATGTCAATGTGGGATAGTTAGTGTGTTAGACTTGAAACTTACTGCACATTCAAGCATTGCTTAATTTTTCCAATCATGCATTGATGATTTTCTGCATTAATTTAGACTTCAGTGCATAAATTTGTCTCAAAAAATCATCAAGAAAATAATATGAACATGTATCGCATATGTATTGGCAACCAGATTTATAATACACATGAATATGGTCATTCCCTTTGTCAATATTGCTTCTCACAGAGTTTGACTCCGATTTATTTCTTCATCTGTATCAACAAAAAAAACTTACCTGAGATGTATTTGAACCTTCATTGTGAACAAAAGAGACTATCCAGCCTTCATCATCTTCTCCTCCATGCTTTTTAGGCACAAATATTGCTCCTGAACAGAAGTTATTTCGTCCAAAATGGTGATGCTCCACCTTGATATGGTTCGCTTGTTTCTCTTCTGCCCGAGTCAGTAATATCAGAAGATGGAGATAGGGGAAATGAACAAATACAAAGTACATTGCAAACAATGTTCATTTCACAGCTTGACTCTTCAGAAATGGAGATAGGGAAATACTGTGAAAATATCCCATATGAAATAATACTGGCAGAAATGGATAAATTTATGTCATTTATAATCAAGCTGATTATTCCAAAATGGTCAGCATTTCACACTATTTCGGAAATGGTTAGCATTTCACACTGATTCTTCTAAAATGGATAACTTACTGCACATCTATTTCGGAAATTTATGGATAAATTTGGATATTAATGATAAGGATGGATAAATTTGGATATTAATGACAACACATACAAAACATACATACATACAGGGCAGCTTGAAAAAATTAATGGATAAAATGGATAAACTGTTCCTAATAAAACAAAGATCCCAAATGATAAACCGTTCCTAAGAAAATTGCAATGAACTGCTAACCTATAAAAATTGCAATCCAAATATCCCAAATGGTATGAAGAAACCTGCGAATACTTCGCTGAGAACAAAGATCCTAAGGTATGAATTAAAATTCCAAATATCTTCGTGTACCTTGAAGATGCTCTTGAGGTTACTTGTGACAACTCGCTGAGAACAAAGATCATGAGACACCTGAGACAACTCGCTGAGAACAAAGATCATGAGACACCTGAGACAACTCGGAACAAAGAAAACTGCAATGGGATTGAAGCGGATGCGATGAGATTGAAGAAACCTGCGATGAGATTGAAGAAGATCCAAGATGCTCTCGAGGCTGGAGGATGCTCTGGAGGAAGCTTGCGAGGTTGGAGGAGAAGCGTGCTGTGCGTGGAGATTTGGCGAGAAGAAACCGAACCCATCAAGACGTGCTGTGCGTGGAGATTTGGGGTTTTTGTGTAGAAGGCGAGGCGTCATAGGGGAGGAGTCGAGGCGATGGCGTGCAGTGCGTGGGGATCGAGGGGCTGGTTCGAGGCGATGGCGTGCTGTGGTTGGGAAGAAGATAAATGATGCTAAGAAGATAAATGATGCTATCTCTTTGTACACAAACAAACGAAACCCACATATTGACCCTATCTACTTTCAGTTGACCCCACATATAGTTTTCTTTTCAGCCGAATTTTTTCTCTTTCTAGCTAATCCCATCTAAATTACAACTACTCATCTCAACCATTGATTTACAAAGATCAAATCTCAGCCCTTCTTTATCTTGTCCCAGTCAGCCCTAGAATTCAAAAATCGCTGTCAAATGTATAATAGATTTAATGACCATATAGACGCCAAGGGGTTTTGTATCGACCCGCTCTCCAAAATATCCAGAAAGTACGAAGCTATCCCAAGTATTCCTAGATCAACGAATGTTACATAGAAAGAGAGAAATGAAGAGAGTAAAAAGAAAACTGCAGGTTACTACGCACGTGTTGAAAAGTACAAGTAAAGCTCCATCACAGATATAACACTGAAAACTAAACAAAAGCATAAACATTTCATATTATTAATACAATGATACATCTTTACATACACCAACTCTGAACTGAGTACAAAGGACGTAAACCAAAAAATCACCCAAAGAATCCCAAAAGAAAAACACTCACACTCTGTACAAGTAAGTCTCACTCTCTACTACCCCTGGAAGTACAACTGAACCAAACTACCTTCTAAGGCTCCGTCTCTGAGTAGCTTCTGAGTCTAGCTATACTCTGACTATCTTGCTTCTAGACCTGGAAAAGTAAATGTGGCACGTCAACGCGTGGCCCGGTATGATTCCTAACTAAGCTAGGCAGGAACTAGTTGAGAACATGACTATCTATCTAAGAAGGGTGGTCTGAAAATGTAAGGTCACAGTGCATAAAAAGTAGTCACGACATTACATGCAGGTATTTAGAGTGAAACTTGGCAAATGTGCATAAGTAACCACATTATGACATGCAAATGCTGAAAGTAAACATAAAAGCATGTTGACATGGGGTAATAGCATTATAAAGTAAACAGAGAAACACGTAAACAGAAATAACAGCATTTACATATCAGAAGAACAAGTTAACATGTGGTAGCAGCATTTGTGATTTAAACGACAATTACTTTAAATTTACTTTATATGTTTGGGAACCCGTATAAATAATAGGACACTTAAGGAGCTGGACTTCATCCAAGGTGGGTGAAAAGTGGTACCTCAACCAGCGACACGAGCACTGGAGAGGCCACTCGTAACTCCCTACCCGAACGAAATAAGGTACATGAGTGAGACAATTCTCGGTTTTGTGGCAAAACGGAGAAAACCATTCTATCTCATGGTGCATTACGAGTATATCCATGGGCCTCTCTAATCCTGCCCACTCCCCCTGCCTACTCACCGGAGTGCGAGTGAGAATCAAACTATGTCCACACCTAGCCAACTCCTTCGTTCAGGAGTGCTAGTGGGAGTCTCAGTTGTGTCCGCTCCTTAAGACCCACTTCTTACACGCATTCTTCCAAGCACCCACATCTGGAACGTCACCCATTTTAGAATGGAACGAAGACTCCAGATTCTTCGTCTCATCTCACACCTGTTTCATCATTTCATGATTTCATTTGGTGGTCTTAAGACCACTTTCACATTTCATATGGATATCCTTTCATATCCATTCATTGTCATCATTTACTCTTCCAATTTCATATGAAAATCACAAGGTAAACATATGTTTGCTTTCTTTCATAGCAATATGAGTTATTCCATAGATTTCATGCTTTCAACATGGAGTATTAAACAAGTTAACTGATTCATAAGGTATCTGATAGAACTCACCCAAATCTGAAAATATATTGCTAAAACAACGAAAAAGATAACTATTGGTTACAATATAGGGGCAACCACCCTCCCAAGACGCCGGTAAGCGAGGACGTCCGCACTCTCCTAATGCCCCTCGAAGAACTCTCGAAGAACTCTCAATGATCAATCAAAATAAGCATAAAAACTAAAATGACGGCTAGCCCTAGTTTAAGAATAAACCCCTCTCCTAAACAATTACAAGTTTGCCATTAAAATTAATTAAAATAAGGAAAGTCGAAAACGCCCCTAGGTTGAGCCGGCCCCTTGCGCGCGCGTGGCTTGCGGGCTGGTCCGTGGGTCTAACATTATTCCGCCCCCGAAAATCCACCTTATCCTCAAGGTGGTGTATGAGACTCCTGGCGGTGCTACTCCAGGTGGGAGTCGTCTTCCACTCTGACCTCTTCATCTTCCACGTCATCCTCCTCGACTATCCCAACTATCAGCATTTGCAGCTTGCGACCCCACAGTGGTGTCCTTGGGTAAACCTCACATCGCATCTGAAACAGAGCCCATTCTGCCTCTTCTCACTCATCTCGGCTTCAGTCATCCTCCTAAACTGATCTCCCGCTGGCGGTGCACTGCTCTGCTCTCCAGTCTTCTCAATACTTGCTTCATCTGTCCCTATAGCTGCCTTCTGTTCTCCTGTCGCGGTCGGGACACTCTGCAAAACCGGTCCACTCCAACCACCTCTTGCCTTTCTCTCCTCTATCTGCCAGTCCTCCGCCATCTGAGCGTACTCTATGGCCTCCATCAGGCTCTGATGCTTCTGCATGCGAACCGCTGCTCGAACCGTGGCCTTCAGCCCCTTCATGAAGGTGCTCTCAATCATCTCGTTTGATACCCCATGCACCTGTCCTGATAGTGCCTCAAACCTATCTAGATAATCCCTCATAGTGCCCTCCTACCTGAGTGATAGCAGTTGCTCCCGTACGTTCTCCAGATGGATGTCTCTGAACCTCTCTACCATCTGGTTCCTGATCTCCTCCCATGAGCCAAAAAGGCGCCGCACGTCCTTCCACTAAAACCACGCGAGGGCCTTCTCATCCAGACATATACCAGCGGCCTCCAACTTCTGCTCCTCAGTCATGCGAGAGACTCTAAAGAATCTCTCCGCCCTGTAGATCCACGAGACCGGGTCTGCTCCATCGAATATAGGCATCTTTATCTTTCTCAGTCGGTCCATATTGAATCCCCCTGGTCCCCACGGCCTCCTCCGTGTCTAGGCTGGTGGTAGTATTGATATCGCTCATGGTGTCGCTCGTGACCCCCATGGGGTCCTCCTCCTCGGTCCCCGTATCCACCCCCTTCGTCGCCTCCAAAGCTGTCCTCTGGCCTCTCCTGGAAGTCTCTGTAACCACCTCCCCCGCTTACTGTGCGTTCCTCTTGGTGGTGGGGTGGAGACTGCCACTTACCGTCGTCGAATCGAGGGTCGGAAGGGTCCCGATACCCTTCGTCGTAGTCTCTGTACTCCTAAAATCCATCGGAACCCAATTCCTCCTCGAAATCACGCGCCTGCACCTCCCGACGGGCTGGTCGTCGTGTAATTGCTGGAAATCGCCGCCCCCTCCTCGAAAAACCCTCGCCCAGCCCCTCTCTGTCCTGCGGGGCCACAGCCTGCCTGGGGCAGGGCCGCCAGCCTCGACCGATGATCCTGGGGGCCCAGCGGACCCCTGGGTCGGGGGGTCGCCGGCCCCCTGGGGGCTTCGCCGCCCCTATGCAAACCCAGGGGAGGCCACCGCCTCCCATGCGGTGGTCCTGGGAGGCGGCGTGGCCCTGGAGGGTGCCACGCGGCCCTCCCGCCTGCGTGCGCACCCCCTGGGGGGCTGGATGTGGCCGTCGGCCTACCATTGAGCTTCCACCGCCTTCCGCCGCACTTCCTCTCGATAGTCGACCTTCCACGACTCCCCTTCATCATCCTCGACGAATTCCTCCTCTACGAAGACGTTTTCCGCATCAAAATCCTCAACTTTTTCCTTCCCTTTGACCAAAGGTGGCGCCTTTCCCGCCGATTTAGGGTTTCCATCGCTTTTGTTGTTCGCCGCCAATTGGAAGAGAATTTGCGCAAATTGTTCGTCGTGCTTTGCTTGGTTTGCCGTTAATTTTTCGATTGAAGCCGTAAACTTTGCCATGGATTCATCGTTTACCGCCAACGATTTCTTGATCACATCGATCTCGCTTGTAAATTTCGCCTCCAAAGTCTCAATTTTGTCTTGCGATCTTGTCGAAGCCGTCGTGGATCGTCATGTGCTCTGATACCAAATTGATAGAACTCACCCAAATCTGAAACTATATTGCTAAAACAGCGAATAAAAAGATAACTTTTGGTTACAATATAGGGGCAACCACTCTCCCAAGACGCCGGTAAGCGGGGACATCCACACTTTCCTAATGTCCCTAGAAGAACTCTCGAAGAACTCTCAATGATCAATCAAAATAAGCATAAAAACTAAAATGACGACTAGCCCTAGTTTAAGAATAAACACCTCGCCTAAACGATTACAAGTTTGCCATTAAAATTAATTAATTAAAACAAGGAAAGTCGAAAACGCCTCTAGGTTGAGCCGGCCACTTGCGCACGCATGGCTTGCGCGCTGGTCCGTGGGTCTAACAGTGTCATGGCATTATATGTACAACGTGGCAAATTATCCACAAAAGAAGCAGTAAATAAACAACTGCAGATTCTATCCTCCAGATTCATCAACATATATCAGACATGTGCTGTTATATTTAGCTTTCAGTGAAAACATAAAAGTTGTAGATAATTTAGTTAGTTTTTCAGATTGTCCAAGATAATAGGATTTGGAGATCTGTAGTAAGAGTTATGGCATTTTTACCACATTGTGGTAAAATCTGCCTAAAATGACAATATGTTGCAAATCATTTGTTTACACCTATCTACAATCAAAATTAGGCTTTGCTTTCTTCTTAAGAATTGTAGCCAACTTCATTACCTTTCCGAAACATCGTGGATCATCAAATTTAGAGTTTTCTACTAGGAGTTATGAATTTTTGAATATTTAGGACAGATACTGAAATAAAACACATCAGCAGATTGAGGGAGAATTAGGCTACATGGCCGTATGGAATTTTCCATACGGCCGTATGAAGTTTAAGTCACACGGTCGTATGAGATTTGGGTTGGGTGAAGGCCATACGGCCGTGTGGATTTTAAGGTGCGACCATACGGTCGTATTAAATACTCAAGCTTCAAATGTGACACGGCCGTATGGTTTTGGCCATAGGGTCGTGTGGAATTAACTTCCTCTACGCGGTCGTTTCTTACGACCATATGATGCTGACGACCACCACATGGGAAAGGACCATACAGCTGTGTGGTTTTTATGTACTGTCAAATTCGACATCGACGAACTTTAAATCCTTACGTGATTTCAAAAGAACCATATCTACTTAGTAAGAACCCTACCTGAGATGCCCTCCACTAAGTTTGGGACCCTTCTTTTCCATGAAGACCATCTGAAAGCTATCACTCCTTCCCCTCCAAAGATCAAAAGCTAGGGTTTCAAGTTTTTGGCCGCGAGTTCGTTGAGAGAATTCGGCAGCAAGGATTTGGGTGTTAGGGTGAGTGGGAGAGCTGAGGGTTTAGTGAAGAAATCGACAGCAAGGTTTGATGCGTGAATTAGGGAGAGAGATTGAGAGGGTGAGAGTTCTGCTTCTCCTCCTCCTCTTCTTTCTCTCAGAACCCACCTCCTGCTTCCCTTGCAGCCCGCCGAGCTTGCCACCTTACCTCAATTAGGTGGGGATTAACTTGGTGATGCCACCTCATACTTACGAGGTGGCTGCTAATGGTTTAGGAGTTAGGTAAATAGGTATATACAACCAATTACTTAGTATACTACCCCATACACAAGTATTTATTTAATTACACATCATTAATAATTCTAAAAGAAGCTATACAATTTATTAAAATAATCTTAATCTTACAAAAATTAAAGGAAAATATACAAAGTTTCCCAAAAATTTATACACATATTTATATGCCCAAAAATACGTGTATTACACGTATATGAATTTTGGGGTCATTACTAGTTCGGATAGAGTAATAACTTCATCATGGTTGCTATGGTCTCAAGTATTGAACCTCTCCTAGCATTGCGTTGATGGATTGCCAACACTATGATGTGTTCCTACAGAAACTCTGAGATAATTTGAAATGGAGAATTAAAAACGGATATCCTATCAGGATAATTTGAAATATATAATTCAACGCATAAAAAAATAAAAGTTAAAAGGATATAACCATAATTATTATGTCTCCTCCTATTATTTGGACTGAGCTTTGTGAAACTTTCTTCATTAGTGGTTCCGGTCGAATGCTCATATTGCTAAGCCAAGATGGCTCAATTTTCTAGCAACTTTGGCCAAGTTTTATTATCAAGTATTCTAAATAATTATATGGATTTTACAAAGTTAGGGTGCCAAATTGCTGAACTGTAAACACAATGCAGTTTTTTAGTTTCCTTACATACCTAATAAAGCGCTTCACTAATAACAAAAATAACGTCATGGAGATGTTTTTATCTAGTATTTCTAATAAGATTAGCAAACCACACAGTCAAGGATTGTTTTCCATACTGTTAATAACTCAGATAAATCATAAGTTGATGACGTATACTGAAAATCAGCTGAATAGATATTAATAGATGATGACTACTGGCCTGGGGAAATGGAAGCAAGCAACCAATATTCATGCTTATTGCTGTATAGTCCAAATCACTATGTAGGCTGCTATGGTGTTTATTGGCATGTATCAGACTTTCCAAGTATATATCGGAAGGTGGCGGTTAACATTTGATCAAGGTCTAAGCGGGCGAAATGAGTACATCAAACCACTCACAGTAAGATAGTCATTAATAATCGGCCAAAACATCAAGCGGACCTGACACTGATAATTAGCTAATTGAGCGATGCCCTTAACTAACAGGGCTCGCTGGTGGTCTGGCCTCGAGGGTTGAACTGGTACATAGGCTGTTTATATTGGTGCAGCATCTATAATTGAATTTTGCTTCAGACATTCAGTACCCTAGGGTAAAGGTGAAAGCGATGTTTGTTGATTTATCTAATGTAAAGTTGTCAACTGTCGTTTTTAGGCAAGAAACTTTATAAGATGCATGTGATGTAAGGGGGCAACTAATTGAGGGGAAGATAATTTAAAATAAAACGATGGGTCCTCCCACCACAAACGAGTGATGTTGCTTATGCAATGCAGAAAAGGAAGCACATGAAAGAAAAGATTTTTCCCCTTAATTTGTTAAAGGAAATTTTAAAGAGTTCGCCATTGGTACATGTTTCTTATAAAAAAGAGGGTACGACTCTTTTTTGAGCCGTTTAAAGTTGGGCAAAAAGTTGAGTTGGTAGCAGCCGGTTGCCTAGCAACCTAAGAGATCCCATTCATGTGGGGTCATCTACGATAGCCATATTTGTGTTAGGAACCAACAAAAGATATGATTTTTATAGAGAAAACAATAGAAATAACAAGATATTTGAGCACAAAAGAGGTGTGCTCTCCTCTCATGACGCCAAAGAGGACGTCCGCACTCGTTTAATCTAAGATCTAAACATAGGGACGCTCAATAGAAAATATCAAATATCAATCATACCTAAATGAATGACGGCTAGCCCCTATAAATAGAAGAAACTAGGGTCCCTAGGCTAATGGGGCGCGTGCGCGCATACTCAAAGGGGGAGGAGCCGGCGGCTTAGCAATGGGCCCGCCCCATAGGCGGGTGGAGACCCGTAAGGTCTAACAATACCCCCCCCAAAGAACCACCTTGTCCTCAAGGTGGTGTAAGTACCTGCATTGCTACTCTGAGTGGGAGTAGTCCTCACCCCGTTCCCTTCGTCCTTCACGTCATCTGCCTCGTCTGCTTCCGCTATCAATACTTGCATCTTTCGATTCACACAGCGGTGTCCGGGGGTGAAGCGCTCGTCGCATCTGAAACAGAGCCCTTTTTGTCTTTTCTCCATCATCTCCGCATCGGTCATCCTTCGGAATGGGCCCCCCCAGCCGGTGGTGGGTTGTTTTGTTCTCCCGACTTCTCAAGTCCCACCTGAACCGCCTCATTGTGGCCGCCGCTCCGTCTGCTCCAGTCGAGGTGACCCGCTGCAACTGCCCAGTGTAGCTTCCCCACCTCTCCTATCCTCAGTCCGGGAGTCCTCTACCATCTGCGCCATCTCGATTACCTCTGAAAGCCCCCAAGGCTTGTATGGCCTCACCGCAGCTCGAAGACTAGGTCGCAGCCCCTTCAAGAAGGTGCCCTCCAGCAACTCATCCGACACCCCATGAACTCGCCCTGTCAGTGTCTCAAATCTCTCGATGTACTCCCGCACCGGCCCCTCCTGCCTGAGGGTAAATAGCTGCTCGTGTAGGTTCCCCAAACGGGGGTCTCTAAACTTCTCCAGCACCAAGTCTTTCAGCTCCCCCCAGCTCCGGATCTGCTGCCTCCTCTCCTTCCACTGGAACCACCCCAAAGCTCTCCCCTTAATGCAAATGGCTGCTGCCTCCAGCTTCTGTGCCTCGGTCATGTGGTGTGCCGCGAAATATCTCTCCGCTGTGAACAACCAGGTGTGTGGATCCTCTCCAGAAAATATCGGCATCTTCAGCTTCCGGACTCTGCAATCTCGTCCTAAGTGCCCCTGCTCGGGCCTCCCCCCCTCTCGGTGATGTGGCCGGTAGTGCTGCCTCCTCTCGTCTTGAGTCTCGTACTGCCTGGGTGGTCCTCCTCCGTGACCCCCATAGTCTCCTCGGTAATCTCACTGCCGGCCCTCAAAGTCGTCCCAACCTGCATCATCGCCGAACTCCGCCTCGTAGCCACTCCCGCCGTTATAATAATGGTCCCTACCGTGTCCGTCTCCGTAAAAGTGGTCATCCGCTATTGGCCGCCGTCCCGAAGAGTCGTAAACCCTCCCAAAAGCTGTCTGCGGGGGTCTTCCCCTCTGAAATCCGCCCTCCTGACCTCTGTCCGCTGCCCAGGGGGCCCAAAAAACCCACCCGAGCCCTAGCCGTGAACATCTCCCCCTGGCGGCTCCGGGGGTTTCCCGTCCCCTTTGGGGTTCGCCGGACACATCCTCCCACTGGAGGCTACCAGGGGGTTCCCGCCCCCTTTGGGGCTCGTCGGAAGCCCCCACCCACTGGCGGTTGCCAGGGGGATCCAGCTCCTGGCGGGGCCCTGTAGGGGCCCTCCGGCAATGCCGGAGGGCCTGCAGGCCTCACCGGGCCTCTGGCAGGGCCGACGAGTTCGCCGGACCCCACGGACCTCCGGTGGGGCCTGGCCCCCTGCTGGAGGTCGCCTGAGGCGGGGAAGGGCTTCCCGCGACGGTCGAACCCCCTGGCGGTTTTGGGGGTTCGTCGTGGTTCGTTGATGCGCCTTGCTCCCAATTGCGGCGGCTAGGGCCGCCGCCGCCCCTTTGGCTCTTCACCGCCTTCCGTCGTACCTCCTCGCGGTAGTCGACCCTCCATGACTCCTCGTCTTCGTCCTCGTCCAATTCCTCCACCAAAAGGGTTGATTTTGGGCCAAAATCTCGTCTTTTTCCTTCTCTTTCTTCAAAGGTGCCGCCTTTGATGTCGGATTAGGGTTCCCATCCCCTTTGTCGTTCGTCGCCAATTGATTTAGGGTTCCCATCAATTGCGCGAATGGTTTGTCGTGCTTCGCTTGATTCGCCCCCAATTGGTTGATGGAAGCCGTCAACTTTGCCATGGATTCATCGTTTGCCGCCAACGATTTCTTGATCCCGTCGATTTCGCTCGTGAACTTTGCCTCCAACGCCTCAATTTTGTCGTGCGATCTTGTCGTGGCCGCCATGGATCGTCATGTGCTTTGATACCAAAATGTTAGGAACCAACAAAAGATATGATTTTTATAGAGAAAACAATAGAAATAACAAGATATTTGAGCACAAAAGAGGTGTGCTCTCCTCCCAAGACGCCGAAGAGGACGTCCGCACTCGTTTAATCTAAGATCTAAACCTAGAGACGCTCAATAGAAAATATCAAATATCAAGCATACCTAAACAAATGACGGCTAGCCCATATAAATAGAAGAAACTAGGGTCCCTAGGCTAATGGGGCACGCGCGCGCATACTCAAAAGGGGAGGGGCCGGTGGCTTAGCAATGGGCCCGGCCCATAGGCGGGTGTAGACCCGCAGGGTCTAACAATTTGCTGTGATAGAGGGACCCCTCAAGAAGGGGTATTTACTTTTTAAATTGAGTTTTTAATTAAAATAAGTTTTAAAATTTAATCCAAAATCTTTATAACAAAATTTATGGATATAAAGATCAAATTTTTGTAACCAATTGAAAATCTACAAAGCTTGTGAAGATTGGATTGGATTGATAAAGTATGGCCAAATATCTTTCATGGTTCTATTACCATGCTTATTTATAAAGAAAACTTAATCAAAAGATGAGCTACCATGATGATTTGGTCCAAACTGTATTCTCCATTGCCCATGTCTTACCCCAAGACATCGATCTCACTTTGGCGTGTATATATATCTTTACTATTACTCTATTCTGAAGAATGAGTTTGCTCTTTGGGTTTGTCCAGGTAACATATTTTTTTTGGTTCATTGGAAAGTTGGAAAGCCAGCCTGGAGGCCAAGCTGGTAGCCCGGGTAACACATTGACCTTGGTGTCCTTGAGCATAAATTGATTGTTTGAAACGTTTGCAGTCTGAAATCTATGCACAATTTATACTATTTTGGTTCTATCTCCTCCTATAGAACCTAGGTTAATCCCAAACACGAAGCATTGAAATCTAGAGATAGATGCTTTTTGTATGGCTCAAATACCTAATTCATTTTAATTTTCGAACAGAAATTTAATTTAAGGGGTTTTAGCATATTTGTCCCTTAAATTTTGCATATTTTGATATCTGTCCCTTAAATCTTCGTATTTGCTCATAAGTCCCTCAAATTTTAAACGTTAACCTTAATAGTCCATCCAACCTGTTCTCTGTTTAAAAATTATATTAATTAGCGATTAATTATGGATTATGGTTAGTTAATTAAGAAATTATGTTAAATTAATCATTAAACCTCACTTAATTAGGGTTAATTATCCAACCCAAAAAAGGGGGAGGAGGGGGCGGCGTCACCTCTCCCTCCGCCTCGTCTGAGGCGGAGGGGGAGGCGGCGTCGCACCTCCCCCCGAAAACAAGGGGATGGGGCGGTTCCCCCCCCTCCGCCTCACACAGCGGAGTAGGAGCCCCCCCGGAAAACATGGGGAGGGGGCGGCGCCCTCCCTCCCCCTCCGCCCCGGCTGAGGCGGAGGGGGAGGGGGGCGCCGCCCCTCCCTCCAGAAGAAGGGGGAGGGGGCGGCGCCCCCTCCCCCTCCACTGTCTGAGGCGGAGGGGCGGGGGCGCCGCCCCTCCCCCTCCACTGTCTGAGGCGGAGGGGCGGGGGCGCCGCCCCTCCCCCTCCACTGTCTGAGGCGGAGGGGGAGGGGCGGCGCCCCCGCCCCTCCGCCTCAGACAGGGGGCCCGCCCCTCCCCCCAGAAAACAGGGGGAGGGGCGGCGCCCCATCCCCCTCCGCCTCGTCTGAGGCGGAGGGGAGGGGGAGGGGGCACCGCCCTCCCCCTCCTAACCCTAACCCTAATCTTAACCCTAACCCCTTAATCTAACGGAATATTCCCATTTCGTTAGTTTTTAACAGAAATTTAGAGAGGGGGACTATTAAGTTTACAAGTTTAAAATTTAAGGGACTTGAGAGCAAATACCAAGATTTGAGGGACAGATATCAAAATATGCAAGATTTAAGGGACAGATATGCTAAAAACCCTTTATTTAAATATGAAGGATATGTTGCTAACAATCATGATTGTTTGGAAAGAATGACTATTGACAAGGGTCAAAACTGTTAATTGTTCTATAGTCGTCTGTGCGCAACTTGCATTTTCTGGGCTTCATCCCAATTTGTAAGTCACTCGACTGATGCAGTATTTACAGTCGTCTGTTTATTTACAGTTGCCTGTGATTTACTTTACAATCGTCTGTGCGCAAGTTGCATTTTCTCTGCTCAAGTTCCATCCCAAGTGACAGTCGTCTGCTGAAGGATATACAGTCGCCTGCTCATTTTACATGCACCTGTATAGTCTTCTACAGTCGCCTGTCCTGGCTTAGATTATAGCCGTTGGATTTTATTTAACCGTTGGTCAGTCGACTGTCAGATGTTCATCAGTCTACTGTCGTTGACGTTTCAGCCCAGATTATAGCCGTTACAGCCTTTTGTTTTTGGCTTTATCATTGAGTTTTGAGAGTTCATGTAGGGTTCCTATATATATGAGAGGGCAGAGTTTATTAGAACTTCTTTGAACTATTGAAAATCTTTAGAGATTGATTAAGCCACTCTCAAACTCTCTCATTTCCCTCTTAGAGCTCATTCTCTCCTTCATGCATTGAAGTTAAGCTCAAGGGAAATCATCCAAGTGCATTTCAAGCAAATCTCATCACTTGGAGTTCCTCTTCCATGCATTGCATTCATTAATGAGTAAGTTCGTCTCAAGGCATAAGCAAGAGTATTTGTTTTACTTTGTGTTTCTTTGAAACCCTAATTCTCTTTGTGGGAATTAGATACTCTCTTTGTGGGAGTTACTCTCTTTGTGGGAGTTTGGTGTCCTAGCGTAGAGCTAACCCTAATTCTCTGTGTAGGAGTTAGTAATTCTCTGTGTGGGAGTTTGACACTTGTGTAGGGTTGGTTTGGTTCTTGTGTAGGACAAAATCGTATGTGTGAGGTATCCCTTTGTAGGATTGTAGTCACTGCTCTTTGTGGGGATTATAGTGAATATTGGTGTGGCTGGATGTACCCAAGTTTGGGGAACCAAGGTAAAATCTTGTGTTTGCGTTTGGATTGATTGTGTTGATTAATGCCTCTTGTATTTATTATTCCGCATTTGCAAGTTAAATTTTAATTGCACAATTTATTGCCATTACTCTATTCACCCCCTATAGAGTGTTTGTTGTTAGTATTGCAAGGTAGACGGTCATTACAAAATCATCTTAAGCCATTTGCTAACATCATTTGCAGTATAAGGAGCAAATGCTATCTTTGACAAACATACACAATCGTTGACAAAATTTTACTTCATATCCATAACAATGTTGCAAAAATCTTCTTTTTGTCTAATGTGCATTACATGTAGTAAGCTAGTTCATTCTATAAAATGCAAAGAAAATAAGACCTTACAAGACTCGGGGTCAATTAACAATGAAGTATGAACATCATTTAGAAAGTATTTTGGAAATATGGTAGATTTGAGGTGTGCATGCGTGTGCATGTGTGTTGTGAAAAACCCAACATTAAACTATTAATAAATTAAGAAATTTATCTTTTAGAGTCTATTCAACAAATGAAGGAAACAAAATATTTTCTCTTCCATGTGCTCTTGCTGATGCGTTGCATATGGAGCATCACTCACTGTAGTGTGGCCTTCTGTCTTTGTACAAATGCTCTTTCCCTCAATTATCTGCCATACATTCAATTCATCTTAAAAATTTCTAGCCAAAATGGTAGCATGCGACGTTGGGTTGTTTTAACCGGCTAACATGCTTTCACCTTTACTGTAACCTATCACCCTAATGCATCGAAGCAAAATTTCTTGTTTGGAAACTAGAACTTGTGAGTATATAGAAGTTGGTGGTAGCTAAAGACGGATCTACGTTTCTATGAGGCATGTGGACCCAACCATCTTTGGTGTTATAAATGTTAGTTCCATATTTTCAGCCCACTATGGAATTAGGAGGTAGTATATATGCACATGAATCCCACAGTTACTATATATGAAGGATGTCTCGAGTCCGCATCTTTGTTCTTGCAGTTTTGTTTCTTTTTAAGATGATAGAACCAGAATTTCCCTTAAGGACAGAACCAGTGATAACGACTGCTTTTCCTGAAACGATCATGAAGTTGTGGAACCCGGTAATTCATTGGAACATTGAAGCAATCTATTGTACTAGACAGCGTAGTCATCTTCAGGTGATCTCTCATCTGTATTTTGATGTGCTGAAACAATTCTCACACCATTTTGTCAGAAAATCAAGGTCCTAGTTTTGGTTTCTGAATTGTGTTGTATGACAGGATACTTTGATGGTTCCGTTTTTTAAATTTCATGTACACGAGCCTTGTTGATGCACTTGCTTAGCGTCTATTATTAAAGGGAAAGCTCATTAGCAAGTAATAGTTAAAGTGTATTAATTGTCTTCCAGTACTAAGATGGTTTTCTCACCTGCTGTTAGACAAGAAAGAAGCTGTTCAAACCGAGAAGGCACCTGCAGCATTGGGACCATATTCTCAGGCTATTAAAGCTAATAACATGCTTTTTGTCTCTGGTGTCCTTGGTCTTGTGCCTGAGGTTTGCTCTCTCTACCTTTTACGGAATACACTTGCAGTGTTTTGCACTCCGTTTTCACGCTAACCTTATTAATTTTCCCCCCTTATGCAGACAGGAAAATTCATTTCGGACAGTGTGGAGGATCAAACTGAGCAGGTAACAGAAAATATATATGAACATAAATCTGAAATTAGATAAGTATTGTCTTTCTTCAATGAAAGAAAAAAGTGCTAAAGCTACCTCTCTATTTTATTTATGTAAAGTGGAAAGAATTGTTCCATTGCTTAGTGGGGTGACTTATAGAAGTTCATGTTTTGCGCGGCGTACCTTTGTTCCAGATGCCATTATATTTAAGCATTTAAAAAAAATGCGGACTTGAATTTTATTTGCTGTGTGCGAAGTAGGCTGATTTTGTTTGCAATATGTGCCAACGAGAACCAACCTTCTTATTCCTTTAAAAAATTCTAAAGGAAACTTCAGTCTTTCATGTGAATAAAAGCCAGTAAGGGCAATACCATTCTGCAATTTTTTTAATGATAATACTTTGTTGTCTGATAACTTGTAGGTTCTGAAGAACATGGGCGAAATACTGAAGGCCAGTGGTGCCAGCTACTCTTCTGTTGTTAAGACAACCATCATGTAAAATATAGGAAATCCCTCGTTTATTATTACAGTTTGATTGCAAAGTTGATACTTGCTGCTTAAAGTCATTTTTCTCCAGGTTGGCTGACCTAAAGGATTTCAAGAAAGTCAACGAGATATATGCTAAATGTAAGATTTCCAGAGAACACCATCTATTTTTTTTTCTTGTTTTGATGTTTATTTTGGTTGTGAATAGAATGACAAGGTCTTACATGTGAGCATAGAAATTATAAATTAAGCTTTCTCTGTAGCTGTGCATTAGTGTAGATGTTACTTATTGGAGTTGTTCAATTCACGGATAAGATGCATATTATTTCTATTCTCTATGTACTGTTTATGAATGAGGCGTCATGTTGTAAACACATCTCTGATTCCGTTGTGCAGATTTCTCGTCACCCGCCCCTGCACGTTCGACTTACCAAGTGGCGGCACTTCCGTTGGAGGCTAGGATTGAGATCGAGTGCATTGCTGCCTTGTGAGGCCACTGCTCCGCTTGATTGCTATCCAAGCCTATGAATAAAGCTTTAGAGTAGGACCGCTAGTTTCGGTTCTCAGTGTTGTTGAGAGGACCAAGCATGCCAGATGAAAGGATCTGTGTCAGTGTAGAATGTTTGTTGAATCAGTTAAGTTCCAATTGAAGGCATACACAGTGTGTTTTCTGCTGCACTTTCCGAGATTCTTTACCAATGGTTTGTTGATTTTGTATGTGTATGCCAACAAATTCGGACACAGATATAAATTGCACTACAAGATCATTAGCTATTTTAAGGGATGTTGGATTTGGCAACTGTTTCGTCTACTCTTGCTCTCAGGTTGCTCCAAGCGCAACGTGAGAAAGCTCGTTATGTTGCGTTGCGCTTGTAGCTACTTGCCAGCCCTAGCATCTAATTTGAGCTATGTTTAGGTGTTAATGCAGTCAACCCAACATATATTTTGAACTAACTAAACAAGATTTTTGCTTGTTCAATTTAGATGATCGGACTGCTAGCAGTGACATTTCAGTTGATGTGTTAAAAATATAACAATCGTGATGAATGGACGATTGTTTCAGCAGCTTTGTTTGGTGCTGAGATGGTACAAGCGGACATATTCTGGAAAATCTATTATCCAAGGTCGTGTTTTGCTCATTATTAAAAAGAGGGATTTTTTCTGGGAGTTGCTTCGCAAACAGGTCGTTTTGCTTCCGCACACAACTACTATTTACAAGTTTGCCATTTACTCATACGTGCATACCACTTATTTGCAAGTTTGCCACTCAACCACTTATTTACAAGTTTTCCATGCAAATTTACTCATCGCACATGACTATTTAAAAATTTCAAAACCGTCCTAGAGTGTGCAGGGTAAGTAAAATGGCGGCGGCCGCCGGCCCCTCCTCCAACCCCCATCCCCCTCTTTCCCTTTACCAGCCACCTCCGCCTCTCCCACTTCGTCGACCCATACTTTGACCTCTCTAGCCCCTCCGTCGCCACTCCTCCGACAATCCAGACCCCCTCCCTCCTCCGACCTGACCAGCCCCTCCGCCACCCCCTGTGCAGACAACCAAGGGCGTAACTAGAAATTTTTTTTACCCTGGGCGAAAATAAAGACAATATAAAGAATAATGTTTCAAAAATCCCAAAGCGAAAAAAAATTTAAACATCAACAGTATTTTGATTATATATCGATACTAACAACACAATATTTAAAGGGAAAAGGTGATTTATATATTTTCATGTTTGGTTTAGAGTATAAAGTCAAATTAATAAGAGTGCTTTGTTGGTCGTTCGGTTTACATCACCCTTTCTCTACCTCTCTCTTTATTTTTGACTTCTGATGTTTGTGTCCTTTTGTAAGTTTATTAAATGAGGAATTTTTTTATTTATCCCATGAATGAGTCTGTAGCAATACAAGAAGTGACCATATCATCACACCAACAATTACAAAATGCAAATAATTAACACATGCAAACAATTAATTGCGATGCATATGCTAATATGTATGTTATCGTTCTGAAAAATAGATCATCGAAGTATGCACATTACACCTTATTCCATATGCCTTCAATATGAACCTATGCATCTGCTAATATTTATGAAGACACATGTATATCTGATTGATTTTAAATTTAAATTTTGTTGTGAAGGGAATTTAGGGAGAAATAGGTGTAAGGGGTTAAGAGCCCCCTACCCGTGTATTTATAGCTTTCAATAGTGGGTTGGATACCCAATTGGCCCAATGGGCCTATTCATAACACTTCCCCTTATCCAATCAACATTGAAATAAGAGGTGGATTCTTCAGGATCCGAGTTAGGGTTACTGTCTTGTTAAAGAAAGAACAGTTAACCCATAACTTCCCCTGTTTTAGGGATGTGTCAAGGGGTGGATACTTCAGGATCCAGAGTCAACGAGGTTGCCTCGTCAAAACCTTGACTACGGAAAACCCAGTGGGAAAAAACCTGTAGCCAAGGGAAAAGAGTACAACTCTGCAGTTGACTCCCCCTTATCTGACCAAGCTTCAGGCTTGCAGATTTCCTATGAATCTATACATCAGTCTCCTATGTATCTATGAGTTCATAGTTCTCTCATCCTGACCCAGTTTACATTTACTCACTCTCCTCATCCCAATCCCATATACAAGTTTCTCAAAGATACTAGTAGGCAGGGATTTGGTAAGCAAATCCGCCAAGTTATTACATGATTGGATCTTCTGTACCTCAATCTGCTTTTGCTTCTGAAGGTCGTGCGTCCAGAAGAACTTGGGGGAGATATGCTTCGTCTTGTCACCTTTGATGTAGCCGTCCTGTAGCTGGGCTATACATGCTGCATTGTCTTCATGGAGTGGAGTGGGTGCAAGAACGCCGGTAGTAAGGCCGGTGGAGGTGAGTATGTGCTGGATCACCGAGCGTAGCCAGAAGCATTCCTTGCTTGCTTCGAAGATTGCAAGTAGCTCTGAGTGGGTGGATGAGACGGTCGTCATGGTCTGCTTCACAGATCTCCAGGATATGGCCGTACCGCCATATGTGAACATGTATCCGGTCTGAGACTTCTCTGTATGAGGATCGGACCTGTAACCTGCGTCAGCATAACCAACTAAACCAGTTGATGCCCCTTTCCTATAGAATAGACCTAAGTCTATGGACCCTTGGAGGTAGCGCAGAAGGTGCTTAACTCCGGCCCAGTGCCGCTGTGTAGGTGCAGCACTATATCTGGCTAGTAAGTTTACTGCAAACGCTATGTCAGGGCGAGTGCAGTTAGCCAGGTAAAGGAGTGCACCGATAGCACTTAAATAAGGCACTTCGGGGCCTAGTACTTCCTCCCCCTCTTCCAGCGGCCGGAAGGGGTCTTTGTGAACATCCAATGATCTGACGACCATCGGAGTGCTGAGGGGGTGGCACTTATCCATCTGAAACTTTTTCAGTAAGTTCGATGTGTAAGTTGACTGGTGTAACAGGATCCCATCTTTAAGATGCTCTATCTGAAGGCCTAAACAGAATTTTGATTTTCCGAGGTCTTTCATCTCGAAAGTTTCTGTCAGGCTTCTAGAAATCTTTGCGATCTCTTCAGGAGATCCGATGAGGTTTAAGTCGTCTACATAGACGGCTATTATTACAAATCCTGTTGCCTTTGCTCTTATAAAGATGCAAGGACAGACTGGGTCGTTTTTAAATCCTTGTTGTGCAAGGAAGTCGCTCAGTCTGTTATACCACATCCTTCCAGATTGTTTTAGACCATATAATGATCTTTGCAGTTTCACTGAGTAGATGTCACGGTCTCTCTCTTTTAGTGCTGCAGGCAAAGAATAACCGTCAGGCAATCTCATATAGATGTCTCGGTCTAGGTTGCCATATAGGTATGCAGTAACCACGTCCATGAGTTGCATATCTAAACCCTCTTGTGCTGTTATGCCAATGAGGAATCGGAAGGTGATCGCGTCCATGACCGGGGAGTATGTGGCTTCAAAATCCACCCCAGGACGTTGGGTAAAACCCTGCGCTACAAGCCTTGCTTTGTAGCGTACGATCTCATTCTGTTCATTTCGTTTTCTAACAAATACCCATTTATAACCCACAGGTTTTACACCTTTTGGTGTCTGGACTATTGGTCCGAAGACCTTGCGTTTGGTGAGTGAATCCAACTCCACTCCTATTGCCGCTTTCCACTTTGGCCAATCATCTCTGCTTTGACATTCTGTCAGAGAGCGTGGTTCAATATCATCGTCGCAGTACGCGACGTTGATGGCAATATTACACGCAAATGTGTCATCTATTGTTGTGCTTTTTCTGTCCCAATACTCCCCAGTTCGTACATAGTGTATCGATACTTCATTTTCTCCCGGTTTTTCCTCTTCATGAGAGTTTGGGAGAGATGGGGTAGCAGGGCTTAAATTAGCATCCTGTGGTGGTATTTGTTTACCATTGCCAAGGGTCCTACTCTTTCGAGGGACTTGGTCCTTGGATCCCGGTGGTCGTCCTCTCTTTTTGAGAGGTCCAACCATTTCTGCTGCAGGCGGATTGCATCCATTTTGCGGTATGTCAATCCTAGCTGGAGTGTTAGCAGCAGGGACGTGTGATCTGACAATCTTCTGGTTGTCAGTAAATTTGTCCGGCAAGAGATGGACAGTGTTTTGGATGTGGAGAATCTTCAGGACCTCCTCCTCACACTGGCTTGTTGGCGGATCAAAGTGACATAAAGTTTTTGTATCCCAAGTGATACTTTCTGAAGCTTCGGGCTTCTTTGTCTGTGAGCCTAGTCTTGGGAACGATGTTTCATCGAATTCACAGTCTTCTAGACGTGCCTTAAAGACGTCCCCCGTTAGGGGTTCTAGGAATCTAATTATGGAGGGGGTGTCAAACCCAACATAAATGCCTAGGCGACGTTGTGGACCCATCTTTGTCCTTTGTGGTGGTGCTATGGGGACGTATACTGCACAACCAAATATTCTCAAATGTGAGACAATTGGTGGGGCTCCAAGTGCTAGTTGCATTGGAGAAGATGACTGACCTCCAGAGGGTCTTAATTTTATTAAAGATGCAGCATGCAAAATTGCATGACCCCACGCATTCACTGGCATCTGGGATTGAAGTAATAATGGACGAGCGATCCATTGCAGTCTCTTAATTAGAGATTCTGCTAACCCATTTTGGGTGTGAACATGCGCTACAGGATGTTCGACTTCAATTCCCTGAGCTTGGCAATAGTCTAGAAAGACTTGTGACGTAAACTCCCCCGCATTGTCCAGACGAAGTTTCTTTATCTGGTGGTCGGGGAAGTGGGCCCGTAACTTTATTATCTGAGCTAAAAGCTTAGATAGTGCTAGGTTACGGGTGGACAGTAGGCACACATGTGACCACTTAGTTGATGCGTCTATCAGGACCATAAAGTACCTGAACGGACCACTTGATGGGTGAATCGGCCCACAAATGTCTCCGTGGATTCTTTCCAGAAAGCTGGGAGACTCCACATCCACTTTCAGTGGAGAGGGTCTCGTGATCAGTTTACCCTTGTAACAGGGTGGACATGGGAATTTGCCTTTTTGAAGAATCTTCAGGTTCTTCAGGTCAATGCCCCTGGAGTTCTTTATGATGCGGTACATCATAACCGAACCAGGGTGTCCCAGTCGACTGTGCCAGAGTTGGAATTCTGGTGTTTGGGGGCACTGCAGGTGCTCCACCATGGATGTTTCTGGAGTTTGTATACTTGTTTGGTAGAGTCCCGAGGGGAGTCCCTTGAAACGTTCCACAATGGTTTTTGAACCATTTGTAAGAGCCGTTACAAGCAAGTATTCCCTTTTATCCTCCTCGACCGTCTCTAAGTGATATCCGTTTAAACGGATGTCTTTAAAACTTAGGAGGTTTCGGATGGATTTTGGGGAGTATAACGCATTTTTAAGTGTTATTTGTGTGTTGCCGGGGAGCAATATAATTGCTTCCCCTGATCCTTCGATTATATTTGCTGGCCCTGAGATTGTTCTCAGTGGGCCAGAATAACTACTTACGCTCGTGAAATAGTCTATGTTTTGAAGGATCGAGTGCGTCGATGCACTGTCCACTAGGCAGATAAGTTCCATATCTAAAAATGGGGAAAGACATTCAAGCAATAAATATAGATAAAAGATTCACTTTCATAAATAAATGCTAAAAAGATATTGTTTGACATGGAAAAAATAACTAGATACGATGCATAAAAATTTAAGATACATTGCTAATTGCATAAAAGTGGTCCAGATCTAGAGAGTATCATCTCCCATGAAATCTTCGGGAGTCCATGAGGTCTCTGCCAACGCTGCGCTCTCCATCAGGTTTGTCTCAGCTCGAGGCTTGAGGCTTGCCTGGTAGAGGTCCTGGAGGTGTTTTGCTGTGCGGCAGATTCTGGACCAGTGGCCCGTCATCCCGCATTTTGAGCATTTGTCCTCCCAGTCTTTCTTGGGAGTGCCTCCTTTGTTGGGAATCCTCTTCTGCTTCTTGTCCACGAACTTCTGGTTCTGGGGAGGAGCTGGGTGAGTGGCCTTCTTCCGCTGCTTCTGTTCTTTCCATTTCTGGAATTTTGCCTTTTTGTCCGTCTTCTTCTTCTGGGAAGACTGGAAGTGGGCCTCTGCAGGAGGTGGCAATGGAGCGGAGCCAGGAGGGCGCAGGTTGTGGGTGGCAACCAACAGGTCTCTGTTCTGTTCAGCCATAAGTAGGCATGAAAGAAGGTCAGAGTACTTTGTGAACTTCCTCTCTCGATATTGTTGCATAAGGATCATGTCCTTTTCATGGAAAGACGTAAACGTCTTTTCCAGCAACATTTTCTCCGTCACTGGTTCACCACACAACTTCAGGCGTGAGGTGATGCGGAAAAGAGCTGAGTTGTACTCCGCTACGGATTTGAAATCCTGTATGCGGAGGTGAGTCCACTCGTACTGTGCACGGGGGAGTATGACATCCCTCTGATGTCGGTACCTCTCCTCGAGTGCATCCCACAGCTCGTAAGGGTCCTCTACAGTGAGGTACTCGTCCTTTAAGGTCGAGTCTAAGTGTTTCCTGATATATATAATGGCTTTCGCCTTTAATATATCGGAAACTTCCTCTGTATGAGGTGCTTCCACTGAAGCCTCCTTGTTAGCTGGGGCAGTACTAGTTGTTGCCTTTTCAGTCTGTGTGAGACTGAAACCATGAGAGCGCAGATGGAACTTCAGGTCCAACTGCCAACTCAGGTAGTTTGACCCATCAGCCTTCAGGACTGAGAAGTCTACATTTGCGAGTCTGGCCATTTTATGATCTAGCATGTACAGAAACAAAATAGCATGTATCATTAAGACTGAAAGTAAGACAGACATCCACGCATGTAATGTAGTCATTTTCATGAATTTAAATTACTGCGGTTTTAACATACATGCTTTTTCAGGTAATGTGAATAATTAATTACTAAAAAATTAACAATCACGCATGCTGTTTAATGGTTTTCATTGCGACATTAAAACATGGTATTAAAGCTAATTAATCAACCACGCAGTTTAATGCAAAAACAATGAAAAACAGAAATAATGACCTTAGGCTATGGGGATCAGCCAGCCGACACCGAAAAATAAATAAAAAGTCCAGTCCGAGGTTACATCAAAATAAAAGGCATGAAAGTAAATTACAACTCGGGAACTTCAGAGAGAAGCCCCTATCTTCATTGAGCGAAACGCCTTCAGCTTCTTTTTGGTGTCCTTCGGTCTTCTTTTTACATTTTCATCCTCACATACAAAGTTTCTCTCAAAAGAAAAGAAAAATTGCGGGAATTTAAAACGGTGTCGGAAACCTGGCTGATCCCTAAAAACATAGCCTAAAATTTGCACATCCACGCAGATAATATTTTTGCAACATACAACCACGCAGATAATCGAAACACAAGCATTTAAAATAATTTTAAAATTGTGTGCGACGTGCAAAAAAAATTTTTTTTTTTTTTTTTGAAAACTTTTGCCTTTTTGATCCATATTTTATTGTTTTTATTTTACCGCTTTAAACCCTTTCAAATTTTCTTTTACCTATTTTGGGCTTTTTAGGGCCAAAAAATAAATAAAATAATTTGTGTGAATGGGCTAATTTTCTGGCCTTTTTGGGCCATGAAAACAACCCATTAGGGTTAATATTGGGCCTCCCCCGAAAAATAACCCGTTAGGGTTAGGGTTTCAGGAAACCCTAAGGGGGGGCCCGCGGCGTGTCGCCGCGACGGCTGGCCGCGGCGATTGATTCCGCCGGCGGCGCGAAGGGCGCGCCGCCGTTTCGCCCTATGGGCGTACGGAAATTTGGATCAAAGGCGGGGAGGTAAAAATCGGGGTTTTCAACAATTTAGATCGCAAAAAACGAGTTTTTATTGTTTTAAACATGCAAATCTTATTAAAAATGTTGAATTTAACCGAGTTTGTGAACTTTTTGATCCTAAAACATGCAGATCTAATGAGAAAAGCAAGTTTAGATCTAAAAGTTTGGATTTTTACCTACTAGATTCGACGAGGAATCTAGGCGACGGTTGGTGAAGGATGCCCTTTTCGCTCCCCGTTGAGAAGATTACGATCTTCTTTTTCTGAGCGATTTGTGGATCTCCTTTCCCGCGAGCCGCCGTCTCCTCCAACGAGCGTGATCGTGCTGATAACGTGTTGTGAAGGGAATTTAGGGAGAAATAGGTGTAAGGGGTTAAGAGCCCCCTACCCGTGTATTTATAGCTTTCAATAGTGGGTTGGATACCCAATTGGCCCAATGGGCCTATTCATAACAAATTTAATATAGATGCCAATAATGTTGTTTGTGGTTAATTTAAAATTAGTTTAAATGCCTTCTGGTTAACGAAAGAAGGTTATCTATTATATATGCCAATAATGACGAAACAATTAACCAGTATGGAAAGAATGAAAAAAAAATAGTCATATTTGCATTTGCATTTCTACAAACTGTATCGTATATTAAAGCATCTGCTATGAAGACACAACATCTGATCAAGGAGAACTATTTTGTTGAGGTCCGCATTTAATATTACAACCTATGCATCTGCTAATATGTATGACTCACACCTGATCATAGAAAACTATTTTTGTTTTTCAAGAGACCAGACTTTTTTTTTTCGGTTTTTCTTGCCCTGGGCAGTTGCCCTGGGCAAGTTGCAGGTGGTTCCGCCCCTGCAGACAACCCAGACCCCCATCCCTCCTTCGACCACCCTAAACTATCCGTCGCCCCTCCTTTGACCTCTCCAAAACCCGCCACATCTTCCGACCTCCCTAGTCCTCTCCGCCGACCCATCCTCCGATCTCCCTAGCCCCCTTCGCATCCCCATTATCTGGCCTCCCCAGACCATCCGTGACCATCGTCTCTCTACCGCCCCATCCTCCAATCTCCACAGGCCCCTCCTCCGTTGCCCCATCCGACCTCCCATCCCCCTCCCCCTCTTTCGCCACCCCCGCCGCCTCCCATCATCCGACCTCCTCCACCGCACACTCTTCCCTACCTCACCGAACATTTCAAGCCCTAAAAACCCGCATGGATTAAAAAGCCGGTGCGCGTAGCAATTCCCGGATTTTTTCCCAAAAAGTTGCTCATATAACAATTACTAAGGACACATTAATTTACCAATTTGCTCCCAGTCCCATACATGAAAAAAAAAAAAAACAGTTATTCTCCGGCACGTGCCAGAATCAATCCCGCAGGCAAAGGTGTAAATAAGTATAACCGCCGGGCCATTTTTCCTCATGCGGCCAACATTTGGTTTTGGTTGGATTTTATATACAGACAATCTTGTAAAGATTGTAATAGTTAGACAATAACAGATAGAAGATCACGCAAAATACATTCTTTTTTATTTTATTTTATTTATTTCGAAGAAAAGAATAAAGGAAATTCATTCAACAACAAGACAAATCCCAGCGATTTCGGTGAGTTTCTCAGCTTATTGCCTCTTTTCATCTGCTTAATTAATTATTTTTTCTAATTTCTTTTCAGAAATTTCTCTCCTGATGTGGGTTGTTTAGATTCACCCTAGATTTTGAAAAATAAAAAAAATAAAAAAATATTGTTCATAGTTGATTCTGCTAATATTTTTGTCTGAACTTTGTGTATTGGGTATTTCTATTTCGTAAATCTGTATTTTGGGGTTTTTTTTAGATGTATGCTTGTTAGTAATTTGATTTTTATTGCACATTTTTATTTACAGCTTTTTGTTGTTGAAATGCTTTAATTACAGATTGTTTGACGATTTTATTTCCTAAACAATAATTGGGCTTCTTCACCTTTTCTGATGCTCTTTTAGATTCTTACCAAAAAGGAATTTTTGGATGCAGGAGGGTATTCAATGTTTTTATTCGGTTTGGATTTGTTTACAAAATAGGAAAATTGATTAAAATCAATGCAGACTGAAAATTTATGTAACACCAGTTATTCAAGATGAAAAAACAGTTGGAAATGAGGATTTGGGCATAGATTTCTCGCGTAAATAATGATTTTGTTTGATATAATTTGCTATCTGTATAAAAATTGTGTAATATGGTATAATTTCTTTGCAAAAGTCATAGAAAGTTCTGTTTGAAATATACAGAAAATGCTGGAATTTAAAGTTAGCGAACCAAAATATCAAATAACAACAAGTATAGCAAAGTTCACAACATTAGAGGTGGCTATTCATTGTGAGATTATGTTGCTGGGCTCCTGTGAGGAATTCAAGGTGGAGATGATATTTGTTCTCCAAGATAATATTTTAGATCTATACTGGCTTCATTTTTGTTTTGTTTTGTTTTGTTTTTTTTGTTTTTTGTTTTTTGTTTTTTGTTTTGTTTTGTTTTGTTTTGTTTTTGTTTTTTGGTGTTTTTTTTTGTTTGGGGGGGGGGGGGGGGGGGGGGTGTGTGTGTGTGTGTGTGTGTGTGTGTGAATTTTCTCTTGTTGAATTTTCTCTTGTTTTAGTAATTTGCATCTAAACCTTATTTTTTGTTTAGTCTTATTTATAAATTTCCAGTAACTCGTGCTTTCAAACTGTGCTGGTTTCTATAACTGATACCTTTTTCTTTCTATATACTGTTTGTTGTGTTGTTTTTTAAATCCAGGCGCCAATTTGATATAATGGAAGGTGTTGTCGTGAGGAGAGAAATACCTTCAGATAATAGTTGCCTTTTCAACGCTGTTGGGTGGGTATCCACACTATGAAGGTTTTTAATAGCCTACTGCGTTTTAAAAACAAACTACTTTGGTGTTTTATATTGCAGATATGTGATGGATCATGACAAGCACAAAGCCCCGGAATTAAGACAGGTTTGTATTTATCCGATGATGAAGTTGCAGTATGCTTCTCTGATTTCTGCACTACAGTTGGTTCGCCGAATGTGTTTAATTTGGTAAAATGTTCATGGGAATTTGTGAACCGAGCATAATCTTTTAAGTTCAGAAATTTATGTTGAAGGATATCTTTAGCTTGTTAGCTTATAAATGCATATTGGAAATTATTGGCTAGGTATTAAGTGCACATTGTTGTAAACTTGGCGGCTATGGAGACCATAGCCCTATATTTATAGTGGTAGGGTTACATAATGGGTGGATACCCACTAACGGGTAGGCCCACCAAGAAGCCCGTTTATAACACTTCCCCTTATCCATCCATTGTTGTAAGCCATGGTGAACACTTCAGGGTTCATGAAGCTTGTTTGATCATGGGGTTGGAGATACTTCTGGATCTCTAAGTTTAAGAGTGCTTGCCTCATTAAAACCTTTGCCAAGGAAAACCCAGTGGGAAAAACCTGTGGCTAAGGGAAAAGAGTACAAGTCTCTGTAACTTCCCCTGATCGATGGATAACATCAGTGGTGGATACTTCTGGATCCTGAGTTAATGTGGCTGCCTCGTTAAAACCTTTGACTGTGGAAAACCCAGTGGGAAAAACCAACAGTCAAGGAAAAAGAGTACAGCACTACGTTAACTCCCCCTGATAAGTTCAAGCTTCAGGCTTGTACATCTCTCAGCTGTCTCATCCCAATTCCTAGTACAAGTTTTCTAAAGGTACTGCGAGGCAAAGCTTTAGTGAATAGGTCAGCCAGGTTGTTGCAGGACTGGATCTGCTGGATGTCGATCTGGTTGTCCACTTGCTGTTCATGCGTCCAGAAGAGCTTGGGGGAAATGTGCTTCGTCCTGTCACCTTTGATGTAGCCACCTCGTAGTTGAGCGATGCATGCAGCATTGTCTTCGTACATGGTAGTAGGCCCAAGATCTCCCGTCTTCAGGCCGGTGGTCTTGAGGATGTGGTTGATGACTGATCGAAGCCAGAAGCATTCTCTGCTAGCTTCGTGGATCGCGATGAGCTCAGAGTGGTTGGACGAGGTCGCTGTGGATGTCTGCTTCACGGATCTCCATGAGATGGCCGTCCCACCGTATGTGAATACGAAACCGGTCTGGGACTTTGCGGTATGTGGGTCGGACCTGTATCCCGCATCTGCGTAACCGACCAGGTCGGCGGATACACCTTTCTTGAAGTATAGTCCCATGTCTACAGACCCTTGGAGGTAGCGCAGAAGTTGTTTCACTCCGTTCCAGTGGCGCTTTGAGGGCGCTGAACTGTATCTGGCTAGTAGATTTACTGCGAACGCTATATCGGGACGCGTGCAGTTTGCCAGGTATAGGAGTGCTCCAATTGCACTTAAGTAGGGTACTTCAGGACCCAGTGTTTCCTCCCCCTCTTCCAGCGGTCGGAAGGGGTCTGTTTCAACATCCAATGATCTGACAACCATTGGTGTGCTAAGCGGATGACATTTGTCCATAAGAAAGTTCTTCAGCACTTTCTTTGTATATGTCGATTGGTGTAACAGGATTCCTCCGCTTAAATGTTCAATTTGTAGCCCTAGGCAAAACTTCGTTTTGCCGAGGTCTTTCATCTCAAAAGTCTGTGTGAGACTTTTGGATATCTCATCTATCTCTGCAGGAGATCCGATGATGTTCAAGTCGTCTACGTAGACGGCGATAATTACGAATCCTGTTCCCTTTGCTCGTATGAAGATGCAAGGGCAGACTTCATTTGTTGTGAATCCTTGTTGCACTAGGAATTCACTCAGCCTGTTGTACCACATTCTACCTGACTGTTTGAGACCATACAGTGATCTCTGGAGTTTGACAGAATAGACGTCCCGAGGTCTTTCTGTCATTTTTGTCGGTAGTTTGTATCCGTCTGGGATTTTCATGTAGATGTCCTTATCTATATTTCCGTATAGGTATGCAGTCACAACGTCCATGAGCTGCATATCCAGACCTTCCTTCGTGGATAGGCCTATGATGAAACGGAAGGTGATCGCGTCCATGACCGGAGAATAGGTATCGTCATAGTCTATTCCTGGTCGTTGGGAAAAACCTTGTGCAACAAGGCGCGCTTTATAGCGCACGATCTCATTATTCTCATTTCTTTTTCTCACGAATACCCATTTATATCCCACAGGTTTAACACCTTTTGGTGTTAGGACTACAGGTCCAAAGACTTGGCGCTTCGAGAGTGAGTCCAGCTCTACTCCTATTGCCTCGTTCCACTTTGGCCAATCCTCTCTGCGTTTACATTCTGCTAGAGAGCGTGGATCGGTCTCATCGTCGTATTCAGTGACGTGAGTGGCAATAATGAGCGCGAAGTTATCATCGATGATTGTGCTTTTTCTGTCCAGTACCTCCCCGGTACGTACATAGTTTAATGAAATTTCTCCTATATTTTCCTCTTCAGGGGTTGTTAGGAGTGGAGAGGTAGCTGGGCTGAGCTCAGCATCCTGTGGTGGTATCGTTATTGTTGCTCCAGGATTTTTCCTCTTTCGAGGATTCTTATCTTTGGAGCCTGGGGGTCGTCCTCTTTTTTGTTGAGGTACGACCGCTTCTGCTGCAGGTGGATTGCATCCATCTTTGGGTATGTCAATCCTAGCTGGCGTATTTGCAGCAGGGACGTGTGATCTGACAATCTTCTGGTTGTCAGTGAATTTATCCGGTAAAATGTGAACTGTGTTCTGAATTTGAAGGATCTTCAGGATCTCTTCTTCACATTGATTTGTGCGCGGATCAAAATGGGATAAGGTCTTTGTGTCCCATGTAATGGTCTTTGAAGCTTCTGGCTTCTGTGTGTTAATGCCTAGTTTTGGAAAAATGCTTTCATCAAACTCACAATCTGCTAGACGCGCTTTAAAGGCGTCCCCTGTAAGGGGTTCGAGGTATCTAATGATCGATGGTGAGTCGAAACCAATATAGATACCAAGACGCCGTTGAGGACCCATCTTGGTCCTCTGCGGTGGTGCTATGGGGACATAGACAGCACATCCGAATATCCTCAAGTGAGAGATATCGGGCGGGTTCCCATATGCAAGTTGCATCGGAGAATAAGATTGACTACCTGACGGTCGTAATCTTATCAGCGATGCAGCGTGCAGTATGGCATGTCCCCATGCACATACCGGCAACTGGCATTGCATTAACAATGGTCTAGCGATCCATTGTAGTCTCTTTATGAGAGATTCGGCCAACCCGTTCTGGGTGTGAACATGAGCTACAGGATGTTCAACTTCTATGCCGGTTGCTTGGCAGTAGTCTAGGAAGACTTGTGAGGTGAATTCCCCAGCATTGTCCAGACGCAATTTCTTGATCTGGTTGTCTGGGAAATGTGCCCGCAATTTTATAATTTGTGCAAGTAGCTTTGCAAAGGCTACGTTGCGGGTGGACAAGAGGCACACATATGACCATTTTGAAGATGCGTCGATTAGTACCATGTAGTACCTGAATGGTCCACTTGCGGGGTGAATAGGCCCGCAAATGTCACCATGTATTCTCTCTAGGAAGCTTGGAGACTCAGAGTCCACCTTCAGGGTGGATGGTCTCGTAATCAATTTCCCTTTGTAACAAGGGGGGCAAGGATTTGCACCCTTCCGAAGTAGCGTCAGGCTTTTCGGATTAATTCCACGGGATTGGGATATGATGCGACGCATCATATTCCTTCCAGGGTGTCCTAGTCTATCGTGCCAGAGTTTGAATTCTGGTTGATTTTGGCACTTCTGGTGCTCCAAAGTGTTTGCTTCCATTGCTCTGATCCTTGTGTGGTAGAGACCCGACGGGAGTCCCTCGAAACGTTCGACGGTGTTTTTAGCACCGTTTTTATGGAACGTTACATCAAGGTATTCACTGTTTCCTTTGCTCACCGTTTCTAGGTGGTATCCGTTTAAGCGGATATCTTTAAAGCTCAACAGGTTCCTATGTGAGCTAGGGGAGAGAAGGGCATCTTTTATGAGTAGTTTTGTACTATTGGGGAGCATAAAATGTGCTTCCCCTGATCCTTCAATGATACTTGATGGACCGGAAATCGTATTTACGGTGCCATCGTATTTATTAATGCTTTGAAAAAAGCAGATGTCTTGGAGGATCGTGTGCGTAGAGGCACTGTCCACTAGGCATTTAAAGTCCATCTATTTTAAAGAAAAGTCGCAGTATAAGGAAAAAACACAAAGGTATATACTACGAAAATTAAATTGATGTCTGAAAAAGTACTTAAAACATGCCAGAGATAAGCAGATAAATTGTTTCTCAAAAGGAAAAACTACAATGCATATAAAGTAGATAAATGTCCTCAGTCGAGCAGGTCATCGTTGGAGAAGTCCTCGGCGATGAACCTGATTGGTGCCAGGTTTTCTTGAACCGCCAGGTTTGTCTCAGCTTGCTTCTGGCTTGCTTTGTACAACTCCTGAAGGTGGCGTGGAGTACGACAATTTCTGGACCAGTGTCCAGTCATGCCACACCTGTGGCATTTATCTTCCCAGTCCTTTCTGGGGGCAGAAGTCTGGCCGTCGTCTTTTCTCTTCCACACATTTTTCTTCTTCCCCTCTTGGTTGTTTCTTGGAGGGGGTCCTCGAGCCTGCTTCTTCATGGTCTTGCCCTTCTGGGGTTTGCCTTTGAAGTTGCCCCTTTTCTTCTGGAAGGAGCTGTGGTGCGCTTCAGGCGCAGGAGCAGTGCCGGTAGGGCGTGAGTTGTGGGTGGCCAGAAGGAGGTCACGATTCTGCTCTGCCATCAGAAGGCATGAGAGAAGCTCAGAGTATTTTGTGAACTTTCGTTCACGATACTGTTGCATCAGTATGACATCCTTCTCATGGAAGGATGTATACGTCTTCTCTAACATGCGTTCCTCCGTCACCTTTTCACCACACAACTTCAGGCGTGAGGTGATGCTAAAGAGTGCCGAGTTGTACTCGGCAATAGACTTGAAGTCTTGGAGACGGAGGTTCTCCCATTCATATCGCGCTCGAGGTAGGATAACATCCCTTTGATGTTTATACCTGTCCTCGAGGGCGGTCCACAACTCATACGAGTCCTCCACCGTTAGGTACTCGGCCTTCAGGGTCCGATCGATATGGCGTCTGATATAGATAATTGCTTTCGCTTTATCTATGTCAGAAACCTTATCGCCTAAGGCGATGGCGTGACTCAATCCCTGTGCTCGCAGATGGAATTTTATATCCAGCTGCCAGCTTAAGTAATTCTTTCCTGAAGCATCCAAAACGTCGAAATCGACGCTCGCAATTTTGGCCATTTATTACTCTAGCATGTAAAAAGATAGCATTAATTAGATATTTTGCGCAAAAATAAATAATCAAGCACATCAGACATAAATATTTGCTGCGTGGATCGGCTAATCACCATAAATAATTACAGTCCATTACAGTCCCAAAAAGAAAGAAAGTACAACTCGGGAACCCCCGTGGGGCCCCTATTCTTCTGGAATAGTCCTTCATCTTCTTGAAGCGTCCGCCGGGCTTGTAATTTTACAAAATTATCCTCACTACATTTTTCTCTCAAAAGGAAAATAATGCATGAAAAATAAAAATGGTGATAAACTAGCCGATCCAAAACCACAGCAAATATTAACCATTCATCGCAGGCAGTTATAATGCAGCAGGCATTATCACAGGCAGTTTATACATCGCAGGCAATTTTATTTATTCATCACAGGCAGTTTATAATGGAAAATGAAATCTACCGTTTAAAAATTATTGGACCACTAGGCAACGTCATGCACCGTTAGGTTAGTTGACTAACGGCAGAGCGGTCGCAGGATCTTCTTAATTTTTAAACGTTTTTTAAAGAAAATCATAAATCCAAATATAATTTGCGATGAGTAAAAATCACATGCATTTTGGTCCAGATTTTAACGAGAAAAAAATCGCAATAAATCTGAAAAAATTTTGAAAATTCGAAAAAATTTTCTGGGTCAGAAACCCTAGTTAGGGTTTTGGGGTACTCACGCCGGGCCCGTACCCGCTACTGGCGGGCGGGCCCGTTTGCCGCAGCAGGCGGCGGGGAGGGGGGGGGGGGCCGCCGCTGCAGGCGGCGGGGAGGAGGGGGGGGGGGCCCGCCGCGGCAGGCGACGGGGGTTGCCCGCCGCTGCAGGCGGCGGGGAGCCCCCGCCTGCGGCGGCGGGGGTTGCCCCCGTCGCTGCAGGCGGCGGGGGTTGCCCCCGTCGCTGCAGGCGGCGGGGGTTGCCCCCGCCTGCGGCGGCGGGGGTTGCCCCCGCCGCTGGCGGCGGGGGTGCCCTGCCGCTGCAGGCGGCGGGGTTGCCCCCGCCGTTGGCGGCGGGGTTGCCCCGCCGCAGCAGGCGACGGGGAGCCCCCGCCTGCCGCGGCGGGGTTGCGGGGTTGCCCCGCCGCAGCAGGCGGCGGGGGGGGCCCCCGCCTGCCGCGGCGGGGGTTGCCCCCGCCGATGGCGGCGGGGGTGCCCCGCCGCTGTAGGCGGCGGGGTTGCCCCCGCCGTTGGCGGCGGGGTTGCCCCGCCGCAGCAGGCGGCGGGGAGCCCCCGCCTGCCGCGGCGGGGGTTGCCCCCGCCGGCGGCGGCGGGGGTGCCCCGCCGCTGCAGGCGGCGGGGAGCCCCCGCTTGCCGCGGCGGGGGTTGCCCCCGCCGGCGGCGGCGGGGGATGCCCGCCGCTGCAGGCGGCGGGGAAATCCCCGCCTGTAGTGGCGGGGGGGTTCCCGCCGCCGCAGCGACGGCGGGAAGGCCCCCGCCGCTGCCGGCGACGGGGGGGGGGGTCGGTGAACCCTATTTCGGGTTTGGGTGATTTTTGGGGGAAAAACAACGGGTAAAAATCCGATTTTTAGTGGAAAAAACCCAATTTTTTCTTCCAAAAATACGTTTTTTAATTGAAAAAGGGTGATTTTTAGCGATAAAAACGGTGTTTTTAATCGATTGAGCCAAAAAGAATTAAATCACCACATATGCGCATATACAAAATTTAGATCTAGAGAGAAAGTTACCTCTAGATCCTACCCGCCGGATCTAGCGACGTTCGGTGAAGGAAGCCCGTTCGCGTCGCGTCCGTTCGTCGCGTCCGTCCGTCGGCAGGGGTTCGGCTTAGCTTTGAGCGTGCTGATAACGTGTTGTAAACTTGGCGGCTATGGAGACCATAGCCCTATATTTATAGTGGTAGGGTTACATAATGGGTGGATACCCACTAACGGGTAGGCCCACCAAGAAGCCCGTTTATAACACACATCTAAATTTTATTGTTATTCTCACTCTGTTTGTTAAAGCAATTGATTGTTCGGTTACCCTCAACACTCAACATAATTTTGTCTTGGCTTGTAATAGAGCCAGGATTTTATTTACTTATGTCAAATGACTCAAACCCCTAGTGGGAATTTTTGGCAAGAAGGGGCTCATGAAGCAACTCCTACTCCAGAAGTATCGTTGCACATAATGTTGTTGCCATTGTTGAACATTTACATGTATGCTATAGTACATTAGTTCCACAGTTAATTGCGAAAGTTCATTGCATATTTAATCACGTATATATAATTGTATTGGCTATTGCCTACATGTTACTGCATATTGCACAAATTTAAATTTAAAGTTCATAGTTTCTTGAAGCTTAATCTGTTGTATAGTCATACTATAAAATCAGGTATTAAATGTGACTCTACTTTCCTGGTTGCAGTCACTGTAGATAATGTTATCTTTCTCTATGTACACTCAATTTGATCAGCGAGCCAGCAGCTGCCAAAGTGGTTCATGTTAGGAATAAACTCTCTTGTATTATTCCAAGGGCAATAGCCATATATATATAGAGTACACGCAAAGAGAAATAAGCACTAAAGACCCTATACATATACTCCTAACACCCCCCTCAAACTCATGGTGGATCAACAACACTGAGTTTGAAAAGATAAAAAACTGTGCTTATATAGATCCGTAGGAGGCGGATGCTAGATTGCGGAAGCAGGCGAGGCACGGCCCGAAGCAGGCGAGACGCGGCCCGAAGGCGAGGCGCGGCCCGAAGGCGAGGCGCGGCCCGAAGCAGGCGAGGCGCGGCCCGAAGGCGAGGCGCGGTGAGGAGGCCGGCCATCCGATGCAAGCCACCTACGAGAACCAACCCTAGTGCCTACAGGGGGCACGTCAAGGGTGCACCAGACTCGAACCCCCGCAATGCCGACAGGAGGGGCCATCGACGATGATATCGCCATTAGGGGACTAAACAGGAACCCCGACAGCGGATCAGACCAAAGCCAGACATGACGACGATGATCGGAGAACAAAAATAGATCTGAACATGGTTAGATCTGGAAAGAAACCATTAGATCCACGGGAGATGACTGTAGCCGACGCCAGACCCGACACCCAAGAGGCCGGAGATGCAGAGGAAGCTCCAAGACAAGAGCAGATCCGGAGATGCAGAGGAAGCTCCAAGACAAGAGCAGATCCGGGGGCCAAAATCGCTCAAAATCACAGATCGCCCCCAATTTGACAGTCGAAATCAGGAGGAAGCAACCAATCGCCCGCCTCCCAAAGACCAGATGCTGGAGGGAGGGAAGGAGGACATGTGATTTTGGGGCCAGGGAACCGCCGAGAGCAGCAAAAACACCCAACCTCGCGTCGCCTCCGCCTGCCCGCGCTGCGGAGGGATCCGCTTGCCCGCGCGAGGCGAACGAGCGGCGCGAGGGCCGGAGGCGGTGCGAACGCGCGGCGGCGCGAGGCGAACGCGCTGCGCATGCGCGACAGGCGGCGGCGCGCAGGCGGAGGCGGCACACAGGCGCAGGCGCGGCTAGGGTTTAATTTTTGGATTTTGCGGGAGAGAGAAAAAGACGGCTAGGATTTAGGTTAACCTAGCTCTGATACCATGTTAGGAATAAACTCTCTTGTATTATTCCAAGGGCAATAGCCCGATATATATATAGAGTACAGGCAAAGGGAAATAAGCACTAAAGACCATATACATATACTCCTAACAGTTCCCATTTAGCCAACAACTAGGCTTTTGAGGTCCTGATGTTTAGCAGCAGTAGGGCACCTCTGGTGGTTTCTGTGATATTTATTCTTTCTCATGATACATAAAAAACATACTTTTCAAATGAATTATGAAAGAGGGGGAAATGCGGATCCCTGTTTGAACTTGCAATTGTTTTATTGTTGCAAAATTCCTCTGTTTTGTGAATTCATACTTTGTTAATAATTACAGATGTTAGTTTTCTCCCAATGCATAATACTATTACATGTTCTTCAGTTACACCACCTAGAACTTGTGCCATATGCACGAAAAAGTGAACGTGCAGAAGCAATGAGAAGGAAGGAGGGAGGGAAGGAACAAACGAACTAATGCGAATGGTTGGGGGGTGCGAGTGGCAAACTTGTAATTTCAGGCTGTAGTGGCAATAGTGGCAATTTTATGATTCTGGAGAAAAATCAGTCCATTATATATAGGAGGGGGCCTAGGGCCATGGCCTCCATGTTGAATATTGAGAAGAATAGTGAAAAGAAAATAATTAGGAATAGGTAATATAGATCTAGGGAGAGTTAGGCCTGGCTAGGAGAACGGTCCTCCACTCGAAAGAGGCCATCTATCGTTGTATTCACTTTCTATTATCAACAAAAGTATCGTCTTTTTTTCCAAATCAACTCCTTTCACCATAACATCCCATCTTTGCCATAAAATCCAATCCACCAAAAATCCTATGTTTATCCTACAAAAATCCTAAAAAAAATCCTATCAAGTGGTATCAGAGTAGTTTGATTCGATGGCGGCAAGAAAAGCGGATGCTTTGAAAGAAAAATTGGGAAGCAATGTGGAAACCCTAAAGGACCAACAATATAAATTGGAAAGCGAGATGAAAACCTCAAGGAAAGATTTGTGACGGTTGAATCTATATTGAAGGAGCTCTTGGAGATTCATCGTCGTCCTTCATTTGTGAAGGAGATGCCAACAAAGCCAGATTTGAAGGGAGACGAAGACGAAAAATCAGGTTTAGGGCAAAAGACATGATCTTTGACGAAGGAAAAGGAGAAACTTGACAACTTTGCAGAAGATCAACCTTCATACATTGTGGATATGATGCAAAAGGTGAAATTTTTTATTGACGACGATGGAAAGATCCATTTGAAGGTGGTTTGGCACTCGATTAGATCGACGACGACTACCACGAAGCAGATATAAGGAAAAAGATGTCACATTTGAACCAGACAAGGTGAAAAATCATCAACTTTGGAGAAGGACTTCAACTGAATGGTACCGGATATTACGCAGAGATACAGACCACACCTGACTCATGTGGGACGACGGAGGACGAAGAGGAGGCCGCTCACCTCGGGTGGCCACCCTCAAGGACCAGTGGCCAGTGGGCTAGACGCCCAGTGAAACCCGAGCTTGATGAGGGGCGTCCAGGGCCTGGCGGCCCTAGCGCAGGCCGCACCATGGCCCAAGAGACATGGGTAGGCAGCCCAGAGGCCGTGAGGCCCTGTTGGGCCGCCCAGGGCATGGTGGTGCTTGGTCGGGTGCCCCAGGGCCCCGAGCCCCGGTCGGTTCGTCTAGGGGCCTTGATCTTGGGTGGTCCGTCCCAGTAAGCCTTGGTTTGCAGATGGAGGCCCCTACAGGCCTCGACGACAGTGTTTTGGACACGGTGGACCTGCAAGTGAGTCTGACAATCACTGTGTCATCATTCATTCTTCGAGTGGAGTGGTGGAGGCTCTGGGTGGTCTGACGATAGTGGAGAATACCCGCAAAGCTTCAAGCAGGCCACAAGAGGACCACATGGGGGTGGTGGTCCATGGGACAAAGGCAGGAGTCCTAAGGGAGGATGTCGACATCTTCCTGAGGATGACGGGTCGATGGGGATGTTTGGCGATTAATGTGACACCTACCAGAGCTTCGATCGAGATGGCAACGACCATGATCGGTTCGAAGATGATTAGGAGACGATGGTGGGGGCAGAGAGAGTCCAGTATAGAGATCTTGGAGCACAACAGAATGCCTGCCCGTGGTTTCCTGTAGGACAACCTAAAGGAAGAGCAGGACATGTGTTTTTAGTGCCAAAGTAGGATCACAAATTCGAAAATGCATGTCTTTGAGGGAGATGATTCTTATGCATGAGTTTATTGTGTAGAGAGATATTTTATGATGAACCGCTTGATGAAGGAAGAAAAGCTGATGGCGACCGGCATCTGTTTGGAAGAAAATGCTTTGGCCTTGTTCCAGTGGCGGGAGCAGAGACATACTGTCAGCTCATGGAAGTAATTCAAGGACTGCCTGCTAGATCGGTTTCGAGATACATAATGAAAAATTTACTCAAGCAGCTTTTTGGTCTCACACAGGAGAGTACCATCAGAGAATACATGGAGAGGTTCGAGATGCTCTCGGGTCGAGTGAGGGAGATCCCTGAGATGACGCTGGAGGGAAATTTCATGAAGTGGCTGAAGGAGAACATCAGAGCAGCGCTGCATATACTGAAACCGAGAGGGCTTGAAGAGGCTATAGTGCTGGACCAAATGGTGGAAGACAGGATCAATGTGGTGCGAGCTGCCAAGGGAATGATGAGCGTGACCACATCCTACACTCATGTCATGCCAGAGGCTCGGAGGTCCTAGTCAACGGTGGGTCTGACAGTTTAGGAGAAGAGTAGTGACCCTCCAACAGACAACATGTTCAAGCATCTCACTTAGAAGGAAATCATGGACTGGTGCACTAAGGGTTTATGCTTCTGATGTGATGAGAGGTTCGGGATGAGATATCATTGCTGAGATTGTGCTATATAGGTATTGGTCGTCGAAGAAGTGAAGGCGTAACAGCTGAAGAGGAAAAGACAAAAGGGGACGAGTATCCCTATTTGGAGTAGCGTATCCATGGATTTTATGACATTGTCTTAAGGACAAGGTGGTGCTCTGTTGATGGAGTAATGATGCGAATGGACGAGTGCGGGTGGCAAACTTATAATTTTAGGTTGTAGGGGTAATTTTGCAATTCTGGACAAATCAGTCCATTATATATAGTAGTGGGCTAGGGCTAGGGTCTCCATGTTGAATATTGAGAAGAACAGTGAAAAGAGAATAATTAGGAATATGTAATCTAGATCTTGGGAGAGTTAGGCTTTTCTCTCGAATCAAAAGCTAGGAGAGCGGTCCGCCTCTCGAAAGAGGTCATCTATTGCTGTATCCATTTTTTACTATCAATAAAAATATTGTCTTTTCTCCAAATCCACTCATTGCACCATAAAAATTCTATTTTTGCCATAAAAATCCAATCTTTCCACCAAAAATCCTATTTTTATCCCACAAAAATCTTAAAAAATCCTATCACAAACAAACTAACACCCCCCACCCGAAACCAAAAAAACCCCCCTCTTGTCGTCGGTGTCGTCGTCGGTGTCTTTTCGTTTTTCTCACTTTTCTTTTGAGGGTAGTTGATTGTGTGTATGATTTTTAATTTTTTTGGTGTGTGTTGTTGTTGGCTTTGCTTTGGGGGAAGGGGGGGAGACTTCTGTGTTGGTCTACTACTAATACTTTGGTCACTGTATATTGTACCTATTGTGGTGGTCTGTGGTAGTGGCTCTTACATTCGTATGTATTCCTCGTGATGTACTGCTGTACCCCTGGAATTGCCAAAATGAGTGCTTCTGTCATATGGATCATGGTTGCAAACATTAAGTTCCAGTGGGCACAGATCTATCATATTTTTGATGGGAGAATTCAAAATGTTTGTGAAAAATAGGATATGGACACAGCAGGATGCAGCAATAGCAAACTTTATGTATTGCAGATGTGTGCTTAATGTGCTAAATTATCAATTATAAATGGTTAGTTCTTGTTTGTTAGAAAACTAGTTATAACCCGTTACCATAGGTCACATGGCGTTCAAAATATTTCTCCAAAAAATTTCAACCTATTCAAAATCTCTCACACCTCCCCTAAAAAAGTTTACCTCCTCATTCAAAATATTCTACCTTCCAAAATTCAACCCCATTTAAAATCCTCCCAAAAAATTTGTAGTCACTTTCAAAATATCCCCTTAACAAATTTTTTAACCACATTCAAACTAAAGATTAGTTCACCTAGAGAATTTAGTCCTCGCTAAAATTTAGTACCGTCCAGATTTAGTTTCTCCAAAATTTAAAATTTTAATTCCTTGAAATTTAGTTCAATCCAGATTTAGTTCCCCTCAAGATTCCTTCAGATTAAATCTTAACTCTTAACTATCTTTCTACACATCTCTTTGTTCTAGTCAGCAAGCCCATTCAAAAACATCCCCCATTTGTATATTAGATATTTATCTTGTTAGCTTTTGATGATTCATTAACATAAGGAGACACATATTTTGGCTAATTTGTACTGTAAGCAGGGGAATGGTCCTTAAAAATAATAAAATTGCTCTAAATTGCTCTGGTCAATGTAGTTAGTTAGCACGTCCTATGTATTTAAGAAGCCCCCCCCCAAACAAAAAAAAAACCTCCCCCCCCCCAAAAAAATTTGCTCTGATCAATGCAGTTAGTTAGCACGTCCTATGTATTTAAGAAGCCCCCCCCCCCCCCCCCCCCACAAAAAAAAAAAACCCAAATGTCCGTTTATCGTATTTCTTAAGATACATTTAGGAAGAGTCTAGATGGTGTCAGATGTGTCTTATGTATATTTGTCCCTGGAAGCATATATGAGCCGTGGCTAATCACATGAAGCATTGCATCTACGCCGGTTACCTCTAGTAGTCAAAATATTTAAGTTGTGAGGTTTTAAAAGGTTGCTGTCCTAACTGACTGACTCCAGTTTGCATTTTGACCAGTTAGAATGCCTACATAAGAGTTAACATTTTTGAGGTTCTGACCTAATTAGCCCATTTTGAACACCAGTCCAATGGCCATGTTGGTTTCCCAGTCCATTTTGTTTGGAGAAACTGTTATCCTTGGATCCAAGGGATGAAGCAATTAGTTACGGAATTAAAATATTAGTGTTGGATGGATGAATTCACTTGACTTCACTCTTAATCCTTTGACATCATTTGAAGAAGACTGGGATTTGCTTCTGATAATTACAGCAGATGCTTCTTTCGTCCAAACTTCTGTACCTCTGATTGTGCACATAATTTTTGTCAGCCATGTTGATAGGTTTTTTTTCTTTAACCACAGATATTTCCTATACTTGTATTCTATAAATGGAAAAAGTTGAATAAATGGAAGATATCAATTCTATTTACCCAAAAATGTCAACCCAATGTCAAGAGTTCTCTTTACCCTTAATGTAATTGTCAAGAGTTCGAATTTTCTTATATTGTATATTGTATATCCAACGTACAATGGTTTAAAGAAAGCTGCTCAAGCAATTGTTATATTCTGGTTATCAAATTCACACAAGGATCATACTGGATATACATGTGTCACATGTAAATGTTTTGTTTTGATGTAATCCATATTAGATTTGAGGCCAAGTGTTAATTCTTGAGGTACCGCCGCATGTTTGGGTATGCTATACCTTCCATACATGTTATTACTTTCAAAATTTGTGATGATGGGCATAATCGATACCGTGTTTAGATCAGTCCACAAACTTTACTGATTTTGGTTAGATCAATTAAGTCTCTAGAGAATAATTGAATTTTTCTGTTTCATATTTTCCCTGCAATTATTGTTGGCCAGCCAATTGAGACAGCAATATAATCAAAATTGGCTTTCATTAATTCTCCTTCAGTTGTTTATTTCTCGTCCTTGGGAGGCCAGATTGGGGAAGGCTATGGACCTCTGTTATGAAAGGGAACTGGGTACTCAAGTGTAGATGACACTAATTGATGTTTTATAATTAAAAAAATCTGACATTATACAACATTCTGCAATGTCAGAAATAGTCCCATAAAGTGTCTACATTCTGTATCTTCTTTGTTTTTGGATTCTCCTCCCACAATGGTTTCTTCCTTATCTTAGCTTATTACCTGTCCATACCAACATATTTTACCTGAAATATGTTTGTCCTAACAGATCATTATAAAACTTGTAATTACTATAACCTCCTATTTCTCTGGTAGTGCCTATTGATTGGATTCTGGCAATATCCTATCTATCCCAACTGCAGGTCCAGCAAGCATGCATGCCAGAATGCAATTTTAGCGATACCAGACTCAAGTCGCATAGGGATTTTATCTCCTACGGCTTGCAGACTTTAGTTAGGACTATAATGAACTAGATGCATTTCTTACTGTCTAATTTTTTTTACTTTCCCATCATTGTCAGAGCTGTACTCTTCATCAAGGGGGGCTCAGCCATGACTTGGTAGAAGTTACTAGCCAAGGAGAGTGAAGCAAGACACATTCTTATCAAAAATCTGTATGTCCGACAGACATAAAAATGAACCTTACCACTCCTGCGATTTAAGTTCATTTACACAGGAGCAGCCCTAAAATTTTTCCTAGAGTCAGAAAGTCTCGACGAACAAAATTGATAGGGATTACTATTGCATTTAGCTAATGGGAGAATTTGAAACATATTCATAGTTTAGCGTTGTCCTTTTAGGAAAACTTGTTACGCCAGATACTCCAAGAGAATAATAAGCTAATGTTTCATAAGTTTCAATAGCGAAAGTTTCTAGGAACTCCCACTAAATACAAGTATGCAGTAGATGTCACTATTCATTCATTCATTCATTTTTATTTTTATAACGGCATGAAGGCTTACTGTCAGTTGTCAATACGGTTAATTGTGCATGTGGTAGAACGTTACGCCGCATATGATAAGTGCCTCGATGGGAATCCAACTTGGATTCTGATGGGCTCATAGCTAAGGGGGGTGTGGCGGCAAAAAGAGACTGTAAGGAGGCGGAAAACATTAGCAAAGGAAGTGAGACTGATTCAGTAGTAATAGGGGTGGCAAACGGGTCGGGTTCGGGTCACCTGACCCGGATAGGGATAAACCCGTACCCGACCCGAATTGAATCCGGGTTAGGGTTGGGAAACCCGTACCCGACCCGGATTCTTTAAAATTTTCAATTAACTTTTTTTTTCAAAAAAACCTACGCATTGCCCATGCTCGAAGCCACGACCAGCTAGAGCGGAGAGATACATCCCACGCCCTAACCAACTAGGCCATGTATGACTTGTGCTTCTCAAAGCATTTTAATTATTAAATAAGGTTTATATTACTAAAAGCCATGACTTTTAACGCAAAAAAATTGATTGAAGGAGCCAAGAATTGAATCCGTGACCACTTCTAACGGTTCTCAATAGCTCAACCCACTAACCAAGATGCCAAGATACTGTGCTATTACATTATTATTGTATAAATATATAAAGAAAGATTATGTAAAACGGGTAGGATCTGAGTCAAACGAGTTGTCGGGTCAAACCTGCACCCGACCCAGATTTTATCCGGGTCGGTCGGGTCGACCCGAAAGCAACCCGACCCGAATATGCCTCTACCCATGCCCGGCTAAGAAGACCGGATTTGGGTCGGGTCTGGTGTATTTTGCCACCCCTAAGTAGTATTTCTGTAATTCTACGGTCTAGAAGCATTTTTATAATTATTGTGAAATTAGTTTCTTATATATATGGGGCTAGGATAATTAGGATTTTATGTTGAATTTGATGAGAAATAGTAGAGATTAGGAGTAGGACCTTAGAATAGTTGGGAGAGTTGGTCATACTCACGAATTGGTGGACATTTATATTGTCAATTCCACCTTCATCAATAAAAATCATAAATTTCTTCCCCAAATCTCTAACAAAACCTATCAAATTGGTATTAGAGCGATCAATCCAGATGACAACGAGAAAGTGGAAGCTTTGCAAGAGAAACTTGAAAGTGAAATGGAGGGTTTGAAGAAATCGATGGAGAAAAGATTGTTGTTAATGTAATTGGATGAAAGAATCGGTGAAAATCCTAATGCAACAAGTATTGGAGTTGAAGATCCACCCACTGCCCGAGAAAGAGACGACGAAGCTATCTGAACAACGACGAAGACAACGACATAGATCTAGGGCAAAATGCAACACATTTGGACAAGACAAATGGAAAAATCATCAGTCAATTTTGATGAAGGTCTCTGTTCAAACGGTAAGGAACCACGCACGGAAGGAGAAAATCCCCAAACATATAGGGGTGCACCGAGGGCCATGGGTCCTGCATCCCCTGGACTGGCTGCCTGGGGCCCACATGCCCTGGCGGGACGCCCAGGGGCCCGCATGCCATGCGCGGGCTGTCCTGGGGCCCGTGGCCCCTGGGCGGACCGCCAGTGACCCCGCGAGTGGCGGCACTTTTGATGGCTTCGGCGACGACTGTGACTATTACCTGGACTTCGATGAGGACGGTTGAGACTTAGATTAGTTTGACGGTGGATGTGGAGACAACGACACAGCTGAAGATGTCTTGCATGGTGAATTTAGTGATTCCACAATCCCACAACAGAACGCCTATCAACAAGTCCACTAAGGGCCGCACAGTTGGAGAATATGACAGTGACATTTTGACAGTGATAATATGGTCAGAAGTTGAAGATGATGACTTTTTTGATAGATGTCCTTTATGGATGTCCCATATGAAGTTAAAAGGTACTTTACCGTGAACCATTTAACAGAGTAGGATAAGCTGATGGCAGCATGTGTGTGTGTGGAGGAAAAGGTATTGGTTTGGTTCTAGTGGAGAGAGCAGATGCAGCTTGTTTGTTTGTGGGAGGAGTTTAAGGATTGCATCTTGTACCTTTCCATGATACACAAGGCGATGATCTATATGAGCAGCTATTGGTGCTTAAATAAGAAGAAATGGTCCGGAAAGACAGGACCATGTTTGAGCTACTTTTGGGCCAGGCGAGGCAGAAGAAGAATAACTAGCTTCGCCCTGACAGCATGTTCAAGCACCTCACAGAGATGGTGATCCAGAACAAGCGTTCCAAAGGATTATACTTCTGATGGTGACGAGAAGTACGTTTGTAATTTTAAATCGTTTGCATAGAGGTGCGAAAGTGTGTGAGAAATTACCTAAACATGAGGTTTGAAGGAATCTTCAATATGCAAGGCATTAAAATTAGTCATCGTTCCATTTTTATTGCAGAGGCCTAAAATATATTTATCTTTTTATCTGCCCAAATCCCTAAAATTTATTATTAATTCTTCCACCACAAATTTTATCGATATTCGTTTCGTATCAGGTTTATTATCATAATTTCCTTATTTTTTATCTTCTTTATTCTCTGTTCATCATCATCTTCTTGTTTTAAATTTGTTCGTGTTAGGAACCAACCAAAGATAGGATTTTTATAGCAAAATAATAAAGAAGAACAAGATATTTGGGCACAAAAGAGGTGTGCCTTCCTCCCAAGACGCCTAGAGGACGTCCGCACTCGTCTAGATCTAGATCTACTCCTAATGGACGCTCAATAGAAATATTCCAATATCAAGCATGAATACAAATGACGGCTAGCCCTGGTTTAAATAGAAAAACCCTCCTTGTGGTGCGCAAAGTAATTTCTCCATGACTTGTTGTGCGCAAAGTAATTTCTCCATGACTTGTTGTGCGCAAAGTAATTTCCTCCCCTCTTTAGCCGCGCACGGATCTAACATTACTCCGCCCCTGAAAATCCACCTTGTCCTCAAGGTGGTGCATGGAGTGTGTGTGCCATCCATTCCACGTACTGCAAGTCTCCTCCCGGATCGAAAGGATGAGATAGGTCTCCACCACCTTCATCAACGTCCAGACGAAAGCCACGGTCACCACCAGTCAGATCTGAAGGCCCTCTATATCCAAAACTGAGATGTTGGCGTTCTGAAAGACTTTGAACTAAAAACCAATGGCCTTGGGGCCCACGCCGCCCTCCCAGAAGCTCAAATGCTCGCTGTTTTGGGCCCAGAAAGTTGAAAAATCGCTGTCCGCTACATCGGAGGGTCTGTCGCCGATGCTGAAGGGGCTGCCGGGCCTTGCAGGGCCACGGCAGGAGTCTGCACGGGCTCCTGGGCTCCTGCAGGGCCTGCAGGGGCTGCTGTGACCCCTGCAGAATTTCTGCAGGGCGGCTAGCCCCTGCAGAAATTCTGTAGAGGGCATGTCCGCCTTCTTGAGATGACGGCTAGGGTTTGTTCGCCTTGGGGACTCGTCCTCGTCTTCCGCGGCCGCCTTTAAATCTGGATTTTCACTGCATCAGATTCAAATCTGAAATTTTCAGATATAAAAATTTTCTCGTCTTCCTCCGTCGTCTTCAGATCTGGATCTGAAAATTTCAGATCTGAAATTTCTAGATCTGGGCTTTTCTCCTCCAAAGGTGACGTCTTTTGCCCAAAATTAGGGTTTTTGCCGTCGTGGATGCGCGCCGTCAATAGCTCCATGATTTTTGCACATTGCTCGTCGTTCTTTGCTTGTCTTGCCTTCATGTGCTCGATGTATTCCACCAAATCGTCAACCGATTTCTTTACCCCTTCAATTCCCGCCATGGATCGTCACGCGCTCTGATACCAAATTGTTAGGAACCAACCAAAGATAGGATTTTTATAGCAAAATAATAAAGAACAAGATATTTGGGCACAAAAGAGGTGTGCCTTCCTCCCAAGACGCCTAGAGGACGTCCGCACTCGTCTAGATCTAGATCTACTCCTAATGGACGCTCAATAGAAATATTCCAATATCAAGCATGAATACAAATGACGGCTAGCCCTAGTTTAAATAGAAAAACCCTCCTTGTGGTGCGCAAAGTAATTTCTCCATGACTTGTTGTGCGCAAAGTAATTTCTCCATGACTTGTTGTGCGCAAAGTAATTTCCTCCCCTCTTTAGCCGCGCACGGATCTAACAGTTCGCTCTAGCTTATTTAAAAAAAATCTGTTTGCTTTCAGCCTTGAATAGAAAACAGCCAAAAAATGATATTGTTCATCGGGCACTGTTCACCCAAATACTGTTCATCCATTTTCGCATCTTCAAGAAATTGAACCCACTAAAAAAGTCATTCTAAAAACCACAAAAGCAAGTCTTGAATCTTACCCGCATAATTTCCCAACTCAATTACTCATTAACATCATCATCTCACTCATCTCAAATTCTCATCGAAACCCTAACATTCTACATCAATATCACCTTCGTCATCATCTTCCTCTTCATCGTCTTCTCCTTCAACAAATCCTCACCGTTGTCCTTAACTATAGCTTCCAACAGCAACATCATGACCACCACCATCATCAGCTTCTTTTATACCACCATCAAGAAAAGCATTCTGCACGCTTCCAACAGCAACATCATGACCACCACCATCATCAGCTTCTTTTATACCACCATCAAGAAAAGCATTCTGCACGTCTTTGACCTTTCTGTCTTTCGTGATTTTGGTACATTCTCTTAAAAATGCTCGTATGTAAGTTTACGTTCTGTCTCATTTCAAATTTCAAAGATAAGTATTTTCCAACTATTGAGTGTTAGTTGTAGTAGGGTGTGTGTGTAAAGCAATTCAAGGGATATTATATATATGAGGGGTTAGCTCATTTAGGAGCTAATCACCATTTTCCCAAAATACAAGATGGTATCAGAGCCTTAGCCCTAAATCAACCCGCAAGCCCTAAAATCCCTCTCCCCCGCCTGCCCTAATCCCGCCTCAGCCACCTGAACCACCCGCCTCCACCTCCCGCCTCCGCAGCAAGACCCCCCCCGCCTGCCCTCTCCCGCAGCAGGACCCCCCCTTCGCCGCCTGCGCCTGCGCCTGCGCTAGCCGCCGCCGCCGCGCGCCGCCGGCTGCTGCTGCGCCGCCGCGCGCCGCCGGCTGCTGTTGCGCCGCCGCCGCATCCTGCTGCCTCTCCTCGCCTCGTGATCCCCTCTCTTCCAAGTCTTCTTCTAGCCCTACAAAACCCTAACTAGCTACAAAGAAAACCTACAAAACCCTAACCCTAGATCTATGGTAGAGTCATGAGAAGGACTCCATAGATGTACGGTTAGGGTATGCCCTAGAAGAAGAAGAGGAGAAGTAGATCTGCGGATCTGAGGAGGAAGAGAGGAGAGATCTGCGGATCTAAGGAGGAAGAGAGGAGAGATGTCGGACAATCTTACCTCCGCTGACATGAAGGCCTTCATTGGAGAGATAACGAAGCTGCTTGCTTCGAAGGAGTTGGGATCCTCGAGTGGATCGACGCCTTCACGTCCCGTGCAGAAGCTGGAATTGATGCCCAATGATGTGAAGTTGGAAGGGACGAAGAATTACCTCAGTTGGTCCAGGAGGGTGCTTCTCATCCTGAGGTCAAAGGGGTTAGAAGGCGTCGTTCTGGGTTCATGCAAGGAACCGCTGGACAAGGATGTGGATGATTGGAAAGTCTGGAGCACCACCAACTCACTGGTGGCTGCTTGGTTGATGACATCGATGGTTCCACCCATTGCTGGGATGGTGGAGGCCATAGAGAGTGCTGCGGGGATATGGAGTATGGTGGAGAAAATGTACTCTGGAGCAGGGAATGTGATGCTCATGATGGAGGTTCAGGGGAAGGTCGACACCCTAAAGCAGGGGGAGATGTCTATTCTAGCCTACTCTGCGGAGTTGAAAAGGCTGTGGTCAGAGTTGGACCACTATGACCCTATTGATCTGCCTGATCCTAGGAGCGCTGCGATACACAGGAAGTGGGTGGAGCGTAGGCGTGTGACACACTTTCTGAGGAACCTGAATGGAGACTTTGAGGCCAGGAGGGCGAGTATGTGTCACCTATCCTCCATCCCATCCCTGGAGGAGGCCATAGCTGCAATGGCACAGGAGGAGACCAGACTGAGGGTTATGAAGGATGAGGGTACTCAGGTTACTCGGGCTGCACTGGCTGTACCCCCAGTGGCAGTAGTGAGCGAGGATCGAGAGTGCTACACATGTGGGGTGAAGGGGCACCTGAGCTTCAACTGCCCACAGAAGGGCAGTGGACGAGGACGTGGCACTGGAGGCAGAGGAGGAGGTCGTTGGGGCCGTGGAGGCCGTGGACGAGGTCGTGGTGGCCCACGGGCCAACTTTGCTACCGCTGATGGACGACAGGAGACAGTGATGATTGAGGCTACGCCAGCTGAGGCGTCAGACCTAGAGCAGCGGAGACAGTCCAGGTCTACTACTGAGAGCTCGGAGAGCCATGCAGACCAGACTGGGGATATTGCCTCGCCATTCGGTAACTTTGCCCACTTCGCTCACACAGGCTCAGGTAACCGATTAGCCCTTTCATGTAGAGATCATATAGAGTGGATTATTGACTCAGGTGCATCTAGTCATGTGTCAGGAGCATATAGACAATTTTCCACATATAAACCACATTCCATTCATGAAACCGTTCAGACAGCTGATGGCACATCCCAACCCATTAGAGAGACTGGTACTATTCAGTGCACTCCCTCCATACGCCTCTCTTCTGTCCTTCATGTCCCATCATTTCCAGTCAACCTCTTATCTGTTGGCTCTATTGTTGATGATCTCGACTGTAGCATTACTTTTGACTCTACTCATTGTGTGTTGCAGGAAAGGAAGACTGGGAGGAGGCTTGGGACTGGCGTCAGGCGTGATGGACTGTGGTATCTTGACAGAGCTAGTGGGGATGCTGCACTGGCTGTAGTTGGTGGAGAGAAGGAAAGGGATGTACTTTTGTTACATTGTCAGTTGGGGCACTTGCCCTTTGATATTTTGAGTAAAATGTATCCCGATATTTTGAATGGAGTGAATGAAATGAATTTGACATGTGATGCATGTGAATTTGGGAAACACACTAGGACGTCATATCCTAGTGTAGGGATGAGGAGTGTAGAGAAGTTTCATCTTATTCACTCAGATGTTTGGGGGCCCTGCCCAGTGACTTCAGTGAGTGGGTTCAGGTGGTTTATCACCTTCATAGATTGTCACTCTCGGATGACATGGCTTTATATGATGAAAAACAAAGGCGAAGCGCTGAAGTGCTTTCAGGACTTCCATAGAAGTGTCAGGAACATGTATGAGGCCAGGATCCGTGTCTTGAGAACGGATAATGGGACTGAGTATGTAAACAGGGAGTTTGCATCTTACCTATCTGAGAGTGGGATAACTCATCAAACCACCTGCCCCAACACCCCCCAACAGAACGGAGTTGCTGAAAGGAAAAATAGACACTTGTTGGAGGTAACTAGGTCACTCATGCTCACCATGAATGTACCTAAGATATTGTGGAGTGAAGCAGTGATGACAGCCACATATCTTATCAACAGGATGCCTTCACGGATCCTTGGTATGAAGTCTCCATGTGAGATTCTTATGGGAAAGAACACTTTCGTGGTTCCACCAAAAGTGTTCGGATGCACATGCTTTGTGAGGGATCATAGACCCTCTGTGGGGAAGCTGGATGCTCGGGCAATTAAATGTATATTTGTTGGGTATCCTTCAAATCAGAAAGGCTACAGATGTTGGAGTCCCTCAGAAAGAAAGCTGTTTGTGAGCATGGATGTGACGTTCAGGGAGACTGAACCGTTTTATGGAGGACTGACAGATTCTACATCAGTATTTGATACTGGGGCCTCTCCAAGCACAGGAGGAGTTGGTCGAGAGGGGGAGACTGATGACAGGAGGGTAGTGGTTGGACTTATACCATGCCCTGTCAGGGCTACTGGTACTGGTCCTGATAGCAGGGAGGAAGGAAGGACCTTGGTGGAAGAGGAGGAAGACAGGCTGTACGGCAGGAAATATAGCAGGAGACAGAAGGATAGTCATGGCGATGGAGGACAACAAGAAGACATCTTCCCCACTGAAGAACCACTAGCTCCACTGCCCCATGTCGAGGATGATCAGTCTATCACGCCTGCTCGAGTCCCGACCTCCTTACTGCCTTCCTCTCCTACCACGGATGGTAACCTTTCTTTGCCTTCCTCTAGTTTAGATCTTCCACTTGCATCTCGTAGGGAGCCTCGTATCAATGCCGGCAGGCCTCCTGTACGGTATGGATATGAGACTGATATTGCTAATCATGTCTCCTACGCTTCTCTTACACCTGCATATAGGGCTATCATTGCATCCTTACAGTCTATCCCTATACCAAGTGATTGGCGAGTGGCAAAGCAACATCCCCAGTGGAAGAAAGCAATGCTCGAAGAACTTGAGGCACTGGAGAAGAACAAGACATGGAGACTTGTCTCACTTCCAGCAGGGAAGAAGGCTGTGGGCTGCAAGTGGGTATTCACAGTAAAGCAAACTGCAGAAGGGAAGGTGGACAGGTACAAGGCGAGGCTGGTTGCCAAGGGCTACAGTCAGACTTATGGGATTGATTATGATGAGACATTTGCCCCAGTGGCAAAGATGAGTACTGTGAGAGTACTGATATCCTGTGCAGCGAATTTTGGATGGAAATTGCATCAGTTGGATGTAAAGAATGCCTTCTTGCATGGAGACTTACAGGAGGAGGTATACATGGAGGTTCCACCTGGCTTTGGCACACAACAGACGGCGGGAAAGGTGTGTAGACTGGACAAGTCTTTGTATGGGCTGAAGCAATCTCCAAGGGCATGGTTCGACAGGTTCAGGCGGGCAGTCATCACTATGGGATACAAGCAGAGTAATGGTGATCATACTGTATTCTATAGACATTCAGGACAGCGGATTGCTCTTTTGGCTGTGTATGTTGATGATATTATTATCACTGGAGATGATGAAGAGGGAATCTCTCACTTGAAGGTGAGGTTGGCGAGAGAATTTGAGGTCAAGGACCTTGGACAGTTGGGATACTTCCTTGGACTGGAGATTGCCAGGTCCAGGAAGGGTATAGTTCTCTCACAGAGGAAGTATGCACTGGATCTTCTGGCTGAGACTGGTATGTTGGGGTGTCGTCCAGCAGCTACCCCTATTGATCAGAATCATAGGTTGCATTCACAATCAGGGGAGCCAGTGGACAAAGAGAGGTACCAGAGACTTGTTGGACGCCTCATCTACTTATGCCACACTAGACCTGACATTGCCTATGCTATCAGTGTGGTAAGTAGGTACATGCATGATCCTAGGACTGGACATATGGAGGCAGTCTTCAGGATACTGAGGTATCTGAAGAATAGTCCAGGAAAAGGCATACTATTTGGTAGTCATGGTCACATGAATGTGACAGGCTACTGTGATGCAGATTGGGCCAGTTGCCTAGATGATAGGAGATCGACCTCGGGCTACTGTGTGTTTGTTGGGGGCAATTTGGTCTCTTGGCGCAGCAAGAAGCAGGATTTGGTGGCTCGTTCCACTGCAGAGGCAGAGTATCGTGCTATGGTGCTTAGTACTTGTGAGATGATCTGGTTGAGATCACTCCTACATGAGCTACACCTGCTGAGAGAGGGACCATTGCGGTTGTTGTGTGATAACAAGTCAGCAATTAATATTGCCAACAACCCAGTGCAACATGATAGAACGAAGCACATAGAGATTGACAGGTTCTTCATTAAAGAGAGACTGGATAAAAAGCAGTTGGAGATCTCCTATATTACATCTGGACAGCAATTAGCTGATTGCCTTACGAAGGGGTTAAACTCTAAAGGAGTAGAGGATGCTTGTAACAAGATGGGCATGATAAATATCTTTTGCTCATCTTGAGGGGGAGTATTGAGTGTTAGTTGTAGTAGGGTGTGTGTGTAAAGCAATTCAAGGGATATTATATATATGAGGGGTTAGCTCATTTAGGAGCTAATCACCATTTTCCCAAAATACAAGACCAACTATAAGAGATTAGTTACTTGTATCAGACTACACATCATTATCACCAATCGCCAGGTGTTGAATTTTCTTTTAAAAGCCAGGAAGAATTGATAGGAATCTAATTTGGATTCATGCTAGTATTTACACGGTTAAGTCTATCTAGTTTCTATGGTCTTTGAGTCCTTTTAGATTTTGTTATTAGAGTTCTTTCAAGTTTTTCAGTCTTTCAAAGTTTTTAGAGGTTCCTGTTTCAAGGGAAAAAATTTATTTTATTTTATTTTATTTAGATGTTTGTGTCCTGTTAGGAGTTTGAGTATGAGTTTAGACAGGAGTTTACTTTTTCTTATATAAATATGAGTCTTTAATCAAAATTTTAGATTATAAGTGATTGGATAAAAATTGAAGCTTTGTAAATTATATTTGTAATTTTTAAATCTTTTGCATGTGTGAGTGTGTGAGAAATCATCTGGACAAGAGTTCTAAAAAATATTCAATGTGCGAGGCGTTGAAGTCGGTGGTCATTTGATTTCCATGATAAGGGTCCTAAAACTTGTTTTTCTCTTTATCTTTATAAATCCATAAATAAGTTCTTCCCCAATTTCTGCCATCACATTTTGTTCTCCTTCCGCGTTCCCCATTATACTTTGACACTAGAGTTTTTTTTTGAAAATCCTGCTCATATAGCTGACTAATATATTAGATGTCCATGTTGTATAGCTGCATTCAATGAGTAATGATATTATCAATCTCATAAATAAATTTAGGTCAATGCCCGTTACCAATTGCCAGCGAGGCATTCTAATGTCTCATGGATAGATATGTGGTAAACTGGAATCATCCAAGCATTGTTACACAATGATCATAAACACTGTTATGATTAAACAAGTGCATGTGATTTATAATTTGGAGAAGTTCAAGTACTTGGATGTTTTCTTTTTTGTTGGCATATACATTTCTTGCATCATCCTTACGCTGCCATTGCCTTTATTCCTCTGGTTGTGTTTTTATCCACAAGTACTTACATCAACACCTTTCCTTCTCATTTTTCTTTTATTTTTCTGCTTTCCTTTGCTGAAGGTGATTGCTGCAACGGTGGCAAG